>OY282560.1:176810366-179299697 GCA_958295665.1 Tipula vernalis | reverse complement strand
AGGGCTCAATATTAGCATGGGCTTGGATGATGTAACATCAGTTAATATTGTAGGTACACCGCGATTGAAGAAATTAATCATTAAGTTTAATGAACAACACATCTGAGATTCAGTTTTGTTGGCCAAAAGGAAGTAGCGTTTATCTACCGAATGACTACGGATATCACCTTCAGTCAATATTTTTATAAACGAGAATTTGACGAAATATCGCAATCATCTCTATGCTGAAGCGAGGAAGCTGAAAAAATCAAATAAGATAAAATATGTCTGGGTCCGTAATGGAAATATTTTAGTTAGGAAATGTGAAGGTGGTCATGTACAGTTAATTAAATCGTCAAAATTTAACAAATGCATTTAAATATTAATTATATGCATTTAAATATCAGAAGTTTGCGGTCAAATTTTACTTCGTTTCTGGCCAATCTGTTTGGCTACTCTATCGAACCAGATATAATCTTTCTAACAGAAATTTGGATCAATAATGATGAAGTGCCCTTTTATAAAATTCTAGGTTATAACTTTTATAGTTGTTGTAATGATATTAAACGTGCGGGTGGCGTTGCAGTGTTCGTAAAAAATGCCATTACGGCTGATTACTGTAATCATGATATAGTAACTGCGGCTTGTATGGAGCTTAATTTTACTGTTGGTGATATTTTATTCAATAGCCTGTGTATTTATCATTATCACTCTTACTCTATTGATGAATATTTAAATGAAAGCATCGCAACTCTAAATATTTCCTATAAATTGGTGATATCAACATAGATATATTATCGACAAGCTCATCGATAGACAATTATTTGATGATTCTCTCGTCATTTGGAGTACGACCTCTGATCGATGTACCTACTCGTATCGCCGGTAACAGTTCTTCATGTATCGATCACGCTTTTTGCCGAGTCCGTTCTAAAGATTTAAATATTCTTGGTGAGGTAGCTAATTTTCAGATTACCTATCATCTTCCGATCTTAATAACACTCACATTTGAGAGCAATTCTCGTCAGAAATCTACAACTACCAGTCGAAATGAAACTTGTATTAACTATGATTTATTTAATAATTTTTTACAGTGTCAGCCATTGGATGATGTACTCTTAGCAAATTGCGTAAATGGTTCGATGAATAAGTTCTTATGAAAGCAGGGTAATATGAAAAGGTGTAAAATATCCCCTTGGATGTCTTTTAAACTACATTCATTAGTGAATTTGAAAAATAAATTATTCAATAAACTCCGTAAACATCCTAGAAATCTTCAGCTATTGAATCGTTTTAGGGATATATAATTGAAAAATGTAGCTCAATAATAATTAGTGAACGTACTAACTACTATAAAAATCTTTTTGATAATTATTCCAACGATAGTAAAAAACAATGGAAATTAGTTAATTTATTGATTGGTGAGGAGTGTGCCAAAAATGAACCAAAAAATTTTGAGATGAAGTTAGATGTCAAAACAACGCACTAAAATAAAAGTAAAAATTCAGCTAAAAGAAATAATTTGTGATTAGTTGTGAATAACCACAAAAGATGGTGGTGAAATTGTTTTTGATTGTTGTACTGAAGTGTCCAAGATATTCAGTACAAAGTAGTGATGTGTGGAATGTATTTAAGTATGGATTTCCACCACAGAGTAACAGATTTGGGTTCAAAACTACTCTATAGTTGTCACTACCAAAAATTATGGGAGTATATTCGTATAATCTCTGTCACTACTAAGCTGAGTGAGGCTGTTCAAATACAATTATATTTTATAGTCGAAATGAGTTGCATTTCGAATAATTGTAGGGATAAACGAATTGTAATAAATTGATTGCATGAGTGAATCACTACAGTCTTTACTTGATGAACATGGGAGCTTGATTACAAATCGTTTGGATATCTGTTATTTGTTTAATCATCATTTTATTAATTCAATCAGTAGTTCTAATTGTTGTTCCGCTTTCCCGAGTGTAGTCAATTGGCATAACGAAACGTTCTTCTTCCAATAATTTACACCCGAGGAACTGCTTTTGGCTATTTCTTCATTAAACAATAAATTTTCCACTGGTCCTGATAGAATTAATTCTAAAATTCTGAAGTTAACGGCCCATAGTATAAACTATTTACTTGCTTACATCTTTAATCGCAGTGTAAAATCTGGTGTCTTTCCGAATACCTTAAAATGTGCCAATATAATTCTATTGTATAAGAAGAATAATAGATTGAACGTGATAAATTATCGTCCGATTTCTCAGTTATCTCAGTTATTATTTGGAAAATTTAAACTTTTTGAGTAGCTGTCAATATGGTTTTAGAAAGGGTTTAAGTACTGAAGCTGCGCTTTTGGCGTTTCTGTCCTCGATATATGATTCATTAAATAATGCTAAATTTGTGGGTGTACTTTTTCTTGACATATCCAAGGCTTATGTCAATTCATTTTTTGATTTAAAGCTAAATGGTAAAGTTGTGGCCTTTGCTGATGACTTTGCATTGACTTATTCAGCAGATAGTTTAGATGAACTAGAGCGCAAAATGAATTCCGATTTAGTTGAATCGCGTGCTTGGTTTTCAAATCATCAAATGCGTTTAAGTGAGTAATCTAAAGGTATGATATTTAACATAGGGTCAAGATCAATAAGAGATTTGGATGTTTTCTATCATGATGGGCAGTGTATTAACGCAGGGCATTCTGATAAATGTCTCAAATTTAAATTTGAACAGGAATTTAAATATTTAGGAATAACAATTGATAGTAAGTTAAATTTTAAATCACACATAAAAAATGTTAAGAAGTACCTTAATCTTGCTTTCAGAAAGCTGTACTTACTGCGATCGATATGCCCGCTAGATGTAATGCAGTGTATTAAAAAAAGTGTATTATGGGATTTTTCATTCAAAGATTGAGTTTGGCCTTGCTGCATATGGTGGTACCTACGTTACTAATATTAAACCCTTAATAACGGCCCAGAAATTCGCAAATCGAATTGAAAAATTTAGTACTAAAATCATTCGAATAAAAATTATTCCCTTGGAAAATGGAACTATTCAAGAGCAATATTTGTAAAATTTAGTCAAGATAATATATGGACTATTACAAAATTACTCCAAAACTCTGGCAAGTGGAGTTGTCAAAATTAGTTGAATGAACAAACTTAAATTGTTTAAATTAATCAACTCCGATGTTACAAATAGCAGCTGCTGACCTACATACTTCTTCGTCGAGCGAGCCCAAAAATTACCGCCAATCTATGGGAATAAATCAGTCTGAAAACTTTGTATATCAGTTTTTGACTGACATTATTAAAAGGGCCTTAGCATCCTTTAACCAGAGACTTGAACTACGGTTTCTATATACACAGGTAGATGACTAAACCTCTCAACGACCTAGCCAAAAACTACCCCCTAATCCCAAGAATAACTTATTGTTGTCGTCTACATTGCGATTTCGATTAAAATTGTTAAGGTGTTGTTAGCACCCCTTCTCATAGATATGGACTCTAATTCCGTTTGCACATGATGCAGATTACTAAATTCTTCATCAACCAAGCCCAAAAATATCTCTCTACTCTAAGGAATAAATTAATCTGGAAGTTTATATTGCTGAAATACTGAGTTAAAATTAAAGAAATATTGCGGAAAACTAAAATGTTTAGTCTCCAGCACCAAAAGGAACATATACATTTGTTAATCGATTTTAGTGCAATTTTATTTCTGAGTCTTATTCCATATCATAATTGGGGCTGGAGTTGATTTCTTAAATAAAATATGTAACTCATAACTTCAATATATGGTATTCCAAATTAACTCCTTTCTTTGTCTCACTGGAACGATTCCCTATTTCTCTGTCATTTTACAATGCCGCTAATAAAGTTTGGGTTCTGAAAGGATATAATCAGAAAACCATGACGATGTAAGAAATTTTCCCAAACGCCTGCAGAAGATTGAAAAACCAAAATATATCCAGTTTAAACCGAGACAAAATGGCAGCTCAAGTAAAATTCGACAAGAAAATTGTTGTTTGCAATAAATTTAAAATTTAAGCAAGAATGTAACTTAAATCAGTCTTTTATAAAATCGTCTGAAGTTACATGTTACATCCAGTGCTGTCGAAGTGAGTATGATCGGAGTATTTGTACTACTATTGCCTAGTGGTTACTCCTGCACTAAGATGTTTCATTCTGTACTCCCCTATTCTAATAACTGATGTACTAATAATACATTTACAAAATATTTTAACTTATCGGCTTTTGTTTGCAATAATTATAATATTCCGGGAGATTTTTTCATAAAGTAATTTTTGTAAACTAATTTATTTGCCAATATATTTGAGGATCAATGAATTAGTTATAGCACCACCAAATTAAGAATCAAGTTAGCAAGTTTAAAACTTTTTTAGAAGAGATTTCACCACGTGCATGTTTTGTGACCAGTCGTTGGCACCAAACCAATTTTATTAGCAATTTTTTTTAAATCAAATACACAACATATTTCGAAACATAATAACTGTCCTGTTTTTTAAGGCTTCGTCCAGGTGTAAAATGATATTTCTGACATATCTGAATTCGCATATCTGTCAAAATTACGCTTTTGAAAACTGAAAAGAGCTCGAAGCTAAAGTTGCTTTAAGATAAATTTTCCATTAACCACTTACGGTTTCGTTGATCGGTACTCTTCTCTACGAGAAAAACTTAAAAAACTCAAAACGACAGTCTAAAAATATCTGTGATTTCGTGGAGAGTTGTGGCCGCATTAAAAACTATTTAGCTCAAACAGTATACAGGGCTTAACACTTTAATAGTAAAATAGATAAATAGTTCTAAACCAATAAATAAATCACTTTTCTTTTAATATTCAAATTTGGCTCAAAAACTAAAAATCTTAACACAAAACACCAACAATTATTTATGTCTTTAAGGTCTAACACTAGCTATTGTATTTCGTATGTGCTCCGTTTAAATTTTGTTTGTCAATTGAATAGGGTCGAAAGGCCGAATGTCGAAAGGCGGAATGTCGAAAGGCGGAATGTCGAAAGGCCGAATGTGTCGAAAAACCGATTGTGTCGAAAGGCTGAATGTCGAAAGGGCGAAAGGGTCGAAAGGCCGAATATCGAAAAGCCGAATTTCGAAAAACCGAATGTCGAAAGTGCGATTGTGTTAAAAGGATGAATGTCGAAAGGCCGTTTGTGTCGAAATTGGTTTTTGTATAAACATTTTTAGTAATAGTAAATCGCCTTAAATATTAAAAATATTATTTCTTCTTACGATTTTTTTTTGTCATATAATTAAAAATTAATTAATTACAATAAAAAAAGAAAAATAATAATTTTTTTTCTGACAAAATTTGATCACATCAACATGATACATACACAAATCATTTTACATTATGAAATAAATTCAATGGTTTTAAATTTGATTTCATTCAATTAAGTGAAATAAAAAATTAAACGAAAATTCGGCCTTTCGACCAAATCGGCCTTTCCACACGTTCGGCCATTCGACCCATTCGGTCTTTCGACACATTCGGCCTTTCGATACGTTCGCCCATACGAAATACGACCTTTCGACATTCGGCTTTTCGGCATTCCACCAACCACCACTAATGATTACCTAATGAATATTAGTAATAATTTCCCTTGTGTACATCCTTGTCCTATACAAATGTATACATTGTGACAGAGATATAGTATACCATACGGTTCGACAAAATTAAAAACTATTTATAACAAGTAATGTGGGTACAAGCTAGATAGTATGTTGCATACTCGTAAAATACCCACCAGTATTTTGTTATAATTAATTTTAAATGTTTGATATTTGTACAATTAACTTGTTATTAAAAAAATTTTAAAATATTTATGTGACAAATTATCTAGCTATTACCCGTTATCATCTCATTAAATTTAATTTCAATTTTTCTTCTTAATATAATTATACATAATATCGTATTACAATTGTAAATGTATGTCTTATATCAAATAGGGTAAAATTATATAAATCGACGTTGGACCTAAAAATATTGACCGAGATTGAAATTGAAGTGGAAATTCAGTTTTTCTTCATATACTCGTATACGTAGACTATACACTAGTTAACAAACAATAGGAGAACGGAAATTGATTGATGTGCTATGGTTTTATTTTCTGTTTTAATTTTAAGTAATTGAATGTCTGGAATTGAAGCGATAAATTTGCGATTTTTTTTTTTTTGTTTGTTGTGTTTTGTAAATCGCAAATACTAAAATGCCACTGTATTGGTATGATGGTGTTTTTGTTCCAAAAATACGATTTAGATTCGATTGAGTGTGTTCGATTTGATCGATGGCCAAATTGATTTCTTTTCATTTTTGATATTAACACCAGACCAAATTTGTGGGATTTTTTTTTTTTTTTTGGTTTTATCAGCATCAAGCTTTCTGTCCTGAATATATGCTTTCATTTTCTATTCACTGTAGTTAAACTTGAAAGATTTGTACGGTGGACTAAAAAAAACTTATTACCTATTTTTGAATTAAACTGTTGTTTAAACCGTGAGATTTAGATCATAAAATAAGAACAGCTTTCAAGGGCATTAGATTCCCTATAAGAAATATAATATATACCCCTTATATACTTTCATTGGCAAATTTTTAGCTTTATACCAATATTTTATTTTGTTTACATTTTTTTATTTGTTTGGATAAACGAAATAAGACATGTTACACCGTTAACTTTCCGACTAGTTCACAATATGGTGTTTTTGGGTTTCATCCCGAACCTTGAATTTATTAATTAAATTATTTGATACTTGAATATCGAAAATTCTACAAATACAGAAATTGTGTCTAGCTGGGTCACTATTTTTTTTTATTAAGACTGATTTACATTCAAAAAATTTCGCAGATGCAGATGTCATATCAAAAATTCGTTTCCTTTACACATAAAAAGAAAATTTAAATAAAAATGGTCATAAACCAATGCAAATGATTGGTTTTCTTAATTATGTAACCTTATTATAGTTATTTATTCACGCATCGACGATTTTACAGAAAAAAGATGAAACTCGACATCTGCAAAAAAAGCAGACGAGGTTTTTTGGGTTTGTTTCTCGGGTTTCAATTGGCTTTTTTAAGCAGATGATTATTTTTTCTCTTTTTATCTTTGTACTTTCTCCTATGTTGTGTTTCAATTTTTTTACAGACGTCGATTGTCGTTGAATGTAAATCAGTCTTTATTAGTACAGTACCCTTTATTTTATTTAGGAGTGTATATACATATTTTAAATCGGTTTGTAATTTTATAATTTTATTGACATTTTTAATAATTTTCGGTTTGTTTTAAACATTTTCTTATGGATAATGATTATAAAACCGTACGTTCAATACCATTTCGAAATTTTTAACATGTAGTAGATTTTCAATATGTAGTAGATTTTCTAGTATGCAATACGTTTTGGATTTCTATTTTTATATTAGAATTTCTAATGCATAAATTTAATAAGGGGTCGCCCATAAATTGCCTCACGCTATTTTTAATCATTTGTAATCCCCTCCTCCCCCCTGTCACAAATCACCACAAAGCTTTATATCCTCTAAGAAACTACGTCACAAATTCAGTACCGCTCCTCCCCTCCTCAAAAAAGAAAAAAACATTATTCGCGCTTTTATAATTAAAAAAATTATTTTCACTCCAAAATTAATAAAAATAATAAATTCAGTGTAATTTGTGCTTATAACATAAAATAACAAAATCGTATTAATTAAAAAATTCACTTTTTCTTTCTGTGCAATCACGTCCATTAACTATCGCTGCCTGCGTGCTGCTACTCGTACTGGTCTAATATGTATGCTTTAATGGTCCGGCATCATTTTTGTGGCTGGTGGAAACGTGTTTTCGTAACACTGATTGAGTTCCGAAGTACATATCACATGTATTGCATATTCAATCATGGGGGAGAAGAATATTCTTCGTTTGTAAACTTAATAATACGAAAAAAAAAAAAAGGAAACTTTGGTGAAAGCGAATTGTCTTTTCAATGGTAATTCAGGCGCTCGAAGTCCTTTCTCTGTTTGAGCGATGCGTATAGGTGAAGGAAGAAATCTATCTGGTATTAGGCTGAAATAGGAACTTCGCCGATTTGAACAGCAATATATACGTTCGAACATTTTACAACCTGTGGCAAATATTGACTCGGTCGAAGATGAATATCATACCATTGCTGATCTTTCGCTAATAGTTGATCTAACCCTAGTTCTGATATTCCCGAGACAATAATTTCAGCCACTCTTCTCTGACAAAAACAAAATTTTTCTTCTCTAACCCTTTATCGACTGTTTTCCTTTATCATTTTTATGGGTACCATAACGATTAATCCACTTAGATCATTACTTAGCGGTGCCATCCTTCTTTCAACATGGTGAATAAACTGCGCTCAGGTCGATTCGTTGCAATAAACACCGCATCTGCATTATGTTTTACTAAATGATGAACCGCCAATGTAATCACTTTTTGATAACGCGGATTTTCATCCGGCCCACAAAATGTTTGGTAAAATCAAGAACAGGTTTTACCAATCGATCTGTTCCTTGTCTAGTAATACTGTCAAATTCCTCTAAATCGAGTATCTTTTCAAAATCCAATACGTGGCTCATAGCAGTAGATGTGGAATGTTTACCTGATCTTGTGGCAGTGTATGATGGGCCAGAATAAGTGATATTTTCACCTTTCCCAAGTCCACCTGAAATAATTTCGATCCCAGCGTAGACTGAAGGAATACGTTTATGTTGGGCTGCGACAACCCAGTCATGATCAGGTAAATGTATCCTATATTCGACGTGCATTAAGAGGGGACTTTGTTATTTGTTTGTTTGCTGAAATCAAACAACCAAATATCGTCACAAATCCTTACATCTTTCGAAAGCTTCTCCCCCTCTTAAGAGCGTGACATAGTTTATGGATGACCCCTAAGATACTTCAAAATAATTGCACACAAAATTATTTCTTTTCGGATACTGAATCACAATTTAAAAGTTGAGATTCGCACAAATTTCATTCGAAATCCCATTATTTTTGCAAACAATCTAAAAATAAATATTTCTCGAACAGAGAGAGTACGAAATAATGACATGACTGGGCTTTCTATAGAGAGCATTTGCGAAAGCTTTGTGTGAAATTCAGGGATACCATCATATTCCCGAACGAAAAAATCCCAAAAATAAATACCTAACAATACAAAGTATACTGCCTCATCGAAAAAAAAGACCCCTTTAAATTTTTGTTAACTACAACATGAAAACAAAAGGAATCTACAAAATGTTATGTCATCCTTGCGCGGAAGATGCCAATGCTAAGCGGCTTTGGGGAGTTTTTTCTTTTATTATTTTTCAAAAATGCCCCAATCTCCGTCAAAACGGAGTAGTAAGCATGTAGAGCATTGGCCTCAGAACTTTTCGGGCGTATTCCACTTAATGTTTTACACGAAAGTGTCGATCAGCTAGATATAACTTTAAAATCAAGAAAAACTGTTTCGGCAGATCTCTATCTAGTTTATATTCCAGCCCTTGGTGCCATACTTTGTCGAAGGCTTGAGATACGTCGAAGAAGACACTTGAGCATATTTTTTTATTTTCCAGAGCATCTTCAATTAAATCTGTGATTCCCTGTACATGATCTATGGTAGAATGTCTTTCTATAAATCCAAATTGGTGAGGAAGAATGAGTTTTATTACTTCTATTACTGGTTTTAACCTCTTGAGTAGTAACTTTTGAAATAATTTTGAAATTGTAGGAAGTAGGGAAATCAGCCTGAACGATGTTTTCTGGTTTGGCGCCATGTTAGGTTTTAGAATCCTTATCACCTCTGCCACCTTCCACTGGTGTGAAACGTATTTTAGTCTGAAGGCTGCATTGATTACTTGCAGTAATTTTCGTAATCTTTAATCTGGTAGTGCTTAGTTTTTAGTTTAGTTGTTAGCTTTATAATACAATCCATCACTAGGTTTTAATATGATGGAAGGGTCCGAAGTATCATTATTGAAAATGTGAAATAGAAATTTTTGATTTAAAGAAAGAAATTTCAGGGTCTCTACTATGGATATAAACATAAAAGTATTCGTTTTTGGTCGAAATACATAAGTGTTTTGTTCCTTGCAAAAATATCTATCTCTTCGAACAGATACTGACATTTCTTTTGGTTGGGGAATTCCACATTTTAAAATAAGTTGTTTGCGCTTATATGTCGAGTTTATACCTTTAAAAGGATTATCAAGAAATTGTTGAATACTCAAACCTAATTTTTGTTTTCCCTCAACAATTGGTTTTAACTTATTTAAAATGTTCTTGGTAAAAGTAGTTACTGATTGTACTATAGAATCTATTTTTGTGTCAGCTATATTTAATTTATTAATTTCTAAGATGAATTGTTCCGAAATATTATTCATTGACACCTCTTCTTCTAAAGATAATTCTGAACGATTTATTTCTAGAGGTTTGTCCCGTTCAATATTTATGCTAGTATTGGGAGTGTGTACCAAAGCTGAATTAATATTTTCCTTTGAATGAATTGAAACTTCCATTTTCATGGTAAATTAAATTCTTTCGTAATCCACTAAAAGTTTTAAACTTAAATTTACATTTATCATATCCGCAAAATAAGTCAGTCTTATTCTGTTCATGCAAAACATGTATTAGTCTTAAATGCCTAATATACATTTTGGAACTACATAGTTGCTTACAAATAAAACAAAATAACTTCATTATACAACTTACATGTGGTTAAAAAATAAAAAAAATAATTATGTATAAACCAGCCTCGTTAGCTCGTTAATTCTAGCCGATTTTTAATATCGATTATTCTGGCAGTAGGCAGTTTTGAATTTATTTCATAAATCGCATGGTCCATAAAATTAAAAAATGTTTGATGTCTATCAGTGTATTCGCATCCGAAGACAAAAAATGTCTTAAATAACGTGTCAAATGCTACAAGTGAGGAGCAACCGTCTATAGGAATTTCTTGTGCATCTATAGCAATTGTGTATCTTGATATGGCCGCTTTATTAGTACCGTAAGCAATGATGGCTGGTCCACTAAAATTAGGTGCTGGTTTCCCAATCTGCCATAAATGAAAAACAAATTAGTTATTGAGTTTCTTATTTAGAATAGAATGTTGCTTAATTTACCTTATGAAATTTAATAATAGAAATTTTTCGATCGGCAGAACTACTCTTCCTTCCTCTTGTAGGAAGTAATTTAGACAGTATCAGAAAAGCATTAGTTTTTAAGTCACACCCTTAAATTATATTAAATACATTTTGTATTAGTAACAATTGATTAGTTTAAAATAAAAATAACTTACGGTCTTCATCGCTGATCTCGTCATCGTAAAGTTTTATTTTAAAACTATCTCCAAGTTGAATAACCTTCTTTTTTAATTCAGGCCATTTTTCGGTAAGATGGTAACAGTTTTCCGGATATCTTAAATTAAAGTCTTGTTGAATCTGTAATAAATTTTTAAAAAATAAACCTATTAGAAATTGACAAAATATAATTAATTATAAATCACCAATCAATCCAGGTGTATCAAGGAACCTTGGAAAGTTTTTCAATATATCCTGGCTACCAGATGATCTTAAGGCAATAGTTTTTGCCATTCGTTCAAAAATTTCGTTTTTCTGCACCGAGGGCAAGCATTCCTTAAAAACCGTATATCTTCTTCAAAGTCTTCATGTACTTCTGGAGAAGTTAAAATGGCTTCTTCGGCTATAGATTTCTTTATTTTTCCACTGCCTGAACTAGTTCGATTTATTGTTTTTAAACGGTTCCCGATGTAACCTCCCCTGGTATTTGGATCATAAAATATTTCCTAACAAATTAAAAGAAAATTAAAATTATGCAAATATTAAGCAAGTGGATTCATATTACGTATTTTGTAGGATCACCGCCACACAAATTGCTAAACAGTCTCGCAAGCGCTTTTGCCCAATTAATTTTTTCTTCACGAGTTGGATGGGGACCGTTTACTTCGGTTAAATGTTGTACGGTTAAATTTATTAATCTCTTTCGAGTTGTGTCTTTTAAAGTCTGTATTTCCCTGTATTCCTTAAGTATGTTTAGACCTGATAAACTTTGGTTTAAATGCCTTTCGAGTTCGTTTGTAATAAAATCGAGGTCAAGTTGAACTTTCTTAGGAAAATTTCCAATAAAACAATTTTGTCTTCTTAATATTCCTCTACTACTGGCATCACTATCACTTTCAATACCTATATTTATTTCCACAGGATCTGTTTGGGTTGCTTCGTCTTTGGTTAATTCTAGAAAAGTAATAATATAAACGACAGTGTTTCGGTATTTGATAATTTGTTAAAGAAACCCACCTTTGTTTTTAGATTTCCTTATATAAAATATCTTCTCTTGTACGTTTCCAGATTGAATATGATACTGAAGTACTTCATCCGTTATTTGAGCACCTTCTTTATCCTCTAAAGACAACAAATCTGATTCAGTCAAGATTAGTGATGTGCCGAAAGCTATAAACGCTACCAATTAGAAAAAAATATATACAAAATAAAAAAACAAAACACATATAATTTAAATTTTGTTTAAGTGTTAATAAACTTGGCCGAAATAAATTGTTCACTTCATGAGCTGTAGAGGTAATTTGGCTGACAACTACCTCTGCGTATCTTTCTACAAAAATTGTTTTATGTTGGTTCTGGTTCGTTATTTTTAAATTTTTGGGGTTTTTTTAAATTTCTGATGTTTATCTTTTGCTTTGTCGATTCACAGAGTTATTGTTTGAAATCGAGAAACAGATGGTCAACATTAAAATTTACTGATTGATATTTGGATATAATTAACTAGAAAACATCATCGGTAATCGATCCATTTGAATGTCTCCATTGGTAATCGTCGATGACGCTTTCCAGCAATAGATTGTAAAATAGTATAGATATGGTTATAAATGTATAAGCGATTGTTCTCCCATATCGAGATCTTTTAATAGATAATTAATGAAACACGGATTAATGTAATACAATCTAGGTGAACAGGTGAACAATTTGTTCCCCGCGATACATTTTATGGGAACCAATTTTATTGAAACAACATGCAGCACACATAATTTATCGAAACTATTTCTTTTAATCATTTACCAGATATAATGGCATCCATTGTGGTGATTTTTGATTTATCGTCAAACTCAACGAACACATATTTGATTAATTCGTTATGCGAAATTCGAAATAATAATTGTTGTGCCATCTTTATTTAAAATTTAACACCGTTCTTTACATTAAACTTCGTTGGGAGTTAAATAAGCTTCTTATGAAGACTTGAATATAACGCACATTAATTTGCACAAAAATTCTCGATTTATTTTCTAATTTTAAACAGTGCGTAGTTAAATCTCTAAGATACTATCTAATCAACTATAGTTAGTATGGCACTTTATTACTTACTATGCTTATATTCACTAATTTGCACTTTAGTTTTACACTATATTAAATTGTAAAATAATTATTTACTTTTCACTTACAGCACTTAAACGATCTATCCAATTCGGGGGTTACCAGAATACTATTTTTTCACAAAATTTATAACGGTCATGTTTAACACCGATCGGAGTTAATTTTTATTACTTTCGGAGTTCTATAATTTACTGTTAGTACTGATCAAAGTTAAGTAAAACGACATTCGAAGTTAAATGTTAAACTTATTTCTAAATAAATAAATTTTAGCCCAAAGAGTGTTTAATATTATTATTTAACTGTTCTGCGGGGCTAAAAAAAATTACTTTGCCGCTATGTCAAGAAATTGCACAAAAAAGGCGTTAAATATGGTCAAATCCTGCTGTTGGAGTTGAAGCACACCGGATATTTCTAAGAGTGTATAAGTCCAGGTCATACCCAGGGAATTTTTATTAGAATAAGTTGTTGTTAATTTCATCTTTTAGCTCATGTAGTGTTATAGGGCTTTTATTTTGGTTATCCACTTTATTTATTGGAATTATATTTTCTTCAGCTGTTTGCTGTATTTGTACTTTAGGCCTTTTAAGACCTTTAGTTGGTTCAAAAGGAAATAATTAGTGTCCTTGTTGCTAGAAAAGCCAGTTAGGTATTCGCTAGAAGATTTGTACTTGATTTCTTTGAAATAATGAAATTGTGATTTGCTTTGTGGTACTCGGTTCCTCACTTCTACTGATTTTCCGTTTGGTTAAGAGTAGGAGGAGTACTCTGCCAGTTCATTTTAATTATACAGTTTTCAAGGAATTTTCTCATGTCGTGATGACCGAATAGGAGCCGATTTAATCGTTTTTTGTAAGAAATAATATTAAATGTGGTATTTTAAAACGCGACAATGGCCAGTTTCCGTTTAATTTCATATATCTTGAGCGTCATGATTATAGTTCTACTAAGCTATGGGTATTTTATAAAATACCTAAGTGTGATATTGCAACATTTTTAAGCTTTCTGGGCAGCATTGTAGCACAACCATTTATATTTTACAAACATTTACCATTATTTTGGGCAAGGTTAAGATGAAGATGTCACGGCTTTTCTTAAATTTGGAGAACCCCTCCCGAATATCACAATTGATCACAACAATATACGGTGGTGTGTTGTGTTTGACATTGGTTGTACTTGTACAAATTTTATTTGGTCCGTATTTAATTATTAAATTTAATGTTTTAATACATTTTTTGCATAAACTGGTATAAGGCTGCCTAAATTTGTGGAAGCTCATAATTGCTAATTAATTAATCTATAAGTAAAGGTGGATTTATCTAAAATTTTAATTTTAATACTTATAACATAACATAACCTCAATTAACTATGGGCGAGAAATGTGCAATTTGTAATAAAAAAGAAGTTGAGCCTAAGTCTTCTATGCATAAGCAAAATTGGCTGAATTGTAATGGCTGTTTGAAGTGGTTCCATTCGGAATGTGTCGATGTCAAAACGGATGTGGAATTTGAACATCTTAAATCAAAAGCTAAATGGTTTTGTCCACATTGCATTGCGGACAGTAACCTCATTAGAGTTCTGGCTGGCTTGATCAAAGCTAAAGATGCTGAGGTTAAGAAGGATAAACTATGGAATAAGGATGATATTGAGGATTGGGTATCAAAGCAATTGAATGCGATGTGGCCGAAAATTACTAGTTACTGTGATAATGCCATAGCTGATGTAAAGGTGAGTTTGTCATCTGAAACATCGAAATTGGTGGAAAGGATTGTTTTTCTTGAGAAGCAACTTGAGCTTTATAAAAGGCGGGATGAGTGGAAAAATCAAAGGGTGTTGATGCTTTACGGTATTCCAGATACGGTCAACATTTATGATCACCTATTTTTGACAAATATTGCTGTTGAGATGGGTGTACATAACTTTAATGCTGACGATATTAAGGATGTTTTTAGGATACATAGAAAGAATGGTGGAGGTCCTTCAGTTATAAAGGTTAGCTTCTTCAAGCAGTTGAAGAGGAATCATTTTATGGCTACTTATCTTAAGTACTTAAAGGATAAACCATTATGGATAACATGTATTGATGACAAATTTCCAAAATCGAGGATATACATCAATGAATATCTGTTTAAGGAAGCCAAGGACATTCTAGTTAAAGCGAAGTTGATGAAAACAGCGGGAATGGTATCAAATGTGGTTATAAGAAGAGGTATGGTAGCTATTATTGCGGTAGCTAATGATAGACCGAAAATTGTGCGTTCTGCAGAAGAATTGGTTCAATTTAAAAAATAATGGTTTAGATGGTTGATTCAGTTGGACATTTAGTTATTGGTTAATACATATCTTGTATAGTACGAGTATGTGCATGATTAGTTTATATATTTTGTTCTTAAATAGCCTTATCTTTGAGTACATTTAGTGCATGATTAGTTGCATGATTAGCATAAATTTTGTTCTTAGCCTTATTCAGTTTAGTTATTAAATATGTATTGTAAACTTTTGAATTTAGATATTAAGTTAATCTTAAATGTAGTAGTTGATAGTTTTACAGTCCAGATTTTATAGTTTATCTTATATATTTTTTTCCTCTTTTCTTTGCCTATTGTTTTTTCATGCATTGTATCCTGGCTTGTCATTGTGGTTGTGATTATGAGCTTTTTTAATAGTTTACCTAGCATTTCCCCGTTAGCGATAAATTGCTTGAAAGTATCTCATATTAATGCGCGTAGTGTTTCGGCGAATATTGATAAATTGAGAATGGAATTTAAGCACATTTCCCATCATATTATTGGAGTGTCTGAATCAAATCTTAAATCATTGCATACTTTTAAAAGTGTTGAAATAGATGGGTATAAGTTGCTCAGGAATGATAGAGTGGGAAGAAGAGGTGGTGGAGTTGCGTTCTATGTACGTAGTGACTTTTTTAAATATTATCATGTGAAGATACATTCAAAGGGTTCTTCTGAGACTTTAGAGTATCTAACAATTGAATTTAGTATTAATTCTTTAATAATAGTTGTTTGTGTTGCTTATATGCATATTCGGGACCTTCCTCTTAATGAATTGAGTGAGCTGTTGTCTAATTTAGTTGTGGATTTTGATATGGTTATTTTGGTGGGTGACTTTAATATTGATTTTTTAGACAGGGTTGAAAGCCGTGAATTAAGAAATATTTTTGATTCACTTAATTTGCATAAAACGTAAACTCAACCAACAAGAGTTTGTGATACTACTGAAAGACTTCTGGATTACATTCTTTCTAATATCCAATTAGAAACATCTAATTTTCATCAGTCACCCTTCACTGATCATGATCTTATATCAATTGACTTTAACATACCGGTTCAATTCAATGATGAGATTAAGTTTGTGCGCAACTATGATAATATGGATGTTCCCAGCCTTCATTGTGATATACTTAAACTTGATTGGGCTGAATTGAGTAGAATTGATACAATTGATGGGAAGTTTGGGTTTTTATATGATAAAATCTCGACATGGCTGCATCCGTATGCTCACTTTAAAAGAAGATTAAGAAAAAACTCAAGCCTATCCCATGGTTTAGCTATGCTATTAAAAATAAAAAACAACTTGTTGATATGGCTAAAAATGTATGGAAACGATCTCGTTGTGAGGAAGACAAACGAACCTATAAATGTTATGAAAAAGAACTTAATAAGATGGTGAGATCGGCTAAGAGAAAGTTTTTGCGTGATAAGTTGGATCCCAAACTTGGCACTAAATTATTGTGGAGGAATTTGGACAAATATAGGTTTAAAACCAAGGATTCAGCTGAGGTCGTTTCTAAATTTTCTCCTTATGAGCATAATGAGGAGTTTGTTAAAGTGCCAATAATGAATCTGGTGCAGCATTCGGAGACTGGGACCTCTTTTAATAACTCTAATTGCTTCAATTTTAATATTATGTCTGATGACGATGTTCTTAAAGCAATAGGCTCTCTAACGTCTAATGCAATGGGTGCTGACAATTTGCCGCTAAGATTTTTAAAAATTATAGCTACTGTGATTGTACCTCATTTAACGTATTTGTTTAATAGTATTGTGGAACATAAATAATATCCTAAAGTGTGGAAAGTTAGTAGAGTTATTGGGCTACCTAAAGTTAAGGAGCCTGCATTAGTGTCCGATGTGAGACCTATTGCTCAACTCTCAGTTCTTTCAAAAGTGTTCGAAAGAATTATTTCCGACCAGATTAAACAATACCTTAATACAAGTAACTTATTATCTTCTCAGCAGTCAGGGTTTAGGGAAAGACATAGTACTGCAACGGATTTGATGGAATTTGTTAGGAGCTGCTTGGACAGGGGCAATTATGTCCTGCTATGTCTACTTGATTTCAGTAAAGCTTTTAACTGTATATCATTCGTTAAATTTTGTTATAAATTGAGAAACTGCTTCAGTTTTTCATCTAATGCGTCGGAATTAATGTTATCTTATTTAACTGATCGCTTTCAATTTGTTGAAGTTAATGGAGTTAAATCTAGTTATTTGCCTCTGCCTACTGGTGTCCCCCAGGGATCTATTATGGGGCCCTTAATATTTGCAATGTATATAAACGATATTGGAAGTTCTATTCGACACTCTCACTATCATTTGTTTGCGGATGATCTCCAAATTTTTAGTGAAATTGAGATTGATAATTGTGATAGAATGGTAGCTACTAATGAAGTAATTGCATATATGAACAGGGATATTAATAATATTATTGAGTGGTCGGCGGAGAATCAATTGTTATTAAATTCGAAAAAGTCCCAGGTGATTATGTTTTCCCAGAAGCGTAATCCTTTACTTATGACGTGGACTTAACTTGTGTTGGAGTTGGTAATGATAATATACCTTTTAGTGAATCAGTAAAGAATTTGGGTGTGACCTTGGATAAACACTTGGATTGGAATGTGCATGTGAATTCTATTATGCAGAAAATGTTCAATGGGCTGCGAATACTTTGGCGTAACTCTGCATTTACTCCAATCAAGGTCAGGATGCTGTTAGCTAGATCTTTAATTCTTAGTAATCTGTTTTATTGTGATATGGTGTTTTCCGAATTGAGTTTTTGCTTATTTACCAAAATTAAAAGAGTGTATAATTCATGCCTAAGATACATTTTTGGATTGAAAGGCAGGGATCGATTGACACCTTACTATAATAAGATTTTTGGATGCTCTTTGGAGAATTATTTTGATCTTATAATTCTAGTTTTAATGTACAAAATTATTACAACTCGTCAACCTCAATATCTATATCATAAGCTTGTATTTGCTCAGTCATTACGGACACAAAACATAATATTGCCAAACACTCGCACCAATTATATGAAAGGGTCATTTATAAGGAGAGGTGCTAGGCTATGGAATACTATTCCAACACATATTAAATGTTTGACACGTTTGGACACGTTTAGGGTGGAATGCGTGAATTATCTTAATAATCTATAGCTGTATGTAATTATTGGTTTACAGTTACTTATAATTAGTTATAAATCTGAAGACTTAGTTTTAGTTTTAGTTTTTTAGTTTTATCTCTTCATAATTTTTTTATAATTTTTCTTCCTTTACTGATCTGTGGTACAAATTAATGTAGATTAAGTGGATTTATTGCTGTTTATACAGCGTAATTACAGTGTAATTACGTAAAATGACCTAGTTGTCATGTTGTAATAAAAACGGGATAAAATAAATAAATAAATAAACATACATCTTCTACCAAACCACAGACAGCAACTCACAGACGATCCAATTATACTCTAGTATACTGTTGAAAATCCTTAAGAATTTAAATTACTCCGTTCAGAGGGCCATCCACAATGTTCAAAATTTCTTTTCGGAAAATTCGTGCTATTTGTTCAGATCACAATATTAAGCGAGAATTTACTTTAATTAGCATTTCATTTTCTATATCTCCCAGGTGCTCCACTCTAATGGTGTGAAATTATTTTAAAGGTATCTCCTACTAATTTGCTATTAAAATTTACTTACGATATTTAATAAATACCAAAATAATTTATTACTCAGTAATAATACCGTTAAAGGCGATTATGTTAAAGCAATTCTCAGATAATGTATCGATCAACCTGTCGTTGAAATTTCAATCATTAAAACGTAATGAAATGTCAATAAAACGTCACAGAAATGCCAATGTCGGAAATGCCAATGTCACAGAAATGGGAATGTCTGGCAATATTTAAAAGGTTACTAGATGCATTTTATTTTTAAATGTTCAGGATATAATTTGCCACCAGCAAAGTATTGTTACGGTGATATCTAAGGTGTAAAATTCAAACATTTATTAAAGTATTTCAGAAATCATAATTAAGAATTTGTAACGTTTTCATTTAACAATTTGTCTTACGAAACAAAGTGATTTCCCATATGTTTTGTGTGTTTTACTATGAAAAGTTTCGTTTTTTCCTCGTTTCTAATTCCCTTATAAAAGCTCAAATTTTTTGATTATGGCTCTATAAAATACAGGGTGCTCTGGTAATAGGCGGGTATTACATTATCACATTTATATAATTATAAAAATATAATTAAATTTTTTTACAAGGTAAATACTGTTATATTTAGCTTCTTGAAGCTAAATATAACATTGACAAGGCAAAAACGTAACAATATTAATATTTCACGAGAATCTCGATTAAATTTCTCGAGAAATGGGAATCAGGAAATTTTTTAATTGATTTTTCTCGAGATTACGAGTTTCTCGACATTCTCGAGATAAGATTTCTCGGCCCTGTTTCTCCTCTACATGAAAAATTCATCAATAAATTTTGGCCAGTTTGTTTTCTTTATAAACCATGATCTGCTGGAATCATAGAGTTCATTTATATTATAATTTAATTTATAATCTACACTACATTTCACATGCATATTTAGCAAGGCATAAAGAATCTGCTGCAAAATTTGTTTCGATGATTTCTAATGATGAAAATATGGTTTTCTACTCTGTTCACTTTATTACACATCGTTAAACATTTATTATGTCCGTGATAATAAAAGTATGACTAGTTAAATTATTAATATTCCTAGTTCGCAATTTCAGTATAAAAATTATCAATAAAATTTGTTGCGGTTAACACAAGTATGTACTATTATTTAACTTACTTTCCTCAATTTTAAATTACATTTAGTATCGCAAATTGTAACGATATAATGGAAATATAATTAGACCCTACGACATCTGTGCGCTACGTCAAACCCAAACATAAACACAACAAATTATACTAAATAATTACAAAAATATAAAAATTGAATTAGACGAGTCCCCCCCACACAAAACCACCAATTTCATTGACTAAAAACATTTATTACACAGTATACCCGCAGAAATAACGGACCAAAAACAAACACAAAAAATTGTGAGCTTTTTTAATGGTTTTGGAAAAATTAAATTTTCCGGTTTTTATTGGTTTTTTAAATTTTCGACACAAAATAATGAAAAATTAAATTAAAACCCTTTTCTCTCTGTATACTATGTGTATATCTACATAAGTATGTGTATCTATTTGGTTTTTTAATTACTAAAAATTATCATATTTTGATGTTGAGCTTTTTTTTTTTTACTTTACGTCGTGTGGTGTATTTATGTTTGGCAAGGAAAATTGTATGTACATATATGATCGAAAATTTGAGTTATAATGTTAAGAAATTTACTGTTATCAGTCGAACCATATCGGCTTAACCCATTAAAGCCAACATTATTATGTATGTATGTAGGTATATTGTTTGTGTGAGTGTATACCATAAAATAAATTATTATGAAATACTTTAAGTTTTAAATTTTTTTAATCGACTTTTTTATTCGATAGCAACAATTTACAAAAGTTTATTAAAATGTAATTTCTGTTTAAGGAAAAATTATTTAAAACATCCGGTTATGATAAGAGATGTTTCTTGTTAATATACACGTATATGGTTACATAATTGTATGTACATACATTACAAAACTCTTATAAGAACCGGATGGATGCATTTGGATTATTTGTTTTTTGTATTTTATGGGGAAAATAACGACAAAAAATAATTAAAATATTTTTTTTTTTTTTGAAGCTTTGTGGGTTGTTTGAAGGATTAAAATGTAAATTTTAAGGAAGGTACAATAATTTTCGGTACTATTATTATTATTATATTGATATATTATAAATAGGTATAAGAAGTGTATTCTTTTTAAGAAATCATTGTAAAGAAAATATACATACCTGGCCACATCTGGGGTAAAAGAGGTATAAAGCTGTGACGAGCAAAATATATTGACCGATTTATTAAAGTTGATATCTATTAATAATTTTTATCCATAAAATATATTATAAATGTTTTTAAAGACGAAGGTTTAATTCGTCACGCGGGATGGTTAAATTAAATTACAACTAAAAAATCAATTTTCGTTTGCAAATTTGGGAAATGATGAAAATTATAAATTTGTCAGACGTTGCAAAATATCTAACTAGTATAAGTAACACTAAATCTGACTCATATTACCAAATCCCCAACAATATTTCAAAATATTGAACACCTACCGAAATCGATACCATTATTTCATAAAGCATTTTTGCTTATGTATATACTGTAGAAACTATAGATTTACTTTAACTGCGTAATCTATTTGCCAGCTGTAATTAGTTTAAGTAAAATAAAAGGAAACCGAAATGCTTTAATATAAATGTATAACTGCTTTATTAGCTGTATTACAAAGAAGTAAAAAAACAATATGAGTTTGACGTTTAGATATTAGCATGAGTTGATTCAATATTAAATTGGTCTGATCATTTCCCAATGAGCATTTCAACACTCCTCCTCAATTTAATAGTTATAATTGCTCGACGAACCTTACGTGTTTTGATGTTGGCAACGGCTTTGTCATGATATCCGCCAGCATTTCGTCTGTTGGACAGTACGTACATCTTATGATTCCCTTTTCGATGTGGTCTTTAACAAAGTATCGTTTTCGTCGCGTATCGATGTGCTTTGTTCTGTTTGACAACTTTTCCTCTTCAATCAAACTTAGGCAACTTTGATTGTCTTCATGTATCACTACCGCTGACGCTATCGGTTGCTGCATATCCTCTAGCAAATGCCTGAGCCAAAAAGCCTCCTGACACGCTTCCGATAATGCTACGAACTCAGATTCTGTCGATGAGAGTGCCACACATTTTTGCTTTCGGCACGCCCAACTGACTGTTGCGCCATTGACGATGAACACATAACCGCTGTTCGATTTTCTGTCGCTCTTGCCTTCGGCCCAACTTGCATCCGCATAGCCATACAACAGTTCACCGTCATGTTTGCTGTTACCAAGTACTAATTTCAAACTTGCTGTAGATTCAATTCGTTTCAATCGTCTTGTGTTGGTGCGCTCATCTTCTGCGCCAGTATTGAAACACTTGCTGAAATGTCTGGACGAGTGTTTACCGAAACAAATAGCAAACACCCAATAAAGCTTTGATAATTTTTGTTGTCGATCAGCAAATTATCTTTGCTCACTGCTTTTCCGTAACCAACGCCCATTGGTACTTTTGAATCTTTAGCGTCCTTCAAACCGAAATCCGATGTGATCTTTAGAATGTACCTCGATTGACTTAAACAATAGAAGCCGTGTGCTGTTCTTCCGACTTCTATGCCCAAGCATTTTCTTATATCTCCCAGGTCTTCGATGTCAAATTTCGATGATAAAATTTGTATTACCTCATTGATTGCTTCCATTGTTTTTCCGAGAACAATACCGTCATCGACGTAAAGCAACAAAAAACACCATTCACCGTTGATGTTTCTTCGGTACAAACATCGATCTGCTGTGCTGTATTCTAACCTTGCATCGACCAAGGCCGCATGGATTGCCTCATTCCATGGCCTAACTGCTTGCTTCAGCCCGTAGAGACTTTTCTTCAACCAACAAACCTTATTTTCGCCCCTTTCAAAGCGTGGAGGTTGCTTCATGTAGATTGTTTGCTTTAAATTTCCATTTAGAAATGCTGTTTTGGCATCGATGTGACGAACGATGTAATTGTTTCTGGATGCCAATGCCAACAATACTATAAATGTCGTCTGATTTCCCACTGGAGCGAACACTTGATCGTAGTCGGTGCCGAACTTCTGCGAAAAACCTTGAGCCACCAATCGTGCTTTGAAACGAGTAACACGACCATCAGCATCTGTTTTCAATTTGAAAACCCATTTGCATCCGACTGCTTCACGACCATCTGGCAATTCGCACAATTGCCACGTGCCATTTTTATGCAATGACTTCATTTCTTCTTCCATTGCGAGCTTCCATTGTTCGCATTCTTTACTTTTTAGCGCCTGTGATAACATCTTCGGCGGTTCGATGATGTCTTGTTCTACCATGTGAATCTCTTCAATTAATCGCTTTGGTGGAACACCTTTATTTGATCGCTGTGAAACGTGCCGTTGCTGTTGTTGTCCCCCAACAGCCAAATTGTCTTCGGAGCCTTCTTCGTTTTCGTCAATTGCTGCGTTCTCTTCAATTGCTGGTGTCGATTCATCTTCTGGCCTTTCGACGTCTTCATTGGATTCGTCTTCTCGGATTTCGACTGATACCGTCGCTGGAATGATTTCCCCTTTGCCATCGACGAATCGAACGTCACGGCTTATGACAACCTTTTGCTTTACTGAATCAAAACATCTGTATGCTTTCGAGTTTTCATCATAACGAACAAAAACCATTTGCTCTGCCGTATTGTCCAATTTTCGTCGCTTTTCTGATGGAATATGAACGAAACATTTAGAACCAAACGTAACGCAATGCTTCATACCTGGTTTTTTGTTGTTCCATAGCTTGAATGGTGTAGTTTCGATCGTTCTCGATGGTAAACGATTTTGCAAATAATTAGACGTATTCACCGCCTCAGCCCAAAACATGTTTGGCAAATTAGCATCCACCAACATGCATCGTGCCATTTCAATCAACGTGCGATTCTTACGTTCAGCAACGCCATTTTGAAAACTTGAGTACGGTGCAGTGTATTGCATCTGAATACCGTTGTCCTGTAAAAATTTCTTTACCGCAGCGCCGGTGTATTCTCCTCCTCGATCCGATCGGATAATAACTGGCTTTCGACCGAACTTGTTGTGAACCATTGCCACGCACTGTTGCAGCTTTTCGAAGACTTCCGACTTTTCCTTTAACAGATATACGACTGTATATTTCGAAAAATCATCGATCATCGTCAACAAGTAGCGTCGTCCACTCGGCGATTCCGTTTGCATTGGCCCACGCACGTCCATGTGAACCAAAT
The DNA here is from genome assembly GCA_958295665.1 of Tipula vernalis. NCBI lineage: Eukaryota > Metazoa > Arthropoda > Insecta > Diptera > Tipulidae > Tipula > Tipula vernalis. The sequence goes on along the minus strand of OY282560.1, from coordinate 179,275,013 downwards.
CCAAAACATTCTTTGATTTGCTTATTGACTGTTTTGGAGTCGGCGACCGAGTCTGTTTGGCCTTTAAACAAACTTCGCATTTTTCCTTGATGCCGCAATCAACGATTTCGATACCATCAACCATTTGCTTCGAACACATTTCCCTGATTGCTTCTGGATCACGATGACCAAAAATTCGATGCAAATTGTGAATACAATTAGCTTTGTGCTCAAGCCTTTGAACAACTGCTTTGATTTTATTCGGTTGACGTAACACATACAAATCGTTGATTTCGTCTGCGATTGCGATTTGCACGTTTCCCTTGATGATTTCGCACATTTCGTCGTAGAAGATTACCTTAAAACCTTTTGCTGCTAATTTCTTGACCGAAATTAGATTTCCCTTAATTCCTGGCACATACAAAAAGTCCGTAAGTGTAGCTGCATTAATTTGCCCATCGCTGTTGACAAATTCGATTTTGTATGCAAATTTTCCTTCGGCGTGAACCCTTTCACCGTTTGCAACAGTCAAGCTGCTGCCGGCCGCGCCCAACTCAACAAAGAAACCTTTATTGCCACTCACGTGACTTGTTGCAGCGCTGTCGACCACCAAGTGTTGATGTCACTGGTCGATGTTTTGGCTTTATGTTTTGAACCCTTTTCTGGATTGTTCTTTTTCCACTGTGCGTATTTTCTGCAGTCTCGCTTTAGATGACCTTTAGATTTACAAAAATAGCACTCCAAATGGCTGGTAGTCGTCTTTAAAATCGATTCCTTAGTTTTGCCTGAATTTTCGATGCGTCGATGATATTCGGCAATCAACTTGGCTTTGACAAATATCATCGTCAAATCAGCTTTGTCCCTTGATAGATTACTGTGGGATACACAATATTTCTTGTTTTTCCATCTGGTGCAATATTTCTTGTTTTTCCATCTGGTTCAAGAATTCAGTTGGATAGTTGACAACTTCGTCTTGATTCACCACAGTATCGATGGACTTATATGTTGTCGTTTCGCCGGGTATTCCATTCTGAATAGTGAAGTTGAAAGCGTGAAGTTCATCCGTTAATTGTTTTGCAAAATTTCCAGCCGATGCATCCCATTGTAGTTGTACACGCATGTTGGTTTTCAAAGTCAATTTCTGTAAATGACGCCATAAAACTGATGATTTGAGACATGCATTAAGTTCATCAGCGGGTGTTGAACGTGGTATAACCGGCAGTGTTTGTCGAAAATCACCAGACAATAAAATGAGTGCGCCACCGAAGATCCGTGCGTTTCCTCTCAAATCTCGCAGTGTACGATCAAGCGCTTCCAATGCTTTCTTGTGAGACATTGTACATTCGTCCCATATGATAATTTGACACAGAGTTTTTGCTGATGTTGCATGTTGGAGCCTCAGTGTTTTGTAAATTCAACGGCAGTTTCAATGCTGAATGCGCTGTTCGGCCACCATCCAAAAGAGTTGCCACAATTCCAGATGATGCAAGGGCCAGTGAAATATTATTTTGTGATCGTATGGTTGCCAAAATGAGTGAAATAAGAAAAGTCTTGCCTGTACCACCGGGCGCATCTATGAAAAACAGTCCGCCGCTTTGTTCTGTGATTGCACGCATAATTCTGTCATACGCAATGCGTTGTTCTGTTGTCCCCAGTTCGTCAGAATCAAAGTGTGTTTCTCGTTGCAAATCACGATCGAAAAGGTCGTTCGCTGGTCGGTTCGGAGCAGGCATTCCCAGTTGCACCAGTGCCTTGTTAGCGATTGCCAAACATATGTCTTCAATCAAAATCAGTATGCCTCATTATACACGTTTGGTGTGAATTGAATGTCCGGATTTTGATTCGCAGCGCGCAAACGATGTAGAATATCTTCACTCATGTAGTCCTTGTATTTTTCCCAAAGATCTTTTGGATTAGATGGGAAGCAGGTTGTCAATATTATGGCAAATAACGTGCGTATTTGCTGTGGTTGAGCAGTATTCGATGCATCAGCGAGTGCAGTGTCCCAATGTGCATCATTCTCAAGAAGATTTAGTTCCTGGCAAGCTTGGCGATAAGTGGCGCACAGCTAACCGTTCATTGTTCTAAATCTTGGAAAGATGTCGGTCCACGTACATTGATTAACAGCAAACGCAGATAGAAGCATTCTGTATTGTTCGGGTGAACAGTGTACAGACGATCCAATGCGTCACTGGAATACATCATGCGGGGTGTCCTTCAACTGCTTTACCTTGTTTGCGACGTTGAAACTTTTTAGCCGATGCATTCCATGTGTAGAATTTCGGTACCTCAGAATAAAGTAGAGTCTTTGCAAAAATATCATATTGGCCCAATGAGTAAAATGCAGTTAAAGTTGTTGCCGGTGGAACCAATGCTCTTGCACGTACATTATCTGCTGTGAAGTACACGCGCTGTCCATTCTCGAGATACACCGCCAAGTGTACTACTGTTGGATGTCGTTCATGGATTGGAAATGATAAGATACTGCTTCATTGCTGCTAATGTAGCGTCCAAGTTGGTATTGGTTGATTTCATCGAGCGGTGCGACCACGGTGCGGAATTGCAAACATTAATTTGTGCTTTGAAGGTCTTTGAGAGCAACGGTGAATATGGCACAACCCAACGATTATCGACTTCGACATCAACGTTTCTTACTTTCAGAACGATGGATTTGCCGCCATCCTCAACTGATCGTCGACGATACAGTGGGTATCCATCATTGCCAGTGATGGTATCAGAAACCAAGTTTCTTGGGTATCGTTTCGTGCATTTCCCATCAGACATGCATGGTGAATTGTTGTTGAATGCGCCACATGGACTATGAATCATATTTTTGGTAACGACGTCGAATAAGTCTGGATCAATGTCCTTATCTGGTATTTCTGCTGAGATGATTTGGCCAATTTGATCTGGCGTAATTTTGTCGATTAACCAAACCAAAATATGTGCATGTGGCAATCCTCTTTTCTGCCATTGAATGGAATACATCCAGCAGCGTGTCCCTCCAAAAACGTGATGCTTGATAATAAAATCCATCAAAGATTTCAATTTTTGTTTAAATACGCGTGCGGTAATGTGATGGCGGTCCGAAGATGATTGTGCAGCTAACAGAAGTTCTTTAATTTCATCCCATGTTGGATTGCATGTAAATGTGATGAACAAATCTGGACGACCATGTCGCGATATTACGAATATGTCGCGCGAACGTATGTCATCGCATCTTGTGCGTATTCATGCATGTGCCGTGGACTCCTCGTGAATGTAGACGGTAATATGACCATTCTTCCCAATTCGTTTGGATTCACGTTACCATCATTAACGATTGCGTCTCGTAAATGGATGTACTCTTCAGAACGCAACTCGGTTTGATTCAATCGAATACATAGGAGTCGTTCAGTTTCAATATTCGCGTACATGTCGACGATGTATTGATGGAACAACTGTCGACATTTCAGAATGTGGTTCTCACCGTCTTGATGAATCATCAATCGATACGAATAATAATTCATGGCACTGACTTTCTTATTCGTTTCCTCGTCTGTTTGTGGATTTCTCATTTTGATGTTGAAATGATATCCATCTTCTCCTCGCCAAAACAGAATCGGATACTGCAATCCGTCGTATGAGCGATGAGTATCGGAGACTCGCTAAACGTCACCACTTCTGCGATGAAGAATTATGTCGCGCGATTCAAATTCTTCGCCAACTATCACGATCGCCACTTCATCGATTGTTGGTGCATTGAACTATCTTTCGTATTGGCCAACGGGTCTTTTGTCTGCTCGAATTACAACTGCGTAGTCATCGGCTGGCATTCGTTGAATGGCAGTTTTAAACAACTGAACTAATTCATTGTGTTGATCGAAAAGGGCTTGTAACGCAGCCGCGATTTCTCGTCTAGTGCCCGCATTATAATGACAACGTTGTTCAATTTGTTCATCACTGTTTGCCATGAAATAAATTTGAAGAAACTTGTGATCTGCTGATGGTAGAAGCGATCCGGTACGATGATAAATTTGCCCTTGGACTCTGAATGTTGGCATGTAATTTTCGCGCACGATGTTCGTTGCACCGAACGATATCATTTGAAAACATGAATTGTATTTTCGGATGTTTTCCAAGAAATGCTTCGACTCACGTGTAACACCTGATAGCAACGTTGATAGTGGTTCGGGTGGTGGATGTAATTCTGGCAGCTTAACTTTTCCATTGGCTCAGCACATTCCCGGCTTTACACTTGGATGAAGACTGTAATCATTATTACTGTCATAATGGAATGCACCAAGATTTAAATCAGCGTACAGTGTTCCTCGTGATCGAGCGGTGCTTATTCGAACATTTTGCAGCCTTCTTTCCCGTTGTTCAGTTGTCTCAGACGAACGGGCCTGAGTAGTACGTATTCGATCAGTTTCTAACCTCACTTCTCGTTGTTCAGATGATTCAGACGAACGGGTCTCAGCGGCATGTACTCGAAGATTTTGTAGCATTAATGCTCCTTGCTCGTCTGATTCTGAGGCTCGTAATGCTCTTTTCTTCCGTGCTTGAGGTGTAGATCGGCCAATTGCTTGTCGCTTTGGAGGCATAATTGTACGGGAACGACGTGAAAAATGCGTTTGAATTTATTAGATGTCAATCAGCAATCCGAAACTCACAATGTATCCAATCCAATTGAACCGGCTGTTCACACACAGATGGAAATGTTAATATTGACGGTGATCACCAATTCACTGAGGGAAATTTGAAGTGAAAAAAATTAGCATTCGAGAATTGTTGAAATCGATTTTAATTCCACTCACGATGATATCCGGAAAAAACTGCACAGCAAATGCGTTCGGAACGTCAATCAGCAGTCAGATCCTTCACATACACATTCGATGATCTTCGTGAATTCATTGTAGAGAATGAACTACGAAAAAATGCACAAAACTATTCGAAAAACGCTCCCAAATATAAAAATACGCACAATATTGTCTGTTCAATGTGAGCCGAACATGAATTTCACAATTTACATAAATTCTTATACCACCCACAACTCGAAACGTCATCATTCGTTCGCTGTTTTCGTTTCAATTCAAAACAGCATGAACTGTCACGGCAATATATGAAATTCATTGGAATGACAGTGGCGCCATCTGTCGAAAATTCGTGGGCTCATGCACAACAACTTTGCTAAAAGACGATTCTATAAAGGACATACAGACAAACATTCATTTTTATATATATATATATAGATTAATATATTTGTTATTATTATTATTAATTTATTTAATGATTATGAAAAAAATCAATCCTCTCAACTGGCCATGGCGACTGTACTAATTGTACGACAATTTACGTTCTATATATAATAAATGTACTGTGTACAAGTTGTAATAGCGAATTATACTAATACAGCCTAATTCTCTTACAAATTTTTTTCGTCAAATTCACATAGCTCTATTCCTTTGTAATTAAATTTTAACAATTAACAATGTTTTTATTTAAATTATTTATTTACTATTATTTGCAACTTAACTTTAAATCTATAAACTAAAATCGGACAGCAATTTCTTAAATACATCTCTCGATAAGTTAAAGTCGAAAACAACCTGAACTTTATTGAAGGCAACCGATGCGAAACAGGCTCATTTTTCCCATAATTATTAATACGTAACGGCAACTTAATATGAAAAGACCTAGCGCGTCAAAAACTGCAGAATATCAGCACTGTCAATGTCAGCACTGTCATACTTATGACTAAGGTTTATATTGTAGTCGATTCGGCATCTTCTTGTCACGAGTCGGAGCGTCTCAAAGGTGAAGCCACGACAAGCTTTTCTCGGGTTATGCAGCAGTTTGTTTGATAGCTTCACTTTCCTATGACTCCGTCGGCTGTGTATTACTCAATTCAGTCGGTTTCTCAAAGGGCGGAGTAGCTGTCTGAACCGGTTGATCATATTTAGGGGAATCGTGGATGTAATATACGTCCCTGATCGCCAGCTTTGACCATTTAACGTCGCAGACCCAAAATTTTAACTATGATTCGAGGTTCCCAGTTGAATGATGCATTCATACGGAAAAGTTTATTTTCATTCTCTGCGAATGATTTATAAAGATTAATATTTATTAGTTTCAAATGGTTCTCGATTCAACCCGTAGTTCGTAGCTCGATGGTGTTTCAGCACAACTCGGTTTATTGTGATAGCTGAACATGACGTTTGACAATGCTAGCTGCAGCTCGTCTACTGATTTCCTTTCGTCCCCCAATGGTTTTCGAAGGCTTTTCGTTGCCGTCTGCATAACCCGTTCTGCCAACCCATTTGCTTGAGGTACGTATGCTGGACACTTAACGGTGAAATGCCATTACATTGACAAAACTTTATGAACTCCGATGAACTAAATTGTGGGCCGTTATCTGTTACTTGCTCGGCCGGACAACCAAACGTCGAAAATATTTGCTGTATAGCTTAATGATTACATCAGCAGCAGTGGTTTCATAAATTATTTGAATTTCAATCCACTTCGATGTTGAGTCAATTACTAATTATAAAGTTCTTTCTCCAAAATGAAAAAAATCTACATTAAGTTGATACCACACTCGTTCATTCCTTAACCACTTTGAGTCTTCGAAATCAGCTGGATTTTCATCCCTTAATCACATTTGACATTATCTTCATTAGCACGATGTCCTGCTTTGTAACGTATGCCACATCCTCATGACAAATTGGTAAATAGTCATCATCTTCCATCAAACGCATTGACTGATTGGATATACACATCTCCGTTAAATTCGTCTTTTTGAGGTAATCGCGATAGAGGATCAGGCACCACTAGGTCTTTGCAGGCACCACAAGATCTGTCATTAGGACAAAAGAGCGACCAAACAAAAACTTATGGAACTTCTTCACCCTGAAAATTATTGCTAACGCCTCCTTATTGAGCTGGGAATAGTTTTTTTCGGTGTGGATAAACTCGCAGAAGCGAACATCACCGGTCGATCGTCTTCCTCAGTTACTTGGCTAAGAATGGCGCCCACCTGAAAAGAACTGGCATCAAACATGAGATACAGCTCCTCGCTTGGATCATAATGGCTTAGCAGAGTGTACGTAGTCAGCTCCTTTCTGCATCTTCCAAATGCATCGTTGCACCTTCTGGTCCAGATAAAACTCACATTTTTTTTTGTTATTTCGTAAAGTGGTGCCACTTCCGACGCCATTATCGGCATGAACTTTCGGTAAAAATAAAACCAACCCCGAAAAAGCCTTGAGCTGCGTAACATTTGGAGGCACTGGAAATATTGCACTTCATGTCTAAAAAATAAACATTTATTTTCATTAATGTGAACGTTATACATAGCAAGTTGTTAAAACACTGCTCCCACATTGCACTGACACTCTTTTTGATCTGCACCAGCTATCAGAATATCATCGAGATAGCAAACAGTTTTCGGCAACTTCTGAAGAATTCCGTCCATTATTTGCTGAAAAATGGTGGAAACACCATAAGTGAGCCGCGTTCTAAAAAATCCCAGAAAGTTCCGGAAGAAAAGTTCCGACCAGTTTTCAGCTACTACAACTTGTTAGTATGCGCCGGCCAAAACCAAAACTATAAAATAGTTGCTTCCTAAGAGACTAGCCAAAATAACATCGATATTTGGTAAGGGGTAATGATGAAAATCAACCCACTTATTAACTGTCACTTTAAAATTCACGCAAATCCAGAGACTTTTATCCTGTTTTGGAACTATCATAATGGGGCTAGCCCTTTCGCTGTGCTGCACAGGAATCAATACACAAGTCTCGACCATTTTTCTTAGTTCCACCTCTAAATTTGGTTTCAAGGCGTATGGCACCGAATACGGCTTGCAGAATATCGGCTTTATATCTTCCTTCAAGACAACGATTGCTTTAAAATGTTTCATGGAAGAAGGCTCACTTGAAAACATAGAGGGATATTTCCTCTTTAAGCCCAACAAGTGGGGCTCCAAATATTCCTCGCCATCGCCAAGCGCTTGTACTCCGTCACCATCCGTAGAAAACTGGGGAATCTTTTCGCGACAGGTTCCAATTATTGCTCCGTTACTCCACTCTTAACACAAACAACTGTCTCTCCCACAACGGCCAATGTTTCACCGTTTGCTAACATATGCTTCCTTGAAACTCTGGTCAAGAACAACTTTGGAAATTTTCACTAAAAACAGATGAACTAACCTTTATTTGAATAGGCACGTTATTTATAATTACTCGCACATTGCGATTCTGCGAATGGAGAGCGGTTCAATATTTAAAAATATACACCTACCTGCCACAGACGACAAAAAATTGAGTAGATGTTGCAATAAAATATAGGAGCCTAGGGGTGAGATTCTGGTTCAATGATAAAATGAAATGATAAATTTGAATCGGTGTAAACAAAGCAAAAATCATGAACTACTTTGAAATTTAAATTTTTGAATTTTATCAAGAAGTTACTCACGCTCTCCACCTGCCATTAAAAGCAAGTTATACTATTAAAATTCTACCATTTGTAGGTGGAGATGCAAAGTATTAATGTCTTGCTAGATGTCGTAAATTTTTTCCTGCCGGCTTTGCACGACTTCATGTTATAACAATTTATGTCAATTTTTACATTTCAAAATGGCGAAATCAAATTTTTTGTGCGACTTACAGTTGTTTGTTGTGACGCTCTGGTTTTTTGGATGTCATTTGAGTTTAACTTTTGTACCAAAATAAATTATTGATAGTTCTACAAAGGCATTAACTGGAAATAACAGCCTTGCGTATTGTGCACCACTTGAACGATATGTCATTTCACAAAGGTGTGGCAAATGCCACACTTTGAATTTTCTTGTTATGGTCATGTCAATTTTTATACTCGTTTGAGTAATTTATGGTTCGGCCAATAACAAGAATATCACAGAGATTATTCTAAGAAGCCATAACTGGGAATAATAGCCTCATGGCTTGAGAACCACATGGACTATATGCCATTTCGCAACTGTGTGGAAGTTGCCGCATTATGAATTTTCTTGTTATGGTCTTCCGTGTGAATGTTCTATGGATGTGAATTTTCGTGTTAGGCTATTATTTCCAGTTAGTCGCTTCTTAGAACAATCTCTGTGATATTTTTGTTATTAACCGAACCATGGATTACTCAAACGAGTAAAAAATTGGTATGACCATAACAAGAAACCTCAAAAACATTGCAGTAAATCGTGATATTTTACTCAACAAATATTTTATTTGATATATTTCACTCAAAGTTCTTATAAGAATTATTTTAACAGTGTACAGTGTTATTATTTGTTATAAATTTCACTAAAATATCCAAATGGCCATTGATTAGAGCTTCGTAAAACGCACTTTCTTTGTAAATGGTGCTGTCGTTAATTCTCCCATTTGATCCAATATCAATCAACAAAAATTTGCTGTTGGCATCAACAACCGCGAATAAAATAATGCTGAAGTAGCCTTTGTAGCAGTAAAAGTATGATCCGGAGTGAGCAGGAGCTTTAATTATTATACGGCTTCCATCGACGGCCTCCAACGTGTGTAGAAATTGCCATATTTTATTGAAATCGTCTGCAACTTTATACCACTCAACTTTACTTTGTGGAACCTAATAAAACTATCAAAATTTAAATTACTTTTGGTTCGAGCACAATCCAAATGGCTTGACGAACTTCAGGAACAACATCGATATAGTTTTATGTGATATTCTGGACATATATTCTAAAGAACGGTGTGAGTCTAACTATTACTGAAATAGCGTCCCTCATTAAGGTGTCTTTGGTTATTACATGTTTTACCTATAACATAATGGGTATTAATTAGTAGTAAACAAAAATTTTACATAACATATATAATATAATGAATGTACCATACCTACCAAACTCAAAATTTCTTCGAACTGATTCTGGTAAAATTATGAAAATTGGTTCCAGTACCCCAGTCCAATTTTTTTAATAAATGCATTTCCACATAAGGGTCGCCGCGTTTTATTAAAAATGGGTTAACCCAAAATACCGGTGCTTTTCGGGTTCGCTTTCACTTAGAACTTTTAATCCTTGGGCATTTTTTTTTGTTTTGCCAACGTTTTAATTATTTATCACACCAAACACTTAAAATTGCAAATCACAAACGATTTCGAAACGTCAAAATATTGTAGGTGTTCCTCACCAAACGTTATGTCAGGTGGAGTGGCGGCATTAAGCAAAGGAATTTATTTATTATTCTAGGTTTACAATGACAAACGACACCACTATTGAATGAAGTATTCTACAAGTATTTTATACTGAAAGCTGCAGTTGCTATATTTAAACCATTCAATCGTTGGGCGGTAAATTCAGGCATAGTTTTTAGAAATCGATTTACGATACCATATCTCCTTACTATAATGTTATACCAAAAACGATACATTGAGAGACATAAAAAGCATAGCAAAAAAAGTTGATAATAGCTTAATAAAGTTATTTATACTGATACCCACTTATTGTGCTATTGCCTCAAAATATGCTGAGTTTTATCGCTTTATCATCGCTCCATCCAGTATACGTAACTGTGGAAACCAATTTAAGTTTTGATATATTGTTCTGAGTATTTTCCGGCAGACTACATTGTATACAGGTATGATCGGTCGCCACTAAATAGTGTTAAAACTAATTGCTGTTCATTCACCTATTGTTAGTGTAGCTGTTGACAGTGACCCAGCAATAGAACTTAAATCTGTTAAGGTGAATATCTTCAAGAATTCGTTTTACATTATTGGCTTACACTATATACATTCCACCGAGGTCGTCATGAAATGAAAAAATGCAACGTATCTGTACAGATTCTATTTTGTTGTATGCCCTTGTCCAGATAAATAATGTTCCCAACTATAATGAAACATTTCTGGATTTATTTTTCGCAAATTCAGCTAACCACACATCATCAACGATATCAACCGTAAATCAGTTTTTGTTGTCAAATTCCAATACCAACAATTGTAATTCAATTAAATTTTTTGATTTTAGGCGTGCTAATAATGATAGTTGGTTTTCTTACATTAACCGTGATTAGTGGCGTAATTACAAATTTTGAACCCTCCACGACAGTTGTTTGGACACTTAAAAATGCTTCTTGTACCTATTAACAAGTAAAGCTTTTAGTAAAAAACTTATTTCTTCCTATCGTCTAGTCTCGCATTAATTAAAAGAATCTGACTCGAATATAATTTGTGAAATATCAAGAATTTCGAAATAATCTCAAAAACGTTGAATTTTCAAAGTATCTTGAATACTCTTGAAAGTTCTCAAATATCGAATTATCCGTAAGTTTTGTTAAAAAATTGTATAAGCATAAAATATGTATTTACAAAAATTGTCAAATAGTTTTAAGCTTGATAATTAATTTCAACAAGTTTGGCTTTTAACCTAACTTTTAGCGTTGAGCTTTTTTCACACTTTTAGGTTTTTGATAAGATATTTTATGTATTTACAAAAATCAAGAACTTTCAATTTTATAAGCTTTCGATTATCAAGGCTTTTTTAACAAAACCATTTTACTCAGAATATGATTTTACAAAGAGATAATTGGGTATATTTGTTCTCAATGTTAATTATCAAGAGCATTTAGTCAAACCAAACCATTTTACTAGAAAACTTGGTATAATAATATAGGCTTTCGAATATCGAAGCTTTTTGAATCAAATCATTTTACTCCAAAATTTGGTATTAAAGGGCGATGGTGAATATTTGTTAACAAATGAGCTTTAAGATTGATAATTCATTTATACTATGTCTTTGAGTTTAAACTTAACATTTCTGAGCTTTTAATAATTTCAAGTTGTTGATACAATGCTTTATGTGCAAAAAATAATTATTTATAAAAAGTTGCAAGAGCTTTTAGTTTTAAAAGCTTTCATTGATCGAAACTTTTAACACAATTTATCCCAAAATTCCGTTACGCTTTTTAACTGAATTTTGTGATAAAATTAGAATATTTGTTAACAATGAGCTTTAAGATTGATATTTATACTTTTTGGGTTTTCCTTTATAGATCGCAAGCTGTTCCCTCGGGTTTTCAATTAGAAAACCAAAAAATGAGAGCAAATTAGGTGGAGCAAAGAATAGATACATATGTCAAGGGAAAACCAAAATACCAATTTTGAAACCAATTTGAATTGGATCAAAAAATTAGATTGGAAAAGAAAATAGTTTTAATGGTTTCGAATAAAACCTTGGATATATCCAGAATAAAATAAGATTAGAATTCCATCTGGATTTCAATAAACTTTGAGTGACATTTTAATCCAAAATTAAGCTAAACTTCCAAACTGTGTACTTGCATGATTTTGATCAATTAAATTGAAATAAAAACTTTAGTGAAATTTAAAGTTTTAACAATAATTGATTATTGTAATTTTCCTTTTAATATGTAAGTTGTATTCAGACCAGTAAGTTAGTTTAAAATCAAAATGGATTCGAAATAAATTAAGATTTTTAGTCAGAAATTTAGTTCCAAGCTGTTTTCGAAGTTGAACAAAATGATAAATGGAATTTTGAACATAAATCTAGTCTAAATTGGTCAACTGCATTCGACAAAGTGGAAATTGATTACGATAACGAAATTTTAAAGAGAGAAAATTAGTTTGAATTCTAAATCGATATAATGAGTTTGAGTGAAATTTTAAGTAGAAATTATCTTCTTTATATTGCATTTCAGAACAATTTGAGCAAAATATTTAGTGCACTTTATGTGGCTGAGCTTAAATTCTAAACACGATTTCAACAAATTTTTTAGTTCAACTAGAAAATCAGGAATCAAAATCTTAAGTAGGGACTTACATTAGCAGTAGAGTTTAAACTACAATTTGATGTAAGCAAATACATGAACTTAAATTAGCTTAAAACTTTAATAACAGTTTGGGTGAGTTTTAAAAATTTAGTTAAAATTATTCGAGCAAAATTTTTATTAAAACGGGGTAAAACAAGATCTGAACAAAGTTTGGACTAAAAATTCAATTTCAATCTAATCGAGAGTTTCAGCAAAAATTTGGATGCAATTAAGCTAGAAATTTTAAGATATTTTTTTTACAAATTAAGTAAAAATTCCAACCTAGATTTTTCTAAATGTTCTTGATTAGAAATTTGGAGTACAACTTCAGCTTTATTTGCAAGAATATTTAAGAAAAATTCGATTGTTATTAGAAATGCTGAGTTAGAGTAGAATTTAAAACTCTAGCTTGCGTCAAAAGGTTTGTTAAATTGGAGTAATTGAGTAAAATGTGAGTAGAAATTGAATTTGAATATTATTTTGGATTTGAGCAAAAACATAACTGTAATGTAGTTTTTAGTTTAAACGTTGAGTGTTTGTATTTCGAATTGGACTGGCTAGAGAAAAATTATAGAATAGGTTACAGTTATAAAATAGATTTATAGCTAAGTGTGCTGTTAGTGAGGGTACAATTTTGAGAAAAAAGTTGTTTTTGAATTCCAAAATATTGGTTACAATTATATAGAAATTTTGTGATATTTTAAATACAAATAGGCTAAGTTCCAAACTCGATCAATCTGACAAGGGTCCACATCAAGCAATTCTTCCAATTCTGTATCTTCAAATTTTTTTGGTCTGCCTTCACGTTCTTTGTCCCTTACGTCAAAATCACCAACTTTGAATCGTTGAAACCACTCTTTGCATGTTGTTTTCGATGGAGCATGTTCACCGTAAACGTCCGCAAGCAAACGATTTGTTTCCGCTGCACTTTTCTTCAACAAGAAATAATGAAGTAAAACTTCCCGCAAGTGTTGTTTGTTTGGCACAAATTTCGACATTTTCAATTACATGAAAATAATTGTTGTTTACGCTTTGAACAAATGTCACTAGTAATTATTCAAACTTGACATCTAACCTCCAAAAAACATGTATTGCCCGATTGAATAATATGCAAGCAGTGATACTAACGACACCTATCTAAAAAGGTCGGGAATTTATTTGTACACCCAATATATGATCGGGACACAGAATGACATTGCGGCTCCAGTGTTTTGCCATCTATGCAGATGGAAAATGCATGCCGTTCAAACAATAATAGACGGTGTCCAATTTAAGCCGCTAATAACATTTTGTGAAACGTATAGTCGATATAAATCAGCAGTTTCATCACTTATTTTGCGACGATTGGTCATAATTTTAAATTTTCCACACACATAACAAAAGCAATTTAGTTTAAAACATCTGTCCATATTGTACCAGATTTGCCGAGATTTAAGCCGATTTTCACTTTATTTTTTGTGTTCTTTTGTCACTTTATACATATATTTAAATGAAAAATTATTTTTTTTTTTTTATTTTATATTGTAGTTTTTATTTCTTCCTTATTGTGACAATTTTTTAAATTTTTTGGAAATATCAATTTCGAGAATAATCTCTTCTTCGGTTTCTTTTTTACTACCAATACATAATTTATTTTGAAGCTGTTTATACCATATACTGTTGCTATGCGCTGTTGTTTGGCACTAGAGCTGCTGATTTTAAGTCATTTTGCAAAGCTCGAGCTTTCAATCTTTTTAGAGTATGAGCTTAGCTCGAGCGATTTTGTGCCCAAAATATTAATTTCGTAAATTTTGATAAAATTATATAAGGAAATTCTCTTTCTCTCTCTTTATTAAGAAAATTCTCTTTATCTTTTGAATGGTAAGAGTTACAAACTTTTTAATAATATTTCTAATAGTAACTTGGGTATGAGGAATCCGAATCTTAAATAACATTTTCGAAATTCGAAGAAAAATGCTACATAAGGACACACTTTTTGAATTCATAAACGTACTTTTTCAAAGGCCGTCGAAAATAAAAGGTCGAGTGTTTGAAGCAAAAATATCGAGTTTCTATTTCTGCAATTACCCCCAAAAGCTCAATCTTTTCGGCTCGATTTAGCTCGAGGAAGCAGCTCTATTTGGCACCTCCTTTGTTTTTAAATTATGGATAATTAATTCGTAAATTTTATTGGTTTTGGTGTTGATTTTGTCGTTGAGTAAATTGTTGTTGTTTTTGTATATTTCCAATTCTTCTAACCTATCTAATTTCGGTCCTTTTTTGACCTGTTTTGAAAACAAAAAAATGACATAAAAATGTGAATGTGGAATTGTGAATGTGGTTTTTCGGTCTTAATATGTTCGGTAAAGTTATTTGTCTTGAACTGCGCACCACCGAAAATCTTAATGGTTCAAATACTTGCTCAAAAATTGTTGGCCGGAATAATAGAAACAATTTTGCCAAAGAAAGTAAAACGAAAATCTGTATGGTTCAAGAGTTATCAACGTGAAAGTGAGTGTATATTTTGACAAATTTTTGACTTTGATCCAAAATATAACATTACAAGGAATTATATAACATCCTTTTGTTATCAAATTTTAGTTGGTCGTATTTAACAAAAATCGAATTGGGCCTTTAGCTAATTAAATTTGTGTTTTTCGGTATTTTCTTTGGGGATCTTTTTGTGTTGCGAATTCAAGGGAATCCCCTTCTGTTTTTGTTAATACATAAATCAAAAATTTGACGAAAGGTTTTGCATTTCGACTAAGGTTTCGTACTCATTTTCAACACATTATACTCGTAATTATACTAATTCAATTATTTTAATTTATTGACATTATTTTTATCATAATTGGTTAAAAACAAATCACAAAACTTTGAATTATTTCCGTTTTGAGGTTATAATTTTTATTCAGCTCAATGTTATTTGAATGCTGAGTAAAAAAAAATATTTTCTCTTGCTAAAACGATCGGGTATCAGATTTTTTGCAAGCATTTTTGATGTAAGCAAATTCACCATATATATTTAGTTATGTTATTATGCAGTTGGTGGTGCGAGCACGCTTCAATAATATAACAAATTTGTTTTTCTAGTAGGTTTCAGTCAAAATTAAATTATATTTATAACCAAATGTTTTGTATTTCAAGAATTACTTGTTACACGTTTACGATTAAAAATAGAATGATACAATAATGTAAGCAGAGTATTTATGTGCTCTGCGATAAAGAAAAACAATAAACAGAATATGCATTTATGCATTTTATAATTTTTATATTTGAAATTTGATGATAAGTGGAAAATGTTGGTTGATGCACTTTCCCTTAGGTTACTTGAGGTTGCCCTTGGTTGATGTTGTTGTTATTGTGTATTGCATATATGTGCTACACATAACTAATTACCGACTTACAATTTGCCAATTGCTAAATTATCGAGTATCAGCCCTATAGTCTATAAACCGATTTGTAAATATCAAAAAGTAAACCTAAAGTGAATCATAATCGTTTAAATCGTTTCGTCGAATATATCCAGATATTAATCAAATTGCGAATTCTGTTCAGGCAGGCAGGAATCGTATTCGATCGGTATCACACTGGTTAAAGCTTTTTATTTACAACCGAATAATATAAACATATGGTTCAGATCGTGTAGGTTGGCTTGTCTGCAATCTGCAACGGGTCTAACTATTTTAAAAGAACTTTTTGGAAAATTAAATAAAATGAGAAGCTTTATATAAAAATACAAACTTATTAATTTATGCTTTCGTGATGTTTTGTAAAAGCAATTTTTCGATTGCATAGAGAATGTCACTCAACATATCAGCAAATTTTTTCATTCCCCTCTTATACATAAAACGTCATCTTACTATAAACAGCCAACAAAATTATGTACGTACGTAAAATGTAAAAAGAAAAAGCGCACAAAACAAAAGAACACTCGAAGCTGTTTTTTTTTCTAATTGTATGGAAAATCGTTAAGAATTTTTTTTTTTTTTTTTGGTTGTCTTCGGCTCTCCTTATACCTTAAACATTTTCTTAACTATAAGAAAATCTGTGTTGTTTGATTGAAAACAGAGCAACAACAAAAACGATAACATTCTTAAGCAAAACGAAAAGCAAACATATACAATAGGGGGAACTGTGTGGGTAGACCGATGGTGTGGGTAAACATGAAAAAATGTACGAACGAAAGGAAAATTTTTATACCGCACGTTATGTATTAAGCGAGGGATAGGAAATATAGTGGATCGGTGCCAATTTTCTCATTGAACTTGAAAGATTTTTTTTTTTGTTGTTGGTATATTTACAAGGTGTTGCTTTAATATGTTGTTGGTATTTCTAATCAGATGAGATGGGTTTTTTTCTTATTTGACGTGAGGTTTTTCGAAGAATGGTTTTTATAGTTTACCATGGTATGATGGATTATTTTTTTCCGGGGGGGATTGATAATTGGGTGTGTATGTGTGTATGCTTAAATCCAATTTATCCTTTACTCGGATTTTGGTGTGAGCGAGAAAATAAACAACAGGATCAAATAATTTTTGTAATAATAAATATGATAAGACAAAAAGGAAATTTTTAATTACCTATCTCCGTTTTGTTTTTGTTTTTGTTAAACATAATATCAGATTTGTTGTTATTTGTGTTTTATGTAGAGTATTTGAAAAATATAAAAAAAAAAAAATATTTTCGGAAAAAGAAAATTCATTAAAGTTTTATATTAAATTACTTTTCTTAATTTGTGTGTGTGTGTAACAAATAATTTTTTTTTTTTTTTGGTATGTACATTATCTATGTACATCTTAATCGTGTTCCTCAGAATTTTGTGATTCTGTAGATTAGTTGTACAAAGTAAACAAAAAATCTAAATTCTACTATAACTGTATAGTGAAAAAGATTTTTAATGCCGTAAGTAGTAAGCTAGTAACAATGTATGTGTAGGTAGCAAGGTCATATATAGGACAAATTTTCATTTATTATTTTCTTGACTTTTTTGTATATAAGTATCCAATATTTATAATGATCGATAAATCTTTTTCTATTTACACGGGTATTCATGACACCTACATATATATGTATATGCTTTCAAGGTTGGTTTAGCTGAAAGCATTTTTTTTTTTTTTTACTTTTACCGTAACACAAAATCCTGTCTCTAACCTCGTACTTAAACAAATTAAGAAAACCTGTATATTGTATAATACACAGAATCTAATTCGTTATAACATTGCTAAAAAGTTATTCTGTACAGGCTGGTGGTAACCAACCAATACAGTGATTTATGGTGTAAAGAAACAAAATTTCTAAAAATTGTACCAAATCAAAGATTTACAACGTGAGACGAACTTTAGAACATTTCTAGGAATGTCATAAAAGTTCAATTAGATCAACAAAACAAAAAGAAAGATTCCGTAAATTTATAAAAAGTTTTTTCTTTTCTTTAAAAGTCATTGAACCGGTGAAAATAAATGTAACCGTCTTACAATGATAATCGATATAAATAATAAAATTCAGGTAATGTTGTTTCTATTTATTTGCCAGATCAAATATTTCTAATTAATTGAAAACTAGTTAATTGAGTTTTATCAATATTAGTTTTAAAAAATTGTTGCTTGAACCCTGCTTAATTATTCGTCCAGTCAATATGCATGCTCTTAATGAACCTACCAGCCAGCACGTGATGCATACTATCTGGGCTTAATGCATGTAGTTCCGCTCGAAAGACGGTAACATTGATACCCAAGGACTTCGAGAGGGCTCTCCCACTCCCGTATATTCCTACCCTTGCCCCGTCTTTAGTTTTGATTTCACTCTTACGAGTTGCTAGTAAGGCTACATAAAACTGGAGGGTGCCTGGTATCCAGATCCCACATACTTTTTACTGACTATCAGCCATTCATCCATCACCGCTGTTCCACCTTAGATTAGTGTTTTTTGTCCAGGATTTCTCTTTCAGCGCCGTACTTTAGCCTGTGCTAAATGTGCCAATACACTGGCGAATTGTGAACAGGTTACATGACCAGAACAGTGCATGTGATGCGCACCTTTAATGAAACATAAAATTATAGCACGAACTATAAATGTGATAGTTTCTTACGTATTTTATAAGTACAAAAAGTCTGCAATAATAGAAGCGATCAAACCTTTCATGGTTAAACAAAGTTCTAGCTTAATAAATAAAATAACCGCGCATTTTTTGTCAATGTTTAATTGCAGGAGCTGCTCCTACAATGGAGGCAGAATATGAAATTATGTTTCCCCAAAGAGATAAGCTACAACCATAATTAATTTGGATTGAATAAGATAAAGTCAAGCCTAACAGAGTGCATAATGTAAAAAATCACTTCGATTTCTTTTAGTTTGAGGTAGTGATGCAAAATATTCATCGATGTTTCGATATAATCGATGGTTCATGGTCGATGTTACGATATTTTTACATCGATGTATGATTTCGATGTTTTTTAAACATCGAATTTAAACATCGACCATTTTTTTTTTATTACGCTATATATACATTTTACAAGTATACTCGTACATAGTACATATATAATACACATATACTATCAGAGCACCCTGTATTTTATAGAGCCATATTCAAAAAATCTGAGCTTTTATAGGGGATTAAAAACGACGAAAAAATGAAACTTTTCATAGTAAAATACACAAAACATATGGGAAATCCCTTTTTTTCTCCTAAGACAAATTTTTAAATGAAAACGTTACAAATTCTTAATTATGATTTCTAAGATACTTTCATAAATGTTTGAATTTCAACATATATAAATATCGTTTAAATAAATCGTTTTCATTTTCTTGTAATAATTGATTTATTTAAACCAAAATATTAAAAAAAAATCATAACAACAGCATTCTGGTCAAATTGAAATGAAAGCTTACTACGATTCGTTTGGTCATTAAGTCAATATACAATACATAGATGGCAGTGATGGCCGTAAAAATTTGGTAAAATTGTACCAAAAATTACCACTTGAGGAAATTTCAAGTTCAAAAATTATAGGAAAAGGAAAACAAATTCACAAAATATTAAGTGCGAGTGATAATTTTGTGACTAAATAATTTTTTTTCGTATTTTTCTGTAAATATTTAAGACATCTTACGTACATTAGTAAAACTAAAGATAAAGTTAGCAAGTATTATTTTAATTTATCAGAGCCAACTTTGATGTAGTTTTCAAAATGAAAGTTCGATAAAATATATTTTAGAAATAATTTAATTTTAATATTTCTGCAATTAATATTTACTTAACACCAATATTGCCTTCTTGTATATTGTTCTTAAAGATATGTAGAAAACTTTTATTTAAACATTTTATAATATTTTTGCTTTTTTCATTGAAAAACTTGAAGCTTAAAAACACCATTTTTACTATGGATTCCTATGGAAATCAGTGAAAAGTTATACCACTAAAAAAGCTGCTAAAAAATACGTCATTATAATTATGGCTCTATACTCTAGAAGGCTCTGATACTATACGTAAATAGTTATATACGAATTAGATCGAGAAAAGACAATTTTACGAACAACAACGAAGTATGTAAAAGAAATGTACATACAAATAAAGAAATACATGCTGTTATTGTTGTAACCACTACCTGATATAACTAATAAAAAACTACTTCTGATCAAAATTGTTCTTTGACAGCCCAAAAGACGACGGTCAAAAGACAAAGGTCGATTAAAGAGGCATTCATTAATGAAAAAATAAATAGTGTGCTATTTCACTGCACACCACTGTATATCGATTGTGGATAACCACGGTTTTAGAAATTTAATAAAAACCTTATCGGGCGGGCGTAGCAAAATTCTATCAAGGTCGACAATTACTAATTTATTGGGCAAAAAACACAAGGGGATTTCTAACGTAAGAAAACGATTCGAGAATTGCGTAGCTATTGTTTAACAACGGACATATATTTATGAACTGATACGATGCAAACACAAAGTTTTTAGGGGTAACACGCATTTCGAACAAAACTCCCAAATAAAAGGCGTAAGAGCATTCGAAACGAAAAAAACATACCTCAATAAATATAATTGATGAACTTAATCAAATTTTTGAAGTTTGGTCCATTTAGTTAGTGATGGTACCAAAAATATAACCAAAGCTTTGGAAACTAGGTTTGATTCGAACAAACACCTTCTTTGTTTGGCTCATCAGATTAATTTAGTTGTGCAAAACTCTCGTAAGTCTGTTGAAGTACTCGGGCCTTTATTAAAAAAAAAATTAAAGATATTGTCACATGGTTTAAGCAAAGCATTAGTACGAGTGATGAACTTCGTAAAAGCCAATATTCGAGCTGTACTAAAAAGCTTATACATGAAGTGCCTTCACAATGGAATTCGTTATTCCATATGATTGCAAGGTTTTAAGAATTAAGTGATTTAATAAACCAAATTAGTTATTCATTCATCAGCTTAAAGAAATAAAAATGATATCACATCCGTTTGAGGCAACTACGAAGGAAACTAAAGGCGAAAGTTACGTAACTAGTAGCTTGGTTATTCCAATGGCGTTTAATCTTTCTACGCTTTTTGACCCACGTATTAAGAAAAAGTAATTGGCCCAGAGTAATTCAGGAAGTAAATCGAATGCTACAAGAGAATGCTGCTAACGTTAGCATCATACAAATTTAGTGCGTAAAATTAAATGGACATTAGTTGAGGACAACAACAATGATTTATCTTCTTAGCTTCATTTATTTTTAAATAGCCCGGTTGTTTCGTTAGCTACAAATCCATTAATATGGTGGGATAGCATGTCAACGACATATCCAAGCTTGAACAAAATTGCTATAAAGTATTCAGCATAATTGTTGCTTTTGTTTTCGAAAGATGGCCAAACAATGACTCAAGAAAAAAATCGGATGAAAGGCAAACGGCTTTGAAATTTATTATTTTTACAATCCATCGACAAAACATTCTGGGATCTACTTATGTATAAACTTAGTTTTGGAATTCCTTAGTCTGAATTCATATAAAAATTAGCATTTGTATTTAGAATTTAGATTATAAAACTATGAACAATTGAATTTCGATACATCGATGTATCAATGATTTATTCCGATGTTTTTTCTACATCGATGTTCAACAGTTCGATGTAAGTTTCGATGCCTAACATCGATATTTGGCTTCGATATTGCATCCCTAGTTTGAGGTATTAAGTTTTTGTTAATCTTATGGCACTTGTTACCAATATTTAGATGGATCTAATTTTTTGTTAAAAAGTTTAAAATTGGACTCTCACATGAGCTTCATTGAACCACTTGATAACTTTTGTTATACGTTTGAAATTCTTCAGCGTTGTCAATTAAAAATCGATAATTTTTTACTTGATAAAAGCGAAATTGATTGCTGCACATTCGTTCAATTTTCACGGATAATAATTAAGCACTATACAGGGTGTCCGGGTTTGGGATGCTGCTCCGTCATGGGGTGATTCCTTGGTTCATTCTGAGAAACACATCGTATGTGGAGGGGGATCCATTTTTGATATCCTTTGAGATACAGGGTGTTTAAAAAATTTGGTTCAGAAAAAAAGTACACCCAAATATTAAACTGTAACTTCCAAAATATTTATCGGAGAGCAACCAACTTAGTCTTATTTGGTTGGTAATCGTATAGGCTATAAAGTTTAAGTGATTATCTTGTATCTGCATCCGTTTGAGAGCTATGGTGATTTAAAGTAAAAAAAAAATATTTGTTTTTTTATAAAATCGAGTTTTTCTAAAAAAAAACCGTTATAATTTTTTCTTTTGTTTATTTAATTTGTCATGATCTCCTCTACAATCCCTCAATACAAAGTTTGGGTCGAG
This sequence comes from Tipula vernalis, assembly GCA_958295665.1. Lineage (NCBI taxonomy): Eukaryota > Metazoa > Arthropoda > Insecta > Diptera > Tipulidae > Tipula > Tipula vernalis. The sequence continues at coordinate 179,252,434 of OY282560.1, read as the reverse complement.
GAGTTATAAAAGGTGCTCAAAATGTCCTCCTTGTGATTGAATACATGCTAATATTCGTTTAAGTATGCCTTTGGATATTTCAATTCTTGGTAATTCTTCCCTTATCTGTTGTGCTGCTGTGTGTATTCGTTGTATAAGTTCTTCTTTTGTTTCAATTTCTTCGGAGTATACAAGCGCCTTCATCCTTCCCCATACATAAAAATCCAATACCGTAAGATCGGGGGATCTTGCAGGCCAATAAATTGGACCATTTCTTCCAATCCAATTATTTTGATAATTTTCATTAAAAAAATTCCTAACATTATTATGGTAGTGATAAGGTGCACCATCATGTTGGTATGTATGCGAGAATCTACTTAAAATGGGAACATCATCAAAAAGGAGTGGCAAATCGTTTTGTAAAAATTGTAAATAACGTTCACCATTTAATCTAGGTGGTAATATGAATGGTCCAATTAATTTATCGCCAATTACACCAGCCCATACATTAACACTGAATCGGTGCTGAAATTATATATGTTTTTTCGAATGAGGATTTTCAGCAGCCCACGTGTGTAGATTGTGAAAGTTTGTTATGCCATCTCTTGTGAATTGAGATTCATCCGTCCATAGGATACGTTTCACAAAACTTGCATTGTCCAAATTCCTTTCCATCAACAAATTACAAAACTCCAATCTTGTAGTGCGGTCTATCGGTAATAGTTGTTGAACGGGTATTGTATGGTATGGATGAAGATTCTCCTTGTGCAATACTTGATGAATTCGATAGCGAGCCTCCTTATGCTAATAGAAGGATTTGCTGTTACATTACGGATTATAACTTCGTCGACGTCCAAATGGTTTAGTGAGACTGAATGGGGCTCCGCCCGGGTATTCGATCTTGTTACGATATTTATCAGTCTCTTATGAATATTTATAAATACTCGTGCGTCAGGAATGCGACGTGTTGGAAATCTGAGTTGATATTCATTGCGAGCTCGTGCTGCATTACCATCGCAAAATCCGTAAACAAAATGGATATCAATGTACTCCTCACCTGAGAATTGTGCCATTATAATATTAATTTTATTAAATTAATTAAAATTTTGATTCACAACACTGATACAACACTAGATAATATCTCGAAACTAATGACTGAATCTAAAAATATTTAGTTTTTGTTTTTTCAACATTTAAACAAATAAGTTGATAATCATCGCCTACTGTTTTACAGATCAAAATAAAATTGGTAAAATATTAACACTATAACATCTCTTTTTTAGATTGAGAATAAACGGAATACGAAGAAAACTATGGCACGTGGGTACAAGTAATGTATTGGGGGATTGTAGAGGAGATCATGACAAATTAAATAAACAAAAGAAAAAATTATAACGGTTTTTTTTTGAGAAAAACTCGATTTTATAAAAAACAAATTTTTTTTTTTTTACTTTAAATCACCATAGCTCTCAAACGGAAGCAGATAAGATAACCACTTAAACCTTAATAATAGCCGATACAATTACCAACCAAATAAGACTAAGTTGGTTGCTCTCCGATAAATATTTTGGAAGTTACAGTTTAATATTTGGGTGTACTTTTTTTCTGAACCAAATTTTTTAAACACCCTGTATCTCAAAGGATATCAAAAATGGATCCCCCTCTATATACGATTTTTTTCTCAGAATGAACCAAAGAATCGCCCCATGACGGATCAGCATCCCAAACCCGGACACCCTGTATAGTCTTAGTTTTATTCCATAGAATTCTTATACAGAAGGTCAAACTTGGAAGTGGGAGTATATCATCTTAGCAATACAAACGGGTTAAGGGGACAAAATAATTTCATAATTTCTCAAATCGGATGACCATATCATATCTATCAAACACTAATGGAGGTGTCCCAAGAGTAAAGTTTTTATCATCTGACAAAACACCAAAATTCGTGGCATTACTTCTCGAGCTAATTCAATTCTTTTGTCTTGATGATTTTGGTTTAGTACTGGTTTTTAATGGTTGGGACTGGTTAAGACACCTATTCGAATAGCCGAAATGCTTGCCTCTAGTCGAGTTGTATAAGATCCATTTCTCTATAAATGCATCAATTTGGCCGTGCATGCATCAATGTGCAATAATAAACTGCTCTTAAAACAGCCTGCAATGGCCAGCGAGTAACAGTTGTAGATTATGCTTAATAATGAAACTTGTCCAATACATAAGTAGTACTATATTTAAGAAGAGAATGTCTAGACCATCGCTTCGAAAAATCTCGCTAGTTCGCATCTAAATAAAGGGTGGAATTTTTGGAAATCACCCAAATAACTACTTTGAAAAACTTCGATTCTGAATACGGCTTTTAAGATGGGGTGACCAGACGTACCAGATTGTGTGGTACAGTACCACATTTTGACCGTACTTACCACCATGTCAACTGTACCACATTTTATAGCAAATGAGGATCGAATGTACCAAATGTACCAAGTTTTGCCACCGTTGCCAGTGTTTGCCACCGTTATGAAATGATCTGAGCTTCACATTTATGGTAACTAAACATTTTGAGGCGAGCCATCTGGTATGGAAAGTACTTTAAAGTATGTAACAGAAACAAAAAAAAAACTGGCAAAAATTCAGGGTTGGATATTGCATATCTAGGAAAAAAATACAGAAGCTCAAAATTCCGAACGTAAAATTGAGAAAAAGAGCATCTAGGAACAAAGGAAGAAATGAAAATTCAAATTTTCTATTAAATTCGATTTTTTCAAAGAGCTCTAAATATTTATGATCCTGGAAATAGCTCTGTTACAGATACAGGAAAGGACCACTGATAGCCACGATTTATTTGATTTTTTCGGGATTTTCTTTCTGGATTTTAACTGTTTCATGAATCTTGATTTTGAAATTTCATAGTTTCGTTTTTCGGCCATATGAACTGATCTCGAAAATTTATTTTCAAATTATAATTACAGGACATGTGAAACTGCAAAAGACAATACCTATTTCACAATTTAGCGGAATAGCAAATGAGGAATAAAAACAAAAACTGAGTGGAAGTCCGGAGATTCCACAAGCCTCCTATAAAAATACGAAAATAATCAGAAACGCAGCGCCTCCTGCGCCAGCTCCTTTTTTTGCACGAAAAAAAACTGGTCACCTTATTTTAAGAAGAGTTTAGTTATTGTTGTTCCATCATAACAAATCGGAAAACATGTTTGAATCCTTAAACGGGATATCTGAAATTTATAATGGGATAATCACGTGAGGAATCCCTTCCTATTTCCTAACATACGCCATGGACAAATGTTATAATTACAGGAAAAATTACATTTCTTTTATATTTAAAGGTAGAACTTAGGAATTGCTTCCTGAAGTATCCTTACGCCCATATGTAACGACAAACAGCATAACCACACAATGTAGAAAATTCGTAGTCAAATAAAATTTTATTTTTGTTGTTATTTTTTTCATTGAGTATTGTTCCGAAATCACCCATAAAGCCAGAATCGGTAACGTAAGGCAGAAAGGCCCGAAATCAAACATACAATGAACCACAGTACTATATGACATCATTTCTCAGGTATATACAAAGAAACACTTACTCTCTTTTATGTATTTATACACCGTCGTTTCGATGGCTTTGTTTCAACATCATCAGGGTTTCAATAATAAAAATGTCCATTAAAAATAGACCTAAAAACAATTATGTAACTTTATTAATTTTTTTGTTGAATATTAATTAATTCATGTAATATCTAATATGCTACCGGTGGTTAGACCATTTTAATTGTGTTTCGATTAACACGAGAAGTATATTAGTATTTACGAACAGTAATTCAACGAAACCGACTAATAGACGTAATTCTATTTATTTAATTATATGATTTTAATACAAATCTTCGGAACATACTCGTATTAAAATCATATAATTAAAAAAATAAAATTACGTCTATTAGTCGGTTTCGTTGAATTACTGTTCGTAAATACTAATATACTTCTCGTGTTAATCGAAACACAATTAAAATGGTCTAACCACCGGTAGCATATTAGATATTACATGAATTAATTAATATTCAACAAAAAAATTAATAAAGTAAAAATTAGCGTACACGGAAATAGAGCTATGTGAATATTGTGAAGAAAAAGAAAAATTGTAAGAGAATTCATCTGTATTAGTTATGATTCGCTAATACTTAACGCACAGCACATTCTGTATATATAGAATGTGAATTGTGGTATAATCAGTCCAGTCGCCGCGGCCTGATGAGAAGATTGATTTTTTCATAATCATAAGCTCATCAGTTCGAAACTGGATTGAATTCTCTTACAATCTTCGGAACATACTCGTATTAAAATCATATAATTATGTAACACCCAAATGACTATGGAGACTATGGAGGCTGTAGTTGTCCATTCGCCTGTTAAGATTATTGGGGCATTTTTTGTATTTCTATAGCATCTTTCATTTTTCTTTTAAGATACTGGCAAATTTCTCCTATAAGAAGCTGGAGTTCCGATTTCTTCACAATCCTTGCAATCACGAAGATCTTTTTCGGTTTCATTTTCAATTTTGGTGAAAATTGCTGATTTCAATATATTAGTATGTCTACCTACTACTCGGATATCATCGAACTAAATGGAATGCTTGTAGTGGATTTGTAATGCTTTTTATCTACCATATAAATATTTTCATTCGAAAACCTCACGATATTTTCATCTATAAGTTTCCTGGGATAATTGTTACTCTGCAGGGTAGCATATAACAATGCTAAATTCTTTTTGTGCTAAAATTTTTACAGTGTTGCGTTTATAATTAAGAGGTAGAGATGAATGAATGTTAAGGTAGCGGCCAGACCATGCATTAGCTAGATAGGACACAAAACCAGTTTTTTTACACCATGGTAGAAAATACTCGGTTTATCCTCGCAGCATGATCCATAATTTGGATAATTTTGAATACCAGTACAATCAAGTTAAGTTGAAGAAATTAACTTCTAAGTTTTTTCAAAATATTTTGAACTTAGAAATAGAGACAGTTTCTAAGGATGTTGACTGGATTGAATCCCAAATCAGTATAGTTTAAAAGAGAAATTGGATAGTCAGATTAACAATATATCTTCTGACCAACTTTTTTTTTGTCAAGTGAAACGTAGCTTCAACTTAGCAGTCACTTCTCACAAAATGAAACATAAATTCCCATTAAATAAACTTAAAACCTAATATTGGGAATATTACCGATTCCAAGAATGTCGACAGTTGGTTGGTAAATATAACAACTTTGGAAATATCAGCCAACGTAAGTGACACTTTAAACCTGGGTCCGAATTTCAATTACCCGGATAAATTTATAAGGAAAGAATGAAATACATAATTGTTGAAGTTGTGGCCGGCATAAACAAAATAAGGAGAACAGACCAAGAAGTCATAGTCAGAAACATGGTATGTAATCTTTTGCAAAATACAAAATGCCACACAATAAAACCAACTTACATAGAATTGAAATACAGACGAAATTTAAAAGACACAAAAAGTTTCTAGCCCTACATCCCGAAATTTTAGCCGATAAAGGCCAAATAAGAGTACTAATGGAAAGAAATTAATATGAAACTAAAATAATAAATTTACTTAGTGATTTGGATACATGTAAAATAGTTAGAAAATACCCTACGAATGCCATTAAAACTAAACTGAACAAATTGATTTCGGCTTGGCAAAATAAGAATGTCATCGGTATTTCGGAAGCCAAACATCTTAGGACTTATAATGGAACGATACCGAAACTATACACGTTGCCAAAGGTATATAAACGAGATTGCCCACTTAGACTTATTGTTACACATTGTTGCATATATTGGTTCTCCATTATATAATCTGTCGAAATATTAATATTTTGTCAAAGGTTATCGGAAACACCGAGTCATCCATCAAAAATTCTTATGAATTTAAGAAGAAAGTTGATCGCAGAAAATCATACGACTTTGTCGTTAGATGCCGTAAGCCTTTTTACAAATATACCGAACAACTTCGTCATAGATATAATTTCAAAAAGATGGAAAGAAATTAAATTATTTACGATACTTCCCAAAGTAGAATTTATTAGTGGAGTACAATTAATAATCAATAACTGCGTATTTTCTTATAAAAACAACTTCTACCAACAAGTTTTTGGGACTCCAAGGGGGGCATGCATGAGCGATTGACACTTTTAACAATATGGATCCACTTTGGCTTAAGCCTATCTACAGATATAGATATGTTTTTTCCATTTACATCAAGTACGAAATATTTACGCATCCTACGTACGTACAAAAACGAAATCCGTACGTACAAAAACGAAATCAGACGTGTCTAGATCTTTTGGGCTAAATATATTGTCTTGCGGACATATTCGAGTATTCATTGGCGAAGTTGATTTCATAGCCGATTTTAGTTTACTAACTAAAGTAGTTGGATCTGCCGTTGCATTGGAAGTTTGTACTAAAAGTTCGCCAGGTAACTTAGGTGTTTGTCCAAAAACTAAATCGGCAGGTGTGCAACCCAAATCATGCTTAACTGAAGTTCGTGTACCCAAAAGTATGAAAGGTAATGAGTCAATCCAATCAGTGATATTATCCTGAGCGTAAATTGACGCTTTTAATTGGTGGTGAAATCGCTCCACCATACCATTCGATTGAGGATGGTAAGTCTTATTTCTAATTCGATGCGAACCTAGTAACTTGTTGAATTCATCGAATAAGTTGCTCTCAAACTGGCTTCCTCGGTCAGTAGTAATTTCAGTTGGAACTCCAAATCGGGAAATGTATTGTTCTATAAATGCACGTACCACCGTCGAGGTTTTTATATCAACTAGGGGAATGGCTTCTGGCTAACGCGTAAATCGGAATACGATAGTTAGATATATGAGTATCCACGTGATGGTGGAAGTGGTCCAACTAAGTCTAAATTGATATGACAAAATCTACCTGCTGGTAGATCAAATTGACCATATTCAGATCTAGTATGGCGATGAATTTTAGAGCGTTGGCAGTTAATACAAGTTTTTGCCCAATCTACAACGTCAGAATTCATGCGGGGCCAAAAGTATCGTCTTTGAACCAATTTGCGACTAGTTTTAATTCCTGGATGTGCCATATTATGTAAGCTATCGAAAATAGATCGACAAAGATCCAAAGGAACGTACGGACGATTTACCTTAGTTGAAGTTTCACACCATATCGAATTCCCAGTATTAGTATCCTTTAATAATTCAAATTTTACTCTAGAATTATTGTTTACAGTTTTGACTAATGATTTCAACTCTTGATCAGCCTCTTGTAGTTGAATCAGTTTATTTAGATCAATCCCAGTTTGAACTATTGATAAAATATTCAGATCAAAAGGTCGGGATAAGGTATCCGCAACTAAGTTACTATCACCTTTAATATGTCTAATATCATTTGTGAATTGTGATATGTAATCTAGTTGCCGACTTTGATGGGGACTACTACGTTCCGATTTCGATAGTAAAACTATTGTAAGTGGTTTGTGATCTGTGTAAACTATAAAATCACGGCCTTCAACAAAATTTCTGTAATGCTTTATAGCTGAATATACAGCGAGTAGCTCGCGGTCAAACGCGGAATATTTTTGTTCGGCTGGGGAAAGTTTTCTAGAAAAATAACCTAATGGTTCTCGACGACCACTGAAATGTTGTTCTAACACGCTACCAATTGCTACACCAGATGTATCAGTAGTAATAATGTATTTTGCGTTTTCTAACGGGTGAGCTAACAGTGTAGCTTGTGCAAATGCATTTTTAACATTTTCAAAAGCAAACCTGCATTCGTCAGTCCAAAAAAATGGAGTTTTCTTAGGCATTCTAGCTAGATTATTAATATGATTGTGAAGTGGAGCTTAAAAATTTGCTAATTTTGGTAGAAACCGATGGTAATAGTTTATCATTCCTATAAACTTTTGTACATGTCGTATTGTAGTTGGTTCCGGGAAATTTCGAATAATTTCTACTCGGTCTTTTGACGGTTGAATTTCTTCAGGTGCTATTTTATGATTTAAAAAATTTAGACAATTGACACCAAATTGATATTTTGAAGGTTTGATATTGATTCCGTAATCAATGTTAAGATGTTGAATATGTTGTTTTTCGTCATAACTTGCCACTAAGATATCATCTATATACACAAACACGAAATTTAGACCTTTAGTAACTACATCCATAAAACGTTGAAACGTCTGAGCAGCGTTTCTCAACCCATATGGCATTCTCACGAACTCAAATAGTCCAAATGGAATTGTAATGGCAGTCTTGAAAATATCTTCTGAAGCCACAGATCGATCTTTGAAAATATTTTACAATTTCGTAGTGCCAAGGAGAAATTATGGATATGAGGCGGTGGGTAACGATTAGGCACTGTCATTGCATTTAGCCGCCTATAATCACCACAAGGTCTCCAGACGTTGCCGGACAGATGACAGATGAAGACACACTGGAACTAGATGGTCTACACAATCCCATCTGTACCATATACTCGAATTCAAATTTATAGCTATCTTGTGTTTGGTAGTATCCAACCTTCTTGGACGACAGAAAGGTAAGTGACCAGTAGTAATGATCCGATGTACAATACCATGTTTGATTGGAATGTTGTAACGTGGTTCTTGGGTAAGACTTGGAAAAGATTTAATTAAATTACCAAATATACCACTAATATTAAATATTCTGTGAGACACAGAATTTGGAAATGACATTTCGATAAAGCCAACAACAAGAGATATTAAATTATCTCGAATACATTTATTTTCCATATCGACAGTGATTCCAAACTTAATCAAAAAATCAGCTCCAATTATGGGCTTGGCAACTGATGCTACTAAAAATATGTGTTTGAACTCTCTGCGTAAACCTAAATCAATAGACAATAACCTAGTGCCGTATGTTGTTATAATTGTACCATTTGCTGCGAAAAGACTACTATCCGTATCTTGGATTGAATCTGTATATGCGCTGGCTGGGATGACAGAAACGTCAGCACCTGTGTCTATCAAAAAATTAAATTTAGTTTTAAAACATTTAACGAATAAACGACGGTTTTGTATAGTTCCAGCGCACGTCGCATCAACGCTGGACGAATCTAGTTTTCCGAATCATTATTTTTGTTTTTCGAAAATGAGGTACTCGTGGATTGTTGCTTATTAAAACCACAATTAATTTTGGTACATTTTCTAGCTTTGATACCAAACCTTTTATGATACCAACAAAAATTATTGGACGAGCAATATGAGGAATTGCTTCTAGGACGATAGTAATTGTTATGGTTAAATCGGTTTCTTGATCTACTGCGGTCAAAAGTACTTCTATTTGCAGCATTAATTTCATTAATGCTACGCTTCAATACCTCTATTGATGTTTGAAGGGCACTAAGTGAAACAAGTTCGGACTGCGAATTGGTACTAACTACAGAAACTGTTGGTGTTTGCGGGGTACTCAATTCCCAAATTTTATCAGCGATCTCACATAAATCTGAAATAGCGTCCTTCTCTCGAACAGCACAGATAGACCTAATATTAGTTGGTAGAGATTTCAGCCACATGGTTTTTAAAAGAGATCCATTTACTGCGTTTGAAGTACCTGCCAATAACGTTTTTCGTTTAATTATTTCTAATTTAAGCTTCTCGTATCTATCTACTTTGAGAGGATTAGCTATAATATCGGACACAAACGTTATGATATCTACCGGAAGAACACTAACTGTATGAAAATATTTTTGGAAATCAGTTAAAATGCGTTTCGTTTGGAAATGTGCTTCGATATGCTTGAACCATGTTTCGGGCATATGGTGCCAAAATTGCGGTAATGAAGCATTTTCAACTGCTTGTATGTTTTGTTGGTCTGCATTATCGTTACCATTGGCACCGTTATTTCCACCAGCTTTATCATCACCGTTACGCATTTTACTGAAAGCTATGTTTATTTGTGACTAATAATAACCGATAGATTTGTTTGATAATAATTAATACTAAGACAAGAACCGATTTTGAATAATTAAGAGATCTTACGTACTGTAGACTGTGACACGACAAGATGTTCAGTGATAAATATGTACAAAAATATATTGCTTACCGACTTTTCCTCTTTTCCATGTACAATAATTGGTTAACAATAATTCGACTGAATTTTACCTAAAAAAGAAAAACAGACAAGAATCACCAAGCGATAAAACAAAGTAAACTTTAAAAAATTATACACAGCCCGACCTTGATTAATTAGAAAAAAAAATGTACAGCTTCTGATGTTGCGTGATGATCCCGTTATGATGAGATATGATTTTGCAGCTTACGGTTGATGATGAATCGCCAAAAAAAATAGAATCGTGCAGATGTCTTCTTACTGGTGATTTGTTAATCAGGATATTCAATTATTTTTGTGTATCTGGAACTCATTGGATCACGTCGGGGTCACCAATTATAATTATAATGAATTATAATAATTACACGAATTAATTGTTTCTTTTTTTGTGTTATAGAGACACCAACTTATGCACTTTACGAAACACTATTTGCAATTATTGACTCCTTATTTTTATTTTTAGTTTATAATTAATTTGTTTGTATTTTCTAAATAAATTACAGTTTTATTTTCTAGAAACAATTTTTATTAGGTCGGCTGGCTTCGACCATCTCAAACAAGCTACAACAATCTAATGACCACAAATCTCTTTAGTATCTTTTTATTTTATTTTACAAACATCAATTTGTTTTTTTAATATAAATTATTTAACAATACAGTACCACAAAGGTATATACAAAAATATGCAGAAGTGGTAAATACTTCGTCAATACATTCTAATACATAACATCACTTATCAACACTATATACATGTACATCATTATTATTTTGTAATTGATTGGAATATATAAACAATATAATTAGTAATATGACGCAGAGCCGTAGTAATTGTGGGACAAAAATATTATCGTATTTTGGTTACCACAACTTTACTTATCAGAAGCAATAACAAAGTAATTCCGATTGGCACCATAAAAAACATGGTCCGGCTGCTACCTTAAACTCTCTACCTCTTAATTATAAACGCAACAATGTAAACATTTTAGCACAAAAAGAATTTTGCATTGTTATATACTAATAACTCGTTAAATTTTACCACTATTCGAAAAAATAAAAACTTGGTTGAATCATTCGTCTTTACCATGTCTTGATGATACCAAAAAATTTTGATTTTTACGTATTAATATCCTTAAGCCACACGTGAAATTAAATTTTAAAAAAAGAAGATAAATCAGACGTAAAAAATTGGTTTGTCGAATTTCGTAAAATTTCAGATCAGATAACTTGAATTTGAAAATTTCTATTTAAACATTTAAAATGGAATACAGAAGGCAATTGAAAAAATGAACAAGAAGCTTAAATTAGGAAATGTCAAAATTCAGCTTCACATTTATCATACATAAAGATAAAAATGCTGTGAAAAATCTGTAGAGTTAAAAAAGAGGCGATTTCGCCCTGCGACCACTTTTGTGTCACTTTTATAAGAAAAATTTCATTTCAATTCAAGTGCTTACTATAGATAGGCTTTACTTTATAAAATTCAAAAAACTCATCAAAATGTTTGTAATATCCATACCTATTTAAGGACTTTGTTGACCGCTTCTTCAAGTTTTTATGTGATACATTTTTTTTACAACCTTTAACACCCACGGGTGAATTGAGGGTTAAAAAAATGTATTCCATGTTTCAAAACTGTAACATTTTTTTGCTTTTATTAAATGTTGACTGGATCCGAAACCAAACTATTTTATACTTCAACTAAAACCGTAGAATCTCCTAAAAATCAATGATTTGTTATGACACTATGCGATGTTTTAAAAGTCATAAATAGAATCGTGAACGTATTGATAAGCTCGTTTTTTAAAAAAATTATTTCGCCTGCTCTCCATATCGTCTTCCACAAGAACATTTCAACCTATACACCAAATTTTCTGCAACTCTAAAGAAATTCGGTCGTTCAGTTTTGTAAACAAAAACTTGTGTAAACTTTTTAATGGTCTACCAACAATTTTTGATGAACCGCACATTTCATTTTTTTGAAAAGGATTTTTACATATGAAATTGAAACAAAAATCTGCTGACTGTTGTTGAACAAGTAAATTTTGCAAGTCGGAGGGAGTTTCTAACACATCTGAATTGTTACATAGAATTCGTATAGCTTTGGGAGTTTGTCGAATTTATCCTTATTTCATCCTAAGTCAAACATTTAGCTACTCGTATTTGTAAGTTATCGTTAAATTTAAAATTTGCCAACATTTTTATAAGTCTGCTCCTGATCCTGATCTCTATCGTCCCGTCTAATTTAGAAATGCCAACAACAGTTTGATGTTGTATTGTGCGGACTATTCAGGTAACTCAAAAGGTTTTAGTCTTTTGAGTCTTCTTATTATACCCTCTTGATGAAGTAGTCTTGCAGCTTCGATGTTAGGGTGATGATGGAGCCTCTCCTGGTGTTTTTGAGCACATTTCTTTATTTCACTTGCGAATGTGTCTATTCCGAGATCTCTATGAAGGTCACTATTACGAGTGTACCAAGGGGCATTTACAATTCCTCTGAGGACTTTATTTTGAAATCGTTGAACTGTCTGTTGATTGCTGATTTTGGTGCATCCCCATAGTTAAATACCATATGTCCAGACCGGCTTGAGTACTTGTTTATAAAGCATAAGTTTATTATGAATGGATAACTGAGAGTTTCTTCCAATTAACCAGTACATTTTTCTATATTTTAACTGAAGCTCTTCTGCTTTCTTTTTCACGTGTACTTTCCACTTTAACTTTGCATCAAGGTTCATACCAAGGTATTTTGCTTGATTGGCATGTGGTACAGAGATATTATTGAGAGTCACAGGTAGTGGTTCTATTAATCTATTAGTGAAGTTAATGTGAGTAGACTTCGACTCATTCACTTTAATTCTACACTTAGTTAGCCAATCTTGTATATTATTTACGGCTATTTGTAGTTTGAATGTGACTTCACCGATTGTGTCACCAACAGCTAGAATTGCAGTGTCATCTGCAAACGTGGCGATAGTTGTATTGCTCGTCTGCGGTATGTCGCTAGTAAACAGCACGAAAAGGAAAGGCCCTAAGACACTCCCCTGCGGGACTCCTGCTTTAGCTTCTTTAATACTGGAGTAAACTCCTTCCTGTTTAACTCTAAAATATCTCCTTTTCAGGTATGACTTTAGCAGTTCGCAATACTCAAATGGCAGAGTTTTCTCCAATTTAAATATTAAACCATCTAGCCAGACTTTGTCAAATGCCTGCGCTATGTCAAGAAATATGGCTGAACAAATCTTTTCTTCCTCTAAGGATTTTTCTATTATATCTGTTATTCTATGGACTTGGTCGATTGTGGAGTGTTCCTCTCTAAATCCAAACTGATGGGACGGAACAGCTCCTGATTTTACAACTTCTGGTTTAATTCGTTTTAATAACAATCTCTCAAATAGTTTTGATATAGTTGGAAGAAGTGATATTGGCCTGTACGAGGCCATTTCACTTGGTGGCTTACCTGGCTTAGGTATCATTATCACTTCCGCAAATTTCCAAGATAGAGGGACATAACGGAGTCTGAAGAAAGCATTAATTATGTCCGATATTTTTTTAATAGCTTTATTAGGTAGTTGTTTTAGAATCTCTCCAGTTATCAGGTCATATCCTGGTGATTTTTTAAGTACTGCATGGTTCTTTATTACTTGTTTTACTTCTTTAGCATTAGTTAATGGAATTTCCTGTCTCAGGATAGTTGTTTGGTTTTCGAACAATATATCCTGTTGGTTAAGTGTTGTTAAATTTGGCTGAAAGGTACGCTCGAGATGATCCGCGAATTTTTCTGCTTTTTCTTCTTTGCTTTTAGCCAGATGACCATTATTTGTTCTTATTGGTGGTATATGCATAACTGGCCTTTTCAAATATTTGGTTTTGGCCACAATGAATAATCACTACTTTTATCATAGGTGAGAGATTGTAGGTATGAATTTATTGATTTATTTTTAAATTCCCTTATTTCTCTACGTATTCGTTGTGTTAAGTTATTTAATCTATTTTTGACGGTTGGGTCTCGTGTACGTTGCCACTCCCTTCGGGTACTTCTCTTCTCTATAACTAGTGATTTAATTTCCATTGGATAGCATTTGCCAGCTATTTTTTTGTTTGTTGTGTTAGTACTTTTCCACGCCGCTACCTGTATGTCCTTGACGAGCTTCTCCACCTCCTGTTCTAATGTTTCTTCTGATGAAAGTTGTGTGTTTAAAATGATGCTATTGTTTAGTTCATTCCTGAACTTTTTCCAATCAGTATATTTATTTGTTAACAGTGGCTGTTTATCATTAGTAATTATTGTATCACTTATTATCATTAAAATAGAGGAGTGGTCAGATGTGGAGTCCAATCCTTCCTGCACTTGTATATAATCAACCGGGATTTTTCTTGTTATAAAGAAGTCAATTAGGTCTGGTATTTTATTTTGATCACTGGGCCAATAAGTTGGTTTTCCAGTAGAATGCCAGTTGCAGTTGTATTTAATTATTGCTTGATGAAGCTCTTTCCCTTTAGTTGTGGTTAGTCTTGATCCCCAGTCAGTATGTTTAGCGTTGAAGTCACCCCCGACTACAAATTTTTCACCGAGCTGCTTGAAGAACTGAGTATAAGCATTCTCTTTGATGTTATATCTAGGTGGGCAATATATTGCGGATACCACTAACTTGTGGTTGCGGGTATTAATGCTAACGCTAATTGCTTGTATTTCATCACTTTCAAGTTTTTGTTGCAGATGGTATTTAATATCTTTTTTTATAATCACGGCACTGCCCCCTCGTGCATTATTATTAGGATGAACTGCTGAGTGAACTTCGTAGCCGCGGATTTTTATATGCCTTTGAGTAGTAAGGTGTGTTTCAGATAATAAACATATATCTATTTTTTCTAAATCAAGAAATAGTTGTATTTCATTTTGTCGTTGCAATATACCATTGCAGTTCCATGCAAGAATTTTTAAATTATTTGCCATGTTTTTCGAGTAGAGTGAGCCTTTGTAGGATTGATATAAGGGCTTTTTCTTGCTTTTCTTCTTGTGAACTAAGTCTATCAAGAATATCTTGTAGTATTTTATTAGTTTGGTTATTATTTGAATCATTTAATAAAAGAGAACTATGTTGTCTTCTCGAACTTCCAGTAGATAGTACATTAGCAAATATTACATTTGGATTAGTTCTTGATGGCTGGATTAATGTTTGGTGTGGCCTTAAATTTGTAGGTATTCTTGTTGAGGCTGAGTTAATTTCTGGCCTGGTAATTATTGAAGTTTCCCTTGTTTTGTTGCGAATTTTTTGCAGCTCTTTTATAACAATGCAACCTCTGTAGTTGGCTGGGTGTGTCTCTCCACAGTTAACACATTTTGGTGGGGTGTCTTTTAGTTTCGTACATTCAGCCGTACGGTGTTTTCCTACACATTTCACGCATCTGGGCTCCTTATTACAAAAGTTTTGCGTGTGTCCGTAGACTTGGCACTTTTTGCACTGGGGGATCAGCTTAGATTTTTTAACTGCTTCTATTTGCACTTTCATATGGAGTATTTCGCTGATTGCATAAATATTTTTAATGTCTTCTGTTCTTTCAAAAGACAACATATATAATGGAAGAGGTGTTTTGTCACCTCTTTTTAGCAGCTGTGTAACTTCTTTAATTTTGTATTTTTTCTCCAAAAGATACTCTTTTATCTCTTCTGGTTTGCATGAAGCGTGTAGCTTCC
Organism: Tipula vernalis; assembly: GCA_958295665.1. Classification (NCBI taxonomy): domain Eukaryota; kingdom Metazoa; phylum Arthropoda; class Insecta; order Diptera; family Tipulidae; genus Tipula; species Tipula vernalis. Next base: position 179,236,643 of record OY282560.1, on the reverse strand, counting down.
TAGCAATGACTTTGGTTTGCCTTGTCTGCTTATCTTCGTAGGAATACCACGCTGTCTTTTCTTCGTTAAGAGCTCCTGTTAACTTTCTATAGCTATCACTGTCTGTGACATTTATTTTGATATCACCACTATTTAACGCTGTAGCTTGAAACTTTATATGATTGTTGTCCATGATGTTTCTAATACTCTGATAATTATTGCAATTAGATATTATTACTGGAGGTGGCCGTGGCACTTTTTTCTCTAGTTGTACATTCTTACTTCCGATCGGGAGTTCATTACTTGATCGTTTCTGTTCCGACGGAACCTGAGCTTTATCCTCCTGTTGCACGTGCCTACTTCCGGTTGGAAGCTGCTCAACTGATTGTTTCGAATCGGGTGAAATCTGTGGTGATTTACTCATCTTACGTTTCTTATTTTTTTTGTTACGGTTCAGAATCCATCCCGTTTCTCTATTGAGTTCTTCCTCGTCTGTTTCATACATAACCTCTATATGATCATTGGTGTTGTTTATCTTAGTGGTTTCTTTCTCAGACATTACTGCATTTAGAGCATCTTTTAACTCCTTGTTTTCTCGCTGTAAGTTTTTGAGGTCTTTGTTTAGATTTAACGTTAACTTTTCTATTTCGTAAATCTTATTGCGCAGTTCTGCGTTATCCCTTTCTAAGGTGTTCGTTATTGGTGGTGGTGATCTACCCACCCTAGATTGTTGTTTAAATGGGTTGGGTTGCCCAACAGGGCTGTTCAACAATGATTGGCTCACCCCAGAATCCTTTGAGCCAGCCTCGTTAGAGGGTGGATTTGCCAGCTGATTAGCTGGGTTACCACCTGGGGTACAATTTCCTGAATCAGTTGTACTCATTGTTTATTTTACTGGTCATAAAGCATCTACCACTCTGACCAGTACGAGTTGGTAGTGGGTCTGGTTTGAGAAGATCATTTACTAAATTCTCGATAGTCAGTTATACCGCCGTGTCTCGGTCGCCAGAGCCTCGTTAGTTATATAGCAGGGTGCACCACGTGCAGGTGAGGATGACATTTGGACTATTTGTAGACCAATTACTTAAGCCCCCTTTCCCACCCCGAAGAAATATTAAAATTAAGTTATTTCTAAAATATATTTTCCGAACATTTATTTTGCAAAATACATCAAAGTTGGCTCTGACGAATTAAAATAATACTTGCTAAATTTATCTTTAGTTTTACTAGTGTACGTAAGATGTCTAAAATGGTTACAGAAAAATACGAAAAAAAATTATTTAATCACAAAATTATCACACGTTCTTAATATTTTGTGAATTTGTTTTGCTTTTCCTACAATTTTTTTACTTAAAATTTCCTCAGGTGGTAAGTTTTAATATGATTTTACCAAATTTTTACGGCTATCACTGCCATCTATGTAATGTATATTGACTTAATGACCAAACGAATTGTAATAAGCTGTTATTTTAATTTGACCAGAATGCTGTTGTTATGAATTTTTTTAATATTTTGGTTTAAATAAATCAATTATTACAAGAAAATGAAAACGATTTACTTAAACGACATTCATATATGTTGAAATTCAAACATTTCTCAAAGTACTTCAGAAATCATAATTAAGAATTTGTAACGTTTTCATTTAAAAATTTGTGAAAATATGATTGTGTGTTTTACTATGAAAAGTTTGGTTTTTTCCTCGTTTCTAATTACTTTATAAAAGCTGTATTTTTTAGACTAAGGATTTGTATAATCAAGGTTGCTTAGACTAAACCAGCTGAAGCTTTAAAACAGTTGCCTGAAACAAAAATGTTGACAACTAACAGTACCTAAGTCACAAAAAAAAATTTAGCCCTGAGCTGATGAACAGCAGCGTACATATCTGTTTTTTTTTTTTGTTTACAAATCAATTTCGTGAATTTCCCACACCACCCCCAATAAATAATATCAATTACCCATCCCAACCGAATAATGTACGTGTATTTAAGTAAAGAAAACAAAATGTACGATAGAATATTTGTGTGTACTGTCAGAACAAAATAGATAAGTGATGGTAATGTACGAAACTGTAATGCCTGTCACGTAGAAATCAACTTATTCGTCGATTTGTAAAATTGTTTGTCACTTAAGAAACAAAAATGGTTATTAAGGATTAAAATTTATTTATTTTATGTACGGGTAAAAATTAGGATCGTTCTTCCATTTTTTTTCGTTTGCTGGCTAAAATATTTTTCAGTTTTTTGTGTTCTGTTTACCTATCTCATCTTATTTCCCTCCTGCTACATACATATGTAATCGTCATCTTGAGTCTTTATGGCGTCAGTCTTGTTTTTCATTATTTTTAGATATTTTTATATTTTAATCAATTTGTTTAATTGAAATGTATGTTTGGGTGTGTGTGTGTGTGCATTGTATTTGTAAGAAATTACGTTTTTTCTTATGTTTAGGTTATTTTAGATGTTGGTACGGCTTTTATTGATTTATAGCGTGTTGTAGGTACCACAATCATTTATTCTTATATTGCGATATTTTTAAACAGAAAGCGACGAATTTTGTGAAATTATATTTATAAATTATAACATAAACTTTTATAATTTTAGTACTGGGAGCTTTTTTAATTTAATTACAAACTCGCTAGGTTCAACATTGTCTGAAATTGTTTTCACCACAAATTCACTTGGTACCTTTAAAATTTGGCCATAAACTACTTCCGCTGGACTACTACCTAAATATTCCTCGATAGAGGTTCTCATTCCCCGGAGAACCCCTGGTAATTCATCACCCCAATGGATCGTATTTGCTCTTGCTTTAAGATTCATTCAGTTTTTGGTGTACTTGTTTTACCATTCCTTTGCTCGACGGGTTGTACGCGGTTGTTCGAATTTTGTGAATCGCTGGGAGAATATGGATACTAAGTGGGTATCCAAAACGACTTATAAATTGTTGAACAAATACTTTTGCGACCATTGTAGCTTTATTCATGCTTGGCCAAAAATATTTGGTAGCAATTAATTTTCGATTAGCACTAATCCCAAACTGCGATAGATTATGAAGATTGAAAAATAGTTCACTTCGCATAATTTTAGGAATATACGGATGGTTAACTCCAGTCGAAACTTTACACCAATAAATTCCCGTTTGTATAATTTTTGTTTATCCAGCAACTGTTTAAGTTCGTCGTCAGTCTTGGACAAAATAGCTGTCTTTAAAGATTTGTGGTCCGCAAAGACGGTAAAACCACTACCTAGTACCTTCTATGAAATGTCGAAAATTTTTATAGATTGATAGAAGGCCAATAACTCTCTATCAAACTCTGAGTATTCAATTTCAGTGGGTTGAAACTTTCATAAGTAGAAGGCAAGTAGTTCCCAACATACATTGTTTTACTGAGGAAGTACTGAAGTAGTAGTTAAACTGAATTTTGGATCATTCGGTGGATGGACTAAAAGTGTTGCAGCATTTAACTAATATCTTAACCATTTCGAATGCTTTGTTACATTGCTCTGGCCAAGAAAAATGTTTCGATATTTTTTTAAATTTTTGCACCATGGATAAATGTGCGTGAATTGGTGCCAGCAATTCTGCCAGTCGAGGAATAAAACGGTGATAATAATTTATCATACCAACAAATTGCTGAATTTTCTTGATTGATAGGGCTGCTTATAAAGACATGATATGATGGCTTGTGCTCTATCCTTGGATGGTGGAATGCCATCTCATGAAATATCATGGCCAAGAAAACATAAAGATTTTACACCAAATAAACATAAAGAACTTTTAATTTTTATGTCATATTCCGATAGACGTTGAAAAAGGGCATGTAAATGTTGTGAGTGCTCCTCTTCTAACTCACTAGTGATAAGAATGTCGTCTATATAAGCAAAAGCAAAATCTAAAAACTCGTAAAACTTTGTTCACGAACCGCTGGGAGATTTGAGCAGCGTTTCTCAAACCAAAAGACATTCTCTTGAACTCAAAGAGTCGGAATGGTGTAATTATAGCAGTCTTATAAACATCGTTTGCTGCGTTCCGAAATCTTCGATATATGGTATTGGATATGTTACGAAGCACACCTCCCCACCATAGTGTATGAAGGGTAGCGTGATTCGCAACAAGAAAAAAATTCCTTCGCATGGACTACTACTGCAGCACTTTTCCTGGACTAGGTGACAGTCGTGGGGTGGGGTTAAAAAAAATGTAGTAGTGTACGAAAGACTAGTAGATGCTGCAATGGGATGTTAAGGTTCAAAAAGTATGATAAACCCTATGTAGATATATAAAACAATACAAACCAAAAAAAAAAACAAAATGTAGGGTTTTATTGTATAATACCAGCTTTTAGCTTACTGTCATATAAAACAAGACCGTTGATGGATTGGCCTTAGTGTCTACGCCTCCCGAACGAAGTGTTATATGATTGGACACTTCCCTCCCTTACATTGAACACTAAATCACGGCATTATTTTTAAGGATATATTAAAATAACATAATTACGGCATTGACTAAGTAGATGTAATACTAACAAATGTAAAGAACATTATTGAATTAAGTAAAGATGAATAAATAAATAAGATTCTCAACACTGAACAAACGAAGACATACGAACATTCCTCTTATGCATATTAATATTAATGAACGTAACCAATAAAGTAAATCAACAACGAAAAGAAATTAGGTACTAAAATTCAAGAATTAATTTTACTAAAATTTAAGAACATTTATTGCCAAATAAATTAATAATAATCATAATTTAATTAAACGAATTAATCATGCATGCCAAAATTATTGATAATAAACGTAGAATTAATAATAATTAAAAAAAATAATAATTTGATAATGAAAACTAATACATCAATAACGGATCGATCCCCCTAAAACCTCAACGCCATAATAATAATATTATATATTAATACTAATATCTCTATTGATATACTAATTTAGAAATTTGAATTATTTTCTGAAAAAAATGTACTTTAACATTTTTTTAGCAAATTATAAGATTCATAAAAGTTTATACATTCTTCATGACAATAATATGAATAATTAATAAATTTAAACAAATAGTAATATATAAGTTAATAAATAAGCATTATGAAATAATTTATATTATTTCCATATAATCTAGAAAATTAAATAATAAATTTTGTTTTGCACTTAGCTGTAACACCAACAGAAGATCATAACGGATTAACGGCCTCTAATGCATGACTAATTCATTTGGTCCAAATTTTGTTCAATAGGCGGAACCAAATAATGCCGCAATCAAAATTTCCTAGGAAGAGCCCAGAATCCTCAGTTTCTGAAACAGAAACCGTACTCTTAAGTCTTCCGTATCTAAATTGTTCCTTAGCCGGTTCTCTCTGTTTCCAAGAAATATTAAGTAGGATAAAAACAGCTCAGTTGTACTGTGAATGTAAAAACAACAAAAAAAACGATGTAATTATGACTAAGGTTCTACCTTTGAATTCCAAAACGGTGGAATTAAAGAATTACATGTATAAAAGTATCTTTACCGTTTAACTTTCTAGAAAAAGTTGAAGAAACCGTGCTAAAACGATCACGGTCTATTCCTTTTCTTAAGACTTGGAATTTAAGGAATCACTGTATATATAAAAAAAACTTGATTAAACAAAATCCCGCACTGTGACACAAAAAAAATTAACCAAATGTTAATTTTAATTAATTAATTAAACTTACGAAAAATTTAATTGTTTTTACATATATTTCACTCACAGAAATTTAATTTCGATGTACATAAATATTTTATTATTTTTATTTTATTATTATTTTTTTCCAATTTATAACTACAACGAACACTGAAATGCTTCGATACTTGAAAACAGAATGAACGTCGGAGCAGATTTTGATCGCTTGCAATTATTTGGTAATAAAGATTACCCGCTATATTATGGAAGTACATAATATAAAACAACAATTACATAGTCAACAAAATATATGACCAGCAAGTACATAACGTTTGATGATCATCAAACGACATCATTTGAAGAAAAAAAAAACAAAACAAAATTTACATTTTTATGGCCATCCAGTTAATGGTGACAACAAAACAAATAATAATATGTTCAACATTGAATGTTCTTACCATTCAACAAAATTCTCATATCTAAATCAAATGTATTCAACATAAATAGGGTACATGTAAATAATATGCATAAGAGAAAATCACGTAAACCTCGATTTCACGTGTATTAGGTCAGTGGTAAAATACAGCAAAACAGAAATTTCAAACTTCAACCATGTAGCAATTTTGAACAACCAAAATTGTCACAGATATATGTATATCCGTAACTGTACAATCGTTTAATCGTCTATAATCGCCACACGGTCTGCCATCTCTACTATATTTCTATTTTACCAAGAGCAATCGAAATGAAACTGAAGATGACGAAGGTTGATTCCTGTATCAATCATTACTTAGAGAAGGTTCTATAACTGAAAAAACGCTTGATAATAGCAAATAGTTTTATCGAATGGTTTTCTTTTAGAATAATCTCTTTATGTATACATCGAGAAAATCAGGTAAGGAGTATATATTTTGAAAAGTTTTGAATGTAGGTTTGTGCATCTATAGTTTTTAGGAGGGGAAAGCCAAAATTCCCGGGAAAATTACCTGATTTTCCGGGAAAATTTTGACGTTTTTGTTGAAAAAATTGTGTTTTATTTTATTCAAAAATACGTAAAAATGTGCAATTTTTATAAACATTTTGATATTAGGATTGTATTTTAACAATTTTTCGACAATGCAAGTAATTTTTCCAGGAAAATTCTTGAAATTTTTCTACTTTTTTTTTACTTAGTTTCAAATTATAAATAAAATTTGAAATAGGTAGAATAAGCCGGGTGCGGGGGTTTGGGGGCGGCAGCCCCATCCTCTAAGGTATACAATGAATTAAAATTATATTAAAAAAATTATTATATTTACAAAAGTGGCTTTCTTAACCATTTGTGGTACTATAAGAAGAAGCGATAAGGACGAAAAAACACTTTGATCTGTGTCTGCAAGGTTGACGAAGCAATTATAATTAACAAAAATAAATAAAATAAAAATTATTTTGTTAAATTATATTTGTTAATTATAACATCTTACCTTATTTTGAAAAGAAAAAAATTAAAAAGTGGAAATTTTCCCGGAAAATGAGCTAATTTTCCGGGGAAATTTGGCTTCCCCCTCCTAAAAACTACAGATGCACAATCCTACATTCAAAAATTATCAAAATATATACTACTTACCTGATTTTCTCGGCATTTTATTGGTGCAATACGAATTGAAAAACATAAAATTTTCTACGAAGGGAGAAATTTTTCCAGTTCAGTTTCGATCTGAGTGAGAATAACGAAAAATTTAATTTTTTTACTAGTGAATCTCATCAGGCTATAGCGACTGAGAATGCTAATTACACTTTAGATTACTTTCTAATTATATAGAAAACAAACGTGTAGTTAAGTATTAGCGAATTATACGCAAACACACTAAACTCTTAATAAATTTCAATTTAACTTTATTTAACGCATAAATACGATTTCTGTTTTGAAATGTTAGGTTTTGTCGGTACTTGACCAAATAATTATTTTTTACGAAGGGAGAAATTATCGAGAAATTTTGCCGGTTTCAGTTTCGATCTGAGTGGGAATAAGGAAAATTTAATTTTTTTGGTCAAGTACCTACCGACAAAACCTAACATTTCAAAACAGAAATCGTATTTATGCGTTAAATAAAGTTAAATTGAAATTTATTAAGAGTTTAATATGTGTGTTTGCGTATAATTCGCTAATACTTAACTCCACGTTTATTTTCTATATATAGAAAGTAATCTAAAGTATAATTAGCATTTTCAGTCGCTATAGCCTGATGAGATTGACTGGTAAAAAAATTAAATTTTTCGTTATTCTCACTCAGATCGAAACTGAAACTGGCAAAATTTCTCGATAATTTCTCCCTTCGTAAAAAATAATTATTTGGTCAAGTACCGACTACACCTAATATTTCAAAATAAAATTTTCTATTGTAAAACAATGAACATGTAATAAATTGTGTCAAATAGGTAATCAACATTTAGGCTGGTACAGCAAATTATTTCATTCGATATTCAATCATTTCAAATAAGCTTTCGGGTTCGATTTTCACCAAGGACGTTTTGCATTATTTACTTTTATTAATTTTTTTTTAATAATTGTAATGCCCGATTTAATTGAAGAAAAATGTTTACCTTGCAAAAAAAGGAAAGATTAGTATATTACAATTTTCGTTTGAATGGCAAGAACAAAACATAAACATACAAAATTATGTTAGCGTTTTTTTTTGTTTTTTTTACTATAAAAACATTAAAAAAAAAATATGATACTATAAAATATATTCGACCCGACTATATTTTTTGATATTTTATTGTAACAAACAAACACAAACACAATAAAAGTATATTATGAAAACCTGAAAACCCAGAAGTCAAATGTTATAGCAGAAAAAATCAAATCAAAGGCAGTTTTCCCAATTTTATTTTTAGCACTACCAATTTTATTTATTGTTATAAATTTTATTTTGGCACACTACTGATAAATGTCAAAAAATATAATATCAGAAGCCGCCAAAAAGTTATAGCAACGCCGATATTTTTTATTGCGTGCAGCTCTATGCAAGGCAAACATTTCTCGCAAGGCAAACATTTTTCTTCATCTAAATCGGGCATAAAGCATTAAGGTGACAGCATTAGACAATTAGGGTTTCTCAACCTTTTTTTTCTATCGAAACCATAAAGTAAACCAAAGCAATCAACTCGAATAAAAATGACAACTAGACATAATTTCTTAGAATTATTTACGTGCTTGAAAATTTCTGTGAAGTGTTTGGAATATACAATAATAATAATAAACTTAAGGGAACTCCGGATTCTGGTGGTCAGACTGTAACATACCAAAATAACAATAAAAATTAAATTTGACTTCTTTTATGATTTGGATTTTACTGGTATGTACCGCACTGGACTAGGACCACAAAATTCTTCGATTCGGTTTTTAGTTTTGTTAAGTTTTATTATTCATGTAATAACCAAATAGTTTACTTTAAAGTAAATATTGCTCTTTATAGTTACTACAGTAACTACACAAAATACACATGGTAAGCTTTTAAGATTCGCCTAAATGTAGGCAAATACTACTACAAATTATTTAAAAATTCTTATATTGTCAGTTGTAGTAAGCCATGAAAATTTTTCGGTAAAACATTTTTTTCCTATTATAAAATGCATGGAGTAAGTATAAAGCCTGAATTCCATTGCGAATAAAAGTTTGTCAATCAAAATAAAGGGAGATAAAAATATAAAATCGGTGGTTGTGTGAAAGAAACACAAAACGAAGTCAGTCAAGATTTTACTTACATCAAATGTGTGTTTGTATTAGTGGATCGCCATAATTATAGTTAAAAATTATCAAAATCGAGGTCATTTTATGGTTATCCAACTAATATACGCACACAAATTTTGTGTACGAACGCAAATTTTTTTCCGCACACTTAGATAATTTAAAAGTTTGTTATTTTTATGGAAAGTGTCATAATTTTTTTGGTGGTTGCTTCTAAAATAGCTGTGATAATAAAAAAATATAAAGTTTGTGTACAGTTAAATTGTGATAAATTGGGATCAATTGTGATAATATCGCTAAATACTATTATTGGCATTTTAATAAAGTGATCGTTTTTTTTGCTTAAATAATTTATTGGTGGTGAAAAAGCCAAATTAAAACTCCAAGTGATAACCAAAAATTTATTTTTTTTATTTTTATTTTTTGCTGTCGCTGTCAAAATTTATCAATATATTTTGCTATAAAAAAAATAAAAAAAAACATGCTTTATCTTTGTCACTCCAATGGATTTTTTTTTTGTCTTCTTTCGACTTGAAGTCAGTTCAGTCAATTATTCAAAGTGGAATTCAGGCTTAAAGTTTGTTGCGTTGGATGTAAGTTAGTAGTAGATCGGCTACGGTCTGAGGTTCGATTCTGCTCAACTCATGTTAGTTACTTCGGTCTAAAAAACAAAAGTATTGAAATCCTGTCAAAAATGACGAAAAATTTGGTTGGTCCAAAATCTTTTTTCACGACATTTTGAGAGCCCGTGAGTCTAGACGTCTGGATGTCTGTATGTCTGGATGTCTGGACGTCTGGATGTATGGTTGTCTGTACCCATGGTATTTCGAGAACGGTTTGTCCGATTAGGAAATTTTTTCGCCAATCTGTTTCTATGGTCAAGATGGAGGTTTGAAAAGCTTTTGGAAACTGTACTTCAAGAGGGTGAGGTACCTGCCGAACGAATTGAACCAAACCACCTGGTTATACGGTATGTGGTAAAAATATTTACCAATTTTTAATATGTGCTGGTTTGATGATTGAATTTGGCATTGAATTGGGGTAGATTTGAAGGTTAAGTTAGGGGTCAATTTGCGGGTTGAGTTGCAGTTTATTTGGAGTTGAGTTGGGATTGAATAGGATACAGTGAGTTGTTGACTAACATTTTATATATGCTGGTTTGAGGATTGAGTTTGGCGTAGAGTTTACGGTTGACTTCAGGGTTAAGTTGGATTCCGTTTGCGAGTTGAATTAGGGTTGAGTTGCGGTTTAGTTGGTGTTGCATTAAGGTTTAGTGAGCAGTTGAGCAATCTATGTACAGGGAAACCTCACTACAACGGAAATCGGCGGAACCAATAAAAGTTGTCCGTTGTAGTGAGGTGCCCGTCAAACAGAGGATTTGTGATTTTTTTTTTATAAAAATTTTTTTGGGATTCTATATCTCATCCGATTTTGTTTAAATTCAGCATTTCCAATGGAAATGAGATTCTCAAATTATTTTTAGACGAAGTTTTGGAATATAACCAAGTAGGCTGGAACTTGGTTATTGCTTATGATGAAATTTGACATGTGCGTTGGAAATGGGATTATAAAATGATTTTTGGATAAAATTTTGGAATATAGCCAATCAGGACGGAACTTGGCTCTTCCATAACCGATTATGATAAGATTTGACATGTGCGTTGGAAATGGGATTCTGAAATGATTTTTGAATAAAATTCTGGAATATGGCCAAGTATTAGGGAACTTGCCTACTTCTCAACCAATTATGATGAAATTTGAAATGTGAATATGGATAAGTAGGATAAAACTTGGCTATTCCTTAACCGATTATTATGAAATTTGACGGTGTTGTTTTCTATATAAGAATTATATGATGGTAAAGGTAATGGTGATGGTGGTATGATGATGATGGTATGATGATATGATGGTATGATGGTATGATGGTATGATGGTATGATGATATGATGGTGATGGTATGAAGGTATGATGGTATGTTGGTACGATGGTATGAGTTGAGCAGAGGGTTGAGATTTGGTTCGAGCTGAGTTGAAGTTGAGTTAGGATTTAATTAGCCTGTATTGTGCCTTAGTGAGTGGTTCGGTTGGGGAATTATTTAAGAGTTGATTTGGAGTTAGGTTAAGGGTTGATTGAGGTTATTTTGAGGTTTATTTGGTGATTGATTTGAGGGTTTGGTTAGCGATTGAGATGGAGGTTGATTTTTATATTGAGTTGGAGGTTGAGCTGAAAATTGACTTAAGAGATTTGTTCGGAGAACCTGAAAGGAACAAAAAACTTAGTATTAATCACAAGATACAAACTATTAATTTAACGTAAATGTACTTATCTCCAGTATTACTTTTAGATTAAATAATTTCTGTTGTTTACAAAACATAACCTAGAAAACTAGTTTAATGTTAAAGATTTCAATAATTGCATTGTATTAGAATACTTATCTTGTTTATATCCAGCTTAGTGTTACATTTTTATAATCCAAATTATTATTTTTTAATTATTTGTTTTTTCTATTATTTGTTGATTGTTGATGAAATGACGGTAGTTATAAAATCTGTCAATGCATTCGTGTGATGTAAAAACAAAACATTATGTTAGCTGGGTTTAATTTGTGAGTGCGTTCTATGGCAATTATTGTTAGCTCAATTTATATTGTTTTCATTAGTGACATCTACCAACATTGTAACGAATTATGTAATTTTTTTTTGGGTAAAAATTTATATTTTCTGTCTTGACAACCAGCCACTGATGAGTCAACATCAAATCTAAATTAAGAATAAATTGTAATTATTAACGAAGCAAAAGTTTTTTTTGTTTGGAGCAATACTTTTCCTGTCGTCGACGTTTGGTGATTGCATGTTCTACGGCAGCAGAAATAAGTGAGAATCGAATTGTTGTGAGTTGTGTCAAATGGATTCCAAGCATAGACACATTCACATTCGAAGTACAGGAGTTTGGAGGTGGAGATATAACGAAACGAAGATTTTTATCCGAAGCTTCAAAGGTATTTGATCCACATGGGTGGCTCGCCCCAAGTCTGATCATCTCAAAGATAATTTTTCAAAAATTCTGGATTTCAGCTGGTAATACGTCGTCCCAGTCCAAGTTTTTTATCCATAATTCTTGAAAAATTGTCTTTGAGATGATCAGACTTGGGGCAAGCCTCCCAAGTGGATCAAATACATTTGAAGCTTCGGATAAAAATCTTCGTTTCGTTATATCTCCACCTCCAAACTCCTGTACCTCGAATGTGAATGCGTCTATGCTTGGAATCCATTTGACACCCAATAACTTCAAAGGGCTGTCGCGGTCGAATTCTTTAAAATTATCCGTATTTGGTTGATTCGCCATCTTACAATTGTACACCCATTTTCGCAGTTCAAACCCAGCTGAATCCAAAATTTTACTGACTTGGACCTTCAATACTTTCAATTTTTCGATCGTATCCGCACCTGACCGGAAATCATCCGCATAAAAATCACTTATAATGGCTCTTCCTACCTCAGGATATTAATTTAAATTCTCCAACTCTTACTCCTTCAAGCATCTAATAGCTAGAAAAGGAGCGGACGTAGTTCCGTAAGTTACTGTATTTAGACAGTAATGCCTAAATTCCTGATCAGGATGATCCCGCCATATAATCTGTTGGTATTGCCTATCTGGTTCTGCTACCTGTATTTGGCGATACATTTTGTCAATGTCTGCCACCATCACGTACTTGAATTTTTTGAACCTTAAAAGTATGTCCCAAAGACTGGATTGAACGACTGGACCACATAATAAAATATCGTTAAGTGATAGTCCCGAATTTGTTTTGCATGATCCATCGAAAACTACGCGGACTTTGGTTGTCATGCTGCTTAGTTTGACCACCGCATGATGTGGCAAAAAATTTTAATGTTCGGTTATCGTTTTGCCATGCAACAGTCTTGACATATGGTTGAGATCTTCGTATTCCTTCATGAATTTCACATACTCCGTCTTTAAATCTGGGTCATGCGTTAGTCTGCGTTCGGTAGACATGAATCTTTTCTTTGCAATAAATGGAAGTTGTACTATAAATCTGCCACTTGAACTTCTCGTCGTAGTTTCTTTGCAGAAAACTTCTGCCAGCTCGTTCTCCTTGTTCTTCTGGCACTTCCGGAAATAATTTAGCCGAATATTGTTTTTAGGACCTTGTGCCCATCTCTGATTGAACTAATAAATGCATTAGCGCCAATCAATAAATTTAGTTTTGATGTTCGACTGAACCTAGGATCCGCCCGTTCAAGGTGCTTAATCTCCTCCACCTTGATTTCTGGTAATTGTACTGGTAGCCTTGGTAATATGAGCACGTTAGTGCTTATTGATTCACTGTTTGAAAATCTGGAGCTAATTTGAACAGTGGCTATGCCTCTGCTATAAACATTGCTAGTGCTTACGCCTGAGATTTTGACTCTGCAATTGGTTCTTGTTAATTGCAATTTATTCGCTAACTCCTCATCGATGATAGTGACTTGTGACCCACTATCTAATAAAGCACAACAATACACTGAACACCCGCCACTACCGTGAATTCTCACTACCGCAGTTGGCAAAATTTATTGATTCACAGACGCATTCAGCTGCGCATTAATATGCACTTTCACTACCACAAAGTAACGTATAGTGCCTTCTGCCACACCTTTTACAATTTGAGCGGATTCTGCAACTTGCTGCTTGATGACCTTTCCTCAAACAACTAAAACATAATTGCTTTTCGGCTATCAAACTTATTCTATCAGCACTGCTTAATTTGGAGAAGTCATCACAGTTATAGAGAACGTGTTCCTTTCAACAACACGGACATTGATTTTTAGCGATGACGGAAGAAAGGCCAACAGCTTTCTTGTGCGGTGGTTTTTTATGATCAGATAACTCGATTGTTTCCAATGAATTGACGCGCTTAGTTATAAATTCCAGAAATTCCTTTATGGTTGGATAGTCTTTGTCGTTTGCCAGTGCCCATGCTCGTTCGGTTTATCACATTTCTCTAGCAATAAATAAATTAGCCAACAATCTCTTTGTTTTGCTTCGTCGCCCGATGCTTCCAAACCTCTAAGCACTTCATCTGATACATCTGCCAAATCACGTAGCTTTGAGGTAATACCGTTATTGGTTGGTTGATTCATGAATTGTTTTATGAGGGTTGTCATAATCTGTTGTTTATTATCGTATCGGTTAACTAATTTTTTCGAGGCACCTTCGTAATTCTCTTCTGTAACTAATACATGTTTTAACAGTGACACAGCATCATCAGTAAGATATCCCTTGAGATATTTGAATTTATGCATTTTTGGCATCGATGTATTGTGAATTGTGACTTCAAATAAATTTTTGAATGATGGAAAATCTGATATTTTCCCCGAAAATTTAGGTATCGATACAGGTGGTAATCGCACAACCTCCTTTTGATTAAAACTTCGCTCATGAATAACGCCGAATCTGCGTCAGCAAAATTAATGAAAGCCTTTTCTAATAGATCCATTCGCACCATCAAAATATCCAATTTGGTGTCTTTTTTTAGATTGGATACAAACGTTTCTGATCGTGTAATGAAACCTTTTGCTTGACCACGTTTTCGATTAAGTTCAGTAACTTGTGCCATTTTGACGATTTAATGTTTTGCACTTTGACACACAATTCACTATAAGCTTTTCGTTCACAAAAAATGTGTATGTTTTGACACGTCACAATTAATTACCGTACCCAAACTTGTTAAGATGGCCGATATGTCGCAAATTTGCACGTGGTTATATACCCTAATTTATCCGTAAATTTCTGAGTAATCCGACTGTATATTGAAATTCTGGTAGATACTTTGTATCGCAAAAAGTATTGATTACAATTTAATCGCAATAGATTGGTGTTACGCAATAAACTTTTGTATAATTTATTAAACAAACTGTATCCACTTATCCGGCTCGAAGGACCAAAAAGATTCATTTTGGGATTGATTTGGGAGTTGAATTAAACAAGGCTGAACTTCTGATCACCTCATGTGGTTTCAGCTCTTTATATTTTTGTTTCTCAATTTTTATGTTTTATTTAAACAAAAACCCGGCAGAGTCTCTGCCTGTTTGTTGGTCTGTAAGGTTTTGTATGATGTCTCAACATATGTAGGATCATCTTTAAAAGCCCATACTCTTTAGTTTAAGGGATATTTAAGGTACAATCATCCTTAAAAGCCTTTAATCTCAAACTACTTTTACTCGCTTAGAAATAACGGATACACAAATATCAAATGGTTAAATGGTGATTGTGGCAGCGGCCGCTGGACATCACCATTAGGTGTAATATCTTTAGTTGCAGATTTACATCACACAAGGTAGTAATTGTATGAAAACAAATTTTGGTATATGTCAGTATACGATGTAAGGCAAAATTGTATACGCCTCGAAGCAAAGATTGCGTCGCAATTCGTCGCAAGATTTGCAACTGTGTAGGCTTGCTTCAAATATTTCATCTGCAATGGTTTTCAATGGCTGCTAAAATAGTTCTAATATGAACTGTCAAACCATTTAACCAAATATTGTTGAGCAAATCTTGAGAAACTGTTTTGGAGGAGCTGACCATATTTGTTAAGAAGAAGATATTAAAAGTTATATGTAAGAACGCACGACACCATGTTAATTTACAATCTATACGTTTACATTTTGTGAACGTAGAAAATTAAACAAAATGTGTCTCCGTGTAGATTAAGTTTTAAGCCCTTGTTGACTAATTAATCGTGAAATCATCGCGCAAGCAAGAAGCGAATATGGAAACTACCTGTCGTTTATTGTGTTGTCAAATCAAAAGTAATGTAAATTTGTAAATGAATCAAATCCACTATAGCCATTTGTCATAACATGTCAACAGACATTTTTTGTTCATCAAAAAAAAAAAAAAAAAAAATCAAGATGAAAAAGCACGAGTCAGAGAGGCATTAACAAATCACTTGACGAACATGGAACAAATGTACACAAAACCCCAAAAACAAAAACTTTCATTTTATTAGATAAAAAAAATTCGTTTTGTTTTGTTGATAAATTGTTTGTGATAAACCGTAAAAACCAAAAGAAATCGGTTGAGATTTATCAACACAAGAGCTTTTAATGTTTATGTTGTTTTTGTATTCGGTTTCTGTTTTACCCTCAACCGTATATACATATTTGCAAGATCTATATAATATAATGAGAGTAAATTGAATCCAATTTAGTTTGGGTTTTTCCAAGTTTTCTGACAATTTTTATTTTATTATTCTTTAATTTTATTTATTCTGTGGTTTGTCGATGGATGATGATAATCATCTTGATGGAGATTTATGAAAATAAAATATGGATATATACACACAAAATTTATCTATAATATAATTCAATAAATTCTAATCTTGAGCCCAACTATGCGACAATAATAGAAAATTAATAAGAGAAAATGCTCTAAAAATAGAAAACAAGCATCAACCTAATCATTTACATACATAACCTTAAAAACTGCTTAAGGATATACGAGGATTACATTTATTTGTACGAGTTTATACTAAAATGGCTTCGGTTGTTTTAATAGAACAAAAGAAAAAAAAGCTCAACAAAAAATGAAATTATAAAAGATAAAAGGACTTGGGTTTTTATTTTAATTTCAAATTAAGAATGGATAAAACGTGTCGCTTTCCACCTTGAGGATGAACCATTCCTTGTATAACTTAATTAAAACATGACACACCAAAAATTAATTTGTTTTAACTTTAGTTCAGTTTTAACAGTTTATGTAAAAACAATTGGTTTTCTCTCAAAGAGTCTACATAATAATTGTTTAATGAGCTCTATTTTAAACCATTTCCGAGACTTTAATCTTTCTGTCAAAAAATGATGATCTCTTTTATGCAGCACTATCAAAGTATAACGTGGTTGTAGGGTTGAAATATTAATCTGAAATCGTGCAGAACTTTCAAAATATCATATTCAAATCTTTGGAATTATCTCAAATCTCGAACAATTAACATAATTTTTTAGGTTACACATGAAATCCGTTACGTTCCGTAAATAACGAAAACGATGGATTAAATGTATTTTTGGTGTACATCACACCAGAAATCCCATTTTAGAAAACCCAAGATTTCTATATATAATTCGAACCATTGGGATTGTGCAATTTTGTGCCTGTAATTAGAAAATTTGTGCATAGCGTACTTTAGGAAATAGGATGGGATTTCTCACGTGATTATCACACCAAAAATCCCATATATTCCGTTTATATAATAAAACATATTTTTCGGAGTACGATAATTGTGCAAAATTGTGCGTTACTAAACTGACCATGAAAATAGTTTATATTGGCCAGAATCGGCCATAGAACATCCACAATTGATCAAAATCGTGATTTTTCGAAGAGGTTATCCCACCTTTTACTGTAGCCAGAATCGGCCATAGAATATCAATAATTGATCAAAATCGTGATTTTTCGAAGAGGTTATATGGGCGATTTCCGGAAATCCCACCTTTTATTAACATTCGAATTAAAACAAAGTGTGGTTATTATGCTGGTCAAGTTTCACGTTTCTGCATATTACACTTTAGCCAGAATCGGCCATAGAACATCCACAATTGATCAAAATCGTAATTTTTCGAAGAGGTTATATGGGCGATTTCCAGAAATCCCACCTTTTATTAACATTCGAATTAAAACAAAGTGTGGTTAGTATTATGGCCCAGTTTCACGTTTGTGCATATTACACTTTAGCCAGAATCGGCCATAGAACATCCACAATTGATCAAAATCGTGATTTTTCGAAGAGGTTATATGGGCGATTTCCAGAAATCCCACCTTTTATTAATATTCGAATTAAAACAAAGTGTGGTTAGTATTCTGGCCAAGTTTCACGTTTGTGCATATTATACTTTAGCAAGAATCGGCCATAGAATATCCACAATTGATCAAAATCGTGATTTTTCGAAGAGGTTATATGGGCGATTTCCGGAAATCCCACCTTTTATTAACATTCGAATTAAAACAAAGTGTGGTTATTATGCTGGCCAAGTTTCACGTTTGTGTATATTATACTTTAGCCAGAATCGGCCATAGAACATCCACAATTGATCAAAATCGTGATTTTTCGAAGAGGTTATATGGGCGATTTCCAGAAATCCCACCTTTTATTAACATTCGAATTAAAACAAAGTGTGGTTATTATTCTGGCCAAGTTTCACGATTGTGCATATCACACTTTAGCCAGAATCGGCCATAGAACATCCACAATTGATCAAAATCGTAATTTTTCGAAGAGGTTATATGAGCGATTTCCAGAAGTCCCACCTTTTATTAACATTCGAATTAAAACAAAGTGTGGTTAGTATTCTGGCCAAGTATCACGTTTGTGCATATTACACTTTAGCCAGAAACGGCCATAGAACATCCACAATTGATCAAAATCGTGATTTTTCGAAGAGGTTATATGGGCGATTTCCAGAAATCCCACCTTTTATTAATATTCGAATTAAAACAAAGTGTGGTTAGTATTCTTGCCAAGTTTCACGTTTGTGCATATTATACTTTAGCCAGAATCGGCCATAGAACATCCACAATTGACCTCAAAACAGATAAATCTCAAATAATCTCAAGTAATTGTTATTGATTGATTGATTGATTTCGATGTACGATCAAGCATTAAGCAAGTCTCCCGTATTATAAATGCGAATACCACACCACTATACCCATGTTGCAACACGACACCATAAACTCTCCCGTACCAAGGAAATATGTACCATCATACTCAGCTTTTCATGAAGCCAACATAGCAATATTTCACCCTGTAAAGGAAGGCGCCACATCGATAACCACATAAGTCTAATAGTTGTGATATCCGCCCCTGGCCAGGCCGCCGTCGTACACCTTTTTACATATAACAAAATCGAGGGATGGGAAAGGAATGTTAGCAACAAAGACTCAACCCGGTTCCAGACACCTAAGTAGTTGATAGTTAGTAAATTTGTTATTTATATATTTTTAGTAATTTATTTAGCACAAGACAACACAATTTACAGTTCATCTACTGCTCCAACTCATATAAGGTTGTTTCAGGTTCTTCAAGACATTCCTAAATTTAAAATATGCATTAATTCTTTATAATAACTATTTTAAAATTAATTGAGTGTAAATTTGATTCTCTGAAATAAATTCTAGATCAATCCCTATGTACCACAAATAAATAACCATTAATAGTTTGACAATCATTCAACCAACTACCTTCTAGCCATCGTGCTGTCATCACAGCCATTGTCATCTTGGTCGAGTTTCTCAGGAGTGTTCTAAACTAAAACCATTTTAAGTAACCAATATAAATACTAATACCAAAACTATCATTAACAATTATACCAATAAGTATGAACATTAACACCAGTACGAACACCAATACCAACACCCACTTCAATACCAATACCAACCTCAACCATAATATTAAGCCATATGAATAATTCAACATCAACTATAAAATTCTAATAAAAGTTTAAAAAATTTAATAAAAGTTTAATAAAAGTTTAACAAAACTTAATTAACAGTTAAAAAGTTTAAAAGTTTAAAATTCCAAAAAATTAAAAGTTTAAAAGTTTAAAAGTATAAAAATAAAAGTGTAAAAATATAAAAGTATAAAAGTATAAAAGAATAAAAGTATAAAAGTATAAAAGTATAAAAGTATAAAAGTATAAAAGTATAAAAGTATAAAAGTATAAAAGTATAAAAGTATAAAAGTATAAAAGTATAAAAGTATAAAAGTATAAAAGTATAAAAGTATAAAAGTATAAAAGTATAAAAGAATAAAAGTATAAAAGTATAAAAGTATAAAAGTATAAAAGTATAAAAGTATAAAAGTATAAAAGTATAAAAGTATAAAAGTATAAAAGTATAAAAGTATAAAAGTATAAAAGTATAAAAGTATAAAAGTATAAAAGTATAAAAGTATAAAAGTATAAAAGTATAAAAGTATAAAAGTATAAAAGTATAAAAGTATAAAAGTATAAAAGTATAAAAGTATAAAAGTATAAAAGTATAAAAGTATAAAAGTATAAAAGTATAAAAGATTAAAAGTTTAAAAATTTCAAAGTTCAAAAGTTCAAAAGTTTAAAAGTTCAAAAATTTCAAAGTTTAAAAGTTCAAAAGTCCAAAAGTTTAAAAATTTCAAAGTTCAAAAGTTTAAAAGTCTAAAAGTTCAAAAGTTTAAAAGTCTAAAAGTTTAAAAGTTCAAAAGTTCAAAAGTTTAAAAGTTCAAAAGTTCAAAAGTTTAAAAGTTCAAAAGTTTAAAAGTTTAAAAGTTTAAAAGAAGTTTAAAAGTTTAAAAGTCCTAAAGTTTAAAAGTTTAAAAGTTTAAAAGTCCAAAAGATTAAAAGTTTAAAAGATTAAAAGTCTAAAAATTCAAAAATCTAAAAGTTAAAAAATTTAAAAGTTCAATAAAAGCTTTATAAAAATTTAATAAAAGTTCAATAAAACCTTAACAAAAGTCTAATAAAAGTTTAACAAAAGTTTAAAAGTTTTAAAAGCTTAAAAGTTTAAAAATTAAAAAGTTCAAAAGTCTAATAAAAATTTAATAAAACCTTAATAAAAGTTTAATAAAAGTTTAAAAGTTCAAAAATATAATAAAAGTTGGAATAGGCCCCTAAATTATTTAGTTTAAAAAATTCCTAATCGATACGAATCGTACGTTTAATAAAAGTTCTACAAAAGTATTTTCTTTGAAATCATACCTTAACTTTAGAACGCCATATTCCGTTTTTAATGAACACTTAAAAAATAAATCAATCAAAATTACTTTAATATCGAACGAACAAGAATTTGTAATATTTTTTGTTTTGTTGTAATTTAGCTAAAGCTTGATTTTCTAAAATCATTTTCAAAATCCTACTCAATTGTTTCAATAAATAATACTCAATTTTCCTATAAGAATTTGTTTTGACAGTGTAATACATACTAATACATTGATACACCTCTGGAATATCTGGGGTGACATGTTACAACCATCACCCCTCTCGCACCGATGCAACCCCGACAGAATAACTGTACTCCATTGTTAAAATATGAAATTTTAAAACAATTTAGATGTAAGATACCGCTACTCTGCCGAAAACGCATCGAAGCGAAAAAAGTGATGGTCACCCCTGGAAAACTTCACACTCGTGTATCATCATTATATTTTAAACAAAATACGGTTCACTTCCCCATTAATTAAAATACGGTGGCACGCACTCACAATACGACATGCTTTACAAACTTGTTTCAACCAAAATCAAACAAAAATACAACATGAAACAACGCACAAAATACAAAACAAATCTACAACATTTTTCTGTTTTTTTTTTTTAATACCAATTTTCAACTAGTATTTACCGTAGACACTAATACTAATATACCCTAATGCACAAAAAATTCCTTACCCAAGCCATATCATTTAATAAATATAAAGAAAAACTGTACACAATTCGTCATCACACATATGTATTTCAATACGTGTGATGCGAAAATACCTGTCTAACGGTACTAGAGAGTACCGTTAATTTATTTTTGAGCACGTTTGATCACGTTTTCCTCGATAATCACTTCACCTTAAAACTATTAATTGCACTACACTTACATATATGTACATAAAAAACAACACTTCTGCACTACATATTACAACACACCACATCACATCAAAACTATTGTTTCAATACACTATTTCACTGCCTAACAACACAACACATAGTAACACTAATTTAATTAATTTTAACTAATTTAAATGAAATAAAATAAATTTCACTTACGGAGACAGACTAAAACACGTCCATCTCCGCCGTCGTAAACAACCAAATAATCTCAAGTAATTGTTATATGGATAAAACAGGATTCCTGTATATTATTGTGATCATTTAGGTTTCCCCAGGAAGCACCACGTGGAGGCGATCAAATTTACTTCCCTTTGATTTACAGTTTCCTGTAATTTTTTTTTACTTTTTTTAATTTTTTATTTTTTTTTTTAAATTTTTTTAAATTTTTTTTTAATTTTTTATTATTTTTTAAGGATAACGTTTTTCACAATTTAATTTTCTAAGTAAAACAGAGATATTGTTTTAAATGTTTGAAATTTTTTAGCAGGTGCCGGTTCATTATTTTGATCGTCGTACAAATGAAATGTGTCGTCCTTCCTGTGCACATAGGCCACAAAGTGCGCGTAATCAATGGTTCGGGCTACTAAAGATATAATTTTAAATGTTTTTCCTGCTAGTTCAATTGTTTTTGGAATATCGTCAAGATTATCAACCCTTAAATTTTTTTGAGACTCGACATCAAATAAAAGTAAGCGGCTTAATATAATATCACCTTGATACAGATTGTCACAAGAACAAAATTTTTCATCGTTAATATTTATTGATTCTTCTAAATTATTCAAATTAACTTCAATATTATTAATTAGTAGGGGTATTATTTTTAGTGTTACAATTTTTTGTTTTGTTACACAGTTGCGACACTTATACTTTATGCATCCACTAATCTGAGTATCATAATAATATTTTCCCAGTATTTCCATAGGCGAGGACCAGCAATCTACTCCTAACATATTATCTACAAAGAACTTTCCTTTGAAATGTGTTAGTAACAATTTTTCTCGCATTAGTTTTGCTTGCTGTGTGGCGCCGTTTTCACTATAATATTTTAAAAATTCAAAAAAAAATTGATTCCTTGGCTATGTTCTCATTAAGTATTTGTTTAATGACAAGGTAATCGATAGCGGCCACCCTAATTGAGTGAGCAATGCTGTTGAACGCACACATATTGTACATGTAAATGGATGGTGTTTTTCTATTATTGCTAAATGTATTTGGTAAAATTTCTTTAGCATTATACTTTATTTGAATTTTTCTTATATTACTATTTAAAATAGAATTTTTACCTCTGCGGGTCGTATTTTTAGAACCTTGGCCTTCATTAATGTATCCTTCTGCGTTACCGGTTGGATTTTTATTACGCCAGTTTTCCTCTATAATTTGACATGACACTTTGCTTTCTCTCTTCCCATTATCATTAGTTTGATGATTTTGTTTGCGTTTGATTGTTAAAGAAGCTTGCAATTTCTCAGAATTTGATTCTAAGATGCATGCTTGAATTTGATTTAAATGCAAATTCATAAATTCATCGACACGCATTGGTTTTTTAATATTTTCTGATACAATGTTTTTTAAAATATTAAATCCACTTTCTACATCAGAAGAGGTGGCATACAAATAAGGTGATTTGAAAATAGGTACCATTACTCCACTCCAAAGCGGCAATGTATTTAATAATTTTTTAAAGTCACTAGCAATTAATGGCTCGTAGTAAAGGTTATCTCTACCAGTGTGCGTTAAATCTAGTGAACCCTCCAAATCATTAAGGAATGGAAACAAACCAATTTCCTGGAAGCTGTCCACATTATTTTCATATTTGACGTTTGTCGGTTCAATTAATTCCTCAGTATCTTTGTCACTTATTGTAATCATATCTAACAGAGTATCACGAGCTAATTCGCATGACGTATCTGGACCATCGCAACGATTTAAAAGAACAGTGAACATAAGTTTTATAATTCTTTGTACTACAATGTAGCTAGTAGATTTTATTATTAGACCGAATATCTTTAAAAAAAATTGCGTAACTCTTATATTAACCTTTGTAAAACAAGGGGCTCTAAGTAATATTTTAACAAAATGGGATCGATCTACCCGAATAAAAATTTCTGGTTTTCTATCAGATAATTTATCTAACACTTTGAAACATTGTTTTAAGTTTTGATTTAAATTATTAAATGATGTAAATGAAATAATAATAGCCAAGAGTAATGCGGGAGAATCATCTACACATACTTCATTCGGCGTTCCTCTGATTTGGTTGGACTATGTTTTGAGCCAATAAGAAATAAACAAAGCTGTATGTTTCTGAGATAACATCTGACATACAGGGACGCTTACTCTTGTGCCACTAGACTTTGAAAAAATTGAATATGTATAAAAAAATATGTTTCGCTTTATTTGAATCAATTTTACCAAGAGGGGGAGTAATAAGTGACCCAGTACTATCAATGCTGATAGAAGAATAATTCTTTAAATCGGATTTAAATAAATTTATTTGTAATTCTGTTACATAAAAAACAAAAAATCGGTCTAAACCAATATCCTGTATCGTGTCCTTAAAACTAATTTTCTCCTTCAATAAAATTAGGGCACACAGTGGATCATTGTGCAAAAGATTTTGCTTTTTATTCAAATATTTTATTTGGTTAAGAGTATGAAGTTTCGGAATGTTAGCAGGTTCTAAATCTCCATCTTTCAAGTGGCTTCTTATCATATCTTGCCGCAGGTTATAAGGCTTTTGTTGTTTTAGCGCCAGTTCAATGTTCCGTTTTTTCATTCCGGTGATTTTTCTTTTTGAACAATGTTCTACTTCCATGCTCAAATGAACAATATTAAATATTATTGAGTAGCGATTGTTCATTGATAGTATGTTTAGTCTATTGGAACACCCTAATTGTGAACAATAGGCATAACATTTTATTTCACCATCAGCACCAAGTCCACCTTTAAAACTCCAATTACATCCTAATTTAATTTTTGATTGAATTAGATTAAACATTTCATCAGTCCATCCAATTGGTAGAACTTGTTTAATCCTTCTACGGTTTCCATCATTCACAAATCTAAACTCGGGTTCAAATAAGACCTGTTTTGGGGAATTTATAAATTCGAATTGCTCCATTGGAGTGTCGCTGTCATAACAAGATTCGGTTTTATATGATTCTAGTGAATTATTATCGTCATTCGCTTCTGGCTCTAATTTATAATTTTCGTTATGCAAAACAATTTTTTGCATGTGTATAGCACGTTTCAATGATGTATGTACATTTTTTGGTGATATTTGCAAAATAAGAACGATTTTGTCATAAATTGGATCGGTTCTAGGAGCAATTCTACCATTTTTGAACCATTGGTCGAGATATTTGTAAAATATAGTACACCTTTTTCCCAATCAGCAATATTTCTTTTATTATTAATCTCTGCCACTTTGTTTATTAAAATATTAAATAATAAAATGTATTTTTTTATTAATAATAATTCAAATAAGGTACAGACAATAAAGTAGTTCAACCACTATTTCCACATTAAATCAGACTGTTTAAAAAATACTACAATTCCTTTTGTATTAATAAAATTCATATAAGAAAATATACTATAAACTTTAAAACACAAATTAACTAAACGAAAAAAATCTAATTCGATTGTCTTCAAAGGAATTAATATTTTCAATAATTATTTATTGCATTTATTTATAAGGTAACGTTTATTAAAAGGGAAAGTAAAAGATAACGAATTATATTTACTCAATGCTCTTTTGTTTTATTCTTTCCCTATTCTCTTTAATTTTTAAAAAATCCAGCGTTAATGCAGTTTCCGTTTTTTTGGCAGCACGTCAATTCTACGAACAAAAAATACTACAAAACAACCCAGTTGTACTTTGCATGATCGACCGAAGTTTTTTGTATGAGATGGCATATAAAAAACATGAGACGGATGTATAAAATTATAAAATAAAATATTCGGTTTTTTTAAATGTGGGGGAATGAATATAAATGGTTAGGCACCTGATGTCAACTAGTGGAACTAATGGTCGATCTACTTATTTCATTTTTGGTTTTCCAAGTATTTTATCATTCTAGATTTTACTTTGGTGCGAAGTATATGTAAGCACAAGAAAATTTTTAAAGTGCAGTGTAGTAGAAAAATAATTAATTTAATAACTATTAATTATTATATTAAATATTAAATCCAAATTATGTAAGTACCTATTTTAGTCTTAGATATTTTGAATATGTTGAATTATTCTTTAACTTGAATTAAATTAATTTTATTTTATTTATAGCGGAATTTATTAAAAAAGTTGTACGATTGAGTGCTCCAATAGCGCTAATTTAGCGATCACCGTGATCGCTCAATTTGACCTCACCGTGAGCATCACTTTACACCATATCTACCTTACCGACATAACAGCACCATCTATCAAACAATTTCTTAAACTAACCGTTTACAAATACTACTGCACTATATATTCCGTCGGTATTCGTTCTTTTTTAGACGAAATATGGTGTAAAGTGATGCTCACGGTGAGGTCAAATTGAGCGATCACGGTGATCGCTAAATTTGCGCTGTTGGAGCACTCAATCGTACAACTGGGAAATTCAAAGAAAACGATAATTCCGAAAAAAACAGTTTATAAAACATAAGTATAGCTAGCTACCCAGTTGTACGATTGAGTGCTCCAACAGCGCAAATTTAGCGATCACCGTGATCGATCAATTTGACCTCACCGTGAGCATCACTTTACACCATATTTCGTCTAAAAAAGAACGAATACCGACGGAATATATAGTGCAGTAGTATTTGTAAACGGTTAGTTTAAGAAATGGTTTGATAGATGGTGGTGTTATGTCGATAAGGTAGATATGGTGTAAAGTGATGCTCACGGTGAGGTCAAATTGAGCGATCACGGTGATCGCTAAATTAGCGCTGTGTGAGCACTCAATCGTACAACTTTTTCAATAAATTCTATTATAAATAAAATAAAATTAATTTAATTCAAGTTAAAGAATAATTCAAAATATTCAAAATATCTAAGACTAAAATAGGTACTTACATAATTTGGATTTAATATTTAATTTATTAATTAATAGTTATTAAATGAATTATTTTTCGATTACACTGCACTTTAAACATTTTCTTGTGCTTACGTATACTTCACATCAAAGTAAAATCTAGAATGATAAAACTTAGAAAACAAAAAATGAAATAAGCAGATCGATCATTAGTTCCGCTAGTTGACATCAGGTGCCTAACCATTTATATTCATTCTCACACATTAAAAAAAACCGAATATTTTATTTTATAATTGTATACATCCGTCTCATGTTCTTTATATGCCATCTCATACAAAAAACATCGGTCGATCATGCAAAGTACAACTGGGACATGTACATACTATATTTTGGTTCGGAAAAAAAATGATATACAAAAAATATTAACATGCTAAATGAAACGTTTGGAAAAATGTTAAATGTTTAATTCGAATGTAAATAAAAGGTGGGATTTCTGGAAATCGCCCATATAACCTCTTCGAAAAATCACGATTTTGATCAATTGTGGATGTTCTATGGCCGATTCTGGCTAATATAAACTATTTTCAAGGACAGTTTAGTAACGCACAATTTTGCACAATCATCATACTCCGAAAAATATGTTTTATTATATAAACGGGATATATGGGATTTCTGGTGTGATAATCACGTGAGAAATCCCATCCTATTTCCTAAAGCACCCTATGCATAAATTTTCTAATTACAGGCACAAAATTGCACAATCCCAATGGTCCGAATTATATATAGAAATCTTGGGTTTTCTAAAATGGAATTTCTGGTGTGATGTACACGTATTTTTGCTATAGACGAGTGAGAATCACTCTTAATACTGCTTCTGGCCAAATTTAAGTATTTTGAAGCTTTGTTTGCCTATAGGATGAATACATTAGCCGAAAAAATATCGATTAACAAAAACATCTATGATAAATGCAGAAAACAGAACTGGGCCGAGGACAGAGCCTTATGGGAAACCATTCTCTATACTGCGTCGTTTAGAAATGTTTGTGCTATTAGTGTGTACCTCTTGCGATCTTCCGGTAAGGTACGAAAAATCAACCGATACAAGGTTAAATCAAAATTAATGTTGATATTTTGGCAGGTCGCCATTAAAAAGAACTCAATGTAATATCGTTATAAATTTATTTATTCGAGAACAAAAAACTGACGCAACTCTTTCTTTTGTAATAAAATTCAAGACCCTTTTTTATAATTAATAATCAGTACCTTTTTTCAGTTACTCACTTCAGTGTACTACTTTTTATGCGTTCGTTCGTCGATATGTAATATGTGGAGCATGTTCATATTCCAACATTCCTCCTGGATCTCTGATCCCTAATTGACTTAAATGATCCATGAGTTTCAAACCATGTATAGATTTGGTTAACAAATCGGCTAAATTATTGTCGGTATTTATGTATTTCAGTGATATGGATTGAGATCTTTTCTCGAATATGAAACAATTTTAAATCAATATGCTTAGATCTTTCAGAAATTGTTTGATTTTCTGCTAAGTGAATGGCTCCTTGGTTGTCGACGGTAATTACCATTGGTTGGCTCATAAAGTTTGAAAGACTAATTTCTTTCATGAAATTCTTCATCCATGTACATTCTTTCGCAACTTCATTTAATGCGACGAACTCTGCTTCAACTGTACTCAAAGCTATGCATCGCTGTTTTCTGCTCATCCAATGTACAGCACCTCCAGCTAGTGCAATCACATAACTACTAAATGATTTTCGATCTGTTGTGTCAGATCCCCAGTCTGCATCACTGTAAACATTTAAATTATCACCGTTAGTATAATAATTTAGTACATAACTTTTTTGTGCCTTGTAGGTATCGTAGAACGTGTTTTAATGCTATCCAATGTTTTTCCAATGGTCTATAGTTGAATTGGCTTAATAACGTAATACTATGAGATAAATCAGGCCTTGTGTTTGTTGACAAATACAAGAGACTTCCAATTGCGGTTCTGTATATGTGTGATCGCTGTTCATCAAGTTCATCGGCGTCTTCTGTTTTCATTAACTTCTCGCTCAAATTCATTGGAGACTTCACACTGCTGCATTTTTCCATATGCATGTCAGCCAATAGGTCTTTTGCAAAATTAGATTGATCAATGCTATATCCATTTTCAGTTTTGGTTATTTTCATTGACAATACATGTTTCGCTTCACTCAAATCATGCACATCAAATTTATTTCCCAAAGCATTTCCCAATATAGCAGCAAATCATCTACATATGTAGTTACTATGAGCTCTCTTCTTTCACAATAATACACACAAGGATCGGCAACAGATCTTTTTAAACCTTGCGATTTTAAAAATGAATCTATACAATTGTTCCATTTCAAACCTGATTGGTGTAATCCATATATGCTCTTTTTTAATTTGCACACATATTTCTGAGTAGAAATATCGTCTGGTATTTGATTGAATTTAAGTCGTAAATCATCTGACAAAATATTAAATTCTTCAGTTAGGTCCATATATACTTCATCTTCAAGATCTGCTAAGAGATAGGCAGCTTGGATATCAACGTGATGCACAACCCATTTTTTCTTTGCTGCTACAGCAAATAATATTCTCATTGATTTCTTTTGCACAACTGGTGCATATGTTTTATCGTAATCTAGTCCAGGCCTTTGATAATTACCCAATGCCACCACTCTTGATTTGTATCGTTCCAGATTACCATTCTCATCAAATTTCGTCTTAAATACCCACTTGGATTTTATTGGTCGTCTTTCTTTTGGTGGAATTACAAATTCCCAGGTTTTATTTCTTAACAAATTTTCAATTTCAACAAGCATTGATTGCTTCCACAATTCACTTTTACTTGATGATAATGCTTCATGAGCTGTTTTTGGATCTCGTGGAATTTTAAAATCAGCATTCGAAATTTTCATTGCATTTCCAACAATGTCGCTGGTTTCGTAATCGCGCAACCACAACGGTTTTTTAATTTCACGGCCAGTTCGTGTAACGACACCTTCTGATACATTTTCTGCGGATTCATTAACTTCGGATTGTGTAATTTCCGTATCATCATGATTATCGTCAATTGTTTCTGAATGTGTAATAATCATATCTTCATTAAGATTTTCGTCATCATATACTGGGAATATGTTCAAGCCAAATGTTATTACTTCATTTATTTTACTTTCAGATATGCAGTCCACATTTTTATTCCTCATTGGAAAACAAGTCTCATCAAATATTACGTCACGGCTTATAAAAACTTTATTTGTTACAGGGTTCCAAAGTTTGTATGCCTTAGATGATGATGCATACCCAATAAAAATACATGGAACGGCACGAGGATAAAATTTGTTCTCTACGTTCTTGAATTTTGACCACGCACGACAACCCCATATTTTCATATGAGATAAATGTGTGTATTGTTTTTCCATTTTTCATAAGTAGATTCACCGTCATTGGCCGTAGTCGAGCATCTGTTACGAATGTAACACACCGTTGTAATAGCATCGCCCCAAAATTGTAATGGCGTACCTGACTCAATCAACATACATCTTGGTGCATTTAATAATGTTTGGTTAAATCTTTCGGCTACGCCATTCTGTTGTGGTGTACCCGGAATCGTCAATTGATGCTCGATACCCAATGATTAAAATTCAGAAGAAATAGCAGCAATTATGTATTATGCATATTTTCAACATTCAGTCGATAAATGTTAAATGATTTGTAAACATCGCTTTTATGAGAAATACAATCAACTGAAGCAAATCTTGAATAGTCATCAATAAATGTAACAACATATCTATTATTTCCCATTGACGGAGGATTAAATGGCCCCATTACGTCTGTGTGTACAAATTCTAATGGGTTTTTCGCCCGTGTTGTACTTTGTTTCGGAAATGACTTCGCCTTCATCTTTCCTGTCATTCAAGTATCACATTTATTGACGTCTTCCTCAGTTGTTGTAATTTTTAACTCTGATTCCATTTTTTACAATGAAGTAATATTTATATGACCCAATCGTTGGTGTCAAATATTTCTGGACTCAGTTTTTAAACACTTTCCAGTATCAACTTTGTCGTTTACTTGACAGCTCTCATAAAATTTAAACATTCTTTCGGATTTGATAGCGACTGCAATAACATCATTTTCTTGATCAATCAATACTGCATTATCACTGTTGAGAACAACATTTATGTTTTTATCAGTAATTCGAGATACGGAAATAAGATTTCCTCCTAATTCCGGTAACAAAATTGAATGACCACCATTCTTGTCACTCATCTTAATTGATACATCACCAATTCCCTCAACTGTAATATTCGTCCCATTTGCAATTTCAACATAGCTTTTTATTTGTTTGAAATTTATCATTTTGTACTTATGTGAGGTCATGTGGTCAGTTGCACCACTATCCAGGATCCAAATACAACCAGTAATTGTATTTTTATTATCACTTTCAGGGCAAATAAACGATGTACGGTGACTAGAATGTTTTTCATCTGATTTTTGGTCAATACCCTTTCGTTCTGTAACCACTTTTGCTGTTGAATTCGAGCTAATTGTTCCTACGTTGCGTCCTTGGGTTTTAATTGGACAATCTCTACTTATATGACCAAATTCTAGACACGAATAACATCGCAAAAATTGTTGTGACTGCTGTTTATTAATTTATTTATTCGAGAACAAAAAACTGACGCAACTCTTTCTTTTGTAATAAAATTCAAGACCCTTTTTTTATAATTAATAATCAGTACCTTTTTTCAGTTACTTACTTCAGTGTACTATTTTTTATGCGTTCGTTCGTCGATACGTACGAGTATATGTGGAGCATGTTCATATTCCAACAAATGTTTTGCATATGAATAACTTTGTAGATGCCGATATTAAGTGAATGTTGGAAAGAAGTGGCTACTTCATTTGATAGTGTTTCTGGTTTTCCTCATTGCATAGGTCATCTGGATAGTACACAGATTCATATAAAGAAGCGAGCACAGACTGTATGGACTGGTAGAAAAAATGTGCCTCTTGTATTTGTTGGAGACGACGCGTTTGGTTTGCGAGTTGATTTATTAAAACCATTTGCCCACGAAAATTCATCGACAACGTCTGAGTTTAGCTTGAGTTAAAGGCGAAAATACATTTGGAACTATGCCATCACGTTTTCTTGCATTTCTAACGCTATGCAGCTTTGTCCCGAGAAAGCAACAACAGTAACACTAGCTGCTGCTTGCACAATTGCCTGAGTAAACAAAGGGGGACTATATACACAAATTTAGAAAAATCACCAAGCCAGTCTCTCCTGCCACTTAAGGCAACTATGAACCAATCCCTCAAATATGAGAATAATTATTTAAAATTAAAATAAACGTTTCCTGTTTGTAATTCACATTTTTTTTACTAGTTTTATTTAATAAATTTGGTCGTTATAAATGTCTGCGATATTGGAATATTCGTTTCATTTGTTTAGGTCGTTTTGTGGCGCCACTGGTGAAACACAATCTAGTGTAAATTTTTCCCAGTTTGCCGAAATTTTAATGTTACCTCAATGGCCTTTTTCGCATAAATTTACTGTTCAAGAGATAATTTTCGGAAGCTGGATTTTTGATGAAGCTGGAAAACACATATTCAGGGGTAAAATTTTACGCTCTTCCTATTTCCGGAGTCCAAAACTTTTGAAAAAATTGACTTCACCTCTAAAATGACTTTGATCCTATACCTCAAAATCAAGGTTAATTTCATTACTCGATGTGCCCCATTGAACCATTTAACTTTTGTTCAAAACTTTTTTCGGATAAAGCTTTTATGAAGAGTTACTTCCGTGGCTGTATTAAAATGGGCCACTCTATACATAAGCTCTCTTTTGCTTTGTGACTTTGATTTAAATTAAAATAAAAAATCAATATTTAAAAAACCAATCATTGAGGTTCAAAATAATCAAATGATCAAAATACAATATTTTTTAAATTGGTTTTAAATTTTTGTTCCAACAACAACTGTACTTGCTTTGATTTATTTTGTTTTTGCGAAAGCTAGGATCTGGGAGGTATCGTTGCGACGGAAAGCTCAAACTCTTGCAAATTTGACCGAAAACTTTGTAAAAACTTAAAATCGTTTTCTAAAATAATCTTTAAGCATCACAAAATCAAATTTCGAATAGCTTTGATGCCACCACCAATTGATTAATTCCGGCAATCAACATTAATCCAAAATTCTCAAAATCTCGAATTTCGATAACCTCATCTCTGAAAGATCATATAACTCAGGGATATGTTTAATTCAACTCCAGGCTAAACTGGGGTAATATGGAAAATCTCAAATAAACTTAAAAATCCCATAAAATATCAATATTTCGTATCACCAATTCTGTAAGATTTCGTAATTACTTTGCTTCGCCAATTTAGGGTAATACGAGTAGACTACTGAGAAACTCACATCGACCCGAATAATCTCGAATTCTACAATAATTTTGATATTCTTCAGAACAATTCGAATCTTTCCGAAAATCTCGAATATACTAAGAATCCTAGAATAATCTAGAAAAACTTCAATCTAGCTCATCTAATTCAACCCAAGCTCAGTTCAAATAATATCGAAAATTCTTGCATATATATTATATATATATATATATATATATATATATATATATATATATATATATATATATATAAGTTAAGATTAATAATACATTAATCTTTAAAAAAAATGTTTTTTATTTGGACTATGTCCGTTTTATTCTAAATCATTCCAGGGCTATTCCTTTGCGGCTCCTTGATCTTATTACAAATCCAATAATTACTATAACTATGGTAATTATGATGATAGTGTCCGTAACATTATTTATCTGATGGTATGTTGATAACTTCTGGAGTTTCCCTATGTTGTTTACATGTAGGTCATGTAGGTATTCCAGATTAAGTTTCATCCCTTGTTCTGTAATATTTGCTTGCAATACTGGTGGTAGTATTTGAGATGTTCTCATTTCTTTGTTGGTGAAGATCCATCCTTTTATTTCTACTGATTCGTTTTGGTATTGAACTAAATAATTGCCTTCTAGATGTTTGACTGAATTATTATATGTTATTGCGCCATGAAAGTTGTTTAGGAAGAGTGTTTTCAGTTATGGGTTCTATTAATTCCTTTTCATTAAATGTAAATTCACACCCGGCTTCCAATCCCTTCAGTAATTGGGTAATACAATGGTTTTCTTTCAATTCTTGTAGTTGGCCGAGGTCACAATTAATGGTTTCTCTCCTGGTTTGGCATTTGTCAATAATCCCATATATGTTTTGTTGGTTTATAAGGATTTCGTTGTATTCCAAATAAATTTGTTTGTTATTTTTTATTGTAGATTTTATTTTGATGTGATGGAATTCTTCTTTGCTCGTTTTAGGGATTGATATGACGTATAAAATCGTTGAGTTTTTGATGATCATTGCAGGTTCGGCATATTCGATGGCTTCGATTTCATTAGCGTAGGGTAAGGTTTCGATTTCTGTCACTAGACGTCCAATTTCGTCCTTGTCTAATAAGTTGGAATTGATTATTCCACCTTTAGCAAGTTGCGTAGCTCTTACAATTTCTTTTACTTCTTCTTTAACTATTTGTAGTCGATTGAACATCATTTGTTGAAAAACCTCGTTTGTATGGTCATCCAGATGTAGCAATATTTCGTTATGTTGACCGAGAAGCTTTTGAATCTTGTTCGTTATGGCAGTGTTTATTCTATACTGCTCGTTGTTGTTCTCAATGATCCGGTCCTGGCTTTTAAGGATCTCGTCCCAATCAGTTGCATCTGGAGAGCCGGCGATCCACTTCCAAGAAGAGCCAATCCAGTTGATTGCTCGTTTCGCCCTCGAAGGTTGACCTTGAAGTTCTTCCAGTAGTTTTTCTGTTTCATTGATTTGGTATGTTAGTTGAGATTTCATGATGTTTGTTGAATCGATTCCTTTTAATTCCGATTTGATGTTTGCTAATATTTCCACATAATTCTGCAGGTCAATCTGATGTATGATCTTGAAGTTCCCGCTTATTATATTTCCATTTCCTTGTTTTACAGACACTATTGGAGTGTCATACTTGTGTATGCTCAAAGATGTCGTTATTGTCCATAGACATGAGCTGGAAAGATATATGTAAAGTGATTTAAGTTGGTGAGTTTTTGATATGAGTTTTATGAATTCTTTTTCCCGAAAGTGTGGTCACGGTGACTCTATTATCCTTCGCCACGATTTCTTTTCGAAATTTAGGTTTAGTTTTTTTCTGAATTTGTTTATTTTTAAAGACGTTTATTGGGGCTTCGCAATGCGGAATTAGTTGTGTGCCATTTTCTTCTGCACTATGTACGGTCTCATCGCTTGATGACGAAAGTGTGTTGACCTCCAACTTCAGTCTTGATAGTGCGTCCGCTACTTTATTTGTAATTCCGGGTTTCCACTCCTTTATTTGTAATCCCGATGCATCCATTTTCTTCTCTACAATCCAAATGGGTGAATTATACGGACTTTTCGATGGTCTTATAATGCCGTCATTGAAAAGTTGTTTTATTTGTTGGTCCACTTCGGCCCTCATGTTGATCGAGTATGGATACGATTTTGTGTAGATCGGGTCATTCGTAGTAGTTTTGATCTCCGCCCTCACGTTCGTTTCAATGGTCGGTTTGTCTACAATGGCTCCAAAGAGTGGTAGATATTTATTGATCATGGTTTTTAATTTTAGCTTTGTTTCTTCGTCCAAATGGTTGTCTCTCATTTCAATGTTGTTGACTTGGGTTGAAATTTTCTCTTTCAATGGGATGTCGATGCCTGGAGAGATGGTTAAGATATTTTGTCTCCTGTCTATCATCGCCTCTGCTTTTTTTAAGGTATCATCCCCAATTATACCGTCGAATGAAGTTAGGTTCGGTAATATAAAGAAGTCTACTTGCATATAATTTCCAAATTTTTTGAATATAGGTGCGATTATTTTCTGTTTTATTTGTATATCACATCCAGCTGATTTAACGGTGAATGGTTTATTTACGGGCTGTGCATCCTTAGCGAGTTCCTTTTTTATAAAGTTTTTATTTGCGCCCGTGTCTATGAGGAACTTTAATATTTTATTATTGCGGCACTGGTATTCTATGTAGGGTAGGCTAGAGAGGCCTCCTCTATAAAATTTATTTCATCGTTTACATCTGAGACTTCTTTCTCGTTGTCGTCGTAATTACTAATATATTCTTCATACGGGTCTTCGTCGTTTTCCTGTTCCAGGTGAAGTACTCTTTGTTGTTTCTGAGCTTTTTCATTGATATCCGACTTTTGTTCTCTCTTGAAGGTTGGGTTCGGATAATTATTTGGTCGGTTCATGTAATCGACCTTCCTGGTTTTTATAGATTCGTCCACCTCCATCGGTGTTGGTGGTTTTGGATATTGCGGCCTTGCTGGTGGTGGTACAAGGTAATTTTGTTGTTGATGGTATGGCTGTTGATATTGCTGTTGTAGGTATGGTTGTTGCTGGTATGGTTTTTGATACTGCTGTTGTTGGTATGGTTGTTGCTGATATGGTTGTTGCTGGTATGGTTGTTGATACTGCATACTGTACCCCATATTCCTCTGTTGCAGCGATATTCTTGATAGCGGTATCGGCTTCGTGTATTGTTGAACTCTATTCGCATTGATTTGGTTTACGGGAATCGTGATTGAATTGTCAAAATTCCTATTGTGTATTGGCATACTCCGAAAATTGAGATTTTGTATCTCCAGACATGATGAATACGCCTCTGGGAGATTTGTCGGTCTCTGAATTGTTAGCATTCTTGATATATCCCCAGTTAAACCTCTAACGAAGACATCCAATGCTCGATTCCTGTATGTGTCTATCAGCACTGTCATGGTGTCTGCATTGTAGTTTTCAGTTTTAGCTTTGTTGATGATGAGGGATAGTTGATGGTTTACCGTTGCGTAAAATTCGTCGATACTTTTCTTTCCCTGAGTTAGGCTGCCCAATTGATATTCGAGTGTCCTCACACCTCTTTTGTCGGCATAATGTAGCGATAAACATCCTTTTATCGCACTCCAATTTTCGTCGAAAATGTTATATGATAAGAGAGCTGCGTCCGCCGTTCCTCGTATTTTCTGTCTTATACTTTGTAATATGGCTCTATATACAGGTTTATCCTTCACTATCTCGTAGTCTTTTAGGATACTTTCTACACTGTATATCCATGACACATAATGTGATGGATTTCCGTCAAAAACTTGTAGTTCTTTGACGCAGTCTGGTAGTTTGCCGATGTCTTTAAGCTCCTGTTCTGTTCTGGGTGCCACGAGTGTTGTATTATTTGGTGTTTTGTTTTCCACTTGATTTTCTAACTGGCCAATTCTTCTTTCCAATTTTTTATTTAATTCGATTTGGGCGTTGAGTGCCCCCGTCAACTGTCTCATTGTTGCCTGAATTTCTTCCATTTTTATACTTTTTACAATTTTGTTTTTAAATAAGTTTTGAATTTCGAATGAATATTTATTATTTTATTATTATTATATGTTTTATTATTATATTATAATATTATTACTTGAATATTATTATTCTTTATAAATTTTCACTTTTTTTTATTTTTATTAATTATTAAGCGTTTTTATTACGATTTTATTACTTGTACTTACAAAACTATTATTTTCATTATTTTTGAGGAATTTGTCCTGGGTAATTCTTGATCTGAGGATTAGTGTTTCCTCAGAGGTATTTTAAGTGCACTCCGGGTGCTGTACACTTGAGTCAGCTACTTGTGTCCGGATGATCCGTAATTTCCTTTTTAGCTGCTAGCGTTTATGCTTGCTGGCGGCCTACTGCGGTACGATATTCACTAACGGTAGTGTGTAATAAAATTGGCTGTGTTCTCGTGGGTATAGCTGTATTTTATTACGTTCGTAGACAAAATTCCTAACATCTCGTGGGATTAGTTGTCTTTTGCCTGTTATTATGTTCTCACGGTAATAATAACTTGAACTTTTACACTATTCACTTTCACTTAACTCACTGTTTCGGCGCCAGTTAAGATTAATAATACATTAATCTTTAAAGTGTTTTTTATTTGGACTATGTCCGTTTTATTCTAAATCATTCTTAAAACTAATTATATCTTTACAATTTTTCAATTACAAAAACTTCTATATTGCGAAAATGCTGATTAAAGAAGTTTTATGGAAAATTACAGAAATTATATTTATGTGAAAATAAATGAAATTTGAGTGTTAGGAATTTTACTTCTATGCAAAATATACAATGTTGCGATTTTACTATACATGTTGAATGATGTTAATATTGATGACGATGGTCATTATGTTGTCTTAACTTATATATATACATATATATATATATATATATATATATATATATATATATATATATATATATATATATATATATATATATATATATATATATATATATATATATATATATATAGATATAGATATATATCTATCTATATATATATATATATATATATATATATATATATATATATATATATATATATATATATATATATATATATATATATATATATATATATATATATATGTTACTTCCCTGATCGGTAACAATTGTTTTAGGAATACCATATTTACACACAAAATTTTCAGCAAATGCTTTAGCAACTTCATGCGTTTCTTGAGATTTTAACGGGACAGCTAACGAATATTTCGTTAAATCATCTTGCATTGTAAGGATACATTTATTACTCTCATGAGTTGGTATAAGAGGACCCACGATGTCAAGAAATAGTTTTTCAAAAGGCTCAGTGGATGTTGTCGTTATTCTCATTGGAATTTTGTTACGTTTTCCTGCTTTATTTTTTTGACATGAAACACATTATTGTATAAATTTTCTAACACGAGACTTCATTTTTGGGAAATAGTAATACGATTATAATCTACGAACGGTTCGCAAAACCCGTTGGTGTCCTGCTAATGGTTTGCAATGGAATTCCTCAATAATTCGGTTAATTTCAGAATCTGATTCAAGTTTTATGATATCTGGTGCTATCGGTGGTTTAGGATTTGGATTATAAATAGAACTAACTGGAATTGATGAATTATTAGTACAAGGTATTGTAGGCATAGGAGGAGTAGTTAAAACTGCATTGGGAGAATTTGCATTAATGGTTGAATTTTATTGGGATTGTGTTTTTGCTTGAGCTCTAGTTATAGCTAACGCATCATTAGAATTTTTGGAATTTTCATGAACAATGCGACTTAATGCGTCCGCGTTTTGGTTTGATTTTCCGGATTTATACACCGATCTCGTAATCATACTCGTCTAAATCAATTCGCCATCGCAAAAGATGAGAAGAAGGTTTAGGATTCCTAGAAAGCCAAATCAAAGGACGATGATCAG
Organism: Tipula vernalis; assembly: GCA_958295665.1. NCBI lineage: Eukaryota > Metazoa > Arthropoda > Insecta > Diptera > Tipulidae > Tipula > Tipula vernalis. The sequence continues at coordinate 179,197,258 of OY282560.1, read as the reverse complement.
TGTTGATTACAAATTTTTTTCCATAAAGGTAAGGATGGAAACGCTTAACGGCCCATACAATAGCGAGTAATTCCTTTTCGATGGTACGGTAATTTCTTTCGGCTGAATTTAAGGAACGACTTACGAACGATACAGGATGATCGATTTGATGAGATTTGTGTTTTTGTGAAAGTATGCCACCAATTGCAAAATCACTTGCATCTGTGGTCACAATAAAAGTTTCATTAAAGTCAGGATATATTAAGATCGGCGGAGAAATGAGCTTTTGTTTCAACGAATTGAAGGAACTGTCACAAAATGCATCCCAAGTAAAAGAAACATCTTTTCGCAATAACCGGTTAAGAGGTTCGGCGAGCTTAGAGTACTCATTGATGAATCTACGATAGTAGCCAGTGAGTCCTAAGAATGACTTGATTTGGGTTTGATTACTCGGGGTTGGAAAGTTTTGGACAGCTTCTATTTTTGCTGGGTCGGGTTTGACACCATGACTCGTAACAATATGACCTAGATAAGTTACTTCGGTTCGAAGAATTTGACACTTCCGTGGTTGCAGTTTAAGATTATAATTTTTTAAACATTGTAAAACGTCAGTAAATTTTTTATTATGATCTATCAAATCATAACCGTATATAACGACGTCGTCGAGATAAGTAAAAGATTTGATACCATTTAAACCACTTAAGACTTGGTTCATTAGGCGCTGAAAAGTCGCCGGGGCACCTTTTAAACCGTACGGCATCCTGTTCCAACATAATGTTCCCCAAGGTGAATTGAATGCTGTCTTAGTTTTATCGTTTCGGAAACTTGGTGGTAACCATTCGCTAAATCTAGCGTAGTGAAATAACTTGCCTTCCCTAATTGATCCAAAATTTCAGAGATGTTGGGTAATGGATAAATATCATCAATTGTCATTTTATTGAGCCTTCTAAAATCTACAACCAATCTCCACTTTTTCTCATTGTCTGAAGATTTTTTTGGCACGAGTAAAAGAGAAGCGAAATGTAAGAACTCGAACGAACTCGTTTAAGAATGGAATTGCGGAACGTTTATTGTAATTGCTTCCTCTTCAACTGCCTTGGATACAGCATCTTTCAACTTATTAAATCTACATGCCTTTACTATTAAACGGATTGGCTCTGTCAATCCATTTTGAAAGTTATTAAGGGCAGTGCTGGAATTGAGATTTTTAATAAATTTCGCAGCGGCTTCTCCTTCTCTTGCTACGCATGCGTTATTAAGATCCGAAAGTAATTGTTCGATTTTAGAAGCGAATTCTTTGACAGATTCGTTGCGCTGTTGTTCAAGTTGTACTAACTCAACTTGTAATTGCTCAACGGCCTCGACTATCAACAAACTGCAAAATGAATTCTGCTTTTAAATCTTCCCAATTTTCGAAATTTGCGTATTTAACAATATCAAAAGATTTCTCGCTAAATTTAGATTTTAAAAAGTTTAAAAATAATATTTGATCTTCCTTGCTAGTCAAAGGCTTATAAATAATTTCGCAACATGAAATAAATTTATCTAATTTCGCAGAAGACCCATCGAATTCTGGAATAATTTTTAACATGTGGTCAATGTTCAATTTTGACATTTTTGAATCGTGTTTATCTTGGCTAACCGACAAGAATTGATTTGTATTTTCACAAAAATTTTCGTTTAACACACTTGGTCTAAAATTGTTTGGATGATTCACATTTAGGAAATTAGTAACTTCAGATAAATTTAAATTAGAAGGTGAAGAGAACTTAACAACAGATTGATCATTTAGATTTGTCGAGTTTAAATTAATAGTAGAATCATTGGCATTATCATTATCATCATCATTTACGCTACTCACCGAAATAACTGAATCCTCACTGTCTTCAGAATTATTAGAACTATCGGAATTTTCTTTGATTAATTTTTCTTCATTGCCGTCTTGCATGTGAATAGAATTGAAATTCTTCCGCAGTATTACATAAAAATAAAAATTTTAAACAAAAATTAATTTTGTTATTGGAGTTGGAAGTTATTGGAATTTTTATAACAAATATAAAAAAATGAAGTTAATAGAATAGAATTACCTTTTACAATATCTTTGTGTATTTAGTGATTAGATATCATTGAGAGAATCAAATTGCTTTTGTACTACATGTAGTAGATGATAATCAGAATTTACCATAATCGTATGTACATATGTAACTGGAGATTGCGATTAATTGTTGAACAGCTAATGAGGAACGGGAATGGTGTTTATTGGTGTATATAGTTGTTCACGTGATGATGTTGATACGAGTAGCTTATTTAAATCCATGGTAAATCGAAAACGGTTGAAGGTCGAGAAAAATGTAGTTGATGATGGTTTAACACAGTTTTAAATAATGTTGAAAATTGATAAAATGTGATTGATGTTACTTCCAAGGTTGCGAAAATTTATGTTTAACACTTGTTTACAGGAAATGTTGATTTCGGTATAATAAAATTTTTACTTTGCACTTGAGTTATCAGTAGTTATCTTAAGTTGTAAGTAGATAAAACACTACATAATCGGATGATAATTGTTCAACAGATTAATTCCGTTAATGAGCAATTTCAACGAAGAAAATTGTGCAAGAAAATGCTACGTGTACGCATATAATGCACTTGATGTTATGTTTTTTCTATATATCACAATTTTTATTGTTTTTACATATCGTAAAAAATTGTAATTTAGTTCTGGTATTTCGCTGCCACCACAAAATGTTGTGCACCGTACACTTTTACACTTTATCACAGTTTTCTTCACTCATTAAATAATTGGAGGAAATATAGGTAGAATTTTAGTTTCTTAATTAATGAAGTAATTAAAGAATTCTAGTTTATAGTTTTTCACAATTTATATAACAATATTTTAGGTTTAGTTTTATAATTAGTTTTATTAGAGATAACTTTTTAGTTCTTTTTTTATTTTTTAAATTTACATTAGATCTTTTACTAGAAGGTTTTTGAACAATTCTCTCAACACGACTGGTGTAAAAACAGTTTTTGTACCAACTAGGTAACATTGGTTTTTATTGCCAGCCGGTTTATTAAATATATAATGTAATAGAATTAACAATAAGAAAATATATTGGATAACGATTATGTACAATATTGTTTTTGTATTTACGTAAATAATTGTAAGTATATAATAAATAATTTTGCAGCGCTGCACAAACTATATTAACTTTTGTGCAACACAACAGTAGCTATAAAATGGGATACGAAAATTATAATCTGCACTAGTTATAAATGACATGAGAAAACTGCCCCTATGTATCAATCTCTAGTTGCTTTCATTCATATTTAAATTGAATCAGATTCACTCGTTTCTTCACTAAATGCGAATCTTATACATTCGAAATTGTATATCAGGAATAGCCCTCTGCCTTAAAGTGAATTTTTCTTGAAGAAAATGTTCATCCATAGCAAATTTCGCATTAAAATCTAAATTAAATGCCAAATAGATACACAGAAACGTTATCGTGATAATCTACGGTCACAGTTTCGAATTAAGCTTTCGTGATCACGATCTGCAAATTATGCTGCAAATTATTATACACATAAACCCGATTATAAATAATAAATTTTAAGTTTATCAATCTTTAACTTCATTCGGTTTAAAAATGAGATTTAAAAGTGTGTCAACTTTATATGATTTCAAGATTAAAGTTACAGTATTGATTTAATATCAATATTGCTAAATTGTACTGCTATCCCATTTACACTTCCGCTCTTTTTGCATTTCATGTACATATATATCGTGTTTCTACAACTAGATTTTGATTATCGAGTTATGAATTACAATTTTTCTTCAAATCTTGCAGCGGTAACGCGTTAGTCTGAAAATCCGAGTTTTCACCAGTGTTTCTCTATAATTAATTGTTTAAAAGTGATTCCTATAAGCTTCCAAATTTCAAAATTATGCTTGTAATAGCTTTCGAATTTAAAGTGAGGTAATCTTAAAGTAACTGTGGAATAGAGCTAAGGATTTTCCAAAACTATCTTTGAAATTTAGTTAATTTAAAGGACATACGAATTACCTAAGTATTGAAAGATACCTGAAATAAACCAAATATTACGTTTCTTTTCCATTTTGTCATTGTGGATTCACATTCCCATCAAAGTTAATCGGTTATTGAGCACACGACTGACTTAATAAAACACGTACTATATATCCGTGTGTATTATATATGTATGCTCGTTCGTTAACAATATGGTTCGTCATAAATCTCGCAAACAATACCAAGAACAACAACAATACAAACCTCTTTAACCTTTTATGGTTGGTTGTTTGTTTACTTTACATATAACACACAAAAAAAAAGGAAAATTTGTGTGGATATGAGAAAAAAAGGACTTTCGAATGATTGAAATTTTATATGAGCTTTTTTTGTATTACTACTGGCTTCGTCTCGACTTCTTTACCGTTCATCATCATCGTTTTATGTTTCGTCGTTGTGCGTACCTTATTTTTCCCAGTGTATTGAAAATTGAAAATGAAACTAAATCCAACGAAATTATCTACAACAACAATACACAAAATATTTGTATAGGTATTACAATTTTTAATATGTAAGATTTTTACAATATAAAAGTTGTATACGAAAATTGTTTTAGTTCGATGATCCGAAGGTGAGTTTAAAAGTGGGCTGAGAATTTGTGCACGTCAAAATTTATGTGTATAATTATAAATTCATTCAGAGAATGATAATAAAAAAAATTATTTTTAATTTAATTTTCTTTTCGTTGAGATGTTCAATCGTGTTTTTTGATGAATTGCATGTTTGATGGTTTAGTTTTTCATTCTGTGCTGATAACGACTTTGTTGTCTACAATGTGATCAGCTTACACCTTTTGTGTGGGAATATTATCTGACGATTTATATGTGGGACCATAACTCCTCCCGGGGGTAAAAAATGGTCGTCCTCGACTTTGGATGCTATTTGCTATACCAACTTGTTTGAGTAATTCATTACATGATTTTGGCGTAAGGTTATTATCTGTTACTTTCACGGATAGCTTTGTTTATTTTTAACTTACAGAATTTATTAGCGCACGCGTATGATATTAGTATAATTGCACATACTGTTGAAAGTGACAATCCTCCTGAAAGGGCCCAAATTCAATTTTGATGTTTGAATTGTTTTAAGAAGACTTGCTGTAGTTGTTTCCTGTTCATTATTGTTTCATGGGTAATCGCAGTTATATTTTGATTTGTCTTTAATTGTCGAATAATTTGGATGTTATGAAGAGCTCCCTGTATTATTTTGCCTACAACTTCCAATTCGTAGGATTGAAATGTTTCGTTGTTAATTGTAACTGAACAGTTATAAATAAATTGCTATTAAAAAATTTCCTGTTATATTTCTATTGTCAGGTCCGCAGTCTATAGATGATTGAACTTCTCTCCCGTTGTTGATCAGTATTCTGTTGTCCGAAATTAGTTGTATTGTCGTATCGGTTTCTGATGTTACATTATCGCCCTGACGTCCGAAGATTAATGGTTTTACACAGTTGTCCTTAAATTATTTTATTTCTGAGTGCTTTTGAACGTAGTTTGTGTGTTCTGTTGTCGTAAATGCCCTTCGCCGGTTCATAATAAGGTATTGCGGGTAATCTTCTATAATGCTGTTGTTGACGATAAGCGGAATAATTCTCGTTATTATTGACTATGGTTGTCCAATTTCGGTACTTCTAGTATGTAAAGGAGTGTTTCTTCATTTACTACAACCTTTGGAGTGATGAATTTCAGTATTTCGTCTGGTAACGTTATATTTATCCCTTGATCTACAAGTATGTTCCTCTTTAACATAATTTCCTTCAATGATAGAATTTTGTTGCTTTGTAGTGCTTGGTAGTACTTTTGTCCTCACGATAGCATCTTGGATATCATCTAGAATTGTGTTGATAGTGTCGATGTGCATAATCGATGTCATTATTTCTAGTTCGTTCAAAGCAATTCTGTTTACTGTCGCTGTGCTAGTTATGACTTCGTTTATTGTATTTGTTAAAAGTTGTATTCTTTTATTGATCTGCTCGTTCACCTGGTATTGCTGATTATTTTCGTATATAAGTGCATTCATCGTTGTATTGATTACTTGTAAGTCTTCAACATCTGGGTTTCCCGCTAGCCATTTACAAGCGGTTCCAATTGTGTCCCATCTCTTGTGTCTGAGACTTTTCGGTGGTTTTATTTGGTATAAATTATTATAAAGAGTTTTACATTTTTGTCTAACTATAGTGTAAAGTTCTATCATGTTTTTATCTATTTTATCTACTACATTTTTGGTAACTAATTCTATTGTATATTTTAAACTAGTTAAATTTATTGGATGTAAGATTTTAATAGACCCTGTTTGAATATTACAATCATTTATTTTTATTAACAATAATGGGTCTTCAAGAAGGTTTTTTATTTCTAATTTTTGTGCGTTTATACTAAAATAATTCAATATACTAAAAATTATTAAATTTATTACTTTAAATTTTAACATTTCTGAAATAAAAAAAAAACATTTGTAATTATTATTTTTTTAATCTTTTAATTTTACTTTTATTCCTTTTTATATCTCTATTGATCTTAAATCTTCTAAATGTTATTTCTTTTGCATTTGTTTTGATTCCCCTGGGTTGTGTTTTGGTTCTTATATTGGGTTTCACAAATCCTACTTGATTTTCTTATAAATCTGGGGGTTTTCCTTTTAACATTTGACTTTTTGAATTTTCCAAGTTTTTGTTAATATTCATAAATATCATGTTTGCTTTTTCTCCAATTTCTTTTGGGTTTGTGGTATTGTTTTGATTAAAAATGACATCATTTGGAGTAAAGCCGGTTGCGGAATGGATAGAATTATTATATAGAGCTACTGACAATTCTGTAATTTCTGGGGTAGGAGTATCTGGGAATTTATTTTTATTTAGGTTAAATATTTCTATTATGGTACTGTGGGCTTTTTCAACTTGCCCATTCGACTCTGACGGTGATGCGTATTCTATTCTGATGTTTAGTTTACTCAAGAATTCTTGAAATTGAATTGATTTTAAAGTTGTTTCGTGGTCCGAAACTAAGTCGTTAGGTATTCCAAAGGAGGTGAAATATTTTGTTATTGCGTTCTTAACGTCTATTAAGTTTTTTGATTCGAGCCGTACCATTTGAAGGTTTTTTGAGAATGAGTCAATTATTGACAGGAAGTTTGCTTTGTCGATACTAAATATATCGATGTGTACCCTGTTACGCTTGTTAGAGTTAGGCCTTGGTGATACTTTGATGTTATATGGTTTCCTGTCATATTTGTGAGTGTTGCAAGTGGTGCAGGAATTTGAATAACTTTTAACTTTTTTTGTGATATTGGAGAAGAAGTATGAACGTTTAATCTGACCCTCTACTTCATTAATTCCCTTATGGGCTCTTTCGTGTTCTCTAATAACTATTGCATCTTTTCGCGCTTCGTTGGTGACGTCTTCTACTTTTGGTTACAAGGACAAAATGGCCTTTCTGAGAGAAATTCTCTCTGAACGATTCCTGAATCTTCTGAAAAAGGTTTTCTGGTGCCAAGATTGCGGTTTGTTTACCATTGTGAAAATGTTTGATGTAATTAGTAATTTCGTCTTTTTCAAAAGATTCTTTTACGATGGTGGTTCGATTGAAATTGAGGAATACTTGTTCGGTTATGATAATATCAAGTTTAGATATGTGGCGGTTCACCCATTTATGCATGCGTTCGCCGCCACACGGTCAGAACAGACGCAAACGGAAACACCTTATACATAAAAGGATAAGTAAACTTACTGTCACTTCCATGTGAAGCGACAAACAAAATAAAATTAAAAATTAAAATTAGTCTCGTCTCAATCTTGTAAGCAATAACACGTCGCTCGTGGTGTTGGCCGCCAAAATATTTTTTGTGACAAAATGGTGGAAAATAAAATAAATTAATTGTGTTATAAATAATAAAATTATTTCAATCAAGATATAAACAATTATAAATGTAAATTAATAAATTAATTTAAAATTGTATTTACTATTATTTATTGAGCTCCATAGATACTTTGAAAATCAATTGATTTTTATAGTAGTTTATTGGGCGGTCTGCAAAGTGTAAATAATAATCGTTGGCAGTATCGGTGGAGTGGATTGTTTCTGATTCGCTTGTCTTAAATTTGAATCATTTTCTGATTCATTTGCTTCATGTGAATTTAATTCTTTAATTTCATTATTTGGCATTCTGCTGAGAGCATCTGCCACCACATTCGTTTTACCCTGTTTATAAACAACGTCGTAATCGAAGTTCTCGAGTTCTAGACGCCAACGTACGATCTTAGAATTCTTTTCCGATGTTTTGATAAAAGTAAGGGGTTTATGGTCTGTGAGAAGTGTGAATTTCCTACCGTAGAGGTACGACTGATATTTTATAACAGCCCAAATTATGGCTAACGCTTCTCTTTCGTTTGTCGCATACTTGGTTTCAGTCATGTTTAGCGTGATTGGGGAAGGACAGCACCTAGTGCAAATTATAATGCATCTGTGGTTAAGATAAAGGGTTTTGAAAAGTCAGGATAGGTAAGAATTTGACCGTGGAGATAATTTTTTTATGGTTTCAAATGATTTTTTAACATAGTCTGGTTCCTTGACATTAATAGCTGTGCCTTTCTTTAGGAATTTTGTCATAGGTTTGGTTATTTGAGAATCGTTCTGAATGAAGCGACGATAATAGCCTGATAATCCAAGAAATTGCTTAATTTGTTTCTGGGTGGTTGGTAATGGCCATTCAAGTATTTTTTCGATCTTTAGATCCGGGTTTGGTCTTACTCCTTCCTGAGTAATAATATGACCAAGAAATTCTGTTTCCTTCTCTAGGAATTCGCATTGGTTCTCTAGATTATAACCTACGATAATAATGTCATCGAGGTATACATAACAAATTGTCCCGATTAAGCCGTGCAGGACATCGTTCATAGCTCGCTGAAATGTAGCTGGACCATTTTTAAGTCCAAATGGCATGCGAGTAAATTCGAAATGACCTTTTTCAGTCGAAAATGCAGTTTTCTGTTGGGAATTTTGATCCATTAGGATCTGGTGAAATCCTGACTTCAAGTCTAATGTGGTAAAATACGTAGACTTGCCTAAACTATGTACGGTTTTATCATTCAACTTTCGATAATCTATCACCACTCTGATCTTGCGGAAACCTGAAGCGTCAGGTATTTTTGGTACTACCCAAATTGGTGATGAATAGGGACTGCTGGAATTTTTAATGATTCCACTGTTCAACATCTCTTGTATGTGTTCCTCCACGTCACGTTTAAAATGATAGGAATACCTGTACATTTTGGTGTAAACGGGAGTTTCGTCGTTTGTAATAATTTTATGTTTAATCACCGTTGTTGCAGAGAGTTTTTCATTCTGCTTCAACAATACAGTTTGGTGATTATAAATTGTACTTATGAGAATTTGTTTTTCATTCTCACTCTGATTAGGCTTTCAATTGTTTGTTTATCTATGTGCATATTCCCATAAGCTTTAATAGGTTTAATGGCTTCAAAATTGGTCAGCTGACGTATAAAATTATATTGCCATTAAATACACAAAATATTATGATGATCAACCTAAAAGAAAAAGAAAACAATTTATCAACAAAGAATCATGGATCAGCTCTAATATATTAAAAATACTTATCTAATTGGCACAATTGAAGGTTGGCGTATCCATAACTTAAACGTAACATACCTGAAAAACAATTTTATTTAGTAGTTAGATTGTAGTTAAAATAATTTCAATTCACTTATCTTAATTTAAATCTCGTTGTAAGAATGTAACTTCAAGTTGCTACATAACCTATAATAATTCTGAAATAAAAGAAAACGAATTATGAGATAAATGTAATTTTTATATATAGAATAATTTACTTACCTAAATTCAAATTATTATTTATCACTATTAAAATTTTTCTAAACATTGTTAGAAAATTGATAGTACTTCTTACTGTCAAAATAATCATAGTAGATTTCATTGTGAAAAAATTTTTATACCATTTGAAAGAACGAATTGCAAGATGAAAATTATGAATTAGTGCATACTTCACATTTGTTTTTACGCGCATAATAACGCATATGTATTGGTGCGTCTTTTTTGTTTAAAACGATAATTTTCATATTGGAATGAGTCAGTCTGGTTTTAGTATTCGTGCATTAAAAAGCAAAAATAAATGTCGTAAATTAAATCAATTAATAAAAATTATAAATTTGTTAAAAAAAGAACTAGTAGTGAATCGTGTTTAATTTGATTAATGTGAACTCTATTTGCGAACTTTGGAAATCGAGGCTTTTATATCCTCTCTAATTATTGCGGCGTTTTGGAAATTAAATCCAAAAAATCAAAATTAATCTCGTAGAAAATAGAGTGTTCAATTCACCAAAAATTATTTATATTGAAGTATAGTTTTGGTAAGTTTTTTGGCGGATCTGGATCATTTATTAAGACTTTTATAGTAGATTGAAAGTTTTTGGATTTGTATAATCCTGGTTGTATAACAATATTGTCATTTAATTTTTTATATTCTGTTGTTATCCAGTCACCATTATTTACAGTTATAAAGGTCACTATGTGGCTGTAAAAATGTCCATTAGGGTAATATCTATAAAATTTAAGAAGGTTATTGTTCAAAGAAATTGTGCCAGATTTGAAATCAATTTTGGCATTCATTTGAGCCAATGATTAAGATCCTAGTATCCCGTCAAAATCTTCATGAAATTTAAATTCATAGTATGGTATTGAGGGTAAATTATGACCAAAAAAATGTATTTTTCCTACTTTAGTTACCTTTTGGGTTCCTAACAGGTTTTTTACGGATGAATCTTTTGAAAATAAAAGGTGTTTAGGGATTATATTTGATTTGATAATGTTTTTGTTTGCGCCTGTGTCAATGAGAATTTTAATGATTTGGTTTGTCATTTTGTTATGACATTTCTGGTAAGGTAGGAAGTTTAATCCTCTGAATCTGAATTTTCATCTTCCCAAAAATTTTCTGTATCAACGTTTTCTACAGTTACCTTTTCCTCTGTATCTGGTTCTTTATCTACATTATTTGGAATTTCAATATTGTTAACTACATTTTTATTGAATGTTCTCCTTGAACGCATTGATGGATCGATTTCTATCGGAGTGGGTTCATTCTTTTCTTGAGTTGGCCAAGGAGTTTTCCTTATATTTGGTTGTTCCTTATATCTAGGTTGAGAATTGGGTTTTGGTTGAATCTGACTTTTCTTAGAATTATTTGATATAAGTTCATTGCTTGTGAACTTACATAAAAAAGCATATGCTTCTTCCATATTACGTGGTTTAGCCGCTTGGGCATAACCGAAATAAGGTTTACGTAACCCGGATATGAAGGCGGCAAGCGCATCCTCTTCGATGAAAGCACAAATTGCCTACCACGATCCGCTATACAGTTGATTTTGTCTAGCTAGTGACCTAATATTTAATAAGGTTTCTTTTGTTTTTTGGTAAAAGAGGTGAATTGACATATTTTCGTTTTGTTTATTTGCCCATAATTGGGACATATAGAAGGGGAGTTCTTGTTTATCCCCTAAAGCTTCTAACAGAATTTCCTTTACTTCTTGGAAACTTCCGGGACTACCAGCAAGACACAAAATGTCTTTAGCTTTACCTTCTATTTTATTTATAATAGCTTGGACATACACTCGAAATTGTTGTTCCATAACTAAGGGTATAAAAAGTTTAGGGTATCCTCGGCTGTTTTTAGCCAGGATGAAATCTGTTTTCTATTCCCATCAAACGATGGAATTGATTTTATTGGATCAGCGATCCTGAACAAATCTAAAGTTATGCGATTTTCCTTGATTTGTTTAACAGGAGCAGGTTCCACAATTTTATTATTGAGGTAGGTTAATACCTGGTCATGCTCTGTATGTTTCTGACTTAACTTTGTCAGTTGTTCAGCAATCAAATTTAATTGTTGACTGATCTCGTCCATTTCAAAGTTTTCGTCTACAATATTTTCCTCCGTATCAATGTTACGATTAGCAAGTGATAACTCATTTAACTTTAAAATCTAATTCGTAATCCGGATTGAAATGAAATTTGAAATGGTGTGCGAGATAGAACAAAAAATTCCTCTTTTTTCTTTACTGTGTCTATCTTATAGTGCACCACAGATCGACAGGTTTATCTCTATCTTGTAGTGGATAATTTGGCCGAAATCGGTAAACAAATAACACAAAAAAAATGTATAAATGAAATTTGTTACCTGATTGAGTTCGATATTATGCTGTCGTGTGCTGGTTCGGTTGATTTTATTTGTGAAATATGGCGGAACCTCAAATCCTCTTCGCAGTTTCCTTTCAGCTAGAGATGTCACAGAAAAAAACACTTTTATTTCCTTTAGGACGGATTCACTTATGACACAGTTTTTATTCACTTAGTCTTTGCACTTTATATAATTTCACTAAACCGCACGGCTGCGCCAATTATAAATTCATTCAGAGAATGATAATAAAAAAAATTTTTTTTAATTTAATTTTCTTTTCTTTTATTTATAATAAATTTGTTTTACATGTTTTTGGTTTAAAAACTAATTTCGAACTAACTTAATATTATACTTTTTTAAAATAGACAAAATGTGTTGATCGTTGTAATTCTGCAAGATTGCATTTCCCATGATTTTATTCTTCAAACATGTTCAATCGTTCTCTACAATGTGATCAGCTTACACCTTTTGTGTGGGAATATTATCTGACGATTTATTATGTGGGACCATAACTATATATTTAATGCGCCCTCATGAGTTTTACATTTTACTTAGCAGCACAAATCAATTTCATATTGAAAGCTTTTCTAACACCTATTTGGCACGTGCCCCACTTATAATTTTAACCAAATTTCAAATCACACTCATTATTTATTTAGTGGATCATACCAGAACCATCTTGATATGAATAGAGCCGGTATGTAAAAAATGAACTTAAAATAAAGGACATAGAAACACTAAAAAATAATTTATTTTCATAGAGTTTGTATGAAAAAACGCGATTTCGATTGACGAAAAAATATGAATTAAAAATTAAACCTAGATAAATAATTTTTTTTGAAATCACTAATAAACAACTCAATGACTAACTCATTTAAAGTACAGATTCTCAAGCTTCCCCATTTTCCAGATATAATCAAAAGAAAATAAGGGAATTAAATTAAAAAACGTTCTACAACAACAACAATATGTATTAAAAAGAGAATATTGTATTTAATGACGTCATCACTTATTCAACAACTAAAATCAATGGTAAAAAAAACACAATACGTTGAACAGCCAAAATTAAAATAAATCAAAGAGAGTCAAAGAGAAAAAATTATAATAATATGCATTGAGCGCGAAGAAATCAAAAAAATCAAATCAACCCAGATTGTTATGCATCACAAATAAACGACATAACCAACAAACATTAACTGTAATATAAATGCCTTATTTATTTCTCAAGTATTAAAAATATTATTGTATTTAAATTAAGACACAGCTGAAAATAAATACAACATGATTAATATTTGGCATCGATTTTTATTCCCAAAAATTAATGACTCATTCAAAATAAGTTTTTGTTTCGAATATTTGAATTGTCATAACATTTGAGAGCGGTGTATCAAATAAAATAGCTCTTACTTATTATTCCCGTTCCTAGATGTCACTTAACACACAATTAAAAACAACAGGGATTCGGGCTGAGTAAACGATTTGAAAGAAAACTTTTTACGTAAAATTACCATAATTTCTTTCAAAGCAATGGTTTAATTTTAGTAAATTTATAAAAAAATTATATTAAATTAATTTTTATTACAATTTAATTATTACTATAAAGGCAAGCCACAAAAATATGTTTAACCAAATCAAAAATCAGACCGATTTTAGAATCCGACCGGTTCGATCACCTATTTGATTTTTTTTATAAGTTTTTCATTGTATGCGACATCTATGGTTTAAACAAAAGTCGTTAATAAAGCATTGCCACATGATATGAATCTGTATTCGGGTAGATTTTTGTCATGTGGCAATGCTTTTAGAAGGAGAGTAAAAAGAGATGGTTATAATTGTTAATAAATTTAATGTTATGACGTATTTTACAACAACAACATTCCAAAAATGTTTAGCAATAGTTTATATTCCAAGAGGATTTTCACTAAGAAATAAACATTTTCATGATTCGATTTTTCAATCAAATAAAATTACATGTTTTATGAACATTTTCGTATAAAAATAATGTAAAAGCTCATATTTCTTATAGACTAAAAATGTAAATGAAAACAATCGTTTTCCCATATAGTTTCATAGTAAAGAAAAAATTGTATGTACTTTATTTTAAGCTTAGTAAAAAATACAGTAAATGTGGAGGCTCTTATTTATAGAGTAGGCTCTGATCATACACACCCATCATATTCAACAATTATTTAAGATTTTCACAATGAATATACAAAACGACACCCATAAATAAATATAAACATTAAACATACACACGTATACAAAACAAATACAAAAGCAGCAAATCAAGAATTAAATGGTAATCGAGAGCTTTTTTTTATATTTTCTATTCAATCACCTCAAACTCCTTAACTGATTTTATTTATGCTTTACATTCTATGTGTACATTGTTCGATATGCTGCTCAAAATAAACACATGAATGTGGGAGGCGGGGTGTGTTCACACACAAGTGACAGAGAATGAGCTCACATATAAATAAAACAAAAATGTGTGTTTAACTTTTTTAACTCGATTAATCAATAATTGATCGGAATAATTGAAAATTGGGTTTTTTTATAAAAATAAACAAAATTTTATTGAGATGAGTGCATAAGGGTGGAAAAAATCGAATGGAGGAACGAGGGTTGGTATTAACTAAAAGTATTTTTAATCATAAATTTTAGTTTTTATCAAGAATTTTGTTTCATTTTAAATAGTTTTAAATAAATCCAGGGAGGAAACAAGAATGGTACAAAAAAATAAAATATTTTGTTCTATATTTTTGGTACATACACATATGTATACGGATTCAGATCAGGTTAGGACAACACATACGTACATATATAAAGTTTCTCTTTTCACACTCATTTCTAACATAAAATGAACAATGTTTCAATATTTGCGCTACCCCTTGTACAACATTGTGTTTTTGTCTTTCCCTAAAATTACCCTTCGGCTATTTGTCATAATTTTATTGTAACATGCACAAAACAAAATGAACAGATGAAAATGACGATTATAAACGTGGTTGATGATTATGAGATGCTGATGGGGCACAAAAATGAAAAAAAAAAAGAGGCGCAAACAAAGTCAAAGAAGAAAAACAATTTAATTATGGATTTTCCCATTCCGAGTATTTTTTTGTTGGTTTGAATGTTGTGTTTGTGTTATTTTGTTATACTAAAAGTTCCATTCGAAACATACTCTGTGACAATATAATTATTGTTGTTGCTGTGTGTTGCGTTGTCATTCGTCTTAACGTTTTTTTTTTTTTTGTGTAACAAACAACGCTCTGTAAATATTCGCAACAAAACAAAAAACGATTTACATGACAACAATCTGCACATATAATATTTACTGTATATTTGGCGACTCCTTTTTTGGATAAAATTTCAACTGTTAACAACATGTTTGTTAGTTCTATGATTTTTGTACTTGTGCACATAAAATAAAATTTGTAAAGCTTTTAGTTGTCAAAAAAAAAAAAAAAAAAAAAAAAAAAAACACTTGTGTAATATTAAAATAAAAATAAAATATATTTGATTACAGGGTACTTACGTAAATGTATAACAATCTTGACAATAATTTTACAAAATTTATTTTGAATTGTATAGAAAGCTTTCGAAATAATAATGTTGACAGTCTAGATTTTGTGTGTATTGTTCAAATTTTATCATTCATCATCACCTCTAATTCACGACAAAATGCATCAACACGTTGCATAATCAAATTCCAACGTTACTCAACCATAAAACTACATAATAAACTTTTTGATAAAATAGCACCATTAAAACTCTATTTAATTTTGATAAAACTCGAGAAACTTTAGTTTTATTATCGAAAATGTTCGTATACCTAAAATAAAAGTTTTGCGAAAAACTTTTAAAGTTATGAATGTAAAATCAGAAATGATGTCTGATGTTTGAAAGTGGTCTTAATCCCGATAAGTTTTTTTTTTTTATTTTTGTGAAAAGTTTTAGTTTACCATAAGTGGATGTAAGCTTTTATGTTTCAGCTAATAAAATGATTTTGAAGGCAAAATTTTTTTGATAGCTCGATATGAAATAGAGGTGAAGTTTGAACTAAACTTTACCAACGTTATGTTGAACAAAAACAATATACGAGAACTTTTTAATTATAATAAGCCCTTTAGTAGAAAACGTATCTTTACCTTTGAGAAAATTTCAATTAAAATTGTAGATATTCCGATCTTTCAAAAAAGCTATTGAATAATCGGGAGAGGAATTTATTCCCCGAACCGCAGCAGCAGCAGTAACTAAGATCAGCAGCAGCAGCACAAAACCATTAGCAGCAGCAGCAACACTCATAAATTGTCCACAAATTACTCAAATTTTAAATAAAACCCACACAATTCTATAATACACAATTTTACTTTTACATTTAATTTTAATTATGTTGTTCACGAAAGCCGTCCAGAATTGCTTATGTAAACTGGACACCATTTCCCATTTCTTCATTAATGGGATATTTGGATCGAATTTTGCGGTTTCAGGTATTGATCTCAGCGGGCGACCTATTAAGAAATGAGCAGGAGTTAGAATCTCTATATTATCAGAAACTAAAGGCACCAATGGCCTAGAGTTTAACACAGCTCCAACTTGTTTAATTAACGTGGAAAATTATTCATAAGTAAATCGCTTGTTGTAGGTTAATCTACGAAGATGATGTTTTGCAGACTTTACAGCTGCTTCATGCAGCCCGCCAAAGTGAGGTGACCCAGGCGGAATAAAAAGCCATTCCACTCTTTCGCTAATGGTAATATCTTCAATTGCTTGCAGTAATTTAGAACTTGTAAGAAGGTTGTATAGCTCATGTAAATGATTATTGTTTGGGTAATCCTCTAGTTGTGATGAATCGTTTTAGCACACCCATGAATGATTCAGTTGTCATCGATGATGCAAGTTCCAAATGAACCGAGCGCGTTGCCAAACAAACAAAACAAGCCAAATATGCCTTTGTAGGTATTTTACCGCGCAAATTGTATGAACGAGGAATGGTCCAAAATAATCAACTGCAGTGAAACAAAATGGTAAAGCTTGGTTGACGCGTTCGCTTGGTAAATCGGCCATTATTTGTTTCAGCATTATCGGTTTGGCTCTGGCGCAAACTATACAAACCTTGCAAATCGCCTTGCAGACCTTCCTTCCATGAACTGGCCAATAGTTTTGCCTAACAATTGCCAATTAACCTTGAGGACCAACATGTCAATTTAGTTTGTGAACAAATGCAACCAATGCAGTTATAACGAAGTGTTTTGGATGTAACAATGCAGGATGTTTGGACGTATATGACAATGCAGCAAACTTAGCTCTTCCTCCTACGCGGATTATGCATTCCTCATCACAAAATAACGATAATGACTTGAGCGACGAATTCTTTATTATATGGTTCGAAGATTTTAGGCAATTATACTCCTCAGGAAAACAAACCATTTGAGCTTGACGTATTAGTGTTTGTAATCCAGATTTAATTTCATTACAACTTAGTGGTCCAGATCTTCGATGCGAAGGGTTCTTCATGTTGTAAATAGCGCGCAGTTGTATGACATTGAATTTTGTAGCATTAGGAATGATGTTTTGTGAGTAAAATAATTCAGCATATTCTCCCCTTCATTGACATTAATATCACGAAAACTGGATGCAGTAATTAATGATAATGATGAGTTTTTCATTTCGGGAATAATTTCTGGACTACTAGCAGCAAACGGTGTGTTCCAATGTTCATCGTTTTGTAATAAGAACAAAGGGCCTTCCCACCAAAGTCGTAAATCAATTAATGATTGTGGTCGAACTCCTCTGGATATCAGATCTGCAGGATTATTTTTGGAATCCACATGGTACCATAGTGACGGATTCGTTACAGATTGAATTTTTTGAACTCGATTAGCCACGAACTGAGTCCATCGTGACGAATCTGAATGAATCCAATGGAGCGTTATAGTTGAATCACTCCAGCAATAAATCTGTGAAATATTGTAATTAATAATTGATTTAGATTTAGATATCAGTTTAGCGAGGAGAGTTGCAGCACATAACTCGAGGCGTGGAAGAGTGGGCTTGTTCTTAAGCGGAGCTACACGCGATTTTGAGCAAAGCAAACGATTGCCGAAACCAGATGTTGTTTTGGATCGGACGTATAGAGCTGCCCCATAGCCCTTTTCGCTCGCATCAGCAAAACCGTGAATTTGGATTTGTGATGGTAATGAATTGCCGTCAAACAAATGACGTGGAATATACAATCGCTGCAGATGTTCCAGTTCATCACGGTAATGAACCCATGTAGTATGAAGTTGAATTGGAAGAATTTCATCCCAGTCATTTTTTAACTTCCATATGTCTTGCATTATCATTTTTCCAATCACTACCACTGGAGACACAAGCCCTATGGGGTCATATATTTTGGCTATTTCTGACGCTATCATCCTTTTCGTCACTTTTGTTGAATGAGTCGACGGCGATACCTTGATTCGAAAACAATCCTTTACGGAATGCCAATAGAGACCCAAAGTTTTAATGTATTCTGTTTCTTCAAAAAATAGTAGTTTCTCTCGATCAGTTCAGTTGAATCTATATTGTGCAGCACTTCCTCCTTGTTAGAGCACCATTTTCTTAAAACCATTCCAGCATCTTGTAAAATCGATGAAACATTTTGCCTGAGTTGAATTGCTTCATTTGTAGAATTAGCACCGGTCAATAAATCATCGACGTACATGTCCTGACTAATGGCTTGATTGACAGCAGCATCTTGATATCCATTTTCTTTTGCTAATTGCAGCAAACATCGAGTGGCCAAAAAAAGAGCTGACGTCGTACTGTATGTCACAGTTTGCAATTTATACGTTTGCACTCAATCTTGGGTATTAAGCCTCCAGAAAATACATTGGTATTTCTGGTCACCTGGATGTATTAAAATTTGCCGGTACATTTTGGATATATTAGCACTGACAGCAATCTTGTGACTTCTGAAACGAAGAAGAACATTTGATAATTCGTTCTGAACAACTGGCCCATTTTGCAATATTGAATTTAATGATTCGACATTTGTTGTTTTGGCAGAGCCATCAAATACGACTCGCATTTTTGTGGATGATGAATCCAGTTTGAAGACGCAATGATGCGGCAAATAATAATGATTGCGATCCAATTTAGTTTCTAGAGACATATGTCCTAACGAAAGATACTCTGCCATAAATTGATTGTAGGAACTTCGTAATGTTGAATCTCTTTCTAACCGTCTCTCGAGATTGAGGAAACGTTTTAGTGCCATCTCTGATGATTCTCCCAAGTTTGGTATTGAATTTTTGAACGGTAAGCGTACCACAAAACGTCCTTGCTCTTGTCTCTGATGAGTTGATATGAAGTGTTGCTCGCAGGAGTTGGTGCAGATGTCAGTATCATCTTCTTTTTCCTCAACCTCCCAAAATCGCTCTACCAATCTATTGAGGTAACCAGATGAGGTGAGTTCGACAAGATGCAGAAGCCTTGGTCCTTGTTGAATATGTCAACACTACCAGAAACCACATCCAAGCTGAGTTTTTTGTAGATATGGAAGACCTGGGCCAAACTTCAATTGACCCACACATTGCAGCTCATAAAATGATTCGGCACCTATCAGCATATCCACTCGTTGGCAGGAATGAAATTTTGGATCAGCTAATTGAAGATTACTTGGAATGCTAAATTGCGATAAATCGAAGTTGAAGGCTGGTTGATTGTTGGATATTTTGCTGAGTATTTGCGCTTCAAATTTAGTAGTGTAGCCATTGTGTTTAGATTTGATTGTTATCAATGCAGAACCAGACGAATTCAACAACGAGCATCCAATGCCTTGAATCGCTACAGATGATGGTGTTGACCGAACTCCAAGTTTATCTGCTAATGAATTGGTGATGAAATTTAACTGAGAGCCAGAGTCAAGCAAGGTCCGTGCCGTGACTACGATTCCACTGTGACTGATAACGAAAATCTCAGCAGTAGCAAGCATGATGTAATTTGAGATTGACCTCGACAGCACATTGTAGATGTACATGTAAAATTACGTTTATCGTTTAATTTAATGATCCCACGAAGAAATAATCACACCAATCACCACACTTTCGCGCACTCCAAAACGAAATAACTTGTAGCAAACAGCAAAACAAGTGAGCAGCAAAGTCGAAAATTAATGGGTATCCCACCGCTGTCACCAATGAATAATCGAGAGAGGAATTTCTTCCCCGAACCGCAGCAGCAGCAGTAACTAAGATCAGCAGCAGCAGCAGCACAAAACCATTAGCAGCAGCAGCAACACTCATAAATTGTCCAC
This sequence comes from Tipula vernalis, assembly GCA_958295665.1. NCBI lineage: Eukaryota > Metazoa > Arthropoda > Insecta > Diptera > Tipulidae > Tipula > Tipula vernalis. The sequence continues at coordinate 179,176,684 of OY282560.1, read as the reverse complement.
AAATTACCCAAATTTTAAATAAAAGCCACACAATTCTATAATACACAATTTTACTTTTACATTTAATTTTAATTATGTTGTTCACGAGGCGGGTAACAATTTAGACTCAATAGAACATTCTCCAGTTTTATTATTTGAGTTACGTTAAAATACAATTTACAAAATAAAGAAAAAAGAAATAACGGTTAATCATAAAAGTTCATCACAAACAATTGCAGGGTGCTTCTTGATTTTGCAGGGTGCTTCTTCAGCTATGTTACACCCAGCTCGGTGTAATTGATTCGATTAGAAAATTTGATAATCCTCAACTAATTATTGTGATTTTTAACAAAAACGACGAGTACTTTACCTCGAAAATTACCTTCCCTTAGTCTCCTTTTCCCGTAGGTAAATCAAGATTCCAAAAAATGGTTTATGTATTCCCACCTTATGTAATATAAAGATTTGATTACTATGAACCGATTGATCAAAGTTGGGGATAAGCAAAACCGCTAATTTCAACACAACCAACATGTGTGGATACGTATTTATACGTAGTGGTAATACAAAATGTACGCCTGAATGTCGATAACAGTACAAGGCCGATATCTACAAAATACAATTGTCTGCCGGTGATGTCGCCTTAGTAAGCACAACAAGAGCGCCAGCGACAGACGAAAATCATAACCTTAAAAATTGGCTCACTAGCTCAATTATTTTTTTTTAAACGATATTATGTTTAACTAATTTAACAAAAATAAATTTAGCGATTGAATTTACGTTGTTTGTTGTTGAGGAAGGAGAAACTTAGGATATGAAAAAAATTAACACCCAAAAATTCGCAACTACCAACATAACGACCGAAACATCAGATGGTAACATTGAAGCGCTGGCGACAAAATTAGATAATAAACAAATAAATAAAAAATATTTAGTTAATACTAGGTAATTTTAAAAATGAAAAATCAAGCTGATAGTTTTCAAAATGACCTTATTCTTCAGTAAGCTCAATAAATTTTGTCCAGCGATTTTCCAATTCATTTATTTCAAAATGTTCCTTTACGTCAGCTAAAACCTCCTAACGCTTTCCACGCAGAAATCTTTCGAGGTTTTGCGAAGAAATGTAAGTTAGAAGGACCAGATCTTGAAACACCTTTGTAAGCCGGTCTTGTCTCACGAATTTTTCCATCCTGTTCATCTAAAAGGTTTGAATAATACTCTCCGGTTATTGTTTTATTTGTTTGAAGGTAATCAATTAACAAAATTTCTTTTGCATCCCAAAAAAACTGATGCCATAAATATCGGAGCTTTTGGCTGTTTCGAAGCAGAAATACTAGGCTCAGTCCACTTTGCAGCTTGTTGTCGCAATTTAGAATCATAATGAAAGAATCATAATTCCAAGCCTCATTCATGTAGTAGTTACAAACCATTGCTTGAAAACAATTTTATCCTTTCGAAAACGATCCAATTGTTGTTGAGAAAGTCGGACTCCCAGTAGTTTTTGATCCAACAAATGCGGCAACCATCTGGGCGGGTCAACAGCTTTCTCATATTGGGTGTGTGAATATTACTCCGCCATTTTATGTTAAAATAAAACCCATTTGCTTCTTTAGAAAATGAAAGAATTATTTATTGAAAGTATGCTTCATTTGCAGCTACAACTTTCCCCCATTTTTCAGGCAGTTTACGGATTCCCACTCTGAAAATATCTTGGTCTTTGGAGGCTATCCAATCATTAAGCCAATTTTCGATCTCTGCGCGAGAACTAAACCGCTGTTCAGAAAGAGACGACAGCGTCGACCGGAATAAGTAGTAATCTGAAGGAGCTATGTCTGGTGAATACGGCCGGTTTGGTAGAACTTCCCAAGAAAAATTAATTTGTTGTGTCTATTCACCCATTCTGGTCGCTTCAAACGTATTAGTTGTCGTCGGTACACATCGCCATTGATAGTTTCGCCTGATTCCAGCAGTTCATAATATTCCACACCTTTCTGATCCCACCAGATACAGAGCATAACCTTATTGCAATGGAGATCTTGCTTTGGTTGCGATGGACCAGCTTCACCACGCTTCACCTAAGATTTTTGGCGTTTGGGATTCTCGTAATAAATCCATTTTTCATCTCCAGTAACTATCCGATGCAGAAAACCTTTTCTTTGTTGTCTTTGAATCAATATTTCACAAATGGATTTTCGACGTTCGAGGTCTCTTTCTTTTAATTCATGTGGAACCCAATTGTTAGCTATTTGAACCATTCCGATTGTTTGTAAACGTTTTGCAACAGTTGTTCGATCAACATTTAATGCTACAGCAATTCTGATTGTGTTTGAGAAGAATCTTCAGCCAATAACGTTTTCTATGCTCTTTATCTTCAATGCCAAAATCATCATTTTTAAATCATCGAAGCCATTCTTTGCACGTTGTATTCGATGGAGCATGCTCACCGTAAATTTCCACAAGCAAACGATAAGTTTCCGCTGCACTTTTCTTTGCAATAAAATAATGTAATAAAACTTCCCGCAAATGATGTTTATTTGGAATAAAATTCGACATTTTGAATTCTTTCCTTCAGAGTAATTATTATTTCATTTTGCACTTCTTCTCTGCGCGAACCAGCAGCTCATTTTCGAGAAAACATAACCGCTGCGGTATGTCAAACTCATCGATATTTCTGGCTCTTTGATTTTGCTGGAACGAATTCGGGTTATTTTTCTTTTTTGTACGATTTTACTTGGAAGGTAAACGTGTGCAATTAGTTTACAGCCTATTACCAGAGCCTACTCTATAAATAAGAGCCTCCACATTGACTGTATTTTTTACTAAGCTTAAAATAAAGTACATAAAATTTTTTCTTTACTATGAAACTATATGGGAAAACGATTGTTTTCATTTACATTTTTAGTCTGTAAGAATTATGAGCTTTTACATTATTTTTATACGAAAATGTTCATAAAACATGTAATTTTATTTGATTGAAAAATCGAATCATGAAAATGTTTATTTCTTAGTGAAAATCCTCTTGGAATATAAACTATTGCTAAACTTTTTTGGAATGTTGTTGTTGTAAAATACGTCATAACATAAAATTTATAAACAATTATAACCATCTCTTTTTAGTCTCCTTCTAAAAGCATTGCCACATGACAAAAATCTGTCCGAATACAGATTCATATCATGTGGTAATGCTTTAATAACGAATTTTGTTTAAACCATAGATGTCGCCTACAATTAAAAACATATAAAAAAAAATCAAATAGGTGATCGAACCGGTCGGATTCTAAAATCGGTCTGATTTTTGATTCGGTTAAACATATTTTTGGTGGCTTCCCTCTATAGTAATAACTAAATTGTAATAATAATTAATTTAACATAATTTTTGTATAAATTTACTAAAATTAAACCATTGCTATGAAAGAAATTATGGTAATTTTACGTGAAAAGTTTTCTTTCAAATCGTTTAGTCAGCCCGAATCCCTGTTGTTTTTATTTGTGTGTTAAGTGACATCTAGGAATGGGAATAATAAGTAAGAGCTATTTTATTTTATAAACCGCTCTCAAATGTTATAGCAATTCAAAAATTCAAAACAAAAACTTATTTTGAATGGGTCATCAATTTTTGGGAATAAAAATCGATACCAATTATTAATCATGTTGTATTTATTTTCAGCTGTGACTTAATTTAAATAATATTTCTAATACTTGAGAAATAAATAAGGCATTTATATTACAGTTAATGTTTGTTGGTTATGTCGTTTATTTGTGATGTATAACAATCTGGTTGATTTGATTTTTTTGATTTCTTCTCGCTCAATGCATATTATTATAATTTTTTCTCTTTGACTCTCTTTGATTTATTTTAATTTTGGCTGTTCAACGTATTGTCTTTTTTTGCCATTGATTTTAGTTGTGAATAAGTGATGACGTCATTAAATATAATATTCTCTTTTTAATACATATTGTTGTTGTTGTAGAACGTTTTTTAATTTAATTCCCTTATTTTCTTTTAATTATATCTGGAAAATGGGGAAGCTTGAGAATCTGTGCTTTAAATGAGTTAGTCATTGATTTGTTTATTAGTGATTTCATAAAAAACTATTTATCTAGGTTTAATTTTTAATTCATATTTTTTCGTCAATCGAAATCGCGTTTTTTCATACAAACTCTATGAAAATAAATTATTTTTTAGTGTTTCTGTGTCCTTTATTTTAAGTTCATTTTTTACATGCCGGCTCTATTCATATCAAGATGGTTCTGCTATTACTAACCCTAAAATATTCCAATAAATAATTATAGTTTTAATAAATATTCTTCTTAACAACGAGATTTCATAATTTAAGATTTTAAAATTTGGTATTTTGTAATTTCGGATTTTATAATTTTGGGATTTTAAATTTGGTATTTGTAATTTTGGAATTGGGATTACGTATCCAACTCTATTCGCAATCTACTTTGTTAGAATTAAAAGTAACTATTGGTTTGCACAAAGTATTATAGATTGCGAATAATCGCAGTAATAGGTATTTTCGACCATATCGAATTTTTCTGTTTTTCTTGAATGATAGCCCTCCAGAGGTGAAATGTTACAACCATCACTATTTTCGATTTTTCGTGTGGAAACATCTTTAAATCAAGGAATAATTCCACCAGTTGTGCAACAACTACATTTTGGAATTTTTTAGGCTTTCGGGATTTTTTCCCTTACGGATTGTGTATCCTTGAGATTTTGTACCCTTGGGATTGTGTAAATAAAATTTTCATTAAAATAAAAATTTAATCTAGACTGAACAATATTTTGACATTCAAATTGTTCTCCTTAACAAAAAAAGCACAGTGAAGTTGTCGAGATTGTCTACGATTTTATTTTACGAACGGGGAGCTTTTAGAAATTTAAAGGAAATCTCTTACAAATGCAAAATTTTTATTTGGTTTTTTTAATCTTCTTTTTTTTGAAGTTATCTTTTATTTTTTGAGGTACTTGCACAATAAATGTTTTCGTTCACGGTATTTGCCTTATCCGGTTGGCCGCTTTCACTAAAATTCACTTCATGCTTAAACAAATTCAGATTTGTCAATACAAAATTAACACCCTAGCAAAAAATACTTTTGTTTAATTTGACCATCAAATTTTTCAGCGACTCATAAACCTATCGGCTATCTATACATTGTATTATTCTGGCATGCTCATAATTATTCTCAACGCTTTCTTTAAGTGGCACGACACGAGTATAAAAGGAAATGATGGGATCTTTACGATCCCAGTCTTTTCGATCAAAACTACGTTGAACCAATATTTGAAGTTTTTAACCTCTATTTGGTGTCTGTTGGTTTAAATGACCAAGTTGAATGCGTTTTTTGGGCAGCTAGAATGGGATACCCTTGAATTCGTGTCATTCCTGCGCAAAGGCTCCAACGCTAAGCGGCTTTGGAAACTTCTCAATTTTAGTACTTACTATATGTGAATAACTATTATAAACCACAAATTTTTGAAGAAGGTTGCTGATTTCAATTGATATTGAAATTTTAATAACTTGGCAAAGCGGGGATTGGGGGGACAACTTCATCCTCTAAGCTATAAAACAAATTTAAATAACCTTTAAAAAATTTGAATTTTTGTGAAAAGTAAATTCGAACAATTTTAAAAAATGCCAAAAAATCTCGAATAATCTGAAAAATTTGCAATAATATTTCGGTGAATCATGGAATTTCTTCCATGTCCTCACATGTTTTTGAATGAACTATCTTAACTCTTCAAGACTACTGAAGACTGTATGACTAACGAAATTTGTTAGCGGTACCAGAAAATAAATTATAAATCTATGCTTAAAGCAAAATATAGGTGCCACTTTCGTATTCGTAAAATTTGTTAGGAGTACCAAATTTACCCTTATTTATCCTTGTTCTTTTCTTGTTCTACCGGTTGTGCTTTTTACTTTATTCGTTGTAGCTAGTTTCAAATTTAGTTGGTGCACATTTAGCTTAGTGTACCAACGAAATTAATTTGAAAAGTAAGTAGAGGGGGGGGGGGGGGAGGGGGCTTTAAAAGATATGAGCTAAATGGTTCAAAGAAGTGAAGTATGTCATGGATAGTTATAAACTTGAGCATCGAGTAGAGAATTTACCGGGAAACACCAGAACCATCTTGATATGAATAGAGCCGGCATGTAAAAAATGAACTTAAAATAAAGGACATAGAAACACTAAAAAATAATTTATTTTCATATAGTTTGTATGAAAAAACGAGATTTCGATTGACGAAAAAATATGAATTAAAAATTAAACCTAGATAAATAATTTTTTCTGAAATCACTAATAAACAACTCAATGACTAACTCATTAAAAGCACAGATTCTCAAGCTTCCCCATTTTCCAGATATAATCAAAAGAAAATAAGCTAATTAAATTAAAAAACGTTCTACAACAACAACAATATGTATTAAAAAGAGAATATTATATTTAATGACGTCATCACTTATTCACAACTAAAATCAATGTTAAAAAAAAGACAATACGTTGAACAGCCAAAATTAAAATAAATCAAAGAGAGTCAAAGAGAAAAAATTATAATAATATGCATTGAGCGAGAAGAAATCAAAAAAATCAAATCAACCCAGATTGTTATGCATCACAAATAAACGACATAACCAACAAACATTAACTGTAATATAAATGCCTTATTTATTTCTCAAGTATTAGAAATATTATTTAAATTAAGTCACAGCTGAAAATAAATACGACATGATTAATAATTGGCATCGACTTTTATTCCCAAAAATTAATGACCCATTCAAAATAAGTTTTGTTTAGAATATTGGAATTGTCATAACATTTGAGAGCGGTGTATAAAATAAAGCTCTTACTTATTACTCCCATTCCTAGATGTCACTTAACACACAAATAAAAACAACAGGGATTCGGCCTGAGTAAACGATTTGAAAGAAAACTTTTTACGTAAAAATAACCTAATTTCTGTCATAGCAATGGTTTAATTTTAGTAAATTTATAAAAAAAATTATATTAAATTAATTATTATTACAATTTAGTTATTACTATAGAGGGAATCCACCAAAAATATGTTTAACCGAATCAAAAATCAGACCGATTTTAGAATCCGACCGGTTCGATCACCTATTTGATTTTTTTATATGTTTTTAATTGTAGGCGACATCTATGGTTAAAACAAAATGTCGTTAACAAAGCATTGCCACATGATACGAATCTGTATTCGGCCAGATTTTTATCATGTGGCGATGCTTTTAGAAGGAGACTAAAAAGAGATGGTTATAATTGTTTATAAATATTATGTTATGACGTATTTTACAACAACAACATTCCATAAAAGTTTAGCAATAGTTTATATTCCAAGAGGATTTTCACTAAGAAATAAACATTTTCATGATTCGATGTTTCAATCAAATAAAATTACATGTTTTATGAACATTTTCGTATAAAAATAATATAAAAGCTCATAATTCTTATAGACTAAAAATGTAAATGAAAACAATCGTTTTCCCATATAGTTTCATAGTAAAGAAAAAATTTTATGTACTTTATTTTAAGCTTAGTAAAAAATACAGTCAATGTGGAGGCTCTTATTTATAGAGTAGGCTCTGGAAACACCAACCTCAAAAAGCTTACCTAAGCAGGGGAACAATGAAAAAAGCAAAAATATTACAAAACAAAAAAATATTATTAAAAATATTACTTGCTAAATTTATCTTTAGTTTTACTAGTATAAGACGGATGTCTAAGATGTTTACGGAAAAATACTAAAACAAATTATTTAATCACACAATAATCACACGTTCCTATATTTTGTGAATTTGTTTTGCTTTTCCTACAATTTTTGAACTTTAAATTTCCCCAGGTGGTAATTTTTAGTACCACGTTTTTACCAAATTTGTACGGCCATCACTGCCATCTATGTAATATATATTGACTTAATAACCACACGATTGGTAGTAAGCTTTTATTTCAATTTGACCAGCATGCTGTTGTTATGAAATTTTTATTAAATTTTGGTTTGAATTAATCAATTATTACAAGAAAATGAAAACGATTTACTTAAACGACATTCATATGTGTTGAAATTCAAACATTGATGAAAATATTTCAGAAATCATAATTAAGAATTTGTAAAGTTTTCATTTAAAAATTTGTCTTAGGAAAAAAGTGATTTCCCATAGGTTTTGTGTATTTTACTACGACAAGTTTGGATTTTTCCTCGTTTCTAGTTCCCTTATAAAAACTTCGTTTTTTACACTATGGCTTTGTATAATCAAGGTTGCAATTTGAAACCAAAGAAAATTCGTTTACTTTTGTCAGTTTATTCTATTGGTTGCTAGGATTGTCATATTTCAATCTACAGAACCAGAGCACCCTGTATTTTATAGAGCCATAATCAAAAAATCTGAGCTTTTATAAGGGAATTAGAAACGAGGAAAAAACCAAACTTTTCATAGTAAAACCAGAACCATCTTGATATGAATAGAGCCGGCATGTAAAAAATGAACTTAAAATAAAGGACATAGAAACACTAAAAAATAATTTATTTTCATAGAGTTTGTATGAAAAAACGCGATTTCGATTGACGAAAAAATATGAATTAAAAATTAAAACTAGATAAATAGTTTTTTATGAAATCACTAATAAACAACTCAATGACTAACACATTTAAAGCACAGATTCTCAAGCTTCCCCATTTTCCAGATATAATCAAAAGAAAATAAGGAAATTAAATTAAAAAACGTTCTACAACAACAACAATATGTATTAAAAAGAGAATATCCTATTTAATGACGTCATCACTTATTCACAACTAAAATCAATGGTAAAAAAAAGACAATACGTTGAACAGCCAAAATTAAAATAAATCAAAGAGAGTCAAAGAGAAAAAATTATAATAATATGCATTGAGCGCGAAGAAATCAAAAAAATCAAATCAAACCCGATTGTTATGCATTACAAATAAACGACATAACCAACAAACATTAACTGTAATATAAATGCCTTATTTATATTTCTCAAGTATTAAAAATATTATTGTATTTAAATTAAGACACAGCTGAAAATAAATACAACATGATTAATATTTGGCATCGATTTTTATTCCCAAAAATTAATGACCCATTCAAAATAAGTTTTTGTTTAGAATATTTGAATTGTCATAACATATGAGAGCGGTGTATAAAATAAAATAGCTCTTACTTATTATTCCCATTCCTAGATGTCACTTAACACACAATTAAAAACAACAGGGATTCGGGCTGAGTAAACGATTTGAAAGAAAACTTTTTACGTAAAATTAACATAATTACTTTCATAGCAATGGTTTAATTTTAGTAAATTTATAAAAAAATTATATTAAATTAATTATTATTACAATTTAATTATTACTATAGAGGGAAGCCACCAGAAATATGTTTAACCAATTCAAAAATCAGACCGATTTTAGAATCCGACCGGTTCGATCACCTATTTGATTCTTTTTATAAGTTTTTCATTGTATGCGACATCTATGGTTTAAACAAAATGTCGTTAATAAAGCATTGCCACATGATATGAATCTGTATTCGAACAGATTTTTGTCATGTGGCAATGCTTTTAAAAGGAGACTAAAAAGAGATGGTTATAACTGTTTATAAATTTTATGTTATGACGTATTTTACAACAACAACATTCCATAAAAGTTTAGCAATAGTTTATATTCCAAGAGGATTTTCACTAAGAAATAAACATTTTCATGATTCGATTTTCCAAACAAATAAAATTACATGTTTTATGAACATTTTCGTATAAAAATAATCTAAAAGCTCATAATTCTTATAGACTAAAAATGTAAATGAAAACAATCGTTTTCCCATATAGTTTCATAGTAAAGAAAAAATTGTATGTACTTTATTTTAAGCTTAGTAAAAATTACAGTCAATGTGGAGGCTCTTATTTATAGAGTAGGCTCTGGTAAAACACACAAAACATATGGGAAATCACTTTTTTTCCTAAGACAAATTTTTAAATGAAAACATTACAAATTCTTAATTATGATTTCTGAAATACTTTCATAAATGTTTGAATTTCAACATATATGAATATCGTTTAAGTAAATCGTTTTCATTTTCTTGTAATAATTGATTTATTTAAACCAAAATATTAAAAAAAATTCATAACAACAGCATTCTGGTCAAATTAAAATAAAAGCTTACTACGATTCGTTTTTCATTTAAGTCAATACACATTACATAGATGGCAGTGATGGCCGTAAACATTTTGAAAAATCATACCAATAATTACCACTTGGGGAAATTTCAAGCTCAAAAATTGTAGGAAAAGCAAAACAAATTCACAAAATCTAGGAGCGTGTGATAATTTTGCGATTAATAGTTATTTTTTCGTATTTTTCTGTTACCATTTTAGACATCTTACGTACGCTAGTAAAACTAAAGATAAATTTAGCAAGTATTATTTTAATTTGTCAGAGCCAACTTTGATGTATTTTTCAAAATGAAAGTTCGATAAATTATATTTTAGAAATAATTTAATTTTAATATTTCTGCTATTAATATTTACTTAATACCAATATGGCATTCTTGTATATTGTTCTTAAAGATATGTAGAACACTTTTATACAAACATTTTAGAATATTTTTGCTTTTTTCATTGAAAAACTTGAAGTTAAAAAACACCATTTTTACTATGGATTCCTATAGAAATCGATAAAAAGTTATACCACTAAAAAAGCTTGTAAAAAATACGTCATTAAGATTATGGCTCTATACTCTAGAAGGCTCTGACAGAACCCCCTCTTCTAGGGTTTACAACAACACTTCGCATTTACACTTAAATTCTCCTATAGTTCTATTTGTAAATGCGATTCGTTGCTACTAAAACATTTAGCAAATTTTGGTAATAGACTTAAACGTGCCATATATCACATCAAGAATTTGTGCGAAATATATGAATATTTCGGAAAAAAATGTCAAAACTTTTATACAGTGGCGAGCAAAAATGGACGAATAAATAGGGAATTCTTAATTTATCAGTACTACTATTACTTTATGCGTTTTAATATTTAAAATATAATTTAAAACTTAAATAACAAAGTATTAGTAATTCATTTAAATTAAGACTAGAATGACAAAAAATTCAATAGTGCACATTCTTCCAATTTTGCACGTATCCATTTTGGTGTATAACACAACTGTTAATTAGTATTTTTTCCATAATCCTTTATTCGCAATTACGCTTGCTACTCTTCTTGGCATACTTTCTACCAAATACTCAATTACAGAGGATGGAATTTGTAACCATTCAGCGCTTATTCCATCCCATAGTTCATTGATGGTTTTTGGGGTTATTTGTAATTTCGCAAGCGCCTTTTGAAAATTGCCAGCAATTTCTCTATCGGATTTATCTTCGGGATTTGTGATGGCCATTTTAACATAGTTAATTTCTGTTCGTTTGGGAACACCGTCTTGGTGAAAAATTCTTCCATTAATAAGGTGGGCACATTCGTCAATAAAATCTGGCAAATTTTCTTTTAAAATGGCTAAATATATTTCCTTGTTCATTATTATAAATATTTTTACTAAAGGGTCAATGTTTCATAAACAACCCCAAACTATCATAACTTCATCCACCATGTTTTAAAGTTTCTTTGGCTTGGTGCTTCTGTAATTTATTGCCAGGTCTGTGCCAATAGTATTTTTTCACATCTGATTGGAAGCGGTTTATTTTGCTTTTACCTGACCAATTAATTCATTTCCAATCTTCCACATTGCAAGTTTTATGCTCTTTTGCAAACTTTAGACGCGCTTTTACATCTTTTCGGATAAAGTCGATTCTGTTTGACCCTGCTGACAAATCCAATTCTTTTAAATTCTTTTACTTACAGTTTTGTTTATGGTTTTAGCTGCCTCTAACGGTGTTTTAATTCTTCTGGTGGTGGCCTTTTCATTTAAATGACGTTCCATCAGACGAGCGTCTCGGTTAAACAATAATTTACGCCATCCTTTCAGGCCCTGCGTAGGCCCAATAACATTTCTCTGAGCAACTAATCACACAGTCGTATTTGTAACATTACACCAACTAGCAATTTTTCTTTAAGAATGCCCCTCTTCTATCAGCAAAGTAAAACTTAATAAAAAATCAACTAGTTCTGTTCACGATTGAATAACGAATGAATAATATCTCGAAATAGCATGTAGCAAAATAATAATACATAACTGTAAATTTGAAAACGGGCAAAATTGGAAGAATGTGCAATGTTTCATATTTTGAATTATGGAAAGATACTCGTAAGTTAAATAAATAACGGGTAATTTTGTTATTCAAGGATTTTCTATTGAAATATAAATTAAAACGCATAAAGTAGTTTTTCTTTATTGGTCTTTATAAAACCATAGTACTGAAAAAAATAAGAATTTCCTATTTACTCGGCCATTTTTGCTCGCCAGTGTATATTAACCGATCGTGATCACTGTCCCGCCAATATTGAAAAATGTTCTAACGACCCGAAAATTTCCTAGGTTCAACCAATTTGGGGTCTTTAAAACTGTTTCGCGACGTATTTCTAAATAAGTGTAAATGGTCGGTAAATTGATTTCAGATAATCCAAATTACCTTCGAATTAATCCCAGATTACCATTATGACTCCTACAGAGCATAAGGGGCTATAGTTAGCAAATTAAATTAGATGAAATATTTCTTAACCCACACACAAACAAGTGGAACGGAAAAACAACGAGATCGCTAATCAAGACAGTATATTGAACTGTTTAGTGCATCATCTTTTATCTCTAACTTATACAAACATTTTAATAATATTTTTAAATTCCTAACTTTCTCCTTGCTTCTATAATTCGTATGAAATTTTAATCTGAAATTAGGTTGGCGGATTTTCCTTTATTTTTCCGTACAAAATTCAGAGCGAAATTTGATGGAAACAATTGTTTTTAAATTTTTTCAACTATGTATCAATTTTCGACGTAGTCAAAGAATTTGAAATTCCAGAACATTGGAATTTTCGATAAATTGAAAATTTAAAACCAAATTTGACCGATTTTTGACAGTTGACTTTTGAAATTTCAAACTGAATTAAAAAAACTTTAAAAATGATAAAATTTTGAATAGCCAATCTTAAAGTTATTCTTAAATTCCTAAACATTTACTTTAAATTTGGCTTTTAAAATTTTTGGATTAACATGGCTTTTGGATTTTTAAACTTCGAATTACTTTAATATGCGTAACCAAATTTTAGAATCGTATTTTTGTTTTAGAATTTTATAAAGCTGAAAATTTCGAAATTTTTATAATTCGATTTTTTACAATGATTTTTTGATTGTTTTAAATCATCATTGTATAATTCGACCGATTTCTGAGTTGAAATTTGAAAATCAGAATTTTTTGAATGAAGTGAAAATTTGTTGGTGTAACGAACGTGTTCTATATACCAACCTTTTCCAAGTCTTTCGCAATTTATTTAAAGTTTTAAATCATAATGGACCGTTTGTTTTCGTATTGCATACTCTTTGCCACTGTACCATGCTCGTGATCGGCCCAAGAGTTCACCGATCGCTATTAAATAATGAAAACCCATGCATTGTGGTTTGAACTTTTTATCGAAACGCACTTTAGTCATTTTTGTCCCGCAGAACAGGTTTTGGGATCTGTAATCCCTATATCTAACAAGGAGACGGCACACTCATGGGGTCACCGATTTAGATAACATTGTCTGTGGAAACGTAGCGCGCAATACTCAAGTATTATCGAGAAAAAGCGTCTCCAAGTGTATACCGTGTATTCATTTGAAAAGTTCTCACCCGAATTACCTAGAAATACAAGTGTTTCTGAAAAATTGGTTATATACCGAAGTTGTACGGTTTTGAGTTTATTTTATGGTTTGGGGTTACCTTAAAGGTTATTTCAAGGTCAAACAAGTTTTTGAAAAGGAACCAATATTTTCTAAAGCAGCAATTTAATCAACTTATACAATTGAACATCAATTTTATTAATAATTCAGTTTTGCCTATCTATCGTTGGAAATACGAGTAGTTTGGGATTTAATTACTTTTGTTTTGTTGCGTTTTGTCTAAGCGAAATTATAACGGATTATTACTGTGGTTGTGCATACATATTAAGGAGAAAAAAAGCCTAGGCAGACCTTTGATCCTCCCCGTTAAAAAAAATAAATAAATAAATAAAACTCTCTATCGTACGTATTTTAACGCTATGTCCTCATCTGAGCTCTTTGAATATGCCCAGCTTATCCAGCCCTTCAAAAACTCTTAGACGGCCAGTTCATCGATATAGGCTTGAGCTGTAACTTGCTCAAACTAATAAGTACAATAATTCGTTACGCTTTATACGAACATTCGATTGTAGAACGGACAAGGTGAGAAGGCCTTTCCTTGGGCTTGTGACTAACTTACAAAGTTCAACATTAAATATTTAAAGTAGTATATGCGAAACTGCGGGTGCGTCCGAAATGGAAAATATGGATTTAGCAAAGACACTTGACACTTCGGACTTGTTTCTATAAAAAATATATTCTATAAAAAATGTAGTATGTAGTATTATTGTAGTATTATTCGATGAAATTTTTTTAACAAAATTCAAAAAGTCCCAAGGTTGAATGTTTTTCTCCGCCGATGAAAATTTTTTCGATGAAACTCCCAAATTCAAATAATTTTTGTCAAATAATCGTAGCGCGCTTTTGATACAGAAATTATCTAGTGGCCGTTTTCTTATTATTTATATGGCCGATCCCAAAGACCGGACATTTGATAATTTATCAAGGTATTATGGTCAATTGAGAACAATCATTTGTATTTAGAAATTTTTGATTTTTTTAAACAAATTTTGTCGGCATAGCTTAGTACAACATTTGATGCAAAAATTGCTTCTTACTACAAGGGTTGTAAAGTTTCCTGCTTTAAAACAAAGATACCGCTGTAATGAGTTATGCGTGATTGAAAGGCTTATCAGTTGGTTTAGTACTCTTAGGTAAAAAATAATTGTTTTTTGGGAAATACAAACCAAAAATTTGTTCGATATTTATTCTTTTTAGAACAAATAAAAGCGATGTGATTATTGGTTTGATTATTGGATCGTTGGTCGTTGTGATTATTGGTTTTATTCGTTAACGTATATACCTTCATCACAAATGAAATAATCCACGTTATGAAATTTATCTGATTAGGGCAAAATATGGAAATACATGTAAAAAGATTCATCGGAAATTAAATGAATCAAACAAGCGTCAAAATTCCTTAACTATAAAAACGTAGTAAATGCAATTCTACCCCATTTATGCACTTGAGCAACAGTTTCAAACGGAAAGGCTCAAACGGAAAACTAATGTTTAATCCGAAAAGTTCCAAGTTATTATCTGTTTGAGGGAAATGTTGAATGTTAATTTGATTATATTAAGTGTGAATTACTATCTGCATTATTTGACCAAAATGGTAGATTAGAAATCGATTTCGAATTACAATTAAAACACTATGGATTTGACCAAAATTGGAGAAAAATTTTAACATAACAAAATTAGCTTTAATTCTGAATTGGACGTAATGATGTTTCATTCACAAACTTTAAGTAGAATAATTAGTGAGAACTTACGTGAGAAAAGTCAACATACGTCTGTGAATTTCAACATATCGAAAATAAAATCAGAATTTCGAGCAAAAATCTGAATGAGAATTTAAATTCCGATTTATAAATTTAAAAATTGAAATAGAATTACAAACTAGTTTTGAACAACATCTTGTGTTTAATTTGAATCAAAAGCTAATCGTATGTTTCAGCAGAAATTTGGTTTAGAATTCCAATCTTTAAATAAAAATTCCAATCCAGAGCTTGACTAAATATTGGATGAATTTAAGACAAAACTCCGGTTTTAAATCCATAAATTTTCAGTTTGAAATTAAATAGATACAATTTTAATTGAGTTACAATTCGAACTACGATGCCAACAACATTTTGAATGAAATTTAAAATAGAAGGTAACAAAATGTTTCTGGTTTAAACAACATTTTGCATGGAATTTAAATAGTACAAATTTGTTTGGAAATTTAGATTAGAATTGATCGTAAATTGGAGCGTAAATCTGTTGTTCGAAACTAGATTTAAACATAATTTTTATTGCAATTAGTGTTGTAAAATTTCCGATATTTTTAAATTTGGTAATGTTACTGGTAATATTATCGGTAACATGGGCAAAATAGAAAACACACTTTTTATTCAATATTTTAATTCCAATCTGTACCAAAGAACATTAGTAATATTTTGACGTCTGGATAAAGGTAGTAAGATTTTTAAATAAAACACATACGGCTTATTATTCTTTCAAATATATTTCATCCTCTTCAAAGTAATCTCCTTCGGATAGAATACACTTATGCCAACGTTTTTTTTCCAGTCTTCGAAACAGTTGTTAAGGTCTATTTCCAGAATGGGCTACAAATCCTTCTTCGATTCCCCTTGAATCTCTTCAATCGTGTCAAAACGATGTCCCCTTAGCAGTTTCTTGAATTTCAGGAATACCCAGAAGTCAAGCACGGCTAAATCAGGCGAAGGGCAGTTGCGAAACAATATGGGTCGAATTTTTGGCCAAATAGTCACGTACAACCAATGCAGTGTGAGACGGCGCATTATCATGATGCAAAAAACCAAGACTTTTCTGCCCAAAACTTTAGTGATGTCAATAAGATCTCTAATAGTTAATCGACAATTTTTGAGCACTAAATCCTTGATTTCTTTGATGTGGTGTTCATCGGTAGACGTCGGAGGAAGGCAAGGTCGTCTTCAACGCCTACAGTAAATAATAAATTTTACATAAATAAGAGTTTATGATCAATTAAACTCTTTAATCAATGTATCAACATCATCCATAACCGAATTATTCTTACTTTCCTCCAAGTGCGGCATTAAAAATAAATTCAGTCGCTTCAAGTTTCTGTGACTTTGGTTTTTTATATGGGTGTGTGAACATACGTATTAATTTTCAGATTACTATTTTGATAGGGGGTTTATATTATCAGTTCCTTTCAGTTCCTACTCGTACCGACACAAACACATATTGTTGAAAAGAATGTTTTGTATGATATCTGAAGGCGAAAAAATACGAAAGAATAGCGAAACAAACAAAAATTGTAAATTGCTAGTGCTACTAAAACAATTTTGTATTGTTGAGTGTTATCTTTACTCTATACATAACCAAACGATACGAATATATGTATATATAAGATAATCATACGAAGAAAATGCCTGAATTGAAAGGTACGGATAGTATAAACTGATGATGTCTGACACGATACGAGTAGGAACTGAAAGGAACTGATAATATAAATCCACATTTATACGTCAACTTTGCAATGCAATGCAATTTGGATATAAATGTATTAGTTAGAGTAGTTTGCTACTCCGTCAATTTAGACGGATTTCAAGATGGCGGATTGGAGTAGCTTTATAGTAGAGTAGAGTGTAAATGGAAAACGACATAAGTTCCAAACTCGATTTGACAAAATTGATGGAGGAATTGAGTTATAATTTTGAGTGAAATTAAAAATACAAAATTTACAGTTCAATTTCAGTTTTCATTTTAAAATGATACGAGAAGTGTAAGTTTGAAACCCAATCTGTTCCCAAAATTATTTAGTATGAGCACGATGTAGGTATAAAAGAATATAAATTCTAAACTGTAATTGAATATAATCTTGAATGAAACTTATGTTAAAAATTGAGTTTGAATTACAATTTAAGTTGAGCAAAAATATGAGCGTTATTTAGTTTTTCTTAGTTTAAAACATGTATGTGAAGTTGGCCCAAAATTCATCCCAAAAAAACGCAGGGGCCACACTAAACACTAAAATAAAATTTTTCTTCATGATTCAGTGTCAGCCCAAAAAACGGTATATCGTGATAAAATTTAATATGTCAGCCCAAAAAAAAAAAAAAATTCCCCATACTTTGGTGTCAGCCCAAAAAAGATGTATAACACGTCACACAGTTAATAATGTCAGCCCAAAAAAATTTCTATCATGATAGCAAAATTTATCACGACTGACTCTAAGCCCAAAAATAAAACTAACATGGGAAAGGAAACATACTAGAATAACAAAGGAGAACTTTGTAAATTTTCGCAATGCAACTGAGTATTTTCTCAAGTACTTTGTTGTTGGCACCAATCTCCTGATGAGTTTTTATTAGGCCTATCAATTGTTAGTACTCTGGAACATTTTCAGACTTTTGTAGTGAGGATAGCATGGTCAAATATGGCTGGAAATCCTTGTGAGTCGTATTTAATTTGATTTTTGCAATTCTACTGAGTATTTTCTCAAGTACCGTGTTGCTGGCACCAATCTCCAGATGATTTTTTATCATGCCTATCAATTGTTAGTACTCTGAAACGTTTTCAGAATTGCAAAAATCAAATTAAATACGGCTCACAAGGATTTCCAGCCATATTTGACCATGCTATCCCCATCACAAATTTCTGAAAATGTTCCAGAGTACTAACAATTGATAGGCCTAATAAAAAATCATCAGGAGATTGGTGCCAACAACACAGTACTTGAGAAAATACTCAGTTCCATTGCGAAAATTTACAAAGTTCTCCTTAGTTATTCTAGTATGTTTCCTTTCCCATGTTAGTTTTATTTTTGGGCTTAGAGTCAGTCGTGATAAATTTTGCTATCATGATAGAAATTTATTTGGGCCGACATTATAAATTGGATTATGATTTTTTTTTTTTTTGTTTTTTAATATAAACTCAAATAGGAAGCGGTGAAATAAAATAACTTATGAACTTATGGTGCCATAATTTGGAGCATTCTGTAAAATGTATTTACCTATTTTATTAAAAACCTATCAAAATTTATTATAGAAATCTATCGTAATGACATGGTCTATTATTTTTCTCTCATGATAGTCTACTTTGTTTCATAAGATTTGAAGTGGTGTTGCCAACGTTAACTATCATAATTTTTTGGGATAGAATTTTGTGCCAACTTCACGAAGGTGCTTAAAACTTGCTTTAATAGCGTGAATATTTTAGTCTCAACCGTTACAGTGTTTATTAATGTTTTACTAATATGGACTGTATAGAGAAACAACTTAAATTTTGTTTTTGTTGTACATTTTATTTTATACTAAATTTCGAGCACAATGCCAATAAAACACAACCATGTGTGACAGCAACACAAACCCAACTCACTAAATTTTCATTATTAACGAGAATTGTCACATGAACAAAATTATTTACTAGTGACATCTATCTGTGCATATAAAACTTAGAAATTTACATTTAATTCTTAACAGTGTTCTTTTGAAGTAAGTATTGCTTGCCAGTCCAAATTTTTAAGTGTATGGATGTGTAATTATTTTTGGCTACTTCTCCAGCACTTAACCCAGGAAAGTTAGTATATCAAACTTTATAAATATATTTTCTTTATATTTTAAAATTTGGCCACAAATTTTGCAATTTTAGTTACATATTTTTGATTTTTTAGAACCTAAAAATCCTAAGTCTACTTATCAGTAACCGATAACAAAAAGGATATGGATTTAATTGTTAGCGAGTCGACTACTCTATTCCATTCTATGAAACTGTCAGTTTTTCGGTCGGTGAATTTAAACATCGCACAAGTGTCTTTCATGATGAACCCAAAAGGCGTGGCAAACAAGATGGGTCGGCACCCTCTCGCTCACTATGGATCAAAAACGCGAACGAGTAATCACTTCAGAGCAATGTTTAGGAAAAGAAACGCTAGAAATTCGTTTAAAGTGTATTGAAATTGAAAGGAGGTTGTTGTTAGAACAATAAATATTCAACAAGAATAATGCTTATCTGAAATTTAAAAAAAAATCCGATTCGACGTAATATTCCTATTTTCAAAGTTATTCCGAAAAAAATATATTTTTCATTCTCTTAAAATTTCACCAAACAAATCTGTTCTTACATTAACGATAACATACATATTTAACTGCTTCCTCAACAGTAGTGTTTGTGTGTGTGGGATATAATAATCTCAACAACATAAGTTAATTTAGAATATTTTTAAAATAATTATTATTCGCCACATGTCTTAATATCAATCAATTTATCTATATAAATAATCAATTTATTTATAACATTCTAAAGTTTCTCATGCGAAGATAAAACAGAACTACGAAATTCCCGTAGTTCAAAAGGTTTAATTATAGAATCTTAAAATAGAACTCGTGTATCGAATTATTGGCGTATATTGGGTAAACAAAATTATTTATTTAAGTTTGGAATTCACATCTGTCATTTACAATAAAACAATAGTATGAGGGTCACCCACTATAGATGGGGCTGTTTGTAAACGCATTTCGAGAGATGTCACGGTACTTTTAAAAATAACATAAATTATTAATCATCTTTTAATGGATTAAGCTTTTCTCTATTTATATCGACATTCTTGTTTGTTATGTCAGTTTCCCACTTAATTTTCTATGCTTTTTTTTTTAAAGCCTTATTATCATTTTCTTTTCACCCGACTTTCAAAACGGAACATACGTACACACACACACATACACACATACAATATAAGAAAAAGCTCATAAAAAATGTATAGGTATAATTTTGCACGTGAAAAATGTATTTTGAGTTGATTTTTTTTTTTGCTAAATCGTTGGTATGGAATATATATGAGCTTTTTTTTGCTCCAGCTTATGATTGTTGTTGTTAATGGAAATTTATAGGAAAAAATGAAATATGTAATTTCCTTTCTGTTTTATGAAAAATTAAAAAAAAATGGCGTCGTCTTTTTATTTTTTTTTTTTTTAAATACAAAAAGGTATAAGGCTAACAGCTATTTATCTTACCATTAATAATGGATTTTTCATACAGATCGAGTAAAATTGGTTTGATTAAAATATAGGAATACAAGTCTTATAGAACGGTAACGGTACTTAGGACTTTTATACATGTATACACATATCAATCCCTTGTCTCATTTTCTGTATATCCATGTAGAATTACCAATTCGTCTTCTTGAATGATGTCAACGGAAAAATAGGAACAACAACTCATTATGAACCAACCTAAACCAGAGAAATACCTTTGTGTTTTACAATTTTATTTTTGTATTCTAAGTTTAGATCAATATATTCGTTAGGAAATGATTTGTTGGTTTTATTTCTTTTATTTATTTCTAGTTTTTTGCTACTCATTTATACTGCTGATGTTGTGTTTAACTCAATATATTCTCTCGTAGATGACATATTTTATGGGCTGAAAATCTTTGAAATGTCCTTAGACATTGTTGTTAGTTTTATACAAGCGTATTATTTAAAACAAATGTTCGAAAGGTTGGTTGCGTAATTTAAAATACGTATTGGCAGTGAGAATTTACGTAAAACATTTTATGATAGATTATACCATATTGTAATAGAATGAGATAAATGATGTAAAACCTTAAGATGAATTTATATTTATATGCAACCATTCCATGTGACATCAGACAAAAAAAACACATTTACGGAGGCAAGAATTTAATTTGGGTAAAAATTCTTTGGGCTCATTATTCACGGAGTACCCATATAATTCGTTTTTGGTGGAAATCCAAACGTTGGCATCTTTGGATAGACGTATCATCGGCATTTCTTACTCGATTTTTTTTTTTTGTCTTTTATTTTCCTAGAAAAAATTTAGTACAATTTTTATATAGGAAAACATTATACAGAAGAATTTCCAATATTGTTAAATTAAATTCAATTTCAATATTAAATAAAAATATAAACTGAAATATAAATTTAATTTATTATATTAAGTGTGTTGTTCACTTAACAAAAATGACATACAATTAAAACAACAACAAACATTATAGTAAACCAAACTGGTATATAGAAAATAACAATTTATAAAACAAGACCAAAAAATCATGGACTCTAATTAATATTATTGATGAGAAATATTGTACTGATTAATGAACTTTATGTAGAGTTTGTTTTTAATATAAGTTTTGAATTTTGAAATTTTAATGTCCTTTTTATCATCATCCAACCGATTAAATATATCTAAACCTCTATAAAATATGTTATTTTGGGTACTCGAAAATTTATAATTTGGAAGACGATAATCAAATGATTGCCTGGTGGTTCTATCAGTCACAGACAAATTTGTGGAAGGATGTACATTACACTTCAATAGATTATTCCTGATTTTATAGACTGTCATTTTATAGTCATAGTCAATCAAGTAAGTTATTGGAAGAATACTATCATCATATAGAACTTTAGTAGGGGTTAGCACGGGAAGACGTTTGATAGCTTTCAGAGCTTTATTTGGTATTATTCGCAAGTCCTTAATATGCTCAGAACTTGCAGCACCCCAAATCTGGATCAAATATATTAAGTTAGAGTGGATATAGCTATAGTACAAATTCATACTCAGATTTTGAGGTAATATATGTGCTACTCTTCGTAAGACACCTATAAATGGTAAGATTTTACATTTAATTTCAGCTATGTGATCCTTCCATGATAAGTTACTATTAATATTTAGCCCTAGATATCGCGTTGATACGACCCGCTTTATAACATTAGCATTACACATAATTTCATTTGGCATATGCTTTAAGAAAAAAATTAGGAAATTATATTTAACTAAATTAAGTCTAAAGCTGTTATTTAAAAAATATTCATTTAATTTTATTATGTCTTGTTCCATGTCATTTTTTAATTCTGAATATGAAGAGGCTTTATAAATTAGAGCCGCGTCATCAGCAAATAATGGAATTTTTCCTTTCAGATCTAAGTCAAAAACGTCATTAATGTAAATTTAAAATAAGATTGGGCCTAGAATTGAGCCTTGAGGAACCTCACAACATACTCTCAGGCTTGAAGACTCGTTCTGGTTTAATTTAACTGTTTCTTCTCTGTCGGTTAGATAATTTTCAAATAGTTTAATTGCTGCACCGGAAACACCGTAAAGAGTTAGTTTCTTTAATAGAATTGCGTGATTGACACAATCGAAGGCTTTCTGATTGATATATATTTTCAATTAGGTTCACGGTGGCTGAAACTGTACTGCAATTTCTGGTGAACCCATATTGATTATTATGTATTATTCTATTGAAATTTAAATGTTCTAACAGAGATTTATATTTAAATGGATAGAACAGAAATAGGTCGGTAATTGGTAAGTAATGAGCGGTCAACTGATTTGAAGATGGCAATAACACAAGACTTGTTTAGGTACGATGGAATTCTACAATGCTCAATCCACAAATTTATTGACGCAGTTAAGGAATTAGCAATAATTATAACAATATTTTTGATTAAAGTAGCTGGTATGTTATCATAACCAGGAGAGCAGTTTTCCTTCAAACTGTTAATACAATTATGGACTTCATCTATAGTAATCTTTGGAAATGAGGTTAATAATCTAGTAATTAGTTTAGGTGTTATGTAATAATTACTATTAGGTAAGCTCTGACCTGCTAAATTTATTCCAACATTTATTAAATATTCGTTGAATTTATTAGCAACTTGCTGTTGATCGGTAATTAATGTGTTGTTATCTTTTAAAATAATATTAGTCTCTGCAGAGTTTCAAGACGAAGCATTATTAGTTAAAACTTCCTTGTTTAAACTTCACATTTTTTTAGGATTAGGAATATTTGAACGGAACTTCAAGGTGTAATAATCTTTCTTACTTTTAATAATTAGTTTTTTAAGTTCCTTTTTAAGTGATTCATGCGTTTGTTTATAAAATATATTCTGTGGATATTTTTTACAAAGCTTATAAAATCTTTTACAAGTTTTAGCTTTAGCTAGGAGTAAAGAATTGAACCATGGTTTACTATACGCAGTACATTTCACCTTTTTGAAAGAATAAGTAGTGTTTCGATTAACGGAATCTGTGATGAATTGATAAACCGTATTGAAATTTATATTCTACAAATGTTGATATTCATTTAAAACTGAATTTATAACTTTGTCATAATCGATTTTTTGAACTATTTTAATCACCGGTTTTTTGGACAAAACAAATTTTATCAAGAAAAATCGATGGTCACTTACCTGGTTTTCGGTAATGCGGGTGGCAAATTTGTCGTCAATTTTGTTTATAAAAAAATAGTTATTAATAAGTAAGTTCAATTTGTAATTAAGTATTTGTGTTTGCGAACCATCTAGCACATTTTGATTGAAGTCACCCACTATTATTTGGTTTTTAAAATTATATGTAATATTTTCAAGCATATTCAGAAAAGATTGATGACAAGTATGTGGCGGTTTGTAGACAGCTGTTACGTATAGATTTAGTAGTTTAGAATATAGAGTCAAATATTCATTCTCTACAATAATTTCAGTCTTAGAAAATTGAAAGTCTAAATTTTAATGTACAAAAATTGTAATACCACCACCGGCACGTGTCTCACGAGTACTGTGAAATGCATCATAAAGGTTTAGATTAAAAAATATAGTTTCTGATTTGTATAAGAAAGTCTCGATCAGGATGATAATATCAACATTCTGTTTCAAAGTCGACACAAAAATTTCAAGTTCATCAAGTTTATTTCGCAATCTGTTTATATTTATATAGAAAATATTAAGAGTCAACAAATTTCTGGTTTCGTGAGAAAATTTAGTGAAGTTTAGGAAATGTTTGTTGTTACATACCCGTGACATTACACGTAATTATATGTTAAATATGTTCGTGTAAAATTATTCTTTATAGAAAAAAAAACGCTTAAATTTAGATATACGAGTACTCGCAAATACAAATATGCATGTTGCCAAAATAAATTTAATTTCAATTGTAAATTTATGTGATTTGAAGTTTTGTATAAAAGTCTAAAAGAAAAGAAAACATTAGTAAAAAAAAAATATCATAAAGATTAAGCTAATTTTTATTTTAAAGACAAAATGTCATTTATATCCCTAATGATTTGTGGTTTATCATCAGCTGCCTTCTTGATGTGTATGTTGCTATGACGAAACCAGCAAAATAAGATTTTTTTATTTTTTTTCAATTCCAGAAGATCTTTCATGATGTCGTTGTTAGTTTTGGTTAAACGTTCCCGTATGATTATAGTGTCTTTCGGAGTTCCCAGATTTGAGTATAGTTGTCTTAAGAAGATTGGTCCGTTTTCCCGAATCTTTCCCATAATAAAATTCTTGGCATCAATATTTTTAAAGTCACTATTGTAGTATTATACATAGACTATAGTAGGATGAAGTGAGGGACAAGTTGATTGCAATATTATAGCAATAAATATTATAGCAAGAGTAAGAGTAGAGTAGAGAGAGAAGAAGACAAATATATATATATATCGATTCGAGACACACAAGAGAACACATGTTTAATTTTACTGAATTAATAAGAATAAATAAAAAGTATATAAAGTTGTTTGATAAAATCGAGTTTTATTTGAGATTAAATCGAGTCATCCTGATCAATACTTTCCTATTAACTGAAAATGAGTTCCTTTACCACTACGTCCACGCCTGCCAGTCGTAATAGACCGAGAAAACTTAGATTCTACATTTCCCAGGCCAAAAGTGTAGACCTTATCTAGTCGCGTTAAAATATCATCATTATCAGTAGCAGTGATAGGCAGACCAGAAATCAATATATCTTTATTAAACTGCTGTTGCTTTAAAAAATTAACTTCAGATTGTAAAGCTTTGGCACAAGAGTTTGTGTTACCGAGGTCATCTTCAATATGGTCGATTCGAGCATCAATTGATTTTATGTTGGTTTTGATTTCTTTAATTGAATCGATCGACAGCTGTTTCGTTTCAGCAAAATTCTCGGTAATTTTTTTATAACTGTCATTATTGACTTCCAATACTTTCCCAATTGCAGACATGATATTCGCATTGGATGGATTTTGAATTTTTAAAATATTATTTATGTCCATTTTTGTATATACAAAAGAATTTAGAATTTAATAGAACAGAAAAAAAAACAAATATTTGTAGTTATTGATAAATTCACCACTGTAATGAGAAAAAATGGAGGTGTGGCCAACACACGACTTTCTTTTACGAACAGAGAATTTTGAGAAATTTTATTTTTTTTTATAACTTTTTTTTTAAAATTTTTTTTTTTTTAATTTTTAAATTTTTAAATTTTTTTTTTTAATTTTTAATTTTTTATTTTTATTTGTTTTTAATTTTTGGAAACATTTTGTATTAAGTAGTTTTTTGTAAACCTTACACTTTTTAAGATATTTGCAAAATAGATTTTCTGGACCAAGTGAGTGTCCACTTCTGGTTAGCCGATTTGGAGTAAAATTCACTGGGACCTCCAAATTTACCAAAAAAGCTTAAATCTGAAGTTTCAGTTCGATTGGTTAAACCATTTGAGCTGTAGAGAGGACACAGACAGACTGACAGACTGACAGACTGACAGACTGACAGACTGACAGACTGACAGACTGACAGACTGACAGACTGACAGACTGACAGACTGACAGACTGACAGACTGACAGACTGACAGACAGACAGACTGACAGACTGACAGACTGACAGACTGACAGACTGACAGACTGACAGACTGACAGACTGACAGACTGACAGACTGACAGACTGACAGACTGACAGACTGACAGACTGACAGACTGACAGACTGACAGACTGACAGACTGACAGACTGACAGACTGACAGACTGACAGACTGACAGACTGACAGACTGACAGACTGACAGACTGACAGACTGACAGACTGACAGACTGACAGACTGACAGACTGACAGACTGACAGACTGACAGACTGACAGACTGACAGACTGACAGACAGACAGACACCATTTCGAAACCCACTTTTTCGGACTCAGGGGACCTCAAAACAAATAAATCTCTAAAAATCTCAAGGTTCAACATTTTCATGATTACTATACTTTATTTTACTAGAGTAAAAGAAAGTAAAAATGAATGTAATTGATGTTGACTACCGAAATTTTAACGATCTCAACAAAAACAAAAACACTGGATATAAACAGCAACTTGCACCGTATTAAATTTCGAGTTATATAGTTAATGAATCAAGTTTGTTGATTAAATATCACATTAAAGCACTATTATCACGATGTTGCGATGTTAGCACAGAATTATATCCAATTAGAAAGTTATCTTACTAGCAATATACAAGCAACTTATAGTATGTAATTAAAACACTTTCTATAATACAATACTTGTTATAATATTTCCGCATCTATTGACAATCAGTGGTCAGACGTAATTGTTTCATGATCACCAAAAAATAAAGAACGGGATATATATTCCAAAATTGTCAAACGCTGAATTACAATTATAAAATTATTGTACTGAGTTCATAATAAATAAATAAACGTACAAATATTTATTAATATGCACTAATCTTTTCACTTAGACCTTTATAGTATTTTAGTTTTAAGTTTACGTATTTTTAATCACTTTATTTTATAAATTTTATTTCCGCAACAAACACGTACGTCTACTCTTTCGCCATATTGGATTTTTTCCACACCAGATTCCTTCCACCACTATCCAGATTCTCAAGTTTAATAGCGTTGGAAAGGTATTTGTACGAATTTTTTAATAACATATTTTTTTTTGATTTTTTGTTGCTTTATAGTTTCATTTTAATTTTTATTCGAAAGTATGTAAAAACACCTTTCCTACGAACCTACTTTTATGGGGCACAATTCAATTGATTCACTATTCCACGTGGACCCGTCGCTCACTAATTGCAATTGTGTTAAATTTCCCACGAAGTAACAGTGGACTGTATGTATTTAAAGTCCTCTCCGGTTTGCCACACAAATAAAAAACACAATCAAATTGATAATTTCCAAATAATTTTATGTATAATTTATTATAATAATTCGCTACTTTTCTTATGTAATAATGGTGAATGCTGTAAATTATACAGTTTGCTCTTGCATACTTTATAAGTACAAGTATTTTTATTGCAGCTGCTAAGAAATAATTTTCTGTTAAGAGATGTCAGTGTCGATGATCGTAATCTGCGCCGCGTATTACTGTTAACACTTGTTTTATGTACAATGTAGTAGATTTGTCTCGAATTGACATTTATAAACGTCACGATGAAATATTGTAAAGAAATACAGATGAGTAAGAAATTAATTTTAAGCGTTAACTTTTCCAGATGATGAACATCCCACCGGCCTTGGATCACTCGATTCAACAGGTAGCTTGCAAATTTTCTGAACAGGTCGCTTGATAATACCTCCCTTAGTTCTGATCGAAACCACTCGGACTAATCCACCTTCACCAGGATGTACCAATTCTAGTCTACCCAGTAACCAATGTGTTATCTGTATGTATTATTTTTTCTTGAAGTGATGTTAAATATTTTGTTTGCTCCCAACGATTCAATCGATTTTCCTCCACATCGGTAAGATCTACCTCAGGCAGCTGTGTCAATGGCTGGAATATGATAAAATGGTGTGAGTGCGTCGATGATAAAACAGAAATTGGCCGTGAATTAAATATTGCTTAGACGTCAGATAACGGAGTGATCAATTCTTCTAGCATCAAAATTCATCGGCCAATAACTCTCCTCAGGTGATATTTCATTCCCTTGACTGCAGCTTCCCAAATACCACCGGCATGTGGTGCTCCAGGCGGATTAAAATGCCATGTTATGAATTTTTTCAGCAAAAATTCCGAAATTGGTTTTCAATTGGCCTTTATAAATTCAAATAGCTCCGACAGTTTTCTAGCGGCTCCAATAAAATTCACACCATTATCCGAATAAATATCAGAACAAATTCATCGCTTGTTCATGAATCTTTTGAGGGCGCCCAGAAATGCATCGGTTGTTAATTAACTTACGACTTCAAGATGGACCGCCTTTTTGCTCATACATACAAATAAACATAAGTATGCCTTGTGTGTTTTTTGTCCTCGTCCTCTTCGCAAATGAACCAAAAAGGAACCAGTATAATTAACTCCCAGCTTCAAAAATGCTCGATCATATTCCAATCGCACTGATGGAAGATCGTCCATTAGTTGTTCTTGAGATATTGCCTTGTTTCTAGCGCAGATAACACATAGACTGGTTAAACCGATGCTCAGTATGAAGATGTAAGGAATTGTTGCCTTTTTCATTTGTTCTTCTACACGGATTATTCCATCTCGGTCCGCAAAACAATTTAAAAGTTTCAGCGTATTATTTTTTGAGATACACTTTTAGTTCGTCAATTCTTTTAGCTCTAATTCGAGGTGTTCATCTATAATGGTTCCAATTCGTCTCAATTTTAATTGAACTCTAAAGTTGTGTGCGAATCTTTGGACATACGATACAAATTTTAGAAGGTTTATCCAACGTGATTGCCTTTTGATGAGATTTTTGATAAATGTAGGTTCAGTCAAAACTTTCATTGTCATTACATCTTCTTGCACCATACGTTGATCAGGCCAATTGCATTCGCCTTCTGCCAACCAGTTAGGACCCTTCCACCACAAATCAAATGAAGTCAATGTTTTAGGAGATATAACCCGAGATGCACAATCCGCAGAATTTTGTGATGAAGGATCGTGTCTCCAGTTATTTCGACTTAATGTTGAGAGGATCTGTGAAGTCCTATTTGCAACAAAAGTATCCCATCGTCGTGGAATTGAAGAAAGCCAATCAAGCACAATCATGGAGTCAGTCCATGCCACGATCTTCTCTATTTCTAAATTCAGAGCATCTCGAACAGTCTTGAGAAGCTCAGTCAGAGAAGTACAACTGCACATAATTCTAATCTTGGGATCGATTCTTGTTTTAACGGAGCAACTCTGCTTTTCGAGGATAACAGCGTCGTGGCATATTTTCCGCTTTCTGACATCGTTCTGCTATAAACTGCCGCTGCATATGCGTCTGAAGAATTACTCTTCGTCGATAAGCACCTTCTAATTGGTATTTGATCCAAAAGTTTAAACTCGTTCCGCAAAATCTGCAATCGTCGTGAATAACGCTCGGCAAAGGATCATCCCAGTCTAATTTTTCAAGCCACAATCGTTGAAACAGAATTTTGATACGTACTGAAGCTGGATTGATCCTCCCTAAAGGATCAAAAATTCGTGCAGATTCGGAGAGTATTTGGCGTTTCGTATAGGTGTTGCTTCATCATCCAGTCTTACCTTAAAGACAAATCTGTCATCAGTTGGATTCCAGTGGAGCCCCAATAATTTCACTGGCCCTGAATTCTCAGTGATCTCCTTTAGCGTTACCTCACGTTCCTCGGCTAGAATTTTCGTAAATGAAATCCAGGTCCAGAAAACATGGATATCAGTTGCTCTTTAATGTGCAAGTCTGGTACCAAATTATCCACCCCGTTATCAGATCATTGACATATACATCGTTGTCTAGCCGAATTGCAGCATCAGGAAATTAAGTTCTGGAATCCATCGCTATTTGATGAAGTACTCGTGTTGCCAAGAAGGTAATGGTTTTGAGTTGATATCGTTTTAAGGGTAGATTTGTGTTTTCCCTCGACAGGATCATTTGGTACTTCTGATGTTCAGGAGCTATCAATATCTGTCGATACATTTTCTCAATATCCCCGTTCAATGCGACCTTGTCTTTTCGGAATCTTTCGAGAATTTGATAAAGACTCTGTTGAACGACAGCTCCACTTGTGGTTTTGCATGACGCATCAAAACAACCCTCAGTTTCGTTGTGGTACTCGTTACCTTTAATACGCCATGATGAGGAAGATAATATGATTCACCGATAATTTTGCTTTCTGAAACTTCCTCCATATGGCCCAATGACAGATATTCTCTCATGAACTGTTTGTACAATTCGTAAAGTCCTTGATCTCTTTGGAATCTTTTTTCCAAGGACTGAAAGGACAGTGTGACTGTTGTAATACCTTTCGTTGTTCATGTTCCCGTCTGACCTAACCCCGTAATCAGCACCTTGACGTTTTTCCTTGGAAGTTGCAGTGTTTTTACGCAAGCTTCAGTAATAAATGAAAATTCTGAGCAGCAATCAATAACAGCTCGATATTGCTACAAACCTCCAGATTTGTCCTTTGTGCGCAGTAAGTAATACCATAGGCAATAACGCGCGTTTAGGTGCAACGTTAACGTTCTGGAAACAATTCATGATATTTCTATTCATGATGTCTGATCAAGTACTTTTGATAAAACCGTCGAATAACTGGTACCTGCAGCTTTGTTTGTGGTTACCTTCGTGTTCTTCAGTACATCCATATGCAACGAAGAATGATGTTTCTTCCGAAGTCTGACATCTTCTCCTTACCGACCATTTAATGCATTATGAAGATTGCCTAGACAATAAAACACCGATTACTTTCTTTTATGAATTGCATTCGGTCTCCGGTATGCATCTCATTAAATTTAGCGCACTCCCACAATGGATGATGTTTCTCTTCGCACCACGGATAGCTTGGTGAATAAGATGTTTGTTGTCTGTAATTTTGGAGGAAGTCTTTTACTCACAGGCTTAACTCCCGAAGTATATAATGCGTCGCTCCGTTTAGCCAAGAAATCGAAGAATTCATCTAAACTTGGGTTATCCTTTGATATATTGTTTCTTGAGACCACATGTGTTTTGATTCAGAGTGTAATTTCTCTAAAAGGATATAGATCAACCATTGATCTCGTGATTCTGCATTGGGACCCAATGCCTTTAGACCTCGAATCAATTCCTCCTTGCTTTAAGAATACTCCTATGAAGGCATTAATCGTATGTTCCTTACGGTCAAACCTCTTTTTCACTAACTGCAACAAAAGCTGCTGCGTCCTCTCGAACCAGCGATTTCAAATATTGCAATTTTTGGGCGCCGTTTAGGTTACCTGTCTCGTGTATTGTTTTCGTACACAGGTCAAAAAACGACTGCGATTCCACTTTTCGATTAGCGAAGTTGATGTGAACCAATTCGTTTCGTTGAGCTGTGTACGCCATCGTCTTGTTCGGTTACAAACTTTATTAGTGTTTTTCTGTAGTTTGCTGCTTGCCTCTCCAACATTATTTCCAATTGCCATGATGGCTGTGTCATCAGCAACTGCGTTGCAATGTTTTCTTCTCTTAGTGTTAGTAGGTCTATCGGTCCTCATCCTACCTTACACAAAAGTGTCTGTGGTAAGTCCGTCTGCAATTTGTAGTCCAATCTCTTGTGCCATACACTATCAAATGCTTGTACTTTGCCTGTATACTTGTTCAATAGTAGAGTGATTTTCTCGGAATTTGAATTGATGTAGTGCAAAAGTAGTAGCAATTTTTCAAATAGCTTAGACATCGTGGGCAGTAGGGTGTTTGCCTGGTTTACCTATCATTATTACTTCTGCAACTTTCCATTGACGTGGAGCATATTTTAACCAGAATGTTGAATTGATTACATCTAGTAATTTTTATATTGTT
Organism: Tipula vernalis; assembly: GCA_958295665.1. Taxonomy (NCBI): domain Eukaryota; kingdom Metazoa; phylum Arthropoda; class Insecta; order Diptera; family Tipulidae; genus Tipula; species Tipula vernalis. The sequence goes on along the minus strand of OY282560.1, from coordinate 179,144,354 downwards.
TTCTCAGGCGATGCTTTGACGATTTCCCTTGTTATCAATTCATATCCTGCTGCTTTTCTAGGATCTAGGTTAGATTTTTTTTTCTTCTTTTAATTCATGTAGAAGGCTCTTCTCATTTATCTGATATTTAGCTCATTAATCTTACAAACTGGTGTAATATTTTCATCAACCTGGGAAGACGTTGGAAGTTTCCTCGAGATTCTCTGTAAAAAGATCAGCATTTTCTTTAGCATTAGGAGTCTAGGTTCCGTCAGGTTTCCTAATTGGAGGTTTTTCTATTTTTTTTGTTCTATTTTATATCGGTTAATAGCGTCATTCCTTGCCTGCATTTTTTAGTTCTTTACTTTTAAAGAGCCTTAGGCAAGATGATGGTTAAGAACAATTCGATTCTTCGTCTAAACAATTCATGAGTTATAACTTGGATATTTTCGAGAAATATATCAAAGACTATTTATTAAGGAATTCGAATGGATGAATGATTCTCAACATGTTGTTCACTTCATTTCACTTCGATTTCTTTATCAAACTGTTATTTAATACATTACTGAAGCACGCTATCGAGTTACCTAGATCTTCAATAAATTGTGATTCACAAAATCACTTTTTTTACATTTGCACAATTTTACTGATCACCTTTACTTTTTATTTCGCACTAAAACACTTTTTAAATTACTTTTTAATTACTTTTTAATCTTCAAACTATCGCTTACCAAATACTAATAATCCAATTCGACTTCGTTCGCCTTTTTATAAACACAAGCCAAACTTCTAGAAAATTCATAACTTTTCCAGTAAGAATAGTGTAGAAAAATTTAGAAAAGTTTTATCATGGAAAATTCCATTTTAGTACAGTAAAACATTGAGCTATTAATTTAACTTATTCTATTACACCCTAGGTGTCACCGTCACATTATTTTTATTACGGAAAATTAAATACTGTTACGGTGACACCTAGGGTGTAATAGAATAAGTTAAATTAACAGATTAAAGTTTTACTTTACTAAAATGGAATTTTCCATGATAAAACTGTTCTAAATGTTTCTACACTATTCTTAGAATGAGATCGATTTAGAATTCATTAGTTTTTGTTAAGCGAAAGTATTAGGATTAAAAAGTGAATTGGAAAGTGATTTAAATAGTGTTTTGGTGCGATTTAAAAATTATAAGTGATCAGTAAAACTTGTGCAATTTTGGAATTATTGTTAATAAATTATGTTATTTTGATTTTTGGTGTTAAATAAATAAATTCGTTGTGTTAAACTGAAGTGTTTTGTTTGATTCACATTTGAGTGATACCAACCTTGAATGACAAGGCGAAAGCGTGAGAAATTCCCCTTCTTTTTAAATAAGCAAACAAACTAAAATTGGTATGATAAGGTTAACCCAAAATTAAATACTGTAGACTATCGATAAATAAAACGTTATTTTCGACCGATTTGTTGTTTAATCGATTAATCAATTTTAAGGACATTGCAATCCCTACTATCTCAGATTGATGCTTTTATCGTTTCCTTTACCGTTTTAATTCCTCGTTGTTTATCGATGTTGGTATTTCTAATAAACCACAATGCATTTGTAATGTTGTGAAATATTTTTGCATGTATTCTTGGCAAAAAATCGCTTTATTTTGTCTTGCAGTTTATAGAAACAGTTTTGATGTTCTTTCAATCAGTCAGTATCATTTTAAAAAATTTCCATTTATTTATTTACTGAATAATTTTCATAGCTATTGACGCACTCTACGTGATGGTCAAGTATTGTTTCGCGAAATTTGTTTGGAACAATTGGCTCTCCAGATTCAAATATCCGATATCTCTGCATAATTGGTGCACTCCAGGCCAAATTTGAGGGTGTAGAATTCATTAAAACTTTATGAATCGGCCTGAATAAACAGATATTACCGTTATCTAACCTAACTATTGAAGAAACTGATGAGAAAATCCTGGAACTGTTGTTAGTATTACTCCAAATTTCAGTGCTCCATGAAATACGAAATTTGTGCACTCCAGGCCAAATTTGAGGGTGTAGAATTCATTAAAACTTTATGAATCGGCCTGAATAAACAGATATTACCGCTATCTAACCCAACTATTGAAGAAACCGATCCCGATACGCCATCGTTAGCGATCCAAAAATCGAACCAATTTGTGGCTTCTTCGTAAGCAGTGAAGTGCTGCTCGACCAGGCCATGAGTCATCGACCGGAACAGGTGGTAGTCGGAAAGAGCAATGTCTGGTGAATAGGTTGGGTGGGGTAGAACATCTATTGAAGCGCCTCCAAAGTTTCCTTGACGACTTTTACAACATGTGCCCGACAGTTGACATGCTAAAAGATCACTTTGTCATGTCGTAGATCACTTCGAACTTATTCCACCAGATGCACAGCATTAGTTAAATGCCATCAATTTTCAGTTTGGCCGGGATTACCCCATGATTTTCTGCTCTTCAGGTTGTCGTATTGGATCAACTTTTCGTCCCCCGCCACGATTCTTTGCAAAAGAACCCTTCCGATTTTGTCTTTGGAGCAGTTTCTCCAGGCTTTGAGATGGTTTTGAATCGCTTGTTGAATCACTCCTAAAGTTTCAGTCATCTTCTCTTGAGTTTGGCATGAATCTTGGTCCAATAACACCTCCAACTTACCGTCTTCAAACTTTACTGGCGTCCATTCACGTTCTTTGTTACTGGAGTCAAAATCACCACTTTTAAAACGCCGGAACCAGTACTCACATGTTATTATTGATGGAGCATGTTCCCCATATAAAAAAGCAGCGCTTCCCGGAAATTGTGTTTTTGATTGGCACAGAGCTTGGACATGGTTAGAGCACAATAAAATATGTTGTTTACACTTCAGCGAAATGACACATACTGATTTTTAGAGGGAAATGATGACGCTCTAACATGAAAATAGTTACAAGATGGTCCAATGTGATTTAATACTAGACATCTTTTGTAAATCCAGACATTTCAAAAGAAACATGTCACCCTTCAACTACAAGAAATATATAATTTTAGTGAGACTATTCTGGTTTTCCCAGGGTATTGTGAATTGATTTTTTAGCGTATTTTGGTAGTATTTTTTCAAAATCATACTTTGGCGATTGGTATTTTGTTCATATTTTGAGAAAAAATAGTTCAATTTCGTTCGGTTGGGAAATATTTTCCCTTCAAATATGCTCAACGTCCAACTAAATCCTCAAATCAACGCGACTTAAAAAAATACATTCGAAGTTGAACTCAACTCAAAATATCTCGAGCTAACTTCCAACTCTCATTATTTAAAAATGTAATTACGATAGTTTCGGATGTTACTCCTTTATCAAATTTCTAACAAACACTAACTAAAATTATGCTAAAAACTGCTTGTATACCCTATTTTTTGTGCCTATGTGGCTTTTGAATCTTCTTTCCCCCCTATTTTGTTTTTTCTTCTTAAAGGGTTGGTACCCCCTTCTTTTTTGTATATAGTATCCCATCTGGTGTGTGTTTATGATAAAAAACAGAGAAGAATTTGTTGGACATCTGGTGTGTGTGTGTGTGTGTGTGTGTGTGGGTGTGTATGTGCAAAATGATATTAATTACGGATTTACAATGGTGTCGTAAATTTTGTTGCGGCCAACTTTTTCGTTTAGTAAAAATGGGTTATATCGTTCCTTGTAAAGGGTTTTCCAATAAGGACTTGACAACTTTGAACATTCACTGTGAACGCACCCTTAAACCAATAACCAAACTGTCAGTGTCAAAACATTCAGTAAAGACAACATTTTCATCATGATGAAGTACACGAATGAACAACGTTTACAAATAATTAAAATTTACCACAAGTCGGTGACTGAAACTTCAAGAGCGTTAATTCCAATTTATTGGTCGTAATTATCGTCCCAGTAGTTAAGCTATTCATTATCTAGTGAAAAAATTTGAGTCTAAATATTCGCTGTCGGATATTCCCGTGCCAGTGAGACAACTGGTTGGTCGAAGTGCCGAGAATATTGCTGCCGTTCAAGCGTCCGTCGCAAACGAACCAAAACAGTCGATTCGCTGCTACAGAGACATGTTGCAACGTTATTTCTTTGGTCAATTGCATGAGCTAGGCATTAATGATATTTGGTTTCAACAAAACGGTGCGACATGCCACACAGCGGGTCTTAAAATCAACTTATTGAAATCTAAATTCGATGAACGTGTTATATCAAGAAATGGTCTTGTCGATTGGCCGCCTAGATCGTGTGATTTAACATCTCTAGACTTTTTCTTATGGGGCTACGTTAAATCATTGGTCTATGCCAACAAGCCGGCGTCGTTAGAGGAGCTCAGAGCTAATATTGAATGAGAGATACCGGCCGTTTCGGTCGAAATGTGTGGCCAAGTAATCGAAAATTGAGTTCAACGAATCGACACTTGCAAACGTTTCTGTGGTAGACATATGAACGATGTCGAATTCCATACATAAATGTTTTGATTGTACTTTGACCCAATAATAAAATTTTCGAAATATCTCAAATGGTTTGCGTTTTATTTAAAATAAAAGTTGTCAAGTCCTGATTGGAAAACCCTTTATATTTCTAGTTCTTGTAATCTGTTCATTAGTAATCCTTTTTGTATTCTGTGTAATACCTGTGAGTTTGTGTTGATAGTGTAATTATGTTTTTCTGTAGTGTTTTGCATATTTCGAATCGATTTTTGGTTTTCCGATTTCCTTTATATCTTCTGTAAACCAAACTTGAAAACTTCTGCCAGTTTGTCTCACGTATCATTTGGGGCAATCATTACATGTATTCTTACAGATTCCGGTGTCTATTGGTTTATTTATGTTACGTTGTTTGAGTCGATTCCCTAATTTGTTGTTTGTTTTAAATGCCATCGTGTATCCGTATTTTTTAAAAACCTTCGTTATATTCTTGTTGATGTTATTATTGTCCTCTATAGTGATGTATTTCTCTATTTGTTCATTTTGCTTCTTTAACGTGGTCATCATATTCTGTTATTTCTTCCAAATGTACCTATTGTTCATTTTGTCAATTAACTCCGTGGTATAACCGTTTTTTATTGCTATGTGTTTAATGACTCTAAGTTCTTCCGTATAGTCCTGGCTATGGCTTGCTAATGGCGAGAGACGAACAATCTGGTTCTAGAGTAAATTTTATGTTCGGATGTTTGTTGTTTATGTTTTTATGAAGATTGCTGAGCTGTCTGATTGTGCCGTTAAATAGTATTAGCTACCTGATTATTTGATTTTTGTTGTTCAATTGTTCAATTCGGTTAATAATACCTTGATAGAGGATTCCCCATTGGAAGTCCATCAGTCTGTGAATAGACTGTTTTCTTCAATCGTGTACTCCGAAGGAGTACATTGTAATATTCAATAAACTAAGCTTTTAAGATTTATTTAGTTTAGATAATTAAAATAGAATTATTTCATGATAGTGTTTTTGAAGTAAGTTTTCGTTAATCTATTTATTTTTCTGAAAGCCCTCCTAAATATTTACATTTTACACATACATTTAAACATAGTTTTTGATTTTCCCTCAAGTGCTCCTTGAATTATGAAATCAAATTTTTAAGAAGCTCCCACACAGCAAAAACCAAATCTAAATTATTTATGTTACATAACTCATCGTTGACATTATAAATATCATAAAATAACAAGTTACACTTCACAGAACCTTAAGTAGCTCAACCACCCACGCCCAGTGAAATATTTTTATTTATTTTTAATTTTTTTTTTTCTACAAAACTTGAAAACTTTCCTCAATAAATTAGAGAGCACGCTGTTAATTTAAATCGAAAACTTTTTCAATTCCAAATATTAACATTATTATATTATAACAGCAACATAAAAAGTGTAAACGACATTCGAACTTGCCCCTCTTCTCGCCCTATGGATATAATAATTATCAGCATTCGTTCGTCGTTATCATTGAAAAGAGCAAAAGCAACAAGAAAAAACATTATGGTATAAAAGTATTTAAATTACACTGTCATGATTTCAAAGTAATTAATCCATCAAGTTAAAAATTATTATCTTAACTGTAACATTTGTAATTAGATATTTTCATGAAATATAATGAGAAAAAAGGAAAATTTATTTTGCGCCACTACTCTAAAGAAGGTACAAAAAAATTTCCTTTTTTTTTTTAAATTATTCGAAAGGTGATGACATGTCATAACACACGGTACGTGATACATATTTGATTGGTTTTGTCACATTGTGTGTGTGCACTGTGTGTGCGCTCGCTCGATATAATTTATGCAAATGTTCGTCTCTAGGGACACAAACAAGATTCTATGATATGAATTTATCACGTGATCTGATCTTTGTGATGACATTATTCGTAGAAAAAACATAAAGAATTTGTAAGGTGTATTTTACGTAAGAAGTTTTGTTTTAAACTTTTTACGAGTAGGTGTATAATTGTAGCACTTGAATGGGAAATGGTAACAACAAAAAGGTTAATATTTTTCCATGATGATTAAAGAATGTTTTGTAATGTTTTTATTTTTTTATATACATACATACATGGTTAGCTTTTTCATTTATTTACGAGTACCCGTGTCTCACGTACGAGAAATTGAAAAATACGAAAGGGTACATATAAGAATAAAATCGCTTAAAGTACCCTTATTAAGGTAAATGTTCCGATAAAGAAAACATATCAGTATATAACGAAACCAAACCGCAATATATGAATGTCATAAAAATGTATATCCATTCGAGTCAGCCAGCATCCACCTCCCCCCCCCCACCTCCTATTTAAAGCTGTATCACCCATTTTTATATTGTTCCAATTTCCGTCGAAAAACCTGCCAACCCAATAAAAAAATGTGGAGAAAAGAAACAACAACAAAAAAAGGATATTGGAACGATAAATTATCATTTTTTTGCGTTTATTATTATCGTTATATTATTTCAAAAATAATATTTTAAGCGAGGGGAGACACAATCGTATAACGCGATGAGACGAAGGTATGTACATCGAAATGACACAATTACAAAAACAGTAATTCAATTACAGCTTTTCTGAATATTTGTTTCTCTATGCGATATAAAAGCTAAATAGCTCATGTTATTGTGATTGTCTATATGTATGTATATATTGGTACTTACTATGCATACATACATATTTAAAAATAAATGCGGTGTTAAAATAGGTGGGTGTTTTCTGTTTCCTCTCCTGCCAATGGAACGGATGATCTGGTTTATTTTTGTCACATACACATTAATCAATTTTATGGATGAGTTTAGGACACATAATTCATGTTCTGTATTTATTAAAGGGGATTGTTTTGTGTGCGTCGATGCTTATAATATGAAGTAATTTTTGATTCCGAATTTCTCAGAGTTTATTCTAAAGCTCGAAGTTAGTAAGCATCCGTCGACAAAAAACCGGCGAAAGGTCACCAAAAATCGATGCTTAAAGGATTGACGAATTCCACATGAACTGCTTTGAACACAAGACAAATGAATAAAGCAACATACGTTTTAAAGTTTTTATTTAAACGTACATATGGTATAACGTTTTTTAAAATTTTATGAACGTTTCGATGGCTTCATTCCACCATCGCCAGAGTAATTTACAATAATGAAATGTCAACTTGTTACAGAAAATGTAGCATTTCTTAATTGATTGCGTATACAGCATATTCATACATTTATATAAAAAGAAACAAAGGTCTTACAAATGTTCACTCGGTTTTAAATTAAAAATATAAAGGTCAAAACCCTTACGAGGTGATCAGTACTTCGCTCCGGAAAAATACATGCATACATGAGATCACTTCAAGTCAACTCAATCGATCCTCCAAACCCACTCCCGAATCAATCCCTAGCTGAATCCTTAATCCCCTACTCAAGCCAAAATCATAACTTAACCCATCACAACGTTCAACTCAATCCCCAACTAAACCTGAAACTCAACGCTCAATTCAATCTCAATTCATCAAGCTAACTTCTAACTCAACCCTCAATGGTCTGAGAATAGTATGCTTGCATGAATTAAACTCAATCACCAACTCGACCCCAAGTCAACCAAATTAACTTACCACTAAACTGAACGCCCACCGCAACTCTCAAACCAATATCGCTAATAAATCAAACCAGTATTTATAAAAGATTGGTGAACGTGGATCGAAAATCAAATAGTAATACCACGTGTTAATAACCTCGTGGTTTGGATTAATTCGTATGGCAGGATTCCATTCCACTTGACATATAGTTTCGAAAATCGTTTCAAATTTCCGCGTTTACCACAGAATGATGGACGGATATTTTTTGTTGCTCTTTCGGACTCAGCGGTCGTCAAAATGCTCGAGGAAAGTGCTGTTGGAAAGTTGTTTTTCAATTTTTCCAAATTTTCAATAGCTTCCTAACCGGACCAACGTTTATTTCATTAGAAATATAACGGGTAGTTGTTACACGGCCATTTCTATATCAATAAAGACACTCCCTTAGGAACAATAACAGGTAACAGGAAAGGTCCCTTAAGAATAAAAATGACAATGTGACGATATTTCATTCCCATGAGACAAGTGATCGTCTCGATTTAACTTCAGTCCAAAAGGACCAAAGTTATTGAAATTCTATCCAAAGTGACCAAAAATTGTGTTGGTCCAAAACGTTTTGAAAGTTTCTGAGTCAGTAAAAGCAAACAAAAATGTCCATCTGTCTGTCTGAATGTCTGTCTGTACCGATGTTATGTCGAGAACGACTTGTCCGATTTGGATTCTTTTTCTCTGTTTCTCTAGTAAAGGATCTGAATTGAAAAGCTTTTGCAAGCTGGACCAACCATGCGAAAACCATGCATTCTTATTAATAGGTTGATTTGAGTATTGAGTTTTGCGGTGGAGATAAGGGTTTAGTTGGGTTCCATTTGCGGGTTGTAATGCTGTTGAGTTGGGGATGATTTGGGATTGGATTAGGGTCTAGTGAGTAGTTCTGCAATTTTTTATGTATGCTCGTTTGAGGGTGGAGTTAGAGTTGAGTTGAAGTTGAATTGGGGTTTGGGTTAGGGTTTAGTGAGCGGTTCATTGGAAAATCCATGTGTGTGTGTGTGTTGAATTGGCGGTTGCATTAAAGTTAGGCTAAGTTGTGCTCATGTACGCATCTAGTTTATACAAAGCTTATTCAAACCAATTCCATTTTGATTTGAGGATTTTAGTTGAGGGTTGCATTGGGGTTAAGTTAAGGTCGAATAGGGTTTTGACTTACAATCGAACCTTTTCAACTGTCAAATTCAAAAAATTATAAAAACTATACTAAGTTGCAGTACTCTATGAGACATTAACGAAACCATTTTGTTTATTGGCAACCAAGCCCGTTTTAGGGGTTAAAACCACCCCCTAATTTAACCTCAAAAAACGTTTTTTCGATAAATTTCGGCTTCTACTTCACTCTTTTTGATAAAACAAATTGATAATTATTACCCATAAAAAGGTAAAGAATCTCTGTTTTTTAGGGGATCAAATTACCTTTTTTCGCAAATTAAGGGGCGGTTTTAACCCCTAAAAAAATTTGGTTGCCAATAAAAAATGGTTTTGTTAATGTCTCACAGAGTACTACTACTTAATGTAATTTTTATAATGTTATTCTTGATAAATTTAGTTCATATCCGTCTGTAGTATACGAACCTTGTTAATTTATGGTTTGAGTTGAATGTCGAGTTTGAAGTTCAGTTTAGGGTTGAGTTGAGGTCGAACTAGTGTCGAATAGGGTTTAACTTGAAGGTGGATTGAATTTGGGTGAGGGGTTCGGTTGGTGTTAATTTAAGGTCGAATTGAGGGTTTAGTGCTTGGTTAGGATTAGTTGGTTCGAATTTTTTATTTTTTTTTATTTTTATTTACAAAAATCTATTCTACAGTTTAAAAAAACAACTTAATGAACTACATAGTATATTATAATAATTAAAATTTGTACAATACGGAATATATGTCAAAAATATTATAAAATCAAAAATCAAAAAGTGCAACTACGAATTTCGTACCGAAAGCATTTTCTCGATTTTTCAAAATGAAACAAATGATAATAATCATTGAAAATTCTGGCCATAGAGGCCGTCGGTTCGTTATAGCCATAATTAGTTCTATGAAATTCGATAAATTGAAATTCCCTTTGCCGCAAACTTCTACCCGGAACATAAATGTTCCAGGCAGAAATAAGATTAGGGCATCTTATACGACCGTTCAAAGAATCCCCGACAAACATTGCTGACGCAATTTTTCGACACTTCGCTAAAGTATCAATTCGAAGGCTTTGACACCGATTTTCATACCCTGGAAGATTACGCATACTTGCTGCCACATAGGCTGATTACGATCTGAAAGATAACCAAGCTTTCTATAAATGTAAATGGTAAAACGTTTCTGAATTGATTCCAATCTTTTAATCTGTACTTCATGGTGAGGATACAAAACAACCGCCGCATATTCCAGGTGAGATCTAACTAGAGAAGTATATAAACTAACACATGAAAAAATATCAACAAACTCTTTTGTCATTCTAAAAATAAAACCCAACATAGAATTGGCTTTTAATATTATTTTGTCTAGATGTAAAGCAAAAGTTAATTTTTGATCAAAGACTACACCTAAGTCAACAATCGAAGTTACTCTACAAAGTTCATTACCCTCCAACTGATAATTGAAAACAATCGGATTGGATGTTCTACAGAACGACATGATGTTGCATTTATTAATATTGATCAACAATTTATTCGTAGAGCACCAACGAGATAATGAATTAATTTCTGATTGAAATACTTCTGCGTCATTTAAAGATTGAATATGTTTAAAAACCTTCAAATCGTCTGCAAACAATAAGCAGTTACAAAATTTGAAAATATTCGGAATGTCATTCACAAATAAAAGAAAAGTGATTGGGCCCAAATGTGATCCCTGCGGAACCCCAGAATGGCAATATATATAATCCGATTTGACTTGATTCAATAAAACAAATTGTCTTCTTCCCACCAGATAAGAACCAATCCATTTTAAAAAATTAGGGGCGACACCAATTTCTGAGAGCTTTTTTATAATGATTGTATGGTCAATTGAATCAAAGGCTTTAGCAAAATCAAAGTAAATCGCATCAACCTGGGCGGCTTGTGACTCAAGTGATTCAATGGCGAATTTAGTAAATTGTAAAAGATTGGTAGTCGTAGATTTTCCACTGGTGAAACCGTGCTGAAAATCCGAGATAATTTCTTTTGTATGAAATGACAAATGTTTTGTCGCAATTAACTCGAAAAGTTTTGGGATCGATGAAAGAATTGAGATTCCACGATAATTGGATACATCAGAGCGGTCCCCCTTTTTGTAAATTGGAACAATATGTGACACTTTCCAAGCGGTTGGAAAATAGCCGTTAACTAACGATTGGTTAAAAATAAAACATAACGGAGTTGCAATATATGATGCAAAACATTTAAGTATTGACGAGGGAATACCGTCAGGCCCACATCCATCATTAAAAAAAGGGAATTACATATATCATCTTCAGTTATAGATAAATAAGGAATATTAAATTGACAATTACTGACAATAGGGTCATCAATAATAAGACTACTATTATCATTATAAACCGATTGAAAGAAGCTTGCAAAACCTGTACATATTTCTGATACAGTGCAGAGCTGAACTCCATCATAATTCATAATCGACGGAAAGCCCGTTGTTTTGCGCTTATCATTAACAAACTTCCAAAATGATTTGGGGTTTTGTTTGATATTAGCTTCGATCGTTTTTATGTATTGTAGATATTTAGTATGAAATTCGGATTTAAATTGATCCCGAAGATTGACAAAAAAAGATTTGTTAGAGTCACAATCATTGGTTCGAAGTCTGTAAAAGGCTTTATTCTTACGGTTACGCAGATTAATCAAATCCGAATCAAACCATGGAGGGTAACTGTAGTTACGTTTCCTTTTCAAAGGTACGAAACGGTCAAAGGCTAGAAACAGCAAATCATTAAAACTTTTTACATTTACATCAATATCATTGTTAAGAAATAACTCATTCCAGCATATGCATCGGAGAAACTCAGACATACCGTGGGAATCGCATGCTTTAAAATCATAGAACGAATCATCCACAAAAAATTCACGACATTTAGCATTAACGTTATCAACATGAAATTCAATTTCGAGAGAATTATGATCTTTATCATTGTTCTTAAAAGATGTCAAAGATTCGTAAACTGACAAATATTCCGTATTATTAACAAAAATTTAATATAGAAACGAATTATTATCATTAGAATATAAATTAATTTGTTTAAGATTAAAACTAAATAATGCGTCTATTACCGCCGAGTCATTGATAGACGGAACATTATAAGGTAATATATCTAATGATTCGGAATCAACCGACCAATTAATATTGGTTAAATTAAAATCGCTCAACACTACTATAGTATCATTACAATGAGACATATTAACTATTTCACTTATACAATCTATGTGATTTAAATAAATATCGATAGAAGATCTAGGCGGTATATATAGAACTATAAAATAAAATGTTTTATACAAATAAAAACTTTAACACATAAAAATTCAATTGTTTCACAGCCCGGTACAATGATACGCTCACAATGAAGTGATGAATGAACAGCCAAGAGGACACCACCTCTCGTTTGTTTCGAGCTATTCAAAGGTGATCTGTCACATCTAAAAACAACAAAATCATTTGGAAAGAATTCAGCGTTGTAAATTCCACAATGAAATCCAGTTTCCACAATAGCATATAATTGGAAATGCATCGAATAAAAAAAATTGTGGAATTCCATAGACTTCGATGACATTCCCCCAACATTGCGATAAAATAATTTATAGAGTATGCAATTCGATTTTTGGCTGGGATCTGTTATTGACTGCATGGAGGTCGTTGAAGTAAAGGAAAAAAATTATTGTTCTTATTTTGTTTCCTCTTATAAATCACAAATTCCTTTATCAATGAACCTGATGGCCATGAGCTAGGTTGAAGCAAGCTATCCACGCTAGATACCGGAACATTTATCCGAAACGAAGAAAAATTACGGTCTTCTTCATTGATTCGACGTGATAATATGCGTTTGCAACTAACATCCACAACACCAAACTTGTCTTTTAGATAGGATAAAACTTCCAGTTCAGAAACGTCTTTATGGAGTCTGGACACAAAAATGGTTTTCCGAGGTGCAACCACTTGGAGTGATGAAATCAAGTCACCGGTGCCGATTATAATTTAATTCTAAACGTCGAATGATTAGATGAAATTACCCGTTCATGTTGAGAACTCGTTGTGTTACTAGATAGGGTCAGACAACCATCATTAGTCATCATCATCGTCGATAGTAAATTCGTATCCAGTTCAGTCTGAACTGGAGTTACGGTACCACCATTATCATTACTTTTATCACCACTACCAATAAAAATTTTATTAGGCGAGTCCATATTATTGTCTAACGATTTAGCAGTTGAAGCCGTTATCATGTTATTATTCTCATTTCTCTTAGATCTTGTAAGTATTGGTGTGGCAAATTCCATATCAGTTTGTTTTGTTGTTTTTTTTTTAATTTTACAGACGACGACTGTTGAAATGGTGTTGGTTTTAACAAACTTTCCACGTTAATATTAATAGCGGCTGATGTTTTATTTAGCAATGACAAGGACGCTGATATAGAATCGATAGAATTACTCATATGATCATTCGTTTCCTTGAGAATTTTGTAAACATCAATACATACACTACATCGCCATGAAAAATTAGGAATTATCGAAATGGCATCAAACACAAGTTTTTTAATCCCAGCACATCCAAAATGAATAAGTTTATTACATTCACCAGCACAAATAAAAAAGTTTTCAGACACTTTGGCACTACATTCACAGCACACAGACATTATTATTTAAATCAAAAAATATCAATTAATAAAAGCACAGTTATGTATTTATGTATCACAGATTATTGATAGATTTTATAATTTATGCCGTTTCACAGTTATTAGAAAAATAGTAAATTTAATTAAAAACAAAATAACAAATTTTTTAAAATTAAAACAAAATGTTATCACAAAATGTATAGATAAATTATTTAACCATACGTATATATTAAAAATTTAATTTTAAGAGCAAATTGTATTGTGATCACAACGATCATCAAGCCAAAAAAAAAAAAAAAAATGGAATTGAGTTCATACAAACTTGTAGCTTTTGAACCGAGATGATTGTGTTGCCAATTGAGCGTGGAGTTGAGTAGAGGATCCAGATTTGGTTCGAGCTGACTTGAGTTAAGGTTTAGTTGAGCTTACATTGGGGTTGAGTGAGGGGTTTGGTTGGAGAATTATTTGTCGTGATTGAGTCAAGGGTTGGGTTGGAGGTGTTGCGAAATCCTAATAACCGTGGATTAATGAACCTACATTAACTCGAATTCCAAAAAATTTGGTGGTTGCTTTACGATTGAGTTGTAGAGGTTTTTGAGCTTTAGGTCGAAGTGAAAATTTAATTAAGAGGTTCAGCTAGGGATTGATATGGGAGTTGCGTTATATTAACAGCCCTTTATATTTTTATATTATGTTTAGTATTTACCTAGACCTACATTTCAAGATAATAGAATAAATACCTTCATAAGGACATAATGCAACGAACTAAGTTCATCATGTTTAAATAACATTTTTATTTGCTACGCATTATAACAGCTATTCCACCCTTCACTGCGCCTCTACCGATAACAATGACGATTGCGTTATCAGTAGAGGCGCAGTGGAGCCACCACCGATAGATTGCAGAAAGATCTATTAATCTGTTTTACTTATTTATGTTGGGACTAGGTAAATTTCATCGTATTGATTCAAATTAATCCGCAGGCTCCACTCCTGGTGGAGCCTTTCCGTCAATTCCTGTCACTTTCAACTTTGCAACAATACTTCCTCGTACAGGTATGTACATACTCCAAATAACTAGGGCGGCATCTGACCGCCTTCAAAGCTCAAACTTTCGTTCTTGATAAATGAAACCATCTTTCGGAAATGCTTTGAGACCTACTAAAATACGTAAATTCTCCCAAGAGATATATTCTTATACAAGCTTATTGTTACTATTGGTCTGGCCACACCTAAGTGAAAGTGACTTCATTCAATGTGGACTTACCCACATTCGAACCTACAGAAAAACGGTGTTTCATACAACTTCTGTCTGTGGCCCTGAGGCCTCCTCGGGTGTTATCGTGAGAGGCCTTACCTTTTGGGTTTTTATCTTTTCTCCGTGAATTGCTATTGAAAAGGTATTCTTGACCTTAATCTGGGATGCTCGATGTTCGTTGTATAGTAATTCGTAGCTTCTTATTTTTGGTACATTTCGTAGTGACGACCGCTATACTCAGCTTGTGAATTGCTCGGTGATTCCATTTTTTTAAGGAGCCCTAAATCTTTCGAATATCTTTCATCATTTGTAATGAAAGTATTCCCTTGAATTTCTTCAGGCATTGGCTCTAGAATGGCTGGAAGCGCTTGAATGGCCATTTTTTCTTTGAAAATGGGGATGTTGCTTCCGACTGACAAGGTTGTGTTGCTGTTGTATGTTCCATTGAGCTTCTGAGCTTTACTATTAATACTAATGTCCCCATTGAATTGATTTAGCATAAACAGACCCTCCGATATTTCGGTGACTGTGTTTGTGTTTGGAAGAATGGCTTTTGAGCAAATTAGACAAACAAGAAGAATTGCTTATGCTTAAGATATTATTTTGGTTACTAATTGAAAGCAACTTGACTGTTTTACATTCGTTAATAATACTATGTCTTATCATGACTTTTAATAACATTTTCATACTCAATTTTGGTCACCATATCGTTTTTTTTACCGGTTTGACCACTAATTTATAATATAGTCCCATAGAGTTGTTACCAGAATGTACGCAATGTAAAGTAAGCGAAATACTTTCATCTTTATACTTTTATCGATGATAAGCATTAACAGAACTTCTGGGAAGCCCGCTATGTGCTTTCAAAATGTTTGATATGTTTAAAAATTAAAACAAGTGTTTTCCATTCAAAAGCGAGCGAAATACTTCAATCGATTAGAAGTTTTATATTCTGGTAAAATAATAGCCAAGCACCACCACTCATAGATTACAGGAAGTTCTGTTAATCTGTTTTAATTATTTATATTGGTAACTATTATACAACAATTCTAAATGGATGGCATACTTTTACAAAAATTATTCGAGATTAAACACCTAGGGGTTACTTTCATTGAAAACATGTGCTTTACTAAGCACATCGAGCAATGCATCGCTAGAGCTAATTCCATGCTTAGTTTTATTAAGTGGTGGACAGGGGATATTTATGACGTCGATACAATTAAGATACTGTACTGTGCCTACGTCAGATCTCAACTTGAATATGCTTTCAATGTCTGGTGTCCTTTTTACGACGACCCTATCTGAAACAGATATAGGTAAGTAATATAACGGGGGAAGACGGATGGGATTACGAGCAAGATTTACCATACCACGTTAACCTGAGGCGATTACCATCATATCCTACTGGATGTGAAATCTATCACATGACAACATTGGGAAATATATGGGAGCTCTTAAAGTGTTAAAATAAAGGCACCAAGTATAAGGATTTAAGAGATCATGAGTTCCTCCGTCTGAATGAACACAGAACAAACTATGTCGACAATGAACCGGTTCACTTTACTTAAGCAAATATAGCTCAAAACGTAATTTGAATCAATATTATGATCCGATCTGAAAATTTTTTAATTCTTTTTCAATTTTATTTTTATTGTACCTTCTTTTTACATTGTATCGTATTTATGGACTCAAGTCAAATTTGTAGACGACAAGTTCAACCATCGACTCAAACCAAACTCAACCACCAATTCCCAAATCAACAAGATCCGAAAAAATACATGCGTACATGTATTATTTTAACCCAAACTCAACGTCCAACTCAACTCAAGCTAACTTCCAACACCACCCTTATCACAACCCCAAACAAATTTTTAACTTAACCGCTGGCTCCTACTCAACTCAATCTCAACTCAATTCCAACTCAACTTCAACTCAGCCTAAGCTCCTCTCCTAATGATAACCTCAATTCAAGCTAACTCTAATTCAACCATCAATTCAACACACAAATCCCTAGCTGAACTGCTTACTAAACCCCAACTCAACCACCACTCAACCGCGCGACTAAACCTATAAATTAGTCCCAATTCAACCGGAAGCCTAACGCCCAACTCAATGATCAAACCGGCATATATAAAAAAAATGTCAACAATCCACTTAACCCTAATTAAATCCAAACTTAGCTCCAACTCAACCCCACTGCAACCCGCAAAAGAAATCCAATTCAACCCTCAACTTAACCACAAACTCAACACTCAAATCAATCCTTAAACCAGCATGTATAAAAAATTACCCAAATGCTTACTACACTCTAATTTCAACACAAACTCAACTCCAACTCAACGCCCAACTCAATTCGTATGATAGGTATCTGACCCTCTTGACGTATGGGTTTGAAAACTTTTTCAATTCTCCACCTGGGCCAAAGAAAAAGAATGGGGAAGTAAATTCCAAATCGGACTAGTCGTTCGCGAGATACCAGGGAATTTCGAAACTTCGGGAAAAGTGGCTTTGGACCACCCAAATTTTTAGTCATTTTTGATAGGATTTCAATATTCTCCAAAAAAAAAAAAAACATTTATCAAGATTTTCTTCTTTCTCTAAAGTTGTTGCATCCACTAAAGTTAATAAGGGATCACTTTATTTTTATCGATAGCTTTCATTATGTTACTGGAAATGTTTTTAGGATAACTGAATGAAAATTTTAATTTGATAAATTTTTAAGATCTTTTCAGTAAAAATACATATTGTATTTTTTTGTAATAAGATGAAACCCATGAATCATAATTGGTATTCAAACTTTCATCTGTATCACCAGTGCATTCAAAAATGGTAAACTTTTTTTTTTTTTTTTTTTTTTTTTTTTTCAATTTCCTAAGTAAATTTTATTCGCGAAGTAATTAACAGCCGCAATAAGGCCGTACATCCTCGGAGTCACACCTTTGCAACTTCTTAAATTTCAACCGATGATTTATTTCCAATT
Organism: Tipula vernalis; assembly: GCA_958295665.1. Classification (NCBI taxonomy): domain Eukaryota; kingdom Metazoa; phylum Arthropoda; class Insecta; order Diptera; family Tipulidae; genus Tipula; species Tipula vernalis. The sequence goes on along the minus strand of OY282560.1, from coordinate 179,126,268 downwards.
GTTCCCAACACGTAATGATTGTATTTAAATTTGTTGTTTCAACACAACAATTGAAATAGTAAGGTTCCGTATCTCAATGTACGTATAAATGTCTGATAAGGGCAACTTTATTTTCTCAATGTAGTCTGATTTTGGCATAAAACCGTGATGTTAAAGTTCGTCAAAATATTTACTAGTCCGTATAATTTTGAAGTGCTACTCTCTAAATTAGGTAAAATCGAATAAAGGATTGGAACTTCCTTATCGGTTAGATTAATGATCCATTTATCGTCAAATACTGATCATCAAATGATACCTCCGTGAAACTTTGGAAAAAAGCTCGTCATTTTACTCGAACTCTGATTCACACAGCTTTTACATAAACGGAATAGGTACATTCGGCAATCCACATGGATCAAACAATTGTGTAATACTTCGACAATATTGTATTTTATCACAATTGTAGTTTGCATTTTGCTCGGTGGCGGATCCCGTTAACATGTCGTCAACGCAAAAATTCGTTTAAAAATTTTGGGCCTTTTAAGAAATGATTTTTTTTCATTATCCACTAGTTGGCGCTTGGCGATATATTTTTATTACGTTCCCATTAGCCACAGCAATTTGATGTTTCCGAGATCTTATAATAATCGAACACGGATTTCATTAAACAATCGTTTAATGATATATTCGTCGACTACTTTCCTCATGCAATAATCATTGCATAATTCCAAAGCAGCCTAGAAGCTTTTATATGGGAATTAGAAACGAGGAAAAATCAAACTTTTCATAGTAAAACACACAAAACATATGGGGAATCATTTTTTCCTAAGACAAATTTTTAAATGAAAACGTTACAAATTCTTAATTATGATTTCTGAAGTACTTTGAGAAATGTTGGGATTTCAACATATATGAATGTCGTTTAAGTAAATCGGTTTCATTTTCTTTTAATAATTGATTTATTTAAACCAAAATTTAATAAAAATTTCTTAATAGCATTCTGGTCAAATTTAAATAAAAGATCACTACAATTAGTTTGGTCATTAAGTCAATTTACATTACATAGATGGCAGTGATGGCCGTAAAAATTTGGTAAAATCGTACCAAAAATTACCACCTGGGGAAATTTCAAGTTCAAAAATTGTAGGAAAAGCAAAACAAATTCACCAAATATAGGAAGAAACGTGTGATAATTTTGTGATTAAATAATCTTTTTTCGTATTTTTCTGCAACCATTTTAGACATCTTACGTACACTAGTAAAACTAAAGATAAATTTAGCAAGTATTATTTTAATTTATCAGAGCCAACTTTGATGTATTTTTCAAAATGAAAGTTCGATAAAATATATTTTAGAAATAATTTAATTTTAATATTTCTGCAATTAATATTTACTTAATACCAATATGTCCTTCTTGTATATTGTTCTTAAAGATATGTAGAAAACTTCTATATAATCATTTTATAATATTTTTGCTTTTTTCATTGAAAAACTTGAAGCTAAATAATACCATTTTTACTATGGATTCCTATGGCAATCAGTGAAAAGTTATACCACTAAAAAAGCTTCTAAAAAATACGTCATTAAGATTATGGCTCTGTACTCTAGAAAGCTCTGAAAATACCCGCCCAAGTGTAATGAAGTGGTTCACTTTAGAATTAAATATTCTACTTTTAGCACAAGTAAACTCGCAAATGAGTATTGAGATGATTAAAAATCAATTTTTTAAATTTTTTCATATTCATCGTAATAAAAAGTACTAAACCCCTCTTCAACCATTAATTTGTTAGTCACTGCGCTGATTTCATTATATACGAAAATCCTTTACCGATTTCCAAGGCCGCATTTCGTATGATCAATTCTAAAGTAGGGAAACGGTTTCATAAAGATCAATTTATATAATAATTTTTGACCGTTAATTTATCAAAAACTGTTGAGATTTCATGTATGGGCCAACCGTTCACCATATTTCATGACAATATTCAGAAATTTCGTATTTTACCCATTTAGAAGTTAGGACTAAGATCTCACATACATCAACTTTCAATTCTAAATATAGTCATGAATCATCGTAAAGGGTTGTTCTATACAATTTCTTATAATTACAACTAAGATTGACAAATTATTGGTCGAATTATTCAGGATTCTTTGGTTCTTATGGATGATTCATCAGAAAAATTATCAATTTGATGTACGTGAGATTGCGCTTATCGTTGTATCAAGCGCTTTGCGCATGTTTACCCTCATCCACGTCTCGTTTACTCATATAATTGCGGACGTTAAAGTCACTAAACTTAACATAAAATAAAGCTTGTCGCCAAAACTTTAATTTTTCATAAATTTATTGTGTGCCAAATATAAAATCCAACAAGCATATCTGTAATAAAATCAAATAATTTTTTAATTTAGTTTTGTTAATTTTCTTTTCTGGATCTTATCCCATTTTCATTTTCTAAGTAATACCTTTAAGCTATTTTGATGGTATTTTAGAGTTTCAACAACAACAAAAACGAACAAAAGTAAATAAATGACCTTTTAAAATTGGAATAAAAAAAATTTTTAAAAAAGAAGCTCAGAGAAGAAAAAAAACTTTACTTTTTTTCGTTGTAATTGTTGGAAATCTTAGAACATAAACAATTCGTTAACAATTTATATTGCTTAGAAGAATTTTTTTTACGTTCTTTATGTGCTGTTCTTCATTTTCTTATTTGCGTCTTCTTCATATCTTCTTTTCAAAGAGAAATAAAACATAAATAAAAAAAAAATTCAAAAAGTTTTATTTTTTGCTTGGGGAATATGTGTTGTTGCTGAACTTCTTATGATTATTATTGTTATTACATTTCGTATAGAAGATAATTTTTTTACAATAAAATATAAAATGATAGACTACAACATAATTATAGAATTTATTTTCTCAACTCTGTTGATGCTATTTTATTAGTCTCTTGCGTAAATTGTATGGATCTGAGGCAAAGCAATTTCCTACTAAGTGGTCTATCTCGGTAAACTTTGCTCTATTGAGCCTCTGAACAATCGCTGGACAATCGATCAATATACAAAACGAGCATTGTTTTAATATAGCCCTTTATATCTAAATTATACTAGTTATTTGTACTAGTAGATAAGCGACATAGACAAAAAGATTTAAGGAGTAATTTCTCTTATTATTTGTTACTCTTTTAAAAAGTGTGAAACGACCGGATTGATGTACATTCTCAAAATCGACTTCCCTCGTCTAAAACGCTAAGACAAACAATCTCGCGCAAAGTTGCTGTATTCTTTGTTCATCATTGCGCAAAAGTATTACTACCGTAGCAATTAATTCATTGCTCTAACACCTAGTTGTGAAACATGAAGCTTAAAACGGTCTGACCAATTATTTGGCTACTTCATTACACAGTGCCTCGTAATTCGGTTTCGGGTATGCCAGCAATTCTCTTGGCATTTTTACTGTCCTATAATGCCAATTCCGCTTCATCTGAAACAACTGTTTAACTGTTGTGCCGTCTTTGGCATTGCGAAGTTATCAATGGATTATACTTTATCTGGCATTGGTTTGATGCAGCCCATTCACAGACACCATATTCCGATAACCGCTAAAGTACCGTATTGAAAAATATCGTTCAAATCGTATGAACTGCCAGTACTCTGGAACTTTTTCAGAATTCTATCATGGGGATGGCATGGTGAAATATGGCCGTAAAAATGGTGAATCGTATTTAATTTGGTTTTCGCAATTTAATTGAGTATTTTTGCAAATCTAGTATTGTTGGCACCAAATTCCCGATAATAAGGCTTATTAATTGTCAGTACTCTGGAACTTTTTCAGAATTTTATCATGGGGATGGGCATGGTCAAATATGGCCGTACATATCGTGAATCGTTAATTTGATTTTCGCAATTCAATTGAGTATTTCCTCAAGTCCTATATTGTTGGCACCAATCTCCCGTTGATTTTCTGTTGGACGTATTAATTGCCAGTACTCTAGAATTTTTACAGAATTTTGTCATGGGGATAGCATGGTTAAATATGGCCGTAAATATCGTAAATCGAATATAATTTGACTTTCGCAATTCAACTAAGTATTTCCTCAAGTCCTGTATTGTTGGCACCAATCTCCCGTTGATTTTCTGTTGGACGTATCAATTGTTATGTCTGAAATTTTTTCAGAATTTTGTCATGGGATAGATATCGACAAATATGGCCGCAAAATCTCGTAAATAGCACTAATCTATCGATAATTTTTTATTAGGCCTATCAATTGTGAGTTCTCTGTAACTTTTTCAGAATTTTCCCATGACGATAGCATGGTCAAAAATGCCCTCCCCATGACAAAATTTTTGAAAAATTTCAGAGCAGAAAATCATCATGAGATTCGTGCCAGCAATACAGGAATTGAGAAACACTTAGTTGAATTGCAAGAATTGAAAAAGTTCTCCTATAGTTATTCGAGTATGTTGTACCGTTCCCAAGATAGTTTTATGTTTATGCGGGCTGAGAGTCTATCGTGGTAAATGTTGCTATCATGATAGTATCTTTTTTGAACCGAAACTTAAAATTATATCATGATATGGTCGTTATTAAAGCTGACAAAGTACCAGTTGGTAAGCATGCGAGATGTTTTAATGTGCCCACAATCAACGAAGTATCCATTGTTATGGCTGGTGATTAATTTGAGATATTGAGATTATGCGGAGAGTGATACAATTCAAACGATTAACGATACTCATTGCTCATATAACGCTTTACAATATCCAGTTATTTTCTGGGAAGGAGAGGATGGATATCATATTAATATTAAACAACGAAATCCATCAACTGGTGAAGAAACTAATAAAAAAAGTAAGCGCTCTGAATTACTATCTTTACTATCCAAAAAACATACAATGCACATATTAATGTTGAATTTTACAGTTCAGTTAAATCAATAAAATTCATTTGCAAGTACTTACAGAAAGGAAGTTATATGAACAATGACATGGTTTTTGTAGTTCACGGTGTTAACGAAAATGATGAAATGGCACGATATCAAATGGGCCGATATATAAACAGTAATGAAGCAATCTGGCGTATTTTTTTTTTCCGATACATGAACGTGACCCAACAATTATGCATTTTGCTATTCATCTTAAAGAGCATTGACAGCACTAAAAACATCATAAACGGAGTTCAGTTGCCGTTTATTCAGGTATATTCTCAACAAATACATTAGACCGACTATACACTGTTCATCCCAAACAACGTGAATGTTTTTACCTATGATTATTGTTAATTAATGTGCGTGACCCAACACCATTTGAATATTTAAAAACAGTTAATGGTCAAATACATATAACATACCACGATGCTTTCCGAGTATTAAATTTACGTGAAGATCGGATAAAACACTTACCGATGTTGCTCTTGGTTCTGTTCCACATCAAATATGCACTTTATTTGCTATTGTATTGACTACACGTTACCCTTCAAAACCATATGCATTATGGGAAAAATATAAGGACTTCATGAATGAAGACAAACTTCATGCATTACGCATAGTCAACCATAATCCAGACTTAGAATTCACTATCTCATCTCTAGTCGACCATCAAGTGCCCTGATCAATTAAACAAATGAAACAAAATTATTAACAGAACAAAACAGCATTTACGGTGGTTTCTTCTTCTTGGATACGCCTGGTGGAACAGGAAAAACTTTTTTAATTTCGTTAATATTGCAGTGGTCATTACTTTGTTTGGGAATGCAGCAACTTTGTGGATGGCGGAAGAAACGCTCATTCAGTTCTCAAATTGCCATTAAATATTCAAACAAATGAAAACGTCATAAACAACACTCAAATATGGCTAAAGTTCTTCAAAAATGTCACGTAATTATATATGATGAACGTACAATGGCTCACAAATATGCATTGGAAGCATTGGATCGTAAACTTAAAGATTTGAGCAGTAATGGAAGACTTTTGTTTGGTGGCGCTTTAATTTTATTGTCTGGAGACTTCAAGCACTTAACAACAAACATGCGTGTACGACTTCAAAATGATTCATCTGCTGATACATTTTTGAAAAAACTGTTAGATATTCGACCGTGGATTCAAGAAAATTATATAAATCATGAACGGGTATCTCAATGCGCCCCATATTGGCTGCCAAAAACAATGATGTCGATACATTGAATTTTGTCATACAAAACATGTTATCCGGTGAACTAATTTCATTCAATTCAATTGGTACTGTGGTCATCGAAAACGAAGTTGTAAATTTTCCTGCAGAATTTTTTAATTCTCTCGATTTGCCAGGTCTACTACCACCGCAAAATTTACAATTAAAAATTGGTTCACCAATATTTTTATTGAGAAACGTAAATCGGCCACGACTTTGCAACGGAACGCGAATTATTGTCAAAAAAAAAAAGTCATGGGATACGAGTATGTCATCGAATCAATAATCATAAATGGTAAATTTAAAGGGGGAGCACGTTCTGATACCACGTATAGCAATGATAAGAAGTCACAAGGACAATCAATGCAAATAAGTGGATTGGACCCCCATGGCAAACCTCATTCATTTATGCAGAAAATGGTAAAAACTAAAAATATTGTTCAAAAATTCTTTACTAGCAAAACAAGGTTTGTCTATATGGAGGCCAAGTTCATTTCGGAACTTACTTTAAACAAATTTTGTCTTTTCTTCTTTACTTTTTTCATTTTCTTCTGTTGTTGCTGATCATTTCATAAACGAAATATGCAAAATAGTTTCCATAAACCTAATCCAAGCATGAAGAGTGGAAAGTCCATATTGAAATGTATCTTCGTTTTCGGGTTTAGCAGAAAATTGGCTCAGATCATTCATCTCTCAAGGTATAGCTCCATATATAGTACACACAGCACTAGATGATGTATTCGTTAATACTTGCGCAACTTTTCCATCAATCATGGTTAAAAACAGTTCATGTTTAACTTCCATGGAGTAAGTTCATCAATTTGTCTCTTGATATCGTCAACAGTCTCTCTAGTCTGCTGTGGAGTTTCCTTGACAAATTTTATGGAAATGGGTCGGCAATAACGAACAGAAGAGCATGTAGTATTTTGCCAGACTACAAGATTTGTTGATAAGTCAATTAGTTTTATAGGTACACGAGAAGCAATAAATAAATTAGCATCTGATATTAACTGAGTCTCGTCTGGCAATGCCTGTTTATATTCACATTGACCAGATGATCCGTCACAGTCCCATTTAACGTATAATTTCAGATTTCTATGTCCTGATTTATGTACCGAATTTATTTTAAGAATCCGAGCTACAGTATGATCTAATAGATCTTTCAGTTTAATAGAAGCTCCAATATCATTAATTTCGACACAAGATCTTGGGGATAGCACATCTGTCTGCACCCGTGCAGATCAACAAATTTTGTCATCTAAATTTAAAATTAAAATTAATTTCTACAAACCATTAGTATAATCTAACTAAATTTAATTTACCATATATGTACGTACAGTAAATGATCTGAAATCAAATGAAATCGAGTTATTAATTTGTTAAATAATTAGGTAATCAAGTTTATACTTATCTTATAAAGTGCTCTTAACATTATTTTGTTTATATTTTGAATCGTTTGACATTTCATCAGCCGTTACGTAAAACACTAAAATTATTCTTAAAATAATGTAATGCTACCATCTATTGTCGAAAACTTTAACAATAAAAATTTAGTTAAGTTTTAAACTTTTATAAAAATTAAATTATAGACATTAAGTTTACATTACCTGATGTAACTTACCATAAACCAAATGGATTAACCAATCCAAAACTGCCACCATGACCGCGAATGGTTATATTATAATACTTTTTTTTTATGGTTCACCAACTTGGGTGAAACCTTTCTTATAGTAAGTCAAATTAAGTAAGGTTATTTGTGGTCAGTTCAATTTGGTATTTTGGCGAATATAAAAATATTATATACAACCACCTGCGTAATTAAAACCGTTTACCATCAGCGTTTTTATTAATTGATTATTCATCAAGGGGCATTTGCTAATACGTTGCGATACATATACCGGAGAAAGTTGGTTGAGGAAAATACACCGTCCATCCACCATTACCATACAGTCCACCGTCGTTCAACATATTTTTCGCATCCAATATCATATTATATGATGGAAACACAAAAATATTTTTTTCAGATAAACGAGACCTTAATGTATTAAGATTTTGTTAAGACCAAATCAATATATATACACAGAGCTTCGTCTTTTGAATAAGTAGTAACTGTTTCCGTATCATAAGTCATCTTCTTAAGGACTTCTTTTTTGTCTCTCTTAGGCAAAGTTCGTGCAATACTCACAATTGAAGCTTCATCTAATTCACCAATAGACCGTAAATGTTGGACATACGCATTATGTATAAATTCAAACCCATATTCTTGTACTAGTTCCATGTTTTTTCGTTTTTAGTTTTCTCAGATGATTCACCATATGGCTTCGAAGGGCGGCCACGTCCACCTGAATAAGTTGCAGCAGTAGTTTCTGCAAATATTACCCTGAATTCACCATCCAACCAAGTACTGTTAGCGTTTTCAAAACGATCTTTTGTTCTTCTCCACTTTTGCCATCGATCATTAAATTTAGATAGTAAGTTTTTCCGAATACTTGATATAACTTTATCAGCTCCTTCTAATGATAATCCAAAAGTTTCGATCAAATATTTTTGTAACTCGGTATTGTTTGTTCCCGAGTTTATGAAAAAGTCACACAAAACCCTATGAGTACAAACAAAGTCACTCATTATGATAAACTTCACGGCAACGAATTATCGAAAAATCAGTTCAGATACTGCTAGAAAATCACTTTCAACTCTTATTTATTCGATTTACTTTAATGTGCAGTGTGCAAAATGTTTACTAAGAACTGTATGTGGTTTTAACTTGTTTTGCGGTAATTGATAAAAAGTATTTGTCCACGACTAACGTATAATATACTCATTATACGTTTGTTTCTTCAACCATAATGATATCCATTATTCACTGCTAGTTTATCTAGTAGTCCCTTCTTCCATTATTCACTACTACCAAATAAAAATTTCATTTTTGGAAATTTTATCTAGTAGTCTCTTGCCATTTTCATTATTATTAAACTGAGACGTCAAAATGTCGACCTAAATTATTTTAGGTTTATTTAAAGGATTTGATAGTAAAATACAATTTTTTATCGCTCGTGGACAAAGTATCGTATTCTACTCGCATATAATGGCTGTTATTCACTCAGATGATTTACGACACTCGCCTATCGGCTCTTGTCGGTAAACTTCATCTTCGTGAATAACAGCTATCATTATATGCTCGTTGAATAATATACTATTATCCCCTTTTGATAAATAATAGTCCAATAACTATGCTGATTTCAAATAAAGAAAATGTAAGATAACCCATTGTTATTGTATAACCCACGCTGCTAGGAGCAACGTGAGTTATATTTGGTATAACAAAATGTTGAGTAGTCATTGGAAAATTATTCGTACCCAAATTTAATGAAAAACTATATTCCAAAAAGTAATTAAATGAAAGTAAACCATGAAAATTTAAAGAACGGTCACTATGAATGTATAAAATGTATTTCAAAATTCAATGCTCCAGTGTGAAAACACAAAATGGAACAGTTTCTTATTAATTTATGAAATTTATTTCAACGAAAGTGGATAAAACGTTGTATGGCACTCGTGAACAAAGAGACTCGGCTATCGCCTCGTGGGACAAACTTATCCCTCATGGATAATATCTCGTTTGCTCACTAGTACCATAAATAACTATTATCAACTAGCCACAATTAGGTATTACAAGTTCCTACCACAAATTGATTGTACTTTTATCATAATTACATACACCATAAAAATATTGCTCCACTTCTTCAGCCGGAGGATCGTCTATTTATTTTTGGAGATTTTAACATTCCGGATATTGTGTGGGAGTATGTTGATCACAATTTGACTCCTATTAACATGAACGATGAAATGGATAACTTCATCTCGGAAATATTTTCGTTGGGGTTAAAGCAATGTAACAGTGTTACGAATAATAGTGGTAATGTGTTGGATCTGGCTTTTGTACCATTTGATCATGAGGTGACCGTATCGACGTGTGAGGATTTGGCTGGATCGTCTAGTATTTTCCACTCTCCACTGAATATTTCAGTTATGTTTGAATGTTGCGAGTTAGTCGAAGAAAATGTTAATTCATGGACTTACAACTTTATAAAGGGCGATTACAATTCTTTAAATGCATTTCTGGATACGTATGATTGGTCGTTTTTTCATGCTTGTAATAGTATTGATGACATGTTAATCGAATTTTATAGAATTATTAATCTAGGTATTGTGAAATTTATCCCTAGACTGAAAGCTTTTAGCGTTAAGAAGGAACCGTGGTATAATAATGAGTTGATAAATCTAAAAAATAGAAAGGACAAGGCTCACAAGAAATATAAATTGCATCCTAATGTTGTTAATTACAACTCGTTTGATGTATTACGTAAGAAGTATATATGTCTAAACCGATTTCTTTACAGCTGTTATATTCTGGAAATTGAATCATTAATTAAATCGAAGCCAAATAATTTTTGGCATTTTGTTAACTACAAAAGTAAGTCTAATGGTTACCCTTCTACGATGTATTTGAACGACCGTTCCTGTGATAACATACAGGATACTTGTAATTTATTTGCTGATTTCTTTCAGAGTGTATATAGTTCGAAATCAAATCTTGGTAATTTCAGTAATGTTGCAAGTAATTCTAAGTTTTCAATGTTTCGTCTGGAAGTGGATACTATTTTATCCGAATTGTCTAATATTGATATTAACCAAAGTGCCGGTTTCGATTCTATTCCACCCATTTTTCTAAAATTAACCGGTAATGTAATTTCTTCCCATATCTCCGTACTATTTAATAAAAGTCTCGCTGAGGGTTGCTTTCCTATTGCATGGAAACGCTCACTTATTAAGCCGATTTTCAAATCCGGATCTCGAAGCGATGTCGAGAACTATAGAGGTATTTGTATTCTATCAGTTTTACCAAAGCTTTTTGAGAAACTAGTTAAAGATCAATTATTCTTTCATGTTAAGACTTTCATTTCTTCCAAACAGCATGGATTTTTCCCTGGTAGGTCAACTATTACTAATTTAGTTTTGTTTACTAATTGTATTTCAAGTGCTCTATTAAATGGTAATATTGTGCAGGTCGTTTACACTGATTTTTGTAAGGCTTTTGACAAGATCGATCATGACTTGCTGTTGCGGAAACTTATTTCATTGAATTGTAACTACTTGCCAGTTGATTGGATTAGATCTTATCTAAAATCCAGAACTCAATTTGTGAAAATTGGCAGCTTCACTTCAAGAGTTATTGATGTTTCTTCAGGAGTCCCTCAAGGCAGCCATTTGGGTCCCATGCTCTTCATTTTTTTCGTAAACGATGTGGTCAACTGTCTAAGTCATTCCGACATTCTCATTTATGCGGACGATATAAAAATCTTTAAAACTATTTCTTGCGCCAATGATGCACTTGACTTTCAGTCTGACCTGACAAACTTCAAGGCTTGGTGTACATCGCATAATTTGATTCTAAACATCTCCAAATGCAAAACAATGTGTTTCACCCGCGTAGTCTTACCCACTAGTTACGATTACTTCTTTGATGGTTGTAGTATTGAAACTGTTGATACTTTTAAAGATTTAGGTATAACCTTTACTTCGAATTTATCGTTCCATAAACATGTTGAAGGTTGCATTTCTAAAGCGAATTCTATGCTTGGATTTGTTAAAAGGTTTGCTAAGGATTTTCATGATCCTTATGTGATTAAAACTTTATATGTCTCTTTTGTTCGTTCATTGTTGGAATATGGTGTTGTAATATGGAATCCGTTTTATATTAACTATTCAGATCGCATAGAGAGGGTTCAGAAGCGATTTTTAATGTACGCACTACGAAGGTTGCCTAGAGATGCGAATGTACCTGCTTTCATACTCCCAGCGTATCGTGGTAGATGTAAATTAATAAATATGGAGCCGCTATTTATTCGTAGAATTGAAATTAGCGCAATGTTTGTTCGAGATTTATTGGTGTCTAAAATCGATTGTTCGGAAATTTTGAGTTTGCTTGATATATATACTCCATTACGTGTGCTGCGCGATAAAGATTTCCAAATTAAGTTGCCGTTTTGTAGGCAAAACTACGGTAAATGTGAGCCGGTTTATCATTCTTCTGCTTCCTTTAATAAAGTACGGCCGGCTTTTGACTTTAATCTGTCTAGAAATGCATTTAAGGAATTGATGTCGAAGCTTCTTTTGAATTATTGGTAATCTTTACATTATATAATTTTATTAAATTTCTTATTGATGTAACCAGTTATGTATAAGTTGGTAATAAATAAATAAATAAATAAATAAATAAAAATAAATCACCCGATATTGGGTGGTTAGGGGAAACATGGTTATTATAATTTTTTTTGTAAATGAGTAAGCAAATTCATAAACAAATATAATTTTGATTGTGCACATGTTGGGCATAAAACAGAAAAAATAAAATAGCGCCAAAAATCAAAAACATTACTTCATCACAATTCTTGCGTATGAAAAAAAAAATTGGCAAAAAAAATTCACTTTCCTGGAATTAGGGATAATCAAACGTTTTTATAAGATAAGTATAACAACGCTGCGGCAAATAGCGCCAACCTTCACATGTCTATTTGAATACCATGAAAACCGCATTCAAACGAGAATAGGTTCTTACATATAAGATAGATGATTGTTTTTTTACTTTCTATAAATATTTCAAGTTTTGCGCTTTCTAAAAATGTATAATAATACATACAGTAGATAGCTCGAAAGGAAAGATTTCCAAAAAACTTGTTTGAAATGTCTGTATGAGCAAATCGATCGAACCAATATTCTGACTCTCTGCACTTTGGCGACTCATTTTACTAATACAGATAAACGTAAAAAATAATGTAAATCAAAATTAAATTACATGTTACTTTCGTAAAAACTATTTTCGAGACGGCGTTGCATGGAGGGTCCTACTGTGTACCGGGTCAGCTAGTGTTTTATAAGACAAATTTGTTCATAAAATCGTTGTCAACGCCTTTACTTCCCCCAATTTGGGTTTTACTTACCTATCTTGATTTATCGTAATATATAGCAAAACAAACAACATCAAAATGACATTTTTTTAATTCATTTTTACAACCAGAAGCTTAAGGAGTAAATAAATACTTCTTAAGCTAATCTCAAAGTAAACATTTTTTGGTTATTTATAATTTAAATTAAATTTTATTTCATTTTTTTGTTCTGTAAATTCTTTTTTGCCATTTAATAAAAAGTTAGAAATGAATTTATGTGGTTTACTTTCGAAACAACAAGAAGAGATTTACCTTTTTTCAGTTGTTGCTGTATATTTTGGTGTGGTCGAGTTTTTTTTTTTCATTTTATATAGGTAATGTACCCAATACCATATAAAAATAAGGCTGATATTATGGAAACGTATTATGGGGGAATTAAGATGTAGACAAAGTTAGCAAATTAATGTGAAAATAGTTTTGTTCATCTTTATTTCTATTATCCTGGGATAATTTATTTAATTATGTTGTACATAATAAATAATAAAGGTATATTATGTTGTTAATATTACTTTATGTGGTTTTTGATAGGTTTTTGGTAAAATTTTCAATTTTTGATTAATTAACCAAGTATAACAGATTAGTCATAAATTGCAAAATGTATAAAAGTTACAAAGTAATTTTTCATGTTTGAAATTTTTCCAAATATATGGAAACATAAAACCATTCACACCATAGCAAAACATATCAGTTAGAGAATGATGATTTTTAGACAAAAAGTTATATACATGTTTATGGGTGACTGATTATCATCGTTCGTCGGAATGAAATCAGTAAATCAGAAAAAATAATTAAATAATTTGATTTTATACATACACACACTAACACTGTGTACAGGATACAGTATGATTGTGAAATATATTGTTCAATCAACAATGAAAATTAATTGAAATCAATTAAAGCGAAGAATGAAAGAACGAAAAACTGTTAAGTGATTTTTGTTGCATGTGCGGGCATTAAAATAGCTCAACTTTTCGGAATGTACATATAGTATTAGTAGAGTGTTACACTGATTGACGTTTACGAGCTTGAAATGTTTTTATTATTCAATTTTATTGTTTTGATTCCCGCAATTAAGGACGCAAAAAATATTCTCGTAGAACAAGAAAAGAGCGCGCGCAATTCGTTAAAAAATTGTTTTTAATGTTTTTCAGAGTATCTGATTACACACATATGCACCATAAAAATGTTTGTTACCGTTTTAGGATTGCATATAACTTTTTATTATCGTACGAAAAATATGTTGTATACAGGACTTTTTATTGTATTCTAAGGAATTAATCTTAACATGTACGAGCATGTTTTTATCGTTTTCTTACGATAGTAAAATTCGTGTTCATGAATGGAATCTATAAAAGTCGCATAAAGAATAATAAAATGTTTAGGGTAAATCTGATACAGTAACTATATAATCCTTGTTAAGTGATATCACTTAATCTCCTCTGGAAGAGGTCACATTGAAGAAAAGAGATCCGTATTCCGTATATGCGGCTTAAAGTGAAATGATTGATTTTGGAATTTATTTTTTTTTTTTTTGTGTTTGCTTTAAAAATTTCACGAAATTTATATTTTTTTATAAAACTGGTTCAAACTGATATAATTGAAGAATTAGATTTTGATATGCACAAACTTTTCAAGTTATTAAAATCTCAATTTTATTACTTATTTAAAAGAAAATGTAAACCGAGAAAAAGTATTTTATAACAAAATCTTTTAATTAACTTGGAATATAATTTATAAGGACTTAATTTATTTAATTTTCGATAAAAGCTTAAATTAGATTCACTCGTTTATTCATTTTTTTCGCAGATTAAGAGGAAAACACCTTTTTATTATAATACTAAAATAAAAGCCTCATCTAATACATTTTAGAATCCATTGACATAATTTGGTTGATGAATTAGGGAATGCAATATTTGAAATAATCGGATTTTCGATAAATATTTTGGGCAATACCGGTAATTTACCGACTTATTTTGTACATAAATTCATTTTATTACATGATTCATTCCTCTCCTATAAGCTTTTAGTCACAGACTAAAAAATCGTCTTACATAAAACTTTTTGTTTACTTTAACACGCTCGCGTCTTAGCTAAGCCTCATTTCATATTCTGCACGTAGTTATGACTGTCATTGGTCTTAAAACAAGGTCTTATGTAGTATGTGAGGAAAAGAGAGAAAAAATACCATGATAGGTTTGGTTTACACAATCATTGGAGAAATTTTAGTACATAATTTTAAGGCTACCATCGCCAGAATACCGATTAAGACATTCGTCTTTAAAAAAAAAATCACAAAATGAGTCTTAGCTAAGACGGTCTTAACAGTCTTAACCAGTGCCGAAGTAAGAAAAAATCTGGGCTCGGCTAGCAAAATTTCGTTTTCCTATGAAAAATAGGTTGTTTTCCCTAAAACGTCTATTTTCTGCATTATTGACTACTTCGTCACCCGTCTCCCTTAGCAATGCGAGACCAACTAATTCTCCATAAGGTAATTTGGCGTTATTTTTTTACATTACGTATACATCAGGAAAATCAGGTAAGGAGTATATATTTTGAAAATTTTTGAATGTAGGATTGTGCATCTGTAGCTTTTAGGAGGGGGAAGCCAAATTTCCCCGGAAAATTATCTCATTTTAGTGATCAAGATGTAAATTTTTTGACGTTAGGATTGTGAATCTATAAATTTTAGAAGGTACAAACCAAATTTTAGGAGAAAATGTATCTCATTTTCCACGAGAATTTTTATTAATTTTAATTGCTTCGTCAACCTTGCAGACACAGATCAAAGAGTTTTTTTTCGCCCTTATCGCTTCTTCTGATAGTAACACAAGTGTTAATGTAATTTTAATTCGTTGTATACTTTAGAGAATGGGGGCTACCGCCCCTAACCGCCGCTTATTCTTCCTGTTTCAAATTTTATTTACAATTTAAAACTAGAAAAATTTCAGAATTTTCCTGGAAAAATTTCAAAATTTTCCCGGAAAAATTACTTGCACTGTCGAAAAATTGTTAAGATACAATCCTAATATCTATAAAAATTGCACATTTTTACGTATTTTGAATAAAATAATACACAAATTTTTCAACTAAAAAGTGAAAATTTTACCGGAAAATGAGGTAATTTTCCTACCAGAAAAGGCTTGCTTATAAAAAAAAAAAAAAAAAAAAAGTTTACTACCAGAAAAGGCTTGCTTATGTTTTGTTAATATTTTATGAACGGATATTTGCGACAAAATAAAATGTCAAAATTTGCAATTCGCCTATTAACTAATGTTAAGCAATGAGGCTCAAATTTTTTGGTCCAAATTTTCTAATTCAAGACGGCTATTGCGATATACTCGTACATATATTATGGGTTTATATATCAATCAACGTTATAATCTATATGTAAATTGCATCTGTGTATTTATTAATGTTATAATTTCTGTGTATATACCTTTACCTATACAATATGATATGTATTTCGTCTATTATTGTATAAAACCTTGTACGTCTATTCTGCTTTTGCGTTTACGAGTTTACTTAATATATCAGTGGTTTTCAGCATATGGAATTAATTCTTGTCAAGCTAGTAATAACATATTATTGAGAAGGTGCATGTAGCACAGTACTAATTGATTATAGGATAATATTAGTTGTGTTTTTTATAAGTCTCGATAGATCTATTCATATTGTTACGTTTTTGCCTTGTCAATCAAGGTTCGTATCACTGGATTGTGAATAATACAAAATCAATTTAATTTATCTCCAACGAATTTATTTATTTCACAAAATTTATTACAACACAGTTTATCAATAAAAATTCACAAAATCACTTTATATAAATTATTCTTAAATTTTACTGTTCACTTATAATTTTTATTTCCACAAAAACACTTTTTAATTCACTTTTTAATTCCTTTTTAATCTGTACTCTATCGCTTACCAAATATTACTAATAATCTTACAAGTTTACTCTATCGCGTTCCAAATTCGAATAATCCAATTCGATCTTGTTCGCCTTTTTATATACACAAACCAAACTTCTCGAAAGCTCATGATTCTT
This sequence comes from Tipula vernalis, assembly GCA_958295665.1. Lineage (NCBI taxonomy): Eukaryota > Metazoa > Arthropoda > Insecta > Diptera > Tipulidae > Tipula > Tipula vernalis. The sequence continues at coordinate 179,109,078 of OY282560.1, read as the reverse complement.
CTAGTGTAGAAACATTACGTAACAATTTTTATCATGGCAAATTCCATTTAGTACAGTAAAACATTGAGCTATTAGTTTTACTTATTCTATTACACACTAGGTGTCACCGTCACAATATATTTGTGTTACGGTTTTGCCTTGTCAAATAAGGTACGTATCACTGGATTGTGAATAAAACCAATTCAATTTAATTTATCACCAACGAATTTATTTATTTTACACAAGAATTATTACAACACAGTTTATTAATACAAATTCACAAAATCACTTTATATAAATTATTCTCAAATTTTACTGTTCACTTATAATTTTTATTTCCACAAAAACACTTTTTAATTCACTTTTTAATTCCTTTTTAATCTTTACTCTTTCGCTTACCAAAAGTTACTCTAATCTTACAATTTTACTCTATCGCGTTCCAAATACTAATAATCCAATTCGATCTTGTTCGCCTTTTTATATACACAAACCAAGCTTCTCGAAAGTTCACGACTTTTCCAGTTGGAATAGCGTAGAAACATTACGTAACAATTTTTATCATGCAAAATCCCATTTAGTACAGTAAAGCATTGAGCTATTAGTTTTACTTATTCTATTACACACTAGGTGTCACCGTCACACTACCCCTCACCTAAGCCTGTTCGTCCCGAACAGGACCGAAATTACCTCCTCGGTAGAGGGCCAGCCTCTCTAAATGTACCGCCATTGGTTTACCTGCTTGTCCTTTTCTTGTCCTGTAGGGTGCCGTCCATAAAGGCTGCACTTTCGCCGATAAATCCCCCTTCTTCCACTGTAGAACGCGGTTCCGTTTCAGCCGCTTTTCTCCAAATCTTCCGCCGTTGGCTTGTTTGTCATAACGATCCCTCATCCAGCCATCGAACAATAGCACTCCTCTTGGCGCAACTCGGCCCTTTTTATCCAATATCTGTTTAACCTGGCGTTCATTCGTTTCCTCAACAATTGTTTCAGATTTCGATGGCAGCTCCTCGCAATGACTGATTGTTACTCGCCTTATTGTCGTATCCGTACCGTTAAATTTAAGTTTCAGCTCGATGTTATTGCTACTCAATATTCCTCGTCCAAAATCCAACACAAAGCCATTCATCCTCATGAAGTCCGTTCCCAAAATAACCTCGTCCACAATGTCTGCGACCAGAACTTCGTGCGGGAAAAGAGTTTCGCCGATCCTTATGCTCACGATCTTTTTCCCTTTAATCATTGCACTCTCCCCATTTGCCATTCTTAATTTTAACCCATCAACCAGCTGCACTGCTCCTGCGATCAAATCTTTCCGAACAATTGTGTGGGTTGCTCCGGTATACAGCGTAATAATACACCTCCTCCCATCAACAGCGCCGCTAACTATGACGCTGCTTCCGCCTCGTGCTTCACTCGTAACAGGGATAAATGTTATGAGGCAACCAGACGGTGAAGCCAGCTTCGGTTCCTTCAAACTGACTTCTAACCTTTCCACTTTACCGACTGTTGCCATCCGCTCATCCGATTCCTGCTCTTCTCTTCGTGCTCTTTCCACAGAAGATAATGATCCGTGCCGCTTTCTTCCTGCTTCCAAACAATCTCGCGAGATGTGGCCAATCCTGTTACATACCCAACATCTTCGCTCGCTGCTTCTAGACCTTTGTCCCGACCGTTCGGCGTTTGCCCACATAAAAGGTGGCGATCTCATCTTTCTCTGTATAACACTCCGACAGTAAATTGAGATGTGACCCAACTTGTCACATTTCCAACACCTAAGCCTGCCTCTTCCGCCTTTCGGTACCATTCGCTCCCTGCTGCTGTTCTTGTCTGAGTTCATTTGGCGCCTAACTAATGACGTTCTGGTGAAGTTCTGCACAGCCTCGATCGTTAAAGCAAACGCAACGGTTTCCGCGAACGTTGCTTTAGATGACAACATCACCGCTTTGTGTGTCTCTGGATCTCGAATGCCGTCAATGAATGCGTCAATTTTTAGCCTTTCCATATAATCGGCCGATGTACTGGTATGTGCTAGATGTACTAATCGCTCGATTGCCGATGAAAATTCCTGAAGTGATTCTCCTCCCTTTTGGTAGCGGCTTTTCAATTCCATTCGATAGATTTCCAGCTTGTGATCACTGCCGTACTTCCTATCCAGCGCCTTCATAATTTCGAGATAGCTGCTGCGATCTTTTTCCGGAATTGTTTGTAAGGCCTCCGCAGCTTCACCTTTAAGGGCCACTATTAACGCTGCGACAAGATGTTCATCATTCCAACGGTTTTGATTGGCTGCCGTTTCAAATTGAAATTTGAAAATGCCGAAAGATGTTGTTCCGTCGAATGTTGGTGGCTTTAACTTAATCGACTGGACGGTCTGTACCACTTGCGTCGTTGTTCCACTTGCTTTGACGTCAATCAGCTCTATCTCGAGACGTTGAAATTTTTCCACAACTTGTTGAACCTTCGTTTCTAATTTTCCTTCAACCTGTTGAACCTCCGTTTTGACAAGTTGGACTTCCGTTTTTAATTTTTGGTCAACCTGTTGAATCTCCATTTGCAGCTTCGGCACTTCGCCGTGTATGTTAGTAGATAATTCGAGAAGTTTCTCGTCCATTCTCTTTTGACCATCTATAATTTGATCTTTAATTTCCTCTCCTTGTTGTTTCATTTCTTGATTCGACTGCTCTCCTTGTTGCGCTATTTGATTTTTAATTTCTTGGTTTGACTGATTTTGTTGTTCCATTTGTCGTTCGTTTTGTTGTTTCATTAGACTCATCTGTCCCATCATCTGGTTCATAGCAACTATTAACTGCGACAAATCGAAACTTCCAGATGGTAGTTGTGTTGTTTCGGCTGACGGCTGTTTATCTCCTGTCTTCTCTGCCATTGCCGCATCAGTTACTTCCACGCCAAAATCTTGTTGATCTACGTCTAACCCTTCCTTCTCCATGGCACCACGCAGTCGCGCTTGTAAAGCTGCTTTGCTACCATCAGTGGCCAAATCCCGTTTCTCAAGTTCCCTCTTTAATTCTGAAACTTTTAATTCGTTGAAAATTATTTTCTTTTTCTTATTATTCACAATCCCACCGCTGTCACCAATTGTTACGGTTTTGCCTTGTCAAATAAGGTTCGTATCACTGGATTGTGAATAAAACCAATTCAATTTAATTTATCACCAACGAATTTATTTATTTCACACAAAAATTATTACAACACAGTTTATTAATACAAATTCACAAAATCACTTTATATAAATTATTCTCAAATTTTACTGTTCACTAATAATTTTTATTTCCACAAAAACACTTTTTAATTCACTTTTTAATTCCTTTTTAATCTTTACTCTTTCGCTTACCAAAAGTTACTCTAATCTTACAATTTTACTCTATCGCGTTCCAAATACTAATAATCCAATTCGATCTTGTTCGCCTTTTTATATACACAAACCAAACTTCTCGAAAGTTCACGACTTTTCCAGTTGGAATAGCGTAGAAACATTACGTAACAATTTTTATCATGTAAAATTCCATTTAGTACAGTAAAGCATTGAGTTATTAGTTTTACTTATTCTATTACACACTAGGTGTCACCGTCACATTTGTAAAAAAAGAGAAATTGTAGCTACCTCTATCATCCACTTAAAAATACTGGCACTCGCACCACTAAGAATTGTCTTTATTTAAACAAAAGTATTGTGACGGTGACACCTAGTGTGTAATAGAATAAGTAAAACTAATAGCTCAATGTTTACTGTACTAAATGGAATTTTCCATGATAAAAATTGTTATGTAATGTTTCTACGCTATTCCAACTGGAAAAGTCGTGAACTTTCGAGAAGCTTGGTTTGTGTATATAAAAAGGCGAACAAGATCGAATTGGATTATTAGTATTTGGAACGCGATAGTGTAAACTTGTAAGATTATTAGTAATATTTGGTACGCGATAGTATAAAGATTAAAAAGAATTAAAAAGTGATTTAAAAAGTGTTGTAGTGCGATAAATAAAGTAAAAGTGATCAGTAAAATTTAAGAATAATTTATATAAAGTGATTTTGTGAATTTTTATTGATAAACTGTGTTGTAATAAATTTTGTGAAATAAAAAAAATTCGTTGGTGATAAATTGAATTGAGTTTGTATTATTCACAATCCAGTGATACGAACCTTGATTGACAAGGCAAAAACGTAACAAATTGGTGACAGCGGTGGGATTGTGAATAAAAAGATAAAGAAAATGATTCTCAGCGAATTAAAAGTTCCAGAATTAAAGAGCGAACTTGAGAAACGGGGTTTGGCTACTGATGGTGGTAAAGCAGCTTTACAAGCGCGACTACGTGATGCCATGGAGAAAGAAGGGCTGGACAAGGAACATCATGATTTTGGAGAGAAAGTAACGGATGCGGCAACCGTAGAGCAGAAAGCAGAAGATAAACAACCGTTGGTCGAAAAGACACAAGAACATTCTGGAAGTTTCGATTTGTCGCAGTTAATAGCTGCTATGAACCAGATGACGGGACAGATGAGTCTAATGAAACAACAAAACGAACGACAGCTAGGAGAAATTAAAAATCAAATGGCGCAACAAGCAGTGCAGTCAAACCAAGAAATTAAGAATGAAATGGAACAACAAAATGTGCGGCAGTTGGAGACTATAAATCAGTCTAACCAAGAAATGAAACAACAAGGAGAGGAAATTAAAGACCAAATTATAGATGGTCAAAAGAGAATGGACGAGAAACTTCTCGAATTATCTACTAACATTCACGGCGAAGTGGGGAAGCTGCAAATGGAGATTCAAAAGGTTGACGAAAAATTTGAAACGAAGGTTCAGCAGGTCGAAGAAAAATTACAAGCAGAGGTTCAACGTCTCGGGAAAGAGCTAACTGATATCAAGGCAAGTGGAACAACAACACAAGTGGTACAAACCATTCAATCAGTTAAGTTAAAACCACCAAACTTCGACGGTACAACATCATTCGGCATTTTCAAATTTCAATTTGAAACGGCAGCTAATCAAAACCGTTGGAATGATGAACATCTTGTCGCAGCGTTAATAGTGGCCCTTAAAGGTGAAGCTGCGGAGGCCTTACAAACAATTCCGGAAAAAGATCGCAACAGTTATCTCGAAATTATGAAGGCGCTGGATAGGAAGTACGGCAGTGATCACAAGCGAGAAATTTATCGAATGGAATTGAAAAGCCGCTACCAAAAGGGAGGAGAATCACTTCAGGAATTTTCATCGGCAATCGAGCGATTAGTACATCTAGCACATACCAGTACATCAGCCGATTATATGGAAAGGCTAAAAATTGACGCATTCATTGATGGCATTCGAGATCCAGATACACGCAGGGCGGTGATGTTATCACCTAAAGCGACCTTCGCGGAAACCATCGCTTGTGCGTTAACAAATGAAACTGCACAAGCCATCACCAAACCATCAATGAAAATACGCCGAGTGGAAATCGACACCAGCATAAATACGGAACGGTCAACACCAAGATACCGAGACGGAAGCGGCAAAATCAAATGTTGGGCATGTGATAAAATCGGTCACATCTCACGGGACTGCTGGGAATTAAGAAGAAAAAGGGGAAGATCACCATCTCCTATGCAGCGACGACCAAGCGGGGAGCAGGCGTTGGCTAGGCAAGAAGGCCAAATGACGGCGGAGCCGTTAAACTACAACGAGTCAGCTTAAAGGGGCAGAAGCTGACTCCCACAACCGATTGCCCCATAACCTCCATCCGCGTTTCGAAAGTAGCAAGGGGCGGTGACAGCTTAACAATCAAAGGCGACATTGATGGCACGGATTGCATCATCACTCTGGATACGGGAGCAAATCGCACGATTGTCCGTAAAGATCTGATCGATGGAGATGTACAACCAGCTAATGGATTGAAGTTACAAACAGCAACTGGAGATAGTTCAATAATAAAAGGCAAAAAGATCGTGAAAATAAAAATCGGGAGAACTCTTTTCCAACACGAAGTGCTGATTGCAGATATTGTGGATGAAGTTATAATGGGGATGGACTTCATGAGGGCAAATGGCTTCGTGGTGGATGTTGGACGAGGAGTTTTAAGTTACGATAACATCGAGTTGCCACTTCAATCTAGCATTGCCGGGGCAACTATCAGGCGAATTATTATTGATCATCGGGAGAAGCTGCCACCGAATTCGGAGACGATCCTATGGGGAAAATTGGAGGGAGGTTCTGGGTCACCCAGGTTGTGGGTTGTGGAAGCTAACGAAGAGGAGAACGGAGCCAAGGAAATTATAATCGGGAAAGCCCTAGTTAAACCAAACAACGACTATAGAGTACCAATTAGGACTCTAAATCTCTCGGATAAGACGAAAACCATCAAGAAAGGGACAGTCATCGGAAAATGTAACGAGGTTTCAACTATAGTAAAGTGTGAACAGAGAAGTCCGGTTGAAAAAGCCGACATGCAAGGGCAGAAAGAAATGGTAGAACAACTTATGCAGAAATGGACCGAAGATCTTACCGAGGCACAGAAAAATTCTGCACATCAACTACTCAAACGGTACACGTCCATATTCTGCAGTACATCGGATAATAACGGAAGGACCTCAATGGTAAAGCACCGCATTGATACGGGAGAAGAGATGCCAATTAGTCAACCACCCAGGAGACTACCTTTGGCAAAACAACAAGAAGTCAATCGAATGGTAACAGATATGCAGGCAGCAGGAGTAATTGAACCATCTAATAGCCCATGGAGCTCACCGGTAGTATTGGTCGAGAAGAAGGACGGTAGCATGAGATTTTGCGTTGATTACCGAAAACTCAATGCTGTGACGAAAAAAGATAGCTACCCACTGCCAAGGATCGATGACACGTTAGACACATTATCGGGTGCTCAAATATTTTCGACATTAGATCTACAAAGCGGCTATTGGCAGGTGGAAGTCCATGAGGAAGATCGCGAGAAAACAGCGTTCAGTGTGGGTAACGGACTTTGGCAATTTAATGTTATGCCGTTCGGATTATGTAATGCCCCTGCGACTTTTGAACGATTAATGGAGCGCGTGTTAAAGGGATTACATTGGAAGACTTGCCTAATATATCTGGACGACATCATCGTTATGGGGAAGGATTTTGACGAGCATCTAAAGAACTTGGCGGAAGTTTTGGATCGGATACAGGCTGCCGGATTGAAGTTAAGTCCAAAGAAGTGTAAGCTGTTCAGAACTGAAGTCAAATATTTGGGTCATCTCGTAACGATTAATGGAATTCACACCGACGAAGAAAAGATCGCCACGGTTAAGAACTGGCCAAGACCTAAAAATTTACACGAATTACGAAGCTTTCTCGGATTGTGCACCTATTATAGACGCTTCGTGCCAGGATTCGCCAACATCGCCAAGAGTTTACACGAGTTGACCAGGAAGAACAAAGCATTCGAATGGAAGAATGACCAGGAAGAAGCATTCGTGGAACTAAGGAGACGGTTGTGTGCCGCGCCAATCCTCGCGTACCCTATACCCAACGTGAAATTTATTTTGGACACCGATGCAAGTAATGACGGTATAGGAGGTGTGTTATCACAGAAAATTAATGGTCAAGAAAGAGTTATTGCGTACTTCTCCAAAACATTATCAAAACCGGAGCGTAATTACTGCGTGACACGGAAAGAATTGTTGGCTATAGTGGAGTGTGTCAAGCATTTCCATAAGTATCTTTATGGCCAAAAATTCCATTTACGGACAGATCACGGCGCTTTACGGTGGCTGTTACAATCTAAGAATCCAGAGGGACAAGTAGCACGCTGGATCGAACGTCTTCAAAGCTACGATTTCCAAATTGAACATAGGAAGGGAAGTGCACACAGAAATGCCGACGCATTATCAAGACGGCCGTGTCCAGTAGAATGTAAACATTGTGGCCATGTTGAAGCAAAGGAAGGCACCATCGACGTTAGGCTTACGCAAGTGCTGCCTGATGAGGAGTGGACCGACGAAATGATCAGGAAAGAGCAATTGGATGATACGGATTTATCAGTTATAATGGAATGGAAGGAAAAGGAACACCGGCCAACTTGGAGCGAGATCGCGGACAAAACTCCCATTGTCAAGGCTTATTGGGCTCAATGGGATAGCCTCCGTCTTGAGAATGGCTGTTTAAAACGATTGTGGGAAAGCACGGATGGCAAAGTGAAGCAATTGTTGCTGGTGATACCAAAGTGCCGGATTGTAGAAATTCTGAATGTGTATCATGGAGGAGCAAGTGGGGGCCACCTTGGAATTAATAAAACTCTAGCAAAGATACGTCAACGATTCTACTGGGCAGGATGTAGGCAGTCTGTGATAGAATGGTGCCAAAAATGTGACCAATGTGCGGCGGTGAAGGGACCCGCACGCAAAAGTCGTGGAACCATGAAGCAATATAACGTTGGAGCACCATTCGAAAGAATTGCAATGGATGTAGCGGGCCCATTTCCCACCACTGAGAGCGGCAACAAATATGTGCTAGTAATCATGGATTATTTCAGCAAATGGCCGGAGGTGTACCCCATTCCCAATCAGGAGACGACAACAATAGCTGATGCCGTGGTAAACAATTGGATTAGCAGATTTGGAGTGCCGATGGAGATTCATACCGATCAAGGACGGAATTTTGAATCGGTGGTGTTTCAAGAAATATGCCAGATGCTCGGTATAAATAAAACGAGAACAACGCCTTTGCATCCACAGTCTGACGGTATGGTGGAAAGATTCAATGGTACATTGGAGGAATATCTAGCAAAGGTCGTTGAGAAAAACCAACGCAACTGGGATCGACATATACCGATGTTTCTGATGGCCTATCGATCAGCTATACATGACACAACCGGAATGACACCAGCTAAAACGTTATTTGGAGATAATCTACGGTTACCTGGAGATCTAAAGTTTGGGGCTGTACCATCATCGGCTTTATGTGGACAAGATTACGTAGACCGAATGAAACAGGAACTTAATGAGATTCATCAATTTGTACGGGAGAAAATACGGATGTCAAGTGACCGGATGAAGGCTCGATATGACATACGAGCAAATAACCAGGGTTTCCAGGAAGGGCAATTAGTATGGCTTCACAACCCGCAACGGAAAAAGGGATTATCACCGAAGCTACAACCAGCATGGGAAGGACCTTATACTGTCATCACAAGGATGAACGATGTGGTTTATCGGATACGGAAAGGACATCGAGGTAAACCAAAGGTGGTGCATTTGGAGAGGCTGGCCCTATACAGAGGAGGTGATTTGGGTCCTGTTCGGGACGAACAGGCTTAGGTGAGGGGTAGTGTGACGGTGACACCTAGTGTGTAATAGAATAAGTAAAACTAATAGCTCAATGTTTACTGTACTAAATGGAATTTTCCATGATAAAAATTGTTATGTAATGTTTCTACGCTATTCCAACTGGAAAAGTCGTGAACTTTCGAGAAGCTTGGTTTGTGTATATAAAAAGGCGAACAAGATCGAATTGGATTATTAGTATTTGGAACGCGATAGTGTAAACTTGTAAGATTATTAGTAATATTTGGTACGCGATAGTATAAAGATTAAAAAGAATTAAAAAGTGATTTAAAAAGTGTTGTAGTGCGATAAATAAAGTAAAAGTGATCAGTAAAATTTAAGAATAATTTATATAAAGTGATTTTGTGAATTTTTATTGATAAACTGTGTTGTAATAAATTTTGTGAAATAAAAAAATTCGTTGGTGATAAATTGAATTGAGTTTGTATTATTCACAATCCAGTGATACGAACCTTGATTGACAAGGCAAAAACGTAACAGTATAAATGCATAATGAAAAGTGATAGATTTTATCCATATATAAAAATGAGACGGACATATTAAAACTTTTTTATTGTTTTTTTTCAAAATGTTACTACTATCTTACAAATTTTGAGCCACTTTTACGAAAATTGATAAACAGGTTCATTTTTTCGCTTTTCTCATTCTTTTTCGCCAAAAAAAACTTTTGAATTGCGCTAAATAGTATTAAATAATACATTTTGAATAGGCCTCTTCACAATGCAACGAAATCATAAAAAGTGCATCCTTTTATCGTCTTTTGAAATAGAGCAAATGATTAAATGTAAATCAGCTACTAGTTTAGCATTGTACTAAATGAAAATGACAGATGTACTAAAAATTAACTTTGGTATGTTTCCATGCTGAAACACAAATTTTTCATATGTGTACTCGTGAAAGGAAAGTCTGTAGTCTTGATAGAATATCTGGATAAAAGCAAGATTTACATGTATATTTAATAAGTTGTGTAATTCAAGGAAATGAATTAAAAACGATAAAATATAGCGTAAAAAGACCTGCTGGATGAAATTAAACTGAATTAATTGCAATGCAACCACAAACTTAGCGAAAGTATGGAGGTAAAACACAGCTAATAATAATAAGGTTAGGATATTGAGAATGTGCATATGGCACAGTGTTAGTAGAGTATGGATATCTTAGAGGACAGTCGTGGGTTAGGAGAACATGAGTTTGACCCGTATTTTTTTCTTCCTCTACCTTGCCATGCAGAGACTCACCTCTTACTGACCTAAAACCTGTGTGCTGAATGTTAGTTGGTGCGATACTTACTTGCTTTTTCTGCTTTATTAGCTGGATTACTTATGAATTATAATGGTGGTTTGTTTTTGGTAAGGTTATCACTTAATTTTTTTACTGATATGTATTTACTGTTCTACAAGATCCGCCAACAATTTCGGTGTTGATGATTTTTCCAATTTTTATGAGACACATTTTTATTTTGATTTTAAAGAAATTTGATTCATTATATATACAAGTGTAATTTTTGATTTTTGTACATTGACTTTAATTTGTGCAATTTTGCTTACTGCCTAAATGTTTTTCTATTTTATGGTACTTTTTTATAGTTTAATGAAAAGTAATTTTACCTAACGCCTAAATGAACTTTTCGTCTAGTTAACAAAATTATTGGGAGTATTTTTTTTGGTCGACAACGATGTGATTTTTGCCGAACGGTTTAGCGTGAAATCTACAAGTGAAAATTAAAGAAAATTCCTAATTTATTGTTCACAAGTGGAAAAATCACGTTTTTTGGGCAATGACGATGTGAATTTAATTTAGTGTTAATAATTTTCATATTGCAAAGTGAAGCAACTTAGCCAAAAATTGGGTTTAACGGTTTAAAAATGCCGGTTTTCCGTTTTGCAATGATCACTTTGTTTTAGGTTGTGTATTTGTTCGCGATAAGTAAAGGACGAAAAACAGCACGAGAAAATGCCTCGTCGTGCTAATATGCCTGTTAGGGTAGAGCGGCGCAGTCGCAGAGTTAAAATGAGATTAACAAGAAGTATTAACGCAAGTACATCAAACGACAATGTTACAGATAATAAGATAGATAATTTAGTTGGTTCTTTTAAATGTACTTTGAATTCAATTCCGTGTAATTTTAATTGTTATAGTTGTGGTTCAATGAGTTTGCGTGTTCATTTTGTAGTGCCAAACATTTTAAATCGGAAGTCACTATAGGAAACACAGGCGTTCACCTTATGTTGCCATAAAGGCAAAATTGAATACATAGTCCTTCCGATAATTCATCATTTACAATGGTTATTTCTGAAGCTAACTTGTCGAATACTGTTTTAAACGATGTGTACCATTTCAATAATATTTTTTATCATCGAGCTGGCTTTGACATCTGAATATGCCCATCAATCGTGCAACGCACAATTATACTTTTATGATGTTGATACTGCAAATGTTGGTTGTGATGCTGACTAAAGATGCTGTTCAGACCGATGTCGCAGCAATTTTCAAAAATGACGATGATGAACCATTTTTTGAGATAAATATGGTTGTTTTTTCAAAATTGGTAGTATTTTTGTATTAGATTTTTCGTTAGATTATTAGTTTATCCATTATTATTTCCAAACGGTGATCCTGGTTGCCATGTAAATAAGACACATAACATAGCCACTTCTTCTTCCTCTACAGTACCTCGAAATAAAATTACAATGCTTCAATAAACTGCTTATCGTCTCGCAATTCATGATGGACTTAGTCTTTTGCATCGGGTGGTTGATATGTATCTCCGGATTGAACGCACAAGGTTGCATTTTATTCATCAAAATCAGGCCACGTTACATGCAGAAGTGTATAATAATTTAAATTTGATTTTGTGCATAATTTTCCAAATGGTGCTGATCTTTTATTGGTCGTCCATGCAGTATTTATCAAAATTATTTAGATGCAATGTAAATCGTACAACATTTCGGCAAGCCTTCATTATTCACAATCCACAAAGACCTGAAATTATTGAAGCTCTTGAAAGTTGTAATGCAGATTTTCGTCCTAATAGTGTCGTTCGTGTACTTAAAAGTAAACACTTATCGTAAAGTAAAAACAGTTATTTACACTATTGAATTTGAAATACTTTGTCTACCTCGTGCGCATATTTTGATCACCTTGTTAGGGATGATAGATTAGATGGAGTTCTTGATATTGATAAGTTTGTTTGTGCTGAAACTCCTCAAATTCAAACACATCCACAACTATACGAAATTCATAGGCGTCATATGATTCATGGACCATGTGGTGTACTTAATCCAAATGAGGGAAGGAAAATCCACGTGGATATATTGTTTATAGGCGACGTCTTAATGGTATGAATGTTGATGTTCGTGGACATTCTGTTGATAATCGATTCGTAGTTCCATACAATCCATATCTTTTTGGCCAAATTCAATTGTCATTTAAATGTAGAATTGTGTACGACCGTTAAAAGTGTGAAGTATGTGTATAAAGGATATGATTGTGCGTCATTAGAATTTGAAAAGATTTACAAAATTTCTTAAATTTCTTAAGCGCGTACGATTGTTCGTATTGTCTGTTTTCGGGAAGGTTCCGAGAATGAGGCTGTTGCAAATCCTTCAAGGACAAAATTATTGACATTTTTTGACTTGAATAATAATGACTCGTCAGCTAATGGATTTTTGTATAGTAAAATACCCCACTGCATTATGTTTGGACTGATAGAGGAAAAAATTGGACTAAAAGGAAACGGGAAAGTGAAAAAGTCATATGTAGATTGTATGTTGTGTCTCCGAAATATATTGAATTGTTTCATTTACATTTGCTTTTGATGCATGTTCAGCCCCAAAATCATTTGAAGGTTTGCGAACGAATTTAAATATTTAGTATCTTACATTTAATGAAGCATATCACGCGAGGTGTATTGCATCTAGTGTTTCTGATTTCTCGACTTTTAAATTTCTCGAGAATGAAAACGAGAAATATATATTTCTCGAGAAATCTCGAGAAATATATTTTCTTAGAATTCTTCGGTTATAACGTTAAATTAAAAACCAACGTATCGTCACACTAATTTTTGAACTATCGGCTTCTTTTTTTGGTTACGAATTCATTAGCCGTGGAAATTCCGTTCATTCTGTGTTGATGTTGGTTTGATTGTTAAAAGCGAATTTAACAATAATTATATTGAGTCACTTCTTTTTCCCGTGTTTTCAAAAATACTTAGTATTTCCTTACTTAAAGTTTTCATATTATCCTGACAATGCGGTTGAACTTGAAACTCTTTTGACATTTCTAAAATTTATAATTCCAACTGCTCTTGCAATGGCAACGTATTTCAGAACAGTCCGGATTTCCTAAACTTTCGGAGCCATCGATAAACATTTCCTCATTCGCTCCGTTCAGTTGAGTTAACAAATTCCTTGTTAATTTTAAAATTTCATATTTAGAAGATGCACTGACAAAAACATCCTTTTCTCGAATTGAAAATGATTGTGGATTATTCAGATACTTCATTAGAGATACAAATACTTGAATGTTTTGAAAGTTCAGTTTTTAATGAAAGCACCTACTGAGGCTTTTTAGTAATGTATTTGCGGTGTTGATGTGTTCTTCATTGATCATTTTCTCCAACTTTAAATCACTCAATGCCTTCTTGATTGGTTCCTTGAGTCGTACAAATTGTTCAAGCATGGATTCTAACGAGTTCCATGTGGTTTTACAAACCCCAATTAACTTTAATTGTTTTTTTTTCGACTTCGACGACGTATGTTTGAAGGATGTTGTTCCGTACGAGAGAGTTTCGAAAAATGTTTACAACTTTCCTAATTTGAGTGATGGTGGCTGCCATTTTTGGTCGTAATTTCGACGATTTCTAGTTCTGAGTTTGAACTATTCTGATCCTCACTATTTTCAGACTGTGATGCTGATGATGATGGTGTGTTAATGACATATTCGTTTTTGTTAATATATAAGACTTTAATAACAGCCAAATGAATTCCATGATATTAACACAGTTATTGGTGGGAAGGAGATAACCTACCAAATTTTTGCATCACAGCAGCCCCATCCGACATAACGCTAATAGTATCATTTTTCATTTCAATTCCAAATGATTTTAGTTTCTCGTTTACTAAATTTAAAACATTTCCGCCGAAAAACTTCCATTTACAGGGATTAGGCCCAAATTATCCGATTCAGTGATATTATAATATATGTGAACATCCACAAATCTTTTGTTGTTGACGCTAGTCCATTCGTCCAGGGATATGCTAAACTTTTTGTTACTGTTTTTTAGAAAATTAATTTTATTTAGTTACTCAAATTTTTTAGTTTCAAAAAATTTAATGACGAAAAATTGTTAAATCTTTTAGCGGTCATACTTTGTCGAATAAAGCTACTTTTTGTAATTCTGGGAAAGAAAACCCATCAACAGCAACTAATTGAGCAATTACTTCACTCATCGACGGACACTGCCTTGACATGAATTTATCGATTTTTTGAATATCACGGCTGTTTTGAACACATCTCTTATATGCGGGACTACTTCTTCTAATGGTGTTCGGCTCTGGCTTTTTTTCTTTTCAAAGAATGTGTGGCATTCAAATGTATATGAAGATCAGTGATTGCAGATCCTTTACACAATATGGTTTTACCACAAATATTGCAGTTTGATGCATTTTTATTGTTTTTGGTAAAATGTCTCCAAACATCATCGTATTGATTTGGGTTGTTTATTTTATTGGCTCTTTGATGAAAATGGTCAAATTTTTAAAAATAATTTTAAAAAGCAGCTATTTACATAAAATATTTTACTTACCTCAATAACTATTGTTTCTTGAAAATTTTTTGTTTATGATTGTTTTGCATTTCACACAAAATGTCAAACTATTCAGAATGAGTGGTACATAAATCTGCCTTACCATCATTTTAGTTCTCTTTTTTCCCGAGAAGCGTTTTTAATGAAAGAAAAATATTTTTCTCGAGAAATCGAGATTAGATTTTTGTTAAATTTGTCGAGAAATATTTCTCGAGAAGAAACACTAATTCCATCCAATGATAATGAATGGCGTGAATGTTTGAATAAAGCGAAAGAAAGTAAATCTCCTCGACAATTACGTCAAATATTTGAGTTTATTTGTAGTTTGAATGTTCCAGCGAATGCCTTAGCTCTATGAGAAGAGGTTAAAATGTTCATGAGTAAAGATTAACTTGGTCTTCCGAATCCAGTGTATGTGGATGAAAATATTGATTTCGATTCTATTGATCCTATTGAAGGAGGTGCCATTTTTGATGAGATGTAAAGCGCTAATGATGAACAACGCAATTTTATAAATTTGGTTTTGCGTGAATTATTAGATTATAATACTGGCTGCAATGTATTTTGTTGGACAGCTTATGCAAGTTGTGGAAAAACAAACACAAATTCAATACAAATTCCACGCTTGGCAACTGCTTTCAGTGGTACAGCTTCTACTCATTTGATTGACGGCCGAACTTTGCATAATGTTTTCAAGTTATCTATATTCCAATTTTAGAAAATTCAGTACCAAGCATTACTGCTAATAGTGTTCAAGGTCGATGCATTAAATCAGCTCCACTGAAAGAGATTCAAGTTTTTAAACTTAATTATTTCGGTGGTGGAAAACCCATTGTTACCGAGTTTTATTGGTTAATATTAATTATTGAACACGAAAGGTTTGATCAAAATTCATTTAGAAGCAACGAAGTCTAAGGTAAAACGTTATAGGAGCTCGACTAATATTAAATTAATAAATCGGTTGCTCAATTGTAACAAATTCTGTTGTAGACCTTATAATTGTTTTACTTTATCGTGTGTAACATATCCGCAAAGTATATTGTCGTACTTGAAAAAATGCAAAAAGTGACACTTTGCATTCTTGACGCACCAAATTACTATTTAGTGACACAAAAACTATATTTAAACAAAAAATTTCATAAAACATTAGAAACGTTTGCTTTTCTAATACGGGTTGGTGAACTTGACTAGATGGATTAGACGTCGGGCGTTTGAATCTGGGCTGTGTGGGTACATTACACGCAAAAATCGGATTCACTCCAAATAAAATTTAAAACAAAAGATACCTTTCGCAAAACAACACCTGCACTCTTATTCTATAAAAAATAAGATAATGTGTAAACGTGAAAACGGGTAAACTTTGTGATTTTTTACTAAAATTATATTACATTGTTTTTCGATTCTCTTTTCGTTCACTGGTTATCACGTTACAAATTAACTTATTTCTTACAGAATAAAGCTACAGTAGCTACAAACCATTGACGTTTTGGACAAAAAGTTTAGTTTGTTGCAGCCGAATAATAAGGTGTATGTGAGTCATCCGAAAAATAAATAATTGGGTCCTAAATACACCAGATTAGAACTAATAAGCAAATGGTTCAACACATATGTACAAAGACACATTTATTTTCCAACAGAATAGCTAGTGAATAAATTGGTTTAAGAAGAGTTCCTGGAATTCATAGGAGCTATTTCGTCTTGTGAAACAACTCTGGAAAAACAATCCAGAGTCACATTATCGAACATTAGTAGCTAGTCTTTCGAGACGTTATGTGGCGGTTCAGAAAAAGAAAGGCTACCTCACTAGCAGAGCACGAAAATTCACGGGCCCTAGGCGCGTGCCTAGTTTGCCTAGACCTTAATCCGCCCTTGGTCTTTATGTCAGAATTGGCCTGCTAATCGGCCTACTTAAAAATAATAAAATAAATGAATTTAACAACAAAATTGAATTTGAATTCTTATTTAAGGTCGCCAGAAAAATATTCGAAAGTTATATCACGTAGGAATAATTTTCATTATTAAAATACGCGTGTAAGAGGAGAGCTTAGAAAATCCGTATTTCCATCCATATTTTTGTACATAATTGGACAGCGTCGAAAAAAATCCTTTCTTAGTCCACAGTTGAAAACGTTGTCGACACAAAATTGCGATTTCACAACAAACAACGATTTACAAACGAAATTCATAACACAAACTTTGCCAGGCGAGAAGCAAAAATGAAAGAATTTGAATTTTTTAATGAAAATAGTTTTTTTATTCAATATAATCTCCCTCTCCTTCAATCCTCCAATAATTATATACCATCTCTGTAATGAGACATTTTCCGGAAGCTCTGCAAAATACTGTTCCACGGCTGCAATAGCTTCTTCATTCGACGAAAAACGCTTTCCACGAAGGAATTGTTTCAAGTTTCTGAAGAAATAGTAATCGCTGGGAGCCAAATCTGGTGAATACGGTGGATGTTCAAGCAATTCTTAATTTAATTCGTTCAATTTAGCCATCGTCCTGATGAAAAATTATTATTTTTTTCTGTAAAGCGCGTCTTTTTCACGAATTTTTGTATCCAACTGGTTCAAAAGGTTGCAATAATATTCAGCATTAATTGTTTTACATTTTTTTAGATAATCAATCAACAAAATCCCTTTTGCATCTCAAAAAACTCATGCCATGACCATTTTTGCCGATCGTTCTGACTTCACCTGTTTTGGAGCTGAACAACCAGCTTCAGTCGATTGTAAACGTTCTTGTTTCAGTTTAGGATCATGGTGCTAGATCCAAGTCTCATCCGTCATCCATAGTTATAAATATCCGCACAAAATCGGTTTTATTCTGCTTAAAACGCTTCAAATTACGCTGAGAAATTTGTTTTCGATTCAGTTTTTGTTGAATTGTTAACGAATGCGGCACCAGTTTTCCAAACAGTTTTTTCATACGTAATTCTTCATGTAAAATATGGAGTACTCGTTCGTTCGAGTCAAACTTGCAAACAATATTATACACTTGCTCAATGAATTTTGGTATTGTTGCACTTTTTTGACGTCCACTACGTGGTTCATCTTCAACGCTTGAACGACCACGTTTAAACTCTAAAACCCATCGATGCACAGTTGGAAATGAAGGAGCAGATTCCTTAAACACATTTTCCATTTTTGTATGAATTTCTGTTGCTGATAAACCTTCCAAAACAAAGAATTTTATCACTGTACGATATTCAATTTTTTCCTTTGTAAACGAATACACTGACACGTCAACTTCTAATGACTTGTAAATAAAGAGTGAATTCCCAGATCAAAATAAAATTGTTTATATGTTCAAATTTAAGATGAAATATTAAAATGGCGTATAAATTTTGATCCCTCTACTGGTCAATAGGTGTCACTATCAATACTTTTCAACCAACCTGTATAATAGTTGTGAACTTGTGTCTAGTCTCCGAGGTTTTATGAGGAGATTGTAGGATTTTCAGCACGAAACACGGCCATTAATTCTCTTGCAATTTTCAGAATATCAAATAATTGTAGATGTTATGATTAATAAATTAGCTGTAGTACCTATTGAAGATATTGTGGTAGCCATCATCTGTTAGAAGGCTGTTTGGGTCTGAAAGAAAGTGAAATGATGGCCAGTTAAGCCACATGCAATGCAAGGGTACTGGATAACGAGCAAAAGTAGGAATTTACCAATAAATAAAATGCAATTACCGATAATTCGGTAATACATTTTTGCAAAGGCTTACCGTGAGTTTGTTTTAATAAAGATTTTGAAATTTGTCTGTAATACTTATTTATACCAAACTTTAAAGTTTATTTAACAAACCGTTCAAGTCACCTCACAAAATAGAGCGATCTGTACAAGCCTGTCGGCCTACAATTATGTAGTGTATGTTTGCGTTATTATCGATTTTACTTTCCAAATAATTGCTAAGAAGGAAGGTAATGAAAATTCGGTGCCATATAACACAATTTTTATATATGTATGTAAGTACTTCAAAACTAAAATCTCCAAAATAAATTTACATAAAAATAATATATCAAACCACAAATATTCGAGAAAAGCTATTTTTTTCCAAATCGACATCAAAAATGTTAAAGAAAAACGTATCCGAAAAAAATTATCTTACCTTCGTCTACAAATAATTTTCCAGAATAAATCAAATTCGCAATTAAGAAAATAAAAATGTAACATTGGATTTATAAAATAGTTTATCTCGATTATTTATAGCTTTTTGATTACAAAATTTATTATCTGGAGAAATTGTTACGACAATATCGATATACCGCCAGTATACCAACATTATAAATTAAATTCATTTGGAACAAATTGACAAGCTGATATTAATCAATTATTTAATATTATGAATTTTTAATCTTTATTTATGAAACAATTTTTGGAAGACGTTACTTTTAATTATTCAGATAAAATCGCGAATTTCATTTACATATTTCCACGTCTTATTAAGAAAGTAACGTATATTTTATCCTTCAAACGGTTATTATTTCAAATCCCTTTAAATTAAATATTAATATAGTCAATAGAACTGAGCTTCTGAGATATCTAGGTAATTCTATAAATATATAGGTAATATACATTATAAGAACTGGAGAGAAAGGTTGAGAAGTGAGGAAGGTTGTTATAGAACATTCATGGTTTTCTGATTTTACCTAGATTTAACAAAACTTCAACTACCGAGTTAGTTAGTTTGTTTATATCAAACTTCAAAGGAAGTTATGGTGGTACCAATAACATTAAATATTTGGGGTTAATCGTAGATAGCCGTTTGGACTGAAAATGTCATAAATCTGACCTAAATAATTCACAGAATGTATTCTGGTATCAGGAAAGTGTATCTTTTGCGTTCTAACTGTTCTTTTTCGGTTCTAAAAATTTTTTAATCATGCCTTAATTGGGTCCAGATTGCGCTATGGTATTTACTGCTGGGGCGGTACATACTACGAGTCAGTCCGGCCTTTGGTTATTGCTCAAAATTCCATACTAAGATTTCAAGAATAAATTGTGATCATCTTGGCCGTTATTTAAAACGAGTAATATTCTGCCACTTAAACAACTTTATATTTTCAAGGTCATGAATGTATATTTTGAGAGATGTGGAAACCGTTTCTTGAGTTGTCTAAGTTACATTTTGCGAAAGAACACATTGCATTTTCGTACTGTTCCTAAATTTTTAAAAACCCATTATTTTAATTACTTTTCAGTTACCGCTCCTACAATTTTTAACAAGCTTCCCAGAAATTCACAATCTAAATTTTTGTCATCTATATTGAAATTGTGCCTCTTCTTTATTTTTGAGCTTATTGTTTAATGTGTACAATTTTGGTTATCACTTTTGCCTTCGTAGTAATCTGCTTTATTATTTAATTTGTTTCATACTCGTATGTGTATTTACTTAATTTTAATTCAATATCACCTTTAGTTAATAATATTGTGTTTGTTATTGTCGCTTTGTATCAAAGAATTATTATTTCGATTACTTATTATTATATTTCTTATTTTTATTATTTCTATTGTTAAGGAAAAACGCCTGTCACTGGTAAATATCATACCAAAAGGCTTTTCCTGTTTTGTGTACTCTGGTTTCAAGATTTAAATAAATAAATAAAAATAATGTTTTACCTATCTTCGCTGTAGTATCAGGTAGACTGCTTTTCTAAGCTTTAATTGTTTAGTAACCGAAAAAGAACAGTTAGAACACAAAAGATACACTTTCCTGATACCAGAATGTAGTGAATTATTTAGGTCAGATTTATGACATTTTCAGTCCAAACGGCTATCTACGATTACCCCCAAATATTTAATGTTATTCACGGAATCAATCGTCAAACAATTATCCAGGCAATTACCACTCTTAGTACAACGACAGTCGTGATAAATTAAGTCTCTATTGAAAGCACGCAACTCATTTAAATTAAATAACATCGCTTTAGTTTTCGGACTTAATACCAGTTTATGTACAGCAAACCACTGACTTAATAAACCTAAGTCAAAATTAATATCAAATGTAATTGTGTAATAATTAGAACTATTGTACACAAAAGCCATATCGTCAGCAAAAGCCATCACTTTACCTTTAAAATTTTGAGTGAAAACCGAATTAATATAAATCAAAAACAGATCGGGCCAAGTACTGAACCCTGTGGGACACCGGCTTCCAGAACCAATGCTCCACTAACACAAAAGCCACAACGAACACTTTGTGAACGATTAACAATAAATGATTTCAGCCAATTATAAACACAACCACGAAAACCGATATTTCACAATTTATTCAAAAGAACGTTATGATCCACCATATCAAATGCTTTTGTAATATTGACAAATAGAGCAGCTACCAATTTAGAATTATTAAGACCCCCATGAAGTGAATTTAGCAGTTCGATCAGAGCATCTTCAGTCCCTAAATTACACCTAAAACCAAATTGACACTTACTAAAAAGTTCGATCCATCCAGAAAATCAACTATCCACGTTTTGAATGCTTTTTCAAAGATTTTTGAGGTCACAGAAAGTAAAGAAATTGGTTGATAGTTCGCAATTTGCAAACGATCGCCTTTCTTAAATATCGGGATTACTGCAGCAACTTTAAGTGACTCAGGGAAAATGCCTTCAAAGATACTTCGATTAAAAAGAATGCATAAAATATCAACAATGTTAAAGATAGTTTTTTTAAATAACCAATTACTAAAACCAAACATGTCTGCAGAGTGTTTATCTTCAAGAGAGTTTAAAATGTGAAGTATCTCTGTAGATAAACAATGCCGGAAAAAAAAGCTGCTGCTAGATGATTTATCTAAACTTACAGTAACATCGGCTAGTCGCGAGCAGTTGGGAAACTCCTTACGAGCCTTTGATACAACATTGCAAAAATATGAATTGAAACAATTAGCTATATCTCCTGCAGAGGCGAAACAATTATTATGTTCATCAACTATTTCAAAAATATTGTCACTGGAGGTATCCTTATTTAGAATTTCATTAATTAATGACCATTGTTGTTTAACGTTACCGGTGGTAACCTTTTGAAATCGACCCAAATAATTCTTTGATTTAGCCTCAAATATTTCCTTTTTTAATTGTTTTGACACCTGACAAAGAAAGCTTGATAAGTCCAAATTACTGGGATTTTTTTTTTAAGTTTTCTACTAAGCCTATTTTTCTTATAGATTTTATAAAGAAGGGAATTGTTCATCCACGGTTTAAGCTTGAAAGTTTTTTTATTCGGTTTATACGTATTTACATTGGTCAACATAACTAGAGAGCATAATGGTAAACAAATCGAAAGCTGCAGAAGTATTGGCTCCAAATAAGACTATATTCCAAGATTCAAGTAACATTAATTGGTTCATACGGTCAAAGTTTATCAGAAACTTCATATCTGTATTAATTTTATTATTAGATTGTTCTTTGTTACTATACCCTTAAAAGACAAGTCAATAAAAATGGCACAATGGTCCGTGATACGTAAATCCTCAACTATAGACTCAATTGCAAAATTAGAGCATCGATAGAAAACATGATCAATGCAAGATGAAGAAACACTAGAAATCCTGGTCGGCACATTTACATCACAGAATAATCCATGGCTGGACATTAAAAATGTATACTGTTAATATTGGCATCCCCCACCAGGAACAAATTTTTTGATTTAATTTTAATCAAGAACAAATTAAGCTCAACCAAATATGCGTCAATATTATAAGAATGAAGTCTGTAAATACACACAATAGTTATTTTAGTATTTTCAAAATAAGTATCAATTACTAAAACATCAGCTGTCTTTAATTTAAGATCATTATGAATTTTGACAATTAAGTTATAAGCCACGAACACAGCAACACCACCAGCTCGCTGGATGTTATTACAATTATAGCAAAAAACTTAAATCCAGCTAATGAATAGTTGCCAATTTCAAAATCATTTATCCAAATTTCTGATAATATTATTAATTTAGGTAATTGAGCCAACGATTGAATATGACAAACCAAGCTATCAAAGTTTTGCCGCATACTACGAATATTTTGAAGTAGTAGCTTAGAAACCATCTACGACATTTCACTCTCTCCAACACAATACCCAGAATGTGTTGAACAGTTCAAGGTCAATTCAATATCACCAATTGCATCACAAAAAATTAACACCCTATATATAAATAAATAAGTATGAAATAAAAATATCTAATGAAAAATAAAGATTTAAATTAAAAAATATAAAATGTACTAAAAAATAAGAAAAATAAAATATAACAAAAACAAAAAATATAACACATACCTAAGGTTAGAATAAACTCGGCTATAGTTTGGCCATATAAACCAAAAAAAAAATAAGTAAAATTTAATAAAAAAGCAAATAGAAATGATTGAATCATAAAAAAACAAATAAATTATAGGCGCATTTTATTTTACCAAATTCAAATTGGTATTCATTACTAAATCGCGTCCCCGCTGAATTTAAAAAATCACAATCACCAAACAAACATCAATTTTTTGTTATATCAAAATAAATTGAATGTACATGACGGTATCGACAACCATTTAGAACTTTAAAAATTAATTTTAGCTAAACACAATAACTAAAAAATATTGTTACGTTTTTGCCTTGTCACTCAAGGTTCGTATCACTGGATTGTGAATAATACAAAATCAATTTAATTATCTCAAACGAATTTATTTATTTCACAAAATTTATTACAACATAGTTTATCAAAACAAATTCACAAAATCACTTTATATAAATTATTCTCAAATTTTACTGATCACTTTTACTTTTTATTTCGCATAAAAACACTTTTTAAATCACTTTTTAATTCCTTTTTAATCTTTACTCTATCGCTTACCAAATATTTTACCAAAGTTTACTCTATCGCGTTCCAAATACTAATAATCCAATTCGATCTTGTTCGCCTTTTTATATACCAAACTTCTCGAAAGTTCATGACTTTTCCAGTACTAATAGTGTAGAAACATTTAGAACTGTCTGATCATGGAAAATTCCATTTAGTACAGTAAAACATTGAGCTTTTCATTTAACTTATTCTATCACACCCTAAGTGTCACCGTCACAATATTATTGGATTTTGAAAACCACGTACACAGCGGGTGTTCACGAATACCAAAACTGTATTGGATTCATGGCAATGTGTTATAAATGGTCAAATAAAATGCGCCTTTTATAACACTTTCGTATGGTTTGAGTATAAGCTAAATAAAAAAACAGCACAATAATACATTTGTAAAGTTTTAAAAATTTAACAAATTCTAGAAAAAAAAAATCAAAAGATTGTGAACTATACATAACTGAGAATTTAACTTAATAGAATAATTAAACTTCGTAGAAACCTTAAGCATTGAAAGAGATGCAATCATCATGAAAAAATACATTCAAACGGCTGATGTCATTGAGCGAACGAACGTATATAGAAAATTTTACTGTTTAAATCATCTGATTGCTTTAGTAAAATGACGTTGTCCTTGACCCATAAAAACTTGAAATTAATTTTTTCTTTAAGCAATTTTGAAGCAGCATAGAGTTTAGTTTGTAATATGGTGAGGTGATGCATAATCAAAATTTTCTGATCCGAAAAACCATTCGGCAGAGCAATATTAAGCTGAGATGTACGGGCAGTTGATTTGTTTAAACGAAATTTCCTTAACGTAGCTTCTTTTACATGAATATTTTTAAATTCCACAATGATCATTGTCCTCTGCTCCTTATTGCTGGTTGGAATGGCCCGTTTAATAGACCGAATTGAGATTACATCATCTTGAGTAAACAACAAACCAGTTCTTTACCGTGCGCTGCATTATTAGATTCAGGGAATCCAGAAATTACTATTTCATTTCGAAGTTTCTCTTCGTTTTCAATCTTCAATTCATTCTTCACACATTTAGACTCCAACTCCTTGAAGCTGAGAGATTTATTTTCAACAAGAACCGTTTTAACTTGGCTCTTTAAATCCTCTAAAAAAACTCGTTACGAAATCTTGTGATCTTTCCACATTAGCAATACTGGTTTTAAGCTCCATTAGAATGTTCATCTTATCTGGTAGATTAACGTTATTCATAGATTCATTAGAAACAGTATCAGCTTCCGCACTAATTATTAGCGATGAGCGGCTATTTCTCGTGCAAGACTCACATTTCCACAAAGCTGAACCATCTTTTAACCGATCAAGTAAGTCTTCCGCAATTGATACACAAGAAACATGAAATACTTTTTTACATGCTCCACTACTTCTTAAACATTAATGATCACTTTTGATAAAGTTGAAGAATTTCATAACAGCGATTCCAATTGCAGAATTATGCTTGAACCAAAGCATAACATATCTGTAGAAGGAAATGGAATATAAACGAAAGTGCTAAGACGGATGTTGCTCCTGAATCTGAAGGAATTACATTTTCCATTACATTTTTTTCAGAGATAGGTTTTAGTACAATACTTTTGCTAAAGTACGTCTTAAACATTGTGTTCTTGCTAGGCTGGTGGAACCCATGGTCAAAATTACAAGCTCAATTCAGTACGTAAAACGTGAACGTAAAATATCCAGGAACAATAGCCAAAAGTCGGTAATGCAGATTGTGGTATCCCTACCAAAAAATAAAACATCGGTAATGCAGATTGTGTTATCCCAACCGAAAATAAAAAATAAAGTAGTTATCAATCGATAGTGTTTAGCTGAAAATTACTCTGAATATATGGATAGCATTGAAGACCTTTGTCAAGATTCTTATGTAGCAAAATCTGGTTCCAGTTGGAATAAAATCAGCCTCTATGTAGTGTGTTATGTCTGGAGATGGATTGAATTTTTGTAACCTGTGAACGGCTATCGCAGGAAAAAAATTGAATACAAGTTTCCCATGAGAAATCTGGGAACATTCGGTTTTCCAAAAATCATTAGAAACTTTGTAAAAACTTTTTATACAAATTAAAAGAAATTTTTCCTGCAATAGCTACTGACAAGTCACAACAATATGTGTCAATCAACCCATCATAAGACTCTAGAAGCTGATTCTATAAAAATTTTCTAATGATTTTTTAAAAATCGAATTTTCTTCGAAAATCGAATTTTCCGAGATTTCCGACGGGAAACTTGAACTGAATTGTTTTTCCTGAATATTATATGAATTGGTTTAATAAAAAATGTACCTGGTAAAACAAAATCTATTACTGAAGTAACACTAAAGATCATTAGTTGACTTAGATGCCCAGCAAGAGACCAGCTCGTAAAACATGAAATTGTTGGTTGTAACAATTAGGATGATCTAGGTAAAAGTATTATTCAACTGAAAACTAACTCTTTGTCCCACATTACTCCAGATCACATATCAATTTACAAATTTGCAATGTTCATCTTCCCACATTACAAACCACTTATAGGAAATGGACTTTTTGTTTTACAAATCTTACAGCTGTATAGTGCCGACATTTACCCGACTTTATGCTTCATTTCAGTCACTGAATCACCTGAATTTGAGCTTTGCAGAGAACCGCTTGATCGTATGCTGTTGAATTAGTGTCCCTTTTTGTTGTTTCCCATGTGATTCAGCATTATGAGGAAATTTCAATGCACCCTTACTTCACTAATATATTACAGTTATTGAAGCGTTGTTAGGATTTTTCCGGAAAACATTTTTGTAAAATTGGAGAGGAAACACGCCTGGTTTCTATAATGATTAACTTGCTCGTGCTTGACACAACTATAATTAAAGCAAAAAGGTTAAATTTGGCAAAAATTGGATTAATCAAGTGAAATAAAAATAAAATGATATTTTGCAATAGAATTACAAAACATTTAATTTTGTCAACATTTCTTGCGTATACTTTGTTTACCAGTTGCTTTCGTAAACAAGGGCTCAATGGGGCGTCAATAATTACATAGATTTTGACAGATGTTCGCATGTGGAAAATGGAAGTGGAATTCGAGACTATGGCCCCAGGTACTCTTTCAGTCTGCAAAAAAAATTGTTTTAAAAAAGAGTGAACTCAATCAAGTGAAAACGAGTGACAACTCAAAAAATAAAGTTTTGAACATTACTGAAAGTCATTTGTCACCCTATACCTCGAAAATACCAATAACCTTTAAACTATTTAAAGCTGTATTGAAAAATTACTATTTGCGCGCGAATAATTATGAAGCAAAATTCCACGTAAAAATAATGAAAAATATCGATTTTTTGTTGAGTGAAAGCCACCGCATTTTTCAAGCATTTATTTTTTGTGCGATTTTAACTATACAAACAAAGTTTCTAAATTGTATGTTAATTCTTGTTCCCCATATCGACAACGTATTGTGAATTTCAACTTACAAATCCATATAAATACATAAATATGTACATACGAGTCTGTATACACATTCACATATAATAAGTACTTTAATGTGCTTTAAAAAAAAAAAATAAGCTTTCAGTAATATTATGTAAATACATAAGTATGTAGTATAAAAGTTGTTTAACAAATATGTTCCTCGTGATTTCGACGAAATATATCAAGAGATCGATGACTAGAATATAAAACTACATAAATTTTACGTTGTTTTTTGTTTGCCCACCTCTACCCGCATTTGAGTGAATAAAAACAATTTTATTTATGAGCTTTTTACCCTATACATACATATATTAGTTGGATTACGCTACATATGTACAAAAATAAAATTTAATTTACACAAAAAGTAATTTTTCCTTTTAGTTTTTACTTTCACGTCCCATCAATCTTGTTCGTCTTTTAATTCTGTGCGTATTACACCACCGTTTTATGCATCCACATATAAACACACACACCCATACATAATCTCCCTTTCTCTTCCATATTGATTTTTTCAGCAATCATTTCACAAAACGGGAAAAAAATGCTCCGTTTTATTTTATATATGCACACAATGTAATACGTTCGTTCGTTTCTTATATGGAAGACGAGCTTTTTTTTTTTGGAATTGCCGTTGTTCTGTGCTTGTGCTCGTTCTTTCTCTGTATGTAGCATTTCTTGTTATTGTTTACATGAAATGTCAATCAACTTTTTTTCTCGTTTTTGTTTTCACTTTTTTTTATGGTTTTTGAAAAATTAAAACGGAAATTTTCTTTAAGTGGAAATGTGATATGTTTTGTATTTATGTTTATGTGACGGTGTTGGATGAAATTCGAAATAAAAGGCGTGACTTAAGAAATATGACGTATTGTGTTTTATGTACATACGTAATTTTTGTATTCAAAAGCATTATTAAATATTACAGTTCCACTGGATTTACACGATTTAGGATTAAGTAATAAAAAAAAGTTGTTCCCAGCTGATTTTTAACCAAAATATATTATAGTATACAAGTGTATAGGATTGGCACAAATTAATTTTATTCCAAGACAGTTGAAAATATTAGAATCGATATATTTTCGAAGAAAGAAATTTGAAAATTAATCGACTGAAAGGAAAATAATTTCTTTATAGAAATAGAATTGCAAAAAATACAATAAATTAAATTGGAGTTATTATTTACAAGAAGAAGATGTTATAAAAAATTAAAACTTCCAATTACACGGCTTTCAGATTTCATTAATTATATATTTGCGATTATTTATTTAAAAGCCTTAATTTGACCATTGTTTTTTGTAAATGTATAGTAATTTTCAAAATTAAAATAAATTTCAATCGGTTGGTAAAAAAAAAAATGTGGCAAAAAACTAATTGAAAAATAAAATAAATAGCAGCAATTTAAATTATGTATAAATTACGATTTTATTATAATAATTAAAATGTTTAATTATGCCGCAATAAAATTTCACCGCAAACCATAACAATTTCTTTGCGATTTAGTTTCTATGGCGTTTTGATTCCACACATTCATCATGATTAACTATAGAAAATGAGATTAATATAAACAATGCCGTCTAGAATATACAGTGCTGGGGAAAAAAAAATTGGACAAACATATTTTTTTACAAATTGGAGTCTTTTTTTTGCTAAAATTACAAAACTTTTAAAAGCAATTGGTGTTTCATTTTAAATACATATATGACCGAATTTTTTGAAAAAAAAAAACATTTACCTGTAATTTAGGGAGAAAACCCGAAAATGCCAAAATATTCAAAATACGTTGATTGGAGTTAAAGTAATGGAATAAATTAAACACATGAATTTGATAAATTTTTCGTCGTAGAAGGTATGGATTCCCAAATCGTCATCAACAAACTTCTTAAAGCTTGAATTGATTCTGGGCGATTTCTTGCTACTTCTAGCTTCATTACAGACCAAATATTTTGTATGGGATTTAAGTCTGGACTGTACGGGGGCCAGCTTAAAACATCGATATTTTTTTCTGCGAAGTACTTTTTCACCTTTAAATGAAGAGAAAAGGAAAAAGAAACAAGTTTTTAACAAATTATTTATGTTTATCTGAAAGCCAATTTTTCTATCTACTCGTACAATTCAAAATTAGTAACTCACAACTTTGGCGGTATGGCACGGAGCGTTGTCCTGTTGAAAAATAAATCTGCAAGTCTCGCCAAAAAGCTTTAACACAGAAGGCTCAAATTCGTTATGTAGGACCTGCAAATAAACAGCTGCTGTAATTTTGGAACTAAGGAAGCACAATCGACCGGTTTCATTTCCAGAAAAACATCCCCAGACCATAACTCCTTCATTTTTCGGTGGAAGTCTTAAAAGACATTCGTTGCTAAGCCTCTCGCGAGATTCTCTCCGTACGAGAATTCTTCCATTTCCAACATGCAGCTTGAATTTTGATTCATCGGAGAAAATCACATCATTACACATCTCTTGAGTCCAAGAAACATGCTCCTGTGTTCATAGCAAACCTTTTTTTTCACTCGTAATATGAACTCAGGCTTCTGGACTGGTTTAAGTGCTCTCAAACCAACTTTAACAAGTCTTTTTCTTACTAAGCTGGCTGAAATGTGTTTTCCCGTTGCTCGCTCAAGATCCCCTCTTATGTCCGATGAAGTTTTAAAACGGTTCCGATGACATTGTAATATTAAAAAATGATCTTCCACTGGCGTTGTCTTTCTGGGCCTTCCAGAGCCTTTCTTTCTTTGTGTACTGCCCATCTCTCGCATTTTTTAATATTCCACGTGAGAGTACTTTTAGGAATTTTTAATCTTTCTACTATTTCATGCGTGGTTAAATTTTGACCAATTTTTTACACATCAATTGCGGGGTTGTACTGCCATAATAGAAGCAACAGGCGGTTTAACAAAATATTAATATTGAAGATAGAATTTGTACAACCAATAAAATACAAAAACAAAAAGTGTTTATTTTATGCCATTACTTTCACGCCCTTAAGTGCCAAATGGGATATTTTGAAATGAATCCGAAATGTATTTAAAATAAAACATTAAGTCAATTGCTTTCAAAAGTTTTGTAATTTTAGCAAAAAAAGGACTCCAATTTATAATAAAATATGTTTGCCCAATTTTTTTTCCCCCAGCACTGTACAAGCCATACTACTGACAACGTCACTCCATTTATATCGACAGTTTCATTAACCTTCTGCAGATGGCATTAGTGCTAGAAAAATGAAAGAGAATAAAACTTGAACACGAAGAGATTAAAATGTGAAAAATAAAAATAATAAATTTATTAATACCAGCGCAAGAAAAGGAAGTTGTACTCATGTTACATTTTTAGTTAATATTTATTTAAATTTAAATCATTATTTTATTAATAATTTTATTAGTTTTAAATTATGCATATAAAAATATGTACAACCTTCCTTTCGTACGCATGAGAAAATACTAAATATTTTTTTTTTTTTTTGAAATGTTTTATTCTCTGTTTCTCTCCACTCTTTCATTTTTCGAACGTTAATTGCCATCTGTGATATGTCGAGGAAAGCAAAGAAAAATAATTTTTGCTTGCAGTAGTATGGCTAATGGCTTGTATATTCTAAAAGGCATTGATATAAATGACTGTAATCTTATTATTGTAAGTTTTTATTGAAAATTGTTAAGGTTCCATTTGACTCTCAGTAAGATAAACGTGGGCCAATCATATTGAATTTCAATCGAGCAGTTGCTTTATATTTTTTGTATTTTGTCAAATGTCAGTTATCTATATATTTCGTAACGTTTCATAAACTTACGAGTATTTAGATTTCCAAAACCTAAAAATATAAACCAAGAAGAATGACGTCACGCTCCACGTGTTTTCAGTTGTCAAACATACCTTGTCATATTTATATCATGGTGCAATAGTACCTTCATGTTTATATGAAAATAAAGCGTATTTATGAAACTGACAATGGGTTTTCATTGGGTTATGGGTTATTTATTGTGTGTTTTGTCAGTATGACTAAATGTGAGATTTTAAATTGATTTTTAGATGAGATTCTGGAATTTTGCCATGTAGTTTGGAACTTGGTTATTTCTTAACCGATCATGATGAAATTCGACATGTATGACGGAAGTGGGATCCTATAATGATCGTTAAATGAAGCTCTGAAATATGGCCAATTAGTAAGGAACTCAGTTATTTCTCACCGATTTTAGCGAAATTCGACAAGTGCGATGGAAATACTATACACAACACACACACACACACATACATACAACTAGGTCAGCCGATCGTTGAATGTCCCTACCAGAACATCCAATTTTTCCACAATCACTTTTATTTGGATCTGTGAACAGTAGATCAAATGTATCCATTTCGCCTGAATTATTCATTTTACCTACCATTCAATTATTAAGTATGGCAAATTCAAATATAATAAAATTAACCTCCACACAAATTAAATTTTAAAATTTATACTAAACTCTAAAACCACCAGACTATTCACGTTTAATATTATCAGAGGAATGAAGAGAGAATGCAGAAAATGGTTCGAAATAAAAACGAGAGAGAGGTTTAGCAGAGATGATAAGCAATTAGTGTGGAGGTGTACCGTTTTTAGAGTAATATACATAGTTATCTGCCTTTGTGGTAATATTCTGTTTTTTCAAAACTAGGTAACTTATAATATCACTTAATATTAAACTAGATATCTCTGTTTGGTTTCTTTACAATGTTTCATAACAACCGGTTAAGTATAGATATCGTTTTTCAATTTACATTGTAATTTAATTTGACTTCTGCTTAAAAAGGAATATCTTGATTAAACCTTGATTAAGATCAGAACCTGTTTTGATGAAAATTTTCTCGGGAAATAAAGAAAATTCCAAAAAAAATTGTATGTATTTCTTATATTATATGAAGTTCTAAATCGAATAGTGGTGATATCTCAAAAACTAGGTATCTCCAGTTAAACAGTTTTTATTTAATGCCACGGATAAATCCAACTAGGCATAGTTACAAGCTGTCATTGTACGTCGAAGCCTTCGTAAAATGCCAAGTTTATTATTGCTAAAGCATCCCAAAACCATCATGGAGCCACCACCAAATTTCATTGTTCGACAAATATTTCTATCCGTCACTCCGATATTCTTATCAAACCAGATCCAAAGTCGCCGATCAGATCCAATACGATTAATTTTCGTTTCATCTGCCCATATTATCTTCTTCCAGTCATCTATTGTAAACTGTTTATATTTTTTGGCCAACAATAGACGCTGTTGTCGATGTTTTGGTGATAAGTATACCTTTTTCCTACTAGAAGGTCGTGAAGGCATTAACGAACGCTGGCTGAAGTGAAGCTCAATAAACACATAATTAAATTTCATCATATTTGGTTAAGAAATAGCCAGTTCCATCTTAATTGGCCATATTCCAGAACTTTATCTCAAAATCCGAAATCTTCAAATCTAGAAGAAAATTACATTCACCAATGGCCTATGGGAAATGTGCATATTCACCTGAAAATATACGAAATATTATTGTAGTATTTTGTTCAATTTATACGCACATTTGCCACTCACTTTGGGAAATGTGTAGGTACATTAACCGGTAAATGTTTACATTCTCTTATTTTGCACATTTGCAGAGCCTTCTAGAGTATAGAGATATCATCATCATAACGTATTTTTAGAAGCTTTTTTATTGGTGTAACTTTTCAGTGATTTCCATAGGAATCCATACTAAAAATGATGTTTTTTAGCTTCAAATTTTTAATGAAAAAGGCAAAAATATTATAAAACCAAAAACGATATAATACCGAGACGTCTCATGAACATTTATTTTCAAAAAATGGAAAAACAACCACAACAAATGAAAAATACAGTAGAACTATAATAACTTTAACTTCTTACTCTCTTTAAATCAGACTCTCTGCTGTTAATTTCTTGTTACCTCTTACTTTTTCTTGATTTGCGATATACTCTACGAGTATAAAGAATACAAAAAACAAATCGAACAAAAATTTGTTATTTTTGTTTATTTTTTGTGTTTACAATATTTATGTGTGAGTGTACATACAAACAAAATGTGTGATTGTTGCAACAAATAAATAAAAAATATGCTAGATAAATAGAAAATAAATGCTTCTTGCATAGATTCTATTATGTGTTGAATTCAATTTTCGACTAGTTTTATGTTTCGATCAGTTGACGGTTGCCCATCAACTGATGAGATAGCGATAGTAAATCTTATGACAGCGTTGTTATGACTCAGATGGACGTGTACGAATTCAGTCTGTAATAATAATAAAGAAATCTAATAATATCGAACCGTATTTATAATCATCCATCAATAATAATATCTACACATCATAAAAGAGACACAACAGATTTGCGACGAGGTGAAATAAATAATAAATTATTGATTTTTCGAAGCTGTGCAAGAAAAATTAAACATTTAAAGGTTATGTGCAATTGCAAAAATAAATAAAATAATTCAAGTGCAAAAATGAATCCGGAACAATTGCAACAATTGATAGACGCGATGAATAAAAATCAGAATTATTGATCGAATCAATGTTATCTGGAGAAGGACGTAACGGTAATCAATCATCGAATTTTACCATTTCACATATTCCGGCGTTCGAAAATTTTGATCCTAAGAAGGAAAGCTTTAAATATTACCGTCAACGTTTCGAAAATTATATTAAAATGAAACAACTGGATGAAGATAAAATCAAAAGTGCACAGATACTATTAAGTTCAATAGGCGCATCAAATTATAATACATTAGCAGCCTTGGTAGCACCAAAAATGACGAGAGAATTAGAATATGATCAATTAATCTCTGAATTGGAGAAGCATCTAGAGCCGAAAAAAAGCTCGTTAGTGAGTCAACACTATCTTTTATCAACATATCAACAAGAGCAAGAAAAAATAGCAGATTACGTAGCAGCTTTATGCCGTAACATTGCTGAATGTGATTTTAAAGTAAAGTGTCGATGTGGAAACAGTACATCAGCTGCAGACTTGTTTCTTCGAGCTCAATTAGTTCGAGGTATAAAGGATAACGGTATAAAGGAGAAAATCCTTCAATTAGAGGAGCAAATTGACTTTAGCGAAATTGTCACGAAAGCAATAGCAATGGAAGCATCAAAAGTGAATTGTCAAGAACTGTCAAAAAGACCAGAAATTACAACAGCTGCTAGTGACATTAACAAAATATTCAATCATCAATCACGAAAGGACAGTTATTCCTCAAGAAATCAGAGTAAAAGTCAGTCAACAACAAGGGGAAATCATGATCAAACGCGATCAAAATCAAGAGGATGGATCGACTACAAGAAACTTGGGATCGACAATGTATGTTTATGATGCGGTCGGAATAATCATAAATCAAAGAACTGTCGAATCGAACGAGCAACAATGGAGTGTTCAATATGCCGTAAGACAGGACATCTTGCAAAAGTATGCATAAAAGCTCTCTTAAATAAAAGGAATCGATCAAATTCAACAAATGCTGTCACAACAAATAGGATAAACAATTATGATGATATGGGAGTAAACAAACTTATCGATATTTACAACCAGTCCACACCGGAAATGGGCCAGGACACAAAGAAGTTTTACACTAGTGTTAAAATCGAAGGGGTTCAGCAAAAATTTGAAGTCGACACCGGTGCTGGATTCACACTTATTCCTAACAGTCAATATAGAAGTCACTGGGGATAGTCAATGTAAAAGTAGAATATAAAGGGAATGGATCTAATGAAGACATGTACGCCATTCTAGACGGGTTCGACCCACTATTACGGAGAATATGGAACAGGCATTTAAAAATCAAGTTGGAAGACATTGATCAAGAAATTTCAAAAATAAATCGGGAAATGCATATCAGATTAATAAATGATGAGAAAGACATTGAAGCATGTTTTCCAAATATTTTTACCCAGAAGGTTGGCTGTATACCAAATTTTAGTATCAAGTTACAACTTCGTGAAGGTGCGAAACCCAGCTTCACACCCGGAAGGAATGTTCCATATGCGCTACGAGAACAAGTAGAGAAGGAGCTGGATAATTTAGAACAAGGGGGTATCCCAATTTTTCTAAAATCAACCACGAGCGATTGGGGATCACCTTTGGTAGTGATTCCGAAAGGAGATGGAACAGTTAGACTTTGTGTCGATTACAAAGTTGGAGTAAATGATCAATTAATAAGACATATTGAATAACTTACAAGGTTCAAAATATTTTTGTCGATTGGATCTGTTTAAAGCATATCTTCATTTAAAAACTGACGAGGAGAACAGTATTATTCAAACAATAGCGACACACAGAGGAACCTACCGAATGAACAGGTTAAGTTTCGGTATAAAAACAGCACCAGCAGATTTAACCGGATATTCGATTAAGTACTTCAAGGGCTAAACAAGACGATTGCATATTTCGATGACATCCTCGTGCACGGTAAAACAAAAGAAGAGTGTCAGGAAAATCTAAGGGCATGTTTAACCAGACTAAGTAAATATGATTTACATTTAAATAAAAACAAGTCCTCGTATTATCAACGAAAAATCGAATATCTGGGACACGTCGTGGAAGACGGAAAAATTTCAAAATCCCCTTCAAAAGTAAAAGCAATCATCGAAATTCCACATCCAAGGAATGTAAAAGAAGTTAGACAATTGTTAGGGATGATAACTTATTATTCAAGATTCTTGCCTGACGTCTCTACTGTTACTTACTTACCCGATTCGAAAATTATTACAAAAAAATGAAAAATTTGTATGGTCAAAGGAGTGTCAAGCAGCATTCATAAAATTAAAAAAAGGAAATTGCGAGTGATCGAATACTTGTACCGTTCAACATAGAATTACCGATAACATTAGCAACGGACGCAAGTCCTACTGGAATCGCGGCGGTGTTGACACAACAGTTTCCTAATAAGTTTATGTTATTGTTTTTTGATTTTTTAACCTTTAAGCCCGATTTAGATGAAGAAAAATGTTTGCCTTGCAAAAAAAGAAGAGATTAGTATATTACAATTTTCGTTTGAATGACAAGAACAAAACATAAACATGCCAAATTATGTTAATTATGTTTGAAAAAATAATTCCAAACTGCTAGAATACTGTCAAAATAGCTCAATTCGCAATTCCCAGGGAATAGCCAGAATAGGGCCATTGGACATCGAGAATCGCTTATTGTCGTTGTGTGAAATGTTATAAATGAAAAAGACTTGATGGAAACAAAATGGAAATATTTTTTTCAATAGTTTTTTTCATAGAACGAGCATTAATCCTCTGAATTTCATCATAATCGGTTATTAACTTTGTTTGATTATGTGTTGGTTAACGTGTCGAATTTCATCATAATCGGTTCAGGAATAGCCAAGTTAGATCCTAATAGGCCATATTCCAGAACTTCATCTAAAAATTATTTTAGGATCCAATTTCCATCATACAAGTCGAATTTCATCATAATCGGTATAGAAATAACCGAGTTCATTCCTAATTAGCCATATTCTAGAGCTTCTTCTAAATATCGTTTTAAAATCCCATTTCTATCGTATTAGTCGAATTTTAACACAACCGGTTGAGAACTAACGGAGTTCCTTCCTAATAGGCCATATTCCAGAATTTCATCTAAATATCATTAAAGAAGCCCATTTCAATCGCATACTTGGCCATACTCCACAACTTCATCTAAAAATCATTTGAAGATCCCATTTCCATCATGCAAGTCGAATTTCATCACAATGGGGTGAGAAATAGCCAGATTCCATCCTACTTCACTATATTAAAGAATCTCATCTAAAAATCAATTTAAAATCCCACATTTAGTCAGTATCGTATTCAAATGTATATTCCTGGTTGGCCACAATAAATAATCCATAACCCAATGAAAACCCATTGTTAGTTTGTTAATAAAGAAAAAAATAAATAAACATTATATTCCCTTTATTCACCGGTCATGATGCAATTAATAACAGTTTAGCTCTAAATATGAAAACAAATAACCATTTTTTATTTTATAACGACACTCAACTCTAGTATTAAAGGAGTCTTTAAATTACGGAATGGGTACGAAGGGCCGAATTTCAAAGGGCCGAATGTCGAAGGGCCGAATGTCGAAGGGCCGAATGTCGAAGGGCCGAATGGGTCGAAGGGCCGAATGTGTCGAAGGGCCGAATGTCGAAGGGCCGAATGTCGAAGGGCCGAATGTGTCGAAGGGCCGAAAGTGTCAAAGGGCCGAATATCGAAGGGCCGAATAGGTCGAAGGGCCGAATAGGTCGAAGGGCCGAATGGGTCGAAGGGCCGAATGGGTCGAAGGGCCGAATTTTTTTTTGTTTTGTTTTTAGAAATATAATTTTTAAAATTTGTTGTTTTAAGGAATATTTGGTAATTTTTTTTTGTCAAATATAAATTAATTTCTTATGAATTTATGTATTTTATTATATTTGATCTTTGGATATTCTATCGACAAAAATATTGCATTAATTGAGGTTGTTTATATTTTGCGTTCCTTTTGGTATTATCAAGTGAAAAAATATTTGTACATAATAGATATTTTACCAAAATCAAGTCTTATTATATCAATATAAATGGAATATATATGTAGGCATACACATATGTATTAATTTTGTAGTATAACCCGCTCGTATATAATAACAAAAGGCGAAGGTTATTTTTTTCAAATATGCGTACCAAATGTAAATAGATTTTAAATAAGGAAAAAGAATTTGGTCATAAAATGTCATAAAATTTCAATTTACTCCTGTTCTTTAAACTGATAATAATATTCATTCTTTTCGAACTACATATGTTATTTTCTAGACCATTATATAGTTTATTACTATTGTTTTAGAAAAACAAAAATTAAGTGGTGGAATTTGTCTTTTGGAACAAAAAATCCTAATTATCGGTCGGCTTTCTTTGAATCTCATTATACGAAAATGTATTATTTTGCTCTACACGACGAATGCATAAAAAAAAGGGATGGAAATATTTTTGAATGGTGGATCTACAAAAAAGAGTTTTATTGATGTGTCCATGTACATAGTCATAAATAAATAATGTTGTACTATGTGTTTTGGTTATTCTATATACATACCTATTTACATCATGGACAAATATATCTAGAAAAAGAAAAGATAAGAGAAAGAAAACAAAAATATCTAGAAAAAGAAGAAAAGCTCAAGAAGAGAAACTAACTTCTGGAATTATAATTTTAAATAAAATTTGTGTAATTATTACATTTTGTTTTTTATTAATTGAATATGAACCATCTTGATGTATGTACATATGTAGATAAATGCCTGCCCATATAAAAAATCAACTTAAAATAAGGGACATAGGAGAA
The DNA here is from genome assembly GCA_958295665.1 of Tipula vernalis. Lineage (NCBI taxonomy): Eukaryota > Metazoa > Arthropoda > Insecta > Diptera > Tipulidae > Tipula > Tipula vernalis. Next base: position 179,070,324 of record OY282560.1, on the reverse strand, counting down.
CTGACTTGGGTATGTAAATTTTGCATTACAAAATATTGCAATTACAAAAAGTTGCAATTATAAAATATTGCAATATAAAATCTTGCATAACAATTTCCCGTACTTTGTTTTCTCTATTCTGAGGAAAATAAATTGAATAAAAATGACATCGACTAATTTAACTTGGAATTGTAGAGGCTAACGGCTTCGGTAACTCTCACGGGCACGCGGGAGGTCGCTGCGCTCCCCCCCGCTTAGCCCTCCGAGGGGCTTTAGATTTGAGCTTCGGGGGACGTAGGAGCCGGGATCAGCAAACATGTCGCACTGCGTGCCGCACGTAGGAGCGGATTATATCAGAACCATCTTGATATGAATAGAGCCGGCATGTAAAAAATGAACTTAAAATAAAGGACATAGAAACACTAAAAAATAATTTATTTTCATAGAGTTTGTATGAAAAAACGCGATTTCGATTGACGAAAAAATATGAATTAAAAATTAAACCTAGATAAATAATTTTTTCTGAAATCACTAATAAACAACTCAATGACTAACTCATTTAAAGCACAGATTCTCAAGCTTCCCCATTTTCCAGATATAATCAAAAGAAAATAAGGAAATTAAATTAAAAAACGTTCTACAACAACAACAATATGTATTAAAAAGAGAATATCCTATTTAATGACGTCATCACTTATTCACAACTAAAATCAATGGTAAAAAAAAAAAACAAAATTAAAATAAATCAAAGAGAGTCAAAGAGAAAAAATTATAATAATATGCATTGAGCGCGAAGAAATCAAAAAAATCAAATCAAACCAGATTGTTATGCAACACAAATAAACGACATAACCAACATTAATTGTAATATAAATGCCTTATTTATTTCTCAAGTATTAGAAATATTATTTAAATTAAGTCACAGCTGAAAATAAATACAACATGATTAATATTTGGCATCGATTTTTATTCCCAAAAATTAATGACCCATTCAAAATAAGTTTTTGTTTAGAATATTTGAATTGTCATAACATTGGAGAGCGGTGTATAAAATAAAATAGCTCTTACTTATTATTCCCATTCCTAGATGTCACTTAACACACAATTAAAAACAACAGGGATTCGGGCTGAGTAAACGATTTGAAAGAAAACTTTTACGTAAAATTACCATAATTTCTTTCATAGCAATGGTTTAATTTTAGTAAATTTATTAAAAAATTATATTAAATTAATTATTATTACAATTTAATTATTACTACAGAGGGAAGCCACCAAAATATGTTTAACCAAATCAAAAATCAGACCGATTTTAGAATCCGACCGGTTCGATCACCTATTTGATTCTTTTTATAAGTTTTTCATTGTATGCGACATCTATGGTTTAAACAAAATGTCGTTAATAAAGCATTGCCACATGATATGAATCTGTATTCGGACAGAATTTTGTCATGTGGCAATGCTTTTAGAAGGAGACTAAAAAGAGATGGTTATAATTGTTTATAAATTTTATGTTATGACGTATTTTACAACAACAACATTCCATAAAAGTTTAGCAATAGTTTATATTCCAAGAGGATTTTCACTAAGAAATAAACATTTTCATGATTCGATTTTTCAATCAAATAAAATTACATGTTTTATGAACATTTTCGTATAAAAATAATGTAAAAGCTCTTAATTCTTATAGACTAAAAATCTAAATGAAAACAATCGTTTTCCCATATAGTTTCATAGTAAAGAAAAAATTGTATGTACTTTATTTTAAGCTTAGTAAAAAATACAGTCAATGTGGAGGCTCTTATTTATAGAGTAGGCTCTGATTATATAGAATAAAAGGATTACCAAAATACATAATGTTGTAATTTATGATTTAATGAATGGAAAACATCAATAAAACTCTTTTTTGTAGATCCACCCTTTAAAAGTCTTTCCATCCCTTTGTTTGTTACGTATTCGTCGTGCAGAGAAAAAAAATACATTTTCGTATACTGAGATTGAAAGAAAGCCGACCGATAATTAGGATTCATTATTTACTTTTTTTCTAAAACAATAATAATAAACTATATAATGTTCTAGAAATAACATAGTTGGTAAATGAAAGAATATTATTATCAGTTTAAAAAACAGGAGGAAATTAAATTTTTATGACATTTTATGACATAATTCTTTTTTCTTATTTAAAATCTATTTACATTTGGTACGCATATTTGAAAAAAATAACCTTCGCCTTTTGTTATTATATACGAGCGGGTTATACTACAAAAGTAATACATATGTGTATACCTACATATATATTCCATTTATATTGATATAATAAGACTTGGTTTTGGTAAAATACCTATTATGTACAAATATTTTTTCACTTGATAATACCAAATGGAATGCAAAATATAAACAACCTCAATTAATGCAATATTTTTGTCGATAAAATATCCAAAGATTAAATATAATAAAATACATAAATTCATAAGAAATTAATTTATATTTGACAAAAAAAAATTACCAAATATTCCTTAAAACAACAAATTTTAAAAATTATATTTCTAAAAACAAAACAAAAAAAAAAAAAAAAATTCGGCCCTTCGACCCATTCGGCCCTTCGACATTCGGCCCTTCGACATTCGGCCCTTCGACACATTCGGCCCTTCGACAAATTCGGCCCTTCGACATTCGGCCCTTCGACATTCGGCCCTTCGACACATTCGGCCCTTTGAAATTCGGCCCTTCGACATTCGGCCCTTTGATATCATTCCTAAATTACAACACAAGTAAAAAGAACGAAAAATAAAACCAAACACAAAAATGTTTCATTTTTTCTCTATTTACAATATTTACAAACACGTGGCAGAATTGTGTGACGTCACTAACACGTGACTCGAAAGATCGAGCTAACCTTGTTTGAATCATGCTCACCGGTGTTCCTTCCAGCACATACTACTAACTGCATAGTTTAACACACGAAAATTTATCTGAATACATATTTTTCACCTCGCTCAAAACATGTTTTTGTGGATTTAAATATGTTTATTGCGTAGGGGCTCACTGTATTGTTCGAAATATAATTTATACACCCAAATAATTTAAATTGTTATTTATTCGACACGAGATGTCTCTATGAAATATACTATAGTTTTTGATAAAACGTTTATATAAAAGTTTTCTATATTATCTTGAACAACAATATACAAGAAGGCTATATTGGTAATAAATAAATATTAATTACAGAAATATTAAAATTAAGTTATTTATGAAATATATTTTTCGAACTTTCGTTTTGAAAATTCATCAAAGTTGGCTCTGACGAATTAAAATAATACTTGCTAAATTTATCTTTAGTTTTGCTAGTGAATGTAAGATATCTAAAATGATTACAAAAAAATACGAAAAAAAAATATTTAATCACAAATTTATCACACGTTCCTATATTTTGTGAATTTGTTTTGCTTTTTCTACAACTTTTGAACTTGAAATTTCCCCAGGTGGTAATTTTTTGGTACGATTTTACCAAATTTTTACGGCCATCAATGCCATCTATGTAAAGTATACTTAATTATACCTGATGACCAAATGAATTGACGAATGGAACGGTGTGCTCCAGCGGACAATAGTGAAATATGTTTTTGATAGGATGTAACAAAAATTTGCTACATGAAGTTATATGGCAATAGTGTCTATTTAAATTACATTTTTAATTATGAAAATATTAATGATTGCACAATTGAATTAATCCAATATGTAGTTTGAAGTGTGATTTTTGTAAATCTGATTCATTTTTAACATTCTTATCATTTTAAATATCAGAAAATAATGCTTAAAAATTGCAGAAATTTATTGTTAAGCTCACTATAAATATGTGGGTCACTAAACGATTTTGGAGCTTTATTAGACCACAGTTACCACGCTTTGATTTATTAATACAATCAAAAATTTAATATTTTTAAAACATTTATGTTAACATTAATCAACTTCGGCTTTTAGACTATGGCTTTATATATTCAAGGTTGCTTTGACATTAGCCGTAACATATGCATACAAATATGATTTTTTCCTCGTTTCTAATTCCTTTGGAAAAGTTCTGTTGTTTTTTAATTGCGGCTCTGCGAAATATGGGATACTCTGATACGTAATTTCAAGGGCATCAAAAATAATTTACCATTTTACGTAGCAACAGCTAAATACAGTTTGTGCAATCTTGCATTTATGATAATTTACAGTTCGTAAATATTAAAGTTGATAACTATACTACACTAGTGGAAATAAATATAACGGCAAATGCAAAAATGATCTAAACATGTGATAACGATTATAAAAATTAAAAATTCAGTTATTATCTTAAAATAATATTTATTGCGCAATGATTCATAATATCTATTAATTGCATTAAGATTAACAATTATCGGTTTTTAAAATTCAATATTTTTTGTACCAAAATAATTGGAAATAATTATAACGGCAACGAGCATTTATATGATTTGTTGTTTAGCTAATAGTGTGTGCTAGCGCCGCCTTTATTGATAACTTCAAAAATTCTATCGGGCATCGAATTGATTAATTTTTGAAGCTCTGATACAGGTATATCCCTCCATTCTTTTTGAATTGCATCCTTTAGTTGTTCGACCGTCGTAAATTGCCTTCCTTTAGCGTATACCTTTCGCACTAATATACCCCATAGATTTTCTATAGGGTTTAAATAAGGGCTAATAGCAGGCCACTCTAGTACTTCAATATTTTTACTTCTTAGCCAATTTTTTGTTGCCTTTGCAGAATGAATGGAAGCATTATCGTGTTGAAATATAAAATTTTCATTGATTCTATCCGCAAACTCCAACAAAACGTTGTCTAATAAATTAATGTAATAGTCGGCATTCATTTTAGTACTTATCCAACAAATTGGGGTTTTACCATTGTAACAAAAAGCTGCCCAAACCATAAGAGATCCTCCTCCAAAATGTCTGCTCATTCTAACTTCAACATCTTTAGACAAATTATGCCAATAGAATTGATTTCCATCAGGCCCATCTAAATTGAATTTTTTTTCATCGCTAAAAATTACATTCTGCCATTCCGACCGCCAATGCATATGTTTTTTTGCGAATTCCAATCGTGCCTGTTTATGGTGTGGTGTTAATTTAGGTTTCTTTTTCCTTTTCAGCCATTTTACCTTCTCAGATTGCTGTAAAATTTGCCGAATCCTTCTTGTTGTTGTTGGTACGTTTAGATCTGCTTTTATCTCAGACGATGTGCTGTGTTCTTTTCTAGCTTTCTCGATGATGGCATTTTTCATTATTTTTGATATGGTTGGTTTTCGTCCTGGTCTTTTTGTCTTGCCATAAAATTGTCCCAAATTAACAAAATTGTCCACCACGGTTGGATTTCTTCCTATTTCTTTTGCTATTCGCCTATTAGAAAGTCCCATTGACTTGTAGGATTGAATTCGGCCTTTTTCTATTTCGCTAAGCGATACTCCTCTAGGCATTTTAATTTAATGTAATTATAACACCACAAAAACTAATAAAAACTATTTTAATTTCAAAAGTGAATAGGTCCTAACTATAGAAGATAAAATACGAAACTAAAATACATTGACACAATAGCAAAAAAACGATAATCGTAAGTGCCGTTATAAATATTTCCTATGGGAAACAAGAAAAAAAACTAAATATTGTTATTATACTCTAATAAGAAAGAAGGAGAAAGAAATAGTAAATAAGAATGTTGTAGAATATCAAAGAGAATTAAATAATACAAAATATTTATTTGCCAAATTTATATTTTTAATAATTTAACATGTTTCGTGGTTGCCGTTATATTTATTTCCTCTAGTGTATATACATAAAATCTGGAAAATTATAACGTTATGGTAGGTTTGTAGATTGTAAAGCAATCATAAATTTAAATATATACGTATTACCCTTAATTACCCTCAATTAAGCGCACATTCTTTTTCGCTGGATATGTGACGTCAATTGAGCTTAATCCATCTTTCATTTTTGAAATATATATTTATTGTTTAATTCAGTATATAATAAATTAAGGGATGATAATATTATATTTACAATATGTATACGTGTACACATTACATAGAAATTTCTCTCACATTTGTTTGCATTATGAAACTGTATTTGTACGTAAATAACGGTGCCCTACCAAAAACAACCTCCCAAATATCATATGTATATACGAGTAAATTATATACGCTACAAAACCATCGTACATATGTAATTTTGATTGATTATTAAAAAATACTTTTTGATTGATGTTCATTTTACCTAATAAATAAAAGCTTCTTCTCTCTACTGATATATCTATATGTACGTTACTTGTTGTGTTTGGTTTTAATTAATTTATGAGAATTTTTTATGCAAATTTAATTAAAACGATACAAAAAAAAAATAAAAAATAAATCCCGTAATATTATCCTTAAATTGAAAATGGGGTATGATGATAATATTGTGTTATATAGACAAAAGCGCAAGTTGATTTACTGTTTAAATTTTGAAACATACCATAAATATAATCAATTGTGCGGTTTATTATGGCGTACACATTTATAGTACAATAACAATATGTTATTGATGAGAGCGTGTATTTTTATAAGTGGATTCAAATTTGTGTCGAATTTATACAAACTGACTGTCACACACGATCAGTAAACGCGTGTATATTTCTGCTTACACAATCCTCAAACAAAATAATAATAAAAATAAGAAACATAAACAATGAAAAGAATTTTTCATCTCGCAAAACAGAAAATTTCTGTTATTTTTGAAAAAAAAAAAAAAACAAAACAAATGAGGAAAATTTAGTTTTGTTTTCTTTAAATTTTCCGAATTCTGTTTTTTTTCTGTTTAACAAGAAAAGTTTTTTTTTTTGTTTTATACGCCCTTAGGGTCTACAAATAAACATAATTATTGTACGTATAATATTATGTACAAACATGTCCTTGAATTTTTTTTTTCTTTTTCAAAATGAATATTATCTTAAGTCGCTTTCATGGTTGCCTTCATTCATTCAATCTTTCAGTGAGTTTTTAAGCTTTGTTCAGAAATAAAAGATTTTCTCTACTGCAATTTTTGCAACATCAACTTTTAACAGAGCGATCATGAATAGAAATCATATAATAAATTTGTTGAAAATAACTTTTTTCGTATTCACATGGTGAAAATATCGGTCATTAGTCAAAATTGTGCACTCGAGTAGTGATGTGAAAAAAATTGTCCGTACAGTACACGGTTAAGAAAACTTTCATGCAATGACGCTTTGCAACCTTCTTTTCATTGAGAAAGCCAACTTCCGAGTTATTTCGGGATGAATTTTTGGCCCATTCCTCCACAATAACCCGTTTTAATTCTTCTTTACCGCTAATTTAGTGTTCACAGATCTTTCGCTCCAAATAATAACACAAATTATCAATGGGGTTGAGATCTGGTGACTGGTGAGGATGAGGAAGTGTTCCTCCTTTCGACTCTGTTTTATTTCCTTCACTGTTAGATGTATTTGACGTTTGTTCAGCTTTCGGATGCGACCAAGTCCAGCAACAATCTCCAGCGATTTGGATTTTTGGGAGTTCTGGATGATATATTGAATCAAAGATCGCGTTATTTTGGAAATTTCCTGTAAACTTTTACCTTCACTCTCCAATTTAATGTTCAATTTTATAATTTCTACACTATTTTTGGTAGGAGAATCACACATTTTTAATTTATTTATTTATTTCTCTCAACCATTCAAATATACAATTATTTTAATTTTTTTTTATAAACGCATACAAAAAAAAAAAAAAAAGTGTGGTTAAGAAGATTGGATAATCTTTGTCAAAACGACAGTTACGATTAACCCAAGTGTTAAAAATTAAATTTACAAAAAAAAATATAATAAAGACAAAAGAAAAAAAAACCACAGTAGATTAAAAGAAAAAGAAAATTATACAAAACAAAAATTATTTAGCAAACATAAACCCCACATCTTTAGTTTCCAGTATCCAGTCTTTGACCAAACGCAAAAATTTCCTATCATAAATCATCGTTCTTATATGAGGCGGCAATCGATTAAAAAAAGTGGGCGCAGAAACTATATAATATTTACGAAATAATTCAGATGAAAATGGCGGAACAGAGTACAAATTTCGATAATTATTCCATATCAACTTGATATGTGTAAACAATTCGCGGCAACCGATGACAACTTCGCAAATAAAACAATCTTAACACTTTAAAAATATATAGGTGCTGTAAAGGCAAAATTTTGCAGGCATTGAAAATAGGCCAAGAATGATCGTATCGACGCTTGAAAAACATAACCCGAATAATATACTTTTGTAAAATTAATAGAGATTCAATGGTATCAAAATATACTCCACCCCAACATGGTAAACCATAACTGATGCGAGAGACCGGTGTGAAGTTTTTGGACAAACATTTATGCGAGTATACATTGTGAATTTTTTGGCCAAATGTTTATGCGAGTGTACATACTTCTTTTAACAATGTATAACAAAAATAAAGTTATTCAAATAAAACAAAACAAGCCTCAAATAATTTCTAAAATTCATTTCCAATATGCTTTTCAACAAATCAGTTCAGCACCACTTTGATATTTTGACATGAGTTGTAGGGCTCTTGCAAAAAAATTTAGAAAATCAACGAATTTCATTTGGAACAAGGACGTTGTTCTCTATTATACCAAATAGGACGAATCTCAGAGATTGGCTCATATAGTGACTATATAGGTTGTAAAGGGCATATATTGCGGAATTGAAATCACTCAGTGCCATTTTGATATGAGCCGTAGGGCTCTTGCAAAAAAATTTTGAATGCTATTAAATCGACTAATTTCGTTTGGAACAAGGACGTTGTTCTCTATTATACCAAATAGGACGAATATCAGAGATTGGCTCATATAATGACTATATAGGTTGTTAAGGGCATACATTGCGGAATTGAAATCACTCAGTGCCATTTTGATATGAGCCGTAGGGCTCTTGCAAAAAAATTTTGAAATTTAATAAATCGACGAATTTCGTTTGGAATAAGAACGTTGATCTCTATTATACCAAATAGCATGAATCTCAGAGATTGACTCATATAGTGACTATATAGGTTGTATAAAGCATATATTGCGGAATTGAAATCACTTAGTGCCATTTTGATATGAGCCGCAGGGCTCTTGCAAAAAAATTTTGAAATTTAATAAATCGACGAATTTCGTTTGGAACAAGGACGTTGTTCTCTATTATACCAAATAGCACGAATCTAAGAGATTGGCTCATACAGTGACTATATAGGTTGTTAAGGGCATACATTGTGGAATTGAAATCACTTAGTGCCATTTTGATATGAGCCGTAGGGCTCTTGCAAAAAAATTTAGAAAATTAACAAATCAACGAATTTCGTTTGGAACAAGGACGTGGTTCTATTTGGCATAATAGAGAGCAACGTCCTTGTTCCAAACGAAATTCGTTGATTTATTAACTTCCAAAATTTGTTTGCAAGAGCCCTACGGCTCATATCACAATGGCTCCAATTGACTTTAATTCCGCAATATTTGCCCTTTACAACCTATATAGTCATTATATGAGCCAATCTCTGGGATTTGTGCTATTTGGTATAATAGAGAATAACGTCCTTGTTCCAAACAAAATTAGTCGATTTATTAACATTCAAAAATTTTTTGCAAGAGCCCTACGGCTCATATCAAAATGGCACTGAGTGATTTCAATTCCGCAATATATGCTCTTTACAACCTATATAGTCACTATATGAGCCAATCTCTGAGATTCGTGCTATTTGGTATAATAGAGAACCACGTCCTTGTTCCAAACGAAATTCGTCGATTTATTAACATTCAAAATATTTTTGCAAGAGCCCTGCGGCTCATATCAAAGTGGCACTGAGTGGTTCTAATTCCGCAATATATGCCCTTTACAACCAATATAGTCACTATATGAGCCAATCTCTGAGATTCGTGCTATTTGGTATAATAGAGAACAACGTTCTTGTTCCAAACGAAATTCGTTGATTTTCTAAATTTTTTGCAAGAGCCCTACGGCTCATATCAAAATGGCACTAAGTGATTTCAATTCCGGAATGTATGCCCTTTATAACCTTTATAGTCACTAAATAAGCCAATCTCTGAGATTCGTGCTATTTGGTGTAATAGAGAACAACGTCCTTGTTCCAAACGAAATTCGTCGATTTATTAACATTCAAAATTTTTTTGAAAGAGCTCTACGGATTATATCAAAATGGCACTGAGTGATTTCAATTCCGCAATGTATGCCCTTAACAACCTATATAGTCACTATATGAGCCAATCTCTGAGATTCGTCCTATTTGGTATAATAGAGAACAACGTCCTTGTTCAAAACGAAATTCGTTGATTTTCTAAACTTTTTTGCAAGAGCCCTACGGCTCATATCAAAATGGCACTAAGTGATTTCAATTCGGCAATGTATGCCCTTTACAACCTATATATTCAATATATAAGCCAATCTCTGAGATTCGTCCTATTTGGTATAATAGAGAACAACGTCCTTGTTCCAAACGAAATTCGTTGATTTGTTAATTTTCAAAATTTTTTTGCAAGAGCCCTACGGCTCATATCAAAATGACACTGAGTGATTTTACTTCCGCAATGCATGCCCTTAACAACCTACATAGTCACTATATGAGCCAATCTCTGAGATTCGTGCTATTTGGTATAATAGAGAACAACGTCCTTGTTCCAAACGAAATTCGTTGATTTGTTAATTTTCAAAATTTTTTTGCAAGAGCCCTACGGCTCATATCAAAATGACACTGAGTGATTTTACTTCCGCAATGCATGCCCTTTACAACCTACATTGTCACTATATGAGCCAATCTCTGAGATTGGTGCTATTTGGTATAATAGAGAACAACGTACTTGTTCCAAACGAAATTTGTTATTTGTTAACTTTCAAAATTTTTTTGCAAAGGCCCTTTGGGGCTTAATTCGTTGATTTGTTGAAAAGAAAATTGGAAATGAATGTTAGAAATTATTTGAGGGCTATTTTATTTGAATAACGTTATTTTTGTTAAATACACTGTTAAAGGTTGTACACCCGCATAACTATATGTCCAAAATTAATTTTTCTAAAATCTGAATTTTGTCCAAAAACTTCACAGTACACTCGCTTAAATTTTTGTCCCAGAAATAAAGTGTCCAAAAACTTCACACCAGTATGCGAGAGTCCACGCAAGCAAAATAAAATTTGAGTAAAACATTGGATGGACAAAATTTACGTATCAAATAAATTGCACGTAATGCAGAATTAACTTGATTTTTGACAACTTGAACATGTGATTTCCAGTTTAAATTTGCATCAACGTTCAATCCCAAATATTTAAATAAACGAACATTTTCAATTTTAATGCAAAGACTGCTACAATTACGTAAGTCACAATTAAGTACATGATAAAAAATCTCGGGGATGAAACTTTGATAAGGATCACCAACCAATTTGAAGAACATTACCTTAGTTCTTTCACTTAAGAGCAAGGAGTGATTATCAAACCATGTGCGAAGAATTTTCATGTCAGAATTTATTTGGTTAGTTAGGTCATTACCAATTTTACCGTTTAAGTTTAAGTCAAAAATTGAATTTATGTAAATTAAAAACAAGATAGGACCAAGAACAGAACCCTGGGGAACACCATGTTCAATAATAAATGGAATGCTTTGCGATTTATCAATCCTAACCATAAATGTTCGCTTACTGAGATAAGACTTGAACCATTTCTGTGATACACCTCTAAAACCAAGAGACTGGAGCTTACGCAGAAGATGATTATGATCCACCATATCAAAGGCTCTCTTTATATCGATGAAGACTGCACCAACAAACTTCTTCTCATTCAGATTACTATGAATTCCATTTAAGAAATTAATTAACGCAGATTCAGTACTTTTACCAGATCTAAAGCCGTTTTGATGAGGACTAAGAAACTCAAATTTGTCCAAAAACTTCTCAATATGGGATTTCATCGATTTTTCAACGATCTTCAAAATTGTGGGTTGCAATGCAATGTACCGATAATTGTCCTTAATAATGATATCACCCTTTTTAAACAAAGGGATAACAATTGCAGTTTTTAAAACATTAGGGATAACACCATTTACAAAATATTGGTTAATGAATTGTACTAAGACTGGCGCAACTGCTATAACAACTAATTTTAGCATATTCGAGCTAAGACCAAGAATGTCAAGTGCATTACTTGATTTAAGTCCATTAATAATACAAATAATCTCTGATTCCTCGACTGGATTAATAAAAAATGTATCCAACATTTCAGTAGAGTAAGAACAATCATTAGGACTTATACTTTGGGCAGAAAAGCTAGAAGATCTCAAATCGCTAACGATTTTAGAGAAATAAAAACCAAAATCGTTAGCAATTGATACAGAGTCAGACGGAATCTCTGAGTTAATAGACAAAATTCTTTTGATATTAGATCTACTCAAATTTCCGCACAAAATATCATTAACAACCGACCAGGTCTTCTTGCAATCTTTACCACATTCACTAAATTTCCTACTAAAATAGTTGTATTTAACAGAAACTATAGAATCATTGATTCCGCTACACAATTTGAGATAATACTTATACAGTTTTTTATTCGCCGGGTGTTTTTTACATTTAAGTTGAATTTTTTTCCTTTTATTTATTAAAAGTACCAAATTGTTAGAAATCCACGGTTTAAGCTTTATATTTGAATTATGCCTAATTACATTTTTGGAACATAAATCAGCTACTTTTGAAAGCATTGAAACCATATTGGTCAAAATTGATGTGGGGTTACTTAGACTTAATAAACTAGAAAAATCAAGCGACGAGATTAATGATTCAAATTTAATAATATCAAATTTGATGTACGCCAATTCTTTTTCGTTAACATAATTACCAAGGATCTCTATATCAATTTTAACCAAATCATGGTCCGTAATGTGTAAATTATGCAATGATACATCCAAAGTAGCACAACTATTAACACGGACAAAACAGTGATCAATGCAAGTAGCAGTGTTTCTAGTAACTCTTGTGGCAGAATTAATAAGTGACAGAAATCCATTTGACGACAACATAAACATATAATCATTACAGGAAGCTGGAAAGTTCAAAATATCAATGTTCAAATCACCAATAATTATTACATTTTGATTTTTAATTTTCGAGATGAAATTTGAAAACTCACAAATAAATGATGAAATTGGAATAAATTGTAGGCGTTATACACAAACAAAAATATAATTATTATTATTTAATGAAACATATAACTTTAAAACCTCCGCAGAATTTAAAGAAATAGCTTCACTAACACATTACAAACTTGAATCGTAAAAAGCACAAACACCACCCGCTCTATAATTATTGTTACAGCAACCTATACATTCATAATTAGGAAGATTATAATAATTTAACTCATGATTAAAAATCCCAATTTCCGAAAGAAAAATAATAGATGTTTTGATGGACAACAGAGAAACTAAAGATGTTGGTTACAGAATTTTTACAATGATAAGTATTAGAATTTACTAAAACTGAACTTGACATTGAGTTAAATGCTGGCTTTAAACAGTTAAAGCTGCCCGAGGTACTAAAAAATGATTCGACGATTGCCGACGATAATTTAAAAATTCTTTAATAAATACACCAGGAGGCCACGATGATGATTCCAACAGCAGGTTGAATTTATTCTCGGGAACCCCAATTTTAAATGAGACATAGTCACGGTCATCACTTCGCCTCATCCGAACCAAAATGGGTTTATCAATCTCAAATTTATTTTTCAAATACCGAACCATATCATCGTCACCAACATCCTTGCACAGACGTGAAATGAAAATCCATTTAACAGGTTCGACAGTGCGCAGAGTAGCATCGAGACCACCACTCCCAATAATAATTTTGGGAGAATTGTTATTATTAATAACACTTACTGATTGGGTAGCAGCAACCGACTCAGCCTTTGTTGCGGATGACGAACCCCTAGATATAGTAGTACGTGACGACGGCATGTTGGTAATTAACTGGACAATATTTGATTCGACATGAAAAAAGTACGACTAATTAACTTTTTCGCAAAAAAATTTCGTAATTTACCGTTAGTTGAAAATAGGAGTACAACAAGTTGTGCTAGTGTTAATTTTCACAAAAGTGCAAGTGTACGGAAAATTTATTTGAGATCTTTTTAGGATGTTTAAATAGTAAATCATATCAAACGTAAAATTTAATTAATTTGCATCATGATAATTATTATTTTCAGGTTGTTAAATGTAATTTGAGTTCAAAAGAAGTAAAAACTGAAATTTTTGTTTGATTTGTAATTGTTTTTTGTATCAATGTTTCTTTAACCAAGCGGTGTATGGACAATTTTGTGAGACAGTATGTACAGGGTGGGCCAAATACATTTTTTTTTTAAATGCAATAAAACAAAAAGTTCTCAATATTTTTCCAAATTTATTTTTTCATTGTAAAGAACAATCCTTCCGATTAATTATGGAATACTATTTCATTCATATGACTGCCTCGGCTGGCCTTGACGTACCCCATACGGTCGGTCCAATTTTTGAGCACATTTTCGATGGTATGCGGCATTATGTCTTCGATGGCAATGCGAATATTGTTCTTGAGAGCGTCAATCGTTGCTGGTTTATCGGCGTAACAGTTATCTTTGACGGCACCCCAAAGATAATAGCCCAACGGCGTCAAATCACAGCTCCGAGGCGGCCAAATCACATTAGCTATGTGGCACGGAGCGCCGTCTTGTAGAAACCAAATGTTGCCTATGTCCTCCTCTTCAAGTGCCGGGAACAAAAATTCGTTTATCATGGCGCGGTAGCGCTCACCATTGACAGTAACGGCGGCTTCTTGCTTATTTTCAGAAAAATGACCCAATGATCCACCGGACCAAAATCCGCACCAGTCACTCGTTGAGGATGCATCGGCTTCTCTACGATCATGTGCGAGTTCTCCGTGCCCCAAATGCGACAATTCTGCTTGTTTACATAGCCGCCAAGATGGAAATGCGCCTCATCCGAAAAAATGTTTTTTTTGCCAAGATTTTCGAAATAATGTTTGAATATTTCCCAGCGTTGTTCAAGCGAATACACAACCATTTTCGTTCAGCGGAATAAAACTAACTTTCTGTCAAATCAAAAGTGACATAACCCTTACCATACTCAAAATAACCGCTTGTTCAAAAAAATAAAAGTTAGATGGCCCACCCTATATTATTGCTAAAAATAAAAGTGGAAAAATGAATTTTGAAAGTTGGTCGTTGTAAATCTCGGAAGACCAATAACCTGAACATATCTCAAATTGTAACTAGTAGTGATATTTAATTGATTGACATTAATAATGAAAAAAGCTTTCATAATTTTGAACACAAATAAATGGTTAAAAGGAAAAATCTCCAAAGACTGAAATAAAGGCCACGAAGCAGATAAACGCGGAGCATTAAGAATTATTCTTATAATATGTTTTTGTATTATAATTAGTGAATAAATTCTAGCATAGTAAGTAGTGTACCACCCCAACACACTAATCATTCCTATAGTATATTGCTGAAAAGTCTCGCAAACCTCCTATAGTAAACATACGATCAAAGCCAAGTTACCAGCTTTAACCGACTAATAATCTAAATAATCTTGAAAATCATCCCGCAAAAATCTCAATTAAGCTTAAATTTTGAGAACCTGTATCTGAAAAATCAATTAAGCTTAAATTTCGAGAACCTATATCTGTCTATTAAAATAAAATAGAGAAATAATCTCAAAAAAGCTCGAAGTCTCGAATAGTATAAATAATCAAATCTGTAATCTGGAGAATCCCACCAAAATCACCAATCAAAAATGACAAATAATTTGGTTGTTCCAAAACCGTGAGAATGGCTTATCCGATTTATTAGCATTTTTTTTTCGCCAATCTTTTTCTATGGTCAAGACGGAGAATTGAAAAATTTTGGAACCTGTACGTCAAGAAGGTCGGGTACCTACCATACCAATTGACCCAAAACCACCTGTAAACTTTCTATAAATATTTACCAATTTGAGTTGAAGGTTAAGTTAGGGATCAATTTGCGGGTTGAGTTGAAGTTGGATTGGAGTTGTGTTGGGATTGGGTTTGGGTATAGTGATTAGGATGAGTTGACCAATATTTTATATATGCTGGTTTGAGGATTGAGTTGGGCGTTGAGTTTTCGGTTGAGTTGGGTTCCATTTGCTGATTAAATTAAGGATTGAGTTGGAGTTTGATTAAGGTTTAGTGAGCAGTTGAGTAAATTATAGATATAGAAGTTAGTGTTTGTATGTATGTATGTATATGTGTATGATATTTAAATAAATTCACATGCCTTGACCGATTTGACCAAACTTTACACAAATATTGTTTAAGACTTAACAAAGGTCACTGGTACTAATTCATACCTACATCTCCTTCTTCAGGGATGGATGATAAGCAGGTCCAAAGTTACTACGGAGGAATTTCTAAAACTTCACCAGTTGTGGTGGTTTTTGGATATTGTTAGGGTATCATAATTCTTTTAACGGTGATATTGATGCTGATGGTGACAATGATGGTGATGGTAATAGTGACGGTGATGTTGATGCTGATAGTGATGGTACGATGGTATGATGTTATGATGGATTGACAGTATGATGATATTATGGTATGATGGTACGATCGTATGTTGGTATGATAGTGTAACGGTATGATGGTATGATGGTATGAGGTATGATGGTATGATGGCATGATCGTACGGTGATAAGAAGGTATAATGTTATGATGTTATGTTGGTACGATGGTATAGTGGTATAATGGTATGATGAGTTGAGCTCTTGTACGCGTGCAATGAGCTGCGTGTTCAGTTAAGGGTTGCATTGAGTTGGGAGTTATTTGGGGGTTCAGTTTGGGATTTATTTGGGGATTGAGTCGTTGGTTGCAATGGAGGTTAGGATAAGTTGAGTTCATATTCGGATGTAGTTTTTGAAACGTGTTGATTTAAGGTTTGAGTTGAACGTTGAATTTGGCTTGAGTTGATGGTTGATTTGTGGTTGAGTTAAAAGTTAAGTTGGGGTTGAGTTTAGGGTTGGGTTTAGTTGAGACTGAGTTAGGGTTGAATAAGGTTTGAGTTGAAGTTGAGTTGGATTGGAGTGAGGGTTCAGTTAGGGATTAATTTGGGGTCGAGTTTATGGTTTAGAGCAGGGGTGCCCAGAAATCATCGAAGAGATGGCCAAAAATTTACAAGAACAAAAATGACTGGCCGCACGGAAAAAAAAAATAAATAAACAGTACAAATTATGTTAAGATTTTTTATTCAGATTAAGTCGCGAACATTATATTCTAGTGTAGTATTACTAATTCTTAGTTTGCTTTTCAAATTAATGTCAGTTAGTCTATTTCTATAGGAATTTTTTGCAAATTTTAATCCCGAGAAAAATTGTTCACAATTATACGTTGTTCCAAAAAACGTAATTAGTTTTAAAAACAAATTTCTTATATTTGGATAATCTTTCTTAGTTAAATAAATTGCGATGAAACTGTTTTTATTCTCTAAAAATGCCTGCTTAGCAAGTATATCATTTTGTAATTGCAATAATTCTAACTGAAATTTTAAATCAACTAAATTAATGTCGACGGAAAATGGATACGAAAACAACTCAATTTCATTTTTTAAGCTAAAAAGTTTCGAAAACCTATCGTTAAATTGTACTATCAATTTCTCAATATCGGAAGCAAATCTTTTTGTGTCTTTATCATTCATAGATACGGATTGGATTGCTTTGAAATGGGCCCACTGGTTTTCAAGCAGATGATCCTTGAATAAATTCAACGTATCCAAAAATTATGTAATATACTTGTACATATCAATTATGGTTGCATCCTTCCCTTAGAGTTTAGTATTGAGCTCATTTAGGTATTTTGTGATGTCAACGAAGAATGCCAAATTAAGAATAAATTCTTTATCAGAAAATTGATGTGTTTCCATTCCTTCGGATTCCATAAATGTTTTAATTTCATGTCGGAGGTCAAAAAATATTTTCAAGCAATTTCCTCGTCTAAGCCATCTCACATTCGTGTAGTAAATTACATCGCATCCTTCAGCTTCTTCAGTCGTAGTTAAAAATTCTTTGAACTTTCTATGACGAAATGCACTCTCCCGAATATAATTGACAGATTTTATTACAAAATTGATGATCGGTTCCATATTAAGAGTGTTCCCACATAAATTTTCAATGTGCAATAAGCAACTACTTGGAAATTTCTATTTAGTGCACCATTCGTGGTTATTCCGACCAGATTTTGTAAGTCAGCTTTGAACAACTGCAATTGCGTAATAATGGCTTCAAAAATATTTTCCCCAGTAGTTGAATCTTTCATTGAAACCAAATTTAGTAGTTCTTCGGTAACGTTGAAAACGTCATCTACGCCTCGGATGAATATGGCTAACTGTGCAGTGGCCGAAATATCGGTTGTTTCATCAAAACAAATGGAAAAATATTTAAACCGAGCAATTTTATTTCTCAAATTGTCTTCGATTTTAGAAGAAATATCTTCAATCCTACGACAAACTGTATTTCTCGATAAGTTGAGTTGTTTAAAAAGTTTAACTTTGTCTGGCACTAATACACCCGTAACTGCAACTAAGCATTCTTTTACGAATTCACCATCTGAATGTGGCTTTAATTTTTTGGCAATTTGTTGAGAAACCAAAATGCTAGCTAATTTTGTATTTTCACATTCGTCATTTACACGTTTAAAAAAACTTTGTTGATTTAGTTTTTCTTTTCGTAATTTATTGACCTCATTATGCCGTTGTTGAATTGACAACTGGTCATACTTTTGCTTGTGCCTATTCAAATAATGCTCCTTAATATTGTGGCCTTTAAGGATGATAGCTGCATCACATATCAAACATGTAACACCGACCCCCTTTGGTTCAACAAAAAAGTCATTAGTCCAGGATTCCTCGAACGAGCGATTTTCATCTTTCAATCTACGTTTTTTTTTCATTGTTGCATGCCATTTTTTAACTATAGAAGGGATAAACATGAATTTTTTGTATTTAATTTTAATTTAATATTCTTACCGTTGCCAAATTTAATGAAAATAATATTCCAAATGTCGCCAAATGTGATTCACAAAATACCTTCGTTATTTTCAAATTCCGTTTTCCTTATTTCTTCCAATTCATAACCTGTCAAATATTTGTGTTTCATTTTTTATGCTACGAACACAATGAACCTAAAACCGCTGAATATCCGCTGAATAAAATCAATGACCAAAACACAATTACTAAAGCATGGTTTCCACCATGGCGAGGCGAAAACATTAGTCAAATTAAAAAGAGGAAGGATAAAAAAAAAATAACATAAGAAGGAATGAAACTGCAACAAGTCGTTACTCCTAATTTTTATTTATTTATTTTTGACGTTTCGATTATTAAAATTAAATTTTGTTAAAAATGGATACTGTTGAGGAACTAATGGCAATATATGCCGTTATGTTTTCAAGTAGCACTGAGAGTGATTCTGGGGATGAAAAATGTGTTCTCCAAATCAAAAAAAATAAAAAATATGTATATTTAATAATAAAATAAATATAAAATTTTCTTCAAATTGACAATATGAATTCCGAAGATCAGCGACTAATCCGAAAAAAGATGATCCATCTAATCTTTTTTTCGGATTAGACGTCCTATTTCGGAGTGCTGAATTAAAATTTTTTAAATTGGACGTCCCAATTTTTCTGTCAAAATGGTATTTTCTCTCTATCGTACTATTGGTGAATTTTTGCTTTCTCTTTTTAGTTTGACTAATTTTTTCGCCTCGCCATCGTGGAAACCATGCTTAAGAACTAAGCAAACCCAATGTACAAATATATTTGAGTTTGAATTTAGTACGTATAACCAAAATATTGTTCTTTGTAAAACAATGTACTGGCCGCACCAAATCATAAAACTGGCCGCAGTTTGGGCACCGCTGGCTTAGAGGGAGATTAGATAGAGTTGAACTTATACACGCTTGTAGCTTTCCAGTCGTGTAAATTTTGAGGATAGTTTGGCCATTTAGTATGTAGTTGAGTAGAGGGTTCAGATTTGGTTCAAGCTAAGTTGAGTTGAAGTTGAGTTAGGGGTTAATTAGCTTGCGTTGGTTGAGTTAAGTGAGTTGCTCGGTTTCGGAATTAATTAAAAGTTGCTTCGGGGTTGGGTTAAGGGTTGATTTGAAAATTGATTTGCGATTAACTTGGTGATTGCGCTGATAGTTGAGTTAATTTTCAGGACCGAAATTTTGATGACCGACACGTGATATGTGCTTTGTGTTTTACGGTTTGTGTACAGTGCAGTGTACACTTTTTTCTTCATTTCACCAATAGAAAATTAACCAAAGGAAACAAGGACAATAGTGTGGTGCACTGGCACGGTTACGAAATAAAAACAAGCTACAACAACAATCATTTAGTTGGTCATTGCATTTGCCCACGTCATCGAAAATAAACTATTATGATTGGCGAGTTTAGCGATCAGGTGTAGTAGGAGTTCATGTATTGGCATAGCGAATAGGGGGCGAAGCCAAATGTTATGAAGTTTTGTGAATGTGGGCCGAATATTCACCTTTATTTGGAGTAAAATAAATTAGAGCTTAATCTTAGCTTTTAATCCAAAAACAATCGGATGAAATTAATGTATGGAAGTCCGATAACCTAGACACTTAGAGTGTCATAATTTGAACATAATTTGATTGTGATATAGATCAAGTGGACCAGCCTGTGAATGGCGCCATACCAACGTACGATTGACATACCTATAAACATCTATTCTTGCGAAGAATTATCTAAACGATAAAACTTTGCAATTTTGTGAATCTTCTATCAGTTTTTCTTTTTTTTTTTTTTTTGGTTTTAATCTCTGCAATCGGTTCTGGGGCTCAAGGCACTCCCAATTCCTACTTAACGCAGTATTAGCCAAATCGAGAACGTACGGCTATAGACCCGTTTTGTATAAGTCACCTGCACATTGCATTGCTTCATGCCAACCTATAGTTCTGACATTAGAGGTGGGTCGGCCCATGGATTCTGCACTCTCAACAGGGGGTCATAGATGTGTTCATCTTCATCACCGATCGTAATTAGATGAAGAAAAACCCCTTTTGCATCCCGCCCCTATTGGGATTCCAACCCGGTACCTCCCGATCCAAACGCCGCAGCTTTAACCACTGCGCCGTTTGGTCGGTCAGTTTTTCTTCTATTCTGTTATTATTTCTACGAAAATTAAATTTGGGTTTTTACACAATACATAAATTTATGTAAATTTACTTTTAAATAAATCAAATTTTTATAGAAATGATAGCAGCACTGAAGAAAAGACAAATAGAAGAATTTCATTGAATCGAGCTAGGGTATCCAATATCGATATTTTGGATTGTTTTCGAATACTCGACTAAACGGATGGGACAATTCTCGCTAAATAATTTCATTCCATAAATTGGTATTCCAGTTCTCTTTGCTAGATTTACTATTAGTACAAGTTCTAAATGAAGTAAACATCACGGTCTCACGGTCAAATTCCACGACGATAAATTTTGACATTTTATTGCATAAAGCGGATTTATTTTCCCATTTTACTTAACTGAAATGCAAAATTCTCATTTATAATAATATCTCGTTCCTCAACCTACCTACAGGGGCACGAATTAACGCCGCGGGAAATGATTTCGCCGAAAATGTTTCTATGGTGAAATTAATCCCATTTTCAATATTCGCGACATCCAATTTTTTAAATGAAATAATTTTGCGAAGATTAAATATTGCGGATTTAGTTTATTTTCAAAATAAATTTAACTTCGCCGAAAAATATGAATTAATTCCGCCAAACAAATTAAAAGGATGAAATAAAAATATTGTCATCGAAAGTGATTTGGAATGAAACATTATACTTTAACGAAAAATCACCAAAAACCTTATAGGGTTTCAAAGCTTAAAATGAAATTAACGTTACAACATTGTAACATAATAATAAGGCATTTCTCAAATGTTTAAATTACTCATTTGAGGATCATTTGTACAGAATCATTATTTTTAAAAAGAAATGACCAATTTTAGTGGCAAGTATAATTATTAATAAAAACAGTTAATCTGTTATAATCTACCGTTAGAATGCTTTTTAGTGATCAAATCTACAAAAATGTAATACGAACATTGACCATGACCACCAAATATCGAAACCGTCAGCTTAATGTTAAATTTGGTCAGTCAGCCTAGAGCAGGCCCTAAGTTTTTTAGATGGTTTTAAACATATGTAGGTAATGATCTCGGATAACCGGAGTATTAAAATAAAAAGTATACTCGACTACTCGAGTACTTTGAAACTCAAAGAAGTCAAGAATGAAAAAAATATCAATGCTATTGACATGTCCAACAAAGGAGCTACAATTATTTGCTTAAATTTTTTAAACTTATGTATGTACGGACATTAATATGGTTTGTGAATCCACAGTAAGAATACTACTTACATATCGCCAGTGAGTGTAGCCACAGCTGAAAGATCCTTTTCAAAATTAAAAATAATTATAAAAGTTCGCCGGAGTTCAATGAATGAGCCAAGACGGATTGGGTGGTTGGTGTTGGTTTCAATGTTTTAATTTTTTTTTTTATGTAGTGATACTTTTCCAATGGAAAATTCTGTTATATTAAACGTAGCTTAGCTGAATCTTTAGAAAGAGCCAACTATTTTGTTTTTAAATATTTTCTATTAAGTAAATATTTTAACGTGTGAATTTATACAAATAAAATCTGATCACGGATTTCAAAATCTGCTAAATCTAGGAGGGGGAGGAAAGGGCGGGATGGGGTGATCTATTTTTGATTTAAACGCCCGATGCGGCCCTGCGAATACTTTTTCGTCAATCTATTCAAAGAAGCCTGTTAGTACGGTATATTATTAAATCTGGTTAGCTAACATACTTTGGATACTCTCTGTACATTCATTTGTGCTATTTTTTTGCAATTTGCTGCACAGAATTTCGCGTGACCCCAGAAATGAGGAATATTTCAATTTAAATTTTGTTGACCAACATTAAGCGCTCTTCCCCTAAACGTATTTATTTTGAAATTTTATATGATTTTACTGTACATATATTATGATTATGGCTGAATTTTGTTTGCCTCATTCGGTTATACTCATACTTTTATAAAGGTAATAATTAGACTAATTACGGGTAAGTGTAATTTAAGAAAATTTGAAAACAAATTTCTTATCAAAATCTTCCAAGTCCTATTCGTACTCAAATTCTTAGTCTAGTTCTCTAAATTGTAAACCCCAAATTACAATTTATAAGTTGAATTCAGTCGGTACTTTTTAGAATCTCATTTTCTTTTAACGGTTAAAAGATAGAAAGATGTTTTTCGCACTCCAAGAAACAAATGGGTTTTTGTATCGATTTAATCTTCCAACGGATTATAACAAATAATGTAAATAATATTACAATTAATTAGCTTAGAAATAATTTATAATAAATGTAAATATAAAGACAAACGCGTTCAAAAAGGAACAACAAACAATTATTAATGTTTTTTTTGGCTTTTATTAAATTTGTTTTATTTAATTTGCTGTTATGTATTTTACTAAAATAAACAAGCAAACCAAATAACAATTAATTTTTATTAAGTTAATTAATTAATTTATTTTTAATTATACATACATTATTTATTTATGTTTTTTTCTTTTTATTTTCTGTTTATTTTTAGCCCAATTTCCAAATCAAAATATAACGAACATAACTGAAAATAACTATGACCTGTTGTTATTAACGAATGGCCAAAATTTAACTTTAAAATGAAATAATTTTTTTTTAATCATTTTTTTTTAAGTGACAATAAAATGAAAAATTAATAAATAATCCTTTTAAAATAAAAGTCTTCCGTGTAACATAAATATATTGTGTTTGTTTACAATTTAGTTTGATTTAATTTTCCTGTTGGCCGTGTCGCAATACAAGTGAGCCAAGATTGCTTATTACAATTATAAAATGGATGATAGTGGAAAATTGCCACAAACGAGTGGAATCCTGATTGGTGGGATAAATAGCAAAAAGAAACCGCCTCGATTAAAATCGGCCGACAGGACGATATCGGTGGCAATCGAAAATTACCTGCCACAGAAACCGTCGTCACTTTCATCATCGTCACTACTTATCGATAATAATCCGATTATAATTGATGAACCAGCCGCCATTATAACAACAACAAAAACATCAAATCATCACCTATTGAGGCGACAACAATCATCGATATTACAATTACCACCGACCGTTATAACACAATCATCGTCATCCCAATCGTTATCCACGGCTAATAAACATTTACTGTCCGAGCAATATAATCCGAATGATCGGGATAATAAAATTTTTTATTTGGACGAAATGGGTTGTCCTCACCTACGTAAAACGAGTTTTCGACGATCGGATACATTGGACGTGCAAAATCCAAGCGGCTATCTACTACGAAAAACGCATTCATTTCATCATACCAATGATGATGCAATCGACGATTATATCGCAACAAATAACGATTATCGTGATCATCTTCTTGTATCAAGGAGTGCCACGAACAATAGTAATAGTAATAATAGTATAAATACAGCAAAATTGCGGCAAAATTTTTTATTATCACAACAAATGAATCAGACATTCGATGAACAATCACCACAGACGCGACGCAATTGCCGCATGCATCGTTCGTTCGTCGAACATCATAGTAACGATAATAATAATTTAAGGTTAGGTGGTAGTAGTAATTTAAATAAAAAAGATGCTATAAAGTGCCGATCATTTAACGATGAAATTTACATTGATCCAACCCATTTACTGCAACAAGCACAATCAAAAATCAAATTTAATTCGGCGAACGTATCAATCGAGAATGATCTATATCGTTCGCACAATTTAAGTATTGATAATAGTAATAATGATTTGTATATGGACTATCAAATGAAACAGCATGGAGGCCAACCGATGGTCGGTGTGACGGGAACCGCTTCATCATCGTCAATCAATAAAAAATATTTATTGAATCGTGGCAATACAATGGAAAATTTTATGATCGATCCAAAAACACAATTTAAACGTAGCCAACGGAATACGAATAGTTTTTATATGAATCATAGTAATAATCAATCGGATGATTTACAACACATTCTAAATAAATCACAATCACAGACGACCGCATCGTCAAGTCGACTATTTGATACCGCACAAAATATACGTCGATTACATAGTGCAAGCCTTAAATTTCGTAATAACAAAGAGAACCTGATGATACAGGCGAAAAAATCAAAAAGTTTTATCACCGATATTGGTTATCCGGCGAATAGTTTCGATTCGACCAATACAACAGCGCTTACGTCATCAATGCAATCGTTCGGCGGCGGTGGTGTTAGTGGTGCTAGTAGTAGTAATCGGCGTGACTCAAATACGCTTTTTCCGTCCGATGACGGTTTTCATATAATTAAAAAGAGTCCGATACGTCGAATGGATCACAATCAACATCATAAGTTGTCCTATGATGTAGACGATTTGGATCATATTGAACGATCACCAATTATTCAATCACCCTTGATCGATCATCACAACGATTACAATCATATGGTAAGGAATTTTCGTCATCAAAGTCTGAAATTGCAACAGCATCATCAGCGAAAAAATTCCATTGGCACATTGGGCACAGCGGCTGGAGCGCTCAACACAAATTTACGGCGTAAATCAACGAAAAAGAAAAAATCATCGCTGACACTATCCCAATCGAATAGCAGTAATCTAAGTAGTAGTAATACCAATGAAATAGCTGATCCAGATATAGACAATAATAGTAATAGTAATAGTTTAAAATTAAATAAAAAAATTTTAGATAGTGATAAGACTCTAACGGATACAGATAATAATAATGATAACAATAACGATAATAAACGGAAACGTAAAAAAATTGTATGTATTATAATGACGGTATTCTTAAGTTTAGTCTTTGCGAGTGTATTCGTTGTGGTTATCACGCTGACCCATTCAAGCGTGGCGCAGGTACATAATCATACCCGTAAACATTATACATTTTCACGTGACTCGCCAATACACTACAATGGGATTATATAAAAATTAATTACATTTTTATTTCTATTTTTACCGTTATTATTATTTAAATTTAGACGAAAAAAACAGTTTACATTATACATAATATATATTTATTGATACATATTTAGTACATAGTAAAAAAAATGGACGATTGCTGAGAACGTAGGTACTGCATCAATATATTTTTATTTTTAACGTTCATTTAGTTAATTAATGTTAATACTAGTTGAATTGAAATGTGTTGGTTCAAATTAATTATTTATTTCGTAATAAGGGACAGTTTTGTAAGCGGTACGGAGTGATGCAGATACGATTCTGTAATTCTAAAGCTGCAATTTTTAAATTTTTCGTCCTGTTAAACGCGACCTACCATATTCTACCCAATCTTTTGTGAATGAGCTTCGTGCTCAAAATAGATTGGTATGAGCGAGCATGGTTGAAAATTGTTTGTAATAAAATAAATAAATAAATAAATAAATAAATAAATGCAGCGGGTTCCTACGAAAAAATTTGAATCATAACCTATATAAATTTTAGTACAAATCTTACTTCGCCATATCAAAGTTGTAAAATAAACTTATATTCAACCGGTTTAGAAATCAGATACGTGCATCAGGCTTCGCTTTCATCTTTACATTTGTACAGTCGTGTGAATAAAAAGGAAACTTTCGAATTTAAGCTTCAAATTTCTCATACCGTTAAAACAGAAATTATGCTAATTAGTGCTCATTAGTGCTCATTAATTAAAATTAATTTTGACCATTTTCATTCATTAAATTGTGGAAAATGAAAATCTATCCATACCCACAAATGATACTATTCAGAAGCATCCAAGATACATTTTGCATTCAATAATTTCAATTTAACAACAAAAATAATTGATTTATAACATTTCCGACATAAAATGTTATACAAACCAATACAAATATTATGTCTGATTACACGTTCGGTTCCGTTTCGATAATGTAAAATAAAATGCAAAAGCGAAACCTAATTTTTAGCGGAAACCGGGAAAGTTTAACCAATTAACTTTGTCTTTTCCATTAGTGAACACATTGAAGAAATTTGTCCTTATCACAAAAATATAAATTTCGAATATTTTCATTGATAAAACAATGAAAAATGAAAATGAACGCATAATGTGTCTTGGATGTTTCCGTAAAGTATCATTTAGGCGTATGGATTGATTTTCGTTTTCCACAATTTAATGAATGAAAACTGTCAAAATTTATATTTTTGTTATAAGAATAAAATTCTTCATTGTATTTATCAACTAAACATATTATAATAAATTAATTCGTTTTTACCGTCTTTCAAGCGGAATATGAAAATTCATTTTCCAATTTCTCGGCTCCTGGGCTAGCACTAATATTTTCAATGAGCACTAATTAGCACAAATTCGGTTCTAACGGTATGAGAAATTTAAAGCTTAAATTTGAAAGTTTCCCTGCTCCCGCTACCCACATGGTGTAATCATATTTACATACCATATATCATACAAACCGATCTAAACGTGTAATGTACCAATATTTTTTATATTTTTTGTTTCCTTACCGTTAATCAAGCATGCTTTGCTTTGATTTGCTTTTGTTTCCGGACAGTCAAAATTCAGTGTGAAAAAATAGGTGTAGCTAGCTAGCATTGTTTGCGTTATAGTACAAATTAGTTTGTATTTTAAATATTTTATAGTAAATAATTAAACGTTATCCAACAATAAATAGCCAATTTGTTGTAAAAAAGTGTTAAGAATTTAAGGCGTCAAAAACGTCGAATGATTTTGAAACTTCATGAAAATGGAAAAACACAACAAAGAAATTGCTGATATCACGAGCTGCTCTCAAAACATAGTGGCAAATGCTCTGAAGTATCATCTACCAGTAGCAAATAGAGAACGAAAAAGAAAAATTTCCAAAAAAAATGTAGCGTACGATTGTAAATATTACGAAACAAAACTCATTTATCAACTGCACTGAAATAGGAGTTGAATCTAGAAGTTACAACATTAAACATCAGAAA
Organism: Tipula vernalis; assembly: GCA_958295665.1. Lineage (NCBI taxonomy): Eukaryota > Metazoa > Arthropoda > Insecta > Diptera > Tipulidae > Tipula > Tipula vernalis. The sequence continues at coordinate 179,042,190 of OY282560.1, read as the reverse complement.
AATATTAATAATGCGCGTGAGCATTAAAATTGGCCTGTCAAAAAATGGAGAAACGTTTTATGGTCGGATGAATAAAAAATTAATTTATTTGGCTCCAAGCGAAGACCACAAAACCAAGAATTCATCCCAAAATTTACTATAAAAACTGTGAAATATTCATTTGGTGGAATTTTAGTGTGGGCATCCTTCTTCTATGAAGATGTTGATCCTATTTTTTGGATTAAAGACCATACGCGGAAGAGGAAGTGTCGCTTAGATGGCTATTTCAACAGAAAAACGATCCTAAACACAAATCTAAGTTGGCGGAAATGTAGTTCGAAATGGTTGAAATAAGTTGGTTCAAGTTAAGGGTATTGCTAACAAAAAATTTTAAAATCGTGATTCATTATGAGATACAGTTGAACACGCGTGGAAGTCAATTCCCGTTGATACGATATCACCGAGTAATCGATTCAATGTCCCGCCACACCTATTTAAATATTTTCACACTGATTTTACAAATTTGGGTTTGTATATTGGGGTAAAGTTAAGTTATATTGGGTATTGTAATCGCGAAAAAAGATTTGGTTCCAGATTGTCACATTTCTCGACGAATTAGGTTACCAGTGGCCCTATTCTGGCTATTCCCTGGGAATTGAGAATTTTTGGATGTAGGTAAATATAATTCCATTTTATGTAAGTTTTAAACTTTATTTTTCCCCAAAACTTATTGTTTTGTGTATTTTCATTATTTTATTTACAACGTAGTATCGCTAAAGCTTTTATTTTATATGTACAACTTTGCTGGGGGGGGGGAGGCGCTGGCATTTCTGTGATGTTTTATTGACATTGTTTGACATTTTAATGATTGAAATTTCAACGATATGTTGATCGATCCATTATTTATGAATTGCTTAGGTATTATACGTGAGTAATAAATCTTCTTGGTATTAAGGCTCGTATTTTTAAACACGGATACATCGACGGATTAATCCACAGTTTTCGAAAATCCACTGATTTAGCCGAGGTTACTTTTGGTAATTTTAAACGTGGATAGATCCGTGGATTTTTTGTGTCCTAATTTTGAACGAAGCTAAAGCCGGCGATTTTCGAAATCAATTTTCGAATTAATAACTGCTTGCTGGGATATTAGGCATTTCTTTTGTTTGTTTTCTAATGCCGTTTTCGATTGATTATTTTCCCCTCTTTGGAAAAGCAATCTCAATTTCGGCGTCAATCGAACAAGAACAACTGATTGCTCTTTTATGTTTGTGGGTTATCCGTCAAAATGTAAAAAAACTAGAATAGTGCAAATATAAAATCTAAAAAATTCATTTTCGAAGCAATATTGAGATTAATTTAATGACAGCCAAATAACAGAACCAGAATAAACCTACGAACCAGTGGCGAAACTACAAATCCCGGGCCCCCTGCCAAATTTTTCTTGAGCCCCAAAAATAATCCTTGTACTTATGAGCAAGTAAAGCTTTAAGATTAAAACTTATTTCTTTCTACTGTTGAGCTTCGCATTATTTAAAAGTATCTGATTTCGTGACTAGACGAAAGAGAACGTGCCAATGGCCTTAAATAAAACGAAATATCCAGCAACTATCAGCAATATGACGTTTTCTAAATATATCGATGCAAAATATCCAGAATATCGAAATAATCTCAAAAATGTCAAATTTTCAAAGTACACACATATTTTGAATATTCCTGAAAGTTCTCAAATATCGAATTATCCGTAAGTATGTAAAACGGAAGAAGATCCTCGCCTATAGGGAGAGGTATCGAAGTTTTGGCATAACCTCGAAAAATTACTAAATATAGCGATTCAGATTTATGTATATGTCTAATTCTGCTAGTACTCAAACTCAGAGCTAATCGCAGAATATACATAAATCGAATAAATTTGAAAATCATTAACAATCTCGAAATGACGGAAAACTTAAAAAATCTAGAATATAACGCAGAACAATCATAGAAAAATTGGAATAGGTAATCTCTTTATTTTGTGAATCTCGATTGATCTCGAACAATTTCAATAATACCGAAAAATCTGGATACTAATGAATAATTTCGGAAAGAATGTCAAAATTTAGAAAATCCACGAAAATTTCGAAATATTCCGAAAATGCATGTAAATATAATTTAATGTTACTAATACTACTAAGCAAAATGCTACTAAGCAAGTTATGGCTAAGCTCGACAAAACGACATACAATAAGAATGGAAGCTTCAAATAGTATTGGATAATTTGTTAAATAACGAAGAAACATATTCTTAGAATAGACTCTAAGATTCCTGAGTAACATCGAACCATACTCGAATAATCTCAAAACATCTCGAATAACCTGACAGTTTCGAAACAAAGAATCACCAACTAAGGCTCGAACATCAAAATTTCATTTACATGCTAAACTCCAATAATCTCGAGAAATTTTAAAAAGTAGAAGGTATGAAAGGTATGAAATCGGGAGAACCCGCCAAAAATAACCAAAAAAAAAACACCAGCACTACTTGCAAAATTGCCACGCTAATTGATTATAGAGACTGACTGGTTTGACTCAAGTATATCTGTTAATTCCTTTTCTAAAGACAAAAGCACTCCTAATGAAGGAAACAAGAAAGTTTCAACAATTTCTTCTTGATTTTTATGAACAATCAAAATATTACATCGCAATCTGCTTGGCAGTATTGCTTCCTTTTATAAATCAAATTCAATATTTTCTTATCAAAACTTGATTTGTAAAAGTTTCAATTTGTTTTGCTAAATACTTAATTTGATTTATAAAAGGTTAAATTTGAATGGCAAAAGGGATAAATTTGGAGTAGAAAGCGTATTTTTCAAATAAATTAACCCAAACACTAAAACCGTTATCCTCTGACGGCGATAACTTTGATTTCAAACGAGTTTAGCAAATTGCCTTCTAAATCTGCATATCTGTCAGAATCTAAAGGCATTTTTATTTCTATGGAGTAATATGGCTCTAGTCGGAACTTTTTCACCTTTAGCAATTAAAAAGAAATTATTGCAACAGGAATCATTTCTTCTTTCCCTAAAAATTAGACGACCACCTTATCTTACAAAATTCGTTTTGTAAATTTGAAATGGTGGGCTTCTTTAATCTGAGCTACAAACAATCTAATCTTGACTTTGAATTAATATTCGGGTGCTTCGGGTACCTAGTTACGCCACTGCTACAAACATATTTATGTAAAAGAGGGGTAAATCTACGGAAAACTGGAGATTTCTAAAAATTGCTCTCGAGCAAAAGTATTTGGCCCTCAGAGGAACGTTTTTTCTTCAATCGAACAAACTAAAAGCAAAAAAAGCAAATTTTTCACCTTCTGAATGCTTTTTTCGGCTTAATCGAAAACGACATAAAATAATTCTTTCTCCCTTAAGTTTTCCGTCTTTTCTTTAATTTCATATTCATCGAGTTTCAAATTCTAGATTACGAGAATCATGCTATGTATGAAACGCAACAAGCCTAAAAGCATTTAAATCGTGTTGTGTGACATAGACTGAAAAAATAACTACATAATCTCGAATTCGCGACTAGCTAGTTTGAGTCTGTTGGAGTTAGTCTTTAGTAAATATCGTATATTCCTGTACAAGAAATAAAAAAAATGGAAAACGTGTGGTGCACGTAATATGCGATATCATAAGCGACAATATGCGTCCAAAGGTTCCAGATCTTGTCGGGAGGTGTTGGTCAAATAACGAACTCCTTCTTTAGAAAACGGGGATCGGCGCCGAAACTATTCTTTATTCCTTATTAACTCCACGTCTATTCTAACGTGAAATACCTTAGGACGATTAGATCGTATCGACAACATTATCTCGTAATCTTATTCACCAGATTCTGATGACGAAGACCTATTAAATATATTTTCCATTTTTAACTTAAATTTTCAAAAACTTGTTTAAATTTAAATTTGCAATTCATTATCTACAAATATTTAGTTTTGTATATTATGTAATTTGACAGATCGTAAATGATGTTTTATATTTCCCAATTTTCGAAAATAGCCGTATCCACTGTTTCAGCCATCGATATCGAGGTATAAATCCGAGGATACAATTTTAATCCAGGTTTGATTCAGTGGATTTATCTTCGTTTAAAAATATGAAAGAGGGGATAAATTCGCTGATTTATCACTATCCTCGTTTAAAATTACGGACCTAAATGTGGATAGATCAGTGGATTTTTGCTGTCGTAATTTTGAACGTAGGTAAAATCAGCGATTTTCGAAATCAATTTTCGAATTAATAACTGCTTGCTGGGACATTTGTCAATTTGTTTTGTTTGTTTTCCTCCTAATATTTTTTGTTTTATACCGTTGACAGATAAAAATATTATCGCAATATTCATTTTAAAAATTTTGTCCTTTTTTGTAATTCATATTCATCGAGTTTCAAACTCTATATTACGGCAATCATGTTATGAAACGTATAGTAATCCTAAAAGCAATAGACTGCAAAAAATAACTACATAATCTGTCTTGGGTTTTAGTCTTTAGTCAATATCGTGGTTTGTGCCATTCCTATGCACAAAAAATAAATAAAATGAAAAGCGATTGGAGCACGTAATATGTGCGACATTATAAGCGATAATGTGAGTCCAAAGCTTCCAGATCTTCTCGGAGGATTGGAATCGGTGCCAAAACTCTTCTTTATTGTAAAACTCCACGTCTATTCTATCGTGAAATACTTTAGGACGTTTAGATCTTATCGACAATGTTATCCCGTAATCTGATTCACCAGACTCTGATGACGAAGACGAAGATTCATTAAATATATTTTCCATTTTTAACTTAAACTTTCAAAAATTAATTTAAATTTAAATTTGCAATTCATTATGTACATAAATTTCGTTTTGTGTATGTAATTTGACAGATCGTAAATGTCGTTGTATACCATAAACACTGTTTTAGCCAATATCGAAGTATAAATCCGATACAATTTTAATCCAGGTTTATCACTATCCTCGTTTCAAATTACAGACTTTAATATCAAGATAATTTAATACTCAGAAATAATACTTTAAAGGAGATTTTCAACATGTCGTTGATATTTCAATCAATAAAATGCCAATAAGATGTCAATAAAACGTCACAGAAATAATTTATATTTCAAAGCCTACTAGATGTATTTTAATTTTAAATGATGACAACATTATTTGCCATCAGCAAAGTAATTTAGGTAAATTTAGAAATTTAAATTCCATGTTACACGGTTACCTACTCATTTTATCTTTAAAACACCTATGGAACAATTGTTGGAATTTGAAAGATGTAGTAACCGCAGAAAAATATTTCTTCGAAAATTTTGATATTACCTCAGAAAACAGTTCAACAAGTTTTTTTTTAATATTTTTTGTTAAAATGATAACCACACAATCCTTCAATCGATTTCAAATTTTGTGAACAGGTAGGTGATGGATTTTCAAATGTATCATCAACATAACAAAAAAATCGACGGTCCTGTTTTTGAGAAAAACTGTTTAGCAGTTTCCTCTATCTTTGTGCAAAATTTCGACAAAAACTATCAATATTTGGAAGGACAACTGGAAGGACGGACACGACATTTTTCTAAGCGATGTTTTGGAGTCCTGGTAACCTAATTCGTCGAGAAATATGAAAATCTGGAACAAATTTTTTCAATGAAAAAGGAAAGTAAAAACTATAATTAATGATCTAGCATAAACAAAATTGGTATATGGCTGACATATTGATTTTACAACTCATCATAATAAACAAATAGATTAACTTTCGTTATGTATTTCGCTAATTTTTCATAGCTGTCCATCATTTTTCATTCAATATACAGCAAGATAGATATTTCTAAATCTTGATAATGTTTTCCCTTAAAAAAAAAAATATTTTCCTTAAATATAATTTTCAGAGCTTAATCACATCAGATAAATGTCTTTCAAAAAATTAAGGATAAACTTATTTTGTTTATTTCCAGTAAAATATACAAACATTATAATGGGTGAATAGTATTTAATTTTTTTTATCTGTTATATACATATTTAGGCTCAAAGTCAAACAAATAATAACAATAATGATGATGTGGATCTATTTATATAAATAAATCGAATATAAATTCACAGTCAATTGATATGTGTATACAACGAGATATAGGGTGAACTCAGCACAACACCGTACATAATCAAAATTATATTTAATTAGTTATATTTATATGTATGTATATATATATGTACCACAGGGGCATAATTAGGCGCCATGTTGTTCAAATAAAACAAAATTAATATAAAATGTATGATATAATTTAATAATCAGTTGAAACCATCTGTATACCTGCCAACTTAACACTTTTGCTGACATCACTGTACATTTTAAATGTATATACATAGTGGTTTACTATACCAAACTAAACTGTTCTTTCAATTTTCAACCTAACAAAACAAAACATCATCATTATCATTTTCATCTTAATCTTGAACGCAAGAAAAGAAACTCCGGCTAAAAAGAAAATGATCAAAAAAATAAATTTTGTATTTGTTTGTTTTTATATTTTGTTATACGAAGACGAAGGAGAAACACAAAAACTCTTTTTCATTACATTTTCATTAAGTGTTCCGAATTTTTTATACGTTCTTTCTTTTTATTCGTATTTTGCAAGTAATTGTTAGCAATAACTTTGTTTTATTGTTGTTTTTCATACAGTATAAGTTGGTTTAACGTAAAGGGAAAATTGATTGTTGATTGTTTATTTTTGCCAAGTAGATGGGCATAAATAGCACAAGAACACAAAACACGAAACATCTGGTTTACTGCTACCTTTTATATAGGCGCAAGTTCTGGTGATTCACGCTCATAAATTTTTTGATTTATACTTAAGCACGTGGTTAATTAATTATAATATCAAACACATTATTTGCCCAACATTATGCCCACCCCTAAACAACAACAACAACAAAAAACTAAAGATGTTCTGTAATCTTTCGTTTAATTTTCATTTTTAAATTAACTTTTTAGCATACTTAAAATATTCATAAGCCGAATATATTTTCGTCGGCTTGCTTTTTTATATAAAAAAAAATAAATTGGAAATGTCAAAAGTTTTCATTTATTTTTTTTTCTGTATTTGTATACAATATATACGAATATAGGTACATACTCACTTATATACATACATATTTCTTTTATTCGTGAAAATATTTTTCACCATTTCCTTTCAATAATTTTATTTATATTTTTTATACGGAAAAATCCGGAAATTAAATGAACAACAAAATCGCAATGATAATAATATAATTCGTGCGTAAAAAATTAAATTCTTTCGTTCTTTTTTGCCCCGAAATTGATTTACATTGCCTATTAATGATGTCAAAACACAAATCAGATTGTTCGTCCTCAATATTTACATACATCTTTTCATATATGTATACATAAATATTTGGTAAGTTTATTTTAATAATGAACAGATAATTAAACGTCGAAAAATTATTTTGTTTTTCTTCGTTCTAAAAGGACACTGGTAGTAAATGTGTTAATAACATTTTCCACTTGAAAGATTTTAAAAATGTATTCCATATAATCATCATCATCATCATCGTTTACTCGTATAAAATATAAAATAAAATAAGAAGATTTTATTTTGCAATAAACAAACCAAAACCAAATATGTATTTTCAACTATTTAATAATAGTAAAAAAAAGAATAGACTGAAAAATAACTTTTTGCTGCTATAAAATTGTTTCTCCATTTTCAAGACAAAGAAAAATCAATGAAAAAATGTTGTTAGACAAAATGTCGAACTGTAACGATAAGTTAAACTTTTAACTACATGCCATAGTTTGTTATTCATTAGATTATATTTAGAATAAATGACAAGCATAAAAATTTTGCGGCATAATATCTAAGGAGTGAGAATTTCAGGTGCTGTTACAACCATTGCCCGTTTACATAAAGGAAAACAAAACGTGAAAATGTCGTGTTAAAATTTATGGGGTGTGCAAAAATAATTAGTGTGGAAATGCTATTTATTTTGTTAAATTGAGCATTTTAGTGAGAAAATTGTTTAACTGTAATGTGTTATCTTAATATTGTTTCATCTGAAAAGTATGTTCGAGAATAAACCCAAAGTGGATAATTAATAAATTTTTCACTTTTAACAAATGGATCTTAACCATGTGTCTTAACATATTTTCGTAGTAGTAGTTATATGAAAATATTATCCAAATAGTGTTGTCTTTATTTTCAATTTAAATGAAATCTTTTATTTATAAATAAATATAATATTCCAGTATTTAAGCTTCAAATTAATTGTTGTGAATGACTACAGCGCATTTTAAGGAATACATGAAATTCTGGAAAATGGATATTTAATTTTAATCCTGGCAAAGTTTGATCCCATCCTCTAAAGTACGAATTAAATTGAAAAAACTTACTGTTTTTAACATTTGTGCTGCTATCAGAAGAATCGATAAAAGCGATAAAAATTCTTTGATCTGCCTCTACAAGGTTGACGAAGCAATTATTATTAATTCCATTCTAAATAATTTTAATATTGGACCTCCATTTTCCAGAATATTTTAAAATTAAATCTTCCTTTTCCAGAATTTCTTCTCTTCTTCTTTCAGTCACCGACAGCAATTAACTTAAAACTTTAATACTGAACTGTAAATTGGATATAAAGTCTATTGTCTTTATTTCCATTTGAAAAAGAAATAAAACCAATTGACTTTATTTCCATAGTAAATGGAAATAATTAATAAAGTCAATTGATTTACTTAAAAAATGGAAATGAATTAATGAAATTAATGAAATGAAAAAAATGAATTAATTTCGCCTAGATTTAGTTCAGTTATTAAAAAGTTCGTGTTGCAGAATGGATTAAAAATTTAAAGTTACTTAATTACGCTTCGGAGTCACGAAATTAGTTCATTTTTGTGGGCGTTCACTTTATAACTCTTTGTCCTACCAGTACATTGTCGTGATTCCGAAAAACAACGGTTATGTTCTTGTCGATTAATTTTATTTCCCGCATGGTTGACATTTTTAATTTTTCCGCAAGTTTCCACAGCAGCTTCTTTTATGTAAGATAAATACATAGATAATGATGTTGAAATACTCCTGGAAGAGTTGCAACTGATATCGACTAAAATCCCGATTTCTGTTACACATTCAGTATTGATTGGAGCAGATTCCGAGTGACAATGATTATATTGTTGTTGATCAATTTTATTTGTTGTGTGGTTAGCTTTTCCAATTTTCCCGGCAGTTTCTAAAGCTTCATTTGTGGAAGATGTATACGTACATGGTGAATAAGAAATGTTCCTGGTAGAGTTGCTACTGATTTCGACTAATCTTTCGATATCAGTTACACATTCAGTATTGGTTGGTGCTCCTTTCGAATGGCAATAATTTTTTTGTCGATTAATTATATTTCCTTTATTATTTGCATTTTCAATTTGTTCACCAGTTTCAATAGCTTTGTGTATGTAAGATGAATACGTAGATGATGATGGTGAAATGTTGGTGAAGGAGCTGCTAGAATCATTGTTATTCGGAATCAGCGTTAATCCTGAAATTATTTGTACTAAATTATTATTGCAGAGTTTACCATAAATTGCTAATTTTTAACAACAATTGTTTTTGCATTTATTTGAAAATCGTTTTTAATTTTTTATTTCTAATGAAACAACGCCCCACCTGCTATCGATTTTTGTTGTAGTGTACTCATTACGAAATCTGTGTCTTGAAAAAACAGTGCACTAACATCCGGTAGTTTTTTCGTTCCTTTCTTTATTTTCAAATTTTCAATTTCGGTTTCACTACACGTTACCATAGTTGACTCTCGATCTTGAGCCAATGCATCTTTAAGTGAATCTACAAATAAATCAGTAGTTTTCGATTAATTTATGTGTTTCATGTTTGTATATTACGTTTTAGAATTATTGAACTTGCCTATATTTTCGTGTAAAACTTTACAAGGGATTATTAGCCAATCTGATTGCGGTGCAATACATTTCCTTCGAGCAATTGAGACCTCCCGACTTTGTAAAGGGTAAAACAGCTGCTGATTTACCACCCAACATCTAGGGACAGCCATACAATTTTTCTCTTCATCCTCAATCGTTTCGACGACGCAATACATTTTTATAATTTGTTTATTTAGCTGAGCACTTAGTATTGTTTTTTATGAAATAAACCAATGGCAATTTAAAAATTATTACAATGAATGAGTGGACAGAATCCATATGTGTTCTCAGTTATTTTGATAGAAAATAGTTTTTATGTTTTCAACTGGCCAAAAAAGAGAAGGAAAATCAAATACTAAATCAGCTTTGTAAATTTCAAGAAAAGAGAATCTTAGAAGCTTTTCATAAAAATCAGTTTTATTGTTCAATTTGCTCCCGTATATTTGCATTCCGTTACTGTTGGAAATTACATATTCCACCGCAACAATCTCCTTATCATTGGATAGAAACCATTTATTGGCACAAACGTATCGTTTAAAAGAAAGTCCTTTAAAACAATTTCATTATAATTATTGGTATTCGGAATTGGTTTTTTCAATGATATGGAAGGTTTAGTTTGATTATTGATGTAACTGGGCATTTCAATTTGTTCAGAAATACGTTTTGCTACCTGTTCCAAAGGTTTGTAGCCCGATCTTAACAATCTTTTTAAAATTCCCATTTTATTTTCAAAACTAAAGGCGCTAAAGTTGTCTAGTGGTCCAGACTGTACTACGTCATCGTATATGTGCAATAAATTATGAATATTGTGAGAGACCGAATTTTCTCCATAAATTACCGCGTACAATTTTAGCAAGACTCCAATTTTTGAAATATTTCTCATTTAAAAGAAGAATTGTGGCACAATGAAAAGCCAGCATATATTCGTAAACTGACTCCTTAACAATATTATGAAGAGCAAATGGTACAGCATATAACAGGAAAGTACGAAACTCGGTCGCTTTCCAATAACTTAGATCTTGTAAGGATCTAAATTTTCTATTAAATTCGTTTGGTTGTGTGGTTTTATAAATCAACAAACGATCAGATATTATATTTATTTGCGTAGCGGAAAGTCTAGCACCGAAATTAAATCGATCTTTAATCCAGCTTAAAATCGTTTTTTTACACCACCAAGGCAAATTGAGTGCATGTAATCTTGAGGAAAGCATCGAACCATATCAATTGGCAACTGTTCAAGAAGAGAAGAACCAGTATGATGCTCTTCCTGATTTCGATTTTTAAAATAATGATCAGTTCTTAGTTTTACAGTTCGAGTTGGATATCACATACGGTGATTTTTATGAGAATAACTACCTTCTACTTCACAATACTCACAACCAAAATAGGCGTTGTGACCCTTGGTAAATGTAATGTAAGCTTTTGCTGGTACGTCACATACAAATGCGGCCAGTTTAACACCATATTTAACATTGTTTATTAGCATACCTGTTACCAATAATTCATTAAATTCATTTACAAAATCTTTCAAGAATAAGTTGCAATCTTTTGGTTTCGAAGTATCTTTAAAGATCCCTACTACAAATGGAACCTTACTAATGCTAGGACTTAGACCCAAAATAGGCCAAAATTGGCTTTTTGAGCTGTCACTAATGGGAAGACCATCAATATTAAAAAATAAATTTAGTTATTTTGGCCAATCAGTAGAATACAGATATTTCAATGCTTTCTCAATCCCGAAATGCCAATAATGGCCAGGGTCAAGAAAGCTCAATGATCCAATAATTTTCGAGGTCTTTAAAAGGGTGCGAGAGTCCAAAGGCAGTTCTGGGTGTCCATTTATTTTTAATAATTGTAATAAATCATTAAGGGCGCTGTGAGATATTCGGGCGCATTAGGATCAATATCAGAATCTTCTTCTACATTGCAATATTCAAACCCTACATACTCATTATTTCCGCTAGTATTGCAATCAGCCGAAGATGCAATCAAATGTACTCGATTTTGTAGTTCAGACGAATTCGAAGATTGACGTATAGATTCTTGTGGACTTGTATTTATGGACAGATCACCGCAAATCGAGCTACGAACATCGTTCGCTAATCTATTTAAATCATTTGTTGAAGAAGATTCAACAATGACCGATTCGGCAGATTCTTCAATTTGAGTAGTCGTATATTGATTGAAAATTGGCTGTACCCTTCGTCTGTAAGTGGACGGATTTACATGTTTAAAGATTGAACGCTTAGGCATTTTGAAATACTGCTTAAAAGGTATCTTTCTAATAAAATTCAAATGAAAAACTATTAAAAACTAACCGAATCGAGTCGTTACAAGATTCTTCTTGACACACTATCAACTAAAGAAGTCACGTTAATCTTGAATATTACCACTAATATTTAATATTTTCGAACAATCAAAGTAACCACGATAAAATATAATTGAATGCCCCTAAATGAAAATGAATATAAATATTAAACCAAGTAAAAATTAACTGTATAAATCGTGATTCTTATATTGACGGCGGGTTTTGGATTCTTGCCACTGTCAATTAATAATTTTAATTACCTTACCCAACTTGAATGTTATCACTTATATAATTTGTCACTAATTTTACTAACACAAATTTAATTTCTTAAACGTTAAAATTTGTTAATTACTTAACTCAAAAGTCTCGTTGTACAAAATCAGACCGAATTACAAATAAACATTCATGCGACTGATTTTTGTATTTATTTTTTTCCATTGTGTTAACACAGAGAATTATGTAGAGAGAGTAAAATTCTCTGTGGTGTTAATATGAGTATCCTTGGGTGTGCGTATAATATCCTAAATACAAAAATTTCATAAGTTAGCATGCAAAACGCACATTAAACATTTATTATATTTGTATATAAAACTAACTGCAAATCGCGATTCTTACATATATTGATGCTGCGTTTTGCATTAATAAATAGGACACTCTTAATTAATATTTATTTCCCTTACTAGACTTGAATTTATAGCAATGTAAATAGTATATTATTCAACGAGCATATAATGATAGCTGTTATTCACGAAGATGAAGTTTACCGACACGAGCCGATAGGCGAGTGTTGTAAATCAGCTGAGTCTGAGTGAATAACAGCCATTATATGCGAGTAGAATACGATACTTTGTTCACGACCGATAAAAAATTGTATTTTATTATCAAATCCTTTAAATAAACCTAAAATAATTTACGTCGACATTTTGACGTTTCAATTTAATAATAATGAAAATAGCAAGAGACTACTAGATAAAATTTCAAAAATGAAATTTTTATTTGGTAGTTGTGAATAATGGAAGAAGGGACTACTAGATAAAATAGCAGTGAATAATGGATATCATTATAATTGAAGAAACAAACGTATAATGAGTATATTATACGTTAGTCGTGGACAAATTACTTTATTTGTCACGAATTAAATAACACAAAACTTTTATTTGGTAGACTTCATAATTTTAAACTAAAAAGTAAAAATTATTTTCACTGTTCACAAAAGACACGACCGAATATACGCACGTTCACACGACTAATGTTTTTCTTTAATTTGTTTAATTGTTTCATTATTAAAACAATGAAAAAAATGTGAAAATATTTTTTTTTTAATGTCTTAGCTTTGCCGGTGCGTATAATATCCTAAATACCAGAGATTCATAAAGAAAACGCACATTAAAAATTGATTATCACCAATACTGTGGCGAAAACATTTCAAAAAGAATTTACTGTTACAATATGGTTTTAAATATACGAAATTGACACAGTTGAGGTACCATTCCAAAAAAACTAGTTGTATTATTAAACTTTATAAAATTTAGACTTGTTGGAACTTTGAAACCTATTTGAATAAAACGTGGTAGTTAAAATATAGTTTTTTAAAACCCGTTTATTTATCTTTTAAATCTTCCAAATTACAAGAATTTAAAACGGCTTCAAGAAAACCAGTTACAACAGCACGTTTATGAAGCCATTTCTACGATTTTTTTGGAACTTTGAAACCATTTCAGTAAAACTTAACAGTTACAATAGAGTTTTATAAAATTCGATTTGAAAAGTTTTAATTATACGATGTTGTAATCATTGCGGAACCGGTTCAAAAATAATAGTTGCATAAAAACTGATCAGAAATCCTTACTTGGGGTTTTTTTGGAACTTCAGTTTCAAATTGCTACTTGGGAAAATCAATTAAATATAATAATAAAACGATTTTATTGGTTTTTTAGCTTAATTTATTTTTATTTTTTATTAATATTTTAATTAAAAAAAAACCCGACGTTTCGACGGCACATCCCGTCATTTTCAAGGTTATAATTTATACTATAATTTCAAAAAAAAAAAAAAATTGTTAATAACGAATGTTTTTCTAAAGTAACTAGAGTTCAATTTAAAATTTAGAAATTACTCAGTTGAGTGAAACAAATTTAAATTTAGAAGATCTATAAAATGTTGTCGTAATAATTTAACAAATACTTTGCAACTTCCTGGATATTTAACAAATTTTGAGATAAATTTTAATGTTTTTTCCAAAATTAATCTTTTATTGATATTTTGCTCCTTATCAAGTATCTCAGCGTCATCTATAGATAATGATTGATAATGAATAATGTGATTACTTCCACGTAGATGATTCGATAAAGCGCTGTGTGACAGTTTAAACTCATAAGGTTAAAATAGAATTAAATTAAATATATCGAATTGCAGATTGTATACAATTTTAATTGAAATTAATAAAATTTTAATACACAAATTTGCATTTTAGTAATTCGATTCTTTTGCTGTCGCTACCGGTTCAGTTCTTCTAATTATGCTTAATAAAAAGTAATAATTTTTGAATTCATTCGTACTCGGGTTTTTAGCCCATAAAACAAGCCTTTAGTGGTGTATAATACCGTACATTTAAAAATCAACCAACAAGTACTTAATATTAAATAAAGTTATAACTATAATAATTTATCTAAAATAGATAATATAACGTGAACTAATAAAACTAAATTGGTTGAATCAAAATTTTCGAACTTTTTAATTAAATGGAGTGATACCGCTAAAGATTACTACACTTCCGAGCAGCTAAATCGACTCAAACCTTCAGCGCTCACAGAAAGGCGATTTTTTTTAAAACGGCTTAACTGATTTTCACAGGATATTATTTTTTTGAAAGCCTGATATTTTACAACAAAAAATATTAAGACCATATTAAGGTTTTGACATGGACTTGGGGGATCGCACCCCACTCCTCATCCAACGCAATTTCTAGGTTACTGATGTTAGATGGTACCGGATTTCTGGTTCGAACCCTCCGTTTTAGTTCGTTCCATAAATGTTCAATTGGATTCATGTTTGGACTGATTTTTCAAGTTTTGTATATTTTTACACATCCATAAATAAAGTAGTCCATTCAAAAACAATAAAGTTTTTGAATGTCAATTGACGATTGGAGACGTGATTTTATACAAAATATTTTTAGTCGTTCTGCGAGCGCTGATGCTAATTTTTTATTGTTGTTACAGTTTTATTTTATTCCGATAGGTAGTGCTTTCTCTGTATTTCCTATGGGGCATGTTTATAGTTAAAATGTTTGCCGTTCTTTTTTAAGGCAGTACCATATGTCAAGGATAGAATGACAATTGTCATTAAGTTTTGTATAGAAATGTATGGCGAAATAAATAACATGAAATTATTTTCATATTTAAAAATATGTTTAAGTGATGTCACTAATAACAGAAATTATAAACATGGAATCCTTAGCGCGTTTAGTTGTTTTAAATAGATGAATAAATGTTTCTTTTTATTAAAATGGATTTAAATTTGTGATTTGTGTTAACCTTAAAAATGTTATATGAGCTAAGCAATCAAAATAAATATTAACAAATATTGATTCAATCTGGTTTTATATAAGTTGACACTACTTTTACGTATTTTAAAAAATGGTTTCATGTTGCGTTTTGCCGTCGCATATCGTTTCCTTCTTAGTTTATCAATTATGTAATAATGTTATTTGTAAATTAATTTTAGGGTTTAGGTTTTACAACAAAATGTCAACTCAAGATTTGAAAAAAAAATTAAAGTTATTAGGTGCAAAAACAGACGTAGAACCATTTTGATGGTATTTTTCCCAGTCTTAATTTAATAATCCATATTCTTTTTAATGATGATTGGCTTGAAAACCGATGAAATTTTAAAGAATCATTTCTTGTAAATTTATTATTGCAGTTTGACACACAGCAACATTTCGGTTGGTATAAATATTAACTATTAAAATAATCACACAAAAGTTTGACAAAGTTGTATGTTTTTTGTTTATATTAAAAACCAAAATTCGTTTTTTTTATTTCGCCCTAGTGCTCGTATTCACTTTACTTTTTACTATTTTAAAATGGAAATAATTTACTAGACTATTTTATTTTACTATATACGTTTCAGTATAATTCTCTTATTTCAAATTTCATTCCATCCTTGACCTGTGGTATTGCCGTCTGGTAGATGGAAATAGAAATAATTGCATTTTGCATGCCCCATCGTCAATTGACGATTGGAGCATGACGGAAATTTTTCAACTGAAGCGGATATAGATTTTTTCGTGTTGATTGTGTTTTTTTACATTGTTTTAGATTTTTTTCTTATAATTTAGATTGATTTTCGTAAATAAACTGGTTAACTCTTGCATAATCTAGACGTTAATTCGATTTTTGTCACATTTTTTTTTTAATTTATGTATCCAGTTCAATTTAAATGTTCACCGCGAGAGGCGTTTTCCCTAATTTTTTCAGACATTATGGGTGCGCCCGAAATGAAAAATCTGCATTTAGCGAAGACACATTTAAAAAACTACATGCAATATTGACGATTGGAGCATCAAAGAGTCCACCTAGCGGAAATTTTTTAAACTGAGCTAGCTGATAATTTAACGTTTGAAATTGTTGTAAAGAATTCCAATTTTGAACTGTAAACACAATTTTTACTTACCAGATTGCTAATAATTGTAAATAATTCATATTTTGGATTATAAAAACAATTTTTAATTACTGGATTGCAAAATTTTCTTTCGTCGCGTTTATGAAAAATGTCATTTTGCCAGTTGCCTCATTTTAACTTTTTTCCTCGAGAGGCGCTTTCTCTACTTTTACAATCGTCAATAGTCAATTATTTATAGTGTCAATTGACAAGTCGATGTAGTCAATTTATAGCCATAGTGTAAAAAATAAAAAAACGGCCCATAGAGGATGATCTGAAAGATCGAAAATTTGGCCGAAAAATAAATTTTGGATTTTGGATTCTAAATTGGTAAATTTGGCAGGGTGTCCCTTAACCAAGTTTAAATGGGCCAAAAAACCACTCTCGATTTCCCTTCGGCCATTGAAAGTTTCACCTTCGAGAAGTTCAAAAACGCAAAAATCAGCCAAATCCTCGGAGCCGTTTTCAAAAAAACACAATTTTAAGATTTTTTGCGCCAAAAATTTGAAAATTCGAAAAAAAAAAAATTTCAATTTTTCTCCATAAAGCTCTTTTTTTGCAAGAATGCGAACAAAAACTTCTAGGAATACAAAAAAAAGCACTCAGCTTGAACTAAATTTCAATAAAAATCAAGCTTTTTTTCGTGATCGATATTGGGATGAATTCCGCCTTGAATTGTTTGTAAAACGCCATCTACTAGAATAATAATAAGTGTTTGCCTTTGGGAAATATTAAAAAATCATATGATAAGCTTGTAAAAAATGAATCTTTATTCACAAATCGATGAAACTTCATTATGAAATCTATTACAAAAATGACCATTGAATAGAAAAATATATCGATGATGAGGAAAGATGTACATATGTATATCGAAATCAAATGACGGAATTTATTTGAAGTTTTTTTGTTTGAATTACCCAAAAATTGGAAAAAAAAATCATTCTTTAAACATGACGGGAGTTATATTCCCGTACAGCTCTCAGTAGTTTCGGACTCCATCGCTTGTTCGCTATAGTAACCGAGTCCACAGTCCATTTTGCGGCAAATATATGGCACGTGGAAAAAAAACGACATGAACTTTCGGAGTGGTTGAGATTCCCAGGTCTAGATAACTTGTTTTGAATTGCGAAACAAAAACCTCAAATTTTTCCTCAAGAAAAGTTGAAAAACACGAATTTACGACATTTGAAAAGTCACTAAAACATTTAACATACTTCAAACAATGGATGGTACATTTTGCCCGAAGAATATCTATTCTGTTTAACAAAGTTTTGCAGGCATTTCCAGCAAAAGCGGAAGCCCCATGTACGAAATCTTTGGACACATTGCAGGAGCCCAATCTTCGGCATCGTGCTGGAATTCTTTCAGCATATAGTTATACAGGGTGTTTACAACTCCCAACATCAGATGAAGTTCAGGTGGAGGGATTATTTCGATGACCAGCGTGTCTGGGTTTCCTGTAAATATAGGCTCGTGGGTGTTCCTGTGGAAATTCTTGGAATTTGTTTTTTACTGTCGGTATTTTTGAAGGCCTCTGAATTTTCACGGCAGGTACCGATGGTTCTGTAATTTCCGCACATATTTAAATTGTCTTTCGATGCGGTGCACCACGTACACGGAAAATGGCAAGAATGCGTCATAACACCAGTCATGATATTGGCTAGTTTCAGATTCGTAGCAATGATTGTGTTAATGCATTGCAAATTCAGACAAGACCAGAGAGTACGAACATTCATGTAGTTTTCTTGCATATCAGAAATAATTCCAAGAATGATCAATTTCCTCACACCCGAATCCTTAAATTTCTTGGCTTGTACTCCATCTTGATGTTGCTCTCTCGCTTTCTTGGTATCCGAATTACCATTAGCTTCATCAAATTTGAATTGAATAGATAAACAAATTTTCAAAAATCCGCCGCCACCGTCAAAACCGAATTTCAAATCCACTTCCTGCAATGCTCTTTTTTCTTTAATATAGTCAACCAATCCTGGCACATCATTGCAATACACAAAACATTCAGATCTTTTTATCGCCCTGAAATTTTTGGTATTCACCACTTTTCAAAATCGAGACTCGAAAAAGGAATCAAGACGATGATTTAACAAAAACAAGTCCTGTCTTAAGTTGGGTTGGAATATTTTCCTCTTCCCAGCACCAACTCGCAACGCAGCAGTCAGCGAATTTGTTTTTCTTTTCGACAGACCTAAATCTGTACTGATTTTTAAAATATCGGTTGCTGCGAGTGATTGTGTTCCCGAACTGCTGGCAACATTGTTTGTATTCACTAACACTGGTAGTTTTTTCCCTCTTTTCTGAGATAAACACAACTGCCCTTGTTTTGTTGAGTTTTCTGGTGCAACTAAAATGCCTTTCAATATTGACGATGTCAATTGTTCCTTTTCTTTTAACGATAAATTATTTTTAATTAGGTCGGTCAGAGTTGAAACGCATTTTGAAGAAGTGTAGAAATTCTTGGTATCCAGTTCTCCTCCGCATTTCTTACATTTCCTATGAACCACTTTATTTTTCATCATTTTCCCGAGAATCATGTTCCGTGGTTGAGCTCGCACAAGTTTACACAAATTGCACTCACAAAGTATGTTACCCTGAGATCTGGTTGCACATGTAAGTGCCAGGAAATCAGAATAGTCCGGCAAAGACAACGTGGGTTGATCTCCGAAACCTTGTTTACTGGATTTGTAAAGAACGATTTTGCAAGTACTACAAACAGCGGATGGATATCGACTATCGTCAACATTAATATTTACCACATTTTTTATTCTACTCTTCAATATGCCTACAATATTCCACATCTTGTCCTTTTTCTTTAAACAGAACAAACAGATTTCAAATGTATTTTCAACTTTGGAGAAAACTTCAAAGGAATTAGTGAGACGTAGATTAAGGGACTCCAAAGAAAAAAAACGGATTTTTCGAATTTTCTCATTTTTGACGCAAAAAATCTTAAAATTGTTTTTTTTTTTAAAACGGCTCCGGGGATTTGGCTGATTTTTGCGTTTTTGAACTTCTCGAAGGTGAAACTTTCAATGGCCGAAGGGAAATGGAGAGTGGTTTTTTGGCCCATTTAAACTTGGTTCAGGGGCACCGTGTTGGTCTTTAAAAAGTTATAAAAAAAAGGCCATAATAACATAAAATGAAATTCATAAACTTATATATAAATAATGTAAATACATAATTCTTATCAAATAAAACTTTGGAAAATACGGATAGGAGCTTCTCTGGAAGCTAATTAAAATTTATATTGTATTACAAATTTTGTTTTAAAATCTTTATCTAATAATTTATTATGCGACTCCTCAATTTGTTAAGAAGTTGTTGAAGATAACATACTTTTTGATTTAATGATATTTTCGATTTTGTCAAATCTCGTATTTATTTTGCGACAATTGTTTAAACAAACAGTGTTGTAAAGCTAAAATCTGTAATTAAAAAAATTTTAAATATTTTACAATTTTAAATGGCAGAACTAAAGTAAGAGTGCATATTTAAAAAACAGAACGAATTTTAATTCGCAGTAAACATATGTAAGCTTTCTATATTCTGTTCCGAGTGTTCTGTTTAGGATTTACTTATATTCTCCATGTCCTATTTGTCCTATATTTGAGTCCTTGCATGACTTCATTGGCGAATCAAATGATCTGCCATATTTAGCGAGAAACTTCTGTTTGGTTGTAAAGAAACTACTCGAATAAATTTAGTGTGTGCCTGGTTTGGTTTGGTGAGTGGCCTTTTTTCTGTGACAAGTTTAGTATGGATTATGATGGTATATTGAATAGACGGTTACTTTCGATTTCGGGGCATAATTTGAAATTTGCTGAATCTGTAAAAACTGCAGAGCTATCTGAATTATGTTATCTTCCTTATATTTACGAAACATAATACTTACGAATAGTGTACGCGACAAGGAATCCTTCTCAAGAATTAGATGCTGGATTAAGTATTTTGAAATAAATCAGAAAATTATTTAGTTTTGCAAATGTAACAAATTAAATTGTTGCTAACTTCTTATACAAAGGGAGTTTGATGCAACTGGATGTTTAAAATAGTTGCTTATTGTATCGAATCTATATCCAGCAGTAGTTGATTAGATTTAATCACGCAGAAAGAATTAGGTTTCGAGCTTAGAATGTAAAATTTTGTAAATGTTTCTGGATAATGAACTTGGGAAAAATTATTTAAATTTGTACTGCGGTTGTAAATGTGCTATAAAATGCATGTAGGCTTTCTATTTTTTTTTTTTTTTTTTAAATTTCAAATAACTTTAAAGACAGACACAAAATTGACAATAATTTGTTGGCTGTAGATGCATTTTCTGTGCCTTGAGTTGGATGTGACAATAACTGATCCGCACAAAATGAATTCAAAAAATGCTGGATAGCATTTGGAAATCAATCAGATTTTTTAACACGACTATATCAGTGTACATTGCAAATTGCGGTTTTATTTTCCTGTTTGAAAATTTACTGCCTGTTGAACTTTACCTTCACTAGACGAATTATAAACAAAACGAACGAAACATAAACGAAACAAACGAAAATTACAAAGGAATTTAGTTTGTAACAATAATTTTCGTTTGCTTTATTATAGACAAACACCCGCAAAACATTCAAATTTCCTTACACGCCAATGATTAACAGTATCAGGTGCAAGAACAATTAACCTCAAGAAGATTTCTCAGAATTACTCAGTAAAACAAACAAGTGTTTTCATTTATCTACACAACAGTTGCTTAGAGCTGTCTTGTTCTTACTAAGGACCACGCGAGATATAAAAAAGTGCATCTCCAGCACTCTAACCCAACTTCAGGCAAAATGAAGATACCCGGTTCTTGTTCTGAACCGCTCTATTCCAAATCCAATGCCTTGCTCAATAAAATACGATGTAAATTCATCAAGAAATTAGTTTTCTTTGACTACCATATAGAACGCAAAATGCAAGTTTCCTAATGATGCTGTTTTTCTGTAATGATACAATCAATAATTTGCGAGTCTCCAATAGCAAAGAGCGGCAAAGTGCTTTGTCGTTCACTAAAATTAGTCAAACTGTTATTAATATCTGCTTTTATTAAAAAAATGGAAAATAAAAAAATGTAAAGCAATAACATCAACAAATTAAAAAAAAGGTTAGAAATGCTTTTGATTTTGCGTAAAAGTTTAAAATATCATGTGAACATACACAAACCAAACTTCTAGAAAGCTCATGATTTTTCTAGTTAGAATAGCGTAGAAACATTACGTAACAATTTTTATCATGGAAAATTTCATTTTAGTACAGTTAAACATTGAGCTATTCATTTAACTTCTTCTATTACACACTAGGTGTCACCGTGGCAATATTACTTATTGTTGAAATACCCCTGAAACTATGCGTTTGAGTAGCTAAAGTAGGGTAACAAATAAAAATATTGTGACGGTGACACCTAGTGTGTAATAGAATAAATTAAAATTAATAGCTCAATGTTAAACTGTACTAAAATGGAATTTTCCATGATAAAATTTTTCTACACTATTCTAACTAGAAAAGTCATGAGATTTCTAAAAGTTTGATTTGTGTATATAAAAGGGCGAACGGAGTCGAATTGGATTAGTAGTATTTGGAAAGCGACAGTGTGAAGATTAAAAAGTAATTAAAAAGCGGTTTAAAAAGTGTTGTAGCGCGAAATAAAAACTATAAGTGAATAGTAAAATTGTGTAAAAATTATTTAAAGTGATTTTTGTGAATTTTTATTGATAAACTGTGTTGTAATAATTCTTGTGTGAAATAAATATATTCGTTGGAGATAAATTAAATTGATTTTGTATTATTCACAATCCAGTGATACGAACCTTAATTGACAAGGTAAAAACTTGACAATATTTTTTTTTTGGTATACAAAATAACCGGAACGACCGACCGGCTGAATTTACCAAATTTGTTTGTTGGATTATTATCCTACATCTTGCCTCTGTGGAGTTCACCGATGTCTAATAAAATCCCACTGTCGGGGCATTTTGATATCGTAGTTGTACACAACAAGTTGGACCATTTTCACTGATATTTAAGAATTCAACGAGAGATTTTCCTTGTTATACAATTTAGCTATGAACAAATTACATATTTAGCCAATTTTTATTGGAATTTCGTCTTTAAAATTTTCTGAGAATTTTATTATAAGGTTAGAAAAACTCTCTTATTGACTTTCTACTTATTAATTTTCGAGGAAGCTGAATGCCCAAGTGTGGTAACTGTTATAAAAAAAAATATTAATTTCAAATTAAATTCCGATTAAACTTCATGAAATACAATACATAGCAGTTTGTTGTTTAGTTTACTTGAATAATTTCTTGGAATTTCTTTGAAATCATTTCAACTTTACCAAAACAAAAATTATATTAGGTCAATCTATTATTAAACAATAAATATTAAATATAGAATTCTCTTGAAATATTTTTAACAAAATACCATTAATTCTTGCTGACATAGAATAGTTTAACGATTTTAATCAAAACAGGTGGATTGGGCACAATGGCAAAATGCCGCAACCATGTAAATTCCAAAAAGTGTATGTACGTGATGTGATCGAGGGACGATATAACCTTCCATAATCCGTTCTTATTAAGACTACCAATCATAACATTGCCTAGAGTAAGGCGATGATATAACTGAGGTATCAGGACAGTCCTTAATGTGTGGAGCCTTTGTTGAGGCTAAAGTGGGGCCTTTCTTAGATTAACCAACTTGGGTTATAAAAGCCGATGCGGGAAGATTTTACTCTTCCCGTCTGCTGTAAAATGTATCCCCAGGTAGCACCATTCCTCAGATCTGTTGAGGGAAGGAATATTAACTCCTCCAACATTAAATGCATGTTGTCCGATAAAATTATGCTTGTTTTTGCCGCTAGCTTCAATACTTATACTGAAGCACTTAGATCGGTTCGTGAACATACCACCGATCTAGAAGCTACTGGGGGCCTCCAGGTGTGGAGGCCAAAAGCACAATGTCATCGGCAAACGCTATCGCATTGATATTAGTGCCACCGAGGGATACTCCCACTTCGTCCGGTAATCTTTTCAACAGTCTGTCAATAATCATATTGAACAGAACCGGCGTGGCAATGTAACAAGCGGCATTATGCTGATGGTGATGACGGAGTACCATATCTAAGAGTGTAGTATTATCCACACAACCGTTTGTTGGATGGGAGGCTCGTTGACGGGGATCGAAATTAAATATGTTATTGATCCTCGTTGCGATAATACTGTGCAGATGTCGAGCACACACAGGTGGAATGGTAAATGGCCTGAAGTCATCGGGTTCGGTCGTCTCGCTTTTCTTTGGCAAAAATACGGTTTTTGCCTTAAGAAATTTAAGCGGACATTTTTCGCACCACATAATTAGATTGTACGCAATCATTAAGGTCATGGGTGAAGTATTACGAAGATCACGTGGAGTAATACTGTCCGGACCCGGCGACGATGAGATCGATGGTAGATGTTGTTTGATCTCTTCAAGAGCGACAGGAGCCCAAACATCAGTTAGGTCACCAGGATATAACACCTCGTCGGACGGCGATACACACTCTGTCTGCTCCATTACTGCCCTCCAGAAGGGTACCATCAATTTCTTGTTAGGAATGGGAACCACTTTGGAGCCTTCTATAGTAGATTTGATGCACCGTCCCTGATGTTACTTAAAATTCCTTTGGGTACGTGCATAATTCATCCTTCTCGCCTGCCTACTACTCAAGCAAGCAACATCGTGCGGTCGCAAGCGTACCCGCTGCTCTCGGCATGGAAGGATGTCTATTAGGCCGGCAGTCAATTTGCAAAGAGTTACTTCTTTGCTGACTGCCTGGGCGTTGTTAGCAATGGAGTGGAGCTTTTTAGAGTGTAGGTCGGCCTCTGGAACTACTGAGGTTTTAATTTTAATATTTGGATCAAGTATGCTGCATGGACACACATATACGATTCAATTTACGTTTTTCTGGCCGGTATGATCCGTTGGGTTTTAACTAATTAAAACACAATCATTTTAATTTGATTTACGGCACAACGTTTCGGAAAATTAGATTTTTCCATTATCAAGTGCATCTGTGGACGATACGTTGTAAAAAATTTTTTATTGAAACAAAATATTGAAAAATAAATAAATTCTGATGTAAAATTACCATAAGAAGAAATGTTAAAATCATCAAAAAAACATAAACACATAACTGTTTAGTCAAAAATATAAAAAAACATGAAATCACACAATAAATATTATTAAAATTAAGCACTCCATTGATGTGTTGTTTGTTTCGGTATGAAAAGATGACAAGACTAAAATTTTATTATTGCTGATGTAGTGGAGAAGATCAGTTAATGTCGTATGCCGGATGGATTCTCGTGCTGTCAACTCTAAAATTTATAACATTAGGGTGAGCTCTGATTTGTAGAACCTCTAACAGCTCTCTTTTTGACTTATTGCGTTCGACTTCCAAAATTTGCGGATTATCGAAATCAAAAAGGTGTTGGTTTTCCATAGAGTGTGTAGATAAGGCTGTGCCCGTTCCATTACTTCGTCTTAGACGGCAATCATTTTTGTGGTCCCGTATGCGTTGTTCCAATCGTTTACCAGTATGCCCAATATAGCAACCAGAGCAGTTGAGGCAATCAATCTTGTACACCACAAACCGTTTTCGTAATAGATGAATCTTGGACTTCATATTTGAAAAAAATATTTGGCTAATTTTCCGAGACGGTTTTTGTACGATCCTTATATTGGCATTACTATTCTCTATGTTATGTTTAATCTGAAAGGATACTGGTGGGCAGTATGTGATACTGCGGTAAATAGTGCGTGTAAGCTCCGTGTCATCAGGTCTTGTGGAAGCTGGCGGTCTCAGAGTTGAACTGCAAATTATGGCTTTCTTGATCATTTTATCGGGATAATGGTTATCGCGGAGTGTTGTCGTAATAATATCCCTGGCTTCATTGATAAATTGTGCGTCGCTATATTCAAGTACTTTCCGAGTGAACGAAAGTATACAATTTTCTTTCACATGACGGGGATGTGAGGACCAGAAGTCAATTAGACGACCTTTACTGGTGGGTTTTCTATACCATTTGTTTAAAACCGTATTGCCTTGCCTGATCAATTGCACGTCCAGATATATCTGGACGTGCAATTGATCAGGCAAGGCAATACGGTTTTAAACAAATGGTATAGAAAACCCACCAGTAAAGGTCGTCTAATTGACTTCTGGTCCTCACATCCCCGTCATGTGAAAGAAAATTGTATACTTTCGTTCACTCGGAAAGTACTTGAATATAGCGACGCACAATTTATCAATGAAGCCAGGGATATTATTACGACAACACTCCGCGATAACCATTATCCCGATAAAATGATCAAGAAAGCCATAATTTGCAGTTCAACTCTGAGACCGCCAGCTTCCACAAGACCTGATGACACGGAGCTTACACGCACTATTTACCGCAGTATCACATACTGCCCACCAGTATCCTTTCAGATTAAACATAACATAGAGAATAGTAATGCCAATATAAGGATCGTACAAAAACCGTCTCGGAAAATTAGCCAAATATTTTTTTCAAATATGAAGTCCAAGATTCATCTATTACGAAAACGGTTTGTGGTGTACAAGATTGATTGCCTCAACTGCTCTGGTTGCTATATTGGGCATACTGGTAAACGATTGGAACAACGCATACGGGACCACAAAAATGATTGCCGTCTAAGACGAAGTAATGGAACGGGCACAGCCTTATCTACACACTCTATGGAAAACCAACACCTTTTTGATTTCGATAATCCGCAAATTTTGGAAGTCGAACGCAATAAGTCAAAAAGAGAGCTGTTAGAGGTTCTACAAATCAGAGCTCACCCTAATGTTATAAATTTTAGAGTTGACAGCACGAGAATCCATCCGGCATACGACATTAACTGATCTTCTCCACTACATCAGCAATAATAAAATTTTAGTCTTGTCATCTTTTCATACCGAAACAAACAACACATCAATGGAGTGCTTAATTTTAATAATATTTATTGTGTGATTTCATGTTTTTTTATATTTTTGACTAAACAGTTATGTGTTTATGTTTTTTTGATGATTTTAACATTTCTTCTTATGGTAATTTTACATCAGAATTTATTTATTTTTCAATATTTTGTTTCAATAAAAAATTTTTTACAACGTATCGTCCACAGATGCACTTGATAATGGAAAAATCTAATTTTCCGAAACGTTGTGCCGTAAATCAAATTAAAATGATTGTGTTTTAATTAGTTAAAACCCAACGGATCATACCGGCCAGAAAAACGTAAATTGAGGTTTTAATGTGTTCCAGGAATGCGCTAGATCTTGAAACGGGAGCCCTGGCGATAGTATCACTACCCTCACCATTGCCCTCGTGCGCATTTAGATAAACCTAATTTATTAAAAATTGAATTCAGTAAAGAAAAAAAAATTAGAAAATTTAAATATCTTAAATATAATTACATTTCGTGAATTAACGGCAAAGTAATTAATAAAGAAATTATTATTGCGAGCAGTGTGCGAAGCCAAAACATTAATATAAATTTAATATGATATAATAACTCACCCATAAGCGTCCACAAATATACGTTGCCAAGGTCGTTCGGCTAGGTGAGAATTTCCCAAAGGTGGTTTAGATAGAAGGTTACTACTTTTGTTGGTTTTACATGACGAACATCTAGAGATACTATATATTCGTGGACTTGCGGTCGCATTTTTGGCCAGAAGTAGTAACGCCGCAATCTATCAAGGGTTTTCTTAATTCCCCCATGGGCACCTGTCGCCACCTCATTCTCTTCGTATATCAATTTTTCGGTCATCTGTTCCGGGATCCACACCTTCCACATAGGTAAATCAGTCAATGAGTTGTTTAGTTTGGGCTCAATCCTAATCAGAATACGATTACTATTTATCTTAAAATTTGGATAATTTTCGGAGCTGGACAAAGGGGGCAGGTCCTTCTGCGACATGAGCCATTTCAAACTCGAATGATCCGTGATTATTTTGAACAGGGGGTTTATATATCCGATAATTTGATCCGAAATAATTTTTTTCAGTTTGGGTGGTAATATCCTTGTAGCTTGTAATGTTATAGATGTATTAAAGTTGGAGGTAATGTCAGTTGTAGAATTTAATTGAATAGGGGTTGTCTTATCAATTTTAATTATTATTTCGGGTCCTTTTGGACTTCCGGAGTTGGAATTGTTATATTCGGGTTTGGAACAGTATTCCCCGGATGCAAGGTACCCGATTTGTTCGCGACCGGAGGGCGGTTTCCCAACAGTTTTGACTGACAAAATATGCATTTCGGTTTAATTATACCAGGTTTCCCGCACCCAAAACAAAATATTCTCTGAATAGGAATGGGACAGTTTTGATAATGGTGGGCTAAATCTTGACAATTCCAACAAATCAGAAAATTTCCGGAATCTTCGGGTGGCCTCTCACTAATTACCGTTTTCCGTAAATTTTGGTTAATAATCCCAACTGCTTCTAAATTTGCGTAACTGTGTAGTGATTCAGGAGGTTGATGAATCGTTACTGGAATCGTTTCGACATCTATGTTATTTCGATTTATTTCACTGATGTTTGGAGTTCTTCGAAATGTTGGTTCTGTTATTTGACGAGGATCATGCCCAGAGTTTAACCAAAGCTTTTCGTAACGTTGACATATGGTTCGGAGTTCGTCTACCGATCTGATAGTAGAGGATAGGGTGGCACTCTGTAATGCTGGATCGAAATCGACTTAACATAGCCTCTCGAATGTCATTATAATTTGCATTAGGAGTTTTTTTCGAATATGACCAAAACCATTTTTCAGCCGCGCCTTTTAAGAACCGTGGTAGAAACGATTCCAAATCGACGGAGGATACCCTATCCCTTCGAGCGTAAGATTCCAACCGAAAGACAAAATCCGTAACGTCCATGTCATTAGGAGCACCTGAAAATGTAATATTCCACTTGGGATTATAGTGATTATAAGAAGTATTAAATGGGACGGTATTTTGATAATGGTATGGCGTGGGCATTCCTGTAGAAGTGCTGCTAACTTTGGGCACCGTAATCGGTTCTATGTAATGAGTTGCATATGTTACATGTGCAGGTATACTTCCCGATAGTACTGACGATTTATTATACATATTACTAACTGTAACTGGATTATATAAATTTCCTAAAGGGTTAAATTGTGGCAGTGGTAGTTGCGGAAATTCGGCTCCACCCATTGTAACAGGAAGAGGCCAAGTTAAACTGTTACTGTCTTTTGGAGCCAATAACATATTCGATTTTTTCGGGGATGAATGAGGAGAGATATGTTTTGAAATTTGATCAATATTTGGGTTCCACCGTTTTATTCCCAGATCGAACTCTACTCTGTCTGGATTTGTCAACGATAAGTCAGATTTGCTAGTATTTAAATGTACTTCAATATTCTTTTCACACCATGCATGGTTTCTGCCCCATTTTGCAATGACTTTGTCGATTTCTATGTCTTGAGTGAAGCAACCTTTCAATCTCGATGTTCGGTCTACCCAGTGACGAATTCGATAATTTAATGCCTTAAGTTTTTCAAGACTATCCGATTCACTAAAGTAACTTTTGAATGAGTTAGCTTCTTCACAACAAAGTCTGAACTCAGTTTGTAAGTCTGAAGCGTGGGTTTCCGAAGGCTTCAAAGAAGGATTTTCTTCTTCTTCTTTTACCTAAATTTGTAACTTATTCAGCCAATCAGTATCACCAGCTTCAATACCTCTAATTAGACGCTCCACCTGAATTTCTTGTTCAGTCAAAGCTTCAAAATACTTCATTGTAATTGGTTCTTACGTAAAACAAATTTTTTTTTTTTTTTTTTTTAAATAGTGAAACAAATACAACTAGTGCACACTAGCAAGGTCGTTCGAATCGATTTAAAATATTAAAGTTATGATTAGTCGTAATTATTAATTGTTAATAATAAATGAAAATAAATATAATATTATAAATATTAGAATTGTGAGTATATCAATTTGTAATTAATATCCAAGTAGTTATACTGGTGTGGACTTTCCTAGAGACTATTAAGAGAACAGAAAAAAAATTTAAGATTAAGAAATACAAATAACTTTAAACCTCCGCTTATCAAATGATAAGAGAATGTAACTCGAATATATTTTTGAGGTTAATCGATTCACAATTATTCTATCAAAACATAACATTCAAAGTATATAATCGATCTTATTACTTGAAAGCACATACAAACTGTTTGTGCGGAAGTAAATTAATTATTATTATTTTACATGTGAACTGTGAACAAAGAAAAATTTCAACCGCTTACAAAAAAATTTAGTGGCGGTTACTGAAACTTTTGTCGATTAGGAGTGAAGCTCCTCGGATGCTTTATTAAAGCCACCTGATTGAGAAAAAAATAAATAAAACAAAAATTGACCGTTTCAGGTCCCTGTTTCGGCGCCATTTTGTAATGGCCGTCCAAATGTGCTTCCCAGAAAATTAACGGGTTTACTCATTTTGGCTCGGGGGGTTACATATTTGCACATTTGTAATATAGGTCATTCACAAATCAATACTCTGGGAAAATTTATTAACGTCAGCCACATCTTCATTCCCACACCAGTAATAACAACACAAAAATTTAGAGAATCATATTACCAAAAACCATAATTGGTATAGAGCCATCTATTAGAATTTTTAAACTAAAATCCCTCTTTCGTTAATTATATGCGTAACTGCTTCTAACACCTACACCATCATTTGAGCATGAGTAGTTGAGAGTAGATACAAGTACTTGTGAGTAGTTTGCTAACGCCAATGGAACACGAACAACAAAAATAAAATGCAAATTTCACAGTAGTATAATAAAGGGATGCGTACGGATCGTTAACGTTTGGATACGGTGTAAAAGAAAATTTTAAAAATAGAAATTTCATTTCATTACACCCTATTGGCGTGATATTATTTTATAGGCATCCCATAATAATTTGCTATTACGGTTTATATACAACCTTGTATCAAGCGAATTTATTGCTCAGAAATAACACCTTTGGACGCGATTTTAATAAACCAATTCACAAATAATGTACCGATCAGTATATCGTTGAAATTTCAATCATTGAAATGTCACAAAATGTCAGAGAAATGGGAATGTCTAGTATTAATAAAAGCTTACTAGATATAATTTATTTTTAAATATTGATGATTCAAATGACGTATTAAATCAAATTAGTTTTCGGTCACTTCGAAACTTTGAAGTCCCATAACTCGCCAACCTAAACATTTTTCGGCCTAATCTTTGTGACTATACATCTTTCTAGGATTGCATAGGTTATACAGCATATAACTTCAGAAAATGTTCGCAATATTTTGCATAACGAGAATAAACATTTTTTGAATTGTTTTATTTTTATTTGATAGCTTTAAATCAAAATGGCGTGCGGCATGTTTAATCAAGTTCATCACTATTTAATTAAAATACATATTAATAATTTGTTGTTTTAATTTATTTTCCATCCACAAATTTTTATTTAACTTGGTTTGATTTTTATAGATTTTAAAACATTACATTTATATTTAACAAGAGACATTGCGCTTTAATCAAATAAATTTCGTAAATACGTCATTTCCGTGACGCGCGTCATCACATTGAAATTTTGATTTACCTCTCCATATATAATGAAAACAAAGACGTAGTCCTACGTCAAAAAAAAATTTTACCTGAAATAACGCTAACAACTTCATACTCCAATTCATGTATGTGGTGTGTAAAAATTCCGCGTCGAGTTTTGCGACAGGATATAGACCATAATTGTAGCGTTTTTTTATTTGCTCCGGATAGCTGCTATCGAGAGCCGTTATATAAAAAATGGCTCTCGATAGCGCTCCGTATAAATAGGTAGAGCCAAATATTTTTTATATGAAGTTTTTGGTACACAATTGAATTGATAGTTTGATGTTAAATAAGCTTAGTTTACCAATAAATAGCGAGTCAAATTTAAATTTAGGCGTAGAAAAATGACGGCTCTCGATAGCAGCTATCGGGAGCGAATAAAAAAACACATCTAATATCTTTATTTTTTGAAAGAAGAGAAGAAATCATGCAGGCTTGAAGAGATTTTGCTACTGTAAAATGACTGTCTGACGTGGATGGGTGATTGAATGCTAAGCCTTCAATTTTTTTATTTTGGTAAGTTAGACAAGATTTTACGTGAATTTCATCAATTAATAAATTTACGTATTTTTCGTGAGGTTGTAATAAAGAAAATGTTTTCATTAAAAATTGTTTTGCCATAAATTTACTTGGTAAATCACAAAATCTGCACCTCTTATAGAAAGCTTGTTTAAAAAATGGAGGCTCTATATATAATGAAGGCTCTGATAGCTCACACAATAAAATATTAAACAGCCTATTCTAAATTGTATATGTAAGGTAAACATACACATACGATAAATATGTCAACATACTTAAGCTTCACAGCTCATTATTTTTATTTTTTAATTTGTTTTTTTTTTTTGTTGAAATTTAAAAATGTGTTCTACAAAAAAAATTTAATTTGCGTATATTTTATTTTCTCATGTATAATCAATCAAAAAATCAAAATTTCTTTGGAAAAGCTTATGAATAATCCTCTTAAAACAACCAGAGTATTTTAGAAAAATAATAAAACAAAGTATATTTATGTGGGTGGGTATGTACATTTTATTATAAGAGCATGTGGTTTGAGGTGATTCCCCTTTTATTTAATGAAATAATAAATGTTTCGGTATAATCATTGTTCAATTACAAAATAAATGTACTATGTATATAAATTATTGATCGAAATATTAAAATACATAAGTTTATTGGATCACATCTGGTTTTGTTTGCAAGCAACTTTTTTCTTTATAGGTTCGCATATACCAAATCTCGTTTAAAAAAATTAGGGGAAATAAAAAATAATATCGATGGGGTTGTAATTTAAAACGAGACCAAGTGCATACATAATTTTGTTGTGAAATAACAATAGGACTTTGGGTACCATACTATATGTAAAAAAAAAAATCCGACTCGTTCAATATTCGACATAATCAAGACTGTACAATAAATGTATCAATATAATATATTTTTTCAAAAATAAATAATTAATAAAATGTTTATCATTATTATTATTTTTCAAGAAAGGTGCTTTGACAGTAATCTTTTGGTTTCATATAAATAATAATATTAACAAAAAAAAAACAATATTATATATGTATTATAAAATTAAATAAAAGAATTTATAAATTTATATAAAATAATAAAAATATTATCAAACAGGAATTTATAATAAAATAAATTAAAATTAAACAAAAAAAAACTTTAAATATTAAAATTATTAATTAATTATAATATTAAACAAAAAACATTTTATATTTAAAAATAATTAATAAAAAACAAAAAACACACAAAATAAAAATTTTAACAAAATAGAGTTTGCGATTGTTAAATGTTAACCTAACAAAAAAAGATGAGAAAGAAGATGGCGTCTTTAATAATATCATTACAAAAAATTCAAAATGGCTTCCACTTAAAAAAAAATTATTTAAAACATAAATCGATGATTTAAATTTAAAATAATCATTTTTTTGTTGTTTTTTTCTATAAAAAAAAGTCAGTACATATTTAATAAAAAAAAAATAATAAATAGTATATATTTTTAAAATATTATCTTAATTTATTTTATTATTTTTTCTATATCGTCAGTATTGCTGTGATAAATTTAGATTTTTGAAAATAAAAAAGAAATAAAAAAAGAATATTATTAAACTACAGGGATTATAAAATTATAAACATAAATAAATACTAAACCAGAAAAGAAAACTTTAATTCTAAATATATTAAATTATATATTTGTAATGTTGAAATAAATTTTATTAGATTTTAGAATAGAAAAAAGAATAAATATAAATTTTAATTAAATCATCGATTCTTTTATATTTTCTATCAAATTTTTTTTTTTTTTTTTTTTAATTTAATTTAGATAGTGTATTTTATATTTATATATAAAATAAAACAACGAACTTTCTTAAATCAAACAAAAAACATAAATATAAAAAATTATTAAGGAAAGCAATTGCAAATTTCTCAACCAAAAAACAAAAAAACAAAAAAAATTAAATACAAAAAAACTAAACTAAACCAAAAATTAAACTAAACTATAAATAAACAAAAAAAATTGTTGTTGCTGTTAATGTTGTTAATGTTAAATTAAACAAAAAAAAAAAAAAAATTAATAAATATTATATATCTAAATATATAATTATAAATAAATATATAATTATGTTTTTAAACCAAAAATGAAATGAATAAAAAAAAAACTATAAATAAATATAGCCCCAAAAATTAAAGTTATATTATATGTTAATTAATTGATTAAACTAAAAATGAAAAAAAATTAAAAATAAATAATGTTATTTAATAAAAATTTTAAAAAAACACAAAAACCCCATATTCTAAATTATTATTTTTTTTTTATTAATTACTGCAAATGTTTAGTTATTTATTTGATAATTAGATTTAAAATTTATTTATAAATAGTAAGTAAATTTGTCACAAAAAATTTTATTAATTTTTATCACATAAAAATGTTTTTCAGAGTGACGGAAAATATCGTTTGTTTGAAGTTTTATGGAATTCATCTTTGATTTCAAATGTTTTTTAATTAAAGACGCAATATTCAGGAAGTTGTTTTATACAAAATTTGAAAGCTATGGAGAAGATTTTTTTTTTTATCGATTAGCTATCGAATAATTTTACTAAACTCAAGAGAAGTTGATGGGGTTGATGTATTGGCTACATTCTCTAAGTGATTGTTCCATTGGTACAAAGACGCTTCTAATGGGAAATCTAAGAGTGGATACGATATTTGGTGTTGGTTGTTTTTCTGCGAAGAAGAGCCCAACAATTTTTTTTCGAGCTGATTGATTGTAAGGAGAAAACAAAACAAACAAACAAAAAATTACTCGGCGATTCACTGTCTTCAACGGAGAAGAGGTTGTTGAATCTAACTTCCTATAAAGCTTCCTGGGAGAATGGGATTAAAACGTTCCTCACGGTATCCTCAGCCTTCCTTCGATTGCAGTGGATACGCTTTCTGGGATTTTTCAAACCAAGCAGTGAAAGACGCGCCATATACTAATTTTATGGCCTTTTTCGTTTCTCCGGAAAATACATTTCTTGCATCCTTCCTTTTTCTATTGGTTATGGGTTGCCAATTTGAAAATTTTACCGAAATTTCAAACTATCAATATTTTTGACGCCAATTTCCACTGCCTTCCAATAATCAGACTTTCAGATTATTCTACCTAAGTAAAACTATAATAAAGTGAAACAAATTTAAGGTGCTACGTCTAAATGATAGCGTTGCATTTTTGGGGCCACTATGTGAAAACCCAACTTCACCCTTATTGTCCAATAAGAAAACAAATTAAAGAATGGTTTCATTAGAAAAAGGGGTCATTAGAAAAATGAATTTCAAATTTCGAAAGAAGTGCTTTTTTGGATTCAATCGAAAACGACATTAGAACATTGAATATTAATAATTTCTCTAACTGCCCGTTTGTAGCGCTCGATCATTTTACCCTTTCGGGTTTCCCAACTTTACGATTATTAAATAAAATAGGAATTAAATTTAAATATGCCCGTTCTAAAACAGCCAAATCAGCATTCAAATTGTAAGCTGTTTTATGGATGATTTAATTGGTGGGATTAGACGGGTGTGAAGTTTGTCCTAAAAATGGGCACATATTTTACAGAGAGTTAACACAAAAACTAACACAAATAACAACTTCCCAAAACTTAGAACATAAGGGACTTAGGGACATGTTGCGTCCTTTTGTGTAAGTTCACATATATATTTGTTGAAGTGGACATAGATATACGTTAAAGGGTAGCTGCCGATCCCCTCTATCTAAAAAATAATATAACATTCCAAACCCTTGAAGATAAGAGACTTTAGGATAGACTTGTTGCGTCCCTATATGTGATAGTTCAGACGAAATTTTATATTCAACAATTTCACAATATGTTCCAAAGATCGTACCCAAGTGGACATACTTCATTATGGGTAGTGGGCGATCTCCTATATCTAAAAAATATAACAGCATTCAAAAATCTAAATGATAAATGACTTAGCACAGATGGGTTGCATGGTCCCTCAGACGTTGGGCCAAATTGACAAATCTTTTAATATCAAATTTCGTATGAACTTACATGTAGGGACGGAACACATCTATCCTAAGTCACTTATCGTATAGATGTTTAGAAGTTGTTATATTTTTTGGTTAGAGAGAATCACCAACTACCCATAAAAATATGTGGTCACTTGGGTACGATCTTTCTGCCTGATTGACAAAATTTTTAAAATCAAATTTTATATGAACTTACATATAGAGAATGAACATGCCTGGCCTAGGTTACTTACCGTCTAGATTTTCAGGTGTTGTTATATTTTTTGGTTAGAAAAGATCTTTGACTACGATATTTGAGCCAGATTGACAAATTTTTTAATGTAAAACTTTATACGAAGTTACATATAGGGACGGTACACGTCTGTGATAAGCTAATTATCGCATATAGACAACAGCACACAATCGAACTAAAAGACATTGTAGGATTGTTGGGAAGAAGCGTTTCCTTTAATCAGTGATCTGTGTACCGTTATCAAGAACGAAGGGAACGTGGTAAATAAAGACCTACAATCCTGTGTTAGGTTTACGAAGTCGACGTATTCAAAGAAGGAGACGTTACCAATTGAGACAAGGGATATTTCAACCAAGTCCATGTCGTCTGTGAAGCTTCTCTATGAGGAGAGCAAGATAGGTGCACAAGTTAGAAGAGAAACGAATTAGCACCGAGAACTGGGTGGATAAGCAGTCTAATCAAGTACATAATAAGCCAGTACCAGCACCAGAGATACTCAGCCACCAACCACGACTACCTAGAGACTAACAGACACAAATTCCCGACTACAGGTGGATGACGTTTCGCGCCAAATATTTGATCTCTCACTGTCCTGGTTACGACCAAATACCACAGAACAATAATTCTTAGACAGCACTATGGCCGGTACCCCATCGATGATCCGGAGTTCCAACTTGACTAAAAGTCAGTTGCAAGCGCGGATGGTGATACCGAACGAGCTCCCGCTATTCTCAGGTGAACTCAAGTACTGCCCACAGTTTATAACAGCCTTTATCAACTCTACGCTACAATGCGGTTTCACCAAAGAAGAAAATATGGCAAGACTGAACAAGTACCTTAAGGAAATGCCCCTAACGCCGTAAGAACTGACTTTATTATGCCATGCTCACTACCTACTGCTATGAGTACATTAAGAATGCTCTATGGACGCCCTCAGTTAGTTTTCAATTCTGATATGGAGCAGATAAAGCAACCATTGCCGCATTTTCAATGAGGGTAAAAGCATTTTGCGATATCGTAAAGACGGCCAAGATGCACGAGTGCCTGAAGAACTCTATTCTATTATACGATATGGTGGATAAGTTGCCGATGATGCTAAACATGGAATGGGTTCGTCACTTGAGACTGGCGGAACTCGAAAATCCTGTAGTCAGTATAGAGGTATTTAACGTATGGCTGCGAGGAAATGCTGATACGGCGAGTTCTTTGTCCAGGCATCCGGTAGGGCAGTTACACCAATAACTTTGAACTGAGACCCTGATACCGAAGAGCAGTGTCAACAGTACAACGAAAGAAGGAGATTGCCGAATATGCAAATCAATTGACCACTTGTCAAGGAAATTCCGTTAGTTTGCATTATTACCGGTCGTTAGGTGCTGAAATGTAGTGCGTCGAAGAGACATATGCGTAGGTTGTTTGGTAAACCATTGGCTCGGCGGCCACATCATATGCTGTTACAGCCAAAGACGCTGAACCCTACATTGATAGAACCGAAACCTCGAGTATCAAGTTCTCCAAAAATACCGGGAAGCCAAAGCAAATCGAAACTCCAACTAATACTCAACAGCGAATCCGAGGCTTCTACGAGGTAAAAGCGCTAAAAAAAGGTCATAAACTGCAGAGCAACAGCAAATTGCGAAAATTATCTCACAGCCAAGTATCTCACATATGAGCAATGATGTCCTATTATAATGCCAAGAAAAAATAAATATCATGATAGGTAAAATGTTTGACAAGATGGCTGAAATAAAACCACCAAAAAATTGTATTATCACAAGCGGTGGCGCCTCAAATTCATGGAAGCAATGGTTGCAACAATTCGAATGGTTCGAAATAGCAACAGAATTATCAAAAAAATCACCGACAATACAATGTGCTACGTTTATGGTCAGCTTAGGACCTGATATAATCACAATTTATAATAACCTTAAATTGTCAAAGGATGAACAAAACGATTTAGCCGTACTAAAAAAAAAGTTAACGGAATATTTTGTTCCAAAAAAAAACATTACGTTCGAAAGATATACGTTCAACAATATGCGACAAGAATCAGGTGAATCATTAGATGATTTTTATAATAGAATCTTAAAACAGTCTAAAAATTGTGACTTCAGTGGATTAGCAGAAGACTTGATCAAAGATAATTGTGATTAGGGTTAGTGATAATCAATTACGACAAAAGTTACTCGCGGCGGATAAATTAGATTTAAATAAAGCAGTAAATTGTTGCAGAGCTGCTGAACAGGCACAAACGCAAGTAAAAATAATGGAATCAAAAACAGATACATTAGCTGTTAATATAATGAAATCTCAAAAATGGCAGAAGAGCAATGACAATGAGAAGACCAAATCACAAATAAACACAATAAATTGCAAGAGATGCGGTTCAAATCACGAGCAAGGTAAATGCCTAGCATTCAAAGAAATTTGTACGAAGTGTCAAATCAAGGGACACACGAATAAGATGTGTAGAACCTCAAAACAAAAAATTGCAATAATAAAGTCCAAAACTAAAAATAACAAAGTTAATGTCATTGCCGAAGCTAGTAGTGATGAGGAGGAACTTCTCGTATGTTCAATATTGGACAATATTCAATCTGAGAGTGATTGGATTGAAAATATTACGATTAATAGTAAAAATACTAAAGTCAAAATCGACACTGGCGCAAGATGCAATGTAATGGCTGAAAATCAAGCAAAATCGTTAAAAATACAAATTAATTCCAGCGAAACTAAATATATTGTGTCTTTTACGGATCACAAAATGCAAGTGCTTGGTGAAATCACAACAATCTGCTCGAACGGGACAAATCAGCATCCAGTAACTTTCAAAATAGTTCACAAGCCAATGATTACTATAATTGGATATGACAGTGCTAAGAAACTAAATTTCATAAGTCAAATAAATGAAGTGAAATTACCCGACCTATATCAAGGTCTCGGATGCAGTAAAAACTTTGAGTATGACATAGATCTCATAGACAATCCATCATTCGACATTAAACCAGCACGGAAAGTTCCACTAGCAATTAAAGAGGAAGTAAAACAGGAACTGATAAAAATGGAAAAAATGGGTGTAATCAAAAAAAATGACAGAGCCCACTCCAGTAGTCAGCCCAATGGTCGTAGTTAAAAAGAATAAAAAAAATTCGAATATGCATTGATCCGACTGATGTGAACAAATGTATAAAACGACTCCACTATCCTCTAAATACGTTAGAAGAAATCGCAGCAAAAATATATGGCGCAAAATTGTTTACCAAGCTAGATTGCAACAAAGGTTTTTGGCAAATAAAGGTAAGCAAAACGACGGAGAAATACTTAACCTTTGCAACGCCATGGGGTAGATATTGCTGTACAAGATTGCCTTTTGGTCTTTCATCCGCACGTATAACCTTTCATCCGTATAGTATTAAACAAAGACAAATGCCAGTTTAAAAAAGAGTCCATCAAGTTTTTAGGCCATATTTTAACGGCTAATGGTGTCGAAGCTGATCCGGATAAGGTCGAGGCCATAAATAGATTGAAACAACCAACAAATAAGGAAGAATTGCAAAGAATATTGGGAATGGTAACATACCTCCATAAATTTATTCCTAATTTGTCATCAATAACTGATCCATTACGAGAACTACTAAGCAAAGACGTTGTTTGGAATTGGGAAGCACATCATACAAGCGCTTTTGAAAAAATCAAAATACTATTGAAAACATCACCGGTACTCGCATATTACAATGTAAATAACGATGTCTTACTAACAGTAGATGCTAGTTTAAAAGCTGTGGGGGCTGCTCTGATTCAAGATGGACGTCCTATAGCATATGCAACAAAGGCTTTAACAAAATGTCAACAACTGTATCCACAAATTGAAAAAGAAGCGCTGGCGATCAAAATCGGGTGCAATAAATTTCATGAGTATGTGTATGGTAAAAGGTTAACCATCGAAACAGACCATAAACCTTTGAAGTCGATCTTCAAGAAATCGATCCATAGTGCACCTCCAAGACTTCAACGGATTTTGTTAGAAGTTATTCAATACAATCCTAAGGTAATATATAAAAAAGGTACTGAATTATATTTGGCAGATACGTTAAGCAGAGACTGCATCAATGAAACTTCAACAGATGACGATGAACGCAATCTCGAAGTTCAAATAATATTGCCTATGACACAGGAATGTTACACAGACATGGTGGAAGCAACACAACAAGATAACGAGCTACAATCTCTAACAAAAACAATTACAACTGGTTGGCCGATTTTAGAACATCGAAACACAATCGAAAAACAAGTACAGAAATATTGGAATTTCAGAGAAGAATTATCCACTTATAAAGGACTTATTTTCAAAGGTCACAAAGTAGTCGTGCCACACAGTCAAATTAACAGAATGTTAAGTTATATCCACCAAGGTCATACAGGTATATAATCCTGTCAAAGCAGAGCCAGACAATCTCTGTACTGGTATGGCATGAACAATGACATCAAGAACTATGTTAAAAAGTGTTTAACATGTCAAAAAACACAAAAAAGAAATATTAGGGAGCCAATAATGTCAAAAGAGGTTCCACAATATCCATTTCAAATTGCTGCGAGTGATATATGTACTATACGCGGAAATAATTATATTGTCTTGGCAGATAGTTATTCCGGGTTCTTCGATGTAGAAAAACTGAATAATTCCACATCAGAAGAAGTGATAACATTTTTAAAACATATTTTCTCAGTACATGGAGCACCAGAAATTGTTAAATCGGACAATGAACCGCAATATTCGTCAAAACTATTCAAAGATTTCGCTAGAAATTGGAAGTTCGAACATCGTACATCGAGTCCAGGGTTTCCTCGAGCAAATGGATTAGCAGAACGATATATCCAGACTGCGAAAAATATGATAAAAAAGTGTATCATGGATAATACTGATATATATATCGCACTATTGAATCATCGCAACACACCTGGTTTGGATAATATTTCGCCAAATCAAAAATTGTAAAGTCGAATTACTAACTCTCAGTTAATATATGACAAAGAGTTACTTAAGCCAAAAGTATTCAACGAGGTATCACAATACATTAAAGAAAACAGAGCGAAACAAAAATTGTACGCAGATAAACATTCGAAAAAACGCAGTGACTTACCAACTAAGGGCGATAAAGTCAGAGTTCAAGTTAATCATCGTGAGTGGGTTGGAGCAAAAGTAACTGATGTATCAAGAAATACGCGATCACTTATAATTCAAACTAATCAAGGACAAAACTTGCGACGAAATCATGCATACATCAATAAAACAAAAGCAGACTTTCCCAGTAAAGCTTTATTAGATCTTGATGAAACAGTCACTGAAACGAATTCAAATCAAACTGCACAAGTAAATAATACAGAGGTTCCTACGTCATCACATTCGGAAGCAATTACCGCAATGCTGGTAACAAGGAAATACCCGAAACTATTAATATCCCATCAAGTTCACACATTTCGAAGACAACTAGATCCGGTAGATTGGTTAAGCCAATAAATAGACTAGACTTATAATTTCCACAATAATTTAAAATTTCAATCCTTTCGTTATTATTGAATTGTATTCGTATTGGGAAATAACGATTGCTGTCTTAGTTTATTCTTGTTGATATTATAAGGGGTAGTAGAGTAAGAAATTGAAATTATTAATTAATGTTTAGGCATATCAAAGTATTACTTATAAGTATGCTTTATTTTGAATTGTAAGCTGTAAGTTCATAATCTTATATAAAAAGGGAGATGTAATGTAAATGATGATTACTGATGTTATACTATATATATACATACATATGTATGTTAGGTTGGTAGCACTAAAATAAACCATTATTGATTCACCGATGTGCGTATCATTACAAAACCGTTATTATCAAATTTTGGGCCAAACAATGGAATTCTTGTCTACTCTGCGAATAGGCTTCAAAGGTCTCGGCGGATAAATTTGAATACGCCGATATCCTTTCACGTTTAATAAATGCACAACATCCTAATAACATCACTTCAGTTAGTAAGATGTCAGTCAATTGCCAATCACACATTCAATGATAATCAAGGCAACACGACAATGTGAAATACTTCAAACAGTTATTTGTTGCAACAGTTATTTACTTGATGTTCGGGGTAGAACCGTAATTCAATAAATGTATCAACGGATAGAACGCATGGTATTTTCTATACAGCTAGGTTATACATCAACTATCACCCCAAATAAAACGACAACTATCATCATCGTTTTGGATCACCATAAAACTTATCGTCTCAGATAACG
The DNA here is from genome assembly GCA_958295665.1 of Tipula vernalis. Lineage (NCBI taxonomy): Eukaryota > Metazoa > Arthropoda > Insecta > Diptera > Tipulidae > Tipula > Tipula vernalis. The sequence goes on along the minus strand of OY282560.1, from coordinate 178,999,523 downwards.
GAATATGGCTCATTTCCGCCAAATTTCAATTAATGCATGAGCGAAACAACCGAATACAAGATCTTTGTTATGCCGTAATAAGTTTCATTAGTTTCAGACGAGTTATGAAGTGCTGCACGCAGCAACACAGTGCCGCGATATCTTTCGATTCGTTTTCGTTAGAGTTTTGTCTCTTGTTTCAAGAATGAAGCTATACCCTATTTTGCTTTTTCTTGTTTTTTTTAATGCGATCTCAGCTTGCTCTTTATACCCCAAACAGAGAGCGGTTTAATAAATCAGATTTAACTAAACTCGTTCAAGTACTCCGTGCAAAAAAACGCGAGGTTGACATCAAGTCGAAAATTTCTTTAAATCGTTTTGTTAATTTATTTTATAATTAATTAAGAAATAAAACAATAAAGAACACAACAATTACAATAAACATAACCGATAGCGATAGTATAAGATGTAAGATGCAATTAAAGGAAATTTGGACTGTCAAATCCTTCGTTCGTTTTCAATTCGTTTCTCCTGTATGTATTATCTATTATCTAGTAGCATTTCATACGACAAACTGGCTGGGATCGTTTCTGTTCGTTTTATTTTCGTCTATGTATGTATTTGACTAGGAACTAACCCATAACGAGGACCGATTTTTATTTAAAACACTTGGCGCTTTCTGTCTGTTCCTTATCTAGGCTGCTATCTTTGAACCGAGAGTTTCATAATTCTCCGAGATTTGGAGAGGATTTTCTTTATTCTTTTGGTACTATTCTCTGAGGGTGAGGGATAATAACCAATTTTAGCTTGTTATCCGTTTAGCAAAATTTCGTTTAACTCAAAAATTTAGTAGTTAGTCCCACTTTTCTTAGTAAATAGGGGTTTCTATTCAACTGTCGGAAACGTCAAATCGAACTACGAACGATTCTAAATTGTATTTCCCATCCTTATACGTATATCAACTGCAAAAGCGCAAAATTCATATATACAGTAATTAGCTAATAGTTATGACCAAACAGTCTAGTATGTATGTATATTGAGCTTGTGAAACAGTTGGACTTTATCGTCTCGTCGTCATTGTTGCGTAGTTAGATGATTTTTATATTAATCTTAAAATCCTTCTGGAAAAGTGAGGGTGGACCAAAAATTGATGCCAAAATCCAAAAAGTTGTGTTTACGTTTTTTTTTTTTGCTATGAAGACATCGATAATTGTATAAAAATAATAATTTACGTAATACGTTGCAAAAAGAACGACGCAAAGAATCAGATTACTTTTCAAAATAAGGCCAACTTTAGTACATTTTAAAGAACCAATTTCAGCAGAGTTTATTATGTTACAAAATTAATAATATTTGAAGATACGAAGAACCGATTTAACTTAATATATAATTTGAATTCTTGTGAATAAAAAGTAAAATAATTTAAACGGTGCCTCTACGGGCTCATTTATAATTTGCATTTTTTTGCTAAACAGATTTATGGATTTTTAGTACTCTGGCCAACTTGAAGGATTGCAACAGCTTATCCTTCGATTGTTCCCAAACTAATAGAGCAACATTCATTATTTTCCGTCACTTTGTAAATCAATGTTATTTATAACCGTTATTTTTATTTTTTATAGTTAATAACCATTTTTTGGTTTACAAAAATATTAACCGTTTTTTTTCTACTTTCCTTTTTTAGTACGCCAAGAAAACGAAAGACTGATGCAAGAATCAATGAAACGAGCTAATTATGGTGAAAATTATACAGATGAAATAATTACATCAACAGTATTAACATCAACACTATACCAAAATGATGATAATGATTTAATAACTACTTAACGATATTTGTATATTTTAAGAGAAAAACTTTATGTTTATTATATAAATTTAAATTAAATTAAATTAAATTAAATTACTTAAACAAATACAAAACATTATATAAATTTAAACCTATAGTATTTATAATTATTACGTAATTGTTATTAATTGTTTGTATAATTAAATTGAAAAGAGCATATTATTGTCATATACCTAAATATTATATAAATTATTGTGATTTCTAAACAAAATGGCGCATTATTAAATTTAAACCAAAAAACCAAACGAATTTTTATTTTTAAGAGCAAAAAACAAAACAAAAAATCTATAAGCAGGATAATTGATTCGGCACCGTTCAGGCAATAAACAAGACAGTGAAAAATAATCATCCTGCTTATAAATAAATAAAAAGAAATGTATAATTAATTAATTTAAACAATAATAAGTGAATTGTGAATGTGTCTCAACTATAAATAGATTAAACAAAATTAAAATTGAATTGTATTCAAGCAAAAAGATTATTTAAAATTAAAAATATACATTTGTAGACAAAATAAAAATAATTAATTATGTATTTAATAATTATTTCGAACTAATTAATATATTGTAATGTATACCTAATTAAAAATATTTAAATTACTTTTATAATTTTTTAAATATTATCAGAATTATTATTTAGCGCAAAACTGTTCTTACAGAAGACACACTGATGTAAAACGCGAACATCTTTTAAGAGCATTTTCCATAATAGGAGCCAAGGTTTCTGGTCCTAAATTACTTAGTTCAGCACAAATGTTTTAATTAAGTTGTTACACTGTTTGCGCTTCATTGACTTACGCTAGCCTCCAACCAGAAAAAGTCAGGCGCCATCAAATCTGACGAACGGGGAGACCAAACGATCTCCAATTTTTTTAAAATACATACTAGCAAATCCAGTTTTTATTGTAGTCTGAACGACGGAGTTAATCCTGTTTCAATTATATAATAGTCTAGACTAATCGTCAAAATATTGATGGATTTATTGATGAAATATTGCGATGTTAGAGCGAACTAATTTTATATTCGAGACGTTAACTATTTCAATTATTGTTGAGTTTGCCATTTGGGTAACATTAGCAGACCTAATAAAACATTTCAAAACCACAAGGTGCAGTGCCATTTTAATTCGCGATTTTCTTTTACAATCTGAACCCTAAAAAATCTAATCCAGATTACAAGTAAACTTGTTTAGACAAATTTGGATTACTAATCTCTACTTAGTCTAAACAAGCTACTAAATTACAAAAAAAAAAAATTAAATAAAACTAGACAACGGTCTTCGTTGACCATTCTATATTAGTTAGTCAATGGGCCAATCTTTTATTTATTAATGGAGACGGCTACTTCTAATCAATTTTAAGGACGGCAAATATATATTTTCTGTAAGAAAAATGTTAAATTAAAAGATGCTCCCTTTCATTATAAATTAAAAGTCAGTGGTGGATGATTTTCAAGGCAAATTTTTATTTTGAGCATGGTTTAAAATGCATAATGTTATTTAATTATTTGCACCTGTAGAATATTCATAAAACCTTGCCTTATTCTAAATAATTAAAGTGCACAAATCAATATTCTTTCACATAATGAAAATAAACGTTAATTGTGAAAACTATTTACAACTATCCGATGTAAAAACCAACCAATAATCCCAACCAATTCTAAAACTCACAAAACCATTTACTACTGCTATTTAATGGTAGATGTCATATCATTTCTTTGACTTTGTAATCTCTAATTTTCTACCTTTTGTCGTTATTTTTTTTTTTTATTTGTATCCTTTAAAGACTGTTTTTAAATTATTTAATGGGCGCATCTAGCACACGTAGAGTCTACCGAAAATACGTAGACTCTACAAGTCTACATGTGCTGGATGCAAAAAATCTCAGTAAAAATATGTAGACTCTACGAGTTTTAGTGAGATTAAAAATTTTAGTCTACATTTTTAAGTAGATTATTTTGGTTTGAAACTTGGATTTTTTTGACATTTGTATTACTAGTTCATATTTATAAACCAAAAATAAACATGGAGGATGATCAACAGGATTCAATTTTTTTAAAACTTCCTCCAATTTAATTGTTTGGTAAAAATTAAAAACAACTCACAGAAAATTGTCAATTTAATTTATTACGAAATTTCAACAAGTTATCCAACACAAAAACCAAAATAGATACGTAGATATTTACATCCAGCACATGTAGAGTCTACAAATAAGATTAGTCTACATTTTAGACTATCTCAAATGTAGACTCTACGTGTGCTAGATGCGCCCAATATTTATCTAAATATAGTTTAATAATAAAAAATAATAATTCAAAATAATTAGCGCTTATAAATGTACAAATAAAACCCTAATAAATATTTAAATTTATTAGTACAAAACAAAATCGAAATCAAATTCTAGCACAAACGTTTTCATGATTATTAAATCAATTTTATGGTTTTTATTTGATTTCTCGAATACAATAAATAATTAAATAAGACAATCACTTATATTATTAAAAAAGAAGAAATTAAATAAATACGTATTTATTATTATTGTTTATTGTTACCAAATTAAAAAAAAAAATGGATAAAATAAAAACAAAGTTATTTTGGAATGCATTAAAAATATAAACATGAGTTTTTAATTTAATAACCTTCGTTATTTATTTCGTTTAAAAAATTTTGCCATCTGTCAAATTACGGCATTAAATACAAAAAAAAAAAAAAATTAACGAATAGATGATGGCATGTACCAACAAAAATGGTCGTTTATTTTCGTTGTAAACATGCCGCAGCTTGCAAAATTGTGCTTCCCGCCTTTCGTTAAGTTTATTTCATTGGTCGATAAAAAAAAACAAAAATATCAAACTGAACGAAAAGCACGAAGGCAACACGAACTAAATTTTTTCTTAATTTTTTATTTTATTTTTTTTTATATGCGTTCGGTGTTTTTATATGAGTCCGTCATACTGTCGTTTGATTTACTTTGCGTCTTGGTGTGTTGTTTGCGCCGTAAAAGGAAAAAAATTAATTTGATTTTTGTTTGATTATTTTGCTGGATAATTATAAAGAAAATATTTAGAAATTCAGTAAGAATATTTAAGTATTAAAGATTAGTTTGTTCGGTTTATTTTTTGTCGGTGTGAAAAATCTAAAAAATTCTACGGTGGTGGTGTGCTTGTTTGTCGTTTGTGGTTCAATCAAAGGAGGAATAATTATATAAAACACATCCATAACAACAGGCCAGAAAAATGGAAAAAAGAATAAAATTGGAGCAACGTGGAAGACCAGAGAACGAGGTAAGTGTGCTTGTTTTTCATTTTGTGTTGATTACTTAATTTATTATTTTTTCAATTTTATCGTTCAATGTCACAATGCGCTTGTGACAAAACAATGGACTTCATCAATTCCATTTTAATCATAAATAATGTTTTCTATTCGATATTGTCCTTGTTAATTGATGCCCATCCGGCACACGGTCCCGAAATCAGAAGTTCCCACTTTTCATGTTAATTTCCAATTGTTTCCGCATTTAAGTATATTTAATTACATTTTAATTTTCATAATTAATATCGACGCATTCTGCACACAGACTTCTCTCCCAAAATTTTCTGGATAATCTCTTTAATCCCCCCGCTCATAATTTCAATAATTTAAACTGATTATCTATTATCAATTATCGCAACAGTAACGAAAAATATTAAACCGCCATATTGCCGTATCTAAAAACTAAAATAAATTTGTCCTTATTAAATCTTAATTGCATATTATGCGACTATCTTCCAAAAAATTTCAATGCACTTGATTGCAAATTTTGTACCATGAAGTAGAACATACAAATATGTGCGTGCTTGTTATTGTTTGTGCCTTATGAAATTTTGTGCACCTCGCGCGCTTCACTTTTTTCATTCAAATTATTTTGTTGTTTTTTTTTTTTTAATTCAGTTGTATCACCTAAAAAACAACTTTATAGGAAAATTTCACTGAAAATTCAAAAGAAATCATTTGTTTATTATCACATAGCTGTTTTACACATAAAATAATTCCACTAAAAATTAAAATCAAATTCGCGGTTTTTCATAAAATTTGAAAAAAATGCCATGCAAAAAGAAAAAATCAGCCATGATGGAAAAATGACGACGTTTCATAATTGATTAGTGTGTTGGGACGCCATTGCTATTTTTGTGAAAAAAGTTTAATTTTTTCATTCCAATAATTTTCAATTTATTCACCAATGTCACTGTATTATTTACGTGAATCACGTTTCATGACACGAAGAACAAAACATTTTCACTATTTTTATAATTTAGCAAGTGACATTTTCTTTATATCTTACAAAAAAAAAATCAAATTGTTTTTATTTTTTGGGGGTGTGGAATGTACAGTATTATGTGTTGTCTTGACTTCACTGAACCCAATTTTTATGAAAATGTTTTTGTATTTGCTGTTTCGTTCATTTTTCGTATCGGTTTCGTTAAAATTATATTTTTGTCTTGTGTATTTATATTTTTAACGAAAATCGTTAAATTATTTTTTTAATTTTTGTTCAATTGATTTAAATTTTTTATTTTATTTTTATTTCCAGATTAAAGAATTAACTTTAGATAATTGTCGGAGTCCAAATATCGCCGGTCTTACGGAAGAGTTCACCGCTTTGGAAACACTAAGTCTTATCAATGTTGGTTTAACAAATTTAAAAGGTTTCCCAAAATTACCAACATTAAAACGGTTAGAATTATCTGATAATCGGATATCAAATGGTCTACACCATTTAAAGGGCAGCCCAAAGTTAACCCATTTAAATTTATGCGGAAATAAGATAAAGGACTATGCCGATTTAGAACCATTAAAAAGTTTTAGTAATTTAGAAGCTTTGGATTTATTTAATAATGAAGTTACGAATGCAAGTGATTATAGAGAAAAAATTTTCTCGATGATCCCATCGCTTAAATATTTAGATGGGTAAGTTTATCGTATACTTAATGTTAAGAGCAACTTTTCAGTTACGATTCTTTCTCAATTCCAGCTTTGACTGTAATGACGTTGAGGCAGCGTCTTCAGAAGGTGAAGGAGAAGATGAAAATTTTGAAGATTCAGATGATGAAGGTAAGCATAACTGACTTCCTAAAAAGGAATCTAGATGGTAGTTGTAGAGAATTTGTTTTTATGTTGAAATTCATACGAATTTAAGGTACTATTACAATGAATGGTATTGATATAAATCTTAAAGAATTTGAAATTTATGAGAAAAAAATACAAGAGAAACGGGAAAAAGAGGGGTTATCTCTTGTAAATGGTGATCATACTTCTCATTTGGATGAACCAGATGACTTAGATGAATACTTAAAAGAATTAAATTTAAATAAAAAGACAGAAGAATGTGTTGTTCCACCGGTAAAACCAAATATACCATTTCCGTTACTCATGTTAGCAATTTCAGCCATCTTATTTCTTATAAATTATGTTAATATTAGTAAGATTTATGATTTCTTTACGATTAAAAGATGAATAATTGATTTTTGTTAATTTAATTTTAGGAGAAGGCGGCGACAGTGAAGAAGATGATGCCTACGAAGAAGAAGATGTCGATGTCCCACTGTCTGAGGTTTATAATGAAGATTTTGAAGAAGATAATTCAGATTGGAATGAGACTGCAGATGTAGACGACGATGAAGAGGAAGACGAAGTTTCAAATGGATCGAGTGCATCAGAAGATGAGGAAAAAGAAGAGGAAGAAAATGAAGTGGCGACAGAATCTCCAGCCCGAGGTAAAAAGAGAAAACATGATGGTTAAATTCGTCTCAGTGTTTCTTTTTTTCTGTTTTTAATTTTTTTTACTTTTAAAATGGAAATTCATTAAAGAAAAAAGAAAATATATAAAATAAGCATATATATATACAATTTTCCACAAGTGTCTCTTTACTTTATTCTTTTATGTTATGTAAGTCAATATAAATAGTTATGGGTTTTTGACCAAATACAACATCCAACCCCGTTTTTTTTTTCAAAAAGGGACTTGTTAGTTAATTTAAGTTTGTTTTTGTTTATATTAAAATAAATTAAAAATAATCATATCGCGGGTTTTTTGTCTAAATTTTCTTTTGTATATACATATTGATAAGATTTAAACAGAATAAATCACACAGATTCCAAAATAAAATAAAATTTAAAACAAAATATACACAATTTTCTTGCATTTGTCTCTCTCATTCACACACACACACAAAAATCTTATCTTCCACACACATTTCCTGTTGTTTTTTCCTTTTTTGTTCATGAACATTAAAAATCAAAAATAATTTAAGTTGAAATTATAATTTTGAGATTCATTATTAAAAAAATTAAATGCTGTAACAAAAATTATAATAAATAAGGCAACTTTAATTTAATGAGCCTACCTGTGATATCTCAAAAACATTTTATATAAAAAAAGGCGATCGCTTAATCGCATCAATGAAGTTAATTAAAAATAAAGAAATATTTTCATTCCAAAAACGGTACATAATAATTTGATTATAATTTCAACTTAATTATAAAAGTAACTATATAATTAAATATTGCAGAAATAAAAAAAGTATACATCTATTATTACAAAATTAAATATGGTATTTTTTTTTTTATAATTCACAAGCTTTTTAAAAACAAATTCGTTAAAAAAGGCGCCATATTTGTAGAAAACACGTTTTTTTTTATTTTTAAAATGCATAATTATAAAATTTGTATTATTTTTTTATTTTAATTAAAAAAAAATTTCTTGTTGCAACCAAAAAAATTAAAATATTTATAACTATATTTTGGAATAAAATTAACTTTAACAAAAAAACATAAAATTTATGTAAATATGAAACAAAATTATACACAAAAAAAATTGTAACAGGAAATTTTTTATAATTTTATAAATAAAATAAATAAGAGAAAAACAAAATTATACATAACATTATATTATATACTATTTAAAGAAAAAAAAAAAATTAAAAGTTTAATATTTTTAAAGATTTTTTTGGTTTTCTTAAATTACTTATACATACAAAATTAATTGATTTGTGTTTTTAAAAGGAGAAATGCAAAATATTAAAAAAAAAAAAAAGTTAAAATTATTGAAATTTTTGTTCTACATACTTGTAACATTTTCTTTTTGTTAAATTGTATTTTCTAATTTTCAATTTTTAATTATTTAATTTTGTTAATTTGTATTTTGTATATTTGAAATATTTTAATATTTTGACAATAAAAATATGAAAAAAAAATAACATTGGAAATTTTAAATTTACTGTTGTTTAAGTCAAACTAGGTATCTAAATAAAGTAAGTACATTAAATTAAAGTAAGTACTTTATAGAACATGGTATAAGGATTAATGCGATTGGATTTAAACCCTAACATTTTATGTCGGCTCTTAGCCAATTAGGTCGCTCAAATATGTAACTAAAAGAAATTTCTCTTTTTCTACTTGAAAACACACAGGCTCCCTTCCACCCATCGTAACATATTCTGAAATCCATCTAAGGCCAACTATCAAAGATATATACTCTGAATATCATGTATTCTGAGATCAGAAATATAATACAGCGAAATATCGATTAGCTTTACCTTCAAATTGCATAAATTTAGGAAAAAGCAATTCGAAATACGGTCGACTAGTGTGAGGGGTAAAGGTAACTATAAATTTGTTTGAAATTTTTCTGTTACGTAATATTTTTAAAAACACTTCAAATTATCTATGCTAAGGATCTAGTGTTGATCCTAGTATCAACCCAAAGCTAGAACCAATCGAGGCTTGCTCTGGATAAAATTCAAAGCTGTCAGGAGCTGCTAGCTAGTTTAAGAGCTCAAAACTATAAGTAACAAATCAAATTAAATTTATTAGATCAGAAGAATTTGTACGTATCAAAACCCATGAGAATATCCCTTTTGAAAACGTTTCGAGAAGTGTCAAAATTGAAAAGTTCTAGCTTGTCTTTCAAGCAGTTTGTATTTTAAAAAACGCTTTTGAATGCTTTTGATCGAAATAAAATAGTTTTTATAAAACGGTGACCAAACCTCAATATGGGACAATTCTACTTGAAATGGTTATAGCATAGAATACCCAGAAGCGACATAATGCGGTTTTTATATGAAGAAATATGGACCCATTTTTTTGACCTTGGTTTGGTGAAGGTAAGATGTGTTAAGTTGTAGTTCAGTGGCTGAAAATTCAAAATTAACATGTAAAATATAAGGTAAGAGCAAAAATTTCTTGATCCACGTAATGTCTCTTCTGGTTGTTTATTATTCTGTGGTTATAGTCCTACATTTAAGTACTTTTCATACCAGGCGCCTCGCCTCGAAATATTTAGTTACCACAAATGCGAAGCTGAGACCCTTTCATACCGGTGGCGTTGGCTTTGAACATTCGGTTGCTATCAAATATTTTATTTAGGTCTATTTTACACGTGAATTGTAGCAAGAACTGAGATATTCTAAATTTGTAAGGTACATATGAGCTTGATTTTTTGTTAAGTATAAAATATTTGTGCAAACAAATTGATTTTTAGGTTATGTTGAGAAAGCACTTGGCTTTGTACTTACTTTTAAATCTCGCAGTCGAGTGTGGAACGCATTGCCTTGGCTTTGTAGATAACTTCATTGTAATATATTTTGTTTTTTTTTAAATTATCACTTAAAAATAAATTATTTTTCAACAAATTGAATTTATTACTATAAAATTAAACGGTATCAATCAAATGAAACTAATTTACATAGTTAAAAGACGAAATAAAAATTTTTTATTAACGAAGCTCAAAGCCGAGGCGCCTGGTATGAAAAGTACTTTAGAAACAAATGTTTAGGCTTCTATTTTGTAACAAGATGGAGTCAAAATTACTACGGATTGTTTTATAAATTTTTAGATCGTCAGCATACTTTAGCACTTTTGAATTTGACAAACAATTTGCCAAGTAAAAATTTTTTTTTGATGCAAATAGCTTTTAAACTACACTAATTAGAAACATGAAACGAACACCAAATTCAAGGTCATTCAAAACAATCTTAGAAAATATTAGTATCATAGCCTAATCATGTGGCTGAGTTTTTTTTACTTGTACCACAACATGGGTTATTAATTACTAAATTTTCAAATGTGGATACGTCTTGAACCGAACTACCTGGAAACATGAAACACAAACCAAATTCAAGCTCATTGGAAAATGTGGCTAAGACCTATTCTTTCTAAACATGTAGCTGAGATTTTTCGAATTTTCAAACAAACAATCTCTGGTTCCAATCAGGCTCAATCCTGTTTTCAAGGCAAGTTGTAGCCGTGTAACCCTGTGTTGTGACAGAAGTTCTGGGCTCGTGGCTGGTCTTCGTGCATGAAAATCTGCATCTCCCAACCTTCGCCGTATTGTTCTTTCGCTTACATTTATATTACTTACGTGTAACAATTCATTGCAGGTCTCAACACTGGTTACATGGCGATTTCCAAGGGTCGATGGAACTACAAAACGGTCATGGTATACAAAGCTGTGTCTCGAAAAATCGCGACGAATAACTTATTAGCGATGTAACGTTGGCTTCTCCCATCTTCCAACAATGCACGAGTGCCGTAACACTTTCTGACTTTCGCGACGTAATAAAAACGTAACACACTAACATAAAAATAATTGCACAAATGGCATCCCGCAGTTTCTAAGATTATTTTGAATGGCCTAGAATTTCGTATTTGTTTCATGTTCTTTTGCAGTGAGTGTACAACTTAAAATTAGAGTGCATGTGTTATGTATGTTCGTGTTTGTTATGTTGCTCGTCGAAAGATCCGGACACTGCCACAGCATTGATTGCGCTGACAATCGCTATGCTTCAATAGAGGTTTTCATAGACTCTATTATGACTGAAAAGGACTCGAATAGTTCTACCATATGGCCGCTAATTCACCAAGCTTTTACAACGGCAAAAATGGTAAGATGATTTATAAGCATTTATTTGCTAGGCCTTAGAAGGTCAAGTTTTAATTTTACCTAACCTGCACCTAAATTCAGGTTCTATGACAAACGTGAATGGGAAATGACTTGATTCATTTTTATCTTGCCTGCTCTAAGTAAAAATCGGCTAGTCGAAATAAAAAATCAACTCATTTCTCTTTCTCATTTGTCTTAGAACCGGAATTAGGGCGATGGTATACTATCACCTAATAGAACCTTATAGGCAGGGAACGAGTCAGCTCAAATAAGAAAATTGCGCCTAGGATTGCCTATTCCAAATGTCATCTATTTAATGGCTTTAGAAATTAGGAATTAAAAACTAAGAAAGTTTTCTGGGAATTCTCCACCGGACTGGAACAAGTGAAAAAAAAATTTCAGCTATAATATTACACATCTTGGAGAGGCACTCAAGCCTTACTTTGTATTTAATAGGGCATGACGCAGATTGTAATTTATTTATATTATTATATGAATGTGACAATCGTAGACTCATGAACTCTTGCTAAAAAGAATCATTTGGAACAAACCTGATGACGTATGAGCATGATAGTATTTACCTTAGTACCTACAGCCAACCATTTTTTGTCTTTCATTTCTAGAAAACCAAATTAGCGTCATTTTCAATTTGGAGCCATCAGAGCCGGTTCTACAATGGGTGCAAATGATGTAAGGCTTTCGGTGGTATTTCAAAAGAATGAAATAACATAGAACACATTAATTAAGTAAATTTTTTTTTTGTTTTAAATAAAAGAATAATTAAATGAATTTTCCAAATCAACGGGGGAAAATGATAGAAGACAACACTTGCTTAGGCATTACATATAAAGTGAAGGCGTTAGGTTTGACCTGATGTGATGTCTTTCTTTAACAGTGTAGGTAGTATAATTCGAAATCAAAACATTACAATTCCATATGTTTATTGTAATCTGAGACGGAACCACAATAAATTTAAGAAGCTGTTAAAAAGTGTAAGAAAATATGTAGTTTGGTCTTAAATAAAATTTAATATTGAATAACTATTAGGTGGTAATAAGCAAGTAACAACCGTAAAGTATCATTAAACCAATCATTTGGTTTACATTTTCGTGGTAACGGTACGATTTTAAATTGTACATAAAACACAAAACACATCGCCATCTCTGATCGAAGCGCTTAACAATACAACAAAATAAAAAGCACACTCGTCCATATGATGTGATTAAGTTTGTTGATAGTTCTTATTTTTCTTATTATTTTCATTCGAAATAATTTTTTTGACACATTCACATTCGACATATGTTTCATGTAAAAGCAAAATCAAAAAATTTTATTTAATTATAACAAAAAAAAAAAAATTAATTAATCTAAATTATTTAAAATTTTAAGTTTTTAATAATATATATGAAAAGATTTTAATTTAATAGAAAAAATATATAAAAGTGAAGTGTTAAAAATATAAAAGATTTTTTTCTTATTTCTTTGAAATAAGAAAAAATCTTCAGTGTGTTTAGAAGAAATAATAATAAAAAGTTTTTTTTTTAATTCTAGATTTTTGTGTTTAAAAAAATTATTATTATAGCTATTATACAAAGTATTTATAATATAATTAAGAAAAGTGAAAATATTTGATTTAAATAATATAAAAATCCAACTGTAACATGGCTGAGAGTAAAGGTTCGTTACTGGCTAAATCTGTACAAAAACATGCTGGACGTGCTAAAGAAAAGGTTTGTTAATTTTTATATTTCTCGCTTTAACAAGTGTTACATTTTGTATATTCCAAGATGTTGAATATAAAAAGTGCGACAAGGTTTATGTGTGCGGATACAAAAATAAGAATTTAACCGCGACCGTATTCGCGACGACACACAAGCGAAATCTTAAATTCTAATTTTAAATTATACATAAGTATTTTTTTATATTTTATTTTAAATCGAAAATTTAATTTGATTTCACCGAGTACAAGAAATTGTACAGTGCTCTAAATAAAAAAATGTTTATTTTTAAATAAAACAAAAGATAAACTCAATTCTGGGGACAATCCACTTACTTGGGTCATGTGTTTTGTTGTGTATGCAAGAATTCTCCAAATACTTAAGCATGCTAAAAGTTGTATCGTACAACGTATATAAAATATAAATAGAAAATATTTTAATGCTTTTATCTTACTGTCTTATCTAATAAGAATAAAATATTTGTACATATATGACCAAGGCCGGAACTGCCTTGTAATGGAATAATCCTCTATGTGCGATTGTCGCCATTTCTCAATTCTTATCAATTGTTTATTACAGTGGTGCTAATCCAGTATTACAACTTTTAAGTGTTCCCTCCTCTAGTTAACCACGACCTTAATCAGCCAAAGTATTTATAATCAAACACCAAAACGATAATATGATTTTTACAAATTTTACCGTTTCATTTCATACCATTAGCATATTTTTAATGAAGAAGAGAAATATGCCCAAACAAGCAAGCATAAAATATAACTTTACAAAATCTTTTAATTGTAAAGCTTAAAAAAATTGTATTTAAATCTTTCTAGTTGCGCAATTTTTGTTACTTGTTCTTACGATACAAATAAAATACATAATCATTTTAATTTGCAAATTTGATTGAAGATTTTAACCAGCTAGCATCCAACATCGAAGCTGGGCAGTCCGAACTATATTACCAACTAATAACAATTCACTTTATGTATTAATCAAATTAAATTAACTTTTTATGTTTTAATAAAAAAATTTAAATTCGTTTAGTTTTTTGTATTCAAATATAATTTACACATCGAAGAGACTGTGATTGCATTATATTATAGGTATTATCGTTGACCTAATTAATCTTAATTGAACTAAATTCTTTTTATTAATTATTAGCATATTATGTATTGTGATTAGTACCGCAGTGTTGTTTTGATTATAAAATTTGGGTCTCCTAACCATAAATAAAAGACCGCATAAGATTTTTTTTTTTTTTGATTGAACTTGATCGATGCTAAATAACCTTGACTAATTTGATTAAAAATAACACATCGTCCTTCAATTTAGTACGCTTAAAATTCAAGAGAATGTCATAAACCTGCTAACTTTCGTTCGTTACAATTTATTTAAAACCATATTACTTACTTAATGTACAAAAAATTGTTTAGTGATTAGTTAAGAAAGAAATGTACACGAAAGAATCCCACCGTTCGGATATTAAGTAATTATAAACAAAGCACATAATAACAATTTTGTTACCAAATTGATATCGAGAGGAGTGACTCGAATTCAATTGCCTTTAGAAACAAAAAGTTTAGTTATGGGTAGAGCTGTAAACGATGAAAGCCTGTTTCAGAATAGTCGAAGAAATTCGTTCGGTACTTACTCAATTATATTCTAAATTGTTAATCTTAAAACCACCTTATAATATAGTAGGGTTTACTATAATTAAAATAATATTTGCTTAGTTGAATTAAGCTCAATTAAACTTAAAAATTTGGAAGTTATTTTTAAATGTTTAGGTCAAATTGACATTAATTATTTTGGAACATCTTTCGATATTTTCAAAAACGCTTCTTTTATTTAATAAATTCTGTGAATAAAATCTTGTGTAATCGTCAAAATTGAAATAAACAATTTATTTATAATAAATTCTGGAAAAAGGGGAATCCAATTTATTTAATAAATAACCGGGCTACCATCGACTGAGGCAACCGTGCGAAAGCATATCGTTATGTTTGCCTAGTTTAAATACAATACGTATCTCGAACAAAATGTTTGATGAAAAAGCCAGTTATGGTTTGATTCATTAAATTTAACCTTGTTTTGTTTATAATCAGTAATCATTTATAATAAAATCATTCAAATGTTTGTCAAATTTGTTTTTAAAATTCAATTCAATTTTAGAATTTAACTTTAACTCTAATCACCATACAAACTTTATTAAAATTCCAATTACTTATTATCAAGGTTGTCATCAATTTTGTTATGAAAATGAGTATGTTTTTCGAAAGTTCAAGTTCAAATTTTAAAATTTTAGCTGACTCAAACCTCTAAATTCGATCATTATATAATACACTTGTATGTAGCGTGTTATTTTTTTCACATCAAAATAACTCCAAACATTAACTTTAAATTGAACAAATTACTTTAGCAAACTGTAAGCAACACCTTCCCTTCGAATTACACGTTACAACATTTTTCAAAACTACAAAAAGTGTCATACTAAAATATGTTCAACAAACTTCAGAGTTTAACTGATGGCCACCACACAGGTTTTACAAACAGTGTGAATCTATAGTAAAAAAAATAGAAATCGTTATAATATATTCAGAAATATTTATTATGGAAGACTTTATACGAATCACTTTTAAACACCAATAAACTATTTTTAGCACAACTCTTGTTTGTTTTTAATTGAGTCCGCGTGAACTTAACCAATCTATAGGTAGAAGGTATAGGTATTATTCACATACATTGATTGATAATTTTTTTTTCAATGCGGGATTATGCGGGATTTAAAATTATCACACAGGAATTTAAATTTTTTTATCGTTTCAAGTTATTGATATATTTTTGTCGTAGCCAGTCTAATAAAAATGGATTGCCGAAATGACGTTTGCATTCCATATATGTATTACTTATTTGAAAATACTCGGTTTCAATTCAATAAACCGAAATAAAAGGTTCGACTAATGATGTGAGAACCTGCATCGGAGGGGCAGTATAAATCCTTTATCACAAGAGAGACTCCTATTCAAAAAGCAGTAGTACTCTATCCAGGAGAGATAAGATAGATAATTTTGAAAATGCTTCTCCAAGAATACTGATTAATGTAAATTAAAGACTTCTTTAATCATACTTAATGGACTACAAAATATTGTTGTAGAGCCATTACGAGAGTGTCGTGGTCATCGCACCAATTTCCTAAAATTTTATTGAAGTCTCTTGTCCTTTTCTCAGATGGCTCTTGCTCTGAACTTGGTGCTGGATTTGGAAATTACTGCCCTTGATAGTCTGGGTTCGCACTACACTGTCTGTCACCGTTTCAGGCGGAATTAATAGCTTTGACTCATATTGTTATTGAGGCTTTGAACCTTGCTATTAACAAAAAATAATATTTTTTTCTGTACGGATAGTAAAGCTGTGCATAATTCATTGCAAAATCCGTTGACTATTTCCAAATTTGTTAAGGACTGTAAACCTTTCATTGTTCCTTCATTGTTCTAACAATAGAGTTACTGTTTTATGGGTACTGGCTTATTGTGAAAAAGGTAATTGGATCGCGGATTCCCTAGTTAAGGCTGGTTCGCGAATAACATTAATCGGTCCCGAACTAGCGACTCCCTTATCTTTAACAACGGTAAGAAAGCTAAAAAAACTTTCCTCTCAAAAAGCTAAGGGTGAAGTGGCGTTCTGCTTATGGTTGCCGCAAGATGAAGTACTTTATTAGTGAGCCAGATCGGAGGTTTATACTAAGTTTGCTTTATCTTTGAAAAAGACCAGCTTAGAATACTGATTGGAATTCTCACTGGCCATGGTCGTTTTAAGAATCACCTACATCGTGTGTGATTGGCTCAAGATAATAAATGTGATGACTGCCTCGAAGATGTAGACAGCTGTATTCAGTTTGTATGCAGTTGTCCGGCTTTCGAAAGTGTTAGGTAGGATGCCTTCTTTCACTTGGTCTAAACAGATCCTGTTTGCCAAGGCTGCAGTGCGCATCCGCGGGTTGGGATAAAATCCTAGGTTTACACCATATGACCTTGTGGCATATTAAACACTTTAGTTTCAAGTCCTAAAATTAAAACAGAATACGACCCAAGCCAAAGGTAAAACATTAATCACCTGCCTTTTGTTGCAAGAAATGTCCATCCGATGTAGAATGTAAGTGAATTTTACCAAATACAGAGGATGTTCCGGTGGCTATAGAGCCCTTAGTCTTCTTCATGTATGCCCATCACAAGACTTTCGTTTAATTCACAAAATCAACAATGAAATTTGACCACTCTTATTGTAGTGGAGTGGTGCAAATAAAACTAATTAAATTTAACATTGTGCAGTGCAAATCATCAGAATTTGTTGAGCATTCTCGTTGGCAACTCCTTCATTGTTTAAGGGGGGACAACCATTTACAACGCCGAAATTGAGCAGATTTTTAGGAATTTTTTTGAAGGTGAAGAAATAAATGGATCTTTTTGAAATTTTAACAGTTTATTATAAATATTTTAACGAGTATTTTCCATTTTTAATCATTAGAAAAGATTGAAATTGACGGAGATATAGCATGATGAAGCCACATTGTCACGGAGGCATTTTTTTTACGGTGCCATTGTAGCGCCGTGAAAAATGATCTGAAACAGAAGGGCTAAAGGATGTGGTCAGTATATGCCTGTGGTCACTTGTTAAACCTAATTTTTTAATAATAAGTTAAGAATTGGAGAAATGGCAGACATAAAATAAAAAACAAATCGATATTTTCGGTAATTTTTTCCTTCTCCGCTGATCAAAAAACTAGTTTATTTTGAGGAGTTTAAAATATGTTTAGGTTCGCCAAGTGGTCTTATATGTTACGAAAACGTGTGCAAAATTTTAGTCCGATCGGTTCAATAGCCTCTGAACAATCTTTGGTACCGATAAATACTCCGCTACAGCTTTGAGTTTTGGCCTAAGTCATGAAGTTTTTCGTATTCGACACATATTAAAGTAACTTTTAAAACTAAAAAAAAAACTTCATTTTTTGAAGGCTCTAAATGGTTTTCCTTAAGCAACATAAAGCATTATTTTAGGTTACCGAATTAGCGCAAAATTTTTAGTACAAATCTAGTTTACCACAGTTTTACGGAGGCTTACGACGTTGAATTTTGAAAATGAAGATCACTTTTTTCTCTTTCAAAATTTAATTTTCTTTTCATATAATAAATAAATTTAAACAAAAAATGTCATATAACTTAACCAAATCATCGTTTTCACAGAAAAAATGACACTCGTTATGTTGTCATCTTGAAATGGTAACTTGAAAAGATTATTTTAAGGTTTGTTTCTCGGGTTCCATGTGTATGTTTGAAAGTTTTTTCTCTATTCCTCTTTCCTCAACTTATTGATCCAAACTAGGACGTCCTTAATATTTGGCGATATGTGTTGCACCGAAAGCAACGTGCAGTTGCACCAAAATGTGGGAAGTCTGGTTACCGTAATGATTCAAACTAGGGTGGCTGGTCACTTTTATATTTGGCGACACCTGTTGACATTCACTTAAACTATGCCGTAGTTAAGAGAATGCACGCAATAAAAAAAAATTTGTAGTTAAAAAAAATTATGTCACACACACGTTGAGTTTTGGACCTTAGACTTGTTTAATCTTCTAATTTTTTTCGATTTGAAATTTTG
Source organism: Tipula vernalis (assembly GCA_958295665.1). Classification (NCBI taxonomy): domain Eukaryota; kingdom Metazoa; phylum Arthropoda; class Insecta; order Diptera; family Tipulidae; genus Tipula; species Tipula vernalis. Next base: position 178,980,412 of record OY282560.1, on the reverse strand, counting down.
AAAACAATACTAGATGAAATTTACTGCAAAAATAATAACATTTGATGCTAACTAACTTTTCTTAAGCACTTTATTCTCGAGATTTCAAGGTAAACTTGCGCTTCCGATTGGTCCATTTCAAAAATCCATGGGATCTCCCAATTTATGTTAAAATCTTATATAATAATAATAAACAGTTTTTACAGGCGATTGCTGGCTCTTACCGTGTCAATTTAAGATAATCGACAAACAGATACTACTCGAAAATTCCTTTTCTGACGCACGAGCCCTCAAAATTTGTAAATCCAAAAATAGAATATTTGCGTGATACTAAGACTAAAAGAAAGTAAACACAATTGTTAATTAAAACGAGTCAAGGATTTGGTTAAAAAATGAGTTTGATGATGGTGTACATAAGTAATTCTGTTTAATATTTTTTCCAATTATCTAACCAGTTGAATTAACCAAATTATATTTGCGATTCATGATTCTATTTCTAGTGATATGAGAAGTGAATTTGAGTTAAATTTCTTGGTAAATTTTTTTATTAACTCATTCATTCCCGAACTAAATTATAGTTGTACAATATTACTCAAATTGACATGGCAGTCATATTTGTCATTGAAAAATATTTTCTGAAAAAAAAAAAATTAAAAGATTTTGCCAAAAGGGTTTGGTCGGTATCTTCTATTTAAAGCAAGCTTTGGCGCTTAGCCGAATACACTTCCCGCAAATATGTATTTTTAACTGGTACATATTCCTATAAACCTAAATTGCAGTAGAAATGTTTTTTTTTTTAGAAAAATTCTAAAAAATTTGAAATGTTAAAATCGTTTATGGATGAGCATTTACAGTTTGTTACTATGAGATTGGCTGCATATGTTGATAGGTAGCCAGCAGTTAATCGAATTTGTTGAGTTTTCAGTCTTCATTAGTTTAAACTGCGAGTAGTTAGATAATTTTGATTTTCGAATGCATTTTTCCCCCATTTTAATTCAGAATTTAAAATTTGGATGCCGGATTCGTATAAATTTTGCAGCAAAGTATTTAAGAATCAAGTTTTAATGTTAATGTTCAAAATTGGGGGAGTTATTAAAATTTGAAAAATTTGGTGTTTTGAAAAGTTTTGTAAGCTTTGAAACTTCGAATTTCGATATGGCAGAGATGTGCGACGACGCGTCGACTTACTGTCGACGCATCAACGAAATAATAGTAAACCAATCCGACGTTGGCACGACGATGCACAGTGGACAAAAAAAACTTCCTTCACTTGAATTTGTAAGGGATCCGAATAATTTTTTTTTAAATCATTCTGGAAATGCTAGCCTACAATACGTCACTTTTCTGTTAACCTGTAACCTAACCTAAAAAAAGGCAAAGGATTACTTTATGGAAATTATTAATGATAGAAATGTAAAAATAAAAATGTTTACTGAAAATCACATTACATGTTTAGAATTAAAAAATATTACATGAGGAAAAGAAACTCACCTAAATTCATTTTCGTCCTCTAATTTGTGAATTTTTTATGATAAATTTAATTTTGGAATTTTTTAAATTCATTTGGGAATTATTACACATTTAGGTTGGAATTTTTCGAAATTCTAAATGGAGAATTTCTGCCATTAGATTCGGATTCAGCACACAAAAGTACGTCGAATATTACTTACCACTATCAAAACGAAAAAAACTTGCAGGTCTGAGTTATGCCTTAAACCGATAAAGATCAAGGTTATCTTTCTTAATAATTTTTCGAAGCATGATCCCAAATGTTTAAATATTTTATTCAGATTCATTAAAAATTGAAGTAGAGGATGATTTTTTTCCACAAAAAGCGATTTTTTCCCACTGTGCGACGTGTCAATAACAATTTATTTTATCGGATTTTTGTTTGTTGTTCCTTTTCGTTTTGCTTTTCGATTCGATTTAATATTTCTTGGTTTATGAGATATGAGTTCATTAACATTTTGGAAACACCTCTCAAAAAAAAATCCGTTAATAATTATTGTTGACATTGACTTGCGATATTGTGATGGATAATCGATTCAAACTTTGTATTTAATATTATGAAGTTTTATTCCTTTTTATATTATAGATATATTTTTATGTAATGAATTTTCTGTATTCTCCTGTGCATTAAAAAATCGATAAAAATGCTGAGGAATCAAACTAAAACTATGTAAAATTATAAAAAAAAAAAGAAAAAGAATTAAACTGTTATCACATACAAATTTTATTGTACATACATATATAACTTAAAATAATAAAAACGTTTGTGATTTTGTAAAGAAGCATTAAAATTTGTCGTAAAATATTAATGGCGCCAGTGGTAAAAATGTTCAAAATTATTTTCGATACGAACTAGGCAATCATTATAAACAAATACGTTGTGTGTATGTAAGTATGACACCTGCCAGATTTGTCGTGGTAAAAAATTTATCGAGGTATACTTAAATTTAGGTTTTAATAAAAGCCTACACTGCAACCAATTGAGGTAGCTTAAAATTCAATAATAGAAGCTGATTTGGGAAACATATCTCTACAAAAAATTTTAAGTAAAAATTCCAAATTTTGCTGAATATATTTGTAACAAGGAGAAAAGTATGCAACATTATGGAACAGGAAATGCTTAAAATTATTGTTGTATTAAACCTTTCCTATACTGTTCAGAAAAATCTGCTTCCGCATTTTAACAGTTCCATGCTTATAGGGTAAGGTGCTTCTTTTCTATTTGGAAAAAAATACGTGAAATCACAAATTCGTTATATGGAAGCGGACGTCATGTTTGAATTTTATGATTTTTTACGTTTTGAATGTGTAGCACTGAGTAAAAAAAAATGTATGGAAGATGATTTGTTGTTGTTTTGTAAGATACATGGTGTCAAATATTTAAAAATTTCATGCACTGGACGTTGTATTTATTGAAACTAGGGTACATAAAACTGGGCTCATTTGAAAGATAAAAGAATAAGGATTATAAAATAATTATAAAAATGGTACCATCTTTCTTTTCTTCTTTTTCAAAATGGCCGTCGAAACGTTCTGTTTGAATGTTCTCCCATGTGCTTGTTTTTTCTTTTAAATGCATTCTGTCAAAAAAGTACCAAGAATTTTTCAATAAAACACAAATTTTAAGTTCAATCACAAAAAATTAGTTTTGTCGTCCTCAAAGTATTACCCATTCGAGGATATACACATATGCTAAGTAGCGTTTTTCCAATCATCGAAACATTTTTTATAGGCACTTTCCTGGAGGGCCTCCAGTTCGCGCACCGAATTTTATTTTATCGCTTTAATGTAGTTAAAACGGGTTCCTCACAGTAGCAATTTGATACTGGGAAACAGGAAAAATTCACCTGGTGCTAAATCAGACGAATGTGGTGGTTGCACAAGAAATTTCGTTTGCAACACAAAATTTAAGGCAAACTCTTTGTTCAATAATTTCTTTCATCGTAAAAATCGCCGTGCACTATAATGAGGTCGACTGACTTAACCAACTGCTGTAAACAAACTGGTTGACAGATCACCCTCAAAGTTGGCATCATAATGAAAGACAGTCCTACTAATCTAGGAAAAAAAAATGTTTAAATCCCTTCAGCGCGGGCATTTTAAGTTAACAATTCCCTGTACTTTTTTGACTCAATATTTGACTCCCAACTGCATCAAATGGAACACTTTAATAAAGAGAAAACTGTTTTAACTAAAAGTAGCGTTAAAATGATTGCACCTACATACATATATATCAAAATATTCCCTAGGCATGCAGCAGTGTCGAACTTCAACAATTTGAAAAACTACCCAACTCGAGTTTTGTTGTTTTGGGTAATTGCCACTGATATCTTTTTCTTCATTTAGTATCGTTTTCTTGCAAAATATGTTTAAGTATGACAATCTAAATTTTTTGTATCTCAAAATGAAATTTAAAACAAAAATTATTGATAAAAAATATTTTATGACAAAATAAAGAATTTAAAAATATTCACAGTTACAATTTAAATTGTACATACATAATCTTTACTATTTGAAATTTTTTTAAATTTTAAGTAGCCTTCCTTTGAAGGAATGACTGATTGAAAATCGCGAGTTCTCTTTATTGTTTTTAATTTCTCGAAATATCAATTTGTTGGATGTAAAATTCAAAAATCATATCAGTCTTCAAGGTTTTTGCCCAATTGAATAATCCTTCCGCATTTATTATGATACCATCTTATTCGGTGGTGAGACTGGCTCTGGACGCCATTCTTTCGACAGCACCTCCTACCCCATCGCACAGTCCCTTTCCATGAGCTGTTGCGTGAAAATAAAAACCATTTTCTCCTAATTTTTTGTAAATTATAAATGGATGAATACTTATTCGCTTGGTAGGTTGTTCCAATGAAACCCTTTGCTCATTTTGTATTATAAATGCATCATTTTCTCCAAAGTCACAAGAAACAAGTACCTCCGTAGGCTTCAGACTTAATTTTTCGTTTTTCATAAAGTTAGATTTGTATTGTGAAGCAATGAGGAATAACATTTTTCAGCTTAATTACGAGATAGTCCAAAAATTCATCTAGCGTTTTCGAATACTTTTCCAAGTTAATTCAGCACCCTCGCAATCATTATCCAAAAATGCATTTTTCAAATAATCTCGAAAATTATCCAATCCTGGGCAGTTCTCGCATTGCAGAAGGTAACAGTGGTAAGGTGAAATGCAGTTGTGGTATTGAGATTTATTTCCATTGGTAACAGTGTCCATCTTGGTTCCATAAATAATTAATTTTACATTTTGATGTATTATACATAAGCAAATTGTATGCGTTCCGCTACTGCCTGGTTGCCCACATTTCTAGGACGGTGCAGAGAAAATTTGGAAATTCGAATTTTTTTTTTACTTATCATCCTGATGTTTCGTTTCGTAGCCCTCATAGCTCTCGTTTTTGTACTTTAACTTTTTCAATAGTTAAGCATTCATCACTTATACATACGTTTCCCAGCTTTTGGTACTGACAGGCTCAGTGAGCCGTTTTTGTCTTGGAGGTGTTTAGCTGTTCGCACCATATGTTGAGTAGTGTTGAACTCTTTCTTGATTTTGTTCTAAGGTGATTTCGGTAAAGTAGTCAGCAGTTGTATCTTACTACGGCAGTTAAATCGAACAATTTCTGATGTTGATGATATTTCCTGGATTCCAATTTACTCGGATATATGGGAGATTTGCCAATCTCTGGTAATATCATATTAAAGTGTTACACCACCTTGGCGCTCGGTAAAAGTAGGCATAAAAATAAACATACGTATATAAAATAATTTTTATTTTACACATAGCTAGCAGTTTTATGAATAATTTGAAATATTTAGTTTTAAGACGCTGATACCGTACTGTTTTCTTTTGCGTTTTTCTCGAAACTACTTTTTTCAAACTGGTTTACAAAATATCTCAAGATCTACCCAACCGATTTTGTTAAAATTTACAACACGTATTCTTTATAATATTTTCTAAGACGTGACGTAGGATTTTGTTTGATTACTCAAATACAACTCAAAATTTCGATATAAATTACAGTTTTTTTTTTGTTCAAAAAGCTGTCATTTCCACAAAAAAATTATACAAAAATTTTCCCTACGTTACGTCTTAGCTATTACCTTTCTAAATAGATACTTTATACCTATTTTTCGAGCGCCAAGGTGGTGTAACGCCTTAATTTTTGAAGAACGATCGCATTTCGTACTCACTTTCACTTCTACTCGAAGTACCGTCTGTTTTGAGTGTTGATGACGATTCCGGGATTACAGATGAATTAGATAAATCAGGAATCGGTGATGCCTCAATTTCAATTTTTCGACGTTTTCAATTAGCAGAAGAATTTTAATATCACAGAGAGAAATCATATCTCGTATTATGAATAAAACCTTTTGATTTGGCACCGTACATGACCATTTCACAATAAATGTTTACTATGCATAGTTTGTGAATAAGAACTTATTCATCTAGTATGAATTATATTCATAATGTTTTAAATATACTACGTATGTTTAGTTATTCATGTCTAATGAAAATTAACGCATATTTATTTATTAAATTAACTCATGAATTACACATATTACTTTATTGTTTTATGGTTTGTATTGCATACTTTTATATTTCGTATGGATTAAATAATATTTGGCCTTTTTATAGATAGCAAGCAATCCCAATATTTATAACTTTTCGAGGCAGTAAAATAAAGAGCCATCTACTCACATCACAATATATCTACTAATAAAAAGTAAAAATATTATCACCCCCTGTGATTTTACCCTCAGGATTATTAAAGTATATAAAATATAACCCTTTAAAAATGAGCGTTTTCCTTAAGCTCCTTCGGTAGTTTGGTTTGGTACTGATAAAAAGTTGGTCTACCAGGTTTAGCTAAGACCAAACTACAAAAATACAAATCTTACTTTTTATGTTTAGTACCAAGTAAGATCGTACTGTTTTAGCGAATTACAATATTCACCAATTTAAAACTTAAGAAAAACTGTGTGTGAATTTATAAGAATTTATAATTTTTATTACATTTATTCATGATTCATGATTGTTATTCTTAAATAATGAACTTTATGCATAAAAACAGAAAAATATTCATTTCATCCATTTATGAATTGGTATGCGTGATCCATGCAAAGCTTTTTCTCTCTGTGCTACTATCAGTAACCTTGCTTAAACTTTTCGAATAGTTCGACTCAGGAAATGACTTACAATATTTTTCAAAGCTACCCATTATTACACTATCACTTATTAAAATAAACTTAAATTATTTTTTTTTTGTTTAAATTAATATAGCTTCACACAGAACTTGAAAAATTAAACTACTTGAAATATTAATGTTGACCCTAATTTATACCAAAAAGAGAATACCTGTTTTTCAATTACATTATACCTTTTATTTATTATACTTATTATTTATTGTAACTGTTTTTAAAGGAGTTCTAAGAGGGGTTGCAAAATGCATGACTCATACCATAATTTTATTTTTATTTTATTAATTTATGTATTCAGAGTCACAGAATATATCACTTGGAAATGGATGTGAGGACCACCGCAATAATTATTCCTTCTTGCGGCATGCGGCGCGCTGGTCGCACTTCTCAAGATGGAATAAATATTGTGATGGCTTTCACACTCATTCTCAATAATTACGGCGTTGTGCAGTTGACTTTTTCTTTCTAATCGAAGTTTTGTTACTTTATTTATTTAGAAAATTTGTCAAAAAAAAAACTAATTTGGTTTGGCCAACACTGGTTTAAACGGTTACTTTATGAGGTTGGCCAAAAACAACAAAAAATTTTTATAAAAGCTGTAGGTACTATTGTGATCCAAACACAAAATAAAACTTACTATTTCTCTAAGTATTAGTGTCGTAGCTCAGTATAATCTTTACATACTTCGATTTTAAATTGTAGTTTGTATCAAAAATAGTGTAAAATCTCTCTAACACGCATGCGTCTTAGAAACAATACGGCTTGTACAAACATTTTTGTTGGTTTAAAAACACAAAAAATTTGTTGATTTTCTTACTTAAAACTGAATTTGCGCTGCAAATTGAAAAAAACGTTTCGACGGCCATTTTGAAAAAGAAGAAATGAAAGATGGTAAATCTTTAATCTCTTTTTTAAAAAAATTATTTTTCATAAATGTTTTGTTTATTAGTGCTACACGTTCAAAACATAAAAATATGAAACTTAAAACATGACCTCCAAAAATATGTGATTTGACGTATTTTTCACCAAATGGTAACTGTTTTTTTTTTATAATATTCATCGGGTCCTCCTTTTAATTGGTTCTTACTTATCATTGAAAAATATTTTAAAATTAAAATCACTTTTAGAGGGCACTACCGATGATTGAAATTTTGCTATCCCTTATAAAATATAATTAAAGAAAATGGTTTTTATTGATAATAACCGGTAAAATCATTGACAATAATAAATAACATTTCCAACCAGAGTTGACTTCTTCCTGTCGAGCTGCTTATGTACAGCCACCCAATAACAAGAATTGATTCTGTTCTTCGTTTTCCTAAATTTTTCGGAATTTTTTTTTACAAAATTAATAAATGTTGCCTTAAATAGTTGATACCAACTAATATTCACCAGACACCGGATCTTGTTTTTCTTACCCTGTACCTTATAATTGGCACCCAATCACATAATCAAACTTTGACCTAACACATAGTGCTTATGCTTAAAACCCAGTCCATTTTTTTCTTTTTATCAAATAAACAGTGTTATTTCCACATTCTGTGTAATATTAGATGTGTTTTTTTATTCGCTCCCGATACTTAGCTGCTATCGAGATCCGTCATTTCTCTATATACCTAAATTTAAATTTGACGCGCTGTTTATTGGTAAACTAAATTTATTTAACATCAGACTATCATTTTTAATTCAATTGTTTATAAGTTATTATGGCGATTATCGGGCCAGTACAGACGATGCCTCACTATGTCGCATTATTTCCTCGTTTCTTACTTCTTTGCCTACGAACTGATTTTGAAGTGGGGATTTTTGTGCGCATTTTTTCACCAAAAAATTGTATTACCTCACATTTGATGATACACTAATACATTGAAAAAACAATACGTATTTTTTAGGTTCGTATTTTTTGTTTTTGAATTCGCTGTTTATTCGTCATTCGTAAATCAAAATTGTGTGATCATGCAGCCAATGCTGTCGAAATGAGTACTATCGGAGTACTATTTGTACTACTTTCGCCTAGTGCTTGCTCCTATACTCCGCTATTTCATTTTGTACTTCCCTGTTCTAACTGCTATACTAAAAATACTTTTACACATTTCGCAATAATTATAATATTCTGGATGATAGCTGGGTATTTGATGAAACATTTTTTCAAAGCCAATTTATAATAGTTTCTGTCATTCTCCGGTAAAAACCCGTAACATGGTTTTCTTACAGTAATGTGTCAGTCATTTTAGCAGCCAATCACAATTCAAACATGTCAAATTTGCGAACTAAATTATTTCAACTTCATAAACCTTTTTTTTTTAAATCTGAAGATTTGTTGGTAAAACTTAAAAAGATAATTCCGAGTTTTTTAAAATTTATAAAAACATCAAGGGACTCTGTAGGGACACCAGTTAAACTCAAACATGACAGAGATTATCTGATTTTAACAAAAAAAAACTTTTATCTATTTTGGCTAAATATTGACATTAGGACCTCCTGAATAAAAAAATTACGCTGCAAGACAAACTGTACATATTATTAGTCATGAAGCCGTATCGCACAAAAATGATGTATGGAAGTCTGGATTTATGCAGTGTGATATGAAAAATTTAATCCGTTCAATACGCTTTTTTTCATTTGGATAAAATCCAGACTCTAATGCACCTCTCTTGTTGGGGGGAGGTTAAATGCTAACAGCAGAAAATGTCTCAGTTTTATTTTGACATTCTCCACACAGTGTAGGATCTAGGTAAGAATAGGGTGATCAGACGTCCTGGTTTCTCTGGCCATGTTCTGGGTTTTCAAACTTATGTGCGGGCATCCACCACATCAGCACATGTCTAACATTATCTTGGTTTTTAAATATTCATTAAAATCCTTAAATTTTTTAGCGGCAACGCAAAATTTATGAGGGACCAAAAAAAAATTAATTTCAACTAAATTTAATTCGAACTCTAGCCCACATGTCTGGCCTAAAAAATTCTTCAGGACATGTATGTTTAAGGTTAGGAACTACAATATTTATATAGAATCAGCCTAACATCTTCGAAATAAAATTTCACTAAAATACATCGACGAATGTGTGTATGTTCCATTCGGTGCTGGAGGCGAAAAAAATTGTCTGAGTTAGTGTGTATGAAAAACCAAAATTAGCAAATCTAATTTTTGATATATGGTATCAATCATAATACCATTAGTAGTGTTCCAAAATATTTTTTGAAGTTGGACGATCTTTTATTTTAAAAATTCTCATCCCTACCGCATGGCCGAAAATTTGTTCAGTCCACGAAATAATAGGTTTTTTAAAAGGAACTTTTTATAGAATTAGGAAATATTTCGGACAATATATTTCACTAAAATCCATTAACAAGATGCGTTTTCCATCCATTTGATGCTGGAGACTGAGAAGATAGTTTGAATTAGCTAAATATAGTTTGTACAAATAAATTCTGCGAATATCATTTTTGATTTAAAGTTCCAACCCAAAAATATCCGGAATTTAAGCGATGGTTTAAGTAATAAGTTCGACCCCAGATGATATGGCTAAAGGAATTTTCCAGATACCAGCTTTTTTATATTAGGCAATACTTAACGAATCGACTTAACATCTCAAATCTCAAGTATAAACTCTATACTAAAATCTATCCACAAACGTGCCACCTGGATTAGTGGTCTATGTAAAAAAAAAAAAAAATTGGTGAAACAATGTTTCTGATAAATAGCATCAACCAAAATTTCATTAGTGGCCGTCCGTAATATTTCTTTAATTTGGCTCTTATTTTATTTAACAAATCCGACCCTAAATGAGGTGACCCAAGATATTTTCAGAGCGTGAATAATTTGGTTTTATAATAGGAACTACTGATCTACTGAATCGGCTTAACTCAGATAGAAAATTTCCATAAAATTCATTGACAAACGCGATCCATTTGGTGATGGAACCTGGAAATGTAGTAAAGGCGTGGAGTGGTTATGAAAGTAAAAAACAAATTTTTCTTTGGCAAATCTAATTTCACCAAATTTTTTTCTAAGGAGTATTTGCACTACTTGCAATATTTGTTGAATTCTGGCCATGTTTTATTTAAGAAGGTCTATCCCTGCCCCAAATGGAGCTGCTTTGATTATCCACGAATTCCATTGAAATGATGTTATCTGACTAGCGGGTATAAAACTTTTATAGAAGAGATTTCACCAAGTGTATTTTTTTGACCAGTTATCGCCACATAACATATTTCGAGACAATAATTGTCGTTCAGGTTTAGTCATTTTTGACCTGATCACCCTAGGTATCTACTGTAGTATCGTTTGGCAATGACATTTTTTTAAATTGCACCAACTTATCTTCCAATTTTTAAAAATTAGCTTTGTGAAAATGACGAACATGTTCGGATATTTGACATATTTGAATTGGCATATCTATCGCTTTTCAAAGTTAAAAGGGTTTGAAGCTACAGCTCCTTTAAGATAAATTTTTCCATTTACCACGTAAAATTTATGTAAAAATAGCTAAATATTAAAAATTTCGCTTACATTTCCGCTGATCGGTACTCTTCTCTATGAGAAAAACTTAAAAATCTCAAAACGATAATCTAACAATACCTGTGCTTTCGTGGAGGATTGTGTCCGATCAGATAAAGAGCTCTAAACAAATAAATAAAAGAGTTTTCATTCAATATTGAAATTTGGCTCATAAACCAGAAGCAGTTTTGCTGGATCGTGATTTTTTTAAACCCAAAGCACCAACAATTACATATGTATAAGGTTTAACTATTATATTTGGTATGTACTCCCATCTGACTAGAAATACTACCCTGAAAATTTGAAAAGTACTCCGTTTAAAATTTTCAGAGCGACAACACTGGATGCAGCATGCAGGTTTTTTGAATAATTGAATTGCGTGTATTAATAATTCTACACATACATAGGTAAATTGCAATTGTGATGACGGTTCGATATTTTACGTGTGAACGAAATAGTGCGGAATGATGTGATGTAGTGATGGATGCATCTATATACGACCATCCATTTTATTATTTTTGTGTATATTTTGTCACTTTAATAATTTATAAATAAAAAACAGCTAAGTTGATTTTTAAGTATATTTTATTGTAAAAACTTTTCCTTATCGTAACAATGTTTTAAATTTATTATTAGAAAATTAATTTCGGAATTATTCCTTCATCAGTTCTTTTTTCACAACTTCAGAGTTGTGAAAAAAGAACTGATGAAGGAATAATTCCGAAATTAATTTTCTAATAATAAATTTAAAACATTGTTACTGTAAGGAAAAGTTTTTTCAATAAAATATACTTAAAAATCAACTTAGCTATTTTTTATTTATAAAAAATCAATTGTTTAGCGAAAACTTGATAGAAAAAATATTTGGCTCTACCGATTTATATGGAGTGCTATCGGGAACAACATTTTATAGGACCATCGTTTTTTTATTCACTCCGGATAGCTGCTATCGAGAGCCGTCATTTTTCTACGGCTAAATTTAAATTTGACGCGCTATTTATTGGTAAACTAAACTTATTTAACATCAAACTATCATTTTTATTTCAATTGTTTACCAAAAACTTCACCTATTTATACGGAGCTCTATCGTTAGCCATTTTTTATATGGCGGCTCTCGATAGCAGCTATCCGGAGCGAATAAAAAAACGCAGCTAGGACCAATCTCGATAGCAGCTATCCGGAGCGAATAAAAAAACGCAGCTATAGCGGTGTTTTTTTATTCGCTCTCGATAGCTGCTATCCAGAGCCGTCATTTTGCTACGCCTAAATAAAAATTTGACGCGCTATTTATTGGTAAACTAAAGTTATTTAACAGCGCACTATCATTTTTAATTCAATTGTTTAGCGAAAACTTGATATAAAAAATATTTGGCTCTACCTATTTATACGGAGCACTATCGGGAGCCATTTTTTAAATGACGGCTCTCGATAGCAGCTATCCGGAGCGAATAAAAAAACGAAGCTTATAATAGTACCAACGGAGACACATGAAATCGATTGTGTGAACCGCAAACTAAACCAATTTAAATTTTCTGATTTAGCTGTAGCACCATTTATGTACATAAAAATACAATAATCTAATCTCAAATCAGATGTCACCACTAATTTCATGGGCAATTAAAGATTTTTAAATTTGTACAAATGACGTGATTACATAAATATAGTATATAATACATTAAAATATTCAAATTCTAATGATTGTACACAGTTTATGAACAACCCATTGACGACGAATGATTTAGTTTAAAATAAAATGTTTGCTTACTTAAAACTTTAGTCCTCATTACAATTAATGATTTATAACGTGTTTGTTTATAATAAATACTCGTATGCGTCATCGTCTTACTACTAGTACACACATATATCATAATATATATATTATACATGCTTTGTATATACGTGTAACAATAAAACTTAAATCCAATATCAAATATAATTTTTATATTGGTGTTTTTGCGCGCCCACATTTAAATAATAAAAAATAAAAAATTTAAGAAAATTTAAAATTCTCAAAATAAATAAATAAAATTTCTCAAATATAATTTCCTCAATAAAATTAGAAAAAAATAATATTTATAAACTACATACATCTCATCGAAATTATTTCGGGCTTGCGGCATTTTTAGTAGGTATTGTATTGGTTGGTAGTTTGTATTGCGCCATATTTAATTAACGGTAATTAGTATTAAAATTTATATGTATCATGTTCGTGTATAATAAAATAATAATGTGACAGGCAAACTGTAATAACAACACAAAGAAAAATCAATAGAAGGAACACGACAGAGAGGATTTCTATGACATGATAGGTATTATGATGATTGGCGTAAAAAAAAATGTAAAAGTGATAAATTTTACATCAATGTTTAACGAATTTTTCTGTTTTGTAAAAATTATGTGTGGGAATGTTTGCTTTGTAGCAGCACAGATTTCTAACCCTTTGATAATATTTTTGTGTAAGCATAATCTATATATTTAATTTGTCGAACATGAGCATTATTTATTATTATCAATAAAATGTAACATACGAGTAACAAAAAATTCAATATTTAACATTTCTAAATCAGAATCACTATAAGACTTTGATCTTGTAAGTAAAAAAAAAAAATTCTGTAGAAGCGTAATTAATTTTTTATTTAATTTGTTTTATTTTAAAATAAATAAATCATTAAAATTATTTATATATTTTGCTTAATGGTCAAATTGATTTTTATTTTGTCGTTGGCGTGGTAGCTAGTATATCAAATTTCTACTTTTGCGCGATAATTATTTCTGATTGTATACGATAACATATAACAAAAACCGCATCTGTTTTCGTGTGAAGAGGAAACTATTATACATATTTAAATAAATATTATTGTATAAAATATTAATATTGGTGCAGACGTTAGGGCACCAAACAATATTATTTAGTTAAAAGTGTCAATCATCATAATTTATATGTGTCTTTCGCACATAATTGAATGACTAATCGATTATTGGTCATAAGTTATAATTTCGAGCAACGATACAACAATGTGCACAATTTTATATCAGTTTTGGTTCGAATACAATTGAAGTTATTGTTTAGCGAAGTTATTCTTGAATTGGGCATTGCAAATTTATTGACAATTCATTTTACTTCATCTTACACTTGGCACATTTGAAAAAAAGATGTATTTCCAATTTATCAAACGCTCTAGACGAGTTTGCTTTAGGAAAGTTATGAAAAGTGGTCCCGAAAATAGGCATAAAAGTGACGTCGAAAAAGCAGAAGTCATTTTCAGTAATGACGCGAAATATTATCAAGTTTTGTTTGTTTGGCTCAGATTATCTAGCATGGATTAAAACTAGGTGTCAGTTCACTTTTTATTTCTTTATAAGCTGGACTCGTTTTTTCGTTTTAGAATTTTCATTCATCTCTAGATTACTCTGGAAGATGGTTGATGCGGTCATAAAATTCATTCCTACGAAAAATCGTCTTTCAGAGTTATTTTCGTGTCGCTTTGGTGAAAATGGCTTAATTAGTTACCGACATGGCATATTTTAACATAGCATGTTTGTCCTCAGTAATTTAATTTCGTTAAAAATGAGATAATTGATTATACAAATCTCGAATAAATTTTCAGTTCAAACGTTCAAAGACCCTTTAACATGTGAAAATTCGTAATTGAGTTTAGTTTGGAATTTAGAATTGCATCCACAGTATATTTTAATGATACTAGTGTCACCTTTATAAGACACATGAACCAATTAATTAAAATTAGTTTAATCGTCGATTTAGTCACAAAAATCGATGTCAGGCACACAGTAGGCAAAATCCTCCGTATTGTTTATTTTGACAGCAACAGCAAATAATTATTTTTTGTCCAATTATTTAAAAACAATTGGTTGTGATTAAAATGTATATTTATATTTTCTTTAACTACAGCTATTCAATAAATAGAAATACATAAATTTTACAAATTAAAATGAAACAATCTGGAAGTGTCTTTTAGACCACATGGCAAGTTGGTAGGCTGTTTTTAGGAAAAATCAGAAATGTGAAAAAATAATACATAATAACGGGAATATAATAATAATAATAATAATGTAAACTACTAAAAATTAAAATTAAACATTTTATCTTTAAATCTTAAGTTTTCCAATTCATCCAATTATTTTGTTACAGATAAAAGTAATAAAATATGTAAATTAAACAATCACGTCAACTAGAAATTTAATTGCACCAATGAATTGGACCAAACAATTTTTTAAATCGGATAATTTTTTTTGGAAGCTTAAACTACGTAGACGGTGGGAGCAGACACTAAGAAATGTAGTGTTTTGAACAAGTTAGACTCAGTTGTGAAATGTGTAATGCTTAACTCAAATTACGTTTCCCGCTCATTACAAAATATAGTTTCATATAAAAACAAAAGGATGCCTCAATGAAAGAATCCCACTCTTCAAAAATAATAGTGAAGATTTTATTTGCGGTTTTATTTTAAAAATATAAAAGACTAAACCTCACGAGATAATCAGAATTACTTACATACGCAATTCAACTCGAGTATCCTCCAACACAACTTGATTCAAATCAACTCGTCACTTGATGAAACCGTCATTCAAACCCAATTCAATTTCAACTTAACGTCAAATCGAACTCCAACTCAACCCAACCCTAAACTCGACCCCCACTCAACATTCAATTCAACCCCCATACGCGCAACCCAATCCTCAAACCAAGACGGTCCGGAAACTACACACGTTCAAGAAATAAACTCAACGCGACTCGAGCTAACTTCCATCTGAACCCTCAACATCTCATCTTGAGGTTATCAAATAAATCCCTAACTGAACCGCTGACCCAATCTCAACTTAGCCCTATACCAACGTCAACTCGACTCCCAACACAGCCCTTAATTTAACCCCAAACTCAACGTCCAAGAAAACATGTTCTGTAAAGCTACAAGCATGTATGAACTGAACTCCAGCCAGCTCTAAATCAATTCTTAATTCAACCACCAAATGAATCACAACACAACTCCAACTCAACCGCAACTCAACCCGCAAATTGACCCCCAACTCAATCCTCAACTCAATCCCAAATTAAACGCCCAACTAAATCCTAAAACCAACATATCGCCGGCGAGAAACGCAGAATGTGTAAGCCCAGAAACATTTTTTTTTTTTTTCAGGAGACAATGAAAACTATCTCACACTCCTTATTATCTATAAGCGAACACTAATTTACTTTTTAAGTGTTCCCCTTAACATGACCGGGGAAGGGGGGGGGGTGAATGGGGGATGAGATGCAACAACTACCAAAACAGCAGCTGCATTTCTTGACGCATAATGATCTGGATCACAACAACATTTGATCCAACATTGATTTTGGTTCATAAATGGTGATCTAAAAATTAGTCCAGCTATTAAAATGTATAGTTGAACAAAAATTTTGTAAAGCGACAACGAATGATGAATGCAATATGAGTATGAAGAGGCAAATTCAAAACGAAACCTTCAAGAAATGTGGCTAAAGTCAAGCAACGTTTGCTATGGTTAATACAAATTTGGGTGACCACAGGGAAGTACGATGATAATGGAATGAAATCTCATGCCCCCTCAAATGCCGTTACAAAAAATAGTGGAGACAAAAAAAAAAGTATTAATAATTAAACTTGCGGCTCTAATGTGGAACGCTGATTAGGATATTGTGTTGTCTTGTGACACTTTAACAATTTGCAAAAAAATAAATAAAATTTACTAACTACCGACTGCATAGCTGGCTAAAACCGGCTCGAGTCTCTAAGTTCTAACATTCCTTTTCTATCCTTCGGGACTTGTTGTATGTTATATGTATGTGAAGTTAGCCCGAAAACCATCCCGAAAAAAAACTCTTCTAAAAGAAAAAGCCTCTCAGCCCGAAAAATATTAAGAAATAACTCAAAATAAAATTCCATCCCGAAAAAACTTCTTCTAACAGAAAAAGCCTCCCAGCCCGAAAAATATTAAGAAATAACTCAAAATAACATTCCATCCCGAAAAAAAATATATCTGGAATTAAATTTTTTTCGTCATTTTCGGTTTATTAATAATTTATTAATTTATCTGTTAATACAAACGAATATGTAAAATGTGTACTAATATTTAATTGAGGGAGCGACAATGTTAAAAAATTGCTCAAGTTTCGATTAAACGCGATTAGTTTGTCCCATCTTGTTTCTAAGATAGATTTTAATAATTTTTAATTTGCTGAAAGATCTTTCAGATGAAGCTACCATAACCGGAATGGTAAGAAACAATAAGATGGCAGTACTTACTTTAGCATAATAACTTTACATAAAGGCGTATTTTACCATTAGCAAATCTGCCAAATCTTTTATGGTAGTTTTATCATTTATATCATTTTTAATAAATAATGAAACTACATTTAATAATTGTAATGGCAATTGTTTTGATAAGTCCTCTAAGTAGTTAATTCGAAAAATTTTTCGGAGTGTGTGCCTTTGCTGAATATACTGAAAGATTCGTGAGGGCCCGAAATTTCCAAACAAAAACTACTTTTTATTAGTTTCTATCTCAAAAAAAAATTGAAATCGTCAATTATGTTTACCTAAATTTTAAAATATTTAACTAATTTAATATTTTAAAATTCATAAAATTTAATGGATACTTAAAATCTAAAATAAAATTATGTACACCAATATAAATTATAGTGTAGCGGTGTCCACAGGGATTTCCAAACATATCGGCTGATGCCAAAAGATAGTTTTGACTTCCCTGAGTGTAACCTATATAGCCACATTGCCATATGAGGTCCATTTAAGGTTCTTACAAAATATTGTTAAAACGCCATTTGTAAAAAATGTAAAATTTTATTGAAATATCTCAATATCTCATCACTTGGCCGTGTCCACAGGGATTTCCAAACATATCGGCTGATGCCAAAAGATAGTTTTGACTTCCCTGAGTGCAATCTATATAGCCACATTGCCATATGAGGTCCATTTAAGGTTCTTACAAAATATTGTTAAAACGCCATTTGTAAAAAATGTAAAATTTTATTGAAATATCTTCATATCTCATCACTTGGCCGTGTCCACAGGGATTTCCAAACATATCGGCTGATGCCAAAAGATAGTTTTGACTTCCTTGAGTGGAATCTATATAGCCACATTGCCATATGAGGTCCATTTAAGGTTCTTACAAAATATTGTTAAAACACCATTTGTAAAAAATGGAAAATTTTATTGAAATATCTCAATATCTCATCACTTGGCCGTGTCCACAGGGATTTCCAAACATATCGGCTGATGCCAAAAGACAGTTTAGACTTCCCTGGGTGCAATCTATATAGCCACATTGCAATATGAGGTCCATTTAAGGTTCTTACAAAATATTGTTAAAACGCCATTTGTAAAAAATGTAAAATTTTATTGAAATATCTCAATATCTCATCACTTGGCCGTGTCCACAGGGATTTCCAAACATATCGGCTGATGCCAAAAGATAGTTTTGACTTCCCTGAGTGCAATCTATATAGCCACATTGCCATATGAGGTCCATTTAAGGTTCTTACAAAATATTGTTAAAACGCCATTTGTACAAAATGTAAAATTTTATTGAAATATCTCCATATCTCATCACTTGGCCGTGTCCACAGGGATTTCCAAACATATCGGCTGATGCCAAAAGATAGTTTTGACTTCCCTGAGTGCAATCTTTATAGCCACATTGCCATATGAGGTCCATTTAAGGTTCTTACAAAATATTGTTAAAACGCCATTTGTAAAAAATGTAAAATTTTATTGAAATATCTCAATATCTCATCACTTGGCCGTGTCCACAGGGATTTCCAAACATATCGGCTGATGCCAAAAGATAGTTTTGACTTCCTTGAGTGCAATCTATATAGCCACATTGCCATATGAGGTCCATTTAAGGTTCTTACAAAATATTGTTAAAACACCATTTGTAAAAAATGGAAAATTTTATTGAAATATCTCAATATCTCATCACTTGGCCGTGTCCACAGGGATTTCCAAACATATCGGCTGATGCCAAAAGATAGTTTTGACTTCCTTGAGTGCAATCTATATAGCCACATTGCCATATGAGGTCCATTTAAGGTTCTTACAAAATATTGTTAAAACGCCATTTGTACAAAATGTAAAATTTTATTGAAATATCTCCATATCTCATCACTTGGCCGTGTCCACAGGGATTTCCAAACATATCGGCTGATGCCAAAAGACAGTTTAGACTTCCCTGGGTGCAATCTATATAGCCACATTGCAATATGAGGTCCATTTAAGGTTCTTACAAAATATTGTTAAAACGCCATTTGTAAAAAATGTAAAATTTTATTGAAATATCTCCATATCTCATCACTTGGCCGTGTCCACAGGGATTTCCAAACATATCGGCTGATGCCAAAAGATAGTTTTGACTTCCATGAGTGCAATCTTTTGTTACTGACCTCCGGCGACAAACACGTGTTTGTATGGATAAACTACAGTTGGCTGGGAAGGTTCTTTTTATCGCCGTTACAGAATTTTGTAAGATCGAACAAAGCTTACACGTGTTTAAAAACAAAATAAGAATAATTTCATCCCCATTGCAATAAGCCACATCATCACCAATTATTAATATGAAAAAATCAATCCATGTTATACAAAAAAAAATTTATTTTAAAGAAATCCAATAATTTTTGAAATTTATAAACAAAACCCTAATACTAAAAAAAATCGTATTAAGCGATAAAATTTATAATAAAAAAAATATATGCTTTTTTTACGTGCATAATACGTATATATACAAATGGGTATATATATAACAAAAAAAAAATTTTAGAAATAAAATAAAACTCACCAATCCAAAAAATGTCCTCAGAGTACTCTCAGGTAATTTGGGGTGCTGAAAATAATATAAAGAATCTTTCTGCTGCCTGAGCAGAAATATCCTTGAACACACAGCGCAATATCACACAAAAAGCATAAATTTTTGTTCAATTTAACAATATTTTTTTTCTAACTTAATCTTAAAACTACTAATAATTATTTTTATTTTTTTTCGTGATAAACAAATTCTTTTTCACAGATCAAGATTGACTTTTTAACTTTTAATCTTCACAAACACTATTCGTTGTTTCATAAAAAATATCGAGTGATACATTTATCCCTTGAATTAATTCGCAACACGAAAATACTGCAAGCGGGACAACAGCGGTTGGTTAGATGACCTTGGACTGCTTGTGAAATGGTGGAAATGTTCCCAAATCCACTGAATAACCTTGGTGGCTGAGACTCCGTCTTATTCTCAATTTCAAAATCGAACTATGAGAAAGCTCCAGTAATTCCACCAAAAAAAATAATGAGGCACTTTACAATTCAACAGTGCTTTGCCTTACGTATTCTAAATACAATTTATGAATTTTAACTGCAATAATCCAAGAACAACCAAGAATAAATTTTTTTTTGGTTTTTTAAACTTGAGCACACGGAAGCCTCACTATCAATAATTTCCAGAAATATTTTTATTTGTTTATGTCGACAAATACCAAATTATTTCTGTCCCTATATAAATTCGTCAGCTCAACTCAAGTATATAATAAAAGTTGTAGTATTAGGTCACCCATACATCATCCTAAAAAAAAAAAAAATATGACCCATACACCAACCTGAGACAAAAAAAAACAATCACCGAGAAAACGGGTCTCTACACAGGAATAAATACAGACAACCAAACCATACAACTTGATTAATCTGTGACGCATGGCTATTTACAACAAAAACAATTAAAAATCAAAAAATTCGTAATAGTATCATTCCATTTCATACAAAAAATAATAAAACAAGAAAACTCAGTTCAATGACCTGAAAACCGTAAAAGGAATTCCCTCAATTTAATAATTTATAATCAATAATAATAAAATCAGCTGAGATCATGGCACTTATTAAACCGTCAGCAAAAATAAATACTAAGCGCCGTAACAGGACAGGTTTTACTTGTGTATTCTCACGGAATGCCAAATAAAAGCTGAAAAGAAGGCTGTTCAAATTAATTCGAATAGTTCTCTTTATTGTGCATAATTTAAATCCGCATATCTTTTGCATGAAAAATACCTAGAATTTTGTCTGTAAGGTCTTTGATTTCATAGTTAACCGACCCAATTTTCCGTATTATGGTTCCTGGGACATATTGAGGTGCAAATTTAGCCGAAAATTTATTTGGCGCGCTACTTTGGGGATGAGTTTTGACAAACACTCTCTGACCAATTTGATAATTAATAGATCGTGTCCTCATATTGTACCGTTTTGCACTTTTTTCGTAGGCCTGTGCAATGTCTAACTTTGCTTGATTATGTAACAGAGCAAGTCGGGTTGGAAGTGGTAAGGTAATTTCTCCATCTGCGATATCTCCTAATTGCTTGAGCATTTGAAAGTCACTCGCATGATTAACCTTGTGATAACCGAAAAGTAAAAAATGTGGAGAATTTTTTACTGTTTCGTGAACACCGTTCCGAAGGGCTGACGCGATTTCGTGTATATATTTGTCCCAAGTCGTGTGTTTCCCGGCTACATAGGACCGAATGGCTGCTAAAATTGAGCGGTTGACGCGCTCTGACGAATTTGATTGAGGTGAATAGATCGCTGTTTTTGAATCTCTTACTCCAAATTCCTTTAAAAGCTGCTGATACTCGACACTCTTGAATTGAGGTCCGTTGTCTGAGTGGATCGTTTGTGGCACTCCAAAGAGACAAAATACATCGTTTTTCAAAAATTGCACGATCTGCAGAGAAGATCCATTAGAAAGTGGTTTCAATAAAACAAATTTTGTAAGATGATCTAACACTATAAGTATTACCGTTTTACCCTGTGTAGATCTAGGATAAGGTCCAAGCAGATCTACATAAATTCGCTGCCACGGTCTTTCAATTGGATGTAGATTTCCCATGGGGGGTCTGGTAATCTTATTTGAAGCTTTCGTTGTTTTGCAGATGAGGCAGTTGGTTATATAGTTATGCACCTGTGTAGCCATAGACGGCCAGTAATAGAAACGTCTCAAGTATTCCAGGGTTTTTGCAATACCCCCATGAGCTGACATTGGTACATCATGTGCTTTACTGATTAAGTTTAATCTTAAACTTGAAGGTACCCAGAATTTCCACACTGATAAATCTGACAGTTGTGCATGTTTTTTAGGCTCTAATTGTATAAATATGACGTCCTCATGAATTTTAAATGCTGGATAGTTATTAGGATTTTCAAGAATATTATCACGCAGCTTAACATATTCGGGGTCATCAGCTTTTGATACATCTAGAATATTTTCGTTACTAATTTTAGAGATATTGCAACAAAATTCTTCAATTGTATCGCAATAAATCCTAGACAACATGTCCGGTACAACATTTTCTTTGCCTTTTTGGTGTAAAATTTCAAATTTATAACTTTGGAGTTTCAAACTCCACCTCGCTAATCTACCACTTAAATCCCGTTGCTGCATTAACCATTTCAAGCTAGCATGGTCGGTGATTAGAGTGAATTCATGGCCTTCGACGTATGCTCTAAATTTTTTTATTGCTAATATGGCTGCTAGGCACTCTAACTCGGTAACAGAGTAATTTTTTTGAGTGTTATTCAGTTTTTGCGACATGAACGCTATTGGTCGCTCATGTCGCTCTTCATCCTTTTGATAGAGAACTGCACCCACTCCCGCACTACTAGCATCGCATCTAATAAAAAAGGGTTTTGAATAGCATGGTGTTATCAATACCGGAGCTGATGTTAGAGCCTGCTTCAACATATTAAATGCTTCCTCGGCTTTCTCGGACCATTGAAATTTGCCCTTCTTTAAGCAATCCGTTATTGGTGCTGTTATGGCTGAAAAATTTCCAATAAAACGCCGGTACCATCCAGCCATCCCAAGCAACCGTCTAGTCTGTTTCACGTTCGTCGGTGCCGTTAGGTTCAGTATAGCGTCTATTTTCTGTGGATCCGGTCGAAGTCCCTTTTCTCCTACTAAGTAACCCAAGTATCGGATTTCTCTCATTACAAAACTGCTCTTGTCAATATTTAAGGTGAGTCCCGCCGTCCGTAAGAAGTCTGAGACCAACTCTAACAGCTCAAAATGCTCCTTCAATGTGCCGCTGACTACCAACAGGTCATCCAAGTAAACAAAAATGTTTTCGTGATACTCATGGGGTATGACTCTGTGCATCAAGCGACACATTGATTGGGCTGCATTACACAACCCAAACGGCATCACCTTGAAATGGTAGAGCGGTCTCCCCGGTACTGTGAAGGCTGTCTTGTCTCTGGAAGATTCCGCAAGCGGAATCTGCCAGAATGCGTCTTTTAAGTCAAGTGCAGTTATATAGTTCGTTTCGGTTAGTCGTCCTAGAAGTCCGTCGATTATAGGTAGGGGATAGGCGTCTTTTTTGGTTACGGAATTGAGTTTTCGGGCATCTAGACAAAGTCGAGTTTTCCCGTTGGCTTTACGAACGATAGTTACTGGCGAACTCCAGGCACTTTTGCTAACTTCTATGACGCCCAACCCTAACATTCGGTCTATTTCGTCAAAAAGGTCTTTCTGTACTGCCGGTGAGACTGGATAGTACCTTTGCTTTATTGGCTTGCTACCCTCGTCCAGTTCAATCACATGCTCATGGAGATTAGTTTTGCCAAGACCTGTCTTATTAAAAGAAGGGAATGAATCGATAATTTGGCTGAGCTTTTGCTGGTCATTCCAATTTAAAATATGTCTGTTTTTCTGGTCATCCTCTACAGAAATAGTGGCAACTTCATCTTTCATAACGGTAGGAATAATATTGAACTTTCTCCAAAAGTCAATTCCAAGATAGAGAGATGACTGAAGCGTAGGCACAATACAAAATTTAATAGGCTCGGTCTTGGTGCCAAAAGTAACAGGCAGCCAAACATATCCTTCAATCTTATTTTCTGTTCCGTCAGCTGTCTTTATGTTAGAGCATAATTTATGATAACTAATATTTAATTCTTGTAAAAACTGAAGAGCATTTTTGCCTAGGACACTAACAGTTGCACCGCTATCCAGGAGACCTGTTAGTTTTCTTGACGCTATTAGAATTTCAGCATGTGGGCGTGGATCGTCGGATGATTTGCATCTAATTAATGAAGCTATACAATTTTTCAACAACACGCGCTTTCCTTTAAAATATTTAATTGCCCGAGAAATGCGCTTTTTCTGGGTTAATTTAGAGGTTGGATGGTAAGTATGGTTTTGATGTATAGGGTTTGGTTTTTTAACTGTATTATTTAAAAATTGTTTTTCGAGGGGTCTGAATTGTTTGGCTGCCTTGTCAGTAGCTTTGGATTCATTATCCCTCCGGAGCGTGATCCCCTCACTGAACTCACACCCGGACGTGTGTTTTCCGACATCTGTGATTGACAATGGGAGCAAGATGGTTTAATAACACCAGCTGCGCCGCATCCAAAACAAAAGATATCTTGAACTGGTTTTGAACAGTCCTGATATCTGTGTCCAATATCCCGACAATTCCAACAAATAATGTGTAGGGAACTTTGAGTATTATTAAAACCATCCGCGCTACGTTTAAAAGCCTCAACATGTTCTCTACTTAACAAATTATGCTCTTGTATTTCAGCGGTGTTACCTGTGTTAAATTGTTGTGGGATTTGGTTGACTTTCATATTCTGGATTCCAACCTCAATCTGATGTACCTCTCGTCTTCGAACGTGTACATCACAAAAACGCCTGGGATCGTATCCTGTGTCACACCACATTTTCTCATACTGTTGGCACAGCACACGAAGTTCTTCTACTGATCTTACTGTAGCTTGGTGCGGTAAAGTCACGTTCTTCAAAGCTGGATGCATGTTTTGACATAACCGATAAATTATTTGCCTTTCTGTTAATCGATCCTGTAATCGAGCATTTAGTTTTAAAATATTCAAGGAGAAATCTGAGAACGTTTCTTTTGAATTTTGAGTTCTACGAAGGATTTGCTCCTTGATTTCCTCCTCATAGTCGAAAGTACTAAAATAAGCACGCATCGATGATTTCATCACAGACCATGTTGAGTCTGGATAATCTGATTTGTAAACCCAATACCAGTCTTCAGCTTTTTTACTCAAGAATAGTCGGACTACTTTGGATAAATTCTCTTTCGGAAATCCATCATCAAAAGCCATCTGTTCCAGACGATAAATAAAGTCATGGACATTTGTGCTATCATCGCCAGTGAAAGACAAATTCCATCTTTGACGTAATTTATACGTATTATCCAAAGAAACATTCTGATGCAGACTACGATCAGGAAAGATAGGTCTTTGATGGAAATCATTAGTATTGTTAAAAGAGAAATTTGCATTAGGTGGATTATTCGGATTTAAATTTTGGCGTGACTCAATTTTTGAAAAGAAATCAGCCACGTTTCCCCTTAAGGGCCTATTCTTTTGCTCTTTGAAAGGAGGTCTTAATTCCCTTTTTGGTTCTTCAGCAAGTGAACCAATTTTCTCAAATGAATTTTGATGTTCATTTAAATCGTTATTGCCATGAAAAGGGCTGGAAGAAATTTCTTTTTGCGTCTGACCTATCATTTGATCAATCCTATCGGAGGCGCTCTCGACCTGCAAATCATTCCATAATTTAGAATACCATTTAAATTGACGCCTCCAACTTGAAAATAAATTTAACAAAGGTGGTGTTTCGCCTATGGTGTTCATAACCCTTTTGAGTCTATCCTTATAATGACTTGACTTGGCACAAGCTAATGCTACAAAATCTACAGTAGGTGTAGTTCCTTGTTCTAATGCAGCCTTGGATAATTGATCCAAACAACTTTTGCATATGTCTATTTCGTCATTTGGATTTGTTTTATTATGCGTATCTATCGGTTTCAAAGATTCCTCGTTTAACTCGGCGTTTAAGCTCTTAATCAAAATTTCTTTGGAATCGGATGCTTTACTGGAAAGACCTCTAACTTGATATTCTACTTCAAGCTCAGGAGGAGTAAGATACTGTAAATATATATTTGCATCCATTTTGTAAGGTTTGAGATTTTTTAGTGTACCGTGAATAATTCGGACAACACGTATTAGAAAACTCGGTAAATTTTATAAAAAAAATAATTTATCGACAAATAATTAGAAAGAAACTGAATAATTTATACTTCAGTATAGTGTATATAATTTACTAAGCTAAATTATATATAAAAAAAAAATTATAAACAAAAAAAAAAATTACAACTTTAATAGAATATACGAACTCATTGGTGATGATGTGATTCAACAATGCATGAAATATAAATATTTAGGATGAAATCGGAAAAAGAAAATAAGGATATTTGCAACTAATCTACCCTGATGAGAAAGCGTATGCAAAACTCAAAGAGATTTACAAGACAGTGTCGCTGTGTATTCTACCTTTGACTTTAGCAACGAAATCAATCATCATCGTCAATCGCAAATTATCACAAAATATAAAAATAAATTTAATAAAACCATCGGGAACTCCTGTGCAGAAAACGATGCAAAGCAACTAACCAGAAATCATGAATCACATGCGTCGACAACTAGCTACCATGCCCGCAATCAATACACAACACCTCGACTGATTAAAAAAAAATTGAAAAGTTAGTTTACCTAATAAAAAGGAATACTATAACCACCCGCGAATGAAAATTAAAGAAAAAAAAAAAACTGAAGAAAAAAAATAAATAGAGTTAAGCGGTACTATTGGTTATTGTGATGAACAGTGAAGCTGCTTGGATATCTTCTTAGGATTACCAAAAAAAATAAATTTTTAAATTATGAAAATCAAACTAACAGTAAACTTGAGTACTAAATACATTTTCAAATAAAAAATGTATTTTTCCATTTTAATGAGACCGTTACAATTACTTCCAGCTATTTGCTTCGTGTCCCTGTTTCGGCGCCATTTTTGTTACTGACCTCCGGCGACAAACACGTGTTTGTATGGATAAACTACAGTTGGCTGGGAAGGTTCTTTTTATCGCCGTTACAGAATTTTGTAAGATCGAACAAAGCTTACACGTGTTTAAAAACAAAATAAGAATAATTTCATCCCCATTGCAATAAGCCACATCATCACCAATTATTAATATGAAAAAATCAATCCATGTTATACAAAAAAAAATTTATTTTAAAGAAATCCAATAATTTTTGAAATTTATAAACAAAACCCTAATACTAAAAAAAATCGTATTAAGCGATAAAATTTATAATAAAAAAAATATATGCTTTTTTTACGTGCATAATACGTATATATACAAATGGGTATATATATAACAAAAAAAAAATTTTAGAAATAAAATAAAACTCACCAATCCAAAAAATGTCCTCAGAGTACTCTCAGGTAATTTGGGGTGCTGAAAATAATATAAAGAATCTTTCTGCTGCCTGAGCAGAAATATCCTTGAACACACAGCGCAATATCACACAAAAAGCATAAATTTTTGTTCAATTTAACAATATTTTTTTTCTAACTTAATCTTAAAACTACTAATAATTATTTTTATTTTTTTTCGTGATAAACAAATTCTTTTTCACAGATCAAGATTGACTTTTTAACTTTTAATCTTCACAAACACTATTCGTTGTTTCATAAAAAATATCGAGTGATACATTTATCCCTTGAATTAATTCGCAACACGAAAATACTGCAAGCGGGACAACAGCGGTTGGTTAGATGACCTTGGACTGCTTGTGAAATGGTGGAAATGTTCCCAAATCCACTGAATAACCTTGGTGGCTGAGACTCCGTCTTATTCTCAATTTCAAAATCGAACTATGAGAAAGCTCCAGTAATTCCACCAAAAAAAATAATGAGGCACTTTACAATTCAACAGTGCTTTGCCTTACGTATTCTAAATACAATTTATGAATTTTAACTGCAATAATCCAAGAACAACCAAGAATAAATTTTTTTTTGGTTTTTTAAACTTGAGCACACGGAAGCCTCACTATCAATAATTTCCAGAAATATTTTTATTTGTTTATGTCGACAAATACCAAATTATTTCTGTCCCTATATAAATTCGTCAGCTCAACTCAAGTATATAATAAAAGTTGTAGTATTAGGTCACCCATACATCATCCTAAAAAAAAAAAAAATATGACCCATACACCAACCTGAGACAAAAAAAAACAATCACCGAGAAAACGGGTCTCTACACAGGAATAAATACAGACAACCAAACCATACAACTTGATTAATCTGTGACGCATGGCTATTTACAACAAAAACAATTAAAAATCAAAAAATTCGTAATAGTATCATTCCATTTCATACAAAAAATAATAAAACAAGAAAACTCAGTTCAATGACCTGAAAACCGTAAAAGGAATTCCCTCAATTTAATAATTTATAATCAATAATAATAAAATCAGCTGAGATCATGGCACTTATTAAACCGTCAGCAAAAATAAATACTAAGCGCCGTAACACTTTATAGCCACATTGCCATATGAGGTCCATTTAAGGTTCTTACAAAATATTGTTAAAACGCCATTTGTAAAAAATGTAAAATTTTATTGAAATATCTCAATATCTCATCACTTGGCCGTGTCCACAGGGATTTCCAAACATATCGGCTGATGCCAAAAGATAGTTTTGACTTCCCTGAGTGCAATCTTTATAGCCACATTGCCATATGAGGTCCATTTAAGGTTCTTACAAAATATTGTTAAAACGCCATTTGTAAAAAATGTAAAATTTTATTGAAATATCTCAATATCTCATCACTTGGCCGTGTCCACAGGGATTTCCAAACATATCGGCTGATGCCAAAAGATAGTTTTGACTTCCCTGAGTGCAATCTTTATAGCCACATTGCCATATGAGGTCCATTTAAGGTTCTTACAAAATATTGTTAAAACGCCATTTGTAAAAAATGTAAAATTTTATTGAAATATCTCAATATCTCATCACTTGGCCGTGTCCACAGGGATTTCCAAACATATCGGCTGATGCCAAAAGATAGTTTTGACTTCCCTGAGTGCAATCTTTATAGCCACATTGCCATATGAGGTCCATTTAAGGTTCTTACAAAATATTGTTAAAACGCCATTTGTAAAAAATGTAAAATTTTATTGAAATATCTTCATATCTCATCACTTGGCCGTGTCCACAGGGATTTCCAAACATATCGGCTGATGCCAAAAGATAGTTTTGACTTCCTTGAGTGCAATCTATATAGCCACATTGCCATATGAGGTCCATTTAAGGTTCTTACAAAATATTGTTAAAACGCCATTTGTACAAAATGTAAAATTTTATTGAAATATCTCCATATCTCATCACTTGGCCGTGTCCACAGGGATTTCCAAACATATCGGCTGATGCCAAAAGATAGTTTTGACTTCCTTGAGTGGAATCTATATAGCCACATTGCCATATGAGGTCCATTTAAGGTTCTTACAAAATATTGTTAAAACACCATTTGTAAAAAATGGAAAATTTTATTGACATATCTCAATATCTCATCACTTGGCCGTGTCCACAGGGATTTCCAAACATATCGGCTGATGCCAAAAGACAGTTTAGACTTCCCTGGGTGCAATCTATATAGCCACATTGCAATATGAGGTCCATTTAAGGTTCTTACAAAATATTGTTAAAACGCCATTTGTAAAAAATGTAAAATTTTATTGAAATATCTCAATATCTCATCACTTGGCCGTGTCCACAGGGATTTCCAAACATATCGGCTGATGCCAAAAGATAGTTTTGACTTCCCTGAGTGGAATCTATATAGCCACATTGCCATATGAGGTCCATTTAAGGTTCTTACAAAATATTGTTAAAACGCCATTTGTAAAAAATGTAAAATTTTATTGAAATATCTTCATATCTCATCACTTGGCCGTGTCGACAGGGATTTCCAAACATATCGGCTGATGCCAAAAGATAGTTTTGACTCCCTTGAGTGCAATCTATATAGCCACATTGCCATATGAGGTCCATTTAAGGTTCTTACAAAATATTGTTAAAACACCATTTGTAAAAAATGGAAAATTTTATTGAAATATCTCAATATCTCATCACTTGGCCGTGTCCACAGGGATTTCCAAACATATCGGCTGATGCCAAAAGATAGTTTTGACTTCCTTGAGTGGAATCTATATAGCCACATTGCCATATGAGGTCCATTTAAGGTTCTTACAAAATATTGTTAAAACGCCATTTGTAAAAAATGTAAAATTTTATTGAAATATCTTCATATCTCATCACTTGGCCGTGTCCACAGGGATTTCCAAACATATCGGCTGATGCCAAAAGATAGTTTTGACTTCCTTGAGTGCAATCTATATAGCCACATTGCCATATGAGGTCCATTTAAGGTTCTTACAAAATATTGTTAAAACACCATTTGTAAAAAATGGAAAATTTTATTGAAATATCTCAATATCTCATCACTTGCCCGTGTCCACAGGGATTTCCAAACATATCGGCTGATGCCAAAAGATAGTTTTGACTTCCTTGAGTGCAATCTATATAGCCACATTGCCATATGAGGTCCATTTAAGGTTCTTACAAAATATTGTTAAAACGCCATTTGTACAAAATGTAAAATTTTATTGAAATATCTCCATATCTCATCACTTGGCCGTGTCCACAGGGATTTCCAAACATATCGGCTGATGCCAAAAGACAGTTTAGACTTCCCTGGGTGCAATCTATATAGCCACATTGCAATATGAGGTCCATTTAAGGTTCTTACAAAATATTGTTAAAACGCCATTTGTAAAAAATGTAAAATTTTATTGAAATATCTCCATATCTCATCACTTGGCCGTGTCCACAGGGATTTCCAAACATATCGGCTGATGCCAAAAGATAGTTTTGACTTCCATGAGTGCAATCTTTATAGCCACATTGCCATATGAGGTCCATTTAAGGTTCTTACAAAATATTGTTAAAACGCCATTTGTAAAAAATGTAAAATTTTATTGAAATATCTCAATATCTCATCACTTGGCCGTGTCCACAGGGATTTCCAAACATATCGGCTGATGCCAAAAGATAGTTTTGACTTCCCTGAGTGCAATCTTTATAGCCACATTGCCATATGAGGTCCATTTAAGGTTCTTACAAAATATTGTTAAAACGCCATTTGTAAAAAATGTAAAATTTTATTGAAATATCTCAATATCTCATCACTTGGCCGTGTCCACAGGGATTTCCAAACATATCGGCTGATGCCAAAAGATAGTTTTGACTTCCCTGAGTGCAATCTTTATAGCCACATTGCCATATGAGGTCCATTTAAGGTTCTTACAAAATATTGTTAAAACGCCATTTGTAAAAAATGTAAAATTTTATTGAAATATCTCAATATCTCATCACTTGGCCGTGTCCACAGGGATTTCCAAACATATCGGCTGATGCCAAAAGATAGTTTTGACTTCCCTGAGTGCAATCTTTATAGCCACATTGCCATATGAGGTCCATTTAAGGTTCTTACAAAATATTGTTAAAACGCCATTTGTAAAAAATGTAAAATTTTATTGAAATATCTTCATATCTCATCACTTGGCCGTGTCCACAGGGATTTCCAAACATATCGGCTGATGCCAAAAGATAGTTTTGACTTCCTTGAGTGCAATCTATATAGCCACATTGCCATATGAGGTCCATTTAAGGTTCTTACAAAATATTGTTAAAACGCCATTTGTACAAAATGTAAAATTTTATTGAAATATCTCCATATCTCATCACTTGGCCGTGTCCACAGGGATTTCCAAACATATCGGCTGATGCCAAAAGATAGTTTTGACTTCCTTGAGTGGAATCTATATAGCCACATTGCCATATGAGGTCCATTTAAGGTTCTTACAAAATATTGTTAAAACACCATTTGTAAAAAATGGAAAATTTTATTGACATATCTCAATATCTCATCACTTGGCCGTGTCCACAGGGATTTCCAAACATATCGGCTGATGCCAAAAGACAGTTTAGACTTCCCTGGGTGCAATCTATATAGCCACATTGCAATATGAGGTCCATTTAAGGTTCTTACAAAATATTGTTAAAACGCCATTTGTAAAAAATGTAAAATTTTATTGAAATATCTCAATATCTCATCACTTGGCCGTGTCCACAGGGATTTCCAAACATATCGGCTGATGCCAAAAGATAGTTTTGACTTCCCTGAGTGCAATCTTTATAGCCACATTGCCATATGAGGTCCATTTAAGGTTCTTACAAAATATTGTTAAAACGCCATTTGTAAAAAATGTAAAATTTTATTGAAATATCTCAATATCTCATCACTTGGCCGTGTCCACAGGGATTTCCAAACACAAGCTATATTGCCCTATTGCCATATGAGGTCCATTTAAAGTCGGATCCATTACTCTATCTTTATATCTCGATATGTAAAGGCTTATAAGCCTATTTCTATCGTTAACCTGATCAAGGAATACATCGAAATGCCCCTGACGACAACGACAATTGGTCTGTGATTATCATTTGATTTTAGGGTGACCTAATTCTAATAAATAGCATTGTCGCTTTTCGATGAGCGTATGATCTACGCCAACTAGCAAAAAAAAAAATTAATTCGAAAATAAATATTAACATATATTTCATTTACAATTACATTTATTAAAATACTAAAAACTATTAATAATTAATTTTACTTTTTGTGTAAATAATTATATGAGGGTCAATTTTCTGGGCTTGTATATTTCTTATCACAGACACGCAACAACTTAAATCATCGTATTTTTTCCATTTATTATTATTTTTGCCGTAAGTTATGAAGTGTCCTGTTCCCACATCCTGATGACTTACTAGAGAAACGAACTCATAAAATATATTGTTTAGTACCATGTTTGTCTGTATCTGATCTATAGTCGTGTTATGTTGTTCTTTGTACATGCGCTCAGTATAGATGCATACGATGTCTTGATAATCTACCGAATCGATTTGCATTTTACTGGGGCAATTATCGCAACCTTTCATGGGTATCTCCTGCAAACATGAACTGAGCTGTTTTAATCCGAAAGATCCAAGTTTGTCCATGTCCAGTAAAACTACAGATCTATCTTCTATGCAAATAGCTTCACATTCGTCGCATCAGCCGATATGTTTGGAAATCCCTGTGGACACGGCCAAGTGATGAGATATGAAGATATTTCAATAAAATTTTACATTTTTTACAAATGGCGTTTTAACAATATTTTGTAAGAACCTTAAATGGACCTCATATGGCAATGTGGCTATATAGGTTACACTCAGGGAAGTCAAAACTATCTTTTGGCATCAGCCGATATGTTTGGAAATCCCTGTGGACACGGCCAAGTGATGAGATATTGAGATATTTCAATAAAATTTTACATTTTTTACAAATGGCGTTTTAACAATATTTTGTAAGAACCTTAAATGGACCTCATATGGCAATGTGGCTATATAGATTGCACCCAGGGAAGTCTAAACTGTCTTTTGGCATCAGCCGATATGTTTGGAAATCCCTGTGGACACGGCCAAGTGATGAGATATTGAGATATGTCAATAAAATTTTACATTTTGTACAAATGGCGTTTTAACAATATTTTGTAAGAACCTTAAATGGACCTCATATGGCAATGTGGCTATATAGATTGCACTCAAAGAAGTCAAAACTATCTTTTGGCATCAGCCGATATGTTTGGAAATCCCTGTGGACACGGCCAAGTGATGAGATATTGAGATATTTCAATAAAATTTTACATTTTTTACAAATGGCGTTTTAACAATATTTTGTAAGAACCTTAAATGGACCTCATATGGCAATGTGGCTATATAGATTCCACTCAAGGAAGTCAAAACTATCTTTTGGCATCAGCCGATATGTTTGGAAATCCCTGTGGACACGGCCAAGTGATGAGATATGAAGATATTTCAATAAAATTTTCCATTTTTTACAAATGGTGTTTTAACAATATTTTGTAAGAACCTTAAATGGACCTCATATGGCAATGTGGCTATATAGATTGCACTCAAGGAAGTCAAAACTATCTTTTGGCATCAGCCGATATGTTTGGAAATCCCTGTGGACACGGCCAAGTGATGAGATATTGAGATATTTCAATAAAATTTTACATTTTTTACAAATGGCGTTTTAACAATATTTTGTAAGAACCTTAAATGGACCTCATATGGCAATGTGGCTATAAAGATTGCACTCAGGGAAGTCAAAACTATCTTTTGGCATCAGCCGATATGTTTGGAAATCCCTGTGGACACGGCCAAGTGATGAGATATTGAGATATTTCAATAAAATTTTACATTTTTTACAAATGGCGTTTTAACAATATTTTGTAAGAACCTTAAATGGACCTCATATGGCAATGTGGCTATAAAGATTGCACTCAGGGAAGTCAAAACTATCTTTTGGCATCAGCCGATATGTTTGGAAATCCCTGTGGACACGGCCAAGTGATGAGATATGGAGATATTTCAATAAAATTTTACATTTTGTACAAATGGCGTTTTAACAATATTTTGTAAGAACCTTAAATGGACCTCATATGGCAATGTGGCTATATAGATTGCACTCAGGGAAGTCAAAACTATCTTTTGGCATCAGCCGATATGTTTGGAAATCCCTGTGGACACGGACAAGTGATGAGATATGGAGATATTTCAATAAAATTTTACATTTTGTACAAATGGCGTTTTAACAATATTTTGTAAGAACCTTAAATGGACCTCATATGGCAATGTGGCTATATAGATTCCACTCAAGGAAGTCAAAACTATCTTTTGGCATCAGCCGATATGTTTGGAAATCCCTGTGGACACGGCCAAGTGATGAGATATGAAGATATTTCAATAAAATTTTCCATTTTTTACAAATGGTGTTTTAACAATATTTTGTAAGAACCTTAAATGGACCTCATATGGCAATGTGGCTATATAGATTGCACTCAAGGAAGTCAAAACTATCTTTTGGCATCAGCCGATATGTTTGGAAATCCCTGTGGACACGGCCAAGTGATGAGATATTGAGATATTTCAATAAAATTTTACATTTTTTACAAATGGCGTTTTAACAATATTTTGTAAGAACCTTAAATGGACCTCATATGGCAATGTGGCTATAAAGATTGCACTCAGGGAAGTCAAAACTATCTTTTGGCATCAGCCGATATGTTTGGAAATCCCTGTGGACACGGCCAAGTGATGAGATATTGAGATATTTCAATAAAATTTTACATTTTTTACAAATGGCGTTTTAACAATATTTTGTAAGAACCTTAAATGGACCTCATATGGCAATGTGGCTATATAGGTTACACTCAGGGAAGTCAAAACTATCTTTTGGCATCAGCCGATATGTTTGGAAATCCCTGTGGACACGGCCAAGTGATGAGATATGAAGATATTTCAATAAAATTTTACATTTTTTACAAATGGCGTTTTAACAATATTTTGTAAGAACCTTAAATGGACCTCATATGGCAATGTGGCTATATAGATTGCACTCAGGGAAGTCAAAACTATCTTTTGGCATCAGCCGATATGTTTGGAAATCCCTGTGGACACGGCCAAGTGATGAGATATTGAGATATTTCAATAAAATTTTACATTTTTTACAAATGGCGTTTTAACAATATTTTGTAAGAACCTTAAATGGACCTCATATTGCAATGTGGCTATATAGATTGCACCCAGGGAAGTCTAAACTGTCTTTTGGCATCAGCCGATATGTTTGGAAATCCCTGTGGACACGGCCAAGTGATGAGATATTGAGATATTTCAATAAAATTTTCCATTTTTTACAAATGGTGTTTTAACAATATTTTGTAAGAACCTTAAATGGACCTCATATGGCAATGTGGCTATATAGATTCCACTCAAGGAAGTCAAAACTATCTTTTGGCATCAGCCGATATGTTTGGAAATCCCTGTGGACACGGCCAAGTGATGAGATATGAAGATATTTCAATAAAATTTTCCATTTTTTACAAATGGTGTTTTAACAATATTTTGTAAGAACCTTAAATGGACCTCATATGGCAATGTGGCTATATAGATTGCACTCAGGGAAGTCAAAACTATCTTTTGGCATCAGCCGATATGTTTGGAAATCCCTGTGGACACGGCCAAGTGATGAGATATTGAGATATTTCAATAAAATTTTACATTTTTTACAAATGGCGTTTTAACAATATTTTGTAAGAACCTTAAATGGACCTCATATTGCAATGTGGCTATATAGATTGCACCCAGGGAAGTCTAAACTGTCTTTTGGCATCAGCCGATATGTTTGGAAATCCCTGTGGACACGGCCAAGTGATGAGATATTGAGATATTTCAATAAAATTTTCCATTTTTTACAAATGGCGTTTTAACAATATTTTGTAAGAACCTTAAATGGACCTCATATGGCAATGTGGCTATATAGATTGCACTCAAGGAAGTCAAAACTATCTTTTGGCATCAGCCGATATGTTTGGAAATCCCTGTGGACACGGCCAAGTGATGAGATATGAAGATATTTCAATAAAATTTTCCATTTTTTACAAATGGCGTTTTAACAATATTTTGTAAGAACCTTAAATGGACCTCATATGGCAATGTGGCTATATAGGTTACACTCAGGGAAGTCAAAACTATCTTTTGGCATCAGCCGATATGTTTGGAAATCCCTGTGGACACGGCCAAGTGATGAGATATGAAGATATTTCAATAAAATTTTACATTTTTTACAAATGGCGTTTTAACAATATTTTGTAAGAACCTTAAATGGACCTCATATGGCAATGTGGCTATATAGATTGCACTCAGGGAAGTCAAAACTATCTTTTGGCATCAGCCGATATGTTTGGAAATCCCTGTGGACACGGCCAACTGATGAGATATTGAGATATTTCAATAAAATTTTACATTTTTTACAAATGGCGTTTTAACAATATTTTGTAAGAACCTTAAATGGACCTCATATTGCAATGTGGCTATATAGATTGCACCCAGGGAAGTCTAAACTGTCTTTTGGCATCAGCCGATATGTTTGGAAATCCCTGTGGACACGGCCAAGTGATGAGATATTGAGATATTTCAATAAAATTTTCCATTTTTTACAAATGGTGTTTTAACAATATTTTGTAAGAACCTTAAATGGACCTCATATGGCAATGTGGCTATAAAGATTGCACTCAGGGAAGTCAAAACTATCTTTTGGCATCAGCCGATATGTTTGGAAATCCCTGTGGACACGGCCAAGTGATGAGATATGGAGATATTTCAATAAAATTTTACATTTTGTACAAATGGCGTTTTAACAATATTTTGTAAGAACCTTAAATGGACCTCATATGGCAATGTGGCTATATAGATTGCACTCAGGGAAGTCAAAACTATCTTTTGGCATCAGCCGATATGTTTGGAAATCCCTGTGGACACGGACAAGTGATGAGATATGGAGATATTTCAATAAAATTTTACATTTTGTACAAATGGCGTTTTAACAATATTTTGTAAGAACCTTAAATGGACCTCATATGGCAATGTGGCTATATAGATTCCACTCAAGGAAGTCAAAACTATCTTTTGGCATCAGCCGATATGTTTGGAAATCCCTGTGGACACGGCCAAGTGATGAGATATGAAGATATTTCAATAAAATTTTCCATTTTTTACAAATGGTGTTTTAACAATATTTTGTAAGAACCTTAAATGGACCTCATATGGCAATGTGGCTATATAGATTGCACTCAAGGAAGTCAAAACTATCTTTTGGCATCAGCCGATATGTTTGGAAATCCCTGTGGACACGGCCAAGTGATGAGATATTGAGATATTTCAATAAAATTTTACATTTTTTACAAATGGCGTTTTAACAATATTTTGTAAGAACCTTAAATGGACCTCATATGGCAATGTGGCTATAAAGATTGCACTCAGGGAAGTCAAAACTATCTTTTGGCATCAGCCGATATGTTTGGAAATCCCTGTGGACACGGCCAAGTGATGAGATATTGAGATATTTCAATAAAATTTTACATTTTTTACAAATGGCGTTTTAACAATATTTTGTAAGAACCTTAAATGGACCTCATATGGCAATGTGGCTATAAAGATTGCACTCAGGGAAGTCAAAACTATCTTTTGGCATCAGCCGATATGTTTGGAAATCCCTGTGGACACGGCCAAGTGATGAGATATGGAGATATTTCAATAAAATTTTACATTTTGTACAAATGGCGTTTTAACAATATTTTGTAAGAACCTTAAATGGACCTCATATGGCAATGTGGCTATATAGATTGCACTCAGGGAAGTCAAAACTATCTTTTGGCATCAGCCGATATGTTTGGAAATCCCTGTGGACACGGCCAAGTGATGAGATATTGAGATATTTCAATAAAATTTTACATTTTTTACAAATGGCGTTTTAACAATATTTTGTAAGAACCTTAAATGGACCTCATATTGCAATGTGGCTATATAGATTGCACCCAGGGAAGTCTAAACTGTCTTTTGGCATCAGCCGATATGTTTGGAAATCCCTGTGGACACGGCCAAGTGATGAGATATTGAGATATTTCAATAAAATTTTCCATTTTTTACAAATGGCGTTTTAACAATATTTTGTAAGAACCTTAAATGGACCTCATATGGCAATGTGGCTATATAGATTGCACTCAAGGAAGTCAAAACTATCTTTTGGCATCAGCCGATATGTTTGGAAATCCCTGTGGACACGGCCAAGTGATGAGATATGAAGATATTTCAATAAAATTTTACATTTTTTACAAATGGCGTTTTAACAATATTTTGTAAGAACCTTAAATGGACCTCATATGGCAATGTGGCTATATAGGTTACACTCAGGGAAGTCAAAACTATCTTTTGGCATCAGCCGATATGTTTGGAAATCCCTGTGGACACGGCCAAGTGATGAGATATGAAGATATTTCAATAAAATTTTACATTTTTTACAAATGGCGTTTTAACAATATTTTGTAAGAACCTTAAATGGACCTCATATGGCAATGTGGCTATATAGATTGCACTCAGGGAAGTCAAAACTATCTTTTGGCATCAGCCGATATGTTTGGAAATCCCTGTGGACACGGCCAAGTGATGAGATATTGAGATATTTCAATAAAATTTTACATTTTTTACAAATGGCGTTTTAACAATATTTTGTAAGAACCTTAAATGGACCTCATATTGCAATGTGGCTATATAGATTGCACCCAGGGAAGTCTAAACTGTCTTTTGGCATCAGCCGATATGTTTGGAAATCCCTGTGGACACGGCCAAGTGATGAGATATTGAGATATTTCAATAAAATTTTCCATTTTTTACAAATGGTGTTTTAACAATATTTTGTAAGAACCTTAAATGGACCTCATATGGCAATGTGGCTATATAGATTCCACTCAAGGAAGTCAAAACTATCTTTTGGCATCAGCCGATATGTTTGGAAATCCCTGTGGACACGGCCAAGTGATGAGATATTGAGATATTTCAATAAAATTTTACATTTTTTACAAATGGCGTTTTAACAATATTTTGTAAGAACCTTAAATGGACCTCATATGGCAATGTGGCTATAAAGATTGCACTCAGGGAAGTCAAAACTATCTTTTGGCATCAGCCGATATGTTTGGAAATCCCTGTGGACACGGCCAAGTGATGAGATATTGAGATATTTCAATAAAATTTTACATTTTTTACAAATGGCGTTTTAACAATATTTTGTAAGAACCTTAAATGGACCTCATATGGCAATGTGGCTATAAAGATTGCACTCAGGGAAGTCAAAACTATCTTTTGGCATCAGCCGATATGTTTGGAAATCCCTGTGGACACGGCCAAGTGATGAGATATGGAGATATTTCAATAAAATTTTACATTTTGTACAAATGGCGTTTTAACAATATTTTGTAAGAACCTTAAATGGACCTCATATGGCAATGTGGCTATATAGATTGCACTCAGGGAAGTCAAAACTATCTTTTGGCATCAGCCGATATGTTTGGAAATCCCTGTGGACACGGCCAAGTGATGAGATATTGAGATATTTCAATAAAATTTTACATTTTTTACAAATGGCGTTTTAACAATATTTTGTAAGAACCTTAAATGGACCTCATATTGCAATGTGGCTATATAGATTGCACCCAGGGAAGTCTAAACTGTCTTTTGGCATCAGCCGATATGTTTGGAAATCCCTGTGGACACGGCCAAGTGATGAGATATGAAGATATTTCAATAAAATTTTACATTTTTTACAAATGGCGTTTTAACAATATTTTGTAAGAACCTTAAATGGACCTCATATGGCAATGTGGCTATATAGATTGCACTCAGGGAAGTCAAAACTATCTTTTGGCATCAGCCGATATGTTTGGAAATCCCTGTGGACACGGCCAAGTGATGAGATATTGAGATATTTCAATAAAATTTTACATTTTTTACAAATGGCGTTTTAACAATATTTTGTAAGAACCTTAAATGGACCTCATATTGCAATGTGGCTATATAGATTGCACCCAGGGAAGTCTAAACTGTCTTTTGGCATCAGCCGATATGTTTGGAAATCCCTGTGGACACGGCCAAGTGATGAGATATTGAGATATTTCAATAAAATTTTCCATTTTTTACAAATGGTGTTTTAACAATATTTTGTAAGAACCTTAAATGGACCTCATATGGCAATGTGGCTATATAGATTCCACTCAAGGAAGTCAAAACTATCTTTTGGCATCAGCCGATATGTTTGGAAATCCCTGTGGACACGGCCAAGTGATGAGATATGAAGATATTTCAATAAAATTTTCCATTTTTTACAAATGGTGTTTTAACAATATTTTGTAAGAACCTTAAATGGACCTCATATGGCAATGTGGCTATATAGATTGCACTCAGGGAAGTCAAAACTATCTTTTGGCATCAGCCGATATGTTTGGAAATCCCTGTGGACACGGCCAAGTGATGAGATATTGAGATATTTCAATAAAATTTTACATTTTTTACAAATGGCGTTTTAACAATATTTTGTAAGAACCTTAAATGGACCTCATATTGCAATGTGGCTATATAGATTGCACCCAGGGAAGTCTAAACTGTCTTTTGGCATCAGCCGATATGTTTGGAAATCCCTGTGGACACGGCCAAGTGATGAGATATTGAGATATTTCAATAAAATTTTCCATTTTTTACAAATGGCGTTTTAACAATATTTTGTAAGAACCTTAAATGGACCTCATATGGCAATGTGGCTATATAGATTGCACTCAAGGAAGTCAAAACTATCTTTTGGCATCAGCCGATATGTTTGGAAATCCCTGTGGACACGGCCAAGTGATGAGATATGAAGATATTTCAATAAAATTTTACATTTTTTACAAATGGCGTTTTAACAATATTTTGTAAGAACCTTAAATGGACCTCATATGGCAATGTGGCTATATAGATTGCACTCAGGGAAGTCAAAACTATCTTTTGGCATCAGCCGATATGTTTGGAAATCCCTGTGGACACGGCCAACTGATGAGATATTGAGATATTTCAATAAAATTTTACATTTTTTACAAATGGCGTTTTAACAATATTTTGTAAGAACCTTAAATGGACCTCATATTGCAATGTGGCTATATAGATTGCACCCAGGGAAGTCTAAACTGTCTTTTGGCATCAGCCGATATGTTTGGAAATCCCTGTGGACACGGCCAAGTGATGAGATATTGAGATATTTCAATAAAATTTTCCATTTTTTACAAATGGTGTTTTAACAATATTTTGTAAGAACCTTAAATGGACCTCATATGGCAATGTGGCTATATAGATTCCACTCAAGGAAGTCAAAACTATCTTTTGGCATCAGCCGATATGTTTGGAAATCCCTGTGGACACGGCCAAGTGATGAGATATGAAGATATTTCAATAAAATTTTACATTTTTTACAAATGGCGTTTTAACAATATTTTGTAAGAACCTTAAATGGACCTCATATGGCAATGTGGCTATATAGGTTACACTCAGGGAAGTCAAAACTATCTTTTGGCATCAGCCGATATGTTTGGAAATCCCTGTGGACACGGCCAAGTGATGAGATATGAAGATATTTCAATAAAATTTTACATTTTTTACAAATGGCGTTTTAACAATATTTTGTAAGAACCTTAAATGGACCTCATATTGCAATGTGGCTATATAGATTGCACTCAGGGAAGTCAAAACTATCTTTTGGCATCAGCCGATATGTTTGGAAATCCCTGTGGACACGGCCAAGTGATGAGATATTGAGATATTTCAATAAAATTTTACATTTTTTACAAATGGCGTTTTAACAATATTTTGTAAGAACCTTAAATGGACCTCATATGGCAATGTGGCTATATAGGTTACACTCAGGGAAGTCAAAACTATCTTTTGGCATCAGCCGATATGTTTGGAAATCCCTGTGGACACCGCTACACTATAATTTATATTGGTGTACATAATTTTATTTTAGATTTTAAGTATCCATTAAATTTTATGAATTTTAAAATATTAAATTAGTTAAATATTTTAAAATTTAGGTAAACATAATTGACGATTTCAATTTTTTTTTGAGATAGAAACTAATAAAAAGTAGTTTTTGTTTGGAAATTTCGGGCCCTCACGAATCTTTCAGTATATTCAGCAAAGGCACACACTCCGAAAAATTTTTCGAATTAACTACTTAGAGGACTTATCAAAACAATTGCCATTACAATTATTAAATGTAGTTTCATTATTTATTAAAAATGATATAAATGATAAAACTACCATAAAAGATTTGGCAGATTTGCTAATGGTAAAATACGCCTTTATGTAAAGTTATTATGCTAAAGTAAGTACTGCCATCTTATTGTTTCTTACCATTCCGGTTATGGTAGCTTCATCTGAAAGATCTTTCAGCAAATTAAAAATTATTAAAATCTATCTTAGAAACAAGATGGGACAAACTAATCGCGTTTAATCGAAACTTGAGCAATTTTTTAACATTGTCGCTCCCTCAATTAAATATTAGTACACATTTTACATATTCGTTTGTATTAACAGATAAATTAATAAATTATTAATAAACCGAAAATGACGAAAAAAATTTAATTCCAGATATATTTTTTTTCGGGATGGAATGTTATTTTGAGTTATTTCTTAATATTTTTCGGGCTGGGAGGCTTTTTCTGTTAGAAGAAGTTTTTTCGGGATGGAATTTTATTTTGAGTTATTTCTTAATATTTTTCGGGCTGAGAGGCTTTTTCTTTTAGAAGAGTTTTTTTTTCGGGATGGTTTTCGGGCTAACTTCACATACATTATGTTATAGGGTGTACGGTGGAGATCCGGCATATTCCGGAAAACTTGCTTAGGCTTGGTAATCAATCAATCAACGAAGTTTTCCCCTTAATACAATCCTGCTCTTTCTATATATTGGTAGGAACTGGGCTTCTGTGTTCGTCTGGATTTTGCAATTAAAAACACTGTGTACTTCATCACTTGACTTGACTTTATTTCACTTTTCTTATACACTTTAATATTTGGTTTTACTTTACTTACATAAATCTGTCCGCTTGCCACTGGTGGCGGCTATGACAACAGATTTATTTCACTTGTTACATGATTTAAAGTAAACCAAAAACTGTACCCCGCTTGTCATCGCCCGAAATTTCCTTTATTGCGTATCATAAATCATTTTCATTCTTGGGTATTCTGTTTATGACCCATAATCATCTGGAAATATCATTTATGGCTTGTCATAATCATCATCATTCATCATCGTCGACGGACGGTGTTGTGAATGTATTTGTGTCGTTGTTCATTTATTCTTGGATCACTTAAACCACGCCTTCCTTTGTACGCTACATCTCGGACGTTCTTGTTTTTACTAGATCATTATGAATTTGAGCGTTGGTGTATAAACATGTTTCAATGTCCACAATAAATAACCGTAGAACCATCGACCTTTCTGTTTATACTACGCCAACCGTCCGAACTATCGCTGCTCACAACGTGGACCGGCTGGATCGAAAACCAATTCGTATGGCAGGTACTCTTTGATGTACAGGTTCTCGAAGCTTTCCAATTTTTCGCCTTGACCCTAGAAAGAGATCAGTGAAAAAATCCAAATCGGACTACCCTTTCTCGAGATTCCAGGGAATTTTTTGGTTTCTCGGACTCGGGGGACTTTCTAAACTTCGAGAAAAATGGTTTTGCACAAGCGAAATGTGTGGTCATTTGCAGTAGGATTTCAATATCTTTGATCCTTGAGGACCGAAGTTAAATAGTATTTAATAGTCACATAACCAGCCCAGTAACCCGTACCATAATGCAAAAGAAAACTCAAGCAAGGATTAAATAAAAAATTTTAGAAATATGTGAGGTATAGCTGCGAATTTTCCTAAGTCCGAAATATTTATCAATTCCGAATTTTTTTATTTGCACTCGAATCTGCCATCAACATTTAGCCCTATATGTTTTGTATCCACCACAGAAACCG
Source organism: Tipula vernalis (assembly GCA_958295665.1). Classification (NCBI taxonomy): domain Eukaryota; kingdom Metazoa; phylum Arthropoda; class Insecta; order Diptera; family Tipulidae; genus Tipula; species Tipula vernalis. Next base: position 178,935,753 of record OY282560.1, on the reverse strand, counting down.
TTCTTATTCCTAGAGCATAACAATCGTGATAAACTGAGCCCGCGAACCATTTTCTCAAAATTGACAAATCATGATTATTGTGAGCTACTGAAGAGCAATATTTGGGGCTATTGTGCGCAAACGTATGTCATCAGCAAAAGCTACCATTTAACCTATAAAATGTTTGTTAAAAATAGAATTAATTTAACACCTGAATCTTAGCATCAAGGCCCCAAATAAACTACTTTTGCAAGTAACTCTTAAATTGGGGGAAAATTGGCATTTTTTTATTTAGGCATTTAACATAATATAATAAAAATAAGTAATAACCTTTGTAGGTGTAGTAGTACCTAGTATTTAATGTCCTAGCCCGACAGCGGCTTTATAAATCCGATTTAGCTAAACCCGACCAATGACTAGGTTCTGATTAGTGATTGCAAATTTGGGGTGATATTCTAAAACCGGTTTTTCGGTTTTACCTACAATAAAAAACCGGTTTCCGGTTTCAAACCGGTTTTTTTAAACAAAATATATTAATTTGTACAAAAGGGAGTTGTCACTTTAATTAGAAAAATACTCTGTAATTTTTTTTTAGAAGAAGAAGGCATTTCGTTTGATGGTGTAGACAAATTTGTGGATGTTCCACCGCTTCCCCAACAATCTTCAAATCCTCGTTTAACAGCAGTAATTTTATGTGCTGCTCGCAAATGCGAAGGAAGTGTACTAGTTGATCCACCCATGCATTTTATGATTTTCGAACATGTTTTGCATTTTGCCACTTGACCATTTATCTCTCGGAGAAAATGTGTCCAAAATGATTTGGTATTTTCAATACCTTTCTTGTATTCCTCGAATTTGTAATCCATATTTATTATGGTCTGTCTTAAAAAATATTAAAATGTCGTCGGTTTTAAATATAACCCATGAAGTCACATATACATAAAGAAACAATGATGTAGGTATCCCGACATTCCACCAAATTCAGCAGACCAACCGACAAACACACATACTAAAGATACATGTTAAACCGAAAGTGATCTGACTGAAAACGTCCGAGATAAATTCAACATGTAAACGGTGACTTTACTGAAAGTTATCTGAAAGTAGTCTGAGTTCGGTCAACTTAAATTTGGTTGGTTGAGTCACTTTGTGTATTAAGTTAAACATATAAACTTTAATTTAGTTGAATTGACAGATTTTTTCATACTATGAAAAAGGCAAAAGGTTTTTATACATTTTCGAAGTGGTTTTCAAATTATTTTAAATAAGTTTTTAATAATTTAAATGTAATTTTAGAACAAAGTGACATTTGAACTGTCAGCTCAGATCAAATAAAAATGTCCCATGTAAACACCAACTCAAATTTTCAGTCAGATCACTTTCAGATAAAACTCAGTCAGATCACTTTCGGTTTAACATGTATCTTTAGTAATAATGTAGTTATAATTTTCATATGATTTATATTATTGTTTTGTTTTCATCGTTTTTTTTTTTTTTTTTTTGTTGTGAATACGTAATGTATTATTACTTATTAGGCAAATTTTTTGTTAATAATAAAACCGGTTTTTAAGGGTAATAAAACCCGGTTTTTCGGTGATGTAAAATAACAAAAAAAACCGGTTTTTCGGATACCGGAAAACCGGGTTGCAATCACTAGTTCTGATTAAGTGAAAAATGACATTTTTTTGTGACATCGTACTAAAATGTTCTAGGCTTAACGTACTATAGTGACGCATCTATCGTGCGGTTAAGCAAATGGCAAACGCGTTCGGATTATAGCTGATTTATGTACATCCAATCTTTTCGTTCTATTTCAAAAGAATAGAAACACGATGAAAAGTGCAAATACATTTTATCCATATATAAATATGAGACGGGCATATTTAAAATTTCATTTTTTCCTTTCAAAACGTTACTATGATTTAAACCAGTTCATTTTCAAAACCGTCGACAAAAATCATACGAAAATCGCATTTTTTATCGTACATCTTTTGTCTTTTGGAAAAGAGCAAAAGATTAAATGTAAATCAGCTATTATGACGATTTCGATTCATCAAGAAAAAAGCAATCCGGCTCGATGAAAGTTGATCTTTCTGCTGTCAAACTGTTTGATTTGTCAAAAAAAGTCAATCCGTCGAGCAAAATTGTTGTTGGTTTAGCAGATTTGTTTGACAGCAGAAAGATCATCTTTCATCGAGCCGGATTGCTTTTTTCTTTGGTGAATCGAAATCTTCATTAGTTTATTAGTTTTTTTATCGAGTAAAATATTTTGTTCCAAACCCACTTTAAAAAAAAATATTTTTGGTGACGTAAACATTTTCAAATTATGTTTTTAAGATGTACATATATATGGGAATATTATGGGTCGTTATTTATTATTTACGAATAAGGAATGCTTTTTCTATTTTAAAATACGTTTATTCTTTTTTGCTTTATACACGAGATTGACTTTTTCTTTTTTTTGTACAGTTGATTAACAAAGTAAAAAAAACCGTTTGAAAAAAGTATTTCCCGATGAACCAAATTGAAGTTGAATATATCGAGTCTTCAGTTTGCAGGATAACCCCACAATACTCTGCCCTTAGTGGAAACGTGCGGGTATGTAAACTTTCCTACCCGTCTTTGTAGTTTTCACTGGAGCTGATGCATTTGTTGTAGTGGTCGACGATGTAGTACCTGGTTGAGTTTTTGAACTATCTGGTATTGTTCCTGTCATCGGTGTTGTTGTTTGTTCAGCGTTATGTGGAATAAATGCTGCTTTCAAACGATCAACCGAAATTTTTTGTGTTGAATTGCAATTTTTAATCACAAAATACTTGTCAAAACGTTTGATTATTTCATATGGTCCTGTATATGGGCATTGTAATGGTGGACGTACGCTGTCATTCCTCACAAATGCGTGTGTGCAACTTTTTAAATCTTTTTGCATGAAAATTATTGTGTTATCGTGATGAGCGATTGTCGTAGGTCGCATATTGGAAATAAGTCTTCGAAACGTTTTTACGAATTCAGATTCACTTTGCTTGTCCTTGGTTGAGTTAAAGTATTCTCCAGGGATGCGAAGCGTTTGGCCAAAAACAAGTTCTGCCGGTGATGCTTTGATGTCGTCTTTGTACACAACTCGTAATCCTAATAGAATCAGTGGCATTAGATTGGTCCAATCATTGTTTTGATGACACTTGATTGAAGTTTTTAACGTTCTGTGCCACCGTTCGACAATCCCATTCGCTTGAGGATGATATGGCGTAGTTTTCAAATGTTTAACGCCCAGTGTTTGATTAATTTCTCTGAATATTTGTGACTCAAATTGACGTCCCAAATCGGATGAAATCTTAATGGGAACCCCAAAATATTGTATCCAGCCCGAGATAAGGTGTCATGCAAACTGTTTCGGCTGTGGCATTCTCCATGGGAATTGCGGTAGGCCATCTACTGAATCGATCAACGATGGTCAAACAATACCTGTTCCCAGCTGAAGGTGGCATGGGTCCTATTAAGTCGATGTTAATATGCTCGAATCTGGAATTTGGCTGTACGTAGATGGATATCGCTGATTTGTTGTGGCGAGTAGTTTTCGAAAGTTGACACTGAATGCATGTCCTCACGTATACCTGGCAATCCTTATTTATCACCGGCCAAACGAATCGATCACAAATCAATTTTTGGGTACCACGAACCTCTGGGTTGGTTAATTCGTGTAATTTTTTGATGATTTGTTGGCGATATTCCATCGGGACGAATGGGCGAATACGATTTTGTGAAGAATCACAATAAATTTGTATATTTGTATCCGGCATGGTGAAGCGGCTTATTTTCAAGGATATCTTCTTTGAATTCCCGTCCAGTATTGATTTTAATTCTGGATTATGGTGTTGCGCTGCTGCCAATTTCTCGAAATTTACTTCGCCCGTTAAATTTATGACGTTAATTTTTGACAGTAAATCAGCCACATTGTTATCCGAACCGATAATATGACGAATGTCAGTCGAAAATTGACTGATGTAGTCGAGTTGCCTAATTTGCCTCGGCGTTATTGGTTCTTTCTTTTGTCGGAATGCGAATGTAAGCGATTTGTGATCAGTATATAGTTACAAAATTTTCTTCCTTCCAACATGTGACGGAAATATTTCACAGCCTGATAAATGGCAGCCAACTCTCTATCGTAGGTGTGTCGCATTTGTTTGGTTTCTAATAATTTTTTTGAATAGAGCTCACTTCCGTTTACAGGTTGGTTTAAACATGCGCCAATGGCATGGTTTGACGCATCCGTAAATAAAATTAGGTCTGCGTTGCTTACCGGGTGCGCTAATAAGCTTGAATTAATTAGGTCATTTTTACATAATTGAAAAGCTGTAACTGCCTCTTCCAACCACTCAATTGGTGTTTGATCATTTTTTTTTTGTTTCCAATAAATAACTTTTGAAGCGTTGATTGATTTTTTACTGCATTTCTTATAAACCTTCGGTAAAAATTTACCATGGCCAGAAAACGTTTTAACCCAGCCGCGGTTGTTGGGCGTTCGAATTTTTTTATTGCTTCAATCTTTTCTGGTAGGGGTTTTAAACCATTTGCTGTGATTAAGTGCCCGAGGAATTTAACTTCGGCTCTTCCAAATATACATTTTGAAACGTTGATGCTTAATCCGTATTGTCGCAATCGTTCGAATACGATGGAGAGGTGTTTTCCGATGTTCCTCTATGTTTTCAGATGTGACAGGTATGTCATCGATATACGGGAACACGAACGGTAAATCCTTTAAAACCTCATGCATTAATCGTTGCTAGGTCTGTGCGGCATTGCAGAGTCCGAACGGTGTATATAGAAATTCAAATAAACCGAACGTGGTTGTTATCGCAGTTTTTGGTATATCCACAGGTTCTACTGGTATTTGATGATATGCTCGTTGAAGGTCAATAGTGGAAAATATTTTACAACCATTTAGAATGTTTCCGAAATCTTGTATAAATGGTATAGGGTAACGATCCGGTACCGTAATTGAATTCAAACGGCGGTAATCGCCACATGGACGCCACTCTCTATTTTGTTTTTTTACCATGTGCAATGGGGAAGCCCAATTGCTTTTAGACGGTCGGCAGATCCCTCTCCGTACTAGGTCTTCGAATTCGTTGCGAGCCACTTGGTATTTTTCTGGCGCGAGTCGACGAGGGCGTACAAAAACTGAATGGCCTGTTGTAATTATTTGATGCGTGATATTAATTTTTGACGGAGCCATGTGGTCGTGCTGTACTGTGATGTCCTTATATTCCCATTCGGATCTGTGACATCGAAGGTTGTAATCCCTAACGTTGATTCTGTCGTTGGTGTACCTTTTGTTGACAACCTGGTTGCGCCGTCTATCAAACGATTTTGTTTCATATCTATCAACAATCCGTAATGTTTGATAAAATCGGTTGTTTTACGTCGGCCACGATAAAGTTCCAGATAAAATTTCGCCGAAGTTCAAAATTTAAAGATAATCTCCTTTCGCCGTATGTGTGAATTTGTGTCCCATTTGCTGCAAAAAGTTTCGATCGATTTAATATTTTACGATTATTTTCACTGTTGGGGGGTAAAACAGAGATGTCCGCACCGGTATCAATTAAAAATGTTTGCTTGCATTTAAGATCCGAAATGTATAAACGATTTATACAGGCATCCGAATTTTTGTGTTCGATCGAATTTTTCCCCTCATTCGACCGAATATTTAGTTTTTTTGTGGCAAAATTACACGGCTGTTTGCATTTCCGCGCTTTTTCACCAAACTTATAATGCCACAAAAACTGTTCGAAGTTTTGCTTCTTGAAGTATGAGAAGATGATCCTCGTGATCTCGATCGTTGTCGTGATTTTTTAATTGTCAGCATGTTGTAATTTATCAAATCGTTTCACTAATTCGTTTATTTTCGTTTCTAGTGACGATATTGCTGATGTGGATGTGGATTCAATAGTATTGGATACTGCGTTGACTTGATTAAAATCGCCCAATTCCATCAGTTTGTCGGCCATTTTGCTAATTTTTGAATATCGTCGTCGCTGGTTGAAATTATCATGCGAATTTGGTTAGGTAAACGTTGCATCCAAATTTGCTTTAACATTTCGTCCCCTACTTTTGATCCTCCCAAAGTGCGCATTTCATTTAGGAGCCCGGACGGTTTTTTATCGCCTAACTGCACATCTTCCAACAATGTTTTAATTTTTCTTTGCCGACACGGCAAACTGTTCCAACAAAGCTTTTTTTAATGAATCATATTTCTCATCAGCAGGTGGGTGCACGACTGCGTCCGTTACCAGGGATAATATTTTTGTATCCACTGCCATTAATAACGTATAAAATTTTGTTGCGTCAGTAGATATTCCACTCAATGCGAATTATGCCTCCACTTGTTGGAACCAAATTTCGGCGTTCACTGACCAGAATGGTGGTAGCCTAACTGCTACTTTGTTTACGACGATTTCATTTTCGTTTCCCATAATTAAGAATTTGTGTATTTTAATATTAATATTCCGAGTATAATATTTTTATGTGTAAAATCGGAAATTTTATGATGTATATTCACAAATTTTTTACACGTGGTATTACAACACTATGTCCCGTAACCTCACTATTTTTCGTATATTTATAGCTGTGCACTATTTGTTAAATTATTTTAATATTTACAACAGTAATTTTTATATTTATTTATAGTTAATGCGTGCTTTTTATCACGTCGGGTTGGTTACCAAATTATGGGAATATTATGGGTCGTTATTTATTATTTACGAATAAAGGAATGCTTTTTCTATTTTAAAATACGTTTATTCTTTTTTGCTTTATACACGAGACTGACTTTTTCTTTTTTTGTACAGTTGATTAACAAAGTAAAAAAAACCTTTTGAAAAAAGTATTTCCCGATGAACCAAATTGATGTTGAATATATCGACGTCTTCGGTTTGCAGGATAACCCCACATATACAAACATTTTTTCTCAAAATGTCTATTATTTTAAAAGGCTACACAGTATTTACCATAACCTTACAACAAAAAATTGATATTCTTCTTCAAAAGAATTATACCTTGGCGAAACAAACTTTCAACACAAAAAGACCAATTTAGAATCATAGGCTCACCCGACCAAGGCTTCCCGAAGCCAAATTGAACACGTGTTAACTTCATAAGGAGGGGATCAGGTCGCTAAAAAAAAGAAGATCTTAGTGCTCAACTAAAGCTATGATGGTCTGGAAAATGAAAATGTAGCACAACAATTCTTAGATCATGTCAGCAATATTATTGAAGAATCTAATTCTCAGCGCGAACAAGTGAATCCTGTTAGATCGGAAAACTTCGGTTGTCAGTGCGCCCAGCGAATCCTAGGTAGGTATACAAAGGGTCCATGGTAGGAGAACCTCTAACCGAATTTGTAGAGGGAAAAAGCATAAATGATGGAAGGCCGAAGTTTTCAAAGTACACCGACTCCGCCAGGAGCATTTCCGTTAAAGCTTCATAGGAATTACAGGATTGCTCCTTACTTTCACGTCTTCGTCAACTGACATTCGGGACTCGACACATTGAATGAACAATTTTCCGATCTACTTAATATCTGGCTCCCGGGATTAGTTTCCTGGGAATTTTTGATATTTCTAAATCCCGGTAAATACTTTTCTTTCGTACTGACCGCAAATAAATGTTATGATGTAGTGTTTTCATTTTGAGTAACTAAAAGAAGTTCAAGATTGAATATGTATTTTCATTTTCATTTCAAATTTAACATTAATCGGGGCGTATTAATTAATAATTAATATTCTTCTTTTATATAAACAGTATCGTTATAATGGCTAATGAAAATCAACACGTACATTGTACATGTCACTGAGGTATGCTTACATTTTAACAAAGTTAGCAATCAACATATAAAGTACTCCGAACGTCAGAATTAAATGGTTATTAATGGTCATCGACCAGTGGACTAACCCAATATTTAGGTTAGTTGCAAGAAATCGAGAATATTAAGTGGAGAGCTTGTCAAAAACTTAAAATACAGCCACAATCATCGAATCTAACCAAACCAAACTGAACACAGTGATGCTAAATTTAGCCTTGATGAGTTAAAAATCTTTGCTTAGGGGAGACATGATTAATTAATTAGTTGTCCTGCGGAAGTGGCTGTTAGTTTAGTTAATCAAAAATTTGAATCAAAGAAGTTGGTTTGTCCTCAAATGATATCGTCACATCAAAAACGGATAGTTTATCTGTTAAAGGTTCAAACTCAATGATACTTGTTCCATCCTGCTTGATTTTTTGACTCAATTTACTCTTTAATGTTAAATGAAAGAAGGAAACTTCAATACTAAGAACGAAAGAAAATACAAAGAATGCTACATCAGGAATTAGGATCAAATTTTAAATTTTTTGAGTTGGCGAAACAGCCGAGGCGGACCAGATAAAAATCGAACGGAACAAACATCATTACATTTGAGCCTTAACACAAAATTTGGGCCTACACAACTGAACAAATAAAAGGGTCATATAATCAAAAAATCCCAGGTCTCGGGTATTATTGGGAAATTTAATTTTTACAAATCCGAACTCCGGGACTGAGAAAAGGGTCAGGAAAGCCAGCCTACCACTGACGAAAGAGTACGAAAGGTAACTGATGGCATTCAAGAGAAAAGCGACTCAGAAATTTAATGCGAACTAGGCGAGTACAATGGTGGCTCGATCACGTTCTGCAATCTAATCCGGAACGAGTAGTACAGCCACCTTTTGGTACTCGCAGAGGTCTTGCGACGATATTTTTTCTTTTTTTTTAGTTCATTATCAATTTTAATAAATAACAAACATTTCATTTAAATATTAGTACAAAATTAAAAATAAAGGTAAAATGAGGTAAACTAATTCTCATTTTCAATGAAATTAATTATTGTGTATATTAAGTAAGGTATAACAATGAAAAACAAAATTTAAGTAAAAAGATAACAATAACTAATAATAAATATATCAATTTGTTACAAAATTAAATTGAAAAATTATTTCTGTATTTTGGCTTGATTAATTTTGACATTTCAAAACAAACAGAATAAAGGCCATGAATGAGAAATCATTTTTTGTAAAACAAAGAATTATTTGTTACTCTAAGTTTTTGCCTGACGTACGGAGGTTGTAATGAAGTTTTACAAGCACTGTCCCAATATGAGAGACCTTATCGCAGCATTGACTCTACTAAACTCTTCCAATTCAGATTTCCAACAATCGTCATGTTTGAAATTCAATAATAATTCCTGTCACAACCAAATTAATGGTACTTTTACGAGACGGAACAATTATCTTATTTAAAGTTTAATTACTAATAAAAATATGACCAAAGTACTTAAGCGAGAAATCGTATGTATATTATCAGAGCACCCTGTATTTTATAGAGCCATAATCAAAAAATCTGAGCTTTTATAAGGGCATTAGAAACGAGGAAAAAACGAAACTTTTCATAGTAAAACACACAAAACATATGGGAAATCACTTTTTTTCCTAAGACAAATTTTTAAATGAAAACGTTACAAATTCTTAATTATGATTTCTGAGATACTTTCATAAATGTTTGAATTTCAACATATATGAATATCGTTTAAGTAAATCGTTTTCATTTTCTTGTAATAATTGATTTATTTAAACCAAAATATTAAAAAAAATTCATAACAACAACATTCTGGTCAAATTAAAATAAAAGCTTACTACGATTCGTTTGGCCATTAAGTCAATATACATTACATAGATGGCAGTGATGGCCGTAAAAATTTGGAAAAATCGTACCAAAAATTACGACCTGGGGAAATTTCAAGTTCAAAAATTGTAGGAAAAGCAAAACAAATTCACAAAATATAGGAACGCGTGATAATTTTGCGATTAAATAATTTTTTTTCGTATTTTTCTGCAACCATTTTAAACATCTTACGTACACTAGTAAAACTATAGATAAATTTAGCAAGTATTATTTTAATTTGTCAGAGCCAACTTTGATGTATTTTTCAAAATGAAAGTTCGAATAAATTTATTTTAGAAATAATTTAATTTTAATATTTCTGCAATTAATATTTATTTAATACCAATATGGCCTTCTTGTATATTGTTCTTAAAGATATGTAGAAAACTTTTATATAAACATTTTATAATATTTTTGCTTTTTTCATTGAAAAACTTGAAGCTAAAAAACACCATTTTTACTATGGATTCCTATGGAAATCAATGAAAAGTTATACCACTAAAAAAGCTTCTAAAAAATACGTCATTAAGATTATGGCTCTATACTCTAGAAGGCTCTGATATTATGTAATATGGGAAACCATAAAAGTTTTGTTGAAACTAGAAAAATCAAAGGCCCTAATATCACACCCTGCGGCACCTCTATAACATCCCACCTTAGTATATAGAGAACAATTAAGCATTTTCTGGTTGTCTATCACAATACGAGGAGCTGACTCGGGATAGAAACCGAAGGAGCCAGATTTCTGACATGGTAAGAGCCAACAACCGCCTGTAAAACCTGTTTATTATTATTAAAGGTACCACAACTCTTTAAATTTTCATTTAATCCGTTAGGTACGGTTAATCCGTATATAAAGTTATCGTATTCATTAATATTGAAATGTAACTGTGGATGTTTGATAATTTAATAATTATATTATACTAAATGAAACAATTTGAACGACTTTTTATATTAATGAAGTTAACGGCTTGACCGTTTATTCGATACTAGCTACAATGTTTTTTATATATTACAAATACTATCATAGACATTAGTGTTACCTAATGAAGTGAAATTTAACAATGTAATTTCAACACTCCCACTCATTGTTATAATTTAAATTTACGATACTTTACGTTAAACATTGGTAAACAAAAAAAAATCAATTATTCAAACCCATCAAATTGCATAAATATTTATGTCGTTTTCCAATCAATGATTTGGTAAGTATGTCGGCAACTTGTTCCTCTGTGTTTATATACTCCAGTTCAAATTCATCTTCCTGAAATTTTTCACGAATGAAATGGTATTGAACGTCGATGTGTTTTGTTCTTTTATGAAACACTGGATTTTTAATTAATTTTTTCGCGCTCTGATTGTCCATATAAAACTTGACCGTAAATGATTGATTCAGCTTTAATTCAGCAACCAGATTTTTAAGCCAAATCAATTCTTTGATGGCTTGACACGCTGCCACATATTCGGATTCTGTTGTTGATGTTGAAACAGATTGTTGTCTTATTGATGCCCAGCTATAGACGCCTGAACCCAAATAAAAAACATACCCACTTGTAGACCGTCTTGTCTCAGTGTCACCAGCATAGTCAGCATCACTATAACCAACGAAATCAAAATCATCATTTTCTTTGTATAAAATACCTGTTTTTGGTGTGCCTTTGATGTATCTAAAAATTCTCTTTACAGCTTCTACATGAGGTTGACTTGGTTTATCCAGATAGCGGCTGACAACGCCAACGGCGTAACTAATATCTGGTCTGGTCCCAACTGATAGATACATAAGGCTACCAACTGCTTCACGATACGGAAAAGTTGTATTTCTTTCTTCTTCGACAAAATCACCCAAATTTTGATTGTGATCTACTGGTGTACATACAGCTTTACATTCAGTCATATTGAATCGATTTAAGATTTTTTTAATATACGAGTATGCTTCCTGATGAATATGAATTGAACCTTGAGACGATCGTTCAATTTGAAACCCCAAGAAACATTTTGCATCAAAATCTTTTACCTCAAAATACTCTTTTAAATATAAAATCACCAAATTTATTTCATTAATATCATTTGATATTATCAGTCCATCATCAACATAGATAGCAATGATAACACTTTTATCTTTTTTAATCCTTACAAATACACGCTGATCTGATTCACATACTTTGAAATCAAAATCACGGATAAAAGATGAAAATTTTTAATTCCAGCATCTTGAAGCCCGTTTAAGACCGTATAAACTCTTGACCAACTTACATATACATCCACTATTATCTTCATAACCAACAGGTTGATGCATGTACACATCCTCCTTTAAATCACCATACAAAAATGCTGTCTTTATATCAAACTGTCTCATTTGCATATTATTCATTGCTGCAATGGATAAAATTGTACGAACTGATGGAAATTTTACGACGGGACTAAATGTCTCCTCATAGTCAACACCATACTGCTGTGTGAAACCTCGTATCACTAGACGAGCTTTAAAACGATCGACCGAACCATTTGCATTATATTTTACTTTGAACACCCATCGATTGTCAATTATCTTTTGATTTTCCGGTGATTTAATTAATTTCCAGGTATTATTTTTGACTAAAGAATTAAATTCGTCATCCATTGCATGTTTCCATTCTTTACACTTATTTGATGACATAGCTTCATCATATGTATTTGGTTCAATGACAGCAGCCATTGAACAAGTTTCAATTAAACGTTCTGGTGCTTTTACATCTTGACGTAACTTATAACGTTGATTTGTTTCACGTCCAGCATCCTCGTCGACAGATGATACAACATTATCATCCAAAGAATTTCCTTCTTTATCATCTTTAACGACTGGATTAACATTATTTGTCTTCATAATCCTATCATCAATGTCTTTCATAACACAAAGTTTCGATTCCAATTCATTGAACCAAACATCACAACTAATAAATATTTTGTGATTGACTGGATCAAATAACCGATAATTTTTGATGGTGGGTTCGTATCCAACTAAATGTACCTTTACTGCCTTTGGATCCCATTTTTTTCGTCGTTGTTTCGGTATATTAACAAAACATTCAGTACCAAAGATTTTGACATGACCCAAGAAGGGTTTATAATCGAACCATTTTTCATATGGTGTACTACCATTACATGGGCTATTTGTAGATCGATTTAACACATATGCAGCTGTTCGAATTGCCTCTGGCCATAAACTCTTTGGTAATTCACTTTCAATTAACATTGTTCGAGCACATTCAACAATTGTACGATTTTCACGTTCAATTCTACCATTTTGTTCCGGTGTATACGCAACAATATTTTCTATCTGGATTCCATTTTCTGACAACAAACTTCTAATTTTTTTATTAACAAATTCTGTACCGTTATCAAAACGAAAAAATTTTATATTGGAATTATTCATGTTTTTAACCATGGGAATAAACGATGACAGCCGATCGAAAACTTTATCTTTCGTATTTAATAAGTATATAAAACGAAAACTCGTTGCTTCATCTTTGATCAACATAAAAAAACGATAACTACCAATGCCAATATTCTCCATTGGTCCACATAGATCAACGTGCATATATTCACCTCGTACTGATGGTCGTTTTATTGTAGTTTTATGACTTGATCGTGTCATTTTTCCGAATTGACTTTCTTCACAGAAAAATTTGTCACTGTTTGACAGATCAATGCCATTGACCAAACCGTCTTCTGCCATTTTCTTTATCGACTCTATATTTATATGTCCCAAAAGACGATGCCAATGTTGAAGTGAAACTGATGCAATATTTGCATATTCTTTGACACGTAACCTGATGTTCATCTTAAGTTGATTTTTATTGTTTCGTTCACCTGTTGCTACAACTTCATTATCTTTATTCAACACTTTGATAACTTCTTTGTATATTACAACATTCAAATCTTTATCTGTTAATGCAGCAGTTGACAAAAGATGTTTACCCAAATCTGGAACATACAATACATTTTCTAGCCGTACTGGCTCCCACTAATTATTAACTCTGGACTCAATCAATATTACCCCAATACCACGAATTTCAAGTTGACGATCATCAGCAATTTCAACAGCGGCACCAAAACTTGTTCACTAAAAAAAAATTCTCGAATGTTCCAGATTTGACAATTGAATATTAACGATACGACGATCGGCTTAACTGATAATCAATTTGCTTTATCCTTCGCATGGGCCGCAATTTTTTTTTGCGCCTGTAAAGATAATTTTTCTGTGTCTGTTTTGTATGGAAAATTTTTAAGATTTTTTTGTTTTTCTATATAAAATGCATTTTTCAAAAACAAAATAAAGTAATATTCACTGACTAGGAAAAACTGCCAGATGAAGGAAAAACGTCGTAGTTATTCAAAAAGGAAAAATTGAAATCTTTACATTTGTAAATCCTGCCCATGCGAAGGTTATTAAATATTTACGACATAAATTATCGGCTTCTTACAATATTTAATGCCACACAAAATTTTTTTTTTTTTTTTTATAAACTATCAAAACAAATAGGCATGATCTGGGCCCATAACCTATTGAAATGTAACTGTGGATGTTTGATAATTTAATAATTATATTATACTAAATGAAACAACTTGAACGACTTTTTATATTAATGAAGTTAACAGCTTGACCGTTTATTCGATACTAGCTACAATGTTTTTTATATATTACAAATACTATCATAGACATTAGTAAGCGCGTTTTTTTATTCGCTCCGGATAGCTGCTATCGAGAGCCGTTATATGAAAAGTGGCTCCATATAAATAGGTAGAGCCAAATATTTTTTATATCAAGTTTTCGCTAAACAATTGAATTAAAAATGATAGTTTGATGTTAAATAAGTTTAGTTTACCAATAAATAGCGCGTCAAATTTAAATTTAGGCGTATAAAAATGACGGCTCTCGATAGCAGCTATCCGGAGCGAATAAAAAAACACTACAAGTGTTACCTAATGAAGTGAAATTTAACAATGTAATTTCAACAATTAAGAAAAACCAGTACATTTTTGGATAACAAATCATTTAACTGATCTCCCACGTAAAGTTATGATAAATGCGATCCCTAAAATTATCTGATTCTCTGAATCTCTGAATAAATTATGAAAATACTTTATGTAATAAGAACTCTACGGATGAATTGGTAAACAGTAAAAGTAGACAATTCAATTACAGAGCTAAACAAATTATTATGTATATTACCAGTCAAGCGATTAATCACTATAATATTAGTGTTTTGATCAAATGCTTTTTTATTTATAGTTTGCACAACCAGAAAAGCGTGGGCATCATCTGTAAAATTTATAATTCTCCAACATTATGTTATATTGTATGAACAAGCAAGAGCGATAATCAAATTTACATTTCCTGGTGTACGAGTAAAAGGAAATAATTATTTGTAAAGTGCTTTATTTTGAATATATTAAAACCGTTGTTTGTAAAATTTGTTTAAGTTTTTTAACACTTTCGGACAAAAAAGCCCATCCATTCAAAAGTGAATCAATAATTTAGGTGCCAAACTAGGTTTTCCCGCCGCATACTAGCCGAGACTGAAAATGTTTTGAACCAAACCGTAAACACAAATAATTTTACTATGTGTACACTATACTATAAAATAACAAAACAACTATAATGTAATACAATAAAGTTCATAATTTCGTAATTATAAAAATACAAAAAAATTTGTATGCATGATACGCGACCTTAAGTATATTTTGTGTATAATTATTTATTACATGACTAATTTCTTTCAATCGAAAATTACAAAAAGCTAAAAAAAAAAATGTCAAAAAGCATAAAACTACGGTTACTTTACCGTAAAACTACCTAGTATATCACTAACACGCTAGTGTAATTGTATACATTACATTTCCATATTATACTTAACACACTTTAATCACACTAATATCGTCGACCTGGAAAATGTCAAACTAATTTTTACGTATTATAATGCAACAAATAAAATGGCTGCGGATATAAATAGATATTAATATTAACAGATTATAACAAAGTTAAATATGATGCAAAGATTTGATCGTTGCAAATTTAATTGATTATTTGATATTTAATTGATTATTATCATTGAAAATAGCTAACAATGTCATATTGGATTGTTTTGTTATGTAGCTGTACGTTTAAATGCCTATAAAAACTTGTTTTTGCTGGTGTTGCACGTGATTTGCTGGTCAATAATTAGTTGCACTTCTTACTATGTGCATACTTTGACAATTCTTATGAAGATACATATATTGAAACAAGAGTAGTTGCAACTTAATAATTACATTTCCGTTAGATCATATATTATATACGATATACTTACTGTAACATAAAAGAACAATATCATAATAATTTTGTTTTTTCTTTTTCTATTTACAGGTAAGACAATTTAAGATCACCATATATCTACAATAATATTACACAAATACGAACCAAAACCGTGTTTTGGTTTATTTGTTTGTAAGTAAGTATGTATGTATGTACATTATTTTTGACGTCATTGTACACGAATTAATATTGTTTTGCGTTAAATTGTATTGCGTCGTCAACATTATAAAATGTTACGTGAAGCATAATAAAATTTTTTATGTTAATCTTTAAGGCTATAAAAAAAGGAACCTTACGAATTCCGGGTTTATTTATTGTATTGTAATCGTGTAACGAATTTGCTGTAAAATTTATAGCAAATCATTCATTCTCCATAACCATCGTCTACGATTGTTTAACTGCTCCATAAATAAAAGATACACTCGTGTAATAAAAAAAGCTATCGCAAGGCCATGAAAAACAAACTATGAAAGTTATAAAATAAAAATAAAATTTTCATCTCTTATCAGTCGAAACAAATATTTAAATTTAAGCAAAAATTAATTAAACTTTTATTTTATTTTCTATTTTGTTTCAAGTATCTTCCTTTTAAGTGTGCACTCTTCTCAAATATATAGTACGTATGTATACTCGTATAACAAACATAATTGTGGCTTTAGGGCATTTTTTTTTAAGAGCACAGATAAATTTTGCCTTGAATGAGAAGTTAAAGTATTTCGATATCAAATGTTTCTAATAAAATTTGTGTTTGGCTCATTTTTTTAATCTTGAATCCGTTTTCTGTGTGTGAAAATTATATTGTATATATTTTTAGCTTGGAGACGTACAGCAGACATTAAGTTTGTGAAAATTTCTAAAATTGCGCGCGTAAAAGAAATGTGGTTTATTTTTAAGTATCTCATTTTTTATGTGTTTGTAAAATGTATTTATAATGAACACCATCATCCGCTAGTACATCATCATCTATCTATACGTATAATTGTATAGATAGATTATGATTTAGACTCATCATTGTTAACTGACATTTCCAAATGGCTTCAAATCATCTTCCGTTCAATAAATAATAATTTGTAAATTGTAAATGGCGATTTTTAGTCTCGTAAATAAAGTACATAATCTTTTTAAATAACTCTAAACAGAGATATTAACACGTTCGCCACTCAGCGTCACATTTATGTAACACGCTAGTTTTCAATAAAAGTGATGTCACATATTTGTAACACAAAACTACACTAAATATAGGAATCATTTTGTAGTTGTTTCTGTTACGATTATTTGCAGTGTGGTTGAGTTTCTAGGGTACCTGGCGTATATTTGTGTCAAGTGTTGGTTTAGACCGATGATTAAGAATTACAATTTTTCCGGGTAGACAAAAATTATAAAACAATTTTTTTATTATTAATAAAAATGTCATTAAGTCTTAAGGTCGGTTTACACATTTTTACATATGTTTTTGTTAACATACATTAACAAGATATTAGATGTTGTACTATATGCAAACTAACACCCCTTCTCAACATGTAGTTACATTAAATTAATTTGTATTTAGCCAACTTTGGTTCATATTCTAGTGGCTTCGTCAGCATATCCGCAATCATATTGTCAGTTGGTCAGTAAATGGCTGTTATATTATTCAAAGTTCTGTAGTCATGTACGAATATGTATTTGATGTCAATATGTTTTATATGCTGATGACGAATTTAATTGTTGAGCAATTTTATGCATGCGATGAATTCGGTTTTCGACTAACCTACGAGATATTATACTGGATTTCCTGTCAATATGGTTTCCTGCCCAATCGGCGTTAACGTAGCATTTGAAACTTAGATCGTTTTCTTCGTTTCCCAATTTAACTTTTTGCGATTTGGTAACGTTCAAATATCTGAAAGCTCTCTTTACCTCATTTCAGCCGAATTGCTTTGGATTACTCACACGTCTTGTTAATATTGACGTTGCAATGGAGATAGATAGATAGTGTTGATAGATAGAATTCACGGATTGAATTCTCGAAGATTGTTTAAGATATATTTCGCTTGATTTAAATCGAACATGTGCCTTTATCGTATGTTTTGGATTGGAAACTAAGATAGAATTGCAAATTTCCGCGATTTTTTATGATAAAATTGTTTTTCATAGGTATTTCAAAATCACCAATGAGTTAGATATTGTTGAGAGTACAACAATATCATCGATATGGTTAGATATATACACTGCGCGACACTTGATTACCCTCACTTGAAAATTGTCCATAAAACCTAAGATAATGTGCCTAATTATTTGAAATTTTTTCATCACCTTGGTTTCTATCTTATCTAACTTTCCAAGGACTAATACGCATACTTGCATGCAATGCGAAGTGGAAAATCTCCATTTCGATTATTTTACTTATTTAAACTGCGACACTTGATTACCCTCATCTATGAACTTAAGTAATAAACCCCATTACGTTTTATTGTTTTGATATTTTCTCTTTATTTAATATTTAGTGTGTCCTCCATTGTTCCTTACAACATCATAAATTCTATTAGGGAAAGACCTATAAAGATTTTGTATTAATTTTATCGGTACTTTCTCGAAAACATCATAAACAGCTGTCATAAGATCATTCCGGCATTCGTATTGCCTTCCATTCGAATAAATTTGTCTCGATAGCCATCCCCAAAGATTTTCAATAATATTTAAATCCGGAGACAAAGCCGGCCAATTCAAAACTTCCACGTTATTGTCTTCAAACCATTGTTTTACTCGTGCAGCTGTGTGGATTTCTGCGTTATCTTGCTGGAAAATCCAGCGTTGGCCTTCAAACATTTCGTCAAAATTGATTTTTTGTACTTCTAGAAGCTCGATGTAGCTTTGCGAGTTTTTTCGGCCCTCCAGGACAACCAAATCAATAGCACCATGAAAAGAAATTGCTGCCCACACCACGATGGAACCAACACTGGTGTGGCGGCGGGACAAAAATAGGTCCGATTTCCTCAAATCATGGAAGTAATGTCTAAAACCATCTGGTCCATCTAAGTTAAACTTTGCTCGTCCGAAAAAATAACCTGGAACCATTCTTCCTTCCAATGCAGACGTCCACGGCAATATTCCAATCGAGCACTTCGATGTTGCTGAAGCAAACATGGTTTTTTCTTAAGTTTTTGTCGCCGGAGATGTGAACACTTTTTTATTATCCTTTGAACAGTACGGATGCTGGCTGAGGCTCCAATTGTCTGCTTTATTTTTTTGCAGATTGCATCGAATTCGAAGCTTCGCGCAAAATATCTCTATGTTTCCGTTCTGTTGTCACCCTTACTGTGCGACCTCTTCGATTTTTTCCGTAATTTTCTGGATCTTTGAGATAGTTATTGATGGTTCAAGAATTGCGACCAATTTTTTTGGAAATCGCACGATTAGAATAATTTTCTTGTTTAAGCGCTAGAATTTTTCCAATTTCAACCTTTGTTAGGGTTTTTCCACGACCCATTTTCACCACTATGAACTGCAGCCGGTAATAAACTTAATAAATTAATGGTAAACTATTAAACTGAACACAACTAAATTTATTTACACGCACCTTTTTCCTTCGACGCCAAAAACAAAGTGATGAGGGTAATCAAGTGTCGCAGTTTAAATAAGTAAAATAATCGAAATGAGGATTTTCCACTTCGCATTACATGCAAGTATGAGTTTTAGTCCTTGGAAAGTTAGATAAGATAGAAACCAAGGTGATGAAAAAATTTCAAATAATTAGGCGCATTATCTTAGGTTTTATGAAAAAATTTCAAGTGAGGGTAATCAAGTGTCGTGGAGTGTACGTATTATAACATCTCGTTCGGTTTTTTTTTGTACAAACATAGGTCGTTATCACCTTGTACATACCTGTTCTCCTTCATAACTGTATCACACTTCTTGTTTCATTTTTTGGTACACTGTTTGAGACCGTATATATGTCTAATAAGATTTCTTACTTGAGTACTGTGACGATAGATCTCTATTTAAGTATGCAGTTTGAATGTCAAAATGTTTAACTTCCATTTTCCTTTTTCCTGCTACTGCCGGAAAGAAACGGCAAAAGGACAAATGGGCAAACGCGCTTTGAATCGAACGATATTACCTTCTTGATCGGTAGGTAATTTCTGGTGGTAATTTGGTTATCTTCCAAGTTCCAAAATTATGAAGTGAGCCGTTATACATTTTTCAGAATTTGAGCCATTTATTGGTTCTTCATACGTAGCCGGATCCAAGTTTATTTCTTCTGTCGCGTTATTTATTTTCATGATTAACCGTTTTGGTGGCACACCCTTAGTTGATCTTCTGGATCTAAATCGTCTTCGTTTTGAGGTGCTGCTTCATTGAGTTCTGCTGATTTCGTTTGACGGTTACCCGAGATGTCAATGGTTCAATAAGTTATTTCGGCACGTATGCATTTACAGGTTCTCTAAAAGTATGAAAATAATGTAAATCTGGTAATTTACCATGCCACATCTAATATGGAATAGTTTTTACGCTTATAGCTTATAGATATGCACCGTGTCATTTCGATTAAGATTTGCTTTTTACGTTTGGCTACTCCGTTTTGTTCTGGCGTGTTAGGAACTGTAAACTGGGATTTAATTCATTCCGCAGTTCATTATCCACATATTCACCATCTCTGTCTTACCTAATCACCTGTTGATGTTGGTATTTTTAATGGTTCGCATACGTCCGTGTGTATTACGTCTAATTTACCCGCTGAGCTACTGTATGCTTTTTTACAGAAATGGATTCTGGTTTTCAAACATTGAAGACAGGTTTCACACGTACCATTACGATCGTAATTCGCTATCTTCCCGTTTGCTGCAAGTTCCACCATTTTCCTCACAAATAATATTTTTCCTTTTTTGTTGATTTCACATTGATTTCCTTTAAACGTAATAGTGCAACCACTTTTAGCTAGTTTGCTAACTGACAGTAAATTACACTTAAGTTCAGATATAAACTGTACATCACACAATCTGAACTTTGTAACTGAATCATTGAATTCAATAATGCCGGTTCCTTTAATTGGTAAACTACTACCATCGGCTAATGTAACAGTTGAAAAATGACTTTAACACCTTTTTCTTCACTGGCACTCGTATTTTGGAAATCGTATCGACGTTTATACTCTTCCAACAATTTGTTTTTCATCGTACTCTTTGCCAAGTCAGCCTCAGCAAGTGATTCGAGAGGTGTTATGAAAACATTACCCATTGCTTTTCGATAAACTTGACAGGTACTAAGAAACTGCGAAAGTCTGTGCTAAGGCTCACCCAAAGTAACTAATTCGTCGACACAATCATCCATGGCATTTAGACGTGTGTACATATTTCCGCCTTCAGGCCGCTTCATCCGACATAACCGTCCTAAAAGTCTCACTTTATTGGATAAAGTTGATTTTTGATGATAATCCTGTAATGATTCCTACATAGCTTTGATAGTCACTTTGTTCCTTACTTGTATCATTTGGTTGTCCTCGATTAAAAGGCCAATATGTTCTCGAGCTGTACTATCTCTTTTGTTCCAAACTCTAATTGAGTTGCATCTTCTGGTGCTGCATCATTAAGTACTGACCACAACTCTTCCATTTCAGAAAAAATTTGATTTTGTATCGCCGTTTAGATTGATAATTTGTACCTTCGCTGTATCAACCATTTTTGAGGTTATGAATTTTCGGAGTTTCTTTTGATTTCTTTTAATTTTTTTTGGTTTTCCAGTTTATCTTTGATGCCTTTAAACGATGATCACATTTACTGAGCCCATAACCTGTTCGTTTAGGCCGATTATTAAGAATTACAATTCTTGCGGGTAGACAACATTATAAAACAATGTGACTTGATGGATTTTTTTATTATTATTAATATAATTACTATAAACTTGGCTCTTTTCACTTAGCAACTTCTAAGGACTTGATAAAAAACATATTATCCATTTTTTTATTATTGATTTACTGACATTCAAATAAACTTTCGTGAAATTCTGCAGGAGTATTGATTGTGTAATTTACAAGGAAAGATTACTCTCGAATATTTTTTGTAAAGGGTGATTCTATTGGAGATTACAATTTAAATCTCGCAACAATTTAGTTCAATCAGACAGAAATAGCTGATACACAGCCGAAATGGAAAAGTTAACCAACAAGATTTCATGATAAACCATCAACCTCAATTCGCCTTCGTTCCCTGCAATTGGTCCTTTACTGTAGCACCAAGTAGCGTATTTTAAACAAAAATTTTGCCTTCCAGGTCCAATCAATTGACTGAGGAATTATGTCGTTATTGCACGTTCCCGACCACGTCATCTCTCGTTTTTCCGCGACCAAAACTGACCAACAAAATCGTATAATCTTACGCCGTTGGATTTTTTTCAATTTACTAATTTTGGTAATATTGATCTTAATTTACACTACAGCTATTATTCACTGCATATTCAAGCATTATTCACTCAGTATTCCCTCGTTATTCACTTATGGATGTATGATGATTTCACTCACTAGTAGTATTCTCTCATTATTAATTATATTCACTGACTATTCACGCTCTTTTCATTGATTATTCATATTCATTCCGATTTTACATTATTCACTTAATATTTATCCATTATTCAATCAATATTCACACATTATATTCAATCATTATTTACTGATTACTCCCTCGTTATTCGGTTTTCAGTTATTATTGACTAATGATTTATTCATTATTCACTCATTATTCACCCATTATTCATTGATTATTCATTGATGAATAATAAATCCACTCATTATTATTCATTCTTTATTCACGTTATTCTCATAATATTCTCTCATATCTCAGATAATAAAAAATGCGAGAGTTTATATACAGTGGCTAACAAAAATCGCCGAATAAATAGGGAATTTTTTATTTTATCAGTACTACGCGTTTATAAAGGCAAATAAAGAAGAATTACTTTATGCGTTACCGAGCAAACGGCGCAGTGGTTAAAGCTGCGGCGGTTGGATCGGGAGGTACCGGGTTCGAATCCCTATAGGGGCGGGATGCAAAAGGGATTTTTCATTATCTGATTACGATCGGTGATGAAGATGAACACATCTATGAACCCCTGTTGAGAGTGCAGAATCCATGGGCCGACCCACCTTTTATGTCAGCACTGCAGGTTGGCATGAAGCAATGCAATGTGCAGGTGGTTTTCAAAGACGGATCTGTAGCCGCCCGTCCTCGATTTGGCTACTCCAGGCGTAAATTAGGACGGTAAAAAAAATAAATCAAGAAACAAGCAAACGTACTTTATGCGTTTTAATATTAGCTCATTGATGAGTTTCTTAATCTCGCAAGCACCTTTTGAGAATTGCCCGCAATTTCTCTATCGTATTTAAATCCAGGCTTTGTGATGGCTATTTTAACGTTGTAATTTTTGTTCATTCAACCATTATTGCACGATTTTGGCGACGAGCTTAGGATCACCGTATTGTTGAAAAATTCATAAAGGACCAAAGTTCCTCGAAGTAAAACACCCCCAAACCATCAAACTTCATCCACCATGTTTTACAGTTTCTTTGGCTTGGTGCTTCTGTGATTTATTGCCAGATCTGTGCCGATAGTGTTTTTTCCATCTGATTGGAAACGGTTTGTTTTGGTTTCATCTGACCCATTAATTCGTTTCCAGTCATCCGCATTACAAGTTTTATGCTCTTTTGCAAACTTTAAACAAGCGTTTATATTTTTATCAGATAAAGCCGATTTTTTCTGTTTGACCCTGCTGACAAATCCAAATCTTTTAAGTACCCATAGGGCTGTCTATTCGCTTACAGTTTTGTTTATGATTTCAGCTGTTTCTAACGCTGCTTTAATTCTTCTAGTAGTGGCTTTCTCATTTAAATGGCGTTCCATCAGACGAGTGTCTCGGTTGAACAATAATTTACGGTGTCCTTTCTGGCCCTTCGTTACCCAATACTATTTCTTTGACCAATTAATCGCGCAGTCGTATGTGTAACATTACACCAACTAGCAATTTTTCTTTAAGAATGCCCCTTTGATTTGATAAAATTCTGTAGCCCCGTGGGAATTTTTTTCGTAACTAAAACTTAATAAAAAATCGACTAGTTCTGTTCAACGATTGAATGACCAATGAATAATATCTCGAAATAGCATGTAGCAAAATAATAATAACTGTAAATTTGTATTTAAAATAAAAAGCGGTAATTTAAAATTTTGAAAACGTGCAAAATTGGAAGAATGTGCAATGTTTCATATTTTGAATTATGGAAAGATAAGTTAAATAAATAACGGTTAATTTTGTTATTCTAGTGAAGGATTTTCTAGTGAAATATAAATTAAAACGCATAAAGTAGTTCTTCTTTATTTGCCTTTATAAAACCGTAGTACTGATAAAAATAAAAATTCCCTATTTATTCGTCCATTTTTGCTCGCCAGTGTAGGTTCACTTATATAGTTTAATCACGGTTATTTCACTTATATAGTTTAATCAAAGGTTCACTTATTAGGTTAATCTTTAACCGTGGATTTATTTTTAGACAATTGTACGAGAACAAGGATTAACAATTAATTTATCTACTCTGGATTAGTAATCAGTTTGTTGGAGAAAACAAAACAAAATTCATGATGAATTAACCCAAGGATTATATTCATTACTCACTGCTTGATACCATGCCAACACAATAAAACTTTTTATTATTAATTTTTGTTTAGCCAAATATGCCTTTTTCTATTCTTTTTTCCAGGTTTGAGTTAATTTTTATCGAAAATACTTTTGGGAAATAGAATTAAATTATTGTAAAATGGTTATTTTAATAAAATATCGATTTCGCTCGTCCATCGACCGGGAGAATCGATGAAAAAAGGTTGACCTTAATAATATTAGAGAATGAATACAGGTTTTAAAATTTTAATACAGTTTTGCTTAATATATATTGCCTATATTATTTGTTATTTATTTATAATTATGAATTCATCATAAATTCAACTTTTTGTTAACAAAAAACAACAAAAAAAGTGTCTGTCCTCTGTTTTAGCCATCAACAACGGCAGACAGAAACGTCATTTTTACAGCGCGAACTATGATGCAAACGGGCTTGAACGAGACGAGCAATGAGTGATTAATGGATAATAAGGGATTAATGAGTCAATGATAAGAGAATAAAGAATGAATAGTGAATTAATTTTTCATCACTCATCAGGGTGAATTATGAGTGAGTAATGGGTGAATTATGTATGCATAATAAATGAACAATGAGTGAAAAATCTGTGGATATTCTGTGAATAATGACTGAATAATGGACGATAATTTGGTTTATTTTTGACATTAAACTACAGCGAAATTTCGTTAAAAAAGAGGTTTCGCAAATCTATTCATTCTAGTATATATTTCGAGTTCGGAAAGTAGCATTTTACTGGAAGAGTACATGCAAATCCAGGAAGGTCCATGTCCAGCATACTTTAACGAGCGAAGTCGTTATGTTTTCGTTATTTTTTCTCTAAAAACTAGAAACAAATAATCAAATTTACAACACTATTTTTTCTACAACTAATTGAACAACAAAGCACACTTTAAAAACCTTATTAAAAATAACTTTATTGCATGCAAAATAAATGATCATCGGCTTTACGGGGCCTGCAAATTATTGTTTTCTAACTGAAACATTATACTCAAAACGATTATTTTCTGTACGATTCCATAAACAATTTCTTTCAAGACGCCAATTTTTTTTTTTTGCCGAGGCCGCCCAAATTTGTTAAGACGGGTTTGGCTACTGCTCGCGCGGAAGTTTGTCGTCACGGGAAAAGTCACAGCAACTATTTAGGGTTTAGTTGCAAATGACTTTTGATATTTTATATCAACGGTAATTGACTTCTAGCTTTATTAGCTTTAAAGTTTAACAATATGCTTCCATAGTTCATTCATATTCAGATGATTTTAGGAAGGGTCGTCGGCGATATGCTAAAAAAACAATTTTTTTTTTAAATATAATTAATTTTTGAAATATTATTTTAATACCTTTCAAACCTTAGAGGATGGAGGCTACCACTACCCCCAAAATCCCGCTATCTTAGAAATTTTTCGCTTAGCATTGGCCTTCGGTGCGCAAGGATGACAAGAAATTATGTAGCAGCCTTTTGTTCTCATGTTGTAGTTAGTAAAAATGTAATGGAGTCTTCCTTGCCTATTCAACTTTAATATGCCCAATTTTCTTTTAAGAACGGCTTTGACGAAAGCCGATTTAAAATAAAATTACGTAAAAAGTCACATTACCCTCATTCCATTTTACTATTCGATAACGAATTCATCGAGAAGAAATTAATCGAGATTAATTTACTCATTTCTCAATATGGAATAAAATATTGAGAAATGAGAAAATTAATCTTATTAATTCGGTTAATTTGAAGAGAATTTGCCGATTAATTGGTTAAATCAAAAGTTATAACTTACATCGGTACTTATAATCCGAGACGCAGATACATTTTCATCTCAAGTTGATGAACTTAAGTAAACATTTATGTGATCTAATTGTCGTTGTTTGGATTACATGAACTAAATGAATTTACTCATTAATTTAATTACCATTGTACTTCATTGATATCTGGAAAGTAAATTAAAAGCTAAACATAGGTTTTGATTCTTTTATATGTTAAATAGGACAGTAGAGTGAATACATATTTAGAAATTTATCTTATTTGCAGAATTGCGAGAACTGATGGTCAAAAACAAAAAAAAAGACTTTCTAACACTTAACAGAATTTCACTTCTTTTCATAGTCAATCGCACAGTTTTTAATTGACACAAGTAAATTAAAAAGAAAAACCTGTTTGCAAAATATAACTTAAGTAAATTTGTTATATACATTTTTATGGGGTGAGTTCATTTCTTCAATCTATAAAAACACCCAGCTCTCCGCTAAGATAATCTTATTGCCAAAGACCAAACAAAATTTGAAATTCCTTGAGTTATTTTCTAAAACTGTATACATAGAATTTTGAAATTATATAAAGATTAATAATTTTAAACTTGATAAAGGAAATTAAATGTATCGAAATATCCGACCTTGAATTTTAGAAAGATGTCAAGTTTATGATTTAGAAAACGAAATTTTTATTATTTTCGTGGTTGAGCAACGTCTGGAAATTGCGAAATATTTGCATCTCGTATAAACTCGCGATGTTTTCTAGCTTATATAAGTACGTATGTATATATAGGACAGGTAGATTCATTTAAAATACTATACACGAAAACTAATTAAATATTTCTTGACTCATATTTCTGTAAATTAAACATTGTTTCGTGCGAAATAAATTAAAATCTTTGCTTTATTCATCGTGTATGTGTGTATGTGTGTGGGTCGGCGTCTTATATATTAAAAGTAAAAAGTATATAGACATACAATTATTTATTCTATTATTTATTGTTGCTGTATACATTATACATAATATATTTGTGACCTTCAATTAACGGGTTTAGTTTTGTTTTTATTTTGTTTGTACTCTAAACACTAATTTGCATATTTTCAAAAATTGATGATGGAATTACTGATTTCTATGCGATTAAGATTTACGACTCGTAGAGTATGTTTGCTAAATAAATAGGCTGTGAAGGTGTGCCTTAGGCTAAATTCTTATAGTAGAGATAAAGAAAGCGTATGTTTTGATAGTTTTGAGTTGTCTTAAATCTTACATAATTATTTTGGAAATTTGCAAATAAAGCTTAAAACACCCACATAAGAAAACATCAGTTGGAAAATTTTCCATCGCACGAAAAATGTAAATACAATTTAAATCATTTACATTCGATTGTATGTAAATTTCACCCTAAACACCATGGTTTCATCCCCCGCACACATAAGATCTACATGTCGATAATGTCTATTTACTTTAGCAAATAACAATACAATAGAAAACTATTCGTGTCATATTCATTTTAATACATATTTATTTTATTGTATACATAAATATATTCTGTGTACATAAGACAAACAAAGTAAACAACGACATGATTGGTGTAATTGTTTTATTGAAGTACTTCAAAGTCTCTCAGACAATTACTAGTAAACGGAACAGCATAAAAATACAATAATATGTAACCTATAAATAGATTGCACATTGTCTAGTAATTATATTGTTCATCTGTTGTAGCTGATATTTTTGTAAATATTTCAACTAAAATAGTAGATTAGTGCAAAAGGTTAAGAAACTTTTAGTATTATGTTGTCTTCTTATTTTATGTTTACGAAGACTTGGCAGAAAAATTAAAAAAAAAAAACACATTTGTATACCTTAAACAGTGGCGTAGCCAATCAACAAAACAAAGCCAAATTATAAACTTCTGCCTCTGCATCCATTCGAACTCGGAAACCAGTGTTTGGAGCTCTTGTTTTTTTTTAACATCCTATCTTTCAATTACTTTTTAAAAACCATTCCCTTGCGTCGTATATGTGTGAAATGATGGAATGGAAAAACTGAAATTACAACATACAATTTATTAAAATAGATTTTCCATATTACATAACCCGCACAATTTTCATGAAATAAAATAAATAAATAGAATTTCATAAAATTTTCCGATTTACACATACTATCGGTATAATCTGGGATTTATCAAAATAAATAACAGAAAAATGTAATATTGCATGCGTATAGAACGTATTTAGAAAGTGTGTGTGTGTGTGTTTGTGTGAAGAAGTGTCGGGAAATTGTCGGAAAAAAAATGTAAATAAATAAATAGAATTTTTCATTCTTTTTAACAACGGCACAAACAGCACAGAAAATATTTCATTTTAATTTTATTTTTATTTCGATTCATATACATAGCTAAAAATATAAAATTGGCTACAAGTTTTTGCGGTTATTTTGTCATTGGAAAATTTGTTGCTGTGTTTGTCAGTACTTACAGAAAATAGTGATTAAATATTTGAATTTATTTCTGGGTGATTGGTTGCTGTTTGGCTTTCGCAATTCACGGAAAATTAGTAATCGAGAAGGAATTTTTTTTGTGTTGAACATGTGGAAATGAAAATGAATACTTAAATGTGATGTCATCAATAAAATTACTTTCGTCTCAAATAGCAAAAAGAATGATACTTACGACAAAAAACTAATTTATAGAGCTTAAACCAGACCAGCAGGTGATTTCAAAATGGATAAGAAATTTCTCATTTTGGGTTTTATTTGTATTGAAATCATCAACCATTATGATATAAAAACTTACGAAATGAAAACTCTTTGTCAAAGAAAAAAAAATTAAAAAAAAAGATGTTAAAAATGGTCGAAAATTTTCAGCTGCGTGGATGGACGGCTACGAGTAGAGAATTATAAATTATATTGAGGTGTCAAACAAAATTGGTGCAAAGTAGGAGTATAAATTATTGTAATTATTTAGTATATTATTTGAATAGAGAAGTTTTGATCTTACAGCAAAACCAAAATTAACTCGGTGGAAGGCAAATTGAAACTCAATTAATGACTATTGTGTAACTATTTAAAGTAGATCGCAGCTACCTTGCATTTTGCATTGTAAAACAATATGTGGGTGTGCATAATTTAAATAAAAATAGTAATGATAAATAGTAATAATAATTTAAAATGTAAAAACTCGAAACTTTAAAAATTTCATAAAATTCAAACTCAGTAATTTTAAACATTTCATACATAGAGATTCTCGATGCCAATTAGAATAAAGATTGAGTTATGTATTCTAAATTTTAAATTAAGTTTGTGCCTTTAATTGGGTTTGATATTCAAAATTAATTATAAAAATCGAATAGGACGAAAATATTTTTAGTTCAATTTATAACCCTTCGCTGAAGCCAGGGACCTAACTAAGCACTTCGACCAGTGACCGATTTAAATTTGCGTAAGTTAATTACGGTGAATATTTTTAAATGGCGAAATTAATTCATTTTCAATATGAATTAAATCCGCAACATGTATTTTTTTAAACGAATTAATATCGCGCGAATTTAATTCAATTTTTAAAAGTTAAATGTTGCGGATTAATTCATATGAATTTAACTTTACAGATAAATATGATTTTAATGTGAATAAATTTGAAGTGCGTACATCCATTTTCACAAAAAAGTACCAAAAATACTTATTGAAATGTGTCACCTAAACTAGACCTTCATGAAAAGGTAATAAAAAACTGATTGGAGTACATTATATTGAAACGATTTTAGCATCTTGAAATGAACTTCCAATGTTACATAAATATTACATTACAAGTTTATGAAAAAGTAACGTATTATTATCAAACAAGTACAAATAAATCAAGAAAAACAGTTTTTTTTATTGTATTGCATTGCGTAATAATTTCACAATTTAAAATGAATTAATTTCGCGCGGATTTAATTGAGTTTTAAAAAAATTTATGTTGCAGAATTAATTCATTTTTGTTGACGGAATTAATTTCCGCGGACTTAATTCTAGGATTCGACACTGTTTTTGGCGGCAATTGTTTTATATTAGAAAAGGTAAAAGAAGGAAAGGAAACAACTACTATAATTTTCCGCTTTCTTCCTGCATCGTAAATAGCGTCGAATTGAATAATTAGGCTCCGGTATATCGGTTTTGGTCAGCGATGGTGAGGTCGACAATGACTTGTCAATTATTCAATTGTCGACGTGTCGACAATTGTCATTGTCGACGTCTCGATTTAAAACAACAAAATGTCATCAATGTCGAATATGTCAACAATGTCAACAATAAATAATTTTTCGATATTCAAAGGTTTTCGATATTCAAACGGTTACGACATCGGTCAGACAGTTAAGATTGTTATAAATGAATTAATTTCGCGCGGATTTAATTGAGTTTTAAAAAAATTTATGTTGCAGAATTAATTCATTTTTGTTGACGGAATTAATTTCCGCGGACTTAATTCTAGGATTCGACACTGTTTTTGGCGGCAATT
The DNA here is from genome assembly GCA_958295665.1 of Tipula vernalis. NCBI lineage: Eukaryota > Metazoa > Arthropoda > Insecta > Diptera > Tipulidae > Tipula > Tipula vernalis. The sequence continues at coordinate 178,904,812 of OY282560.1, read as the reverse complement.
GTTTTATATTAGAAAAGGTAAAAGAAGGAAAGGAAACAACTACTATAATTTTCCGCTTTCTTCCTGCATCGTAAATAGCGTCGAATTGAATAATTAGGCTCCGGTATATCGGTTTTGGTCAGCGATGGTGAGGTCGACAATGACTTGTCAATTATTCAATTGTCGACGTGTCGACAATTGTCATTGTCGACGTCTCGATTTAAAACAACAAAATGTCATCAATGTCGAATATGTCAACAATGTCAACAATAAATAATTTTTCGATATTCAAAGGTTTTCGATATTCAAACGGTTACGACATCGGTCAGACAGTTAAGATTGTTATCTTGTTAAGCTTGTTTTCTCATCATATTTGCCGTGTTGTCTGATATAGCGGCATAAATATAAGTTTTATACATTTCAAGAGCTAGTTCAGTTGATTCCAATACAACGTCGGCCAACGCTTCTCCTGTTTCAGACTCTGTTGTGAAATCCCACGCATTTAAGAAAGCCTTTTCACCGGTTGTGTTATGGATCATCGTTACAATGGTTTTTGAATTATTGGCCGTATTTTTCCAAGAACATAATAACCAGAACCGAATCTTTACTACAATTTGGGAATATATTAGGTACAGATTTCTCATATAATTAATTTAGCATTTTTGATGAAAGTGATTGTCGGCCGGGTATTTTATCGGCGTAGATCGACTGTAATGCTCTGATAAAATTTTTGAAGTGCTCTGAATTTACCACGCTAAATGGAATATTACATCCGAAGAATTTAGCCAGTAATTCATTTATCTTTTCTTCCTCGTCTTTAGTAAAGCAGTCAAGGCTCATCTGTTTTCGAGAATTTATAGTTTTCCATGATTTCGTCAGAGTTTCTGGTTTCTGGTTTACTAGATGCCGAAAAAAATTGAAATTCTGACGTTGTTCCACTGGATACCTAAATAATTTGTTTCGGAACATTGAGAAACGATCGGATTTACGTCTGAGTCTGACTCAAGATATACGCTACTTGTTAATTGTGTTGTATTACCACTAGTTGTATTAGAAAGTGGAAAAGAAATCAATGAAGACTGAGAAACTGAGAAATTTGTTATGATAGTTATGTATAATTATGATGAGAATGAGAGAGATACTAAAAAATTTCAAAGTAAAATAAAAATCCTAACAATTTTTGTTTTGTTTTTTACTGTCGACGAATTGTTGACGTTGTCGAAGAATTGATGACTTTGTCGACATAGATGACGCTGAAATCTTATTGTCGACGCATTGTCGACTCGTCAACGTCGACAATAATAGATGACGTGTCATCAAACATCCCTGGTTTTGGTACAATATAAAAATATGATTTATGGAGTTTTCTTTCATTTGGCATCGGTTTGTTAGTTTTAAGGGTTTCCGACACTTATTGCAGTTTTCAGCCCAAATCAACATTTTTGAGCATGTTAAATGAAGTCAACAAACATCTTTAGAATTATTTAACAAATTTATTTGCACAAACTTAAAATTTCCTGAACTTATTCTATTTTAAGACAAAATTACTTTTTAATTAGAAATTAAAGAATTACAGATTTTTGATTTTTTGACCATATTTTAGGTGCTTATAAAATCAAATTTTGAGAAAAGTGCATTTCGTTTTTTTCGCAGTAATTCTCAATTGTTTGCATTATTTTAGCTAAAATCTTCTGGGAACTTGACGGGGTTTGCCATACAAGGCTAGTAACACTACATTCACTTACACTACGCCTAAAGATGACAAATTTCTCCCTATTACCATCGGGAATCGAAACCAGGATAAAGGTAGTTAAAATTATGAATAGAATAAGTATATGTATCTTGCATTTTGAGGTCAGTTCTTTCCAACTTTATTGTATATTTTGAAATGTAAATATGAAAATAAAATTTTGAAAAACAAATTGAATGAAATACGAACTTCCGAAAATTTTAGTTTTTGGTTGTCTGGATTTTAAATTGCGATCTTTTGATTCGAAATATTGGGTAAAATTAGTCTTAAATCAAGGACTTTTTTGATTAATAATTTTACAATATATGTATGTACAAGGAAATGGAAAGTTTAAAAATTTTACTCTCTGAATTGAAGTTCTATTGATGAGGGAGCCGCAGTATCTGAAAAGTTGTCCCTTTTTCCAGACATTATGAATTCTTGGAAAATAGTTTGAAATAGAACTCTTTTCAATAATGGAATCGTATCTTGGTTTTTATATCAGCGGATTCGCTGGGAGGATTTCTCAGTAACAAAATAATATGATCGTCAGTCAGCGCTTTTCTACTAGTTAAAAGCTGTACCGCTTTACCAAACAGATTAATAATTAGTGTCAAGAGCCATCGTTCGATGGAAACTACTTTTGCAAGGTCGCAAAAATTACTTTTGCAATTTTAAACGCTTATGTGTTAGTCAAGAGTATCAACCACTCCCTTTGTCATATTATAATGTATTATTACAAATCCATTATTAACGAAATCCAACCTGTCCTATAAAAGAAACAGTATTACAATTTTTAGGTTTCCACTGAAATAGTTTTATTATTCCGTTCTGGTTATTTACATAACCTTGAAATTTTAAACCTATAACATTTGCTTAAATTGTTCTCCGTCGCACTGTAACCTCTGTCGGTCTTGTGGTAATGCATTGTTTAAGGAGTTTCTCATTCAAGATACTTTACTAATTCGGCCAAATTGACTTGGAGCACATTGGACAAAATACCTACATTCTAAAATAGGAATATTTTCTAGAAATGTTGCCCGGTGGAAGTATAAAAGATTCAATTAACTTATCACCAACTATACCAACCCAAACGTTTACGTTTGATCGTTTAATGTTGAATCGATGTTAAAATGATGTGTTTCGGAACTGGTACCCTGCCCCCAAGGTACTGCTTGCTGTTCCTATTTCAGCTTTATATACTTCTTCCAGTCTCTCGCAATCTTCTGTGATCATCTGCTTATACCGCCGAAGCAATTACGAACACATAATCTGTAAACATAATGAATGTCTACATGCTCCATTTTAGTACTGTGCCATTTAAAAAATATCTCTAAAACTTAAAATGTACTGCGGCAGTATTGAAATTCAAAACGGAATTGCGTAATTTTAAATTATAAAATTGAACATCATCCCAATTTCTAGGACCAAACTCAGACATTACATTAATTTATAATCCTTTAATTAAACGTAATTTTATATGATTTCAATATGTTCCGAAGATTGTAAGATAATTCAATCCAGTTTCGAACTGATGAGCTTTTGATTATGAAAAAATCAATCTTCTCATCAGGCCGCGGCGACTGAACTGATTATACCACAATTTACATTCTATATACCTATACAGAATGTGCTGTGCGTTAAGTACTAGCGAATCATACTAATACAGATGAATTCTCTTACAATTTTTCTTCTTCACGATATTCACACAGCTCAATTTCTGTGTACGCTAATTTTACTTTATTAATTTTTTTGTTGAATGTTAATTACTGTCTATTAGTCGGTTTCGTTGAATTACTGTTCGTAAATACTAATATATTTCTCGTGTTAATAAAAACACATTTAAAATGGTCTAATCACCGGTAGCATATTAGAAATTACATGAATTAATTAACATTCAACAAAAAAATTAATAAAGTAGAATTTTATAATTACATATTTCAGTAAAAACCTAAAATCGTTACTCAAAATTAGCCTCAGACTCATCCCTTATTGGATTCAGAGTTTGTATTTTATCTGATTATCTGAAAGCGACGTTAGTAACACAGACAGAATTTTATGAAATTACATATCTCTTTAAATAATTTTTGATCGGTAACGAAATTGTATCGAATTAACTAAATTGTTTTTTTATAAGAGTGCTTTGAAAATTTTGATGCATTGTCACATTTCCTTTAGTTTGTGCGTTAATTTTTGCTCTGTTAAGTGACAGCTAAATTACAAAAACTCAACTAAAAGTTATTATAGATCAGTATAAAACTTAGAAAAAATTGTTTTATTTAATTACATAATAGTGTATTATTCAACAAGCATATAATGGTAGCTGTTACTCACGAAGATGAAGTTTATCGACACGAGCCGATAGTTATATGCGAGTAGAATACGATACTTTATCCACGACTGATTAAAAATATTGTATTTTATAATCAAATCCATTAAATAATCCTAAAATAATTTCCGTCAACATTTTGACTTCTTAATGAAAATGGAATTTCAAAAATGAAATATTTACCTAGTAGCAGTGAATAATGGAAGAAGAGACTACTAGATAAACTAGCAGTGAATAATGGATATCATTATAATTGAAGAAATAAACGTACAGTCATGGAAATAGTTGTATAGCCAGTAAATAACTTAAAGCAAATGCGTACAGCGGATGTTTTTTGGAAAAACTTTAATAAACGTATACAATAATCTAATGCGTAGAGGTAAGATAACAGTGTGAGTAATGCATTAGATCGTTCAGTCGCATTTTCTTTCTTCTCAGTCTCATTTGAAACGTTGAACTGAATGGAAGTATTTATATAGCCAGTGAACATATTTTGATTTTTTAAAGTAATATTACTTGCTTTAGTGGGTATATTTATTTTGTAAAGGTGCTTAGACATATTTAAAGACACGAATAATTCTTTTGTCAATATCTACTCAAACTTTTAGGAATGCCACTTGGAAAGGAGTTAACTGTAGACGAAAAAGCTAAAATTAGTAGCTACTTGGAATGTAATCTTTCAAATAGAGAAATTGCTAAAAGACTCAATAGATCGCATGGTGTAATTGACAATTATGTTCGCTTGGGTGAAAACTATGGACAGAAAAAAAGATCTGGGTGCAAATCAAAGTTGACGAATCGTCAAAAACGCCAAATTATTTTCGCTGCTAGTAAGTCTGGGGCTAGTTCCAGAAAAATTAAACATGAATTAAATCTAAATGTGACCGATCGTCGAGTCCGGCAAATTCTAAGCGAAAGTAATCAAGTTAAATGGACGAAGAGACAACGTAAACCTCGACTAAAGCCACATCATATTGCAGCACGATTAGCTTTCGCCAAAAAATACATGGTTTGGTCCAATAAATGGCTGCCAATTTTATTGGCATGATCTAAGGAAGGAACCGGAGACAAGAATGAGCAGGAATTTCGGTGGAGGATCTGTGATAGTATAGGGTGCTTTTTGCTTCTTTGGCAAGTCTCGGATATACTGGATATCTTCAAAAATGAAATCTACGAATTACATAGATCTCTTAGACGATGCATTATTAAACATGGTTGAAGATATTCCTGAACTGAATGACCAGGAACGGATTTTCCAGCAAGACAATGCGGCGATTCATGTGTCAAGGGAAGCAAAAAACTGGTTTCAGGAAAGACAAATATCAGTTTTGGGGTGGCCAGCATGTAGCCCAGATTTAAACCCCATTGAAAATTTATGAGGTATATTGGTTCGGGACGTTTACAAAAACGGAAGGCAATTCCAGACATGTGATGAGCCGAAAGATTCAATTTGTCGATCTTGGGAAATATACGGCTAGCACAGCTACAATCATTGGTGAATTCGATGCCAAATCGCATTTATGATGTCATACTACACAATGGAATGAACACTACTTATTAATTATATTTTTTTTACCGTAATTTAAAGTGGCCGTATAATTATTTCCACACGAAAAATTACTATTCCATGCAAAAAGTGCATATATCTTTTTTTAAATCAATCTTTAAGATGTAAAACATTGTTACAATAAATGAAGTTATTCACTTAAACCAAAATTAGCCTTTTACATAGCATCAGACTCATTTTAACCTCAATAATAATGGTGGCTACATAATTATTTCCATGACTGTATAACGAGTATATTATACATTAGTCGTGGACAAATGTATCTAGCACTCGATTTAATTGAAGTAATTTAAATTTGATTAAATCATTTGACTTAAAACAATTGATTTAAATTGAACAAACCCTGATTGGATTGTCATCCCAAATTGGACCACCCCGTAGCACACCACTACGTTAAGAAAATTTTGTGGCCATGAAGTGCTTTCGATATCGTGAGACGTACACCAATTTGTTGTGGCGCGAATTTCTAGGACAAAGTTCTTCAACTAGAGGGGGAATTTGTTTAAATTATTTTTAATGACGTAGAAATTAAATATCAAGGTCAATTTCATTTTGTGATTACAAACGTATATTCTTATTGTAGATGCCTTATTTGATTTTATGCAAAACCCAAACAACTTTACTTTTTCTTATCCACCTGATAGGCAAAATCATCTAAAATAGTTCAGTTATGTTTCAGTCTCCTCAAAACAAACAACTTCCTACTTAAACAATTTTTTTACAATCCTTTATTTTCGAGATAATAATTAGTTTCGAAATATTTAGATGAATCATTTTAAACGGTTTACCCTGTACAGCTGCTGATACTAATTACTGTACTAAAAGTTTTCAGCATGTGTACGGTAACCAGAAATAGTAATGCGAATTGGCGGCCAAAATCTTGTGATTTAACACTATTGAACTTTGGTTGTCAAAGGTCAGTTATACTTATAATTATACAAGAATAATCCCAAAACAATTAGCTTGGAGCATTAATTGAACCAGAAAATTTCACATGACAAATGTTGTTTTCCAAAAGGTGTGTTTTTTTTGTAGCAAAAATATAAATCCGCAATTGGTTGCAAAATGAAATAGGATTAAAAAGCCAACAACTGTACTAATGCCCCCGTCTCACAAAAAGAAGTCTCACAAATAATACTTTATTACTCATGAGGATAAAATCAATTATCCCTTTATTACTCATGAGTAAATATTTTTATATTTTTTTTTTTTTTATTTAATATTTTTTTGGGAAGCAGGATTGTTAGCTCGAAGTTGGGGAACTCCACCATCAAGAGGCGAGTAACTAGGGGAACCCCGCAGGGGGGGGGGGGGGGGGGTTCTGTCCCCTCTTCTCTGGAACATAGTGGTAAACGGGTTACTACTTGAATTGGAGAGAGAGGGTATTGAAGTTATCGCTTACGCAGATAACGTAGCTTTAGCTGTTACCGGGAAATTCCTGGGCACGATTTTAGACGTATTGCAGAATGCGCTTACCATCGTTACGAAATGGGCTGGCAAATGTGGACTTGGTATTAACCCGTCCAAGACAGAGCTGGTACTCTTCACTAAGAAATACAAAATCCCGGTAGTTGTCCCTCCTACCTTAAATGGCACGAGACTTGCTTTTACTGACAGAGCTAGATATCTGGGCATTATCTTGGACAGTAAGCTTAGTTGGAAGCCCAACATGTTGGAGAGAATAAACAAAGCTACTATTGCTTTGTACTCCTGTAGGAACGCCATTGGTCATAGATGGGGTCTGAAGCCGGAGCTGGTACACTGGCTCTACACCGCTGTAGTGAGACCTGTACTCATGTACGGGGTGGGTGTTTGGTGGCCAGCTCTGGACAAGATAACTTATAAAAGTAAGATTGAGAGAGTGCAAAGAATAGCCTGTATGCTTGTTAGCGGGGCACTGAGGTCGACACCCACAAGTGCCTTAGAGGTTATGTTGCACTTTCTTCCGGTCGACATTTTTGGCAAACAGATGGCGGCAAATACGGCTGTACGACTTGCAGCCGTCTCTCAGTGGAGGTGTCTTAGTATAGGACACTCTACTATTGTTAGATCGTTGAAGGATGAGCTGGCGAATCTTGACTACATTAAACCTACTCTACGCTTCGAGAAGCGATTTCGGACCTCCTTCCCTTCAAGGGAATCCTGGAGGGATAGACCGTTATCGGGAACCAAAGCGTTGCAATTCTTCACAGATGGCTCCAAGCTAGACGGCAAAGTGGAAGCTGGAGTATTCTGTGACAAATTAAATGTAAACATTTCTATTCGTCTCCCTGATTACTGCAGCGTGTACCCAGCTGAAGTCGAGGAGGTCATGACGTGGTTGAAACATAATGTGTTATCCTCAGACGATATCACAATCTATGTGGACAGTCAAGCGGCGATCCGGTCATTAGAATCGGTGTCTTTGGCGTCACGGGTGGCGTTGAGTTGTCACTCATCTCTAAATGAGATGGGTGAGCATTTCAATATCCAGGTAGTCTGGGTCCCAGGTCACTCGGGCGTCATGGGGAACTGCAGAGCAGATGAACTTGCTAGGCATGGTACGACTCTCCAGCTGCAACCGGAAAGGGCAAGTCTGGGGAGGCCTATTACAGCGCTGAGACAAGCACGTGGGAAGCAGGCGCTATCCTCAGCGGGGGGAAAGGTGGTCTAACACCCTCACCTGTAGAGTTGCAAGACAAGTTTGGCCAAAGCTGGACTTGGGGCGCACTAGGGCATTAATATCCTTACGCAGACGTGAATTAAGAACGGTCGTAGGAATTCTCACGGGGCACTGCCTTTTTGGAGAACATGCAAGAAGGCTGGGTCTGGAGGCTAATGACTTCTGCAGAAGCTGCTTGGACGAAGAGGAGGAAGAGACGTTGGTCCACTTCCTTTGCTCGTGTCCAGCATTGGCTCTCAGAAGGCACAAACACTTAGGTAAGTTCAAGATGGACTGCCTCTCGGATCTCGAAAACAGTAAAGTGCGGGACGTCTTACGCTACATAAGTAGCTCGAAATGGTTCCAATAGGGGTAAAAGGGGATACATCCTGTGGTATCACAATGGACCGTCACCGGTCTAAGTGTGCGTAAGCAGCCACTCCAACCTAACCTAACCTAACCTATTTAATATTTCTCCGTTTTATATTTTTATTAAAAGAAATACGCTTGCGAACATTTATTTACGCACCCGGAAATTTATCGTACACGGAATTTGTTTACTTTATTAATTCAAAAGAATAATTATTAAACCAAAGCCTACTAAGTTAATATTTAAAATAATCTATTATTGCTGTAGGAAAATTAATATTAACATATTATTTATTGTATTAGCTTGGAATCAACCAGTGAGTAATGAATTCATTCCCTATCTACTAAATTGATCCAAGAGTAATCAATTCATCGTGAGTTTTGTTTTCATTTCTTCACTTAATAAACTTATTACTAAACAGGAGTAGAAAAATAATAAATTATTCAATGAGCGTGTATGGTAGTTGTGTTACTCATGAGGATAAAGTTTGTGACACGAATGAGTAATAACCACTTCATGCGAGAGAAAGGCAAAACTTTTTCTATACTCAGCTTATTTATTTTTTTTTAACCGCTTGCGAATATTTATTTACGCACACGGATACCGCACACAAAATTTGTTTATTATATATGAAAAGGAAAAATTAATAAAACTCAAGCTTAATAAGATAATATTTCCAAGAAATTTGTCTTCGCTATAGGAAAATTAATATTAATAGGTTTTATTTTTCACATGGTATCAACCAGTGAGTAATGAATATTATCCGTGACTACTATTTGTACAGTTATGTTTTGTTTTCTCTACAATATGGCGGCGTGGAATAAGTCATTTAGCGAAACTTATTTCAACTTAACCATATATTTGAGAGGAATTTTGTGAGCCAAAATAAATATTAAAATGAAAAAACATTAGCGTTAGGTGGTTTTATTAGATATTCTATTTAACAGAAACACAATAATGATAAAACGGGAAGTTTAATCATTTTTACTTTATTTTATTGTTTAAATTACGTCGCCGCTCTATAAATACCGCAACCTATCACCGGTCTATTGATTGTGTAATTTATTAAAATAACAGCAGCAACGTTATTTAAATCGGAAAAGAATTTTAATAGATCGCTGTCATTTTTGTGGAAACTCGTTCAAATAAGTCAAGAAAGTCTACAATAAGTCTCCTCGCGAGGTGACTTACTGTATAATTTTAAATAAGTCAGTCTCCACAAAATAATTCATGAATTGGATGGACTCCAGCCTAAAGAGGCGAAGAAAAATAATATTTCTTCTCTTTCTTATTTTAAGAAACTACGGTTTGTTACATAATACAAATTCAATGCAAGCCGATTATATTTCTTTTGCATAAAAATATTTGTCCTTCAGGAAAATATGAAATTGGGCAATTAAATATTTAATTCCCCCGTTACAATGTTTATGTAAAAAATAAATATAATTAGCATGAGAAAGAGAGAAAATATTATTTAACTGGAGATTGGCCCTTGCTTTGTGCAACCGGGCATTAGTAGTTCGCATTTTAATATCCAATCATTGGGGTCAAATCGATTACCGCAAGTACTTATAAGCACATATGGTTCATGTCTTTGCTAGATTTACTGTAGTTAATTTAGCAAAGACAAGAACCATTAGTGCTTTTAAGTACTTGCGATGGTCGATTGGAAAGAAACTAATATTCATCAAGTAATTAATTAATTCAATAAAATAATGATACATTTTTGACGAAAAATTATGTTATGTGCAAATTTTCTTAAATTCTGATAGAGATCTTTAAAGAATTGTTGAATTTTGCTAAAATTTGACCTGTAAATTAGTAATTCGCTCATCAATACAAATACACATGAAGAATTGGTAAATTAGGAAATACGAATGTCAGTGCATTAATAATTTACTTCGTAAAAATAGATAATTTATTTTTCAGTTTGAATAATGTTTATAAACGCGCACACAAAAATTATGATCAAATTAGAAGCCTTATTTTTGGATAACACAACTCGCAACACAAATTAAAAAATCGTATTGTCGATAGATATACATAGGTTAGACTTCATAGAGACTATGTATGTTTTTATAATAAATCACAAAACGATGTGTCCATTCGTTATGAATATTTGATACGGCTTCATTTTTTGTGTACATTCGTTACGTAATACTGTAATAAAACAGGATATATAGATGCATATTAGAAAATTACGCTTAGGTAAACGTTATAAAATACGTAAGGATTTGCATTTTAATTTCAATCAAAATGTACAGAACGTAATTTATCATTTCGTTTTGATGAGTATATAGCCTATATTTCTTGTATAATTTCTTGAGACGGTGCCAAACGCATTTTGAAATTTTACTTTACGCGCGGTTATGTACCCTACATACATACATATAAAAAACTGTTTTACTTTCGTGACGCGTCTCAATTACTGTTATTTGGGACAATTTTATTTTACTCTCGATGAATGATCTACATAAATATAACATTTTCCCAGATACTATACTTGAAATTAATTAACAAATTGTAATTGCATGAGATAATAGGTCAAATAATTATTTTGCTGTATTTTACTGAAAGTTTATACATGCACTTCTTCGTCTGTTTGTATGATTCTTATTATTATTTTAATATTCGTATGTAAAACAAACAATAATTTATTTAATTATGATTAAGAAATTGGTCTTGAACGTGTAATTAAAAATTTAATTTGCGAGTACAAAGGATTTTGCTTTGAGATAAACTTGTTAGTGTTTTTTTATTGTCATACATATGCAGGTGTAAAAAAACAGCAGACATTATAAGATACGTGATCTATATGATATTTGACCACTTAACTTTAATTATTTAATTGATATAAGATTTCAAGTTCATCTTTTTTAGCTATTCGATAACTAATATCCGTGATTAAATCGTATGTACCCCGTAATATGTTATCGGATCGCCAAATAATTGTTCGTGATGTCTACGATCTTGGTGATATTTGTGCTTATGCGTACACGTAATAATACTAGTACGTAATATTTTAGACGATAATCAAATATACAAGAAAAATATTTAAATTCCACTACAATTGACTCTAATTCGAAAACAAATACAAATTTGTATAAGCAAATAAAAATTTTTAGAAATTAATTTTTTATTTTGTTAACTCACATAGAAATCATTTATCTTATTTGCTTAATCTAGAAACTGATTGAAAATATAATTAACATAAATTGTTGAAAAAATATGTGTATCAGTAACAAGCGAACTTAAGCTTCATTATACTTACGAACAAGTGTAATATGAGTGTTTTCTGATATTTTATTTCCGAAACTAAACCATCTTAATGAATTATTAATTAAAATATAGCTAAACTTTTTGCGAATTACGTCAATCATTTGTCTCGAGCGCTTTATTTATTTAGAAGCTTCAAAAACCTGATTTAACTTGATTTTAACCTGTTTAGCTGTTTTAGACTTGCAAATTATTTTTGTTAATCGAGGAGTAGTTTCTCAAACGAAATTTTGAGTATAATAAAGATAACGAGGTTTGAGAACCAATGGAGTTATAGGGAAGTAAAATAAGACAATTTTACATTACATTTACATTACAACCAAATTTCAATATAGTGAACTAATTTATCATGGTCCTTTTGGGTTCGTTATATCTTAATATTACTTCCTTCTTAATATTAATCGTCTAAATCAGCACTTATCAAAATATAGCCCGAGGCTATACTTTTTGATATTTTTGGTCACTTTTTTCTAGTAAATAGCATGTTTTGACAAAAATCAAGAATTTTTGAACTTGGGACCCTGTTATTGAATAAAATTTTTAGAGTCCATGTTTATATGTATGTGTGATGAGATTTAGCAATAAATCTCTTATCCGTGTCCTCTTTTTTTTGGTAATTCTTTTTTAGCCTCGAACCCCTTGGCTTCTTAAGCGACCCTGAACAACAAGGTGCATTAGGCTCCACCAGATTTGGTGTACTTGCAAGAGAAAATTAATGCTAAATTAGACTTTTCCGAAGTTCGATATTCAATCTAGGTTAGAACGACAACCACATAAAAAGGGTCGGAGATTAACTGAACCACGCTTCTGATGAGGCCCATTAACCCCTTGTTTCTCTATTCACGAGATAATTTTTTTGATGTCTTGAAGTTTGGCGAAGGGAGTACAATGGTACGCCTGAAATAATGAATTTGGGTCATAATCTTCTCCTTTTGCCTCAACAAATCCTGGTAAGTGTAACGTTCATTCCCAATAAATGATTAGGCTGATAACGTTTTCTCTCGACTAATCGTATAATCTTAGCCTTGATGAGTAGTGTTTTCAACCTCGTGTACCGGAGATCCGAATACTTAGGTAATTCTTACGTGTTAGGTATTCAACACCTTGTAAAAAAAATTACAAAACCAATAAGTAAAAATAGTTACCGAGCCACACACGTAGGGCCCTACTTTTATTTCTTTAAAAACGCACAGTTCTGTTTGTTTCGGTGCACATGGTTAAATCTTGCAACTTATTCGACCATATTATAATTAGTCGAATTGAGTCGAAAACTTCTTCGTTTTTGTACAAACTCGCCTTCAACATGTAAAATATACGTCAATGTTCAGCTGGCTGTACTTAAAATATTGCTGCAGTCTGTGATAGTTTGAAAGAAAATCTAAGTATATTTAAATTTATCGATTCAGCGACGTATTTAAGGGACGCTTATAAGTTGTAAACAATAAAATAAATGTGTAAACAAGCAAAATGCATCGAAAGAAATTAAAAAAAGCCTTGTATGATTCACTGTCTATCCCTTCATGTTCTTTTAAGCAAATGATGAGCGTTAGGACGACATGCTAATCAATTTGTTTAGCACAAATTTAGTTAAATAAACTTGAATACCATACATAGGTACATTTGACCTTGTGTTCAAATTGCAAGGTCATTCCAAGGTCAAGTCGGTTTTCTTAATGGAAACGCCTATTTTTGACTCTGGATTCTGAAAGTGCGCGAAATTCTAAATAGTAATCCCTATGACATAAGACAACTACCTGAAATAAAATCAGACAATGCATTAAAACATTAAAAAAGGAATTAATTTCGAAATTCCTCATTCGAAAATGCGAGTAACAGAAATTACATCGAAAAATAAACAAAACTAATGTCAAAGGAGACCACCAAGATTGGCCTGTAAAATGAAAATGACGGAGAAAGTTTACGAATTCAGTGTATTTAGGGTGCGCGAACAGTTAGTTAATTTGCTCATGTCTCTTCAGTGATATGGCACTGGGATGGTCTGCCGTTCAGTGTATCGGGTGATGACGGTGACGGAGAGTACGAATGACGAACTCACTGCTCTACAAATACTAAAAGTGGAAAACACGTGAGACTACTGTGAAGTTCTTGCATATGTGGTGGTAGACGTAACTTACCTATATTTTATATCAGCAGGTTGCTTTATGCGTCTTGAAACCTTACGGGACGATCTATCTAAACCATCAGTTGTTTTAACATCATAACTGAACTTCAACCTGTTTCATTTAAAAAAGTCGTTAAGTTCTCATTCAACTTTGGGCTCAATTTTATCCATGTTCCCATCATTCTATGAAACTCAAATGAAGTGTCTATTTCAGTAGTCTCCTTTATTTCTAGACCGTTTTTTTAGTTTGGAGAGTTATCTACAATTCAGTGGAGACTTGTAGATATGTATATAAAAACAGCAAAATTTTGTATTACAATTTTTCTTTAAAAATTGTGTAGTAAAACCGTATTTTATTTTATCATTTTTTAACAACTTGAATACTTTTCGAATAATTGCAAAATACAAAATTACAGACATAAAAAAACGCATATGCATTGAAACCCAAGGAATATTTTGTTTCTCTGAACTCTGATTGATTAGACCAGAGCGTACTTTATAAAAAAGAGCCTTCATTTAGTTTATTAGAATTATGAGCTTTTGTTTTGTTTCTATATGAAAATGTTCATGAAACATGTCATTTTATTTGATTGAAAAATCGAGTCATGAAAATATTTATTTCTTAGTAAAAATCGTCTTCAAAAATAAGGTATTTTTGAACTTTAAAATTTTGTTGTTTTTGTAATATACGTCATAAGCTCATAACTCGAAATTTATAAGTGCTTTGCTCTATTCAAATTTGAATTTGAATATCTTTCTACTGTTACTTTGCATTTGCAAAGTATGCTAGATTGTTTTGATTTTTGTTTTGTTTGGCTCTTTTTGATTTATTTTAATTTTGATTGTTGAGTGGAGACATGTTGTCTTTTTTCTTACCATTGGTTGGACGTCATTAAATTGAATTTTTTCTTTCTAATACATATTGATATTGTTGTAGAATGTTTTTTAATTTAATTTCCATTGCTGGAAAATAGGGAAATTTGAGAACCTGTGTTTTAAATGAGTAAGACATTGAGTTGTTTTTTAGCGATTTCAGAAAAAATTATTTAACTGGATTTAACTTTTTATTCATATTTTATCGTCAATCGAAATCGCGTTTTTTTTCATACAAACTCTATGCAAATAAATGGATTTTAGTGTTTCTATGTAAAACCTACCCCTTATTTTAAAGGGCTTCTCTATGGAAGCATTTGTTATTTTTTAATAAGTTTTTCAATAAAATAATTTAGAATAAATTTTATAATTGTCATTTTTGGTTTGTTTTTATTTCAAAGACATTGGGGCCGAATTCTGTAACGATAAAATTCATGTTATGTTATTTTATTTATCCGCTTCATATGTCAATCTGTATTGACAAAACAAAAATAACGTAGCATAACATAAAATTTTTGGAAGGCAGGGAAGGCAGCCTCTCCAATTATGTTTTGAATAGTAACCAGTTGCGTGAAATACAAAACATTCAACTTTACAGTAAACCCTCGATTTTTCTCAAACACAGTTAGAGTTAGGAAAAATGTATTAAGATATTTTTGATTTATTTTTGTGGGTCAGGATTCCAATGAAAAGGATCGGGGTGACATTTTTGGGTACCATTTGCTCATACAGTTTGTAAGATATGACCAAAATATGCCTTGAAGACATTTTGTTCTTTTAAGTTTAAAAACAAAAATTAATATTTTTGGTTTTATATGTTTCCCACTTTGTATGTCCAAAACTATATGCTAACTAAATATTAAAATGATGAAAACGAAAGATGACGATTTCAAATCTTTCAGGTATTCGTTTCATCTCCACATGTATTTTATAGATACATGACATTTTCTATATCTGCTTATTTGTACAGCTATCGAAGGTTAGGTAATTTTGTTGATGAAATAAATGACCAAAATTAGGATGGAAATCAAAACGAGATTCTGAAAAAATAGAAAATAAATGTACACCTACATGGGAATAATATTCATGCAACAACTCATCTCAATATGTATCGATCTTTGTAGGTTACTTTTATTAAAATTAAAAGACACACATTACAGCGAAGGTGTTGTTTTTTATCTATAATTATGACGAAAATTATCTTTTACAGTTTCAAATTTGTTGAAGGTTTTGAAAGATGTTTGGTTAACTTACGCGCGATGAATTCTCGCTGATAACTTGCTATATATAATCAAACATACATCGTGGCAAGATTAACGTGTTACTGCGTAAATAAACAACTTGCCATAATAGAAAAGTCATTTACACGTACAGTGGGATTCAAGGTTAATATTGTATTTACTATGGTACAAAATAAGTTCATTCTAGGTCTAGCGGAGCTGGTATAAACTCGAAAAATTATGGTAAAAAATTCACATGTGAAGGTGGTTTTGAATAGTTTATTAAAATATATTTGGTAGTGAAATTATAAAAAGAAGCGAGAGCATTTATCTGCAATTGATCATAGGTCGGTCAATCTACATTTGTATGTGTTTGTGCCTTGGTATTTTATTTCATGAAACACATTTAATATATTACCGAAGTATGTTCACATACACACATTAATTTTTTAAAATTTGAAAAGTAGGACAGAGTTTTGTAAAACTTTTCTTCATACGTCTTACTGCTACATAGTTATGTTTATCGATATGTTGCTTATGTTTGTGTTTGTGGCAGCTATATAAATATCGCATATAAATTATAACCCTCGAATCATTAAAAACCACAGAATTGAATTAACAGGTGGATTTAAGTGATATCAATCAATTCGAAAATAGAGTATATAATGTACATTTGTGTATGGAAATGATTCTTTATGTATCATGTGAAAGCATATAGCTTTGACTTTGACCGCGAATGAATCGCGAACCTACAAAACAACACTAATAAAATTAACACCCAATAGCACAAGGTGTGAAAATTATCATATGACGAAAAATATTGCGATCAACAAATCATAATTTTATTGACATTAACCTGTCGAATTATAAACGCGTTTATGATGGTTGTTAAGCAGCAAAATTTTTCAAGTTTTACCTAATTTAACATTAATTGAACCATTTTCGCAGATGTCACTAGTGAGTGTATCATCTATAACACATTAATATGTATTAATATTTCATCCGCGTAACGTTTTTATTTTTGTAGTTAATTTGTAAACTAAAACTATTTATAGATGATTTTTTTTTTTTTTTTTGTTTAGTAAGTGTATCTTCTATATATACATACTTGAATCAGTTACGTAATAAAATGTAATTGAATGTGTCATTTATGAGAAGACAAAAAATTGTGTTCGTCTAAAAATAATCACCTGAAAAAACGCGAGAGTAAAATGCGACGATGTATGCAATGAATTTTATATTCATATGAATAATCTAAAAGCTTTTGAAAGTTGATATGAGATTTTCGCGACATTATACCGCGATTAATTTTTTAATGATGTAATTAAAAAAAAAAATGAAATATTAATTCACTAATGTGAGTGTGATTTTTTATTTTGTATGTGTGTATGATTTTCTAAAAATAAATAAAACGGTTTCAATATTTTCCGGTGTACAGAAGGCATTTTCATTACTTTTGAAACTGTTGCTGCTGGTTTTTTGAGATTTTTTTTAATTTGTAAATTTTGGTTTTTTTGGCACACAAAGCGATGAAAAATTTTACGATTATCATCATCGAGCACATGTACATATGTCCAAGGATGTTATTAGTGCACAATCTTTGGGTCATTCTTTTGTGTTACGAAACGAAAATATGATATTTTAGACTAGCAATATTGACCCTAATACTTTTAAATATTATATCTGTCTAATGAAATATTGATATAAAAATATATACACTCCACGAATCTCACGACCTACAAAAAATAGTAAATAGCTAGTAAGTTTATATTTTTTAACATCTGTTTTCTATTTCAATCTAATTAACTAGGGTCAGTGATATTAAACCTTAATTTATAGACTTACATAAATAAGATAAGTTAAATATATATGATACCGCATCGCATGCCCAAATATGAATGTAAATGGTGTAGGCGTGCGCTATATACAAACAGAAAATGTTGTAAAATATCTTTTACTAAATTTAGACACATTTAACATTTATAAATAGGTAGGTTTGTATTAAGCTATAACTTAAACAATAAGTTGTGTTGGGCGACTTTATTGATAGGGGAAAAAACCACAAACTGTTATAAGGCTTTTTCGTAATGATGTGTAATTAGCAGGCTATAACACTGTGAGGACTTATTAATTCGTATTAAATATTGATCATGAACTTGAAAAAAAAATCACAACAAAATAAAGGTTAATGAAATGGTGTTGTGCGCGATAACCGAAAGCGCGAAGATTAAGTACACATATGTAAAAACATAAATGTATTCATCAGATATGTATGTATACATATCAAACAATAATAATAAAAATAAAAAAAATATTCGAAATTCCACATACAGAAGAATTGGAAAAAAATTCGACCTTATTTTACTTCACACAACAATAAAATAGTGAAATTTCACTTGACATCGAATTTCTTGTTATACCTCCTTGTGTTTTAAATGCGATTTACTTAGTGTGCGCACTCGATTAGTTGTAATATGCGTTCGTGGTCTGTTATTATGAACCATCGTAAAAATTCCATCGTTTTGTACGATTCACGTTTCATTGATTGCACACGCGAATATACGTGATTTAGTAATATGTAATAATTGCTAATTATTGTATTACATGCATGCATGAATCGAAACGTCTTAGAAACATAAATGTCCTTGAAAACTGTACAGAACAAAAAAATAGTAAAACTCATTTTTGCAGATTACTATGAATCATCATTATATTTGTCTCTTATCGCTGCATTATCTACAACCAATTTTTCGGTTTCCCCTTGAAATTTAAACGGAAATGACCTAGAGACGAAATCGATGTGTCTGTGTTTTTAGTTTATGAGTCAATCGAAAATTCCAAAGATATGTATCCACATGGAAATGCACACGAATACAGAAGATATTGTTGTTGGTAATATTATTACCATCCGTATCTTAAAGAAAGTTGCTTTTATTTTTATATACACACATCTAGTTAAGATGTTAAGCTTATAAGAAGAAAAAACGACAATAAAAATATTTCTTGTAACCGGTTCATTTATTTTAACCACAACAACTACATATTAAAATTATATCTTAGAAAATCAACATTCCATATATTGAATAAAATAACCCTTTAATAAGTTTATGATTGATACTTATAGTATGTACTCCGGCTGCGAGATGTTTATAATCGTGTAAATCTATAAAAATATTCCAATTACACACTTATTGAAGGATTTAAGAAACAAAAAATATGAAACTCCTTGCAAATTATTAAAACAACGCTATGCATAAACCTGATTGGAAACTTAAATGTCTTAATCATCTACTCGTCCATTCTATAATCAGTTTTATTAAACTTAGGTAGGAAATTGGTACATCGCTCTTGGTGGTCTCCAGGTGGTAATTATTTACATATGGACGTGAATGGAAACCTTCTGTAAACTATTAAAGCTTAGCTAAATTTTTAGCGAGTGGAAGGAACCACAAGTTCTTGAGTGCTATAGAAGTTGCACTTGATACATTAAAACCATCATGGCCAATGAGTTCAAATGTCATTTTCTCTAATGATGTCTTTTCGATATACCCAATGTGTTTAAAAAAAATGATTTCTCCGGTCTTCTTGTATGAAAACAAAGTTGAAGGTCATAGTTGTTTGTTGTTGTTGTTGATGTAAATTGCAACACATTTTAAGCGTTATTTTATCCCATTTTTACTATTTCAGATATTTAAGCTTCTATGTTATTCTTGTGGTTTCATGTTTATTTCTTCATCATCTTGATTTTCCGGACCATGAAAATCAAGAATTAAAAGCAAGATATGGTTTAAATATTTTCGCATCTACCAGGAAAATTTGTAAAAATTGTTTTACTTTATGTAACATATTCAATCCGCCTTTAATATCTAATTTATCGGATTTTTTTTTACTACCGGTAAAAGGTACAGTACACGGTACACTCATAAATTGGGAGGGCCCAGTGAATTTTAATGAAATTCGGCCAACCGGAAAACTATTAAGCATAAATTCTCCGAAATTAAAAAAAAAAAAACATCCAAAAAATAACTTTCTTGGCTACACCTAGGATGACCAGACGTCCTGGTTTCGCTGGACATGTTTTCGGTTTTCAAACTTCCACGAGCGTCCGGAATAACGTGGTTCTGCTTTTTAGATAATATTCATTCTGGTCGCTAAACTTATTAACGGCAATGCAAAATGCCGGAGGAATTAAATAAGGCCAGCTATTTTTGTTTCCATTTTTGTTCATTACAGTTTTTGTTGTTGTAATTTGTAAATTTTTTCCAAAATGACCGAGAGGATTTGTAACGAGACGACTGAGACAAAAAAAAACCGGTTTCGGGAAGTACTGTTAGACTTATCCCGATTTGATTTCGATACTTGGAAGAAAGTGAATTTTTTATTGGATCATTAGAATAAGGCCAGTTAAAAAATTAAAGAAAATAAACTAAAAAATTTCGATAATGAACAGCTTTTATTTCACATAGCTATAGTATCATACAGTAACTTTGAAACCTTAAGAAACATTGGTCGACGCTGTTTTTGTAGCCTCAATTAAGGATTCCCTGGCTTGAAACCGTATTCTCTTTGCGTAGACCTCTCTCACTAAACATCCCCAAACATTCTGCA
This sequence comes from Tipula vernalis, assembly GCA_958295665.1. Classification (NCBI taxonomy): domain Eukaryota; kingdom Metazoa; phylum Arthropoda; class Insecta; order Diptera; family Tipulidae; genus Tipula; species Tipula vernalis. The sequence goes on along the minus strand of OY282560.1, from coordinate 178,884,098 downwards.
TTAAGTTTACATAATTTCGACGTTTTGGGCTTGGATCCAGGATTCGTACTGATAAATCCACCGAATTGTTTCAAACATATTTTGAAATTGTCGGAAAGCATTTTCCAGGATATTTTTATATGTTTTTGCGGTCATATTTTTGAACTTTCAAATATTAATTCGATCGTTTAGTACTGCTCGCTGTACTAAATGCTTTTCTTTCGCTGAAGTGACTCGATAAATGCGACTCTTCATATTTTTTCCATAGCCCTCGGTATTTTTTAAAAAATTATTAACTAATGTTTTGCTTCTTCTAATTTTTGCAATTATAACTCGACTTCTATATCCCTCCTCCTTCCACACCTCTTTGCCTTTTCTGCGACTGATGGCATTTTTCCTTTCCAGTAGTCTTATTACAAACACTCTCACTCACTCACAACAAAAACGTGCAGTGTATTTCAGAGAGCCGTAAACTATTGAAATTAGTTCTGAACTTTAAAAATGTGCCAATACATTTTTGCCTTTTTCGAACATTTTCCTTTATATCGATCCAGTGGAGCAAAGAAAGGATTCAATACCAATTATGTACTGCGTAAACTTTTTTAATTGTCTCCAAGTAATGAGCATGCATATCTAACGTAAATATTTTATTTAAGAAATCAAACTCCACCCCAAATATTAAGATCCAAGAAATTCTTCAGGACTTGATTTAATCGAGGATCAGTTTAATATCTCAGATATAAAATTTTACTAAAATACATCGATACATGTTTGTGTTCCATTTGTTGCTGGCGCCTGGCGGCGAAGGAAATTTTCCTTGTCGGCTTTGTATGGAAAAACAAAATTCGCAAATTCATAATGTTTACCATAATTCCAATATACGAGTAGCCCAAAATATTTCTTTTAGGAATTAGAAGCTATTTATTGGGTCTATAAAATATTTCGAATTTCACTAAAATCCATCAACAAATTGTTCCATTTGGTACTGAGTGGAGATTGAGAAGACTACTCTTCTTTCAATTGGCCTAATCACGTAAAAATAAATTTGGCGAATATAGGAATCGACTTCATATCTCAAATCTCAGATATAAAATTTAATTAAATCCATCCTAATTCCATTTGAAGCTCGAAACAATTTGATTTTTGATTAATGGTATCGACCTTAAACGATAATAACATCATCATTAGTGTTCCGCAATATTTATTGAACTCGATTTCATATTAGAAACTATTTATAGAATCTGCCTAAAACCTAAAATATAAAATTTCACTAAAATTCATTGGCAAGCTATGCACGCTTTTCCATTTGGTGCTGGAAATGTAGTAAAAGCGTGGATTGGTTACGTATGTAAAAAACAAATTGTCTTTGGCAAATCTAATTTTTTGATTTCTGGTTTCTCTGGCACAATTAGTCGCAGGACATCTAAATAAATCAAAGAAGCGGATTTGAACATTTTTTTGGAAGACGTTTCACCGCAAACGTTTTCAACCAGTGGATGGTCGTCATCTCAAACCAATCGCATATAGCTAATTTTATTTAAATTATGTATATAATATATTTCGAAATTTAATAAGTGTCCTGGTTATTTAGGTCGAAATGTTCTGGTTTTTCAAACTTTCCCAGGCTTCGTCCAGGTTTAATTTTTAATGTTTAATTTTAATTTTTAATTTCGAATTGACTGGATGTGCAATAATTTTAGAGGGTATAAGTTTACATGAAGCTAATATTTCCGAAAATTGTAAAAGAAAACTAGATTAATTTAGTTTTTAACTGATAAGCTTATGATTGTATAAAAGAATTAATCCCCTCGTCAGGAACGATTGGAATTTCCCTTACAATTTTTTTTTGGTTACTGAAGACGTATTTGGTTGTTTTAGTATAATTCGCTAAAACAATATGTACACAGTGCATTTGGTATTTAGAGTGTAAATTAAGAAACAATCAGTTCAATTGCCAAAGCCTGATTAAGGGATTGATTTTTCATAATCATAAGGTTTTCAGTTTGAAACTGGATTAATTGATTCTCTTGCAATTTCGGAAATATTAACTGCATATAAATTTAAAAAATAAAAGATTCCTTGAATCTTGCCTTAAATTTTGGGTGTTGATTAGTTGTTTGTAAATACCAAATACTTATTCGTGTTATTTGTAATATATATTAAAATGGTCTTAGAACCGGTTACATATTAGAGACGACACAAACTAATTAATTAATCCAAACTAAAGTAAAAATTAGTAAAAGTTATTCAAGATTTTCGAAATTATTCAACTGTGTTTGAGATTGCCGACTTTATTCTCATATTCGATGTTCTCGAGATTGTTCGATATTTTCAAGTAGATACACCTACACACCCAAAGTAATAACTCGGAGACTAAGGGCTATTGTATTTTTTTTACATAAAAAACTAAGTGGGATGCAAGTGTTAACTAAATTTGTTTTTATTTACATTATGTACGTATTTGCTTTAAAAAATGAAGCAAATGAAATAAAGAGGCTTTATATTATGTTATTCATCTTCAGTAACGGAGTGCATGGGGATAAATTTGTTTTTTTCTGATTTCAATAACGAATTTATATATCGGCGAGATCGGATAGATAATTTATCGGAGAGAGCAGAACGATTGACATCTGGAAAAGTCTTTTTCAGATTAAATTACACTGGGAAAAATAAAACGAAATGAAAGTGTGACAAAAATGTAATTAAAACATTAGAATTTTATAATTAATTAGAAAACAAAAAATAGATGATCTGAGACAATAAAAAAACGAAACAGCTTGCGATCTGAATTATCAGAAAAATAAAAAAAAACGGAAAAAGGCATTTTTTCCATCTCTCTAATCTGTCCGAAATTATAAAAGAACAAGGCAATTATAATTAAATTGCCGGTAAAATTTAATTTGTTTTATTGAAACGATAGATTTTACCGTTAAATGAACTAGATCGTCTGAAACCTCCCTACAATCAACTAGTTGCAGTTTACATATATGTATTTTTCTATTTATTTTAAGCCCATCTTTTCCCATAGAAAAGTCGAATAAATAAACGGTTTAGACAAAAATTGTTGCTTTTTTATGCAATCTGAATTTATTACAAAAGATATGACGTTGTAATCTAAAATAAAGTTGTGAAACATTTTTCTTTGCTAATCACTAGCGTCTGAAATTTATTTATGATTTTAAGCTTTTCAGTCGAAAAAAAGAACGAATCAAAGAATCGACCAACCCAAGGAGGAACAAGGTATCATTTCAGTGTAGCAGTAATTCTCATATTATTCCTAAATATCAGAAATGCCTTTTTTAAATATAAATTCTTACCCATAACTAATTGAATTTCCGATAAATTTGCATTCCCTATATATAATCAAGATAACAATCTTCATACAATTATCTAACATTTATGAATAAAACAAAAATTTCATTTCTAATTTTAAGAAGGTGTATCGGCATCCAGCTTGATATTAAAAATCATTATCTTAGATCATTCTTATTCTCTTCAGATTACAAGGTACATATATTTCAAAATAAAATTTTTCATTTTGAAATCATTGATGCAAAAATATTTGTTTTTAAGTAACGCAATTAATTTCTATTACTGATATTAACATAATGGTTGTAATAATAATAACAGCAAAGAAATAGATAATAGCGAATCAATAAAAGGAAATTACAAAACCAATTTTCGTCGTATACATGTGTGTACTTTGCATGCAGGGTATATTATATGTATTATTCGTCGGTGTTTTACCGTTTCAATCATAAGAAATTACCAAGCAAGATATATCATCAAACATCAAAGCATTGATGGTTACGGCACCCTGTATAATATTGTACAGACACTATACTTTATTTTATTTTTTTTTAATTACGAAATAAAAATTTTTATTTTGTTTTCGATTGTAGGTTAATGGCATTGATAATTTTTATTTTTATAAGATTTGCATCATTGCTTCTAATTCTATGAATGAATAATCCAACCTTCACGATTATTTATTTTATAAAAGCAAAAAAAAAAAAATAATTCAAAACATATTTCGTTTAAAAATTGGTCCACGAATTTTAAATTATTCCAACAAAATATCTGTATCATCGATATCGACTTTTAACAGTCTTTTTACAGAAACACCTTTTTGTTAAATAAGATTATAAAAAATTACAGTTCGTGATCTTTTTCTTTAAAATGTCACACAAGAAATTGAATAATAAAAGAAGAAGAAATATCGTGGAAAATTAGATAAATAAATAAATTTACGAAATGGAATTTCTAATGGGTGGGTTTTGTTTAACAACATTTTTGTTTTCTTTCTGTTGTATATTAGTTATATTCTTCGTGGTAAAACTAAAACACAAACAATTGTATGCGGTTGCGGTTGCGGTTACATAATAATGAATATTGAAAAAAATGTTAAATGCAGGTTGCTGGTTAGAATTATTTCTATTATTACATTTACAGAAATCTAAAGAAACTACGATTTGGAGCACATACAAATTAGAAATTTCGTTCTACTACCTACCTCCTCCAAATTATGAATCTTCCTTCTCTTGGCCTGGTTATGCCACTTTGAATAGAGCGAAGCTAAAACGGGGTAATATTCATATAAATATCTAACAAATTTTATATAAATAGTCTCAACCAGTGCTGACACATTACTACAAATGTAGCAGAAATGCTACGATTTAATCATTTTAAAACTTCACTACCTACTGAACTGAATCTGCTACATTTTTAATAGCATTTCAGGCTATATTCTAGCAATATTATTATTTTTTGTTTTTTTTGCTTTCGCCAAAATGTCAATTCTAGAGGATATTTATTTGCCTCGTAATACTGTTTGTGCAGGACGAAAATTAAAATTAACGAACCAGACCTTACAAAATTCTCAGAGAAATTTAAATTTATAGACGGAGCTTACCAAATGAACTGAGGCCTATCTCTTTATTTAGATGGTGTACATACATACCAGTATAAATTTTATTGGTTTTTGGATTTATTTAGTACTACAATTGTACGTCTAGTACCTACATAAAAATCCAGCTGAAGACATTATTTTCCTTGCCTGTCTTGATTATTTTCTTTTGGAGAAACGAGAAAAATTTCACGTCCGGTGTGAATAAAAAAATGTACCCTGAGTAAGACTGGATTGACTGAGTGTAACGATCTTAAGACCACTGCTGTCGAAGTTAGTACGACCGGAGTATTTGTACTAACTAATTCGCCTTATCCGTACTCACTTGACTTATCGGCTAGTTATAATATTCTAGAAAATAGCCGGCTTTATCAAAGAGCATCTTCTCAAAGCTAATTTATAATGATTTCCGTTTATTCTTCGGAGAAAAACAATAAGATGGATCTCTTGCAGGGATGTGTCAGTCAGTTTGTCAGTTCGTTCAATTCTCAAAAATTAGCTTTGTCAAATTTCGTAAATATTCGCATATTTGACATATTAAAACTGATGTGCCAAAATGACTTTCAGCAAACAGCAAGAAATTAATTTTACAGTTTTAAGCTTTAAAATAAAGAGAAAAAACTATAAAAGAACTTTGAGAAAAAGAAGTAAGCAAAAAGCCAGACATCTCCAAAACTAGAAAAGTTTACTGATCATACAATTCAACAACCAGTCATCCCCACAAATTTGCCTGTCCTACCCTCACATTAAAATGGGGACTACTAGCACCTTTGTCAAAAAGATATCATCAGACAGACTATCTGATGATGTTTAACAACATCCCGTTCCATATGGTATAAAAATTAAATAAACAATCTGTGAAAGTATCTAAAAATTAAACCATGTTATCACTACTGTCTTCCCCCGTAAATATTGAAAACGAATAGTGCACGTACCAGGCGTTTCATTCAAATAAAACGCCCAGAGCGCTTTATTCGGGATTAATTTTCTATTTTATATAATTTTCAATTTTCTGTAATACAATTTATGATTTCATTTTTTTGTGAAAATATCCTTTATTTTTATAGTGTAGCGCTGCTTTACAAAAAGGCTGTTTTCCAAAATTTGACGTTTTCGAAAATTTAATGGTCGAAATTTACTGTGTTACCCAAGGTCTAATTCCGAAAACGCCAAATATTTTTATTTTTCTCCCAATTGCATTGCTTAACAAAACGTTTAGTTTATGGAGACTTGCTTATACTGAAAATTTTACATTCGTTACTTTTTTTCGTCACAAAAATTTAAAGAAAATGATAGAGTTTACAGGATATTTCACTCAAACGAATTTTTAGTTTCACTAAAACACGTTGACTGTACATTTTTAACGATTTTAGAAATGTAGTTTCTACATATTTTCGGTAGAATCTATGTGAATTGAATGCATTTTCTCTTCGTTTGTTTCTGAACAGTTATGCATTGTGTAAAATTTTCGTTAAATGTATAAAACTCAATAAATGAAATCTCGATAAAACAAGCTAAAGGGATCGGAGAAATTGATTCGCCATACTGGAATTTCATTGTAATGGATTTATGAAAATGTAAAATTTTCTTACTTTACTTCCTAAAACTCATTGCGTTAGCCATAGTGCATTTTCATACAACAAAATTTCCACATTAGCGAATAAAAATTCGCTGCAATTCTTCGTTATACTAAATGTGATGATTGAAAATTTAAATAAAATTTAAATGGTTCATTTTTCAGTTTTTTAACTGCAAGAGCGTGTTTTATTTCTATATTATGATGAATTTCAAATTTAACTTCAAGGCGTTATATACGAGTGGGAGGTGCAATCGAAATATTTCAAGAACTTTGAAAATTTGCTATTGTTTGAGACTCTCGAATAAAATGCCTAGGCATTATTTACGTACCTACGGTTTCTACAATTAATTGCCTATAAGAGTTTACTTTATGTTATAAAAACAATTTTGTTTTTCGGTCCAGAGCTCCCCATTTTATTTAGTAATCTATAGTATTAAAGCTTTAGCTTAAGAGTCACATTTACGCTTTTGAAAATGAAAAGGGTTCAAAGATCGAAGCTAAAGTTTCTCTAAAATAAATTTCCTTTTAATTTGACGTAGAATAGCCAAAAATTAAAAATGTCGATTAGAATTTCGCTGACCGGTAATCTTCTCTATGCGAAAAACTTAAAATGTCAAAACTCTAAAAATATCTTTGATTTCATCCTGAGTAAAAATGCTCGTTAAAAATTTATTTAACTTGTGCAGTGTTTAAGCTTTTACAGTAAAATAGATAAAGAGTCCTAAACCGAAAAACAAAACTGCGTTCTTTAAATATTTAAATTTGGCTGAAAAACTAAAACAACTTTCAGCACCAAAACCTATTTACATATATCTAAGATCTAACTAATGTATTTCGTATGTACTCTCTTCTGACTAGAAATACTCCTCTGAAAACATAAAACGTACTCGGTTTAAAGTTTTCAGAACGGTGTTGACTGATTGAAAAGTCAACCTCTTTCGAAAAAAAAACTTGTTTTACTCTTAAAATTGATTTACTACAAAAAATATGCCAAACACCAATTATTCAGCATTTAAAATTTATTCAGATTCAATTTTTGATTTATTTTATGTAAAAGTTGTAGATTTTCAATTAATTGAATTTTTATAGATTTGTATAGGTTATTTTAATACGAATTGTCGAATTTTGATAACCGTATTTATGTTCCTAATATGTACTCCATTACACTACACACATAGTTCGAATCATATTAAACCTCATTCTGAGCGACCAATTATTATTGGCACTGGTGATCTGGTCTCATCGCTCCAGGGTGGGTGCTGATTCTCTAAAAGTTAAGATAATGTGTAAACGTGAAAACTTGTAAAAATCAAAGCTTACTTTTATGAGTTTGAAATTTTTCGATAACACTACCACTAAAATAATATGGAAAAATTGCAAACTCATAAAAGTAAGCTTTGCTTTTTACAAGTTTTCGCGTTTACACATTATCTTTATTTTTAGAGAATCAGAGTACAGGTTGTGAAGCCACGTAAAACTTTATTTGTTTCTCGACTCCATAAAGATGTTTCCGAAGCTGTAATTTTGGATTATCTTAAAGATAAATTTAACATTGAGGATGTAAACTGCCAGCGTATTATATCTCGACGGATTAATGATGCAGACCGTAATTTTTCGTCATTTAAATTATATGTGGACGTTACTGATTTTGAGAATTTATTACAACCTACTTCTTGGCCTGCCGGGTCATTAATTAAAGAATTTGTAATTTTTAATAAGGGACGAACCAATAAATCGAATTTTCCCGTTCTTCAACGAAACCAACCAACTCTTTAACTGATGCCAGTCGTTTTGATAAACAAACTAATCGTTATAATTTGAAGTGTGTCGTCTAAGGCAGCTGAATTTTTGAATTTCTTTTATTCAACGGATTTTCAATTTTTTGCTCTTGTGGAAACTGGATTTCATAAGGGGATCTTTAATAATGAGTTCTTTTCTGATGACTTTGTCGTTTACACATGTGATAGATCTATTTTTAACAGCACTAAAAAAAGTGGAGGTGGTGTGCTGTTTGCAGCCCATTCTTCAATGCAAAGTGAGCTGGTTGTAGTACCTGGTGTCAAAGTTTTAATTTGTAATAATTTATTTTATTTTATAGTTTTGTACATACCACCTAGCTCACCTACTGATGTTTATTTGAGTCATGTAGATTGTATATGTGAATTGGTTAATATAATTAATTATAATGATACTTTAGTTGTATTAGGTGATTTTAATTTAAGTAATATTCATTGGTTGGTTGATAGTGAAACTGAGTCTTTGGGGTTACTCCCTTCGGATATTCTATCTGCAAATGATGCAGCGGTGGTGGAGCACTGTTCAGTTTCAATCTCAAACAAGTTAATTTATTTTGTAATGATAACAATTCGTTTTTAGATTTAATTTTTGTTAATAATACGGAATATTTGTCAGTTCATGAGTCTTTGACATCTTTCAAGGAAAATGATATTCATCATAATTCCCTCGAGATTATATTTCATGTTGGAAATCGAGATGATAAATGTCGGGTTTTTTCTTTTAATGATTCGTTTTATGATTTTAAGGAATGCGACACACTTGGTCTCTCTGAATATCTCCGTTGCATTTGTTGGCATGATTTTTTTCGAGCCAATGATGTTAATGAAAATGTAAAAAATTTTAATGACTTACTATTTGTTGTTTTTGATAAATTCGTACCTTTGAGGAAAAAACGTAACTATAATTACCCACCATGGTTTGATTCTGATTTGATCAACTTACGTAACCGTAAAAATAGAGCTTACTATAGATTCAGATCCAATAATTGTCAACTGAATAAACCTAAATTTGTTGATCTATGTGAACAATTTAAATCTGTATTTCATTCTAAATATTGTCAGTATATAAGTGTGAATGAAACTAATATCAAATAAAACCCTAAAACATTTTGGAAGTTTGTTAACGAAAAACGTAATACAACTGGCTTTCCATCAGTAATGATTTTTAATGGAGGTAAACTGAGCACGGTTCCTGAAATCTGCGAGGGTTTTGCTAGTTTCTTTCAATCGGTGTATAAAGTTAATTACGGATCCTTTGATAGCGACCCTACTGTTAGTAATTGCCAATTTAACATTCCGTACCTAACAATAACTGAAGATGACATTTATGAATATCTGTCTGATTTTAATGATGGATGTGGGCCTGATGGGATATCTTCGTCAATACTTAAATGTCTGAGCTCATATATTGTAACTCCATTATGTTATATTTTTAACCAATCATTAATTTCTGGACAATTTTCTACAGCTTGGAAAATTTCTCACATTGTTCCAATTTATAAAAAGGATAACCGTTCTGCTATATCAAATTATCGTGGTATTTCAATTCTTTCGTCTATACGAAAACTTTTCGAATTAATTGTGTCGAAACATTTGTTATTCCATACTAAAGAGATAATTTCTTGTTTCCAGCATGGTTTCACCAGTGGAAAATCTACGACTACCAATCTGTTGCAATTTACTAAATTCACTATTGAGTCACTTGAATCTAAAGGCGCCCAAGTTGATTCAATTTACTTTGATTTTGCTAAAGCTTTTGATTCAATCGACCATAAAATTATTATTGGAAAACTTTCGGTTATTGGTCTTGATCCAAATTTTCTTAAATGAATTTCTTCTTATCTAGTTGGTAGGAAGCAGTATGTTCTATGGAATGATGTTAAGTCAGATTATATCTATTGTCATTCAGGAGTCCCTCAGGGATCCCATTTAGGCCCAAATATATTTCTTTTAATCGTGAATGATATTCCTAATATTTTTAAATTCTGTACCTAAATGTTTATTATTTGCTGATGATTTGAAGATCTCATGCATGTTCAATCTGTAAGTGATGCTGAGGTTTTGCAATCTGAAATTAATATATTGTCTAGTTGGTGCTCTAAGAATAAATTATTCATCAATGTACAGAAGTGTAAGGTGATGTCGTTTTTCAGAACACTCAATCCAAATATTGTCAATTATTATTTTGATGGAGATCTACTTTGTAGAGTAACTTTAACTGTTGATTTAGGAGTTCTGTTTGATCAGAAATTAACTTTTGCGTTACACATAGATAAAATAATACTATATTAAAGGCCAATTCTATGTTAGGTTTTATTTTTAGAATGACAAAGGATTTTATGGATGCATTTTCGTGTGTTAGTTTATACACTTCTTTAGTAAGATCTCACCTTGAATATGCTGTAGTGGTTTGGTATCCTCATCATGATGTGCATATTGCTAGATTGGAATCTATTCAGAAACGTTTTACTATCTATATGGCCAGGAAGCTTGGTCATTTATCTGATCGTCATCTATCTATGTGGGAACAGGTGCGCAGTCTCCCATCGTATGTGATTCGGTGTGAGTGCCTTCACATTGATATGTTGGTTAAACGCCGAAAAATTGCCTCTGCCTTGTTTGTTAGTGATTCTCTTAGTGGCCGCATTAAGTGTCTTGAACTCATTTCTGCTTGGAGCATTTATGTACCTACCAGAAGCTGGCGTCCACGGGGATTTTTGTTTGTTGACTTTCATAGAACGAATTATGGTTCCAATGAACCAACCAAGTCAATGGCTAGAATTGTTAATGAATTTTACCACTTATTTCATTTTGAGAGATCCAGAGTGTATTTTCGGAAGGCAATTAGTAATTGCAATTTTTAATCTCATTTTACGTTTTTAAAGTTTTCGTTTTTTCAGGTAATGTTCCGTATTGTTAGTATTCTTTTTATTTCTTTTTAATCTAAAATAATTTTTTTTTTTTTACTATTCCATTAAGTTATTAACTGAAGAATAGATATAAATAAATAAATAAAAAAAATTCAATCAAATTTTATAAAAAATCGGTTAATTATCAAACCAAATTGAAAATTTCAAATTACTACTTTTGTTTGAGGCACTCAAATTGCAAAAACCCTTCTTCATTTTTATGAAAACACAGCCCGTTTTCATATGCTATTTCCGCCTTAAATTTATATAAGAGTACGAAGGGAAGGCGGCTTAAAAATTAAGAAACAAAAAAAAATTTCTAAATTTATAAAATTCGGAAATTTTAGAATTATGAAATTTTAAATTTTAAAAGTTATAAATTTACAAATTTAGAACCGGAGAAATATAAGATTTTGATGATCTAACTAACTGATAGGATTTTATAGAAATGCCATGGGATGCATTATAAAATCTAAAAATTACATAAAAAGGTTTCAGAAACCACTTTAAAATATATGAACAAAACGTCTATTTTATTATTAGTTTAGAGAAAAGTCACAAAAATCACAAATTAATTCACTTGGTGTCTTATTAAACTTTAAAAAACTTAAAAATTAAATTGAACTACAAAATGAGCATCGTTTAGTTTTTGAAGCCATTGCTTCATTGATGCATTTTTAGAATTCTTCGAAGTACAATTTTTTGCAGTGATTCGGTTAGAATTTTTTGATTGTTCATTAGTGTTGATTACATTTCCCATAAATTCTGTGCACTGAAAACCTTTATCAAAAATAAAATTAATTAGACATATAGTATTGACTAAAGTGAAATTTTTAAACTTACTTGAAGCATTAAATATTATTTGATAGTACTCTTTGTCCTGCTCTCCCATAAATATCTTTGATATGTTTTTTTTATGCTCATTTATGCCATTTTGTTGTACCAATTGTTTCGGGCAAAAATGGGCAACTAAATTATGTGGTTTTTTCTAGTGAAAATGACTGATCTTAGATTAACTTCTTCAAAGTTTCCTTCATCGTAATTAAGGCTGTATTTAATGTTGAAATTTTTTTTTTGAAAACCAGAATTTTTAGTTGCGTAAATGGTACGATTTTAAAATTGAAGCATTTCGAAATTTCTCAAGCATGTCTTTGGCCGAGAGTTGCAGAAGTTTGGAGAATGTTGTTTAATAACCTTAGTAAACCAAGTGGCTAAAAGAATTCATTTTTTCTCAAAACTTTTTCTATCTCGCTAGGCGCGTGATCAATTTCAGGTACAGCACTGTGGCCACTGATTTAGAATCGCATGGTAACTTTCGGGAAATTAGTGTGTTATTAGGCGTGTAAAACAATTGAATGGTGTGTAAAATAATGTAATCAGCCTACGTTGTATTATCCCCAATTCTTCAGAAAAGGTAAACTTCCTCCATGCATTTTTGCATCTGCAACATGCTTTCGTATTTCCCTTAAGGATATTTGAATTTAGAAAATGTGTTGCTTTTCAAATATTGGAATATGTTTTGGTAGAAATGTTGTATGAGGCTTCTAAAGCTTGTATTTCATTGTAAAAAAAAATTGGCAGACAAAATAAAATGAGATACAAATATAAGATCGGTAGTTGTGTGACAGAGTCAACAACTTTGTCAGTTAAATATTTACTGCAAAAAGGCAGTGGCTTTGTTATACCCTAGACAGATTGTGGTTTAATAAATTCGATTTAGCTACAAAGGGATTAGCTAAATCGAGGTTGACACACTGCGGCTAATCTCGAAAAATTCACTAAATCGGTTTTATTAAATCGCAGTGTGTCTAGGGTATTAGAGTGATGCTATGATTATTGACAAAATTATAAAATGGAATACGGTAAAGATGGTTGTTTTGAACTTTAATTCTGTAATGGGAAATAATCGAAAAAATATAATTCTGATAGCTTATTACGATGTCAGCCAATTTTGTATAATGGAGTTGAGCCGTAAACAATGAAAATAAGGATAATATTTAATATGTACGTATGTATGACAGTAAAGAATTATAGGAATTGTTGAATTGACAAAAATAAGGAAGCTTAGAAATTTGGAAATTTACCTGAATTTACAATTTGGGAAATTTAAAAGTTAATTAAATTTTAATTTTATTTTTTTTTTTTTATTTAGTTTTTGATAATAATACAAATAAAGAAATATTTGTTTATTGGACAAAAATGATGACTTGGTGATAAAAAGTGTTAAACTAAAATCTTCAATCGGAAAGGCAAAAATATTTCACGAATTTCTATTTGCCATTTTAGCGCCATTTTATTCTGTTTAATCATAATACACTCAAAACATTTTACTATAAATAGGTTGTTAAACAATTTTGTATTTAACTTATTTTATTTTAACTATTGTTATTGAGGTTACATAGAAGTTGAATTAGATTTCTGTTTTCTTAGAACAGTTGAGATTAAAAATTTGACTTCTTTTCTTATTTTAAATTTAATTTACAATCAATGTTCAATTATTAATTTCGAATTAATGCCGCGATTCTGAAACAAAAAGTGGAAAATATTCAGAAAACTAGCTTCGATCAGTTCTATGATCATTAGAAGATACCGTTTACGTTAGAAACTCAATTTGAAATGCGAATTCTAGAGTACCAAAACCACAACTGCTTGATACCTAAACTTACGACAGCAGGCCACTGCTGTAATAATGTAATAATGTTTGTAGAACCATTTGAGTCACTATATTAAAACCGACGGAATTAATATCAATAATTGTTTGTATTAGTATGTGACGGTAACCCTATTATTATAAAATACATAACAATGAAAAATTGTACTGATTCATTGTTTTATAATTTTTTGTTAGTTGTTGATACTGTAGGATTCGATCAAATTTAACAATTTAATTTTAGTGACTAGTCCAAATAATTTAGGTTTAATTTAATCAAATGAGAATGAAATATTGGCAAAGGACAAACAAGCGGAACACCAAAACGTCTGAATTTGATAAAATTCCATGACACTTTCAGAATTTTTGATAGTGAAATAACAACATTTAAAAAACCTCAGTATAAATTCAACGGAACAATAAAAATTCAATCATTTTATAACGTAGACGAATTTGATAAAGTTCAACATTTTTTTAACTCTTGAAAACGTCACATTTTTCCTGGGAATTCCAATCAAAGGTCTCAAATATCTTAAATATTAAAAATATCAATTTCCTCTGAAAATTCAAATTCAATTCTAAATGTAAACAAACCATACTACATTTTAAGATATTTGGGAGCTTAGCTTAAATCAAAATTTTCATATTGGCAAACATTCAGTCGGAAAAAAACTTTTTTAATCATTTTTAAAGAATCATGAATTCCTTCATGGTTAAGGTGACGAGGAACGAACAAAACCTCAGATTTCTCAATCTTTCATCTTGCTTGTGTTACTTTGCTTCTTTTAGTGCGCCTAATCGTAAGTATTTTAAAGGCATCTAAGTTCCCTTAGGTTAAAAATGGCACTGAGTAGAGGTAAATACGAAATTGCTGAACATGAAATGAGGTCTACAATTCCCTGCAAACCAGATATAAAATCATGATGCAAGTTTTATTCTACCTCTATAAAGAACATTAATTTGAAACACAACCTAAGCATGAGTTTAAAATTTAAAAACATGTTTAAATTCAATCATTTTTCCATAGAAAATGTAAACCTTTTTGCTAAAAGCTAATGCTTAAGTTTGCGGGCCAAATACCTGCTTGGGCACGACTCGGTAACGAGAAGATTAGAATAACATCAAATTTTGCTAACCTAAAATCACTCATTTTATTCGAACCCAGCCAAATAATTTATCAAATTACTTACACAAAGATTGTGTATAATATATAAAAAGCTTTAAAATTTTTTAGATATTCATTCAAAGACGATAGGTATGGCAGGGAACCCACAATAAAAATACAGTATAAACCTCCAATGAACGTACACATTTGTATTTTGTAACATTCAATTTGAATAAACGCTTGATTTATTTCAATAAAAATTACGATTACTTACTTGTTCGAGATCGTTATTTCATTGAAATTTGTTAAACCAGAACATTGGATTGCAGTGTATGTTCTGTAGAACTTTGACGTTTACAAATGTTTTTACCAAATTAAATTCAAGACTTTGTTATTTCTTGTTTTTACGTACAGTTTATAGATACGACAAAGAGATTTAAATAAAAAATTTGTTTGATAAAAACCCAAACGTTATCAATATATCATTCCGGTATTGAAATTAGTGGATTAATGTTAATGTACTTAACATTTGTGAAAAAGATATGCCGCACACTCCTGTATACAATTTGTTAAACACGGTTTACATATTTTGATTTCCATCAAAATCATGATTGGGCAGTTTCTTATTTTCAATATCGCTTACAATTTTGTTGACAGAACGTGTGAAATGTTAATCGAATTTTATCCGCGCTCTAATAAAAATGTTAAACTAACCAAGCATGTTATATATTATTGTTAACAAGTTTTTGTTTTAAATAGTAAACATAAGTCCACTTTTATGTACATAAACATTAAACACCTTTCGTTTTCTTCTTATTATTGTTTCTTGCTCCAAATCACTTTTTTTTTACTTCGCGTATATTTTCATGTTCAAGAAGTTTTTGCACCAAATTAAAGATAATTCTTTGACATTTTTGTTATAAAAATACAAAAATAAAACTTAAATATCATATTTTTTCTGAGGCATTATTTCCAGCTCAGTGAAAGGTAAAAAAATTAAGTAAAACTAAGTCATATCTTATATTTATGATTTTCATTTTGCTTCTTTAAAAAAAGTGAAATGAATAATAAAATAATAAAAAATTGTATTCGGTGCTCGGTGATTTTAAAGAATTTGGTTTTTATTTTATTATTATTACCATTTTTTTTATATTTCTTCTCAATTTTAAAATAAATATTTAAATTAAGAATTTCTTGTACATATATTATTATGTGAATGTATACGAGAAACACCTGTTCACGTCTCATATGTATATCTAGTCTATAAACTTACACACACTCACAAGTCACAACACTGGATGCGTGCGTTAATTTAAATCATAGGCTCTATGGCCTAATTAGACTTATTATATAATTATATAGTTAAACAATAAAACGTTTATAAACATTTGTTATACGGAAATGATTGTCAATTCAAATTTAAGAATTTTCAGAAAAAAAAATCTTTACACATATAAAATCATATAAAGAAATTCCATTTCCAATAAGTGGGGGTCAATTAACTTTCTAGATTTTTTTTTTCTATAAAAATCAATTTGTGATGAAGTGACCCTAGAGACTAGGAACCACTAATTGAATGAACAATTTCAGCGGGATAGTAAAGCCACAAAACTGTATTACTTTAATAGAATTACAACAACAAAACCAATATTTTACGCTCGAGGTCTTATGCTGCGTTGATCGAATTTTTATATGGCTA
Organism: Tipula vernalis; assembly: GCA_958295665.1. Classification (NCBI taxonomy): domain Eukaryota; kingdom Metazoa; phylum Arthropoda; class Insecta; order Diptera; family Tipulidae; genus Tipula; species Tipula vernalis. The sequence goes on along the minus strand of OY282560.1, from coordinate 178,867,475 downwards.
CAACAATACAAGGAAATCTAAAAAATAATTTAAAAAATTAATTTATCAGAAATTACCGACCGCAGGTAAGGTGGAAAATTAGACTTTTTTGCATCAACATTTGTCGCAAAATCGTCTCATAGTAATTATCGCTACATCGAATTCAGGTTTAAGAAAAACAGCCCGCTCCGACTGCATTAGTTTACATGGTTCGTAATGTTTTGGATTTACATTTTCAGCCATTTCTTAAATGCTGATGTCCCTCAAGGGTCCTTCCTATCTCCAACTCTTTTTTTAATTTTTATTTATCTCTTGAGGACAAGTTCCATTCGTCTTCAAACCGTTTTACTAACCGCTTCATCGCGAAGTGGCGTTCTCGAGGTGGGAGTTGGTTTGAGAGCTCAAATTAAGTGGAATCTTAATACAATTCTCAAATGGGGTGAGGACAATAGAGTTAAATCCAACCATAAACAGTTCCAACCGTGTGTTAACTGACGAATTTACACGATCATTTCGGATTGGCAACGTATCCAATTCATTCGACATGTTTATCTGATTATTAAAAACCAAATCTCCTGTGCCGGACAAACAAACACTGGTGGATTCAGCAATTCATTCTAGATTGGAATGTACCTAACTCCGATATTTGGATTGGTGCTCCAAATGCTTACTTGACTGCGCTCAACCCCATTCCTTCTTTCCTTGGATGTGCTGGGTGTCTTATGAGTATTCGTTTTTACATAAACATATAATTCCTAAGCGCCATCTATTAAAGACTAAAACAACCTCTAAAAAGTATTATGTAATCGAAATTATTACCTGAAATATACTCAATCAAGTAAGCTACGCTAGGTTTCCTCGCTTAGCTTTGCTGAAATGTGCAACAGGCCTAAAGCTAGGCGATTTAGCATAGCTAAAAATAGAAAGCGAGATTGCGAATTGTAATCTAGAATACTAGATGACGCTAGTAGAGACAAATGATGGCCAGAATTGAATTCTGGCCTTTTTGTGATTCCAATGCATCTCGGCTCGGTTAGTCAACAAATATTGCGTTCGGGTTAGTTCGGTTTACAAAAACAAAAATCGAACAACTCTTTTTACTCTTAACGGCACTATTCCATTGTAAAAGATTTACTGACTGCACATTAAAACGAAATAAGGCAAAACCCAATTTCCATTAAGAAACACATCCAAAGATTTTTTTATTTTTTATTATGGTTTCACGGATAAATTTTGACAGTAAACAAAAACAAGACCAACAATTATTAACAAAATTAAGTGTTATTATTGGGTACAAACACCGATTTAAATTTTTTTTCATTGTAATTTTTACTGACAAATATTTTTTCCAATGGAATAGCGGAGGGGATTGAATTAACTCGGCGGAAATTAATTCCACCGAAAATTTTGGTATTTTGAAATTAAGTCATTTTCAAAATGAATTAAATCCGGAAAATCTAACTTTTTTAGATGAAATAATTTCGCGCGGATTTAATTTAGTTTTTAAAAAATAAATGTCGCTGATTTAATTACATTGAAAAAAAAATTAAATTGGCGCGGAATAAATCAAATTTATCGACGAAATTAATTAATTTTCCAAATGAATTTAACTCCGCCTATAAATATGAATTTATTCCCCAATAAAAATTGCAAACACAAATATAGTCGTCGAAAGTAAAATGAATGTAACGTTATGAAATGAACTTATACTGAAATGTCATACATACGTTAGAGCTTCACGAAAGAGTACTAAAAATCTTATTAGATTACAAAAGAAAGAAATGAATTCACCAAATCGAAATCTTTCCCATACTTTACATCTAAAAAGTATTAAAAAACGTGTACTTCAACAAAAGATTGATATGAATTTAATTATTAATGTCAAACAAGTACTATTAAAATTAAACAAATAACAGTTTTTTTTATTGTTTTTCATTGCGAAATTAATTCATAATTTAAAATGAATTAATTTCGGGACGGATTTCATTCATAATAAAAAATCAATTAGGCGGCGTTAATGTCGCGAATAAATTCATACAGCGGAATACAATTAAGTTATTCTTCAACTAATTTCTATTTAGTTAAATTTTTTCGGAGCCGAATGTCGAAAGTTCAAATGTGTCGAAAGGCCGAAGGTCGAAAGGCCGAATATCGAAAAGTCGAATGTCGAAAAGTCGATTGTGTCGAAAGGACGAATAGATCGATAGGTTGAAAGGCCGAATGCCGAAAGGTCGATTGTGTCGAAAGACCGTTTGTGTCGAAATTGATTTTAATTTTTCATCTTTTTATGAAAGAAAATTTTCAAAATTTATATTTTTATGAAAACCAAAATTTATATTTTTATCAAAATTTTTGTATAAAAATGTTTAATATTAAATCGTCTTAAATATTAAAATCTTCTTACGTTTTTTTGTCATATAATTAAAAATTAATTATTATTAAGAAAAATAAATAAATTTTTTTTTTCCGACAAAATTTGATCATATTAACACTAGAACTACCAACCGGTCAAAATGACCGGTTATACATTTATTGAAATCAATTTTTTTAATTATTATGTTAATAAGTTTGTGAGAATCTGTGATGACTTTCATTATGACAACAAAGTAATTATGTTAAAATTCATCATAAACTTCCAATAAATGTACAATTCGTCATTTTGACGGGTTGGTAGTTCTAGTGTTAATATGCTACATACGCAAGATTTATTACCACGTACAGTTGTGTTCATATTAATAGCAGCGCTATCCAGAAGAAGAAAAAACTCGTATAAGTTTTCAAAAACGTAAGTTTGATTAAGATTTATTCATGAAATATATTTGATATTCTCATATTAAGCTATAAAAAGACAAACAAATATTTATTCTTTTGATTAAAAATTAATATAAATAAAAAATTCCATTTCATGGTGTTCATAAAAATAGCAGTCCGAAACAATGTTTAGGAATAATTAAAAAATTCATAAAAAAAAAATTAACAAGCACCACTTTTGTGTATTGTTTTTTAATAAAGCAGTCAATATTTAGTTGCTTGCCCATTGTTACGAATGAGGCATGCATGCGGACCTCCTTTTCATAGAGTCCACTAAGTTTTGACATCTCTCGATGGGTATTGTACTCCATGCTTCGTGCACTGCCTCCCACAATTGCTGGGCATTTTTTGGATCAAATTTGCTTACTTTATTTTTGACATCATCACCCACGTTTTCTATGGAATTGAGGTCCCGTGATTGCGTTGGCTACTCCATAAGATTAATTTTGTACTTGCGAAACCATGACTTCGCCTGTTTGCTTGTGTATTTTGGGTCGTTATCTTGTTGAAACGCCCATTTCAGGACCATTTCATACTCAGTATACGGTATAGTATGATGTCTTCAAGTATTTTAATGTATACAAATTTATCAATGATGCCCGTTATAGAATATATCGGCTAAACACCATAGCATGAGAAGCAAGCCCAAACCCTCAACTTTGCACCACCATGCTTAACGGTCTTTATTGTGTACTTTGGGTCGTGGGCAGTGTTTGGAGGTTTCCTCACATATTGTTGACGGCTTGTGGTCCATAAAACATTTCGCCAGTTTGCTAGGGGCCAATTGACGTGCGCCTTACCGAACTGTATTCTTTTTGCCACATGTCTCTTGCTGAGCAATAGTAATTTTCTCGGACTCCTGGCGGCCAATTTAACTTCTAATAGGCGCCTCCGTATAGTCACTGCACTTACAGGTACCTGAAGTTCTTTCTTTATCTTTTTTGAGCTGATATGAGAGTGGTTTTTTACCATTTGTATGATTTGTCGGTCAATTCGTTCAGTTGTTTTCCTTTTTGGCCCACGTGTTTCAGCTTTATCAGTCTATTTTACTGAATTACAGACCATTTTCGCAGAACACCAGATAATTTCTTGTATTTCACGGTAAGATTTTCCTTCACATCGAAGTTTTTTTATTAAAGTTTCGCTTTTCTTCCGTGCAGTGCTTTTATCAACCCATTAATTACTTTTCTAAAATCCAGTTAAATATGGTTTTTACACTTTACGAATTACGAGAGTAATTTGTACTTACCAATTAGTTAAAAAGTTGCAACTTTTCGTTAAAAACCTCACTTGAAATTATGTTTCTTGCGTTGCTGCTATTATTATGAATAGCTTGGTTCAAACACTCGCTAACAAATGTACTCGTAATCTCATAAAAAAGAATTAAGCATTTTTTGAAACAGTAATGATATACTGTTAATAAGTGAGGAGAGAAGGAACTTTCAGAGCATTGCCAACCTTGGAAAAGAATAATGAGTAAAAAATACTAAAGAGTTTAAAGCAAGGTAATGCGCTGCTATTATTATGAACACAACTGTATTTTCAATGTATTTAAATCATTTTACATTAAGAAATAATTTCACTGGTTTTAAATAATGACTTCAATCAATTAAGTGAAGAAAATTTTTGTGAAAATTCGGCCTTTCGACCCAATCGGCCCTTCCACACGTTCGGCCATTCGAGCCATTCGGCCTTTCGGCCCATTCGGCCTTTCAACACCTTCGGCCTTTCGACCCAATCGGCCATTAGACATTCGGGCTTCCGACACATTCGGCCTTCCGACCCATTCGGCCTTTCGACACAATCAGCCTTTCGACACAACCGGCTTTTCGACATTCGGCCTTGCGACATTCGGCCTTTCAACATCGAACGTTAAAATTAAATTTAGTTTAGAAGAAGCCGTTCCATGTTGTTGCCAAATAGTATTGCCAATATGTAATTCCAAAAATTCACAATTATTTTCTAACTATGACGATGTATTATTGAAGAGAATATAATTTTGTATACTCGAACATTCATTGTATACTTCTCATGGTAATAAATGTATATAATAGTACTATAAAAGGGCCTTCGTAAATGTTTTTAATTTTGAGTTAAACATACCTGCACTATCTTTATTATTATTATTTTAAGCCCTTAAAATTTAAGGTCAAAATTTAAGGTCGAGTATTGTTTTATTTTAATTGGGTTCAGATTTTGAAGCTTTGCGTTCAAAACACAATTCGAATACAAATCTTCCGCATTGACGCAATTTCGACTGAATTATCTGGTATTAATTGCAATAACTACGCAGTTGCTAAATTTGTGAAAACACTCTATAGACTTTTTCTAAGTGTCTTAAACGTTAGGTCATTTAAGGCTTAAATGAACTAACATTTAAGATACTTAGAAACAGTCTATAGGGTGTATTCAAAAATTTAGCAACTGCGTAGTTATTGCAGTTAATACCAGATAATCCAGTCAAAATTGCATCAATGCGGAAGAGGTATTGAAGGACTGCACAAACTGCGTTATGGCTGCCCTCGTAGATTTGATTTTCGAATGTCGAATTGTGTTTAGAACGCAAAGCTTCAAAATCTGCGTAGTTGACTGAATTATTGAATGAACCCAATTCAAATCAAACAATACTCAAGTGATTTTCTACTAGATGATCCTTAGTTTTAGTTTTACAAATAGAATTGGTTTAAACTCTATTCTAAGATCACGGCTTCATGATTACGCTAATAAATTGTTGAATATCAGCTCAGAACAATTAGATTTATAGCAAAACTGGTGTCAAGTCAACTTTATCACATTAATTTTGTTAAAATTGGATTTTTATACAACAAAATGAAATTAAAATAAAAATATTTCATAAAATTTTTTAAAATAAACAAAACTTTATTTAATCGATTAATCCGTATCAAAAAATTCTAATCCGATTAATCGTTAATCGAAATTCAACCAAATCGATTAATCGACCATGCCCATGTTCTTAGTAGCGAAAAATCTCGTTGTTTTCTTTTTTCTCAACTTTAACAGCGGGAAGTTTCACAAACTCGCACGCTTTTATAAGGAAATTAGTTTTTCTCCCATTAACTACCGTTCATCCCATTAATTGCCGTTAAATAAAAATAAGAAAAAAACAAAATTTTTAGTTTTTTTCTTTTTTCTCTACATCGGTGCCGGCGATTTTCACATATGGTAATATTTATGTAAATAGCTTATTGATTCGAGTGTAACGGCAAACGTTATCGAAATATAAACGAAAACATCCAAAAAAAACATAATTTTCCACTTTTCCTTTTTTCTCCAAATTAATGGTAGCGATTTTACAAATATAATTATTGTAACAGGTTTTGTTTGATTAAAATTCGCTCATCGGTTGTCGAGATACAACTAAAAACAAAGCACGACAACCAAAAACGGTGAAAACTTTGCTCATTTTTGAGACGTTGCCAGGTCGCAAACACAAGGTTCTACCTTTGAGAAATTGTTCTCTCTTTCATTTGGATAAATCCGCTTTCTTAGTTTTCCTCCGCCTTTGTTTAGTTTTCTCTATTTGACTTGTTACACCAAAAAGGAACTGAAGTTTCCATACAGGACCAGTTTTTGAATTCTGCTAAACTAAGTTAAACTGCTAATTAGAGTTTAACCGATGATGAATGACTTCGGTTTAAGATTTAATCTTATAATTTTACGAGATCGCCGACTTTCTCGTCCACGTTTCCTTCGCTTTATAAATAGTCACCTGTTTTTAATCACTTAATATTTTATGATCTTTCCTGCTATAGTTAAAACTATAATAATTTTATAACTTGTCTTGTCGCTGTTGTCTACATACATACATAGGCCAATTATTAATTTTAATTTTTTTTATGCAAACATACTAACTACTAACGTTTGTTGTTTGTTTTATTTTCTTATAAAATTTATTAAAGTAATATAAAAAAAAAAAAATCTCAAATATTTACTTTCCTTTCATCTTAAGAGAAATATAAATTTTATTAGTAGTACATACAGATAAATATACACATATAAGATGGAAAATAAAACTAAACTGAAAGAAAAAAAATGATTCGAGGCAACAACAGCAAACGTGTTTCTCTATTTTGTGTGTTCTAAATTTATTGGAAAATTTATTAGAAAATAACATGAGAAACTTGTTCGCCAAGTATGTGCGCCGCAATTATTCACCGCGCGCGCACACTGATAATAAAAAGTGAAGTTAATGATTTATTTATTTTTGTTTTTTGTTTTAGCTTCTTCAAAATTTGGGGAAGGTAGATCGTACAGAGGATGATATATTCGATGAACATTTAACTAATTATTCAAGGCAGCAAACAAGTGCATTACGATTACAAAAAGAGTTCGGCAATTATATTCGAGCTATAAGAAGTAAGTAAATTACCTCAAACCGTTTTCATTTCATTTTTTTATACTTTAAGAAAATAATTAGTTATCGCAGCTTCCCATCTTTGTAATATTAAATACATATTTTTGTTTTGGGAAGATGACGTAAGGACATTTATTCTACCTTCTTAAGAATGAATGAATATTAACCCACACGAATTTTATGATGAGAATGACGTGGAACGTAATATTTTGGGATCGAGTGGGAACGCGAATCTTTTTTTAATTTGTTAGCAAAACCAAGATTAAAGCATTTAATTTTTTAAGCAATTTAGAAGCATTAAAACGAAAAAATCCTGGGTGATGAAACACTCATACTAAAACACACCATACACATAATTGTGTTGATTTTATAAATCTGTTTTCTTACAGCCTCATTACTTCCAAATCAATTTCTAAGTTATTTCAATAATATTTTAATGCTTATTGGCAATGTGAAAAAATAAATCACATGGCCTTATTTTAATCACCTTGCTCTCATATTTATCCAATTAGCAGGAATTTGTCTCGCGAGGGATAAAATAAATTAATTATAAATAAAAGTAAAATTGAATTTGACTCAGATCTGCACACTAAACAAATTTTATCGGAACATCAGCAGAGGAAACACCACCTCCAACTTTCACCAATACCTTATATACAATTGAAACGTCTGATTAGAGACGCGTTAAGCTCTATTTGGGCTTCTCTAAGCTATATCTTTTTTTAAGTCCATTCACATTTGACCATAAAATATTTTTTATTTTTTAAATTTTCCTCTTGGCAAGGTCGGAGCGAAATCCATTTTGGGAAAATTGTATTTTCTATTAAAATGCAGATTCTGGCCTTAAATTTTATGTATATACTGCAGGTTGAGATCGTGCAACCTGAAAATTCGTAATCCTTTGACTTTAATTCATTTTCACATACTATGTGACACATAGTATGTGTTGTGCGAAAGCTGTAGGTAGTCAACTCAACGAATGATGCGAACGAATCGCTTTTTTATGTTCGATAACTGCCACATAATTTAATTTATATAGAGAGTTTGATTGATGGGTCGCTAATTCTTTTTCTTATTAATCTCCTATATTTTGACATCTTCAATACTGCTCCCACAATTCCACAACATAAAGAATTGTAAAATTCACTCATTTTTTAAAATAAATTTAACTGTTAACAGTTTTATAACACTATTAATGGCACAACGATTTGTTGCACCCGATAAAAATTGAGTCGAGTTTTATAGTAAGAAATCAAACGAATTCCGCTTGTTTAGTTGTTGATGGACCGATTTTCTTGAAGTCAATCGAAAAATGACGCCGCTGACTTTATTATAAGTCAATCTAAATTTTCGACTCAAACGACGTATTTTACTCACTACAATTCGATTACAATAAACTTATACCGAATTTTCACCGTCATATTATAATAGCATAATAGTTTGTTTGTTTGTTTCTATCTCTGCAATCTTTTCTGGGCCTCAAAGGCACTCCCAACTCTTTCGCAGTTCGCTTTTTACGTCTTGCCTTACGCAGTAGACAAATCGAGGACGTACGGCTATAGGTCCGTTTTGCTTTGACCATTGCTTCATGCCAGTCTATAGTAATGATATGAAAGGTGGGTCCAGCTCATGGATTCTGCACTCTCAACAGGGGGTCATAGTTAGTTGTGTTCATCTTCATCACCGATCGTAATCAGATGATGAAAAATCCCTTTGGCATCCCACCCCTTTAGGGATTCGAACCCGGTACCTCTCGATCCAATCGCCGCAGCTCTAACGGCTGTGCCTTTTGGTCGGTAGCATAAAAGTTTATTATAATATTTCGTTATACTAGCTATCAAATATATAATAGGTAGCAAATGATGATTTTAACGGTGCAAATATGCCAGTGTATAGATTTGTTCGAATTGTTATTCAAATTAAATTTTTTTAAGGTGGCGGTCGTACTGTCTTTTTAATATTTTTTCTTTTTCTTCAATTAATATTTATCAAGTAATTATAAATATGCATAAAATATGGGTTTTAATCATTTTTCGCTGCTAAAATAATGAACTGCACCCAAGTTCGCACGCACAAATTTAAAACGTTTTTAGCTTTACACCAAATGATGGACCTATAAGGAATAATATTGTACTATTTTACTATTGATGATGGAAACTTGGTATTATTATGTCATAAAACTATAGAGGAATAATATATTATTACTCTCGTTTATAGTTATTTATACATGTATCAACGATTTTACAGGAAAAGATGAAACGACATCTACAAAAAATGAAGACGGCGATTTTTGGGTTTGTTTCTCGGGTTTTCTCCCTTTTTTTCTGTTGTGTTTCATTTTGAATGTAAATTAGTTTTAAATAAAACAAAATTTTTATTTGACATCTGTGCATCCACAAAAATCTTTGAATGTAAATTACCGTTAAATCTTTTTAAATGTCAGCAGCTATATTGTTTCACTTCTTCCAAAGGCAATACACATTTAAAAGGGCAAATAACGATGAAATGAGTGGGGAAGATCTTGAAATTTTAACTTTTACTTGAGAGAGAAAAAGGAAAAAAGAAAAGCGAAAGTCAAGAAAGTCATGCAATTAAACAAATCGTCTCATTTAAATAAAAATAAATTTCTTTTTTAAATCCAGTAATATTTTGAATCGTCGTTGTAGCCACATTTCCCTATAACAAGAGATCCGGACTGGGATTTTCCACAAAAGGCGAGAAACGAGCTTAAGTCTCTTTTGACTAACATTGAATTTAAACACTATATCGCTAGTTAGAAATCGTTTTCTAACGCTATCTTAGCTAGCTGGAACAGAATGCTTTGCAATTTTGCTTACAACAACAAGAAATTTTGAATCGCTCCTAGAAATTGAACGTGTCCATTTGCGAAAAGTAGACAGCTGTTTAACACTCATCGATACATTAGATAAACGCTGCGTTTTACTGAAGCCCCCAATATAACTGACTAAGAAGGCAATAGAATAAGCCAAATCGAATAAATTAAATGGAGTAAAAATGTATTCTTTCGAAAAAAGGCTAAACTCAGGTCTAACAAAACAAACAGGTCTAAGTTTACATTGAAAGAAAGCTTTTGGATCAAAGTTTTGATGAAATGCGGCTATATGTAAAAGCAATACAACGATGACCTTAGAAATATCAGAACTAAATATGATAACCTCCAGACCCTCGATCCACCGTAGTTATCAGTTTGTTATTTACAAACCTAAACAAATGAGGTCTTAAAATAAGAAAACCTGTATTAAGAAAGATCTTCGTTATGAGTTAAAAATATCTTTTTTATATGGAAAACTGAAACATTTCATTATTTTAAAGTTTCTTAAATAAAAACTTTGTTTTCGCAAAAATCTTTTAAAATCTAAACTGAATTATGTAAGACCTTAATTCGTTTACTAAAATGATTTAACTATTGTTTGTATTATATTATTTCATAATTTGAACACATATCTTAATTCATTGTAAAAATGAAATATATTCGATTCTAACACTACAAATTAAGCTAAATATCAATAGAAACGATTCAACTCGGTTTGCACCGTTGATGAAGCACTTTGCAATTTGATACAAGTTTGTAATCTGAAAAATGTATAAACTGTGTTAATAAAAACATTAATAAACCAATAAACGGCTACATTCTAGTACATCTAGCAATGCAAACTGTTGCTATTAGCAAAAATGGTGGAATTGCTAGTGACAATTTTAGAGAATCTATTAAGAAATTACATTCTCGATGCGTCTAGCAAATCCGCCATATTATTTTTGTTCAGCGCGATGCTGAATTAAATTTTGACAATAGAGTTTTGCACAACGACTTAACGACTCAAAAATGGATAGTCGAAATGAATAGCAGATGGACTGATATCCACTATCGCCTAAAAGCCACGTATTTTCAGGGAAATCTTGCGAATGTAGAAACGTACAAAGTCTCGAATTTTTAAAAATATGCGTATCATGTGTCACATGCCATCTCACAGCAATGCCCGTAAATATATAATTAGAGTTACAAACCTAAAATAAATCCACATAATTTTAATAATTTCGTTTTTGGTGTATCATTAAAATAATCTACCGCTTGAACATTTACCGAAGAATATCCTTTTCTATTCAAAAAACAGTAAGCGTCGTCTACCTTGAGTTTTTTTATTGCAATCCCTTTGATGCACTCAACAACATTTGGAAACCTATATTTTTTATAAAAATCCCGCTTGACTAGATGCAAATTTTCGAGTGAAATGGGAAATTTTAGAAACTCCTTATTAGTTTTGGAATTCATCGTACTTAAAAATTGTTCCACCAGTTTACTTACTGTTGGTTGCTGGAGGTTTTGAAAGTTCAGTTCTCCAGAAACAAATTAAAAATTTTCACAGCCCAAAACGTGCAATCTTATAAACACCTGCAAACAACAGCAGCATTTGAGAATTAATATTTGATTTAACATCTCAAAAACTTGATAGCAAGATTTTTCCTATTTTGATTGCTAATAGCTAACAAAAAATGGTTGAGAATGTGAAAACTCGATTTCAGCTAGCAAAGTTGCTAATTTGCTTGTAATGTGGTATCGAAAATGTAGCCCAAACGGTGGATTCTAACTGGACTAGAAGTATTGTCTATTGCCGGTTATAAAATGTGGCGCCTTTCGTAGTCGCTTTCGTAGTCGTATTTGTTTGAAAGAATGAATAGTAAATACTGAAAACTCCTTGAAGACGGAAATCCATTATAATAGAAACCTTAAAAAAACCGAAATAGATCAAATCTGTTTTTAAATTTAAATATTTCATTTATAAACAAACTTTATGTTGTTTAGGCACCTATTATGAAATTTTTCGATTTCTGATTTTTACGATGTCGAAAGAGTGATTCACCACGCATTTACCTTATACATATTATGAAACTTGTTATACCGAATAATAAACATTCACAACCCTGTATACATTTTTAAAAAAATTTGTTTATTTAAAATCTCTTATTTATTTCAATTGAAAATCAAAATTATTTTACCAAAAATACAAAATATAATAAAACTTACCAATGCCGGAGCCTTTAAATGCCGGAAACTTGTCTGAGTCGGAAAATTTATTCTCGAAATTTGTTTTTATACTAAACTAAATTTGATAATGTCGGAAACTTATTAAATTCTGAAGCTGAATCCTAATTATAAATATTTTTAAAAATAACAGAAATTGAAACTAATCTGAAGAAGGATTAAAAGACATATTACTGCAGCACAATATCGTTGTGTCAGTTGTGACAGGTGACACCGAATCTTATTTAATGAAACATGTTTTAATAACTTTACGATACCGCATGGCAAAGTTGAAAAACGTAAGATGGCAACATTAAGTCGGAAAAGTATTATTTTCTACATTATTAAAAAAAAAAGTATTTTTTAAAGCCGCAAATCGGGTGTTGCTTACAGAATACGTCGACTTAGTATTTGTTATGCTTGATCAACTTTTGTACTCGACCTGAATCGCTCATAGGAAATTTTTTATTTATCCAGCGGATATTCGGGTATTTTGCTATAAAATGATTCGAGAACCGGACTTTTAGTTTCCTCGGGTAATTTCAAACCCTTTAAAAAAAATTGATTTTTATTTTAAATTTAATATTTTTACAAAAACAATTAAAAGATTACAATAAAAATTTAAACAATTTTTATCAAATGACTTCAAAAATACTTTGCGAGTTCATTTAAGTTCGCTTATCACAATCAGCGTTCAATTGAGTTCGTCTACCTTGCATTATATCTTTGTTGTTCTTTAAAATGGCTTTTATTCAATTTGACATGGACTAAACCAATTCCTAAGACGATAAATTGGGAGAAGACTACATCTCGATATTCCTCTTCAAATAAATCTCCTCAAATCTAAACTCTTCACTAAGAATTTCTTCTAGAATTCCAATGAGTTCCAGTCTATTTTCCTTGTACCTTTGCTGCATTTTTGTCGTGAGATAGCCGATTTTTATAAAAACAAAACGTAAACTTATTAAAATATCGCTTTAAAACTGCAGACATTGATGGACGAACTTCATATCGCATTTTATTTGTCAAGAAATTAGATTTGAAATTGGAGTTCAATTTTTGTCGAATAAAATAGCCATCCAATTCTCGTTTGGAATTCGATTGGTTTTTAAAGTTTAAGAGAGATGTCAAAATTTAGCTTCGCATTTATCGTACTTGAATATAAAAACTCGGTGGAAAACGTGTAGAGATGAAATAGTGACATCTATAGTTCAGTACGAAAACACCAATTTTCTTATATAGCTAAACTGCTTACTGCAAAATGAAATTTTGCGATGAAATTTTCATTTTCGATTTCGGTTGTATCATTTTTATATGAAAAATTTCATTTCACTCCAATTTATACCGCATCCCCAATGAAATATTTTTTACTTTTGCCATACAGGATTGTATGAATTTAATATTTTATTTGTATAACTAACAAAAAAGTTTATACATTATGTTGGAAATTCATACAATCCTATACAGGGATGAGAAAGTTGTTCCTTTAGTACTTTTTTCGGTCCTTTCGAAAATAAAAAGTACTTCGATACTTTTGATCAATATTTCAGTCCTTTCGAAAAAATATTTATATTCCATTTTTTCCGTAACAGCTAGGCTAGGCAGCACTTTCAAAGATCGTATCAGTTTTCGTTGGATAACCTTCGAATTTCGACTAAATTCAATTCTAAAATTGTAACCGCCGAGACGACCGAATACCGACGACAAACAAACGTAATAACGTTTTTTTCTTATAATTTTGGTGGGCAAGGAGCATGGTCTTGTTCTTGTAATTGTAACTTGTAACGGTATTCCGTTCGGTGGGAGGGAAATATAGTATCTATTATATTTCTTATAAATAACTAAAATGGATATGTAAATTAATTTTGGTTTAGTTAGCAAATTTCATCTTTTCTTTAAATTTTAATCACAACACCAAGCGCGAATTCTAAATGCGAGTGAACATTTTTCTATAAAATTATGATACAAAAAACAATTTTATATTTTTGTACATTTATAATGTTTATATTGTTAGTACGATGTTTTCAATCAAATTAAATTTAATTAAATCCGAAAATTACTTCCAAGTTTGAGAAAATCGAAAATCAAATGTAAAATGTGAGCGAATACAAGCGAATTTGGTTTTCTCTAATTTTGAAGTAATTTTCAGATTTAATTATATTTAATTTGATTGAAAAAGTCACACTAATATTATAAATAGGCAAAAATATTTTATATACGTGACTTTTAAATTTAAAAAACAAAAAAAAAAAATTACTTGCTTGATTTGAATAGCCCCGAGTTCTAAACAAATTATCTGTACCGACTTCCAAGTTCTGGTCAATTTAGCAACAGAATACCTGTATGTAATGCTTCACAATATCAGCATTTAACCTTTTAACTGAACCTTCCTAAAAAGATTAAATGTTTAAATATCTTTTTGTTACTTTTAGTGACATAAATAAATTACTGTTGTCTATGTCCAATTTTTGGTAAACTTGAGTTATATATATGTGGTCACAAAACAAAGGGGCACAAGTCGAGTTGTGCCCTTTTTTATTCGATTGATTCGATTTCATATGTGTAGTATCAATTTTTCGTAATATTCCGGCAACTACAAATAACCGTAATTACGATTTTCGATGATTCTTAGTTTTAAAAACGATTTCCTGAATAATGAGAATTTTCGAGTTACACCCTTTGTTTTATAAGCACAGATATGTAGCTAGGGTAAAACGACCATAAGGGATCCAAATTTTCCATCAAAATTCAGTTAACTCCAATCGTTTCTGAAATATTTTTTTTTTAAATTTGTCTATTTCCACAAATGTTTACTATCGTATTGATTTACTTTGTCTATATCCTTGAGATTCGTTTTTTTGTCTACCTCCAAAGCAAAGCTGTAAACAAATTTTGATTTAATTTTGTTAGATGTGGTTTATGGTATATCCGTGGGATTTGATCTATATCCGTTAATTTTTTCTTCAGTTCTATTTTTTTGTCTATATCCTTGAGTTTTGCAGTATCCTTAAGGGATGCTTCCTCAACATCACCAAGATGTCAACAATTTAATTTGGGGTTCCATCGTCCTAAAATGATCTGTGCGATAAATGCGAGGCATTCAATCGAATGATGGGGCTGCGTCCGTAGAGCAAACCACCGAGTACGAGGCACATGTTCTAAATAAAACTTACCTAAGGCAAACTGTTTAGAATTTTCAGCTTTGATATGCAAAATGCCTTCCAACTCCTCGAAGCTGACAATTCGAACTTCTTTTATAAGCGAACATTTTGCATATCTAATTAAATGGGAATGGTTCATGGTGATAAAGAAGTTGCAAATGCAATTTTGTACGTATTAATATTATAAAGTAAACATTTCATTCGAAATAGGTAATAACTTTGATATTTTTAGGTATGAATCTATTTGTGGCCGCGAAGGTATTCACATTGCAAATGCGCTTATAAAAATGTTAGAAAGTTAGATATATGTGTGTGCTGCAAAACAGGAATTGCATTATGTCCTTTACTCTACAGCAATTTTTAAATACAGGCTCATCGCCTGCACAGAACTGGATTGAACAAAAATTTTCGGAAGGGGCCACAGCAATATACAAGATATTGACTCTGCGCATAGCGTTTGGAAAGAAATTTAAAAAATAAATGTATATATTTCTTGTGAGCCTGCTAAAAGAATATGTCTAATTACCAGAGGGAAGATAAAAGTTTTGTTTTATAAGAATATAATTGAAATCTGGAATGGTCGTTCATCGCCCTATGGAGGGCATGTTTCACACTTTGACAATATTGCATTTAGAATTTTTATTTATTGCCAAATGCAAAATTTTTTGTTCAGATTAGTTTTACGAAGAACCAATAACTAAAAATAAAAGAGTCTTAAATTTTGTCAATTAATTTAACAATAATTTTTAATCATGAAGTTATTACACGAATTAATTAATTAATTCAAATTAAAATTAAAAAAAAATTGTAATTTAAAAATTGTAATATTTTTATTTATGCTAAAAAAATTAGTATTTCCAAAAATCGAGGATATAGGCAAAATTGTCATGGATCTAAGCCTTTGGAAGAAAAGTTAGTTCAAAACTGGACATAGACAAAACTGTTAAATTTGAAACTTAAATAATTAAAATGCTTTCTGAGTTTGAAGCATTGTACTTCGTAATTAAGCTTTCTTCTAACAAATCTATTTGGAAACCAAAATTTAGTAAATAAACCGCTCAGAAACATCTTCAACTTTCCAGCTAAACTTCTGCAAAACGCATCTAAGGACAAGGATAATTCTGAGCCGACGATATGTAAACACACCAAAAAATTAAAAAGTACCTTAAAGCCCAATTTAGTCCTCTGTTGCTCAACATTTTAGTACTTTGGAATTTATGTCAATTTCTTCCCTGATCCTATAAGGCAAAATTAAAAAGTATTTCAGATGCGGTATTAGAATTCAGTTGAATACTGAAACAATATTAAAAGTATTTTTACCCCTAGGATCAAAAATGTAGCCTAGCAACAATCATATTCCCAAAAATAAAAATCCCACATAAAATCTCAAAAACGTACAAAATAGTATGTATCATTAAAATGGAAGATCACATTAAATTTTTGAGTTGATTTTTCGGCATTTTTTATAGACAAATATATTAATTGTTCATGGCAATCCCAATATTTTCGATTTGGTAAATCAGAAAAATACAGAGGCCAATCGCTCATAATCACAAATTGTGATGTGGTTGGCTTAATTCGTTGGGTTAGTATGGTATTGACGAATGTAATTTAGCGAATTGCGGATTCGTGATAAATTGGGTAATGCTTCGTCAACCTTGCGGACACAGATCAAAAGAATTGCTCGTTTTTTCTGGATTTTAATAATTCTGGATTTTTTTCAATCAAATGTAGTGATCACAATTCAATTTAATTATTTAAATTGTAAGCATCGTACATATTGCGAAACGTCAAACAAAAGAATATTCTTTTTGGGATCACCAAGTTTTCTAGAAAGAACAAAATCTAGATTGGACCAAATCTCGAGAATCATTTTTAAATTTCTCCAAAAATCTCTAAACGCATCATCCTAAAGAAAATCACGACACATTAAATAAAATAGTTTCGAACTTTTATAAAATGTTTTTATTATGATTTATAAATAAAAGTCTTAAAAGATATTAGTGGGTTTCCAATCGACAACCGCAAAGTACTTATAAGCACTTATTGTTCATGTCTTTGCTAGATTTGCTATAGATAATCTAGTAAAGATATGAACCTTAAGTGCTTATAAGTACTTGCGGTGGTCGATTGGAAAGACACTATTAGACCTGTAAAAAAAGTACTTGAACAAAAATCTCGATTTTTTATCAGCAAAAAGCAAAATCAGTTTGTAAGTCCCTTGAATATTCCATATAACATTTTTGAATTCAATTTTTTTTTTTTTTTTTTTCATAAACTGACCACCTCCGTAAAGTGAACAAAATTGCTCGGTCCCTTGAATGGTCACTTTAGAGAAGTTTCACCGTATATCATTTTTGTTGAACCACTCGTGTAGTTTCATTCTGCCTTTTTTCCTCTTTATCTACAGCCTTGGCCAAAAGTATTGAGCACCCATGATATCTTACAGTTTTTTGGAGAGTATCAAATTGAAATAAATTGAAACCATTTTTACAGATTAATATTACTATTTATTCATAAAAAATCAATATTTTGTGGGCCCCCACCCTTTGCCATAATTACGGCAGAAATTCTTTTCGACATAGAGTTGACAGGTTTTTTACACTCTTCAGGACGTATAGAGTTCCATTCTTGGCGCAGGCGACATTTTAGCTCCTCTTTTGTGTTTATTTTGTGGCGCCTGATTTTGCATTTTAATACACCTCATAATGTTCTACGGGGTTTAGGTCTGGAGACTGGGCAGACCACTCCAGAAGCTCAAAGCCTTTTTTTCGAAGCCATGCCAATGTGCGAGCAGCTTTGTGACATGGCGCGTTATCTTGCTGAAATTTAACGCCAGCCATGTTCGTTTCACCAAAAACTGTTGAAAATGAGGGCAGCAACGCAGATTCAAGGACGTTTATATATTTTAAAGAGTTCATGTGGCCCTCACACACGAAAATTTCGCCAACTCCAGAAAGAGTCATGCATCAATCGTCACACCAACAGTACCAAAAATCTGAAATAAAGAAAAAATATTAAGACTTCGAAAAACTAAAATATTTTTATCATATTGTTTAATTTTAATAGGGTATAAAATTTACTAACTTACCTGAAAGCTTGATTCGGTCAAACTTTGGTATTTTTGGGCCCATTTATACCGAGCTTTCTTGTTGTTTTCGGAGAGCCATGGTTTCTTCCTGGCTTTACAGCCTCTCAGACCAGCTTCCTGAAGCCTTCTACGAGTGGTTCGAGAAGAAATTGGTTTTTTAATTTCTACTGACCACTCAGCGCTAAGGTCTGAAGAAGTTTTTTTTTTTCTAAATTTCAATAACTCTCTCACTAGATTTCGGTCCTCACGGTCTGTGGTGATGCGTTTGCGTCCGGTTCTGTCCCTATTACTATGTGATCCGGTTGCGGAAAATCGCTCAATAGCATATTGCACAGATCGGCGTGAACATTTCACAGTTTTAGAAATTTCTACCAGTGATTTCCCTTGCTCATGCAGAAGCTGTATCTGCACACGTTGCTCTGAACTAGGTTCATTTTTTTTTGGGCATATTAATACAATATCACTATATTTAACAGTACAAAACACGAAAAGCGCACTAAATCACTGGATGTGTTTACAATAAGCGAAAGTAGCGAACTGATAAATAAATACAGAAATGGTAAAATGACAATTTTTTTGCACCAGATGTTGTATTCCCAGCAGCTTGTAAGCCATTGTTTTAAACCTTTTTAGATGCTTAAAAAAATCATCCTCACACAAAATGGATTGTTTTCTGCTATACTTATCGTGTACGTGCGAAATTTGTAGGGTGCTCAATACTTTTGGCCAAGGCTGTATAAACTAATTTTAATTTATGTGTAAAGAGGTAAGAACAGACAGATTATATTTACATCCGTAGCTCTTTTCCCTATGTGATAAAAGTATTTGTATACTTCGTTATGTAGAACCAAAACCAACAAAAATGTCTATAAATGCCAAGCTTCTCAATATTGTTATTTGCATATACCTATCCCACAGTTCTCATTCGGTTCAATTTCTTTAATTTTGCACCAAATAATAATAAACAACAGTTAATTTTTTTTTAAAAAACAAACAAATATGTTGAATAGAAAATTTAAACATGATCAATTTTTATTATTGCGGCAATAGCCTTCACGTAATCCAAGCGATCATAATTATTTAAGTTATGTAAAATAAATTATTTCGTGCTGCTTCATAAAAATTCCATTGCCCGCGATCAAATCCTGGTAGAAAATTGTTCTCAATTAATATTTCGTAATATTTATCTCGATATACAATAAATGAAAAAAGAAATTATCTGAGAAACCTAAATGTGCGATTTACAGTCTAAATGTGAGTTTAATCATATAAAGCTAAATTGTCCAAGTTAAATTGTTCCCTAGTCGAATTATACCAGGGGGAATTGTCCCAGTCTAAATCAAAATACACAGCATTACTAAAGGGAAGAAAATAATCAAGGGACGAATGATAAGGAATTGGAGTTGGGAGTTCAGTCTTCAAGAATTCTATTTTTGATATTGAGTTTAAATTTCTGTTATAAACCGGCGTATAATATAGGAAAATTAATAAAGTATTCTCATTCTTAAAATGCAGTTGAATCTCTTGCCAAACACATTGCTCGTGGGCACACATTTGTTTTACATTCACATGCTACTAGTATGTGCCAATTCTGACTTGATAAGTTTTGCTGTGATTGCAAGTTAGGCACAAATAGAATGCTGTGAAGCTATCAAATGACTTAAACATCTATAAATAGCATAGCATTTTGTTTTGATTGTGTCGTTTATTTTATTTTCAACAGACTTGGTTTATTTTATTTTTATTATGTTACACTCCGACATAAAAATGCATCCTTGAATATAATGAAGAAATCTACTACCTAAAATAGTAAGCGTCCAAAATTTACTTGTTTTAATCGCTAATTTCTTGCGTCATGCGAGAAAAAAATGTAATTTGTGTTGTCTTTACCTGTAATTTCATATAGGTTAATAGAGTAATTTATTTACTTTATTCTCTGTGCTCGCAATTTAGTAAGCTATAAACTCTAGTTTGTGGCGCGAGAGACATTTTAAAATCGTTTAGTATGCACTAAACTGCTTTTTATTTATGTACATAGTTGGTGACTTCATCGTTTAAAAATTGAACTTAAATATATATTATTGTTTACCTTGAAAATTGTGTTTATCAATCGTTTGAATCAATTTTCATTCATCATTTGGCTTCTTCCATCTTGTCTTAATTGAAAATTTATATGTAAACAATGATGAGATCTTACTTGTTTAGTAAAAAAAAACTCACAATAATTAAATTATTTGTTTGAATATTTTTAGCTGTACAAACGGTATCCAAACAGTTAATGGATGCAATAAGTGAGGTGTATGAAACTCAATGGACAGGTTCCGATGCAGTACAAGCTCAAATTCAAGCTATAGAAGTTTTATATCAAGACTATCAGCACAAATTGGCCGATCAAGTATTATTGCCATTAAATACTTATGCAGCACAGTTTCCCGAAATGAGAGTAAGTGCAGGGTAGTTACGTTTGAGCATGAGAACTGTATTAATTTATACATTTTTTTTTGTTTAATCGAAATAGAAAAAAATAGATAAACGTAATAGAAAACTAATTGATTACGATGGTCAACGGCATAATTTCCAAAATACTCAAGCGGCGGCGGCTAAAAAAAAAGATGATATCAAAATAACAAAAGGACGTGAACAATTGGACGAGGCTCGTCGTACATATGAAATGTTGAACAGTGAATTGCATGATGAGCTACCGGCTCTTTATGATTCGCGAATATTATTTTTGGTAACAAATTTGCAAACACTTTTTGCTTCAGAACAAGTATTTCACAATGAAACGGCTAAAGTATGTTTTTTTTTTTATTAAGAAATAATGTTTATTTAATTTAAAAAATGTAAATGTGTCTTTTTATTTATTTAGATATATTCAGAATTAGAATCGGTTGTTGACAAATTGGCAACAGAATCACAACGTGGTTCTTATACATTTAAGAAAATTGCACCAACAGTAAATTCAAATCCATCAAGTCCACCAACATCACCAGTTAAAACCATGAATTCGATTATTTCTTCGACGATCGTCGCAAACAATAATAATAATAATAATAGCTATCCAAATGTTGTAGCGAACGGTAATGGTACAACTAGTAATCCAGAAAGTCGTGAGTATCTCATAATGTTTATGTTGTAATTTTTTGAATTAACCAATGATTTTATATGTGTTTTATGTTTATGATAATAATCTATGCATTTGCATGATAATAATCCGTCACATTGTTTTTTTTTGTTGTTGTCGTGTGTTTATTTGTGTGTATACTTTATTCCAGCTACATCACAATCACCATCTTCTCCATCCCCTATAGATCAGAATTTCGAAAAAATAAACATAACAACAACAGAATCGGCGATTATTAGTAATAATAGTAATAATAATATTGATGAAAAATCATCAAATGATATCGAGCCAACATATCAAAATACCGAATCAATATTGAATAACGAATCTCTTGTGAATAACATTGAAAATGATAATGAAATGGATACTAATCTATCTAATCCATCAATTGTTATTAATAATAATAATAATAATAATGATAATATTAATGTTGATGATGATAATAACGAAAAGACAATTAATTCAACATCATCTTCACCACAACCTCCAACGTCACTACCATCATTACAACAGCAATCGCCACCGATAACAGAAGAACCAATATCAATCGCATCATCATCGCCGCTATTATTACAATTATCAAAAGAAAACGTAGCAAATTTGAATGGAAATTTAAAAAGTGACTCGAATAAAAATGGGGGTAATATTAATATCAATAGTAACAATAATAATAATAATAATCGATTGGAACAGCTGTACGATATACCTGTAGGTGAGTAAATCCGTTTAACATCAGACATAAATTTTATTTTATTTTTGTACAAAAAAAAAAAAAAATGGACCCGTGCGGAATGGCGAGCTTTTAAAAAAAAAATATACATAAATAAATATTTTGAATGAAAAATGGAGTTTTAAAAATGTATGTGGGAAATTGTTTTATTCGTTGGTAAGGTATTCTAAAAATAAAAATAAAAAAAATCGCGATGTTCTCCATTCATCAAATTGTGCGCTTACAACTAATTTCTTTGGTGTTTACTAATTTTGTTTTTTTTTTTGGCTAATAAAATCTAATCGTCATCCCGACAAATTTTACATACAAGACCCCAGATTCTGTTACACAAATAAATATTTTCAATTTTACCATTTGCCTTCTCTGACTTATTTTTAGGTGCTACAACAACAGATTTGCCACCAGGGGTTATGTACAGAGTAAAAGCTACATATCGATATATTAAGGAAGATGTTGATGAGTTGAGTTTTGAGGTTGGAGATATCATCCGTGTCATAGAGTATGATGATCCAGATGATCAGGTAAAATTTTGTTTTACATATTATTTACATTTTGGAACTCGTAAAAGTCTTACCAAGTGTTTTTATTTGTTATTGTTATAACTTTTATAGGAAGAAGGATGGCTCATGGGATACAAGGAAAATTCAACTGATAAAGGATTATTCCCAGCTAATTTTACAAGGCCTTTGTAATTTATAAACGATATAAAAAAACAATACTATTTTTTTTTTTCTAATTTTTAAGTAAAAGACCAGATTCTTGGAAATGAAAACCATTGATTGTTTCTGTTATTAAAACATGATTTAAAAGTATAAAACAGCGACGAGAGGGGCAAATGTATTATAAAGAGCACGTTTAAGTTAAGTTATTCAACGAGGCTCTCTCGCAACGCTTAGGAAAATCTCAAAATTTTGCAAATTTTGCATATCTTCTTCATTTTGTGAAAAGTGCCTTTCGTTTTCAGTTTTTTTTTTTTTTTTTTATTAACATTATGAATTGAACTTCTATTTTTATTTTTTGAAAATTGAATTATGTTTAAGGAAATTAATTAAATTAATTAATTTTGGTGTCATACATAATTTGAATACTCTAAAGTCTTAACATAAAAATCTCCAATACTATATGATTATTTTATTTCTATTTTTTAATTTTTATTAAGAGAAGACAATAAAAAACATTTTTATGTACATAAAATTTGATAAATAAGGAAAAATGTATATACATATATATTTTTATAAATTCTAATTAAAAATTTAAGAGAAGAGAATCACACACATACCCACATTTCAGGCTATTTAAACATTTTTCAAAACGCTTCCAAATTTCTACAATGCTTGTATCTTATATTCTCTTCCTTTTTAAAAACAACAACAAAAAAAAAACATTCATAAATTGTCTTCCTTAAAATTATTATTACTTTACTATAACGATTATAATTTTATTTTAATTTTAAAATTGCTCAAATATCAAAATATCAAAACTAAAAACATAAAAATGCATTTTAATAAACAAAACATAAAAAAACGTAATAAATTAATTAAATAAACAAACAAATAAAATATAATATTTATTATTTTACTAATTTATTGTTATAATTATTATACTATATATTATTATTGTTATTATTATAACTTTTAAATAATAATTGAATGATTTCAATAAGATACAAAAGAAAGTACATTATCCATCCTCCAGAAAATTGTGTGTTTAATTATAAAATTATATATATTATTTTATTTATAATTTTTAATTTTGTGCCAAATAAATAAATAAATCGTTAAAAATCAATTTTTTTTTTTATGAAAATACATAATTAAATTGTTTGCTTATAAAATATAATATAATTACAATTACATAATAATTTAATTTTTTTTTTTTTTTTTTTTTTTTTTGTCATTAGAGAATCGGAATATTTTTTTTCTGTTAATATTATTATTTGTTGATTAATAACAATTATTAAATGGATTATATAGAAAACAAATATTAATTATTATTATTATTTAATTATTATTTTTTGTTGATTTTAAATATTATTATTAAATGTATTAATGATGTTTTAAAAATAAAATTTGTTTTATTTATTAGTATGTAGTTTGAAAAGAGATTTGATCGAGTATATGACAAGATGGTTTGAACTCAAGGAAGTATAATCCAAGCAAATTAACTTATCTTAATAATATGAATCGAAACATTTTAAATCAAAAAAGTGGTTTTCTACTTGAAATATTACGAACAATATAATAATCGCACTTGCGGTCTACTATCTTGCACAATGATGTATAATTATTTCTTTGTTTATCTAAAAACAAAAATATGTATATGTATGTATGAGGTCTAGTTTGAATAAATGCTGCAGTAACCACAAATACGATAATATTGAAAAGACAATTTCTCTAATTGCTAAACTGGACCAGGTTAATATTAGTAGTATTACTTAGTCGTATTCAATATAATTAAATTTCAAATCTGTTCAATCATCGGCCCGTACTTATAAATAAGCCGCGATAAATAAGGATGTAAGAAGATAGCAAATAGCTTTGCCTGTATAACACCCGAATTTTAATATTTCTCTTTGAGCACCAAACATAACAAAGCTTATTTTTGTATTAAAACCCAGGGTTCTTTCACAAATCACATACACGCACAGCTACCTTGGCAAATTGAAACAATTTAGGTCAAGGGAAGGGAAGATAGTCTACTTACATCGATAGTTCTGCAGTTAAATATCTGCGAAAGAACTCTTTCAAAAGCTGGACAACCGCACACAAAGTGAATACAGTTGTTCTCCTCTTCAAAACAGTTCTCGTATATATCGTCCTGAGTCAGACCTAAGCGATAGAGGTTCCGACCAACATTCTTAACTGGTCCTTTTTTAAAGCTATAGCAAACCTAGTAAACCTTCGATTTGCCTCACAAATAAAGTGTTTCGCTTTACGGCAGCTAAAGCCTTCTTACCGCTGCTAAAAGATAAGGGGCCGTTGGTTCGGGGCCGACAAATGATAATCGCGACCCAGGGTCGATCTTTCTAAATATGATATTATCTGTGTACGAAACGAAAATTCAATTCGATCCGTAAATACTTTGGTATTTCTGAATACGCACGAACGTACAGTATATTTTAATTTTTATAGTGTAGGCAAAGGGAACTTTTTTTTTACGTGGAACATCCTTAAAATAACAGTGTAAAATTTTTGACAGCAATTTAAATTTTTAATTGGATGTGGGAATAAAATGAATCTGGCGCCATTTTTGATAAATATTATTTATATCAAACTAAAATAATCTATTAAATTAAAATCTGTGCATAACGAAATACGTACCTACTTCGTAAAATGTTTTTTTTTGTGGGTATTTGTAGCCCAGAGCAATGATTCTTACGTGAAATGTAGGTCTATGTCCTTGATAAACGTCGCTACCTGATGCATATCCAGTGCGTTAGGCCATTGGATTATGTACGCATTGAGGAACTTGAATCTTTTTAGGATGATAGCATCGCATGTGAAGAGTAGGTGTTCCGATGTCTTCTTCCGCAGTCACAGAATCTGCACTGCTCCGTAAGGGACCTTCCCTAAGGCCATCCTCGGTGCCTCTCCCACACGTATAATATTATAACTGAGTAATTTCTTGGCCTGTATGTCTCATCCCAATCGAGGACTCCTAGAGTAATGGGGCCAAGTGGGTTTTCAATACTAGGACTGGGACCCAGGGAATCTCGGCTTGCTCCCATTTTTGCACATCGGTCTGCTGCTGTTGTATAACAAAATATCTGTTATACACATAACAAATAGGTGATGTGAATTCTCAAAATATAATGTATAACAGATATGATATTGATAAGTCAGTGGATTAGAGGTAAGCGACTAAGAAGGATGTCAATAAAGAATTAAATAAAACACAAAAGTATAAAATATAAAAGAGCACTTTTATTAAAACGATCAACAATATAAAACATGGCGCAGCCGGTGAAAAAATAAAGAATGAATAATAAAGGTTTTTTCTTTAAGAATGAAAGTTATACGAGTATAAGTACATTAAGCTATACAAATTATTAAAATTCAAAATGGAGGGTATGGTGATGAATATGCCACCAGCGTTCAAATGGGGAACATCATCAAATATATCAGAAGCGTGGAAAATATTTAAACAACGCATAGAAATATACATGAAAGCTACGGGCAATGACAAAAAAATAGATGAAGTGAAAGTGGCAATTTTATTGAATATTGGCGGAGAGGAACTTATTAAAATTTTTAATAACCTCAAACTTGCTGCGCAGGAAGAAGATGCGAAAGCAGAAAAAGCAAATTACAAAAAAGTGATGGAATTAATTGAAACATATTGCAACCCTCGGCAAAACATTGTATATGAGAGATACATGTTTAACAAAAGAATGCAGAGAAATGCCGAAACATTCGATAGTTTTCTTAACGACGTACAAAGACTAGTGAAAACATGTGATTATGCAGATGCGGATTCGATAAAATCGTATTGGGTATTAGCGATCTGTCCTTACAAGCAGGATTATTAGATATAGACAACTTGAGTGTGGAGAAAGCGATAGAGAAGTGTCGGACAGTCGAGATTAATAAGCAACAAACGGCGGAAGTGCAAAAAACAAGAAGAGAACAGGTGGATGTCATAAAACATAACGGAACAAGAGCCAGCACGAGTAATAATTTCTACAAAGGTAATCAATTTACAAAATCTAATGTTAATCAACATGTAAATAGAAATAATGTGGGTGATTTTTTTTGTAATAAATGCAAGCAAAAACATGGAGTGAAGAAATGTCCCGCGTATAGATTTAAGTGTAAACAATGTTATCGAGTAGGTCATTTCACACATGCATGTTTTTACAAAAGGATTCATACACTAAATAAGATAGATAATAAGGAAGATCAATTTCTAATAGAATCCATAAATATAATCAATTTTAAAAGTCTCATGATGAATTTAAAGGATAAAATGTTGTTTACAGTATTGGATATGAAAGACGGGTTTTTCCAAATCAAACTAGATAAACAATCAAGTGAATTGTGTAGTTTTGGTACCATATTTGGCGTATACATATAAGTTCAATAGATTACCGTTTGGGTTAAATATGGCACCCCAATATTTTCAGAAGGTTAATGAGCAAAATTTTAGAGATATTAAAGGTGTGTTCATTTATATAGATGACATATTAATTAGCGCCGAAAACGAAATGGAACATGATAGAATATTAGAACAAGTATTAGAAAGAGCTAAAAAGTTAAATATAAAATTTAAGGTGGGTAAAATTCAGTTTAAAGTAGAAACGGTTAACTATTTAGGGCATATGTTCTCAAAAAGCGGAGTTACTCCGGATCCAAAAAGGGTAAACGCGATAGACACAATTAAAGACCCAACAAACGTAAAAGAATTACAGAGCATTTTAGGCATGCTAAATTACATGCGTGCTTTCGTACCAAATATGTCAGAATTGACAGCGGGAATGCGAGAACTATTAAAGAAAAATAAAATATTTAAGTGGGAAAAAACTAATTCTATATCTTTGAATAAAGTCAAAGAAATTATCAAATCGTCGGAAGCGTTAGGAATATTCGATGTGAATAAACAATTGACGATACAAACAGATGCTTCTAAAAATGGAATAGGATCAGTGTTGCTACAGGAAGGTAAACCAATTAGCTATGCATCTAGAAGTCTTTCAGAATGTGAGCAAAGATATGCTCAAATAGAGAAAGAATTATTAGCAATTGTTTTTTCATTTAAAAAGTTTCACAACTATATATATGGTAGGCACATTGAAGTGAAAACAGATCATCAGCCATTAGTTAGTTTACTGAAGAAAGAAATAGCAACTTCACATGGTTCTAGGATACAAAGGATGAGACTTAAATTAGTAATGTACAATTTTACAATAACATATTTGCCAGGAAAATATTTGCTAATAGCGGACTTACTGTCAAGATCAAAATCGAATGAACCCATTGAAGAAGAAAATTTGACAGAAATAGTACATACAATTAATGTTAGCACAGAAAAGGAAAGGCAATACCAAATGGAAACAGGAAAAGATATAGTTTTGTCACAACTAAAAGAATATGTAATAAATGGATGGCCAAAAAATTTAGATAAAATAGATGACAATGTAAGAAAATATTTTAAATATAGAAACGACATTACCCTAGAAAATGATTTATGTTTTTATAAGGATAGATTAATTATACCGTCAACCTTAAGAAGGGATATGTTAAATCGTCTACACGAAAGCCATCAAGGGATAACAAAAACTAAGTTACGAGCACAAACCATAGCGTTTTGGCCAAACATAAACAGGGAAATTGAGGATATCGTAATGGCTTGTTCAATTTGTGAAACATATAGAAATGCAAATAGAAAGGAAAGCATTATTCAGCATGATATACCAAACAGACCATTTATGAAAATTGCATGCGATATTGGGCAGTACGGAAATATGACATTTTTAGTAGTTGTAGATTTTTTTAGTAAATGGATAGAAATTATAGAATTAAATGCGAAAACTGCCACAGAAGTAATAGAAAAGTTAAAGACAATGTTTGCAAATCATGGAATTCCCAATGAGCTAGTGGCAGCGATAACATGCCTTTTAATAGTTATGAGTTCAAACAGTTCTCAGATAACTGGGGGTTTAAAGTTATTACTAGCTCTCCACATTATCCACAATCAAATGGTTTAGCTGAAAAAGGAATACAAACCGCTAAGAATATATTAAGAAAGAATGAGGACTGGAAAGCAGCATTGCTCGAATACAGGAATACTTTAATATCAGATATTGAGTTATCACCAGCGCAAATTTTGATGGGAAGAAGAACTAGGACGAAATTACCAATTAGATGGGATAAATGAGAATGCTTGAAATGAGAAATAAGAAAGTTATGCCAATCATTATAATAAAAGTGCTAGAGATAGGAAAGATTTCGAATTAGGTGATATAGTAATGTGTAGGGACTATAGAAGGAAAAAATGGTTTAAAGCCAAAATTATAGATAGACACGAGGCACTACGTTCATATATTATTAGATCTCAGCAAGGAAAAATATATAGAAGAACATCAAGACATTTATCTAAATCATTCAATAAAAACTTTAGAAATTACGGAACAATCCGCAGTGTTGATAGCGACGACAGTAATGTAGATAGAGACAAAGAGGTTAGTACCCAACTGACAAACAATACTGAGGGTCTTGAACGAAATGGTCCAAACGTAGAAGAAAGTATAATTAAACAAAGTCATATTGGTGTTGAGGAAGAAATAAACATACCGCAATTAAGAACATCAAGGCGGGAAAGAAGAAGTCCTGTTAAGTATAGGGGCTATCATAGATATTAAAATATTATATGTAATTATTTAAATTTAAGAGATACATTATTGTAAAGGATTATAAAAAATGTGTCTCAACTTTAGAATAAGAAATAAAATGAAATTCATTGTTAATAATTTAAAAGGGGAGATGTTGTATGTCAAAATATCTGTTATACACATAACAAATAGGTGATGTGAATTCTCAAAATATAATATATAACAGATATGATATTGATAAGTCTGTGGATTAGAGATAAGCGACTAAGAAGGATGTCAATAAAGAATTAAATAAAACACAAAAGTATAAAATATAAAAGAGCACTTTTATTAAAACGATCAACAATATAAAACAGCTGCCTCATTTCCTTTAATGGTGGAGTGGCCAGGAGACCACAAAAGGGTGACTTTGTTTGCTTTACCCAGTTCTAATAATTTGCACTAGCATCTCCAGATCAATTTCGTGTTGCACACTGAAGCTCCTAAGGCTAGCAGAGCTGCCTGGCTGTCCGAGATTATATAGATCTCTATCCCTGCACCGGTACCCCCGTCGGTTTTTGACCCATCCGTATACCATACAGAAGCATGGCGGTGGAGGGAGGAGATAATATTCTCTACCAAAACCCTATCCGGCAAACTAATGGTAAAATTCCTCCGACAGTCGATTGTCCTTATCATCAAATCCGATAGTTGGATCAATTCCTCTTTAAAATTTAATTTATGTAGGATACTGTTGTGTCCTGGCCTTATGGTTTTAATTTTGGCTATAATTTTTGGGCTCAGACCTCTTGAACCGGCTATTTTTTTAATGTGTAGGTGCAGTGGTGAGAGCTCCAGTATTCTCTCAAGGGCAGCTATTGAACAAGTACTCATTGCTCCAGTTACACCCACACAGATTAACCTCTGGATCTTGTCCAGTATTCTTCGTTTCGTAAAATGTTAGTTTTGTTTATGTTTATAGAAATATGTATTTCTTTAAAAATAAAAAAATAAATTGTAAAAATATAAATTTCTTGAATTTTTTGCAAAATCCCTTGCGAAATAAGGAAAATTTTGTCACGGTCACGAATCATTCTTAAGCGAATTCGTACAAAAATTAAACGTATTCGTTTTTAAAATTACCATAGAGGTATAATACTATAGAGAAGAAACCAAGTTTTTCCCCATATAAAATCTTCTATTTCAAGCGTTCACAGTTGGAGAAGGACGGATATATAGGTCCTTACGAATAATATATGGTTGCACTTTCTTTTATGTAAACAAACCATTTAGTTTTATTGTTGTCAAAACAACAATTAAAAAATATTTGTGAAAAATAAAGTGTTTAATCAAAAAATGCCATAACATTAAAGGCAAGAAATTACCGGGAATTTCTTTTCATCGGTAGGTTAGATTAGGTTAGGTTTGGGTGGCGGTCCACTAGGACCAGGCATAGACACAAAAATGGTCCGTAGCCATATCACGAATAATTGTTTCCTCCAACTCATTGGAACCATTTTGAGCTGTTAACAAAGCACTGGATACTCCTGACGTCCATCCTACAGAGGTCCGTCCGAAGCGCTTTAATGGCAGCCTGACTGTCCGTATATATGCGAATATCACAGACTGATATTAAATTATACCTCAACCAGTCTATGACTTCGGTAAGTTTTATTTTGGTTTATATGTAACGAAATTAAAATTGTGATGTAAATATTGTACTTTGTGATAAACAAGTGCACTTTTAATTTAAATTTATTACATAATTATCAAAGAAAACAAATGTTGCTGTTGTTGTGCTCCTTACGATTTGTTTACACTTATTTTTACCAGGTCCCCACTAAAAGTGTAAAATAATGCCGCGTAAAAATGTTGAATTTAAAAATAATTATAAGTGTATTTGCATCTAAAATAAAAATGTTTTTTAAACTTTTATTGTTGAATTTTAAGCAACTCACTTTGTTCTAATCCATTGAATAAAATTCTAAATACTGCCCTGATGTATTTTAGTCGTTCTCTTTATTGCACAGAATTTTCGATGTTTGACATTTGTTTATTTCTTCTCTATAGTATTATACCTCTATGAAAAATACCAATGAGCCGAATTCGTAGATTTTTTGTTCGTATTCGTATTCAAAAATAAGGGTCCATCCTTGGCTAAGGAATCAGCCATCTCATTACCTTCGATTTCACAATGAGTCAGCACCCATAAGATCGTAACTCTATTGTAGCAACAAAGAAGGTTAATGAAATGATTACATTACTTGACAAGTTTGAAAATTGTCCAGGAATTATTCAATGGGTTGAGTACAGTTATACTATAATTGCAGAAAAAAAAGATGTTGGTCATTAACAGCGAGACTCAAAGCCTCGATCACGTTATGTATCAGTGCTATTAATTCCGTCTGAAAAACAGTTCAATGCGAACATAGGGGCTATTATGAAATTTTTCGATTTTGATCATTTCCACAAAAACACAAAATACCATCAATCTTCCAAATCCAGCACTAAGTTCAGAGCAAGAGCCATCTGAATAGAAGACAACCTATCATTGGAAACGCCACAGAGCAAGCAATGCCAAGATTGAAGGTGTTCAACTGAGGCAAACATAGAATAGACTACATAGCAAGAAGTGGAGTCGAAGCCATGCTCCATATTATAAATAGCTCTACAAGCAATATTTTGTAGTCCATTATGTTTGATTAATAAAGACTTTAATTTGACGACAGGCTACCAAACAATGGAAGCATATGAGAGGATTGGTAAAACCAGCGATTTTTAAGTAAATATAAATATTTTGGGACTCAACCCCAGGATTTCCCATAAGTTCTTCTACAGTGCCAAAATATGATAGTAGCTTTCTAAATTTTACAATCAAGGTGATAATTCCAGGAAAGTTTACTAACCAAGATGTAACCTAGACATTCAGGAATATACCTGCAACTGTAACAATGAAATTATCAGCATATGTAGCTCTGAACATTGAAGCCAGGATGCTGCAGCTTAACAAGTAGCTCATCAATGGCCAAAAGCCACAGCAGAGGAGAGAGAATTCCACCCTGTGGACAGCCTTTGACTGGATAATAGATAGCGATAGCGAGATTTAAGCATAAAAAAATTTGTACAGTCCTTAGTAATTATACCAAACGAAGTACTACGAAAAGTTCCCGCAATATCCAGAAAAGTGTCCACAAGAAACTCTTTATAATTGAGGAATCTTTCAATCCTAACTAGTAACAAAAGCAGTTTCACAGCACTTGCCAAATCTATAAGCATGTTGCTTGTTACTGAGTAGGGAGGTAGGCATATAATAATCTCTAATAAATCTGTCGATGATCCTTTTCAGAGCCTTAAGAAAAATAGAAGACAGAGTAATAGATCGGAATGATTTACGGTCTGAATAGTCAGACTTACCAGCCTTCGATAAAAAAACAAGTTTGGTTCTACTCCAGGATTGTGGAACGATTTCAAATGCAACGCACGCTTGGAAGAGGTTAAGCAGATGATTTCGAATGTGGGGAAAGCATGCTGTAATTCAGCTGGAAAAATCCCATCTGGCCCAACGGCCTTATACGTTCCAAAGGAGAACAGACTCCAACGCAGAACGTCAAGCATAATCTGCTTGTGAGTCAAGCCCCAATCATCCATTTCAACAGAAAAGTTAATGGATTCGGACGCAACTAAGTTAGAATTGATAAAGTCATAACCAGCGAAACGAACACAAAGAAGCAACTCACCAACATCCCTTTCGGAATAGGTGAACTGTCCCTTTGGTAGACGAAGAGTATTAAGTTTACACACAGCTATAGCCAACAGACTATTAATTTCCTCACAGAAATGAATCACTAAGAAGTTAACCCGATCAACCTGAAGTTTCCATTTTTTGCCTTTATTTATTAGTTTCCAAACTAATTTTCTTAACCTCTTTAGTTCAGAACTCCAGAAAGGTTTATTCCGAGACTTCTAGTTAGTGATAAGCGGACAAGAATTATCAAAGACAGTCGAAATTGTAAGCAAAGATACTTGCAATTCAACGTCCTTAGCAGACCGAAATTGCTTCGGTGTAACAAGTAGAGGAACAAGGTTGAGAGAGAAAATATCCCAATCGGTTAATTTCCTGTTATGGTATGTATTAAAATGTGGTATTTTAAGTTTAAATTAAATCAACTACGGACATAGAGAACAAACTGCTATCAATTACTTCCTGTCTAATAGAGCGAGCTAACAAATGTTGGCTCACAGTCTTTGTTGAGTATTTCAAGCTCAGAAGAGCTTGGGTATTTGAATAGAGAAGTCCCTCGGTAGAAAGATAATTGAAACTCAATTTTATCGAACTCTCTAAACTGACATATACACTGAATCAAAAAATTGTCCGTATACGGGACCATAGAAGGGAACCTTGATAAAAATAACAAATCTACTAAAATATACTTCAGTCTTTGTTTTTAAATGCTTTAGATGGTGTTTGAGAAGCAGAAAATAATAGTTAAATGATAAAAAATCTTCTAGTATTTTGTTAAATTTGAAACGACATCAAATGTCAGTCCAGACCATCAAATTATTGTAATTCGAATTAAAAAAAAAATTAATTTTGTGTGTGGCCTTTGGTTGTAATAACACTCTGCACCCTCCTTTCCATCGAGAAAGCCGTTTTTTTCGTAAGGTCGGAACTAATTTTCTGCCTTTCCTTCACGATGACTCGTTTCGGATGGTCTTTCCTGCTGATGTCGTGTTCGCGAATCTTGTGCTCCAAATAAGCCCCAAAAATTCTCGATGCGGGTTGAGATCTGGTGATTGACGAAAAAGAGGACAGGTTGATTTGACAATGTACAGCAACCATTTCTTGTCCACTTTTGAAGAATACTTTCGTTCATTGTCCTATTGTATCCGTTTCCCAATTTTTCAACACTGGCTATTAAATTATCCATTTTAAAGGAATTTAAATATCCAAACTGATTTATTATAATCTCAATCAAGACAAAATTTCCAATATCTTTTGCTCTAAATGACAGCCGCAAATTTTTCATATCAAACATGGGCCTCTTGTGCGCACCGTAACTCGCTCATCTCACCCAAAAATTTTAAACTTGCTCTGAGAAAATAACATTACTCCAGAACTATTCGCGGTTTCTTTCATATTTCTTATTCCAAACGCTTTTTAATATATATGTAGAATTTCTTCACTGTACACATCCTCGATAACCTGTTTTATGTAGAACATTCCTTATGGTCTGGGGATTTACAGTAATGTTGACGAATTGAAAAAGGCTGGCGACTAACTTTGAGCACAAAGTTTTAGGTACTTTTTTATTTGCCCCTCAACAAAACTTTTTTTACCTTTATTCAGCTTTCGACCTCGTCGGAGAGTAATTTCCCGAGATTTGTTTTTTTGAGAATTTTAAAGCACCTATTGAATCGAAGATCGATTTCAATCAACATCATTCTTTAATTAAACGATTAAATTTTTGATTTTGATTTTTTCATGGAATTTTCCTACATTTTGCATGGAGTTTAACTTATAATCGTTCAAATAAATTACATCTGAACCGGTTCATTTTTGGAGGTGGACTTCCCGGTGAACAGATTGATTAATCATATGCTGGTAAGCAGGATTGTTAGCTTGGAGCTGGGGACTCCACCGTAAAGAGGCGAGTAATTACGGGAACCCGCAGGGGGGGGCGTATTGAAGTTATCACTTACGCAGAAACGTGGCGATAGCTAATACAAGAAAATTCCTGGACACGATTGTGGACGTCATGCAGGATGCGCTTACAATCGTTACGAAATGGGCTGGCAAATGTTAGCCCGTCCAAGACAGAACAAGGTATCTGAGCATATATTTGGACTGGCTTAGTTGGAGGCCCAACATTTTGGAGAGAGTAAATAAAGCTGCTATATAGCTATGTACTCCTGTAGGAACGCCGTTGGTAATAGAAGGGGTCTGAAGTCGGAGGCGGTATACTGGCTCTACACCGCCGCAGTGAGACCTGTACTCATGCATGGAGTGAGTATGTGGTGGCCAGCTCTGGACAAGTTAACGTATAAAAATAAGAAGGATATGGTACAAAGAACGGCCTGTATGCTTGGAAGCGGGGCATTGAGGTCGACACCGATACGTGCCTTAGAGGTTCTGTTGCACCGTCTTGCGCTCGTCATTTTTGGTAAACAGATGGCGGCAAATAAGGCTGTGCGACTTGCAGCCGTCTCTCAGTGGAAGTGTCTTAATACAGAACACTCGACTATTGTTAGATCGTTGAAGGATGAGCTGGAGGATCTTGACTACATTAAACCTATTCTACGCTTCGAGAAGGGATTTCAGATCAGGTTCCTCTTCAAGGAAATCCGGGAGGGGCGGATAGATAGTGGAACCGAAGCTTTGCAATTCTTCAAGTCTCTCTGATTACTGCAGCGTGTACCAAGATGAGGTGACAGCTAGTGAAGAGGTCTTGACGTGGTTGACGGCTAATGTGCACAAGATTGGACAAAGTAAGACTTGGGGGGCACTAGAACATTAAAATCCCTCCGTAAACGTGAATTAATAACGGTTGCAGGAGTTCTCACGGGGCACTGTATTTTTGGAAAACATGCAAGAAGGCTAGGCCTGGAGGCAAATGACTTCTGTAGGAGCTGTTTGGACGAGGGGGAGGAAGAGATCCCAAATCTCTTCATGGGATGTAGCGCCAGCGGAAGAAGAAACAACCATAAAGCGAGGCTCAACAATCTCCACATCTGCTTTCTCTTTAAAAAATGACGTATTATAGTAAAAACCTCTATTAAGATTGTCGAGTCGGAGCTACTTCAAAAATTAACTCACAGAGAAGAAATAACAAATTGAAAAAATGGTTTACGTGTTTAAATTTGCTCGCTCTTTCTCGCTCATTCATTTTTATTTATATTTATAGACTCATTTTTAAAATTCTTTTTATCCTACTTGTGAGTTATATTTTGAAGAAAGGTCAAATTTGTTTTTAAATGGGTGGAGTTACATCAATCGTGTATCGCTTCTACTGATAGTTCCACTTTTACTAGAAATGTTTCAAGTTGTGTGTTGGTTAAACTAATTCGTTGGATTAGAAAAGTAACGACGAAATTGTGTTAAATTGAAAATGCTTCGTCAACCTTGCAGGGACAGATCAAAGGAATTGTATCGCTCTTACCGCTTCTACTGATAGTTGTACCATAAATGTTTCAAGTTGAAAGGAGCCTAAACATACAAATAAAAATGAATAAAACTAAATAATTATATAATAAACTTTTTATTCTTTTTCGTGAGTTAATTTTTGAAGTAGCACCGTCGACAATCGACACGACTCGATGTTGCCTTTTCCTTTTTCGTATTTTTTTTATCAAATGAAAAAAGTAAAACGCAATACAGAGTCGCATTGATTGTCGATCGACTCTTGAATCATAATAGGGTGAAAAAGGAGATAAATATTCAACAAAAAGCGACATTTCAAGCTATTCTTTAATTACAATAATCAAGAAAAAGATAGAAATGTTATTTTGATGAGTTTATGTATAGTTGGCATAAAACAAGAACTTAATAAATCCCAACGTAATATAGTGGCATTGAAATATACTAAGTGATTTGAATAGTTCATTGAACGGAAATGAAAAAAAAAGCTTTTATGAAAATAATTTTATTCATCAGTATATTCTCCTCTAACCTCAATACATTTTGCCCAGCGATTTTCCAATTCATTTATTCCATCTCTGAAGTGATTTTCCGGAAGACCTTATTATTATTATTATTATTATTATTATTGGAGGGCCATGCGGGCGATCAGCCACTTCGCACTGCGACCTAAAAGATCTATTGTGCTGGACCCTGCTTAATTATCCGTCCAGTCAATATTCAGGTTCTTAATGAACCTGACAATACTGCCTCCCGGTACGTGATACATACTATCTGGGTTTATTGCTCTCCATCCTAGATGTTTACTACAGCATGTAGTTCTGCTAGAAAGACGGTAGCATTGTAGCCCAAGGACCTCGAGAGGGTTGTCCCACTCCCGTATATTCCTACTCCTGCCCCGTATTCCGCTTGATTTTACTCTTACGAGTTGCTGGGAACTGCAAATCGCCTATAGGTCACCCAGCTTTACTACAGGAAGGCTAAATAAAACTGGAGGGTGCCTGGTATCCAGAGTCCACATATTTTGGACTGATTAACCTATCAACCATTCATCCATCGGCATATGCTGTTCCACCTTAGATTAGGGTTTTTTTGTCAAGATTTTCTCCTTTAGCGCCGTACTTTAGCCTGTGCCAAATGGCCAAAAATGTGCCAAATGGCCTTAGTTACCAGTGGTTGCCACGAGGAGGCAGTACGTACACTTGCGAATTGTGAACAGGTTACCTCTTACACAATTGTACCCATCACGCAGCTGCCTAATGACAAGACCAGAACAGCTCACGTGATGCGCACCCTACTGGAAGATTACGGAGCTGGTAAATTAATCTACTCAACTTTGGTCCTCCCCTCCAATAGACGCCAAACCACCTCCGGAAGACCTTTAAAGTACTCCATTACGGCAGCTAAAACCTAATCTTTTGAGGTTTAGGAGACAAAAGTCAAAGGGAGTCATATCTGTTGAGTTCGTTGTTTAAGCAATTCGGATTGTAGTTCCTTCAATTTGGTCATTGCAAGAACACCTTTGTTAGCTGGTCTCACGAATTTTTCTTTTTTTTGCATACCAAAAAACTGATTCCATAACCTTCCTTGCCGATTTTGACCACTTTGGCTGTTTCAAAGCAGAAGTACCGGGTTCAGTCCACTCTGCAGTCTCATCCTTAGTTACAAATCGTTATCCTTAGTTTAAATCAGTTTTATCCTTTCGTAAACGATGCAAATGCTGTTGAGAATGTCGGACTCGAAGTTGTTTTTGATCCGAAATTAACGGAATACCATCATATTCCCGAAAATAAAAATCCCACAAAAAATACTAAGTAATGTGCCCATTAAAAACGAAGGACACAATAAATTATTGTTAACTACAATATGAAAACAAAAGGAAGCTACATAAATTCATGTCATCCTTGTGCAGAAAGGACCAATGCTAAGCAGCTTTGGGGAGTTTTTTATTTTAGTATGGGAAACACAAACATAAATATTATACATCACTTTCTGACGTTTTCCTGTCACCTTTCTGCAAAGGGTCCAATGCTAAGCGGCTTTGGTGAGTTCTCTATTTTAGTACGTGAATATTTATTAAAAAACACAAATTTTTCAAACATTCTCCAATTTCTATGAGTGTTAGAATTTCAAAAAATCGTCAATGCGACGGTTTGGGAGCGGCAGTCACAATCCTCTAAGGTATAAAACGAATTAAAATAATATTTAAAAAACTTGATTTTTTGGGATTTCTTATTTTGGATAACGATACCAAACAAAAATTAACAAATGTGGCACCCATCTTATCAACAGCTTTCTCTTACTCCCTCATTCGTTAAAATATGATACAAGCGTAATGTTGAGATGCTCGTAGCCTCAGCAATTTTAGAACTAGTAAGTCGTCTGTCTTCCTTAACCATATCATTTACAGAATCAATCATTTAATCGATAGTACCAGTTTTAGGGCGTCCAACATCTTCAAGGCTTCATATTCAATCCAAAGGGAGTGTTTCCAGGCACTTTTCGGACACGTTCTGTAGTATGAACCGGCCATCACCACCAGATAGGATAACACCCAGGACCTCCTTTCGTACTGGTGCAGTCCAAGACTTTCGCGCCTCATCCTTTGTGTACATCTTAAAGGTGATAGCCCCGAAGCCGAAGCTTACGACGCCCTTCGTCCTCTCCAAGGTCTCTATAGACTCATCATTGATGATAATTATAGCTAATGTCTAAAGTTCTTCTGTTGCAAAATTACCAAAAATGTTAATGTCGGCAGTTTTGAAGTATACGGCATAAAACAAAATAAAAATAAAAATTTTTATTAGCCCATTATTAGCAAAAATACTCGCTATGTACTGCTCTACTTGCATTTTGTATAAAATTACAAAAGGTACCTTTCATCTTAAACTTGTATGTGCACAGTTTTTAAACCACAAATATTAGTAAACTCGAAATCAATATAGCTAATTAGTATAAAGAAAAAGCGATGTATCAGTTACATGTCCGATCGTTTGAAATATTATATGTATATGTATGTACATCTATTTGTACACAGTGAGCCCCCATTTTACGATGTTAAAACGTTCCACTTACTCCATCGTATCGTGAAATTATCGCAAAGTAAACCCCAATTTCTCAACCCCAAGTCTCAAGACGAAAAAATCAATAAAATTGAAAATTTTTGGTATCTGACAGCCTTTTTGATTTTAGAATATAAACAAACATCATTAAATTCAAAATCAATTATTAAGTAGGATGGACTGAATTAAAGTCTAATTCTAATATTCTATTAAAACGCCTGCAGGCCTGGTTCTTTCTATTCACGGCCCCTTGGGCCTTCTTTACAAAAAATGCAAAGTTAATATTGGTCCCTTTCATTGAATATTCTTTAGTTTACTTAAGAACTTTACTTTAGTGTTGACTATGTGTTGTTTACTGTAATAAAACCTTGACCAAAAATATGTAATATGTATACTGTTTCTAATATATATGGCTTCTTTCTTAAGTGTAGCTACGTACAGAAAAATGTAAAATTAAATAGATTGTTAGAAAAAAAAATAAACGAACTTTGCAAAAATCTTTTAAGCGCAATTTAAGATGAAGATAGATGCAATTGAAATTTTAGCAAAAAACTACTTTTGTATGCGGAAAATAAAAGTGAGCACATCACGTGCTGCCAGATGACAATCAATTTCCCAATTTTTTGTGTTTATTAAAAAAAAAATTATAGGAAAATATTTTATTTTTATAATCATATGATATTGATTGAAATACAAAAAAAAATTAATTAAAATAATAAACTATGTTTTGTGATATTAGTAAAAAGAATATGTAAAACATTTTAATCTTGCAATAATCCAATTTGTGTAATATATATTTTTTTGTATATGAAAATTTGTA
Organism: Tipula vernalis; assembly: GCA_958295665.1. NCBI lineage: Eukaryota > Metazoa > Arthropoda > Insecta > Diptera > Tipulidae > Tipula > Tipula vernalis. Next base: position 178,826,840 of record OY282560.1, on the reverse strand, counting down.
TAATACGCATATTACAAATTTGGCAACATTTAAAATATCTTGAATTCGGCCTTCATTCGGATCGGATTTTTCTTTTTAAATTTTTTTTTTCTTTTGCATATAAATATTTTTTTTTCCAAAAAGTTATAATAGGTAGTCGCCATATTGGAGGCGGCTTTCATTTATTCTATCGAGTGTTTTTTATTTTTTAAATTAAAATTAATAATTAAAAATTTTAAGGGGGCACCGCATAACACTAACTTATGGATTATATGTTTGTTGGGGCCCCAATCGAGCGCCTAGCAGTGTTCGTTAGTGTATTTTTTTACGTTAAAAAAGTAGTAAATGGTGTTTAAGTTATAAAAAAAAAATCGCGAGATTTTCATCCATCTCTCGGTGATATCGGGTAATTCAAAACTCTTTGATTTTTATTTTTTATTTTTTTTTTTTTTTTTTTTTTTTTTCATGTTGAACCGGGTGTAAAGCAAAAAAAAAAAGAAAATTTTTTTTTGGGCCTCGCCCCGTCAAAAATCACTATTTTTCAAAAATAAAACCTAAATATTTTTTTTATTTATTTATTTTTTAATGTTATTTATAGTTTTTTTTATACATTAAAAGTTTAATAAATTTGTGATATTTAAAATATAATATAAAATGAAAATTTGAGCTTTAAAAGTTGAATAAAAAAAAAGTAAAAAAAAAAAACTGGATATAAAAGAAAATTTAAAGTTTTTTTTACTTTTTATAGTTAATTTCTTACATATGTTCATTCTTAAGTGATAAAAATAATATAAAGTGTCAATAGAAAGAATTAAAATTTAACATTTAATCAATGGGGAATTATATATTATATTATTAAATAACACGTGAGTTATTTTACTTTTTAGACTCCTTCCTAAGGTTTTAAGTGCTTTTTCCATTAAATTCATTCAACCTTCTTATATTTGTATGCCTCTTAATTGGTTTAAAAAGCAGCAAAAAAAATACAATACACAAAAAAAGAAATCACATAAATTAAATTAATGGAATTACCTTTAATTTATTTAGTTCTACCGCGGTATAAAAGTTATGTTAAATTTCATTTCTTTTTCAATTTGTTGATATATTTCGCGATTTTATGGAATGGACATTTTATTTATTAATTTGGGAAAATAGTGAAAATTAATTAGTTAAAAATAGTAATTGTGAGCCCGTTTTAAGTTTTTGATGAAATATTTTGTGATATTATAGATTTATCTCTTTCTAACATTATTATTAGTTTTATGTTTCAAAGATTGATATATCTAATAGTTAAATTAATATTTAATTATTAATAAAATTAAATTTTTATTGTATGAGTAACATAAAAATCCAATCATTTTAATAAATAGAACAAAAAAGTGATTAACAATTTAATAATTTAAATTCAATAATACAACTGAGATAATATTGTGTGAAAGAGATATTTGTCTATAAAAAATAATATTGCGAAAACAAAATGTCTTAATGCAAATTAATTAATTGTTGTCTAAAATTTAAAAAAAAAAAATTATTACAATAACACAACAATTTGACCAAATTATATTTTAATCAATTTAAGATGCAGTTTTTGGAAAGTTAAAAATCCAATTATTAGAAATATTGTGTACTTACATCTCTTTCTAGCGTGAATTTTAATGACATGATGACAAAAATTATCATAAAATTATTGACAGATTACTTATTATTGTGAATGTGCCTAAAAATATGTGTTTAAATTTGCGTGTCTTCCTGAGAAGAAAATTAAGATTTTCCAAAATAATTCTGAAATAATTAATAATGGAAAATTTCAATCATAAACAAAATGGGAAATTACCGCCATTGAACTTTTTTAATGGAAAATATTCGTGCTAAAAATAAAATGAAAATAAAATTATCGATCTGTGATAAATTTTTATAAAAAAAAAAAAAAATTATAATTATAATTATTATATATTTACTATGAAATCATCTGGTAAAAATATATGTAATATCTATTATTTTTCTGTGAAATAATATTTTTTGTTGTTGATAATCTAAATTTAACATATATCAGTGAAAATTAATTTTTCAATTGAAATTGGAAACAGCAATTAACAAGATTTTTCAAATTGTGGCTGGCTTTGTATTGTTTGTATCTGGATCTATTAAAACATTATTAAATATACCTGCCTCCATTTTCTTTTATATTCAAGAGTACGCTGAGTTAAATTAGTTTTGAGGTAATTTCTATAAATAGAATGATAAAATAATGCAACTGATACCAGTTACCAAAATTTCAGTATTCTCCAACCGGTTTCTTTAAGAAATTGAATACCTAATATACAGTCGGTGACCAAATTATTAGGGGGCCACATTGAATACTGGCAATTTATTTAATTAACTAAACGCGTGGTCACATTAAAATGTTTTGTTAATAATTATTGTTATTTTATTACGTGTTATGTACTAATACGATGTTGCTTTGGTAAATTTACAACAACAATTGCATTGTATTATAAATCAAAACTCGTTTTAGCTAAAACAAAAAAAAATTAGTTTTACTTAAAACAAAACTAATTTTTATTACAATACATAGAATGTATAAGTAAAATGTTTGTTGTTTTTGGGACATTTCTAAAACAGCGAAGACCAAAAACGTACTACAGATTTAAGGGCTTGTTTAATAATTCGCAAGGAGCGGTACAGTTCGTACTGTTTTCCTTGTCTCTTTTGATTTATTTTCTATTGGTGAAATCAAGAAAAAAGGTTCACTGCATCACACTGTGTGAATTATCAAACAGACTGTAAGAAAGCATTCACAATTAAAAACTTTTTACTTTTGACTTGCAGATTTGTATGAATTTCCCACATAACGAATAAAAATTTTTGTCCGTTATGTTGGAAATTCATACAAACCTGTAAGTCAAAGTAAAAAGTTTTTCATGTGAATGCTATCTAATGCTGTGTTTCTTATTTCCGATCTAACTGATCTGATTGATCTGAGTACTAAAAAGCTATGTAAAAACACAGATTTTTAGTACTCACTACGGACCAATAGTCTGGTAAATTGCTCTTTTACCTACTTTTTAACAGTGTACAGGGTAAATTGAAATACTGTAGTAAAAAATTAAGTAAAACATGAGGAAAAAAATTAATCATGTTAACTTTTTGACGTTGCAGTGATTTTTTAAATTTCCGCGTTTCCATTATAAATAACGTATATACCTTGTAGATAATAAAACAAATTTTACTTTTGTTTTACGAAAGAAAAACAAAAAAAATATTTGGCGTTTACTTTTGCACCTAATAGCCAACTTTTTCAAGCCTCCAAACCATAATTTGTGTCCACCAAACCATTTTTACTTTTAGAGAATTGGTACGCCAATTGAGGTTAATGTGTACTATAATTGAAATTTACTGTACGAAATAATTTACCCGACTATTGGTCCGCAGCCTAAATGTACTTATATTTAGCTGCAATCTATTTAAAAACAATTCTAGTAGAACGATTTAGCTCAAAATATTGAACAGATGAATTTCTTAGACTAGTTCTACATTTATTTCATTAGGCTTTTAAGCTAATAAAGCCTGAATTCCATTGCGAATAAAAGTTTGTTAGTCAAAATTAAAGGAGATAGACATATAAAATCGGTGGTTGTGTGAAAGAAACACAAAACGAAGTCAGTCAAGATTTGACTTCATCAAATGTCTGTTTGTATTAATCTATTAGGATCGCCATCATTAAGGTACTATTCCACTAGAAATATTCCTTAAATTTTACTGATAGTAAAAAAAAAGAAAAAGAGAAAAAAGTCTGAAACTCTATGTAATAGACAAAGACAACGTTTTTTTTTTTATAGCAAATTTTTAAGGAGAAATATTGACAGCACACAAAAACATAACCAATAATTATTTAAAAAAAATTAATGTTACTATTAATTCGGTTAGTTTGACATCCCAAAATTATCTAAAAATTAAATATTATTAATACCCACATCAGAATTATATTTTTTAGTATATTTTCTGTAAAAATTTTAAAAATCTCTAACAAAAAAACGTCATGTGTTTTTTTATTTTTACTTTTTTATAGCATATTTTTAAGGAGAAACTTTGACAGCAATTGCAACATAACCTAGAAAATATCATAAATTGTTATACAAGTCTCTTGTGGAATTTTTGCAATCAAAATAATTAATTAAAGTCACTTTTTTAAATTTTTTGTTATTCCTGTACGGGTACGCATGTACGTATTTTAATTAGAAATGATAATGACACTTCGCTAAAAAAATATATTTAACCATAAAATTATTAGTGTGCGAGAAATATTTCTCATCATATACTAATTTTATGTATGTGTGTTAGTGAGACCCCTATAAAAAGTTCCCGATTTGATAATTTTTATAATTTTTATAGGAGTCTACACTACTAAAGACACAAATATTTTTGTACTCAGAAGGTTTTTTATTTCATTCTCCCATCTACCAAATATATATTTTTTTCTTCCTTTAATTTTACTCACAGTACATTTTTTCTAGTGGAATACCGCCTTTATGGTCAAAAATTATCAAATCGAGATCATTTCAACTAATACATCTGCATAAATATTGTGTACGATGAAAAATATTTCTCGCACACACTAATAATTTTAATAGCATGGCGATTTTATGGTAGAGAATTTTTTAATTTTTTATTATATAACGGAAAATATTCGAAAATAATAATTCTGATATGAGTATTAATAATAATTAATTTTTTAGATAATTTTGAGATGTGAAAATAATCGAATTAATGCTAATAATTAATTTGTTTAGTAATTGTTGGTTATGTTTTTGTTTGATATCAAAATTTAACCATAAAATCTTGATAAAAAAGAAAAAAAATACATGATAATGATTTTTCTTTGTCACTCTAATGGATTAGTTTTTTTTGTCCTCTTTTGACTTGAAGTCAGTTCAGTCGATTATTCATAGTGGAATACAGAAAAAATGCCTGTATTCCACTGTGAATAATTGACTGAACTGACTTCAATTCAAAGGAGGACAAAAAAAACTAATTCATTATAGTGATAAAGAAAAAGCAATATTTCTTTTTTTTTTTTATCAAGATTTTATGGTTAAATTTTGATATCAAACAAAAACATAACCAACAATTATTAAACAAATTAACTACAGGTAACCGCCGAAGAACACGGTACTTGAAGAACACGAGTTTCGAAGAACACGGATATCTTCCCCCGAATTACACGGTTTCGAACTACACGATTTTCGAGTTATTCTTTTGAAAAAGAATAAGATACTTATGTATTCTCTTGCTCACGCTTCACAAAAAAAAAAAAATTCGTTTCATGTTTTCATTCGTTGTGTTCGTTGTTTTTTGTAGTCTCGAACAACACGGTTTTTAACAACACGGAACAAATTAATCGTGTTCTTCGGGGGTTACGTGTAATAGCTTTAATTCGGTTATTTTCACATCTCAAAATTATCTAAAAAATTAATTATTATTAATGCTCATATCAGAATTATTATTTTTCGAATATTTTCCGTCATAAAACAAAAATTAAAAAATTCTCTACCATAAAATCGCCATGCTATTAAAATTATTAGTGTGTGCGAGAAATATTTTTCATTCTACACAATATTTATGCCGGTCCACTAATACAAACACACATTTTATGTAATTCAAATCTTGACCGACTTCGTTTTGTGTTTCGTTCACAAAACCACCGATTTTATATTTGTATCTCCATTTATTTTGACTGACAAACATATATTCGCAATGGAATTCAGTCTTAATGCTGTGTTTCGTATTTGAGATCTAACCAATCTGAGTACTAAAAAGCAATGTAAAAACACCAATTTTTAGTACTCAGATCTTTCAGATCTATTAGATCGGAAATAAGAAACACAGCATATCGTAGAAACAGCTCTGAGTGCGGTAAAAATTTAAAAAAAATAGTACAAATTAATTCGTATTTTATTTAATACAGAAGTAAAATTACATTTATGCTGTGTTTTAATCGACTAAACTAACTAACCTAAAATAAAGTAAGATACTTAATATAATTGACATGAAGATGGTACTGGTATGTATAAAAGTCATTAAGTCTGTCTATGCCTAAAAAAAAACAATAAATAAAATATTTTATTTTTCGAGTACAACATTAAATATTATTTTGAAACTTACTGCGATTAAATTGTTTTTGTTTAATACGACTATGAGAAACGTCAAAGTTGTGATGCTTATGACCACCTATTTCCTATGTCTTAGCTAAGAGATTTTTTAAGAGAATCTCATAACTTAGAGAACGTACAGAATCGCAAAATAGTCTTAGGTAGGAGAAATCTCTTAACTAACAGAAATCTGTTAGTTAAGGCTTCTGTGACTATACGTCGGAATCGCACGGTTAGTTTAGTTAGTTTAGTCGATTGAGGCACATTAGACGTGCTACGTTAATTTCTTTCTAAAAAAATAGTACAAATAAAGCTTATTACAAAATATGGAAGAGAAAATTATTTCGCTCCTTTCAAAATTATTACAATAACAAAATTATCACAAACTTCGAACACGCCATTGGTTAAAAAAGTAAGCTGGCAAGGTAACTTACTTTCTATATCTTTCTTGCAAGAAAATCTAAATTGTTTTTCAGTTTGTCTGTTATGAAAATATTTCTAAGGTTGAGTGATAGAAAATTTAAATTCAAAATAAACGCATTTCAAGGCGAATAATTATGTAATTCACAATATATGAAAAGTCATTGAAAAGTAAGCTCGTAAATTGACTTTTCGGTTGCAGCCTATGAGACAATAGCAGAAGCTTCAGTTTTCTTTTGGTTTATTTAGTTTAGTCGATTAAGGCACATTAGGCTCTTGATCAATTACTTATTCATGGAACATAACTTGGTTAAAAAGTAAGCTGGTAAGGTAACTTACTTTCCATCTCTTTCTTGCAAGAAAATCTAAATGGTTTTTCAGTTTGTCTGTTATGAAAATATTTCTAAGGTTATGTGATAGGAAATCTAAATTCAAAATAAACGCATTTCAAGGCGAATAAATATGTAAATTCAAAATATGCATTTGAAGTAAAGGAAATCTAATTTTTCAGTTTTAATCCATATAATACTACGCGTGTTCCATTGGCGTGAGCAAACTATAGTTTGACGATTGTAAAAGTAGAGAAAGCACCTCTCGAGGAAAAAAGTTAAAATGAGGCTACTGACAAAATGACACTTCTCACAAATGCAACGAACAAAATTTTGCAATACGGTATTTAAAAATTGTTTTTATAATTCAAAATTGGAATTATTTAGAATTACATATTAGCAATCTGTTAAGTAAAAATTGTGTTTACAGTTCAAAATTGGAATTGTTTACAACAATTTCGAACGTCAAATTATCAGCTAGCTCAGTTTAAAAATTTTCCACTAGGTGGAATGTGTGATGCTCCAATGGTCAATAGCGACTGAAGGCGGCCGCATGCCAAAGACTTCAGGTTTTTTGACACGCAGTCTACACTAAAAAGAAAAAAATTTTCCATCTTTCTTGTGTTACATTTCAGAAAAAGTTACCAAAAATAATACAACAACAAAAACATTTAGTAACTTTTTAGAATATAACACAAGAGAGATGGAAAAATTATATCTTTTTAGTGTAGACTGCATGTCAAAAAACCTTAAGTCTTTTGGTCTTGAAAAGTCGCATAGCCTGATGAGATTGACTGGTAAACAATTAAATTTTTCGTTATTCTCACCCAGATCGAAACTGAACTTGCAAAATTCTTGATAATTTCTCCCTTCGTAAATTTTTGTTTATGTTTGTAATACGCTGCAATTTTTAAATCGTAAAAATATTTTAATTATTTTATTGTTTAATATTTTATTAATTAATGAAACAACGTATTTTTTGTCAAAACCCAGCAGTTTTATTTAAATTGAGGTTATGTTTTACTATTGTTACAAAAATTCGCGTTCCATTGACCATACTCACAAGTACCTGGCAGTAGCAAATTGTTTCCAATGGAACATTGTGATTATATGCTTGTCAGCAAAGTCGTTAGTCCCATATGCATACAGCAAGGATGCTAGTTAATTTATTATATAGCAAGTAGCATTGCAGATAATTATTTTATAACTATTGTAAATAATTATAAAATTTGGACAAAATGGGAATGCGTCATCCAAATTAACGTTTGTTTCAAACAACCTCCATTTGTGTTTAAATATTTAATAAAAATTAAAACAATAAATACAAGTTTCTCAAAAATAATAATTTTTTCTGTAGACAAATTAAGTAAGTAAAATGAATTGGAATGGCTCTTACTTATTTAAGATGCCCGTATTCCACTGTGGATAATTTACCGAACTGTCTTGAAGTTCAAAGAAAAAGAAATACTCTATCAGAGTGACGAAGATAAAACATTTTTTATTTTTTTTTTATTTAAAGATTTTATAGGTAAATTTTGACAGCAAACAAAAACACAAGAAAGAATTATTAAAAAAATTAAGTATTAGTATTAGTTCGATTATTTTCACATCTCAAAATTTTCTATAATTATTATTAATATGTACTCATCAGAATTGTTATTTCGTTTATTTTCCGTCATAAAATAAAAAAATTAAAAAAATATCTGCCATAAAAATGCCTTACTTTTAAAATTATTATTATGTACGAGAAATATTTTCATCGTACACAAAATTTATGTAGACGGGTTAGTTGAATTGTCATAAACTGATCTCGATTTGATACTTTTGGTCAATAACCATGGCAGTCCACCAACACAGGCACACCGTTTTTGTAAGTAAAATCTTGCCTGACTTCGATGATAGGTTAATCAGCCCAAAATATGCGGACTCTGGATACCAGGCACCCTACAGTTTTATTTAGCCTTCCTGTAGTAAAGCTGGGTGACCTACAGGCGATTTGCAATTCCCAGCAACTCGTAAGAGTAAAATCAAACGGAAGACGGGAATATACGGGAGTGGGACAGCCCTCTCGAACTCCTTGGGCTCCAATGCTACCGTCTTTCTAGCGGAACTACATGCTGTAGTAAACATCTAGGAGGGAGAGCAATAAGTCTAGATAGTATGTATCACGTATCGGGAGGCAGTATTGTCAGGTTCATTAATAACCTGAATATTGACTGAACGGATAATTAAGCAGGGTCCAGCACAATAGATCTTTTAGGTCGCAGTGCGAGGTGGCTGATCGCCCGCATGGCCCTCCAATAATAATAATAATAGTTGAATTGTCATAAACTGATCTCGATTTGATACTTTTTGTCAATAACCATAGCAGTCCACCAACACAAGCACACCGTTTTTGTCAGTAAAATCTTGACTGACTTCGTTGGGCGTTGGTGTTCCATTCACACAAGAACCATCGATTTTATATTGTTCTCATTTTATTTTGACTGAAAAACTTTTATTCGCAATGGAATTCAGGCTTAAGTTTGAAATAAGTAATTAGAAAAGGGCATTAGGCTATGGTGGGAAACTCTGGTAAAATTTATATTTAGTAATTACCTTTAAGGTCGTACGAATTCTCCAGCAAATCAAATGTCAAAATTGGTTTGGAAAGGACAAATCTCATGGTATTTAGGTACCTAAAACGATCTAAAGGGTTAAATTCTATGGTATTTTAGTAACAAAAGGCGTATTGCTTTGGTTAAAGAAATGTTAGTTCTTTTAGCTGGTTTAGAAATGTCCAAAGCAATAGCAAAAAAAAATGTTTGTGTTGTGGTTATGTGTTTACAAAAATTGGTTTTCTTTTACGTAAAACTAAAATTTATTTTTTTTTATCTAACACATGTTTTGTTTGCAATTGTTCTTGTAAATAACTAATGTACCAAAGCAATACAGCAAAAACAAATGTTAAAATTTTTATATTCACCCTTATTGCGATAATCGTGTCGATGTCGATAAGGAGTAGCAAAACATTTGGGTTTTTTAAGGCGACCTCGATAAACATTTGACGATCGATTCTACCATTTTCTGTTGATGCAACAGAAACTTCTTGCTAGTTCGATTTACCGACGTCGACGCGATAATCGCAATAAGGGCGATTGTTAAATGTTGTACAAAATTATTTGTGGAAATGATTTATAATTATATGATAATTAAACCCTTTGCACTCGAAAGGGTTTTGGTGTGTACATACCGCCAACTCGAAACATTATTTAAGAAAATAAATAAATTTGATTTGAAATACAATTAAATTTATAAAAATAAAGGTACTTATTTCTTTGTAAATTTGGCAAATTTACATTTTTTAAATTTGGCAAATTTTTTGTAAATTACCGCCTCTATGGTGGCACTCGAGTGCAAAGGGTTAAAATATAAATAAAGGTATATTTCTAAAATTGAAACTCAGTTAATATTTATGTACTCAATTGCAATTCGTTTACCAAATCAACACATACAATTTTTGTTGAAAACGGTTCAACACAAACATTCCCACTCTATCAAAGTTTATAGGCAAAAAGGTAAGAAACGAAGAAGTGTTGAGTTGCGCAGCTTACAGATGTAAAACCCTCAATTAGTTTAAAATATATTGGTGTATTTCTAAAATTGAAACGTTGTTAGTACCTACGTATTTAATTGCAATTTACTCTGCTTTTTAGTATAGAAATTTCATTTACCGCTTACACTTAAAGAGAGGTAAATTAGACATTTACCCTAGTTTTCGCCCGCAGCCTATATATGTTTCTTTTAGTACTTATAGTAATAGTTTAGTACATAAATATTTTTTTTAAAACGCGTAATATTTATAACAACACTTATAAACATAAATATTTTAATGTGACCACGCTTTTAAAATGTTTCAATATTCCTGTGTTCAAAACCAAAAAACACTTATGTGAAAACAAGTTACTTTTCAAAAGAAGCAAATAAAGATTTAAATCGATTTCTGAAAAAACTGAAAATAATAAAATCGCTTAAGTGCACTTATGTGGTTCTCGTTTTTAGATATAGGTGGGCTCTAATAATTTGATGACGACTGTAGTTTAACTTTTGTTTCAAATTTTGTCGTGTTTCCGTGACAGGTAAAATTCTTTAAGATTTTACTTTCCAAAATGATACTACTTACTCAAGAACTATTAAAATTGTTATTCAGATTTCTTCTCTTAATTCCTTATGTTCTTTAATAATAATATGACGGATGTATGTAATTTAATATTTTCATTTTGTTAAAATTTATTAAATATTTTTTGTTTCTTTAAGTGAAAAACAAAATAAATTTAATTTAAAATTTATTTTCACATCGCGCATCTTATCAATGATGAAAATATTAGGAGTAGATTATTGGTTATTATAAATTCATATACTACCGTTTACTTAAAAGAGTTACTTTAATATCCAAAAACATATTTTGGTCGTTTTTTGACCGTAGTTCATTATGCTTTAATATTCAATATTTTTAATAAAGCCTGGTTTCCATTATGAAACTTTTACTGGCAGTACTTTTTACTGAATAAAAACATAAACATCGAAAATTTCATTGAATTGACACAGATCATTCTTTGTTTTTAATTTTTTTTGAAAAATTGCATTGAAAAATTGAAATATTTTTCCAGTACGGAAAAATATACTTCGCTTTAGGCCCGCTGCACATTTCAGCTAAGCTAAGCTACGCGATGTGGGCTATGTGCGTAGCTTTCAGTTGTAAATAAAGAGACTTAATGGAACGATGCACACTTGAGCTAAACTATACGAGCTATGTTTTTTGTTTAGAGCTATGCAAACTATCTAACATCGCCCACACATACACTGATGTTTTTGTATATTTTATTATTAACTCGTAGGCTACTTAGTTATATTAGGTATCGTGTCATAAATCATAATAAATGAATTACGTAGAAAAATCAATGTATGTGTGAGCGATGTAACTAGCTGAAATGTGCAACGGAGTGAGCTAAGCGGTTTAAACTATGCTAATATAAACTACGTTTCTCGCTTAGCTTAGCTGAAATGTACAACGGGCCTTAAGCCTGGTTTCCATTATGAAACTTTTACTGGCAGTACTTTTTACTGAATAAAAACATAAACATCGAAAATTTCATTGAATTGACACAGATCATTCTTTGTTTTTAATTTTTTTGGAAAAATTGCATTTGTTTGTTTGTTTGTTTGTTTTTATCTCTGCAATCTGTTCTGGGGCTCGAGGCACTCCCAACTCTTTCGCAGTTCGCTTTTTTACGTCCTACCTTACGCTTGAAAAATTGCATTGAAAAATTGAAATATTTTTCCAGTACGGAAAAATATACTTCGCTTTACATATTTTGTCAGTAAATTTTGTGAGTATACTATAAAAATGTCAGTATACTATAATAATTTTTTCAGTACTGTAAAACTGAAAAAGTTTTTTTTTTCTCTCACACGGCGCGCGAATATATATTTTTATTCCGTTTTGTTTACACTGTCAGTAAATATTTCATAATGGAAATCAGGTTTATAATAGAATTCTATTTCTGCAGTTCCACTGAAATTAATTTCTCCTGAGCCGAGAAACAGGAATTTAATTTTATATATTTACTACGATTTTTTTTATTTAAATGCAGTGCACATTCTGGGCAAATAAAGTAAGTGTTATTTAGTTGGCCTGATGAATGTGTTTACAAATTCTTTGGACATGTTTACTTTAAAAATCGACCCTTATACATATGTATACCAACATGTATAATTAATCTTGTCCTAAAACTGTTAGCATTACGTGGCAACTTTAGTTGTACCTAGAGTATAGACCATTTTAACAATTTTAATACTTTTTAAGGAAATACTTTTTAAAATTAATGAAGGCAATCGCAGGCAGTGCCAGAGATTCATACATCCCATATTACATCTTATCACAAATAAATGTAAAGAAGTTCTGTTCTCTTACTATTTCGCCATAAATAAACTTCTAATTGTTTCTGCTCACTTCCATGTTAATTAATGTCGAATTCTATTCACTTTTTTTGAAAAGTCTAGGTTTGATGATCCTAATAGAACAAGAAAACATATAACCTGTTTTGCTTATATTGTTAAACTCACAATACAACATTCATTTCCCGAATGATGCCAACCAAAATTGTGAATTTAGATTTTTTGCTGTCATTATTACACATCACAAATCTTTTAAAAAAAAATACGATTTCTGAAATTTGATCTAGATCAAACAATCTATTGATTTTTTGTGCCAATAACACACAAAACCTTGATCAGGTGGCATTTTTTTGGATTCAGATCAAATTTTTGGGTGAATAGAACATCACATTTTCGTCAATTTCTTTTAATATTATATTGCTTTAAACGTTAAGTCTGGAACACTAAATGAGCTTCAGAATGCTTATTTTATTTAAAAGTAAAATTAGATCGTTAAACGCATTTAAAATTGTGCTCGCTTATGATCTTATCATCGATTGGCATAGGTACCACAAGATTTGTCGTAAAAACACACAAATTAAATTTGAATATTTTGATTAACTGAGCACTATCACAGTTTCGATAACAAATTTCATCACTTATCTAACCGCAAAGTTTTCTTTTTGTTTTATTTTATTTTTTTAAATTCGATTCACAATACACACATTATAATATAGCGATAACGATCAGATCATTTCGAGATTTTTAGTTTTAAATCATAAAACGGAAGAGAGTACACATTTAAAATATGTAGTTATGTAATAAAAGGTGCTAAATCTGCAATAGACAACTAATTAATATTTAATTTTTGTTTATTTATTTTTAGGTTATAATTAAAAACATCTTTATCACAGCCACCATTGATAATAAAAAAATAAAATAACCAACTGAAAAATTAATTAATAATAAACTTCTTTTTATAAAAAAATATATTAATTTTGCCAATTTATAAATATATATGGTGTTGGTGTTTATATAAAGAAGAAAAGAAAACGGCCGTGAATGGCCATCCAAAAATTAATAATAATTTTGTGACCACAAAGAGTTTACAAAAAAGTTACAATAAAAGAGAAACAAAATAAAATAAAATTAACAACATGAACATTGCTTGATAGATAATAGATAAGAAAAAAAAAACACTTTGAAGAGCGTTGTGAGTTAGCTTTTTCGCGAGTAAAACCAAAAATAAAATAACGCGAAAAGAAATAGAATCGAAAAAAAAAATTTTTGTTTTTAGTTTTATTTTATTTTTTGTTTATTTTATTTATTAATTTTTTTTTAAATTTTTATTAATTAAATTATTAAAGTTTCATTAATTAATTGAATTTTGTTTAAAGGTTAAATAATAATAAAACCAAAAATAATTGTGTTGTAAACGCGCAGTGATTATTGTGTACAAAAAAAATTAATTCTCAAAAAATACTAATAAGTAATTATTTAATTTTTTTTTTTTAGTTAAATGAATGTTGATTGTTTATGTGCAAGGCAAAAAATTAAAAGTTTGTAATAATAATTAATAATAGTAAAAGTTGAATAAGGAAATAAATTCCTTGGTGTGGTGCCTCGCAGTTTCAGTTTAACATTTTTTTGTTTCGTTAATATATAATTTTAAAATAATACTAATTATAAAATGGAGTGTTGTCTATCGGAGGAAGCTAAAGAACAAAAGCGCATAAATCAAGAAATTGAAAGACAACTGCGTCGTGATAAAAGGGATGCCCGGCGTGAACTTAAACTTCTATTGCTTGGTGAGTACTGTTGATTTTAATATTAATTTTATGAAATCGCTCTTAAAATTAACAAAATTAGGAAACTTAGATTGGGTATAATTAGATTTAATATTTTAATCTAGCTAACAAAAGCGAAGCCAAAGACTATTTTAGATAGTTTTTGATTGTAGTTCTCTACAATTGCCAGCGGCAAAACTATATTTATTTCGCTCGTTTATACCGATGCTACAATTGCCAGCTAGCTATAGAATAGGCACAACAAATGAAAGCATACATATTTTTGGAATTACTAAATTTCGCCTTTATTTAGCACACAAATTTATAGTAAATTTTCATGTTGCTGTTGTTATTTTAACATTTATGTTTATGATTCAATTTATGTGATGAAAAATTAACTTTATATCAAACTAATTTCACAAAAATTTATTTTAAATGAATCGCATACGCCAACAAACGAAATAAACAAATAAGTAATCTGATTTAATATCTGTCAAAATGCGTCTTCGATACGCTGGATGCAACTTCCCAACCAAGCTCTCTCAATTTTCGTGATGGAACAAACTTCTTTTCTGCTTTGATTAATTCTGTCCCCTTCCTTATAATTTCCTGCTGTTACTTGGTTAATTGTTAACAGTAGGGAATAGAATCAATCGTTTGACCTGGTTGTATCACTTCTTTATAAGCAACACATTCTTTGGCGTCAAATCTGGATTTGCCACCGTTTGTGTGGTCTCCACGCTTTCACCAAGATCTTTTTCGCACAATATTCTCATGCGTGAACCATTTTTTATCACCCATAATTGGATTGACGAAATCGAGCGAATCATTCACGGGCTGTCCTTTCTGATATGACATCATCACCATAAACTGCACAAATTTGTTTAGCAGCCTGTTTTGCCTTCCCTTTTTTGAAATAGAATTTTTAATATCTCTAATTTCTTCTTTAATTTACTGAATAAACAAATGTTAATTTTTTTTATTGTCAAAATGGCGAAAACTTTTTAGACCATTTAATATTTACCAAATAAGATAACTTTTTAGACCATTCAATATTTACCAAACATGACCGAGCAAACGGCGCAGAGGTTAAAGCTGCGGCGGTTGGATCGGGAGGTACCGGGTTCGAATCCCTATAGGGGCGGGATGCAAAAGGGATTTTTCATCATCTGATTACGATCGGTGATGAAGATGAACACCTCTATGACCCCCTGTTGAGAGTGTAGAATCCATGGGCCGACCCACCTTTCATGTCAGCACTATAGGTTGGCATGAAGCAATGCAATGTGTAGGTGGTTTATACAAAGCGAGTCTATAGCCGTACGTCCTCGATTTGGCTACTACTGCGTAAAGTAGGACGGTAACAGTAAACTGCGAAAGAGTTGGGAGTGCCTTGAGCCCCAAAACAGATTGCATAGATTAAAATCAAAAAAAAAAAAAAAAAATCGCAATACATACTCGTATCACAAAAATAGTTGATATTCATTAAATGTGTTAAGACTAGGGCTGCGGAGTCAGAGTCATAGTCGGAAAAATACTGACCGACCACGACTCTGCATTTTTATACTTTTCTTTCTTTCCTAAAATCCACCTTACAAGTTACCCCTAGTTACAAAAAGACTTCAATCAGTATATTTGATCCCGGTCAATTTTATAAAGAATGGCGTACCGCAATGTTTCACTTAGGAAAAATCTCAAATATGCAACAGAAATAAAATCATCGTTAACACATAGAGAAATTGTTCTTCTTGATAACGAGATATTATTGGCGGGAATTTATGTCGACGAAATCGAAATAGAGGCAAACCGGCGGTATGTTAATTGATCGTTTAAAATGATTTTAAGATATTACCCAAAAATTCTGTTGAAGAAATAGAAGAAAAACTTGAATTCGAAAAATTTCTTAGAGACTTCGGATTACAAAAATTCAGGATTTTATTTTTTGATGGCTTTAGAAAGTGGAAAAAATCAACATATGTAACAACGAGTCTTAATATTCTTGAGCCATACTAATTTTAACAACAAATTCGTAATTAATCTAAATTATCGAAATTTTTCCCTTTTTCTTTTATTTCTTTAATTTGATTTTTAATTTTTCCTTTACATTTACCAAATTTTGTGCATTTACCCTCACTATTGAAACGCAATGAAAATTTTAATATTAATTTTTCCACATCAGAAACATATCACTTGAAATTTTATTTTAGTAGGCTTCGGTATTAAAATTTTTGCTTTTGAAATATAGTAAATATAGTAAGCGCATTTTTTTAAATAAAAAATTTAAAATGGATAAATATTAAATATAAAAATACTACCTAGCAAAAGTTGAAAAAGCATCGTATTCAACTCGCGTGTAACAGTCATTACTCAATCGGATGATTACGAAACTCGCTGTCACTCTTGTTGCAAACTACTCCAGTTTAGTAATAAGCTTATTTAGTATGCTTTTATTCGTGAAGAAAACAAACCAAAACTCACGATGCATAGCAGTCACGGATTATATTAATTACTCATTAGTTGATCCATGCCAACACAATAAAATCTTTCAATAATAATTTTCCCATAAGAAAAACATATTGCTTGGAATATTATCTTTGTAGGCTTTGGTTTTATTAATTTTTGCTTTTGAAATACAGTAAACAAATTTCGGGTGCGATAAATTTGTATGTGCTTAAATAAATATTCGCGTGCGCTTTTTTTATTTAAAAAAATAAAATGGAATAAAAATACTAGCAGGAGGAGTAGGAAAAATAAAATCGTTATCGCTTGTGTCGCAAACTTTATTCTCATTAGTAATAACTATCATTACACGCTTGTTGAATCAGATATTATTACTGTATTTTAAAGGTGCAAAAAACCCATTTTTTAAAGATAGGTAAAAATCTGAAATACCGAAACCTTTAAATATAAGTTGAAGCTATAAGAATTACAAACATTTTGTTTTTTTTTTTAGTTTATATTATTTAGTTTATTGATATGTATATGCACTCATACAGTCGCAAGTTCGTTTTCCTGTTTTTATTTAAATATTTATTAGAAAAAAAGGAAAATTTTTTGGAATAATTAAAAATTTTGAAATTGTGATCCCATGCTGTTTTGTAGCAAAATCCTGTGAGAGAAAAAAGAACGCCACCTCACTGACTAGATTTTCGAAATGAATAAGGGTGAATTTCATTTTCGACATTTGTCATTATTTCGATTTTGACTTAAAGAATTTTATTATTTTCGGACAAAGATCATCGGCTAAAGATGTATTTAAAAAAATTACTTCCATTTTTAGTTTTTCCTACGCGGTTTTTTATCACAATGACAATTTGTAATCGTTAAAAAAAATGAAAAAACAACCAAAACGTTCGTAATTTCAACAGCGTCAACTTTTGAAAAATAAGATTTTGTACCTTCTTTAGCCCTCCAGAGAGGGAGCTTAAACAACTATCGGGCGATCAACATTTTTTTTGTTCTTGTTGAGGATTAGAAAACATGTGTGACAAGCTTCAGAACTGTACCATTTTTTTCATTTTATGACGATTTATAGGTGTATTTTTGTTCACAAGTAAGCCAGGTATGTAAATATTCAAATAGCACTGATGCTTTTTGTAGTTTCAATAAAAAATTTAGAAATTATAAAAGAATTATTAAAAATATAAAGTAAAAGTGATTTCCATAAGTGTAAGGAAGCGGATTGGGTGAAGAAACTCATCAGTTTGGTAGAGGAACCTTCTTCTGCCTTTTACTTTATTGTATTCTTTAAGCAAATTAGCATTATTATTATTTTAATAATATTCTACTAAAAATCTACAAGATTATAAATTTTCAAACAATAATTACAATAAATCTAATGTAAGTTGAATTGATTTAACTAAAATTCAATTAGTTAATTTTTGAATTAGTGAAGTTAAATTAGAATTACAAGTGTTCTTAACAAGAAAATTGAAAATGGTTTCATTCCATTTCTTGTTTAGCAGCATTGTGGTATTTCCATAAAACCTTATCCATTTTAAAATCTTAACATTAATTAAATTAGTGAGAATCACACAAATTAAATACATACATTTATACAAAGTGTATAGAACAATTGCCGAAATCAAGTTATAAATTTTTAGCTAACAAAAAAATGTTGAACCTTATCATTATTCTTTGTAAGATGACTAAAAACCAAAAACAATGAGAATAAATCACACTTTTAACAGATAAATGTTTTTTTTGACATGCCCGATCGGCAATGAACAATTTGGAACTAAATTTAATTCGAAATGGGCCTTTCACAAAAATGACGACGCATTATGTAACGTTGTATGAAAAATGTGTTGGCGCTTACTTTAATTGTTTTTTGTTTTATAATTGTTGTCCATTTTAATTTTTCAAATGCAATTAGAAATCGTAACAACGTGTAATATATAAAAAAATCTCCTTTTCCAAGTTTTCTCCGCTCAAACAAGAGCAGAAAATTGTTTATTTACTTGTATTTTCTTTTTTCAAGAATATAACATTTTTTTAAATGACTTACATTTTCGTCATTCACCGGGCAAATTCTGATCATGCGTTCTTATACCATTGCATATGGCCGTTGATAAATTAAAATTATTACAAAAAAAAAAAATTGGATTTTTTTTTCTTTTCTATATTTTGTAGAAGGAAAAACAGCCATGCGCGAAAATTCCGACAAGAATAAAACACTGAAAAATAAGTTTCTTTAATAGAAAATCGAAAAATACAAAAAAAATGTGTGTTGTATATTATATATAATATTCAGTCATCATTTGTGTTGTATTGCAATAGAAGAAGACTTTGACTCGTTCTCTGTGTGACTATTGAATTACACAGAATTTTCAATATACATATACTCACTAATACTGGCATATATATAGGTATTTGTTTTGAATAAGTACCATTTGCTTAGATGCTTCGTGACAAGGGCCTTTTTCATAATGATGCTTGGGCGCATTATATCTCGGCGGCAGATTTTATTAAAACGCGAGTTTTTCGATCGCTTAATATTTACACGCTCACCCGCCTTTGTGTAAAGAAATTTCTTACTTGGTCATTCATAATTTTCCATTCTTCTTTTTATTTTCACTTTAAACGTTTTTTGATTCATTGAATATTATTGATTAGGGCGAAAGAAAATTTAATATGTTGTGTGTGTTGTTTGGCTGTAACCTAAATTTTGTGTTATTAATTTCGTATTTTTTTGTGTTGTGTGTCCATTGTTAAATTTGATAGTTAGGTTGTTGGTTGGGTGGTTTTTCTCCAATTCAATTCGAATTATTATTGAGGTTAGTTGAGGTTTTCTGTGTACATACACAGATAAAATAATGAAAATTTTCACTACGCCCTTATTTAACATTGATTGCCGTACTATAGAGTGTGATCAAGAGGAATATTTAATTTTTTATTTTTATTTTTTGGAAGTTTCATTGTATACGCTAAAATTATAGATCGTCCATTTTGTATAAAAAGTTTAAATTGGCCATCTGCTTGTAGAGAATTACTGTAGGATTGAACGAATTTGTATATCATTGATTAACCTTAAAGATGAAATCCTAAATTATGGAGATCACAAGTTTCTATAAACCTTGCAATTTCACTTATAAGTCTTTGTACTATGAATACATCTCTGGAACGTAATATTGATGATATATTTTTTTTATATAATCAAATTGTATTTTTTTTTTTTAAAATCTGTTCATGCATTTAATATAGATGAGAAGAGTACATAGTTTATAGTTTTTATTTTTTTTATTTTTCCTTCTTAAAGAAATAAATCTAATCTTATTGTAAACAATATGATATATAAACTTACACTTCACTAGTACTTTATTTAGTACATAGTGTATTTTTGTTTATGTACTGGGTTGTGCTTGCTCCTTAGTTGGAATATTGATGTATTTTTTTATAAAATCATAGACGAAAACACTTATTCAATATTTTACAGTATTCAGTTAGCCTGCTAATTAATTAAGTAGGTTTTTGTTTGTAGTTTACGAAGATTTTAAAATCAAAACTATAACTAAGGCCATTACTTTTTCGCATGATTACGCTTTCATAAATTGAATCCAAAATTCTAACTTCTATGCCGAAATACCAAAATAAGACGTATTGCTTCGAGAAAATTTATCAGTTATAAAATATTTTTAGATCCAGATTTTACGGTAGAAAATAGGTTCAATCTTTATTGAAACGGTTAACGTATTATTGAGTTGACATGTGCCAGGTTGGAAATGTTTAAACGAACGATTATTTGAATATGATTTGTAACTGCATTGCATTAAATTAAAGATTCACCAAAATTAATATTTAATGCCTCCTGCTTCACTTAATTTAGGTTAAGCCAATTTCAAATAATATTATGAATTAATAAATATTATGAATTAATAAAGTTCCAACATAACTTTCAGTCACAATCAATGATTAGTGAACTAAATTCTTCATAATTGGGCCAATCTCTGAACAGGTAGTTTAACCTAATATTTTGCTTATCCAAGTCATTAAGTTTAATCCACTAAACTATTAACTATGATTTGTGTATTTAAATGCGAAATCGCAAATTGACTGTACTTTTAATAAAATGCGGGTTGTTTCTCTCCTGCTACATGTTACTGCAATGAAATGACCAAACTAAACCTCTGATGGAAGTCAATTCACCGCTAACGAGTTGAAATGGATACAATACGAACTGTTCATTTTAATTTTCTTAAATAAATATCGATCGAGAGAAAAGACTTTATTTAATGAGAATGACCGCGTATCTTTTACAATTTAATTTACTCGACTTTCTATTAGTCTTTCAATTTAATTTTTTTATATAAAATCTATAATATTTTTTGAGTATTCGTTTATTAATAAAAGTAAAATAAAAAACTCCCAACTGATTGTTGTGTTATCTAATTTGTCATAAAATTTGAATGTATATAAAAACTCATACATTTTTTTGTTACGGTATATATTTATTAAAAATTTAGAGGGCACCATAGGCTTTTTAATTATATTAATCAATTTTCTTTATTAATTTTAAACGGAAAACCCCAAATCACTACTTAGTTAAGTTTTGTCAATATTCGCGTCCTCCAAATTCTATGTATAAATACATGTAACAGGATGATAGTAGGATTATTCTATTGTGTTAGGGTTACATGAAATGGTCTTATTGGTCTATTTATTGATTTCGACGGCTTTAATACATTTATCTTATCAGTTTTTAGGTTTTTATTTCTGACTTTGTCATTGGATCGTATTATTAAAATAATATTTTATTTTGATGATCATTTGGTTTTGGATACTGATTTAGTGGTGTTTGCGGTAACAATTTTTTATCAACATGGATAAGCTTCTGCCGATTACGTACATTAATATGAGTTCCTCAATTAATAAATGTAAATATTTATTGAAGGTTTCACCTTTTTTTAAAGTTTGCGTCCAATCTTTTTGTCTCGTAAACAGTTACAAGATCATTGACATTCAAGTTTGATACAACAAACTCCTTTTCCGGTGTACAAAATTGTTGTCTTGGATTTTTTCTTTAAAAAGTAATCCATCCGGCATTGATCTAAACCATGTTTAGTAAAAACCTTATTTTATTCGAAATAATTTTTTTAAATGTTTTATTAACATTTTTCCGCTAAGCCGAAATTTTAATTACCAGAAACGTTATGGAAATAAGTATATGGCGATTTTTTGCTTTTTGATGGGAGTACGGAAGTAACAAAAAATGAAGGAAAAAATTGGTTTGAAATTCAAATAAGTGTTCCCCACGTCAGACTACCATTTAAAACAACGAGCTGTTTAAATTAAATTATATTATAAACTGTACAAATATCAAGCCCGAACATCGATCAGTTTCTGATTTTTTATCCATTTGGAATTGAGCCCTACACCTTTTTTAAAAGAGCTGCCCCGTGAGAAATTTTGTTGCACCAAATCATGTACAGGGGGTATCGCGAATATGGAAAATCCTCGAAAATTTTATAATTTGTTAATCAAGCATTTTTTTCCCATGATCGTACTGATTTTTAACAATACATATGTACATACAAATTGAAAATCGTGACTACATAATTTATTTTTGTAATTATCACATATTATTCAATGTAATTATCGAGTAAATAATAAAAATTTTATTGGGCGATTTAATACATTAAATATTATAAGTAAACTATAATACCCGAATCGATTACTAATCTTTATTTTTATTTTAACTAATTCAGGTACTGGTGAATCGGGAAAATCAACTTTTATCAAACAGATGAGGATTATTCACGGTAGTGGTTATTCAGATGAAGATAAAAGGGGGTTTATAAAATTGGTATATCAAAATATATTTATGGCTATGCAATCAATGATACGTGCAATGGAACTGCTCAAAATTCAATATAGTTCACCTAAAAATTTAGTAAGTTTACAAATATTAAGTTTACAAATATTATAGAGAACTAAATGATTTTTATTTTATTTTTTTTAGGATAATGCTGAATTGATTAGAAGTGTAGATTTTGAAACAGTTACTACTTTCGAACCACCATATGTTCAAGCAATTAAAGATTTATGGGCCGATGCTGGTATTCAAGAATGTTATGATAGAAGAAGAGAATATCAATTAACCGATTCCGCTAAATAGTAAGTAGAATATAATTTATTTGTTTTTTATATTTTCATTGAACATTAATTAAATTTTCCCATCGTTTATAAAAAATAAAGCTATTTAAGTGAAATTGATCGTGTTGCTGCACCTAACTATCTTCCAACGGAACAAGATATTCTTAGAGTTCGTGTTCCAACAACAGGAATTATTGAATATCCATTTGATTTAGAGGAAATTCGTTTTAGGTATCCATTAAAATTTAAAAACTATTTAGCATGCAAATAATCGTTAAAATGCATAATATATTTGGGCATACACATATGTTACCATATATTGCAAGAGGGTGATAAGGGAATATTTGTCTTATTCTTAACTTTTTAACCTGCATGTTGTTTGTTGTGTTCTTTTTTGTTGTTTGATTTTAACAAGAAAAAATACTTATTTAATTTAATCAAATAATTTATTTAATCAAACAATTTATTCAAAAATTCATGTAACACGTTTTTAGAATTTTTTTGTACATATCAATTTGCTGCATACACTCTAGTGTGTATGTCTCATTCAATTTAATTGCATAACATTCAAATGATCTCGTAAACTAAAAAAATGTAAATTATTGTTTTGTGTTTATTTGTTTATTTTGCTTTCATATGACTAAATCATATACATATTTAAAACACACAAAAGTTACTTGAGCGATTTGCCTAGAATTGAGGATGTAGATTATTTACCAACGGAACAGGATATTTTACGGGCTCGAGCGCCAACAACTGGTATTATCGAGTATCCGTTCGATTTGGATGGAATTATATTTAGGTACCAAAAAAAATAAAAAATCGTAATCTCAAAATGGAGAAATCGCTCGAAGTATCGCTAAAAATATTCTGCTTTAATGCTTTATTAATATTATACTTTTGCGCAATATTTAATTTAAAATTTAATCAAAAAATTACCAATTTTTTCAAATTTTTAATTTAATTTTCTTTGTATTTTCAATATAGAATGGTAGACGTTGGTGGACAGCGTTCTGAAAGAAGAAAATGGATTCACTGTTTTGAAAATGTTACATCAATTATATTTCTTGTTGCACTTTCGGAATATGATCAAATTTTATTTGAATCCGAAAATGAGGTAAATAAATAAATTAATTAATACAAAATAAAAATGGTAATGAAACACTATTATTTTTATTTTTTTAGAATCGTATGGAAGAGTCAAAAGCTTTATTTAAAACCATTATAACATACCCGTGGTTCCAGCATTCTTCGGTTATTCTCTTTTTAAATAAAAAAGATTTACTTGAAGAAAAAATTATGTATTCACATTTAGTAGATTATTTTCCAGAATATGATGGTAACTATATAAGAATTTATTTTGATTTTAATATTACTTAATTTTTGAAATAAGGATGGTATAACGATTAATATGAATAAATCTTATAAAGGACCAAAATTAGACGATAAACCAGCTCGGGAATTTGTATGTAAATTATATTTAGCTTGTAATCCAGATCCGGATCGTATGTGTTATTCACATTTTACTGTTGCTACAGGTGTATCAATAATTTTTAATACATACATACTTTTTTTAATGATCGTATTTAATATTATCGCTATTTTGGTATTTTGGTTCCTGATCCCCGATGATATTATTAGTACAATATAATATAGTGTAGTTTTTGATTTCATTTTAAAACGTATTTCGATCTGTTTGTATTTTTACGCTAACTTTAGGTCCTCAAAGAGACGCTATAGCTGCAAGGGAATTCATATTGCGTATGTTTGTAGATTTGAATCCAGATTCAGAAAAAATTATTTATTCACATTTTACTTGCGCGACAGGTAAGCTTGAAATTATTTGATACTAAATTTATTAAGCGCTGCTCCCGTGTGAAGAGCAGCTTTAATTATGTGTTTTTGCATGCTTATTTAGTTTGGTTTGTGGTTTTATGTTTTATAATGCGTTTTTTTTTTGTTGTGTTTGTATATTTTTGGTGATTATTTATTAATCATAGTTTATATAATACATATGTGCAAAATGTTAATTATGAAAAATATTTGAAGATCAATAATCGGCTTACTAAATAATACTCTAAATATGATTGGTAAATATTTAATACTAAACTCATTTCTTGACACCACGTGATCCGGTTACTATTAAAGATATATTGAAAGCAAACAACAAAAAAATAAATAATTTTTGTCTTGACCAAAATTTTATTCGGATCAGTTCAAATTTCAAGAAATTCAGCTAATGCCTAAGCAACACCATCGAATATTCGGCTAGTTATTGTTAATAATTCGAAAGTGAATAATAGTTAAATCCTAAGAAGTTTAATTAGATATATAGAAACTACGAACTAAATTTTTTGGTTGAAGTCTTAACTTGAAAGTTCTTCAAACTAAGTTTCAACATAAATAGAACAAAGTTTAGCAAGTAGAATCCCTGCACCGATTGCTAAAATGTTATTGTGAATCTGTAATTGTAGCCTATGTTTTCGATCAGTTTTAAAATAGAATCGAGGAAATGCTGTACCTAATAAATTTTGTCATTAGGTAGCTATTATACCACCCAGTATTGTGTACTCAGACAACGTCGTGCGCTTTCACATTTACTACTATGTTAAAGCCTACATTGGATATTTGGAAAACCGCAGTTCGCAAAACTTAAACTCTAAATACGAATTAAGTCAATGCTCACTGACTTTTATGTTTATCCAGATTCAGAAGAAATATTCAGAAGCTTGAAATTAATTGTGAATAAATTTATTAAGTGCTGTTCCCTTGCGAATAGGGGCTATAATTATGAATTTTTGCATGGTTTTTAATTTTGTTTGCGGTTTTATATTTTATAATGCTTTTTTGGGTTTGTATATTTTTAGTGATTATTTATAATCGTTTAATCGTGGTTTATAGAATATACATTGTACATTAATTGGGGAAACCATTTGAAGATGTATAAACGGCTTATAATAAATAAATAATATAAAAGAATAACTGTAAATGATCATTTATATTAATAATGTCTAAGCTAACATCGAATATTCGGCTAGTTATTGTTCTGTCTATTCTGTGAAGTGAGCACGAAATTGAAGTAGCAAATAATGATTTTCGATTTGTTACAATGCCAAATGCCATTGACCAGAATTTCAAATCGACCGATTAATTGAACAACATTTTATGACAAATTATTTCACTTGCCAATTATAAAATTATTAAAAAATAGTTTGCTAAAAATACTACCATATTCTTAGAAAATTTTGTTAAAATTTACATATAAAAAACACCAATTTTATATTTATATTTTGCCATCCGTCAGCAGAAATTCGCCCACCTATTTATAAAATTACATTTTTTTTTATCAATTTTAACCTAATCGGATTTAACAGTTTGAAATAAAATGCTTGTCGATGTAGCGTAGGGTGTAAAATAATTTTAAATAAAACTACAAAATAAATTTTTAATTTGAAGTTTTAACATTAATAGTACAATATTGATTAAACACCAAGTTAATGGGGTAACATTCGTGGAGCAGCTTTTTGTTCGTTTTGTATCCTCTTTTATTTCTCAGTTACAGTAACTCAGCTCTGGAACTACCATTAAATACGAACAGATTAGAGATAAACATGGTTAGATCATTATTTCATGATTACTAGGTATTAAACCCTGGGCGCCTCAAATACATACTTATAAATAAAGTTTATTTTAATGAAAAATATTCAAGATTGTGGATAGTTCCTATTTTAAGAATGGCTTTACAAAAATACGTAAAATAATCAAAAATATGTTGGTCTAATTAAAGACATAGTCTAATTTTAAAGCTTTGTAGTTCTGATTGTATGAACGCGAATAGTAGATTGATCTTGGTTTGCATTGAATGAACGACGATAAACGACAAACTTAATCAATGCTTTTTAATTTACCCACGGTTTTTATGTTGCCGCTTTTGGTGTTTAAAAATACAGAAATGTTTGTTATTGTTTTTCTGTTGACAAAAATGTGTATTACGTTTGATTAAAAAGATGAATAGTTGGTGCAATGGCTCAATTCATTAAAGCAATACAGCGATAGCTAAGTTATAAAAATTCTCCCCATGGTAGAGAGAGATTAGAAATACTAAAGCAATGTTGTTTGCACTGAAAACTAATTTTTAAAAATTCTTATAATTCAGCTTTTACGTGTATATTCTGTAATCCCTCTAAAATGGGTCTATCAGAGTTTAGGTTAACAGTCGTGTTTCACCAGACATATAATATTTTATGTAGTCAATAAGTTACTGCATATTTTTCGAATTAGCGAAATTTTAAAGCAAACTTCAAAGTATTAATATTGTTCAGCGAGAAAATAATTTATTTAATCGTGCTAAGTAAAACTGATCGAAATAAAAACCAATATACTTCATTCATAATGAATAACAAAACAATGGAATACAGCAGGAGACTGAGTAGTAAATGTTTAGGACCCCAATCAATTATATCTATCAGAATTGGCTATAATTAAATAAACGATCAAAAGGTGGCGCTTTTTCATATTTCTTGACATTTTTCAATCCGGTTTGAACTTTTGTGATATGCAGATGCGTATAATTTGTTAAGGAGCGATAAACGCCAAAAGAGCGAAGAAAGCATTTATAGAGCTATGCTGCTCGACTTTTTGGCACAAGAATTGGACGAATTTGGTGTAGAAGGCTTTTGCTTTCAACATGATGGTGTCACTTGCCACACAGCCGGTCAAACAATGACCATTTTGGCGATATTATATTGCCACCCAGATCGCCCGATTTGACAGCACCATACTTTTTCTAGTGGGGCAATATATGTAGCAAGGCGAACATCACTATGCAAAGTGTCAACTCACGTCGTGGAAAGTATTGACGCTTGCATCAATGCTAGAAGGGGTCGTTTACCGGACATAATTTTTCATATCTAAGCAAAACGAATTTTAAAAATGCCAATAAAAGATGTAATTCATTACGCCATTTGGTAACTGGCCATTTCACGTAATCTCTTTTGGATATTTTGTTTGGAATATGCTGCACAATTTAGGCAAACATGCTTTCAAATTATTGTCTATTAAACGTCTACATATTGTTGAAGTATTAATCTCAAGTTTAAGATTTTTTTAATTTTACTAGATGTTACAAAAGGATCTTATTTAACGTATCGGATGATTCGAGCATCAGTTTTTATGGATATTTTGTTTTTGCCACCACGATTTTCAGGTCGAGTTTTATGTTTCAGAGCACTATCGAACACCCTACCTTAGCAATTTTCCATGTCCCATTTCGGAGCAAAAAATTTCAAAATAATTATTTCGTAAATTATTATTAAGTGAAATTAATAAATCACAATAATTAATTATTAATCAGGGACAACTAGTAATTACCTATTGCACATAAAAAATATAATATAGTTAAAGAAATGTTTATTTCCTAACTATCGAAATGCGTAACAGTTATAGTTCGAACATAAACTAAAAAAATTAATTAATGTAAAAAAAAAGAAATTTACCGTTTTATTTTGGTTAAAATTCGAAACGCTCGCTAAAACAAAGGAATTTTGGAATTTTCTGTTTTAATGCCCACCTCCGTATACTCTGTCTTACTTTTTTAAGAACAATTATGCTTTTTAAGAATATGATACTTCGTGTAATTAGATAAATTGTAATTATTAAATCGAAATCTGGCTTTGTTACAAAAATTTATAAACAAAACTTTCCAGGTATTGTAAGGAGCTGTTAGGTTATTTTACGAAACACGGATAACATTAAAAAAATTTCTTTTTTTTTTTTTGTCTCACTTGTTTAAGAATACCTGGAATATCTAGTTAATAGATCAAGAAGCAACAGAAAGCACCATAGAGGTTTCCTTCTTGATTAATTCTTGACATTTGTGCAATTATAGCTAAAGGAAATAAAAAATCCAAAATCGAACTTTCAAGGAGGATGGTTAATGCATCTCTAAACAAAGGTAAAATTTATGTAAGCATGTCACAACATCCCAAAATGTTGTTTCTTAGAGAAGCCTCCAATTCGGGGTTTAGGAGAATAAAATAAGGTTTATAATCCCATTAATATAACTGGCGACATCAATGCTTAAATCTAGACTCTAGCATTCAAATGAGGAAAGAGATCTCGTTGAAGAGTTTGTAGTTAGAAGTGGTCTCGTTATTTTGCTATTATGAGCTGATTGGCCGGTTAGTAAACCGACCCTGTGATGCCCCGAAACTGAAGCGCTTTTAAAGAGTTCTACAAAACAAGAGACAAGTAGTTTAAAGTAGACTGCTTAACAGACTTCTACTTATTGTCTTTAAATTTCACATTGAACCAACACCGTGTATTGCGTCATTATCTTTAAATCCATCTTAAGTTACTCTACTTTTAACTTTATTTCCTAAATACGGCTCCGACCGATGTTAGCTTTAAAAAAATTCAAACCTAAGCGATATACCGCTCCTATTGTCTCTGCGTTAAATGCAGTTAACATAACTACTTCTACACTGATTTAACTCGCTTGTTTTAATTGTAATACCTGAGATTTCCTCCAAAAATGAGAGCTAAAGGTTATGCGCTCAACTTAGGAGAATTTGAATTCACCTCTAAGGTTTCAGGATGAAGAAGGTAATTCTATAATATACGCGATAAGGAGCAATAATAGTGTCAAAGCAATTTTACAAATATGAAATTATCAACTTTGTACTAATTTGTTCATTTACAAAAAGAAAATAATTTTTTTTTTTTTTTTAAATGTTGCCAATGGCTTTATTCTTGAATCTTTCTACATAAGAAACTCACAAGAAGTAATCAAATCTTAAGCTAAAAATTATTACATATTTTAAGTCTTAACCAATGTTAATACTTATTGTTAGTGCTCACAATTTAATTAATTTAGACTATACTTATATGTATATATCGAATTCAATTTAGAGGTTCACAGGTTCATCAGTTCGAGTGGATCTGTTCTTCTCAGGCGTCTAAATCGCGGCTGTTTTATTATCTCCCTGGCCAATTCGTTGGGATGTGCTTCTAGTTTTGAATAATATTTCGAACTGAATTCTTTAATAGTTTCTTTAACGGTTTTGATCCCAAGGTCATCATGTATATTACTATTTTGAATGTACCAAGGAGCATTGGTAATACTGCGAAGTATTTTCGCTTGGGTTCGTTGCAGGAGTTCTCTGTTTGAAGCGCTGGTGGATCCCCATTTTTTTTTTTTTTTTTTTTTTTTTTTTCGTCCCTGCCCAAAAGCGGCTAGCACTACGACCTAAAAGATCTTTTGTGCTATTGGGTACTGTTACTCCAGGAGCTTCTCCACCTCTCTAATAAAGGCGAGAATGCTGTTTATAGAGGCCAATTTACATTTCTCCGGGGTCAGATACCTCTCTTCAAAATGAATCCACCTCCGTGTGCACAGAGCAACACACTCACATAGTATGTGTTCTGCGGTTTCTGTCTCTTCCAAACAGAGTCGGCACTCCGTCTCTGTGGACAGGTTCATTTTGTTCAAATGATATCTCAGGTTACAGTGACCTGAGAGAAAACTCACAAGTTTCCTAATATTTCCTTTGCTGAAATTGATCGCCAAATTTTTGTGGTGAAATGGTCTGATCAAAGATTTGGCTTGTCTAAGGCCGGGAATACAGTTCCAATAAGTCAAGCACTGTATTTTTTCCCATTTACTGATTGTGTAGGTTGCAGAAGCCCACGGGATACCACAAAAAGGCTCAGGGCCAATGAGTGTAGTCGATGAGCCTGCCCGTGCAAGTTCGTCGGCTATCTCATTTCCAGTGGTGCCCATGTGACCAGGCACCCACCACAACCTTACTTTGTTTTGACAAGAGAGAGATTGTAGCAGTTTATAACAACTTTGAACCGACTTGGAAACCAAGCAGTTAGAAGCCAATGCTTTCAGTGCTGCTTGGCTGTCAGACAAAATGTGGATGGATGCGCCTTTAAGACCTTTGGTCATAATAATAGAGGCGCAGATTTCGATGGCGTGAATTTCGGCTAGAAAAACACTGGGGTAAGTACCCAGTGATTTCGATATTTTGTGATTGGGTCCAAAGACACCAATGCCGACTCCACTATCCATTTTTGATCCATCAGTGTACCAGACTAGGCTGTTAGGTTCCATCTGCGGTAACCCAGTATCCCAGTCTGTTCTATCGGGGATTGTTACCACGAAATTCCTGCCAAAGCAGAGTTCTTTCGGCATAACGTCCGGGACACTAAAGAACATATTCAGGTCTGGAAGTTCATTCAAAATGTCTAGGTGACCCATATGGTCATCATGACTGTATTAATTCGCGAGCTTCAATCTAGCTGCACAGGTAGCAGCTGATTTTTTGACGTGGATATGAAGTGGAGTGAGCCCGATGAGAGCTTCCATTGCCGCCGTAGGGCAGGTGCGCATAGCACCTGTAATTCCGAGACATGCTAGTCTCTGTAATGAGGTCAGCTTGTTCATAATAACTTTTTGCTGTACCTTAGGCCACCAAACTATTGCCCCATATGTTACAATTGGCCTCACTATCATGATGTACATCCAGTAAATCATTTTTGAGTTCAGGCCCCAGGTCCTGCCGAACATACGCCGGCAGGCCCACATGGCCCTGGTCGCGCGTTCGGTACTTGAAGTAATATGAGAGTTCCAAGTTAGTTTCTTATCTAGGACAACACCCAGATATTTGACTTCATTGGAGTATCCGATATTTATATTATTAAGACTAATTGAACCAAGGTTCAAATTACGTCTTTTGGTGAAGGGCACCAGGACTGTTTTGCTAGGGTTAATCGAAAGGCCCTCCCCAGTGCACCAATTCGAAATAACAAGCAAAGCCTGTTGCATGCTGGCGGACATCGTACGTTCATGCCCTCCAGAGACTATGATAACCAAATCGTCCGCATAACCAATGGCATCGTACCCAAGTAGATGTAAATTATCAAGCAACTCGTCGATCACGAGTGACCACAGCAAAGGGGACAGGACACCGCCCTGCGGACACCCTCTTGCTGCCGTAATCGTGACTGACTCATTACCTAATTTAGATGTATTGTAACTGTAACTTGTAACTCTTAATCTTCTTCTAATAAATGAAACACGTTATGTAAATTAACTTGTACAATCTTTATTATATCTCTTAAATGTGTGTTCATTCTTCACTTTCTAAATGCTGACTCTCTGACATTTCGTTTTACGCCCCGCGTACCTTAATCCGTATATTACCCAATATACCTTACTGTAAATTAGTATATTCAAAGTATACTCTTATTATAACACTCTAATTATAACACCTCTACCCTCTCTTAAAAAAAATTAATCAAAATAACAATTAATTGTACAGATCAGTATAGTACGTTAACAAAATATTCTTCAAAATTACACATTAATTCAAAATTACATATTAATTCATATTGTTTAAATTACTTATTACATTTTTTTTTTTTTTTTTTTCTTATAAATCTAATTTTTGTGGTATTTTCCTAACTCTACCGGACCTCCTAACAACACTGCTCGAAACCACATCCTCAACCGCAGCACTTTCTGTTTGTTCCGAACAATTCTTATTAGACTCACATTCACCTGACTCCCCAGGGTCATCATTTCCACTGCACATTTCAATCTCCCTAGGTTCATTTATGAATTCCTTCCCTGAATTTTCCTGCTCTACAACTGGGTCCTCTTCAAACTCAGATAAATTCTCTAACTCATCTTTCTCAATTAGTTTTTGTCCAATGATTCTCATTTGATCCGCATGTCTTTCCCACATACGTCCATCATCTAACCTTATTAAATATCGAAGTTGTCCGATCCTTTCCACAACTGTCCCAAACTTCCATTTAGTTTGTAACCTTAGATATTCCCTAACTGAAACTCTGTCCCCTTCTTTAAACTCCCTATTTGACGTGACCCTATTATTTTCTTTTATATTTTTGGAAGGAATCATTAAATCCAACCTGGATCTTATGTCCCGATTGAACATCATCATTGCCGGTGATTTGCCTGTCGTTGGGTGCACCATTTTTCGATATGTTAATAAAATATTTTGCAAATGGTGTTCTATATCCTCTCTTGAGCAATCCAAATTCTTTAACTTTTCTTTTATCGTGCGCACATACCGCTCCGCTTGACCATTTGTTGCTGGATGATAAGGAGCCCCCATCTTGTGTATGATTCCGTTTGTTTTCAAAAACCTTTGAAAATCTCCCGACGTGAATTGTGATCCATGATCACTGACCAACACTGAAGGTAATCCATGTGTCGCGAACACTCTTCGGCAGATTTCGATGGTTTTATTTGTCGTAATGTTATTTAGAATGTGTACCTCCGGCCATTTGCTGAATGCGTCCACCATAATGAAGAAATATAAATTGTGAAATGGACCAGCAAAATCAACATGCACCCTATCAAATGGGCTGCTTGGCGATTGCCAACAATGGAAAGTTTCCTTAGGCGGGTTAGGCTGTAATGATTGGCATTTGCCACAGTTCTTTACTATCTCTTCAATTTCTCGATCTATGCCTTCCCACCAGCAATAGCTTCTCGCTAACTGCTTCATCCTTGAAGTACCAAAATGGCAAGAATGCAGTTCTACTATTACCTTTTCCCGAAGCGAAACAGGTATATACGCCCTTGACCCGCGTAATAAACAATTTTCTTGTAAAGAAAACTCCTTTTGGTTGATATTGAACCGATCCTGCGAACATACTTCCCTTCCCGTTCGCAAACCTAATATTAAATTCCTAATTTCTTTATCCTTTAAGGTAGCTTCACTTAATTCTGCAACCCGTATTGGCAAGGTTTCAATCAAATTAATTTCCACCACATCTGATTCTTCTCTCTCGTTCCGTATTTGTGGAATCGGTAATCTGGACATCGCGTCTGCATTCCCGTGATCCTTCGTATTGCGATACTTAATTTCAAATGTAAAACTGCGTAAAAATATCTCATAATGTTGCATGCGTAATGCCGTAAACGTTGGTAATTCCTTATGTGGACTTAAAATTTGAATTAGGGGTTTATTATCTACGATTAAAATGAATTGTCTGCCGAACAAATACTGTGTAAACCTCTTGATTCCAAATATTATGGCGTAAGCCTCCTTATCGATCTGTGTATATTTCTGTTGCGTGCTTGACAAAGTTTGAGACGCATACTGAATTGGTTTTTCCGACCCGTCTTGCAAAATGTGACTCAACACTGCTCCGACACCGTAACTGCTTGCATCCGTGGCCAACACCAAAGGTAACTTTGGATTATAATGTGTCAAACACTCATCTGATTGCATTTCCTCTTTAACTTTCAAAAATGCCTTTTCACAACTCGTATCCCACTTAAACATGACATCCTTCTTTAATAAATTATTGATTGGATATAAGGTTGTACTAAGACTTCTCAAAAAACGACCATAGTAATTAATCAACCCTACAAAAGCTCGCACTTCATCTACATTATTTGGACGTTTCATATTTTTAATCGCTTCAACCTTAGCTTTTAGCTTATGAATTCCCGACTTATTTATTAAATAACCACAGTATTGTATGTTTTCAGCAAAGAACACACATTTATCCATATTCACTCTCATATTGTGATCTTGTAATCGTTGTAAAACTGTACTTAAACGTTGCAAGTGTGTATCATCATCCGGCCCGGTTACACGTATGTCATCAAGGAACACCGATACCCCTTCGATATCTTGTAAAATGGTTTCCATATGACGCTGCCAGATAGCTGGAGCTGACGCTACTCCATACATCAACCTCGTAGGTTGGTATAATCCTTTATGAGTATTTACTGTAAGTAAATGTCTGTCTTCAGGACGCACCTCTAGTTGTAAGTAGGCCTTCGTTAGATCTAGCTTTGTAAATTTATCTCCTCCCGCGAGTGACGCGAATAACTCTTCTACTGTAGGAAGTGGATGTTCATCGACAATCAAATACTTGTTAATCGTAATTTTGTAATCGGCACATAACCGTACTGTGCCGTTTGCTTTCAATACAGGTACCAATGCAGTACCCCATTCACTTCGATCCACTTTCACAAACACGCCATCTCGAACTAAATTGTTTAATTCGTCCTCTACTTTTGATTTCATTGCAAACGGTATTGTTCGAACTTTACAAAAAATTGGCTGAGCATCTGACCTTAAATTCAAGGTTGCCTGTAGCCCCTTAATTTTCCCCATAGAGTTTTCCATGGTTAACTTGTAATTGTTTAGTATATCCGCTAGTCTATTATCTTTTGTGCCTAATTCACTTACACTATTAACGTTAAAAATCCTATTCCAATCTAATTTGAGTTCCTTCAACCATTCGCGACCCAGCAATGCATGTCTATTCGTATTTACTATATACAATGGAAGCACCCACTCGGAGTCATCATGTGAGACTGTAGCCCTAATGTACCGAATGACATCTAAACTTGTACTACAATAAGTGATTAATTTCAAATCCGTACCAAAAATCTCACAATCTTTAAAAAAATTATTTTTATACTCTAAACTACAAATTGAAACTGGGCACCCTGTATCGATTTCAAATTTTGTTGCTATACCGTTTACCGCAACTGAAAATAGCAATTTCGAGCAATGTTGTTTCTGCAAATCTTCAATATTTGCTAACACTAATTCCTCGAATTCCTCTGTGGTCGACTCAATTAAATTTACATTTTTTTGTTTGATTACCTTCTTATTTTTAAAACACATTTTTCCTAAATGCCCTATTATACCACACGTATTACATCTTACTTTAATAAATCTACACTTAGGTGCTAGATGTGATTCATCTCCACATCGAAAACAATGCAAATTTTTGCCATTATCATTAAATTTATATGAATTTACATACTTCGAAACATTACTACTAAATTTATTATTATTTGAATTTATAGATTTTGGAACATTACTACTAAATTTATTATTATAATTATTCGTACCTTGTCCCTTCTGTGTTACCGCATTGCATTCGCCTGTTGCTCGATGCAATGTCGCTGCATTTCTAGATGATATTTCCAATGCACACGCTACCTCCACTGCTTTTTGTAAAGTGAGGTTATTCGATTCCAGTAGTCGATTCTGTGTTGCTTGACTTCGTAAGCCAAACACTAGCTGATTTCGTAATGCTGTATCCACATATGTGTTGAAATTACAATGTAAAGCCAGCTTCCGTAAAGCTGCTAAGAATTCCTGTACCGTTTCGCCATCTCTTTGTTTTCTTAATTGAAATTTGAAATTCTCCATGATTTCCAATGGTTCTGGATTATAAAAATCCCGCAATAACTTTGAAATTTCATCGAACTCTTTTGTATATGGTGAAACAGGAGCCAGTTTGTCACAAACGAGATCATATGCTTCTTGACCAATAAAATGCAAAAGCAAATGTAATTTCTTCTCATCTTTGGTCTCGAACACCGTAAACGCCCCTTCAAGACGCTGTATCCACCGGTCCCACGTATACGTAGTTTTATCGAATTTATCGATTTTAAACTCCGACTGCATTTTATATTCGATATTATGTAATAATCTTTATAATTTTGCCAATCAAAAAAAAATCCGTCACCATGTGGTTGGTCGTAAAAAACTTTTAACACTTTTTGTATCTTAATTTATCTGGACCATCCGATCCCATCCTCGTCGCCAACTATTGTAACTGTAACTTGTAACTCTTAATCTTCTTCTAATAAATGAAACACGTTATGTAAATTAACTTGTACAATCTTTATTATATCTCTTAAATGTGTGTTCATTCTTCACTTTCTAAATGCTGACTCTCTGACATTTCGTTTTACGCCCCGCGTACCTTAATCCGTATATTACCCAATATACCTTACTGTAAATTAGTATATTCAAAGTATACTCTTATTATAACACTCTAATTATAACAAGATGTAATCTTCCTACTAACCAACATGGAACTAATCCAGTGGTTAGTCGGATCGTCAATACCTCTACGCTTGATTGCCCTAGCAATTGAGTCGTATCCAGTATTGTCAAAAGCTCCCTCAATATCCAGAAATGCACACAGCAATTTCTTTCGAGCGATAGGCTGCTTCAATCTTGGTGACAAGTAGATGCAGCGCACCCTCTGTGGATTTGCCTTTCCTATAGGCGAATTGATTTGGATTTAGAGGTCTGGTTGCCGTTAACCAGTCTCTGATATGAAGATCTATAAGTCGTTCCATGGTTTTAAGAATAAACGATGTAAGACTGATAGGTCGAAAGGACTTAGGAAGTTCACATGGCCGATTGCCAGGCTTTGGGATAAAAACCACGTTTACTTGACTCCAAGCCTGTGGTATGTGACCCCAATTGAAGCTAGTTCTAAACAAGGCCACCAGAGCAGGGGTAATCAAGTCCAGGCTCCTTTGAAGGAGGGCTGGGAAGATTCCATCCCCTCCTGGAGCCTTGAAAGGCTGAAAAGAGTTAATGGCCCATTTGACTTTATCCGGAGTAAAAAGCTTACCAGATAAACTATTAACCCAACCCATATTTACACCCATGTGTGTACCAGATATGGAGTTAGTGATTGTATTTGTGTCGCAAACAGTGCAGCCCGGAAAGTGCACTTGAAGCAGGGTTTCGAGCGACTCTTTGCGACCTGATGTATAACTACCATCGGATTTCAGAAGAAGCCCAATCCCGTTGGACTGATCTTTAGCTAGAACTTTATGGAGTCGAGCAGCTGTAGGTATATCCTCGATATTTCCACAGTTTTTCCTCCACGTGAGGTGTTTGGAACGCCTTAGTTCTGTGTTGTAACTGGTTAGGGCTTGCCTATATTCATTCCACTCATTGGAATGCTTTGCCCTATTAAATAATTTCCTAACCTTCTTACGAAGTTTAGCCAGCTGTTCGTTCCACCATGGAACTTTGCGATTAACCACAACGTTACGCACCACACAGCTGCTTTCGTAGGAAGATAGGAGCACGTCATTAAGCAGACCAGCTGCGGTTTCTAGGTCACTAATTGAACTCAAAGATGTTGGCAGCATGTCTGCTTTGATAAATAAAATATCCCTATATGTTTTCCAATTTGTAAAACAAGGGATACGACGCTCTGTTGCCTGTATGATCACTCCCGGTATATCGAACCTGATGTGCATGTGGTCCGACAGAGAAGCTTCGCTTGAAACATGCCAGTTTGCAACAGAGTTGGAAATAAACTGACTTGACAAAGTGAGGTCCAACACCTCTCGCCGAGTCGAGTTTATGAAAGTGGGGTTCGAACCTTTATTTAAAATGTCTATGTGACTACTCATAAGATAATTTAAAAGGGACTCACCTCTGCCATTTGTATCACTGCTGCCCCAAATGATATGGTGTGCATTAGCATCGCAGCCTATGATGAAATGCTTGTTTTTTAGGTTGCAGTAATCCACCAGATCCTGTACAACTACAGGTGGAGCACTAACCGACTCACCAGGGAAGTACGCAGAGGCACATATTGTCTCCTGCATTCCCCTGCTAGTCGGAACCTCCAGGATTACTGCAACCAAATCCTTAGTGGTGAACTCTGGAATTGGAAGAACGTTAATATTAGATGAAACAAATATTGCTGCTCGGGGAACTTCCTCCCTTCGATCGTAAATCAACTTACATGACTTGAGGTGGAGGCCTCTGATTTTTCCTCCATTAACCCAAGGTTCCTGGATAAGGCCAAGGGTTAAGTGTTGTTTCGCGAACCTGTTGCAAAAGGTATCCGAAGCTCCTTTTGCGTGATGCAGATTCGCTTGTAGTACCCTAATAGTACCAGCCATACTGGATGATTAGGGTAAAGGAGCTCTACGCTCCTGGCTGCTTGCCAGCCGTCTGCTTTGCGGGATTTGGCCTGTTTCTGCCACTTTTCCCAGTAACACCCCGAGCGCCCATATGCTTAATTTTCGGGGTGAGTGCTGATTTACTCGATCCCACAGTAGGAGTTGCGGAGAGATCCGTTGATCGTGCTCCCGACGAAGAGGCAGCAGGAACAGAATGCTCAATAGCGCTGCTGTTCCTGGATGCCTCCTCGTCTGTGATTGTGCCTACTACTGGGGCTGGTAAAGTACCCTCCTTACTGGAGCTGACTCCAGTGGTTGGGTTGGTAGAGGAGGAATCCTTCTTGAGAAGGAGTTTTATCCTACCAAAGCGGTATGCGATGTTCCCGTTGGATTCGCGTAGTTTCTTCATGGAAGACTCGCCTATGGCCATAACCAAATGGACGAGTACGCCAGTTGTCGTCCGTTGCAGTATCTTCCATGAGTTGGCCGCGAGACCATCGTTCTGCGCGGCCATGGTAGCGAGAATCTTCTCGCTAGTTAAGCTAAGGCTCTGTGGAAAGAACCCCCTAACGATGTTTGGCCGAGGAAAATCATCCTCTTCCACCAAAGTTATGTTCAGACCAATTTTTTCCCTTAGGCTTACAAAACTGTTCCTCATCCATTCCGCTGTGGAATGATCGGAACATATAAAAAATAGCCAACCTGTTCTCCGGAAACAGCCAAGGAATTGCGGCTTGTGGTTTGAGCCTTGCATCCCAATAATGAGGTCAATGACACACTCCTGTATGTTTGCCATTTGCTCCATACTAAGAGGATTGCCACTGAGATCACCTGGTACGATGCCCAGCTTAACACTGCCTGCTACCTGGCTGAAAGAGGGCTTTACCGGAGAAGGCCCTTCTTTTGCTTTTTTGGCAGGTGGTTTATTTGGTTCCGGAGCAACCTCGAAAGACCTCTCACGCTTACCACCAGACCTCTTGTCTAGGGTAGGAGCAACAGGCCCCGAGGATGCTTTCAGAGGGGTCGCGGACTTAGCAGCAGCTAGAGCCTCTTCTCTAGTTTTGCCTTCCTTGAGCCCCTTTTTAAAACGCCTTCTTTCGAAGGAGTTGAGCTTAACCCATTCCCCGGCGTTGAGGGACATGTTCCCAATATCAACACCAATGGTTGAGGTGCCCGATAACTGTGAGATTACACTTATGTTGTCGTCACAGAAGGTGTCCGTAGTAGAAGAGGTGGACTGTTCCACCTTT
This sequence comes from Tipula vernalis, assembly GCA_958295665.1. Lineage (NCBI taxonomy): Eukaryota > Metazoa > Arthropoda > Insecta > Diptera > Tipulidae > Tipula > Tipula vernalis. The sequence continues at coordinate 178,786,682 of OY282560.1, read as the reverse complement.
TCCTTGGTCCGGACGTTAAGATAATCAAGAGTGGTGGCCCTTGTGGCATCTACCATTCCATCATAGCTTAGGAGACCCAACTCAATAGCTGGTGAAGTTGATGCTTTTAAAGAGGCATCACCCTCTATGTTTTTTTTAAATTCGGTTTCCATTTGAATCCCACGAGTATCCGAGAAATGAAGGTCACCCACAGCAGAGATCGGTATACTGTGGGAAGGCTACTTTAAACCGGGGGTCGCCTGGTGCCCGGAGTTCACATACTAAAGACTAAGCTCCCCCTTAGCCACGCAGCTCTCAGCGTATGTTGTCCCACCAAAGCTTGGGGCAATGGATTTACCGCCATTGCACGGTCGTGTAAGTTACTTGGCTACATTCTAGGATGCATTGCCCGGTTGTCGCCACGAGGAGGCGTAACTACACTAGGAAGAAGTCTTATGAGAATCGCATATCCTAGAAAGCTTTGACTCCTAAAACTACTCCCCCAACAACCGTGGATCCCCATAACTGAATACCATATGTCCATATGGTTTGATTATCGCTTTGTAAAGTAAAACTTTATTGGCTAATGACAACTGAGATTTTCTTCCCATCAGCCAATACATTTTGGAAAATGTAATTTTTATTTGGTTGCGCTTTGTTTCAATATGATTTTCCACGTTAACCTTCTATCCAGATGCAAACCTAAGTATTTTACCTTCGTTTGTTGAGGAATATTTTTATCGTTTAATTTCACTGGTGGGCAGGTGCGTTTGTTTAGCGTGAATGTGACGTGAGTTGATTTGTTTTCGTTCACTTTTATTCGCCATGCCTTTAGCCAGTCCGCGACCTTGTTTAAATGATTCTGTAATTCCTTTGAGGCAATTTCAGGATTAGTGTGAGACACCAGGATGGCCGTGTCATCGGCAAATGTTGATATTATCACTTTGTTGGTTACAGGTATATCAGCTGTGTACAACAAGTATAATATTGGTCCTAGAACGCTTCCTTGCGGGACACCTGCATTAATATCATTTAAGCAAGTAGTTGCACTGTTTTGTTTGACCATGTATTGCCTTTGAAGAAGATAGTTTCCCAGAACTGAGTGAAATTTTTTCGGTAGAAGCTCTTTAATTTTGTAAATTAGTCCATCGTGCCAAACTTTATCAAAAGCTTGGGCGATATCCAAAAAGGCAGCAGCACAATATTTCTTTTCCTCGAAGGTGATTTTGATTGCATTTACAATTCTGTGTACTTGCTCTATAGTACCATGTTGGTTTCGGAACCCAAATTGATGGTCTGGAATAACGCGCCGTTCTTCTAATATTGGTTTTAATTTTGTTAGTACCATTTTTTCAAATAGCTTTGAGATTGTGGGCAAAGAAAATAATCATTTTATAAAAGAACTATGTAATTAGATTAATTTTTAAAGTAAATTAAAAGTAGTTTATTAAAATTCGGTCGATCATTAAATCTCACTAGTTTCAGTTTATATTCGTATTTGCAGTTTACTTATAGAAATTGCTTAAGAATAAGTATTGTATTGAACATACCGCAGAATAAATGAACAATACATTGTTATTAGTACTTAAACTTGCTATTAGCTTTGGCCTGATGATTTATTTTTAATAACAAATTTCTAATATATTTTGAATTTTCCGTTTTTATTGTATTAAAACTGCTGCCGCGCAAAAACGCTCTGGGATTTCTCTGTAACAATATACAGACACCGAAAACATAAAATTAGTCTTCTGTGCCGTGAAAGATACCATTATGCAATCAGCCTTAAAAGAATTTAATTTAACATAAGCTGGAAAACTTCGCGCACCTCTCATTTATTTAAAAACATGAATATTGAAAACAGATTTTACCTTTTTTATTTTTTAGTAGGTATGTATGTTAATAAATTTCGAGATACGGGAAATATAAAAGAAACTGCCGGTATCCTGCGTGCGATTATGCATTCAGCCTTAAAAGATTTTAAAATAACATAAGCCAAAAAATTCCACAAGCTTTCGCTTAATTAAAAAGATGAATATTAAAAACAAATTTTATTATGTTAATAAATTTCCAGATACGGAAAATATAAAAAAAATTGCCGGTAGTCTTATGGACACACTTTTCCGCAAACTTCTTTTGGATATAAATTTGGCATAATTTTTTTAAAATTTATATTATTTGCATGTTTCTTGTTATATATAATTATTATTACATTTTCTTTAATAAAATTTATGTTATATAAATAAATAAACTACATTTTTTTTTATTTTTTGGGGATATTTTATTTACTAACTTACTACTACTCACACATTAAAATAAAAATATTTTAACACCTTCAATTAAATAAAATTCTAAAATTGTTTCAGATACTGAGAATATACGTTTTGTATTCGCTGCTGTAAGGGATACAATTTTACAGTATAATCTTAAGCAATGCAATTTGGTGTGAACAAAAAATAAGATTATTAGGCCGTGTGTGAATGTGTTAAAAAACTAGTTAAAAATTAAAATTTTGACAGTAAAATAAAATTTTTTTGATTTATTCACCACAAAAAAAAAAAAATTATCGCAGTAGATACCGTCCATAAATTTTGACAACCGATGTTAAAAAAACATAACCTAATATTATTGAGTTGTTTTAAAGTTTTGTATTGCAGTCTGTCACTTCTACGTCTCGCTCTCAGTTCGGCAGACGCAATCTTGCAGATATATATGCAAGACGTCGCGAACAAAGGGAGCGCAGATTAGAAAGGGAAATTAATAGCCTTTTAGGAGTTTTTGGGCAAATGGTATGTATTGATTATCCACATATAAATGTCGATGCCCGGGATCCAACGACTCTGAATCGGAGACGATTAATTGATCTTAATTATAATTAGAAATAATTATAATATTTTTTATATAATTCTAAGTAAAATTGTGTATTGCTTTTTAACAACACGGTCCATTTTGTATTGTATAAATGTATTGTTGTCAAAAATTTGTCATGTTAGGCTGTTAGCGAATGTGTTAAAAACTTGTTAAAAATAAAAATTTTGACAGTAAATTTAAAATATTTTTTTTATTCACCACAATAAAAATTTAACGCGTTACTGACCGTATATAAATTTTGACAGATGTTGTTAAAAAACATAACCTAATATTTCATTAATTCGGTGTTAAATGTTGTTTTAAATCTTTATTTAATCCATGGATGCCATCAATGTGTCCATTTAATTTGAACTATGCATTTAACATTTTATATACATATTTGGACAGACAGGGAAAACGGGCCAAATGTAATTGTAGAATTTCTACTATGGCCGGATGTCGGAAACTCTATTGTGTTAGAACGAGTAGATGTATTCAAAAAAACGATTTTTTTTTTGTTTCAAATTGAATACGCTTACAAATTATGAGAAATGAAAGAGGGCTGACTGTAATAGAAGTGTATTCCGTATTCCGAAAATTTAAAACTTCCATTATTAAAGAAAATCTACATATGGAAAATCTTCCATTATTAAAGAAAATCTACATATATAATCTACATATCTAAACATGTTATTTAATCTTTTATAAATTCAATTAATTATTATTAATTAAAATAAATGATTGAAATTCTTTTTGTTGTTACAATAATAAGGTACATTTTGTATAATTTAAGTTTGTCAAAATGTTAACCAATTCACACAACAAAATATGTTTTGATAGTTAAAAATCTTTCACCTCGATTATTTATTTTCACCTAATTTTTAACTAAATATTTTTAACACATTGACTAACAGCCTTAGTGTTGTGAAAAATTTAACAAATTCACACAGCACAGTTACTCACCATGTTAAAAATATTTCACCTCCATAATTTCTTTTCACCAACACATTCACACACGGCCTTAATAATAATAAAAACATAATAAATAAAACAAATTATTTATATAAATATATATCATAAATTATTTTCTAAATATGATAAATTTGAAATAGAAATTTAAAAAAAATTTCTTTGTATTTTATTATTATTATTTTTTATTATTATTGTTTTTAATTTAACCGTGGCTATGTATATATAACTAAATATATTATATATTAATATCGAATTAAATATATAAAAATAATTATAATTTTTTGTCCTCTTTTTATTTAAAAATTTAAAAAAATCATACAATATGTTTTATTTATGTGTATAAATATGATATATTATTATAATATATAGTATATTATATATACATTCAGTGATGCAACTTATTATTCGTTCACTACCAAACATTTTTATTCTTTTAAATAAAAACACCTTTATATTTTATGTAATCAACTTTTTACTAATATATTATAAAATAAAAAATTAATCACAAAAAACTTAATTAAAAGAATAAAAATGTTTGATGGTGTAGAATAATAAGGTGCATCTGTATATCTATATATATATATGTATATCTGTATATATATATATATATATATATATATATATATATATATATATATATATATATATATATATATATAAATATATATATATCCATTTCATGGTGTTCACAAAAATAGCAGTCCGAAACAATGTTTAGGAATAATTAAAAAATGCATCCAAAAAACCTAACAACTACCACTTGTGTATATTGGTTTTTAATAAAGCAGTCAATATTTAGTTGCATGCCCATTAATTATTACGAACGACAACTGTGGATCTCCTTTTCATAGAGTCCACTAAGTTTTGACATTTCTCAATCGGTATTGTACTCCATGCTTCGTATTCTGCCTCGCACAATCTCAGGACATTTTTTATATTAACTTTGCTCACTTTATTTTTAACATCGCCCCCACACGTTTTCTATGGAATTGAGGTCCGGTGATTGCGTTGGCTACTCCATAAGATTAATTTTGTACTTCCGAAACCGTGAGTTAGCCTGTTTGTTTGTGTGTCGTGGGTCGTTATCTTGCTAAAACACTCATTTCAGGGTCATTTCATACTCAGCGTAGGGTATAGCATGATGTCTTCAAGTATTTTAATGTATAAAAATTTATCAATGATGCCCGTTATGGGATATATTGGCCCAACACCATAGTAAAAGGTAAAATTTATGTAAGCATGTCACAACATCCCAAAATGTTGTTTCTTAGAGAAGCCTCCAATTCGGGGTTTAGGAGAATAAAATAAGGTTTATAATCCCATTATTATAACTGGCGACATCAATGCTTAAATCTAGACTCTAGCATAACAAGCATTCAAATGAGGAAAGAGATCTCGTTGAAGAGTTTGTAGTTAGAAGTGGTCTCGTTATTTTGCTATTATGAGCTGATTGGCCGGTTAGTAAACCGACCCTGTGATGCCCCGAAACTGAAACGCTTTTAAAGAGTTCTACAAAACAAGAGACAAGTAGTCTAAAGCAGACTGCTTAACAGACTTCTACTTATTGTCTTTAAATTTCACATTGAACCAACACCGTGTATTGCGTCATTATCTTTAAATCCATCTTAAGTTACTCTACTTTTAACTTTATTTCCTAAATACGGCTCCGACCGATGTTAGCTTTAAAAAAATTCAAACCTAAGCGATATACCGTTCCTATTGTCTCTGCGTTAAATGCAGTTAACATAACAACTTCTACACAGATTTAACTCGCTTGTTTTAATTGTAATACCTGAGATTTCCTCCGAAAATAAGAGCTAAAGGTTATGCGCTCAACTTAGGAGAATTTGAATTCACCTCTAAGCTTTCAGGATGAAGAAGGTAATTCTATAATATACGCGATAAGGAGCAATAATAGTGTCAAAGCAATTTTACAAATATGAAATTATCAACTTTGTACTAATTTGTTCATTTACACAAAGAAAATAATCATTTTATAAAAGAACTATGTAATTAGATTAATTTTTAAAGTAAATTAAAAGTAGTTTATTAAAATTCGGTCGATCATTAAATCTCACTAGTTTCAGTTTATATTCGTATTTGCAGTTTACTTGTAGAAATTGCTTAAGAATAAGTATTGTATTGAAAATACCGCAGAATAAATGAGCAATACATTGTTATTAGTACTTAAACTTGCTATTAGCTTTGGCCTGATGATTTATTTTTTAATAACAAATTTCTAATATATTTTGAATTTTCCGTTTTTATTGTAATCAAACTGCTGCCGCGCAAAAACGCTCTGGGATTTCTCTGTAACAATATACAGACACCGAAAACATAAAATTAGTCTTCTGTGCCGTGAAAGATACCATTATGCAATCAGCCTTAAAAGAATTTAATTTAACATAAGCTGGAAAACTTCACGCACCTCTCATTTATTTAACAACATGAATATTGAAAACAGATTTTACCTTTTTTATTTTTTAGTATGTTAATAAATTTCGAGATACGGGAAATATAAAAGAAACTGCCGGTATCCTGCGTGCGATTATGCAATCAGCCTTAAAAGATTTTAAAATAACATAAGCCAAAAAATTCCACAAGCTTTCGCTTAATTAAAAAGATGAATATTTAAAACAAATTTTATTATGTTAATAAATTTCCAGATACGGAAAATATAAAAAAAATTGCCGGTAGTCTTATGGACACACTTTTCCGCAAACTTCTTTTGGATATAAATTTGGCATAATTTTTTTAAAATTTATATTATTTGCATGTTTCTTGTTATATATAATTATTATTATATTTTCTTTAATAAAATTTATGTTATATAAATAAATAAACTACATTTTTTTTATTTTTTGGGGATATTTTATTTACTAACTTACTACTACTCACACATTAAAATAAAAATATTTTAACACCTTCAATTAAATAAAATTCTAAAATTGTTTCAGATACTGAGAATATAAGTTTTGTATTCGCTGCTGTAAGGGATACAATTTTACAGTATAATCTTAAGCGATGCAATTTGGTGTGAACAAAAAATAAGATTATTAGGCCGTGTGTGAATGTGTTAAAAAACTAGTTAAAAATTAAAATTTTGACAGTAAAATATATTTTTTTTGATTTATTCACTACAAAAAAAAAAAAAAAAATGCATCGCAGTAGATAGATACCGTCTATAAATTTTGACAACCGATGTTAAAAAAACATAACCTAATATTATAGAGTTGTTTTAAAGTTTTGTATTGCAGTCTGTCATTTCTACGTCTCGCTCTCAGTTCGGCATATGCAATCTTGCAGATATATATGCAAGACGTCGCGAACAAAGGGAGCGCAGATTAGAAAGGGAAATTAATAGCCTTTTAGGAGTTTTTGGGCAAATGGTATGTACTGATTATCCACATATAAATGTCGATGCCCGGGATCCAACGACTCTGATCAAGATGTTGTTAAAAAAACATAACCTAATATTTCATTAATTCGGTGTTAAATGTTGTTTTAAATCTTTATTTAATCCATGTATGCCATCAATGTGTCTATTTAATTTGAACTATGCATTTAACATTTTATATACATATTTGGACAGACAGGGAAAACGGGCCAAATGTAATTGTAGAATTTTTACTATGGCCGGATGTCGGAAACTATTGTGTTAGAACGAGTAGATGTATTCAAAAAAACGAATTTTTTTTTATTTGTTTCAAATTGAATACGCTTACAAATTATGAGAAATGAAAGAGGGCTGACTGTATTAGAAGTGTATTCCGTATTCCGAAAATTTAAAACTTCCATTATTAAAGAAAATCTACATATGTCGCATAAACATGTTATTTAATCTTTTATAAATTCAATTAATTATTATTAATTAAAATAAATGATTGAAATTCTTTTTGTTGTTACAATAATAAGGTACATTTTGTATAATTTAAGTTTGTCAAAATTTTAACCAATTCACACAACAAAATATGTTTTGATAGTTAAAAATATTTCACCTCGATTATTTATTTTCACCTAATTTTTAACTAAATATTTTTAACACATTGACTAACAGCCTTAGTGTTGTGAAAAATTTAACAAATTCACACAGCACAGTAACTCACCATGTTAAAAATATTTCACCTCCATAATTTCTTTTCACCAACACATTCACACACGGCCTTAATAACAATAAAAACATAATAAATAAAACAAATTATTTATATAAATATATATCATAAATTATTTTCTAAATATGATAAATTTGAAATAGAAATTTAAAAAAAATTTCTTTGTATTTTATTATTATTGTTTTTAATTTAACCGTGGCTATGTATATATAACTAGAACAACAGTATATATAACTAGAACAACTAACAGTCCGAAACAATGTTTAGGAATAATTAAAAAATGCATCAAAAAAACCTAACAACTACCACTTCTGTATATTGGTTTTTAATAAAGCAGTCAATATTTAGTTGCATGCCCATTAATTATTACGAACGACAACTGTGGATCTCCTTTTCATAGAGTCCACTAAGTTTTGACATTTCTCAATCGGTATTGTACTCCATGCTTCGTACTCTGCCTCGCACAATTACAGGACATTTTTTATATTAACTTTGCTCACTTTATTTTTAACATCGCCCCCACACGTTTTCTATGGAATTGAGGTCCGGTGATTGCGTTGGCTACTCCATAAGATTAATTTTGTACTTCCGAAACCGTGAGTTCGCCTGTTTGTTTGTGTGTCGTGGGTCGTTATCTTGCTAAAACACTCATTTCAGGGTCATTTCATACTCAGCGTAGGGTATAGCATGATGTCTTCAAGTATTTTAATGTATAAAAATTTATCAATGATGCCCGTTATGGGATATATTGGCCCAACACCATAGTAAAAGGTAAAATTTATGTAAGCATGTCACAACATCCCAAAATGTTGTTTCTTAGAGAAGCCTCCAATTCGGGGTTTAGGAGAATAAAATAAGGTTTATAATCCCATTATTATAACTGGCGACATCAATGCTTAAATCTAGACTCTAGCATAACAAGCATTCAAATGAGGAAAGAGATCTCGTTGAAGAGTTTGTAGTTAGAAATGGTCTCGTTATTTTGCTATTATGAGCTGATTGGCCGGTTAGTAAACCGACCCTGTGATGCCCCGAAACTGAAACGCTTTTAAAGAGTTCTACAAAACAAGAGACAAGTAGTCTAAAGTAGACTGCTTAACAGACTTCTACTTATTGTCTTTAAATTTCACATTGAACCAACACCGTGTATTGCGTCATTATCTTTAAATCCATCTTAAGTTACTCTACTTTTAACTTTATTTCCTAAATACGGCTCCGACCGATGTTAGCTTTAAAAAAATTCAAACCTAAGCGATATACCGTTCCTATTGTCTCTGCGTTAAATGCAGTTAACATAACAACTTCTACACAGATTTAACTCGCTTGTTTTAATTGTAATACCTGAGATTTCCTCCGAAAATAAGAGCTAAATGTTATGCGCTCAACTTAGGAGAATTTGAATTCACCTCTAAGCTTTCAGGATGAAGAAGGTAATTCTATAATATACGCGATAAGGAGCAATAATAGTGTCAAAGCAATTTTACAAATATGAAATTATCAACTTTGTACTAATTTGTTCATTTACACAAAGAAAATAATCATTTTATAAAAGAACTATGTAATTAGATTAATTTTTAAAGTAAATTAAAAGTAGTTTATTAAAATTCGGTCGATCATTAAATCTCACTAGTTTCAGTTTATATTCGTATTTGCAGTTTACTTGTAGAAATTGCTTAAGAATAAGTATTGTATTGAAAATACCGCAGAATAAATGAGCAATACATTGTTATTAGTACTTAAACTTGCTATTAGCTTTGGCCTGATGATTTATTTTTTAATAACAAATTTCTAATATATTTTGAATTTTCCGTTTTTATTGTAATCAAACTGCTGCCGCGCAAAAACGCTCTGGGATTTCTCTGTAACAATATACAGACACCGAAAACATAAAATTAGTCTTCTGTGCCGTGAAAGATACCATTATGCAATCAGCCTTAAAAGAATTTAATTTAACATAAGCTGGAAAACTTCGCGCACCTCTCATTTATTTAAAAACATGAATATTGAAAACAGATTTTACCTTTTTTATTTTTTAGTATGTTAATAAATTTCGAGATACGGGAAATATAAAAGAAACTGCCGGTATCCTGCGTGCGATTATACATTCAGCCTTAAAAGATTTTAAAATAACATAAGCCAAAAAATTCCACAAGCTTTCGCTTAATTAAAAAGATGAATATTAAAAACAAATTTTATTATGTTAATAAATTTCCAGATACGGAAAATATAAAAAAAATTGCCGGTAGTCTTATGGACACACTTTTCCGCAAACTTCTTTTGGATATAAATTTGGCATAATTTTTTTAAAATTTATATTATTTGCATGTTTCTTGTTATATATAATTATTATTACATTTTCTTTAATAAAATTTATGTTATATAAATAAATAAACTACATTTTTTTTATTTTTTGGGGATATTTTATTTACTAACTTACTACTACTCACACATTAAAATAAAAATATTTTAACACCTTCAATTAAATAAAATTCTAAAATTGTTTCAGATACTGAGAATATACGTTTTATATTCGTTGCTGTAAAGGATACAATTTTACGGCATAATCTTACGGAATTCAATTTGGTGTGAACAAAAAATAAGATTATTAGGCCGTGTGTGAATGTGTTAAAAAACTAGTTAAAAATTAAAATTTTGACAGTAAAATAAAATTTTTTTGATTTATTCACCACAAAAAAAAAAAAAAAAAATTTATAGCAGTAGATAGATACCGTCTATAAATTTTGACCACCGATGTTAAAAAAACATAACCTAATATTATAGAGTTGTTTTAAAGTTTTGTATTGCAGTCTGTCATTTCTACGTCTCGCTCTCAGTTCGGCAGACGCAATCTTGCAGATATTTATGCAAGACGTCGCGAACAAAGGGAGCGCAGATTAGAAAGGGAAATTAATAGCCTTTTAGGAGTTTTTGGGCAAATGGTATGTACTGATTATCCACATATAAATGTCGATGCCCGGGATCCAACGACTCTGAATCGGAGACGATTAATTGATCTTAATTATAATTAATTATAATTAGAAATAATTATAATATTTTTTATATAATTCTAAGTAAAATTGTGTATTGTTTTTTAACAACACGGTCCATTTTGTATTGTATAAATGTATTGTTGTCAAAAATTTGTCATGTTAGGCTGTTAGCGAATGTGTTAAAAACTTGTTAAAAATTAAAATTTTGACAGTAAATTTAAAAAATTTTTTTTATTTACCACAATAAAAATTTAACGCATATAAATTTTGACAGATGTTGTTAAAAAAACATAACCTAATATTTCATTAATTCGGTGTTAAATGTTGTTTTAAATCTTTATTTAATCCATGTATGCCATCAATGTGTCCATTTAATTTGAACTATGCATTTAACATTTTATATACATATTTCGACAGACAGGGAAAACGGGCCAAATGTAATTGTAGAATTTCTACTATGGCCGGATGTCGGAAACTCTATTGTGTTAGAACGAGTAGATGTATTCAAAAACAGAACGATTTTTTTTTGATTTGTTTCAAATTGAATACGCTTACAAATTATGAGAAATGAAAGAGGGCTGACTGTATTAGAAGTGTATTCCGTATTCCGAAAATTTAAAACTTCCATTATTAAAGAAAATCTACATATGTCGCATAAACATGTTATTTAATCTTTTATAAATTCAATTAATTATTATTAATTAAAATAAATGATTGAAATTCTTTTTGTTGTTACAATAATAAGGTACATTTTGTATAATTTAAGATTGTCAAAATTTTAACCAATTCACACAACAAAATATGTTTTGGTAGTTAAAAAACTTTCACCTCGATTATTTATTTTCACCTAATTTTTAACACATTGACTAACAGCCTTAGTGTTGTGAAAAATTTAACAAATTCACACAGCACAGTTACTCACCATGTTAAAAATATTTCACCTCCATAATTTCTTTTCATCAACACATTCACATACGGCCTTAATAATAATAAAAACATAATAAATAAAACAAATTATTTATATAAATATATATCATAAATTATTTTCTAAATATGATAAATTTGAAATAGAAATTTAAAAAAATTTCTTTGTATTTTATTATTATTATTTTTTATTATTATTGTTTTTAATTTAACCGTGGCTATGTATATATAACTAAATATATTATATATTAATATCGAATTAAATATATAATTTTTTGCCCTCTTTTTATTTAAAAATTTAAAAAAAATCATACAATATGTTCTATTTATGTGTATAAATATGATATATTATTATAATATATAGTATATTATATATACATTCAGTGATGCAACTTATTATTCGTTCACTACCAAACAATTTTATTCTTTTAAATAAAAACACCTTTAGATTTCATGTAATCAACTTTTTACTAATATATTATAAAATAAAAAATTAATCACAAAAAACTTAATTAAAAGAATAAAAATGTTTGATGGTGTAGAATAATAAGGTGCATCTGTATATCTATATATATATATGTATATCTGTATATATATATATATATATATATATATATATATATATATATATATATATATATCCATTTCATGGTGTTCACAAAAATAGCAGTCCGAAACAATGTTTAGGAATAATTAAAAAATGCATCCAAAAAACCTAACAACTACCACTTCTGTATATTGGTTTTTAATAAAGCAGTCAATATTTAGTTGCATGCCCATTAATTATTACGAACGACAACTGCGGATCTCCTTTTCATAGAGTCCACTAAGTTTTGACATTTCTCAATCGGTATTGTACTCCATGCTTCGTACTCTGCCTCGCACAATTACAGGGCATTTTTTAGATTAACTTTGCTCACTTTATTTTTAACATCAGCCCCCACACGTTTTCTATGGAATTGAGGTCCGATGATTGCGTTGGCTACTCCATAAGATTAATTTTGTACTTCCGAAACCGTGAGTTCGCCTGTTTGCTTGTGTGTCGTGGGTCGTTATCTTGCTAAAACACTCATTTCAGGGTCATTTCATACTCAGCATAGGGTATAGCATGATGTCTTCAAGTATTTTAATGTATAAAAATTTATCAATGATGCCCGTTATGGGATATATTGGCCCAACACCATAGTAAAAGGTAAAATTTATGTAAGCATGTCACAACATCCCAAAATGTTGTTTCTTAGAGAAGCCTCCAATTCGGGGTTTAGGAGAATATATATATATAGTTATTATATCTTTTATTCTGTGCGAGTCACAAATCACAATACAATTTCTTATAATTAAAGCAGATCTCGAATAATACATACATATATTATCATGAATATCGATACGATCAAGTCTAACAAGGGCAATAATAAATTATTTGTTAGCAGATATTGTTATCATTTAAGTAAAAAAAACAAATTCACATTCAATTGGGTTTGCGTCTAGCAAAAAAGTTATATGTGTAAAGGTCGCGTTGTAACTCTCGTTGTGCAGAATAAACACGAAATTTTAAAACCACCATCAGTGGATTCTCATGAACCATTGGTACCGGATAAAGTTGTAGCTGAAACTAACAGCACCCTTAAATTCCAAGCAAAAAATTCTGATCAGCCACCACCGATTATGAGAGATTTTATTATCAACACTTCCTGCGACTCCCGCATTTATCTTCCAACAGTAAAAGCTCAAAGAATTAAAATTCAACACGCCCACCATAACAAAATTAAAGAGCCTGAAAACTTTGCAGATATTAACATTCCCGACCACATTCGATTTGTTGAAGGAGAATTATTTGTTTTAACCGAAGAAGAGTTCGATGGCGAAAAAATTATTTTGTTGGGAACGAATTCTTCGCTAAAGCTCCTCGCTGAATCCAGTTGTTCGATTATGGATGGTACTTTCGACGTTGTACCATCCATAATGCAACAGCTATTTTCAATACACGGACGTATTGATGGAGAAATATTACCATTGGTATTTTGCTTGATGAGCAGAAAAAGTAGAAAAGTATATGATGACCAATTGTTTTTTTAAAAAAAGTTTGCTCAAAAAAAATCCGGCGAGAATTATTTGCGATTTCGAAAAAACAATAGTATCGTCAGCATCATATTTTTTTCCGGAAACCGGTTTTAAGGGATGTTTATTTCATTTCGGCCAAATCATTTGGCGGAAGATCCAAAAAGAAAGGTTGGTACACAAGTATGGGAACATCGAATCTTTTTCAATGCAAATTAGAATGATAAAAAGCCTAGCTTTTGTGCCAGACTATGAAGTTGCTGCGTATTATGGACACAGATGTCAAAAGAATTCGATCATGGTTCAAGAAAAATTACATCGGCAATGGCAACCGAGCACCAAGATATAAACCTGAATCTGGTCTATAGCAGACTCAGGAAATGCTACTGAATGCTTCCCTCAAATGAAAAATAGTGTGGAGGCCTGGCACCGTCGTTTAAAAGTTGTACAAATCTGGTGTCCAGTTTCCCATAAAACGAAAGCAAATTAATAACTCCAATAGAATTTTTAAAAAATATTGCGTATAATATAATAATTAATTAATTATTTTAATTTTCTGTCACTTTTAGTTTTTAAATGTTACTTTTGAATTTTTAAAGATAATTGCATATAATAAAATGATTTAATATTAATTTTCCGTCATTGTTATTTTTCAATAATATTTTTGGATTTGCAAGATTTTTTAATACGAGGTTTTGTAATGTGACATTTTATAATGCGAGTTTTTATAATGCGGGATTTTTTAATGCGAGATTTTGTAATGCTAGATTATTTTAAAATGCGAGATTATTTTAAAATGTGAGATTATGTAATACGAGATTTTGTAATACAAGATTTTGGAGTGCTCCCATTGAAAATACTGCAGAATAAATGAGCAATACATTGTTATTAGTATTTAAACTTGCTATTAGCTTTGGCCTGATGATTTATTTTTAATAACAAATTTCTAATATATTTTGAATTTTCCCGTTTTTATTGTAATCAAACTGCTACCGCTCAAAAACGCTCTGGGATTTCTCTGTAACAATATACAGACACCGAAAACATAAAATTAGTCTTCTGTGCCGTGAAAGATACCATTATGCAATCAGCCTTAAAAGAATTTAATTTAACATAAGCTGGAAAACTTCGCGCACCTCTCATTTATTTAACAACATGAATATTGAAAACAGATTTTATCTTTTTTATTTTTTATTATGTTAATAAATTTCCAGATACGGAAAATATAAAAGAAACTGCCGGTATCCTGCGTGCGATTATGCAATCAGCCTTAAAAGATTTTAAAATAACATAAGCCAAAAAATTCCACAAGCTTTCGCTTAATTAAAAAGATGAATATTAAAAACAAATTTTATTATGTTAATAAATTTCCAGATACGGAAAATATAAAAAAAATTGCCGGTAGTCTTATGGACACACTTTTCCGCAAACTTCTTTTGGACATAAATTTAGCATAATATTTTTAAAACTTATATTATTTGCATGTTTCTTGTTATATATAATTATTATTATATTTTCTTTAATAAAATTTATGTTATATAAATAAATAAACTACATTTTTTTTTATTTTTTGGGGATATTTTATTTACTAACTTACTACTACTCACACATTAAAATAAAAATATTTTAACACCTTCAATTAACTAAAATTCTAAAATTATTTCAGATACTGAGAATATACGTTTTGTATTCGCTGCTGTAAAGGATACAATTTTACAGTCTAATCTTAAGGAATACAATTTGGTGTGAACAAAAAATAAGATTATTAATAATAATAAAAACATAATAAATAAAACAAATTATTTATATAAATATATATCATAAATTATTTACTAAATATGATAAATTTGAAATAGAAATTTAAAAAAATTTCTTTGTATTTTATTATTATTATTTTTTATTATTATTGTTTTTAATTTAACCGTGGCTATGTATATATAACTAAATATATTATATATTAATATCGAATTAAATATATAAAAATAATTATAATTTTGTGTCCTCTTTTTATTTAAAAATTTAAAAAAATCATACAATATGTTCTATATATATGTGTGTATATATATTGATATATTATTATAATATATATTATATATACATTCAGTGATGCAACTTATTATTCGTTCACCACCAAACATTTTTATTCTTTTAAATAAAAACACCTTTAAGTTTTATGTAATTAATTTTTTACTAATATGTTACTGTGTTACAGGTACATGCCAATAAGCTAATAAAATAAAAAATTAATCACAAAAAACTTAATTAAAAGAATAAAAATATTTGATGGTATACGAATAATAAGGTGCATCTATATATATATATATATATATATATATATATATATATATATATATATATATATATATATATATATATATATATATATATATATATATAGATATATATATATATATATATATATATATATATATATAAGCTTAAAAATAAATAGAACCTTTATAAAAATTCGATAATACGAAAAATCAAAATAAATCGCTTAATTAAATTATTATCATTAGTTTTTATTATAAAAAATCGTTAAAAACACAAAAATCTGTTGTGACGTTATAAACTCATAAATTCAACATAATAAATTATTTATTATTTATATGTACTCCTATATTTTATTGGTTTATTTTTTTTTTTTTTTGACTTAGTGATGGGACCAGACAAAATTAACTTATTTTGCTTTTTTAATAATTCAGTAATTTCAACAGATGAAACAAACAAAATTAACGAAGTGAATATTTTGAACTAGTCGCGCGTGCCATGCACCCACAAAAGGAATTTATAAAATTTTGGTTTGTAACTTGACTAAACCCCCCTTGCTCGTTTTTATTTTGAGTTATTTTCATTTTTGTAAAACAAGGCTGTGTTTCAATTGGGTTAAAAACGGTATAAAAATAACTTGTATCCTCATGAGCTGAGACAGATGTAAATATTTGTTGCAGAAATAAGTCAAAACTTATCAATAAAATTTATGAAAAATCATAATTGAAAGTATCAAGGAAGACGGTGATCTTAAGTGCCTGCGCAACACAGATTGTGAAAGCAGCCCCATTTTGTTTTCACTCCTTTTTCTGAGCCTAATTTTATTTGGTGAAATTCTTAATTTTAAAAAGTAAATTTTTGTTTATAACAATGCAAATGTTGCAAATATATTTTCAAATTATTTTGCATTTTATTATTTTTCATTTTAAATATTCCTCCGTTCGAAATAATGTTAAACAAACAATAAACATAAGGTTAAAATGTTTAATCACTTGAAACAAATAAAAATCAAAAATATTTTACAGTTAACATTTTTGTTTTCAACCATTTGAAACACAACAACCTTATAACTAGTTCAAATTAAAAAAAAGAAAAAACTAAATCTAATGTCGCATTTAAATACATACTGAAGTATTTAGCGAGAAATAAAAACATTCTGTTTCGCTGCGCTATTTATTATAATTTTATTTATTTAATTGTTTTATATATATAAAATATGTAATAAAATAAAAATACAGTAACACAACGCACAAAAATATAAAAATAATTTTATTTTATTTATATTTTATTTTTTACAATTCCTTTTATTTGTTTATTAAACGCAGCATAATTTGCACAATTTTATTATTTAAAACATAAAAAAATCTCTGATTTTTGATTTAAGTAAATAAAATTTAGAGAATCGAATTTGTATTTATTAAAATAAATGAAAATTGAGAAACTTGTGATTAAAAAATATTTTTTTTTTAATTACTACTAATATTTAATCTCAAAATAAAATAAAACAAATTTAGAAATATAAAAAAATGCACACGTTTTTCTCCTACTTAAATACATTTATTGTAATTTATTTTATTTTATTTAAATAAATAAAAATAAAATAAATTATGTAAAAATATAAACAGTGCATATATATTATTTTTGGGTAAAAATAAAAATAAATAAATATTAGATGCATATTGTAATTCAATGTGATTCTTAGAATATATATTTTATCTAGAATATGCATTAGTTTTTTTTTTGTTTTATTATTATTAATTTTTTTTATTTAAATTTTGTGCCAAAAGCCAATTTATTATTATATTCTTTTTGTTTTTATTTTTTCATAAAAAATAAAATAATTGGATATTCTGTTTTATTATTTGTTCATTTCTCTTTAATTATTATTTCTTAATTAATTACTAAAAATATATTAATTATATTTGTCTCCTTGTATGTAAAACTAAAATTAAATAAAAAAAAACTTTTTATATAAATTAAATAATACATAATAAATAATAAAATTAATATTACTCTGAGGTTTTGTGGCTTTTTTTATTATTAATTAATTAAAATTAATATATAAATATAAACAAGTTACATAAAAACATTTATTGATTATCTTTTTTTCCTATAAAAAAAATAAAAATACAAAAATAACACATCAAAATAAAATTCTTATATTTTTTTTTATTATTTTTATTTTTATATATAAATTATTTTATTTAAAACAAATAAAAAATATATACATAAAATAATTTATTTTAAAAATAAAATACTATAATAAAAAAATGTTTATATATAAAAATATTTTACCATATATTTTTTAATAAAAATTATAAAATAAATAAAAAAAACTCGTGGCGCATTTAAATAATATAAAAAGATAATATATAAATAAATATAAATTATTTAAATTTATTTAAAAACAAAAATGAAATATAATTAATTTTATATATAAAGAAAAAATAAACTAATTTAAAAATAAATAATTTTTTTTAGTTTTATTTATAAATAAATTTACTTTTTTCTTTTCCTCATTTTTTAAAAAGAATTCGAAAAATCATTTTGGAAGTCATGAAATTTCGAATTATTCATAAATTTATATTTATATATTATATATTTACATATATACGTATAAATAACTAAAAGGAAAAAATTAAATTTATTTATCTAAAATTATATTAACTTAAATATTACATAAAAAAAATTAAAACTAATTTTTTATAAATAAATAAAAAAAACATAAAATAAAAACCTATAATTATTTATATGTGTGTCAAACAAAAAAAAATCATAAAATAAAATTTAAAAAAATTAAATTATACATATATATTATTTTATTTTATTTTTTTACTACTTATTATTTTTTTATATAATTTGTATTTTAAATGTTACTCAAGAGCAAGAAATTTTTACCTTTTTTTATTTTTATTTTATTATTTATTTACAATGAAAATTTTATATACAATATTTATTTATAATTTGTTTATTATAATTAATATAAATATATATTATGAAAAGTTATTTTATTATTACAAAAAAGGTAAAAATTTTTAACATAAATAAAAGTAAATTAACAATTTATTAAAAAAAAAACAATTATTCAGTTAAAAAAAACAAGAAATAAATAAATATTGCACTAAGTTTAAAAAATAATAATAATAATAAAAATATTAAAATTAATAAAAATTGATTTATATTACAAAACAAAACAAAAAATATTTAAGTGTAAGTAAGTAAATAAAGAAAAATTTCTAATCCAATTTTTGTAAATAAAAATTAAAAAATATTTAAATTAAAAATTCTTTACAACAGAATTCGTTTAATTTTTGTTTAGAATCACGGTTTTAATGAGCCAATGAAAAACGCGATTTTAAATAAATTCATTAAAATTACAACAAAAATATGGAAACAGCACAAAAATAACAATTTAAAAAGTTTTTTTATTTACTTATTTATATTTAAAGCAAAAAAATATATTTATTTTTAAAAATAAACAAACAAAAACCAACAAAAAACTAAAATAAACATAATAAAATATATGAAAGGAAAAAAACTTACAAAATAATAATTGTATTATTATATAGTTTTTTTTTTAAATTAAAAAAAAATATTTAATATTAAATGAAAAAAAAAAAAAAATAAATAAATAAAAATTATTGTGTATCTAAATGTCTCGATTTCTAAGGAACTATTACCAATTGATAAGCACTATGTGTACGTATAGTTACAAACAATATATATGCATACAGTTGCTACGGCAAATTTCTCAAAATACTCGCAAAAACAATACTATCATCAAAACCTAGCCCCATGTCGTTTGCCGTTAATGCTTAATAGAAGGAATTTCGCGGGCCCTTAAAATATTTTGGTATATGCGCCTAAATATTGTTATTTTAATTATTTTCGACGTAGATCATTCGTAATCCGAGAATAATTAATATTAAGATATGCTAAAGCTATACTTAGGTATTCCTAAAATGATTTTGGCGTATATGACATTGACCGGGAACAAAGCGGATCGCATTTCGCATTTTTGTATTATTGAAACACCCTTTTCGCATTTAATCCGCTCTTTGTCGAATGATGCGCCAAATTATAGAAAATGAAAGTACTTATTACAATAATTTGACAGAAAATAAATTTCCCAAAAATATATCCTTAAGGGAAATGCATATCAATGCATTCATTCATAATGGGCTCTTGCGAAGCAGATCGTATTTGTCAAATCGCAAGAAATGCGATTTGATTCGCATCAAGTTCATAATAGGCCTCCGGTCAAAACCAACAAAAATGTATAAACATTTTTATTAGTTTTACTCCGGTCCATACATGGTCAATAAAAATGCGTTCGGGCTACTTGATAACATTTTAGGGCCCCGAAATCTCTTGTACCAAACAACATCGAACAAAATTAAAAAGGGGATAAAATACTTATTAGAAATAACTAAGTTTTGAAGATTTTTCTAAAATTGATTTATGCTTTTAATTATTTGAGTGGTGTGGATGCCTATGGAGGTTTTTCGTTCTGGAGTAAATATTTTAGATAGACTACACGTTAAAATGTTAAATTTTTAAATTATCTAGTTTGTTGTTATACATATAGATTTAATTTCTAGGTAGGTAGGTATCAAGCTAATAAACGAATTTTACTTAGGTTATATTAAATTTTAGATTGTATTAATAAGTCAAAGCGTAGCAACTATGCTCTAATAAAGCTTCACAAATGTTTAGCGACCCATTTATATATTTATAGTGAATTTAACATTAAATTTCTGCAATTTTTAAGCAAAAATCACACTTTAAACTATACATATATTGGAAAAATTCAATTTTCTAATCATTACAATTTTCACAAATAAAAATGTAATTTAAATATACGCTATTGACGAATGGAACGGTGTGCTCTATCAGACAATAGTGAAATATGTGATAGGCTGTAACAAAAATTTGCTACATGAAGTTATATGGAAATAGTGTCTATTTAAATTACATTTTTAATTATGAAAATAGTAATGATTGCACAATTGAATTAATCCAATATGTAGTTTGAAGTGTGATTTTTGTATTGTAACATTCTTATCATTTTAAATATCAAAAAATTGTGCTTAAAAATTGCAGAAATTTATTGTTAAACTCACCGTAAATATATATGGGTCACTAAACGATTTTGGAGCTTTATTAGACCACATTTGCCACGCTTTAATTTATTAATACAATCTAAAATTTAATATTTTTAAAACATTTATGTTTTTAGTAACACGAGCTTATTTTGAAATTTCTGCAATATTTAAGTATACGTTTTTAATATTTAAAATGAAATGAATCAGATATACAAAAATCACACTTCAAACTACATATTGGATTACTTCAATTTTCCAATCATTATAATTTTCACAAATGAAATTGTAATTTAAATAGACACTATTTCCGTATAACTTCATATAGCAAATTTTTGTTACAGCCTATCACATATCTTACTTTTGTCCTGTTTAGGCGCTTTTTAAACATTTCCATTCTTCAATTTCCATATATATAATTTCATGTAGCGAATTTTTGTTACAGCCTATCACATATTTCACTATTGTCCGCTGGAGCGTTAGTATATTTTTCTTGCTTCTTATATAGCGCTGTTTCCTATTACGCTGAATTTATAGGAACGCATCTAGAGCGTTGTACGAGGTTATTTATATTTCATAAATAATATTTTAAAAAGATATACTAGGTGCGGTATTGTTCAAATAATTTTAATTAATTACAAACAATTAAATTTCACTGGTTTAAACGTAAAAGAAGGCACTAACTGGCAATTATCCAATAGATAAAAAATTATTTTTTAAATTTATGGGTACATAAATACAATTTATTCTAGTGATATCTCAGTAAAATTAAGGAAAGTTTCATTAAATTTTATGATCATAATACCCAAAAACTCATTTTCGACCAAAATGCAGTTAGTGACCTTTAAGCCATCGATTTAGTCTTTCTAAACCGACTTACCTAAATTTTAATAGAAGCTTATGTAATGTTGGTCTTTAAAAATGAATCTAATAGTTACATTTTCTCTTCGTTTAAGTGACGGCCTTTCCATTTTATCAATCCTTTGGATAATTTGGGCATTCTTTCAACTATCTTTTCTAATTTATTTCGTGATTCAATTTCAAATCGTGATGTTTGTATTTTTCTTAAGATCCGTTTTTGAAGCCGGACAGAATTTGCAAACCTTTTTTTCGAAATGATGTAGTAGGAGCTCGACGGAGTTCAGGTTCGATAACAGCGAAGGTTAATCCTTAAAAGTAAGAAGCTTCAAATGAATTGTAGGTATTTAAAATGCTTGGCCTATTATGAAATTTTACTATATCGGAAAAAATTCGCCCTATTATGAAACGAAAAAAAAAAAATTCAAAGCGGACTTTTTTCGAACGCCCATGGCAAAATTCGACTGCTATTTAGTTGGCGGATTTTGTCAAATTGATCATATGGTATTTTGTGTTTTTGTGGAAAATAGAATATTTGTAAATAATATTTAAATGTATGTACGTAGAATTATTATTATTAATTTATTTGAATAATATTACAAATTCGATGTACAGAAGTTTCATAATAGGGTAAATCCGCGGCGCAAATTTCATAATAGCCCTCCAGCTCACTGCAATTGGTGGCCAGATTGAATTGCAACATTAATTTGGACAAATGTTTTGCAACAATTGCTGTGTTTCCTTGGTCTAAAAGATATTACAACATTTGCATTGTAAAGGGTGGGCCACCTATTGGTTTGTTTTTAAATCATAGTCTATGGCAAAACTTTTTTTGAACGATTAGTTTGAAATTTTCACAACTCGTCAGTCTGATATCCTGCGTCACGAAACAATCATGTTTTCGCTTGAGGAGCGTTCCGAAATATTGAAAGTTTAATTTCGAAGTCAGTGTTGTGTAGCCAAAACAGTGCGAATTTTGAAAAGAAATATGAGTCCTGAAAGAGGCCCAAGCGGAATCGCTGAGTATAACAGATAACAGAGGATAACAGAAGTGGTCCCCAAACTCGCTAGGACAGAATGCATCGACCTCAAGTCGACGCCGGTAGGAGCAACTGGCCATTAGTCGCACCAGCCTGAGGAGAATACTGCACAAAGACCTCGGATTATTCGCCATCCGCTCCGATTAGGAGTCCTTAAAGATGATCGATTACAATCGTTCTCGCACAGTAGTTTAGTAATTAGCATTAATTCGACATTTTTTATCGATTACATTTATTTCAATTTCAAATCGTGATATTTGTATTTTTCTTAAAATTCGTTTTTGAAACCGGATAGGACTCTCGAACCTTTTTTTTCGAAATTATGTCATAGGATTTCGACGGGATTCAAGGGCCTTATAACCAACTCCGCCGTTGTTCTTCGCCTATTAATACCAAAACACAAACAACGCAACACTACAACTACAAGCGAACATTCATTTACTCAACTGTAACGTTCCGACTAAAATTACCGGGACATGCACAATAATTATTCGGTATGAGCAACCACAGCACATTTCCGGCTATTGACTCACAGCATACGGGGGGTGTTAATCCAGACGTACTCAGCTGTGCTGATGTTATACATATAATATCCTGAACACGCACCTGATCGTTTCACACTATCTTTCGCCGTATCACACGTAATCTAACATCGAAGAGGTTCCCAAAATATAGTACCGGATGCTTTGTCTCGTCTTGGTGTTGATGAAATCTTCACAGGTAACTTACACGTAAAGGATTTTCCATTGCACGTGGATTGAATGCACTAGAATTTTCAACGGATGAAGAGTATGTTAATAAAATTTTAAATTTTCAAAAACTTCTCAGTGTAAATTATAATTTACGAGTAGAAGATGACAAACTTCTTATCCGCCCATGGTACTCAGATGCGTGGTATATCGATTTACCGGAATGGAAATTGGTCATACCTAACTCGATAACACATAAACTCATAGAACGAGCACCCTCTTAGTACCTAAATTATGTTAAATTTACGCCTGAAAGCATTCATATTATCGCTTTGCGTTTTTTGTAGTACAGAAATTGCAAGTAAGGGCCCAGGTTCGATGACTGTGAAGGCTCATCCTTAAGAGTTAAGAGGTTTCATATAAATTGTAGATACTTAAAATGCCCGGCTCACTGCATTTGGGTTCATTATACCTTCCAAAAAATGAACCCGTACAATTAAAAGGAGGCCATATTGAATTGCAGTATGTCTTGCAACAGTTGCCGTATTTCTTTGGACCAACAGAGATTTGAAAGGTATTACAACAATTGCACTGTATAAAAGAAAAAAATGATTTAGCTAATTCTCTTTTTGGTTTACAGGATGCAATTGTGTTGTTATATTTTTAAAATCTATTTTGGATTTACCAAGGAAATACATTGTTTTCAATATGACCTGATTTGTCAACGGTAAAACCGTCAATAAACCGTTCTGCAAAGGTGACCGACTTAAACCGTTGTCGCGCAGCAGTTTAGTAATTAGTATTTGTTCGAAATTTTTTGTCGATTAGGTATATTTCACCTCCTGAAAATTGCTTATTAGGAAAACTTACTTGAATAATAATAATGTCATCAAGAGTCGTTATGAATTTTGGTCTTTATCCAGATTATCCGATAAATTGTCACCATTTGTCGCATTGTCCAAAAGGAAACCGTCTTGGAAATTGGTACCTTCCTAGAAATGTCCGTAATACATACAGCCTTCCTTTTGCAAGACAATAAATTTAGTGCGTTTTTCAAGTGATAACCCAAGTTTTTTGCACATTTTGATTTTTGGTAAGTTTTTATAGCATTTTACACTACTTCTTGCAATGTAATAGATAAAACAATATTTGTTTAAAAAAGAAAACCTTTCAAGATTCAAATATTGTTTGAATCCTTATATTTTAAATAATCGTTTGATTTATTTTATATCAGTAGATACTGTCTAGTCTACTGCTTTTGAACTATTCGAAGAAAACTAACTGTACTGTATAAGTAAAATGTTTTTTGCTTTTAGTGGAATGCTTGTTCCGGATGATTTTTGTTTTTCGATTACAAAGTCTGTGGAAACTCAATAAATCCCAAACTTGTAATTTTTACAGTTGACGAGAAATTTTGAATTATATTCCCTAGGGGATAATATAGCCTTCCCACTGACTCGCTCATTTGACATTTTTCCATCCAAATTATCTCGAAAACTAAGCGTTTCTGAAAAATGTTCATGCAAAAGAGGTATGGTTTTGAGGAGGAAGGAGGATAATATTATCTATTTCATATTTTGGTGTCATCAAGGTTATTGCAAGGTCAAGCTAGTTTTTTGAATAGGGAGCTATATTTTGCAAGCAGCAATGTATTGTACGAAAACAATTGAACATCTTTTAATTGAAATTTTTGTTCGGCGTTCATTTTCAAGGTATCTAGCAAAGTTCCTGACAAAGATAGGCTTTTTTTTATAAATGTATTTACGTATATATTTCCCATTGTTTTCGAGTATAATATTTTACAGACACTGTGATCAAAATGTAGTAAGACTTTTTAAATAAAACACAAACGTCTTATTATTCGTTCAAATTGAAATAAATTCAAAATTTTCCCCTTCAAAGTAATCCCTTTCGGGCAGAATACACTTATGCCAATGTTTTTTCAGCCTTCGAAACAGTTGTTAAAGTCGATTTCCGGAATTACTTTCAAAAACTTCTTCTATTCCGGCTTGTATCGCTTCAATCGAGTCAAAACGATGTCTCCTGAACGGTTTTTTTGAGTTTCGGGAATAGCCAGAAGTCAGTCGGAGCTAATTCAGGCGAAAAGGGAGGTTGCGGAACAATATGGGTCGAATTTTTAGCCAAATAGTCTCGTACAACTAATGAATTGTGAGACAGAGCATTATCATGATACAAAAACCAAGAGTTGTCTACTCAAAATTCTGACCCAAAAAGAAAATTGCTTGAAGTCAACAAGATTTTTTCACTTCCTTAACGGGGTGTTCATCGGCAGACGTCGAGGGACGGCAAGAATGTTTATCGTCTTCAACGCGTTCTTTGCCTTCTTTTGAATTTCGGTAACAAACTTTACATTAATTACACAGGCCTACAAAGGGTTGAATATATATATATATATTTTTTTTTGAACAGTCGTATTCTAACCTACAAGTGTCAAAAAGCGTGTTTTTTGCACTTTTGCACTTGAAATAACTCAAGAATAAAAAGAGACAGGGCCAATTTGACAACAGGATCAAAAATCAAAATGCAAATCTACGGAAAACCATATATACACTGCGCCAATTAAAAAACGGAACAGAAATTTTCTTTGAAAAAATACCCAGATTTGAACGCCTTGTATCTTGGTGAAATAACACCTTTCAAAAAAAATGTATTTCTAGTTGAAGGAAATTTGGTTTTCTTTTCGATACTGGAAACCGTTTTATTTTATTTTGTTTTTTTATGACTTTTTTGAGTAAAACAAAAGCTGTCTAAAAAAAAAAAATTTGCTGCTGTTTGAAACTAAACGAACTTGCTCGATATTTCATTCAAAAATCTAAATCGACCATTTTATAGAGAATTTAGAAACCTTGCAAAATGATACTAGGAAAATTTCTGTGCGGCCACTCCTTGTCGAGTTATTGAAGTTTTAGAGAAAATGTATCAAAATGCGTATACACGTTAACAAGTACATTTTTTGATCTTGTAAGCTAAGCACTCAACGATAAAATTTTGAGCCACTTTAAATTTTACGTTATTTTATGGAAAACAATCATTTAATTTACCGTAGTCAAGCGAGATGAATCGAAAAGAACAATTACTCGTTCGCGCTACAAAAATTGTGGCTTTAGTTGAAACAGGTGAAACTTATCGGAAAATTGGGCGAATCTGTGATATTAGTGTGTCTGTTGTGAACCGGACTTGGCATCGATATTTAGAAACAGGCAGTATGAGTCAGCGCGAAGGGTCTGGTCGACCAAGAAAAACTACATCAAGAGAAGATCGAGCTATCGCACGTTATGATAGAAAAAACAGGACGAGCAGTGCTCAAGAAATAAGAAGTAATGTACCTATACAAAACCAGACATCAAAACAGTTGATATTAAATCGGTTGAAAGCATATCGACTAAGATCACGTCGATCTGTCAGGGTTCTGTATCTGACTGATAATCACTGTCGACAAAGAAGAAATTATGCGTTGCAGTTTGGCAACTGGACTCAGAGGGACTGGTGTAAGGTCCTTTTTTGGATGAATCGCGGTTCAATTTGTATGCATCAGATGGCCGATGCAGAGTTTGGCGTTCACTAGGGGAACGATTACACCCTAATTGCGTGATGCCAGTCGTAGCATTTCATGGAGGTTCGGTGATGGTTTGGGCGGGTATTTCTTGGAATTGCAAGACAGAATTGGTAGTAATACCACATCCAGCTTTAACATCAGCACGATACGTGGAAGAAATTTTAAGGCTTCATATGATTTCCATGAAAAGGCAAATTGGGCGCGGATTTTTTTTTATGCATGATAATTCCCGGCCGCACACAGCTCTAAACACACGCCAATTTCTGCAACAGCATCGCATTAATTTAATAAGCCATCCTCCGTGAAGTCCAGATTTAAACCCCATAGAACACGTGTGGGATATGTTACAACGGCGTGTAAGAAACGGACAAGGCAACCAACAAATTTGCAGGAACTTCGAGACGCTTTACAAGAAGAATGGCAACAAATCACCATGCAATAAATACGCAATGTTTTAAATATGCCACGGCATATTTATGAAGTAATGCGGGCTAGAGGAGGTAACACGCGTTATTCAAAATTCCAGTTTGTTCGTAGATTTTAGTTTTATTACGTTTGAATAAAGTTTAAAAGGATTTTTTTTGCAATATGTATACCTTATGAAATAAATCATATTTTTCACTGTAAAAACATATTTTCTCCTTGGTTTTGGATCACCAAAATTTCGCCTGATAACAAAATGTGGCACAAAATTTTATCGTAGAGTGCTTAGTTTGCAAGAAATTTGAATTGAAACGACTTATATCATTTACTGCAAAGTTTATGTCTGGTCTCGTACATTGTGTAAGGTATTGTAAGCAGACCACAGCTTGTTGATACGGTACGTTGTGTAACTTTTCTTCTATGCCATCTGACGTCATACTTATTGAAAGTTTTTGATTCAAGTCACTAGGTGTGCCAATCTGCTTACAATCTTTCATTCCGAATCGAGTTAATATTTTTTTGATGTACGAGGATTGGTTCAACTCAAGGCTGATTTCATTTTGATGTATACATAACAAGCTACTATCAAATTCAATTCTCAATTAAAATAAATGCACAAATCCAATTCGGATTTTACTAAAGCAAATTCCTTTAATGCAGTTTCTAGTTTAATATTCCATTAGCGTCCAGCTTGTTTGAGTCCATACATGGCTCGATTCAGTTTACATCCTCTATTCGTTCCATCATTAAAATATTCTGGTTGCTCAATATACACATCTGCATCAATGTTGCCTTGTAAGAAGGCGGTGACAGCGTCCATTTGATGTATTTTCAAACCATTTTCAACTGGCAAAGCCATCAAAAATGTTATCGATGCATAACGAACCACAGGCGAGAAAGTTTCATTGTATTCTACACCATATTTTTGTGAGCAACCTTTCACAACCAAGCGGACTTTGTACCGCGTTACATCGCCATCATTGTCGAATTTGCGTTTTGTTTTCTACCAACGATGCAATTTCTTCCTGCATGGCACACTCCCACTGTACTGTCTGAGGATCAAAAACATTAATATTATTTAATGAAAGATAGCTTACAAAATCATTAAATTCTCGAGGCTTTGGTTCACGCGTAGATCTTCTCAATGCGATTTCAGGTGTCGCAACATTTCCATTAGGTTGATAATCTCGATCATCAACATTATCAATTTAACCAGTATCAATGAAAGTAACATCAGTTTCAAACGACGAATCTTCAGGCTTCACCATCGAATCACAATTTTTCTCATGAAAAACCTCATCTCTACTTATTACCATCAGTTGTTTCGTTTTTTGATCAATGCAACGAAAACCTTTTGTATTGCTGTCATATTCCACGAATATCATTTTTCGCGACTTCGAGTCGAACTTCTTCCTATTTTCTTTAGGAACATGTACCATAAAAGCGGATCCAAAAATGTTCATATGAGATACATTCACTTTGATGCCCGTCCATACCTCTTCGGAAATTTTGTTCACTAAAATTGATGAAATTGTTCTATTGATAATGTAACCACTTCGCCCCAAAAATGTTTCTCTAAATTAGCATCAAAAATTATACACTTTGAACGTTCCACAATTGTTCGGTTCATTCTCTCTGCGAGACCATTTTGTTGATTAGTGTACACATTTGTAAATTGATGCTATATTCCGTGTTGTCTAAGGAAACCTTCAAACTCTTTGGAACAATATTCAGTGCCGTTGTCAGTTCTGAATTTCTTTATTTTGCGACCAGTCTGATTTTCTACGTACGATTTGAAATTAACAAATTATTCAAAAACTTGAGATTTGGACGACAAAAAATAGATAAATAGTTTCCTTGAACAATCATCGATGAATGATAAAAAGTATTTTGCGCCACCAATTGAATTTGTCTCCATCGGACCACAGATATCTGAGTGGATTAAATCAAGCACATTATCTGAACGCTTATCACCAAGCTTGAAAGGGAGGCGCGATTGCTTGCCCATTGCACAAACTTCACATTTTATGATTTCATAATTTTCGAAATTTGTAAACGATATACAGCAATCAGCTTGGGAAAATACTCCTGAAATTAAAAAGAAAATCAAGAGAAACAACTACCCTATGCAAATTTGAGAACTCCTCTCAAAAAAAAGAAGAGCGAGAAGAGTATGGCAACAATCTCACTCAACAATTAAGAAGAGAGATCAAAGAATTGAAAGATGAATCAATCAGCAATTAGCTGATTATTCTCTTTGGAAAACAACCAAAAGAATCAAAAGACCAATAATGCAGATTCCCCCAATAAAAATAGCAGGTGAGAAATGGGCTAGAAATAATGAAGGCAAAGCTCGAGAATTTGCTGAACACCTCGCAAAATTATTCCAGCCACATGAAGGCCAAACGTTGGAAGCCAAGATAATAACTGAACAAGCTGTGCAAGAAAGTAAATAAATCCTACCCACAACACCAAAAGAAGTCATGCGTGAGATAAAAGCTAATATGAATACGAAAAAAGCTCCTGGGTACGATCTTATTACTGCTGAAATCTTAAAAGAACTGCCAAGGAAAGCTCTGGTGAAACTCACCAATCTTATAAATGCAGCTTTTAGAATCAAATGTGTACCAATCTTATGGAAAATTGCAGAATTAATTATGATCCCAAAGATTAAATCCGATAATCGAGAGTAAAAACTTGATCCCAAATCATCAGTTCGGTTTTCGCAACCAACACTCAACAATTGATCAAGTACACAGAATAACCAGTATAATTGAGAAAGCATTAGAGGAGAAAAAAGTCTGTTCAACAGTATTTCTAGACGTTGCACAAGCGTTTGATAGAGTGTGTCCATGAAGGACTTAACCACAAGTTAAGGAATCTTCTGCCAATGCAATTTGCTAGGATACTAACTGGAATCGTACTTGAAAGATAGGTTCTTCAGGATTAAGTTAGATGATACATTTTCTGAATTGAAAGAAATCAATGCAGGAGTTCCGCAGGGCAGTGTATTAGGGCCGGTTTTATACCTACTATACACTTATGACCTTCCTACATTTGAAAACAACACAGTCAACAACAACGAAGAATCAACACAGAAGTTACAATCAGCTATAACTCAAATATATAAATGGACAAAAAGATGAAGAATAAAACTAAATGAAGCTAAATCAGTTCACATCAACTTTACAAACAGACGATTCGAACATATTCCGATTACCATAAATCGGCAAATAATACCGCATGCGAACACAGCTAAGTATCTCGGCATGACCGTGGATGCTAAACTACGATGGAAAGCACACGTCAAGAAGAAAATTGCAGAA
Organism: Tipula vernalis; assembly: GCA_958295665.1. Classification (NCBI taxonomy): domain Eukaryota; kingdom Metazoa; phylum Arthropoda; class Insecta; order Diptera; family Tipulidae; genus Tipula; species Tipula vernalis. Next base: position 178,755,514 of record OY282560.1, on the reverse strand, counting down.
TTAAGACTTAAATACAGAAAAATGTATTGGCTGATGGGAAGGAACTTGTAGTATACGGAATTACAAATCGTTGTTTGTTGGGAAAATGTCAATGTTAAAAAAATATAGAAAACACTACTCATCGGGTAACACGTATTCGATGTTATCTTTGTTGATAAAAAAGTAGTCATTAGCAAAAAATACTTTTCCTTGTTAACACAAAAAAAATCCGACGCCATTTTTTTTTCGTAGTCATTCTAGTGTTGTATAAAAATATAAAATAATCATTTTTTTTATAACTAACTTGTAAACGAATTTGTTGTTTTAAAATAAATAAACCTTGTAAAACTAAAATAATTCTTATGTTGTGAGTTTAGTGAAAACGGCAAATCGAAAAAAGCATTGTATCAAACTCCGTTTTCGTCCACACGCATTGTGGCACATGCGATTCATTTAATTTTGGTGTATTTTCGGTCGATCGCTGTGAATCAAAAGCGAATCTATACGCATACAGTATTGATTTCGCACATATCACGTGTTAATCTACGCTAAACAATATCTATCCCGGAACGTCTCAAAAATCAATTGGAGTCAGATTTAAAGAAATTATATGGTCATGAACACGAGGAATAAGTTGGAGCAACAATCAGTGAAGCGCTCCAAATTGTGCACTACGCTACTGCGTGTTCCATCTCGCATCACCAACCATAAACTCCTCTTTATCAACATACAACAAGCTTCTACTTTATAAGCAAATATTGAAACCGATTTGGACTTATGGTATTCAGCTTTGGGGTTGTACCAAACAGAGCAACATAAATATCATCCAAAGATTTCAGAATATGGTATTAAGGAACATCGTTGATACACCTTGGTAGGTCAGGAACAATGACCTTCATAGGGACCTTAAAATGAACCTTATCTTAAACAAAATCCAGGAAAAACCACGGAGACATGAAAAAAGGCTCCGCCAACATGTGAAAATTGAGCCAACTCAGCTCCTAAGCATCTCGAATTTAGTATGCAGACGTAAAAGAGCCAAACCTTTTGAGCTAGTGTGATTGTCAGTTTAAGCAGGATTGTGCTGATCTAAAATCCACTACAAAGAGGTGGTTTACTTCAATTTACCAAACACTATGGAACGCCAATGGGAAGAAGCCATATATTAATTTAAGTTAGTAAATTAAGTCAGAAACAAATTGCTCTTTAGTCCAGGAGGCTAGATTGTAATTACATAAAATAAATAAATAAAAAAAATTAAAAAAAGTAATAATAATTTTCGAACATCATTCCATCTACTATATTACGCATGTCACAAAATGTTTTGTAATTTACATGACCGAAACGTCTGTGCCATATTAATGCACTACTTTCTTTTGATTTTGACAACACATTTATCACTGGAAGTTGAAATCTTGTATACACCATCTTGTGACTGGCATTGTCCAAACAAATCACCATTTTTGTTACCACCATCACTATCAAACACAATTTTATTTCCTTTTTCGAAAATTTTAGTGACCGATAAAATATTAGTAGACAGATCAGGAACATGTAAGACTTCTACTGGTATTGTTTCATTTTACATTAATAGAACAGTTTCACTAACACATTTCACTGGCATCTTCATATCATTTGCTGCTACTATTTCAACAGCTTCAGTTGGTCTTTGATTTTTCAATAAATTTGCATGAGGCGTCATGTGACACGATGCACCACTGTCTAAAAAGCAGTCGGATGATTTTGTTTGTGAGAATAAAGATACACCAAATGCTCTTTTAGCCGATTCACTTTTATTGCTTTTAACTTTATTCTGATTTTTATTCTTCTCACCATTCGACGATGACTTCTGCTTCTCTTTCATTCACACACATTCATAAGAAATTATACTTCCAGTATGACGATTTTTATGTTTCGATGAACTTTTTACATTGTATTTACTGAAAAACGCATTACTTTCGTTTGACTTTGATACGTACTGTGTCTCAAGTAATTTCATTTTAATGTGATCTGCATTGATGGTTTCACTTGCCTCAAAACTCAGAATAAGAGGTTTAAATTCATTTGTCAAACCTGCCAACATAATTGCAGCCAACCAGTCATCATCTATTTTGAATCCAGAAATTGAAATCAGGGTTCGCAATAACGTAATTTTTCTTAATAATCCACGGTATTCATACAAATTTTTGAATTTTTCCCGTATTTCAAGGGCTGAATTACAATTAAGAACGTGAACAAAAAGTTCCGGTTCCACATTCAGAGCCAACGTCGATTTTGTTTCACGTAACATGTCCTCATTATTTTCCTCTGACATTTTATCATCATATATGGAGACTTCTTAATATACTTATACCATTTTTTCACATCGAAATAATTCTGCATAGCAAAACACCACATACGCTAATAATCAGCACCGCATAATTTTTGTATTCTGTTCTTCCAAATAGGTATTTAACAAATTGAAGGCTCCCTCTAGATTTATAATATCAAGTGCTGGATTAATGTGGGAAGTCAGGACAGCCGTTGTGGTACCCCTGCCGGTATTTCTTACCAATCGGAGGATGCCTTTAGATAATGGACCTGGAATGAACTTTTTGTCAAGAAAACTCTGGGTTATACCAATTATTTTGTGAAGGTAATTATTCCGTATTAGTTTGAAAATCAATCCTCATCCTAAACTTTGTCAAAAGCTTTCTCGATATCTAGAAGAATCATGTCAGTGGATCTTTTCCATCCAAAGTTTCTTTGAATTGAATTTATTATTCAACTAAGCTGATAAGAGGGCGAATCAAAATCTCTTGCAATATCATATGAAAAAAAGAGTGAGTGAGACAGCAATATTACTATTTTTCGACGTAATCTCCTTTAAGGATTATACATTTGTTACATCGATCAATTAACTTGTCTAAGCCCTCTAAAAAAAAAGTTTTCTTTTACTGCATAAAATATTCATTTACAACAGACTGTACTTCAGAATCACTGGAAAATTTCCGGCCCCTTAATTTTTATTTCAAATTGGGAAACAGAAAGTAGTCACTGGGTGCCAAGTCTGGACTGTATGGTGGATGCGGAATTTCCACGAAGCCGCAGTCCTTTAATGCAGCTTGAGCAACTTTAGCCTTGTGCACTGGTGAATTGTCGTGAAGAAGTAAGGTTTTTTTTCTAACTTTCTTTGGCCGTTTTTCCCGGATCGCTTTTTTCAATTTTCGCAAAACTCTGCGTAATAGATGCCTGTGATTGGGGTTTTCGGTGGCATATAATCAATCATCAATATCCCTTCAGCATCCCAAAAAATTGTTGCCAAAACCTTACCAGCAGACGGTTGAGTTTTGAATTTCTTTGATGGTGGTTCACCACGTTTAATCCATTGCATCGATTCTTGTTTGGATTCCGGATCCCAATGATGAATCCATGTTTCATCGTCTGTTATTATGTTATCCAATAAGTTTTCTGGGTCTTCTTCATACATTTCTAAAATCGCCTTTGAAGTTTGAACACGAATTTTCTTTTGTTGTGCTGTCAACAAACGGGGAACCCATCGCGCACTTACTTTTGACATGTGAAGGTGGTCATGTAATATGGTATAAGTGGTACCATATGAAAGGGAAAGTCTCCACGTTAACCGCGAAACAGAAATACGGCGGTCCTCTAATACAATTGATTCTGCCAAAAGTATGTTTTCATGGCTAATAGCATCTGCGGGACGACCCGGGCGGGTGTCGTCTTCTAATGACTCTCGACCACTTTTGAACAATTTTACCCACCTTGTTACTGTGGAATATGATGGTGCAAATTCGCCGTAAACTTCTTTTGATATGTAATTGAATATATAAATTGCATTGCGTCCATCTTTACAGAAAAATTTAATAACGGCACGATATTCAATTTCATTCATTTTAGAATTTTTTTCAAAATACGGGCCACTAAATTGAAGAAAACAAACGAACTGTAAAATTTACATCGAATTTTGTTTCTATAAGTTTCACCGCGACAAAATTTTTGTTAAAAAAATATATAGTTGTCTCGTCTCACTCACTTTTTTTTTCATATGATATTGCAAGACATTTTGATTCACCCTCGTAAGTGCACGAGTAAGCATGTCTAAACCCAAACTGGTGATCCGAAATAACTTTATTGGTATAGTTGATATTTGAAATATGAGTTTGAATCCGGTTTCGTATCACACATTTAAATATTTTTCCATGGCGGTTAAAAAGACTAATACTCTGTAACTAGAAGGATTTGTTGGATCTTTGTTTGGTTTTAATACTGGCTTGATTTTAGCCTTATTCCAGTTTATAGGAAAATAAACCAATTGTTACGCCAGTCAATTGGCGTACCTCCAATTTTCTTAAGTCATCGCCTATTTTACCTATACTATACGTACTGTCCACATTCTTTCCCATGGTTGTTGGTATTGCAAACAACAAATTATCTGTCTGCCTAAAACAGATAATAAATTCCTATCTCATGTGACTACTTGTGCTCAATTAGGTCGAGCATTCCTCTACGGAAATCAAGCAAGTCAGCTATATATCAACGCATGAGAATTTTCATTTTTCTGAGTTTCACGAAGCTCATTTTTCACTTGGGTTCTTATCTTTTTAATTTTTTTGATATTACCAAGTACATATTTTATAATCTAATTTTCTAATTCCTTTTTATGCTGATGCATTTTTTTTTTTTTTTCTTTGCTGAGGTGGGCGATTGACGACCGACGTGCATGGCGTGGTTTTTTTTTTGGAGTTAAGTTTTGAGCTCGAGTAAGTCGGGTTGTTCTTTTATTTTATTTTTTTTTATTTTTTTTATTTTTTTTCGGTTAATATTTTTTGGTGTACGAATATGAAGTAGAGTTTATATATTTGCAACGAAATTTTTTTTTATATTTACTTGCAAACAAAAAAAAAAAAAACTAAAATAAATAAATAATAATAGTAACCATAAAAGAAATACTAAACAGTTTCAAGTTGAATTTCCGTTTTAAAAAAAAACTTAAGTGATTTTATTGTGGTTTGTTGTGTAGTTTAAAATTAGGTTCTTCTTAAGAGGAATTAGAAGTTGTTTTTATGTTGTTTTACTGGTGAATTTCATTAATTAAATTAATAATACTTAAACTTGCATATATAATTAATTATTATACAGTTTATTACTAGTGTTTTTTTTATATTATTTAATATTATTAATAGAGTTTAATTTTAAAGTAGTATTGTAAGTATTCTAAACAACTTACAACTTGTTGTACAAAGTGCATTTAAAATCATTCAATCAATTGAAATTGATTTTTTTAAATAAGTTTTATGTATATTTACATAGTTTGTGAAATAAAAAAAAAATAGTTTGTGCGTCGATACATTTTTAATTCACCTAACCATCTCGAATTTCAACATACAAAATCAGAATATGTTGGTTCATTGAATAAAAAGAATACAGTTACACAAGCAGATACCTACTGCTACTTACTTTACGGTTTTTGGATTTTAATTTTGGGACATTAACCGTTTTGTTTGGCTTTGTAAGCTCGTCGCTGACAATACACAAAAATAGAAGAGACGAAAAGTGGAAAGACGTAAGCATATTATAAATTAAAATTCAAAGAATAAAATACCAACATCATCATCATTCATTATTCGTCATAATCATACTATTTTGGGGAAGACGAGGAAAAAATAAAATTTGAAAATTTATTCAAATTTTTGTTTAAGTATATTTGTATTTGTGTGTTGTTGTGTTGTGCGCACCATAAAATGAAAATTGAAATGAAAATATAAATAAATAATTGGAAAATATTTTTGGTTGTGCACGAAACGTAAATAAAATGAATAAATAATCAAAAAAAAAAAAAAAGTTTTAAGTGGTAGAAATAAAATTAAAAAAAAAAAAAAAAATTAATAATGAATGGAAGAGCAAAGTTGAAAATTAAGATGAGTTAATTTTTATTATTGTGTATTAAGATTTAAATATTAAATTTTTTTAGTTTTAAGTTCATTAGAATTGGAAATAGAAAACTTATAATTTAGATAATTATAAACCTTGAATTTGAAAGTTTTGTTATTAAGATGGCGAGATAAGCCCCATTTAGGATGAGTTCAGGACTCTCCTAACCCAGCCCCAAAGCGAGATGTGAGTCGTCGCAATCCACATCCCCGCCTATTCCATTCTCCCACATCCTGCCTCCTTCCCTTCCCGCGGTTCAACTAGATCCGTGCCATGTTCCTGGCAAACCCCACGCCTTTCCCCTGAGCCTTAGCCGGCCAATGACCGCCCAGGAACAACAAGTGGCATGGATATCTGCTAACGGAGTGACTTCACGTCCTTTTCGTTACACAATTTTAAGCAAGGATTAGATATGAACTAGTATAACTATTAGCTTTTTAGGTAATTGTTTAATTATGATGTTGGAAATCCCATCCAATCCAGGTAATCTCTTAGTTTTAATGTTTTTAATAATTGATCTTATTTCGGACTACTTCATAATCAAAATATTCGTCTGTGCCATTGCTCAGTATTATACTGTTAAAATTTACGATCGCATCGTTTATACTCTGTGTCTAGACGCAATTGTTCGAAGGTCTGTTTCTATGTGAATTGGAGAACATCCTTCATATTAGGATTATTTTTTAATCAACTGTAATGAATCTTTGGTTATCATATTCTATGTATGGTACATGTATTATATAATTAGATTTTCTTTGTAAAGTTTAATTAAGTTTCCATAAATATCTGTTGTTCTTTTCGTATGGCTGGTGGTTGATTTCCGTAAGTATACTGCTATGTATTCTATTTGACTATAATGAATTTTTTTATGTTTGCAATTATTTTGTTTACAATTTTTATGTTGTGTTTAAATGTTAGATCGTGCGATTTCTAGCAGTTTTCAAAATTTGTGTATCTTCCGTTAGTTTGATAAATGGATATATCGAGAGCTTAATGGCTTTGAAGGAATAGCTAATTCGCATTTTTCAGGAAATTGTTTTTACCATTGAAGAACCATTGAAAATCGTTTGAGTTTTGTGAATTGGAGTGTTTGTAAACAGTAATTATGGTTTTTTGTAGTTGCCGCAATATTACAAAAAATTGATATTACATGAAATCGAATATGGCGAATTCGAATTTTAAATAATATGTAAAAGTGCACAACTCGACTTGGGCTCCTTTGTTTTGTAACCACAGATATATATATATATATATATATATATATATATATATATATATATATATATATATATATATATATATATATATATATATATATATATATATATATATATATATATATATATATATATATATATATATATATATATATATATATATATATATATATATATATATATGAGTCACTCGTTGTGTGCAATTTTATTAAAACAATATTGTAAGTACTAGTTACATTTTTTTGACTTGGAAAATTGACTTGGAACTTGTGGAAGTGCAAAATAAATTTTATTAAATTTTATCGTAATTAAGAAATAATAGTTGACTTAATAACGTAGATACATGTGGTTTGAAGCTACGTTCGAGCTCTGACTAATTTGAGAAATAAAAGCTAAAGCAGAACCGAATTTTTGGCTTAAAATCGTTGAGTTTAACATTAATTATTCACCAGTAAACATTGAAAAACATTGACCCTCCGATGTGCCGATGTGTGATTGAAGTCAGGTGGATTAACAAAAAAAAAAAATATTCACGATACTAACTGATGTCACTGTCACCTACATAATTATAATCCTTCATCATACTGTAAGCTCAAGTAATTGGGATTGCCACTATAAATGAATCAAATTTGCGCCTTGTATTTGTATCATATACTCTTAACTAATATAAATCTGCTTATCTGAGTCGTTTCCTTCTAAATCATTTTCGGTAATGTCGTTGAACGTGTTATTTTTTATATAAACATTTAATTATAATTTTTTTAATAAAGTTTCGTTTATATTTTTTAAGAAATTTTAAATTCACAAAAGAAACGATAGTTTTACTTCAATTCAAGCAATAAAAGTGCAACAAGACATACAATACCTCCTTTCAAAAATTTCCCAGCTGAAATATACCGTAATTAGTACTTATTCTTATCAAAACCTAAACATATACTTTTAATAATAATAATAATGCTTTATTCAATGTATAAGCCGCGGCTTTTGTACATCATACATACAGTAACTCACAGTGAAAATGGCCCACCGTTGAGAATATTCCGTTTAGTAAAAAATTTCTAAGAAATCAATTAACATTAAAACCAAAAATGAATATTTTTAAAAGTTTATTGTATTCTTGTTTCAACAATAAAAAAATTATCAATTATAACAACAAATAAATAAAAGGAGAAAAAATTGAAGCTAACAATGAAAATGGCCCATCGAAGGTTAGCTTCTAATAAGTGTTACTTCAAAACTAACTTAGTATTTTGTTGGAAATCCTTTTTGTTTAATAACCAATTTTAGGTGATTAGGAATTGATTCAACAAGCTTCTTGGTAAAATCAGGTCTAATCTTATGCCATTCCTCTAATAATACCGTTTTCAACTCATTTTTATTACAATACAATATTACACAAATTCACATGCCAGTCATATTTGTGGTTACACATAATTCTAAAAAAAAAAAAAAATCCCTTGCCAAAGACCCGCAGGGGTTCGATATACCTACCATACATTGGGAAGAAACAGCAACAAAGTTTTATAGTGGGAAAAGTAAAATTGTATTGACAAAAATCACTTATGTACCTAATTCATAATTCAATAAAAGAATAATAAGTTTAAGCTGTTCCAAAGGTTGGAAGAATATTATCTGATGTGATAATCCTTCAGACATTATATGTTGTTGACATTATATTTCAAAGTGTGGTTTTGTTTAATTTGACTGCTTTATGTCCACTATTTAATATTTTTTTATAGGCTTTGGTGATTGGTCTTATAAGCCATTACGAATACTCCAAACAATAGTGATGGCGATGGGCTAAATCGACCGTTTTTGTTAAAAATCATAAGAAAAATTAAACAAAACAGAACAAAAAAGATCGATTTAGCACATCACTACCAAACAACTCAAAAATATAACGGGAAAAGTTAATCTAGTATTCGAAGGTGGAAAACGGAAGGTTTTCTTTTAAATAACGGTTTAAAATATATTTACAGTGCTGGTAAAAAAAATTGGGCAAACAAATTTATTGCAAATTGGAGTCTTTTTTTGCTAAAATTACAAAACTTTTGAAAGCAATTGGTTTATTGTTTCATTTTAAATACATGTATGACGTAATTTTTTGAAGAAAAAAAATTGACCTGCAATTTAGGGGCAAAACACCGAAAAATGCCAAAATATTCAAAATACGTTGATTGATGTTAAAGTAATGTAATAAATTAAACACTTATTTTTTATTTTTTTGTTTGTTTTTTATTGATTTATAGAAGTTCAATCTTTCATATTAATATTTTGTTGGACCGCCTTTTGCTTTTATTACACCGGTACAACCCCGCAACTGATGTGCAAAAAAATTGGGCAAACAATTATTTTTTTTTACGCCTACCGTTCTTGGCCGTCATTAGGGTGCAGATGTTTTATTGCTTGTAATTTATTTTTTGAGTTAAATAGTGCATATTTTGTAAGATTAAGTTATTCTGTAAGTGATTCTAGACAAATAAAGAATAAAGTGCAATTTTAGTTAAAAAAAATGGGAAAAGTTAGTGACCAGTGTAAAAGCAATATGTTAATTTTGGCGCGAGAAAATTTAACCACGCGTGAAATAGGTGAAAGATTAAACATTCCTAAAAGTACTGTCGGGTGGAATATTAAAAAAAAATCGAGAGTTGGGCGGTACACAAAGAAAGAAAGGTTCTGGAAGGCCCAGAAAGACAACGCCAGTGGAATATCGTTTTATACTATTACAAAGTTGTCGGAACCGTTTTAAAACTTCATCGAACATAAGACAGGATCTTGAGCGAGCAACGGGAAAAATAATTTCAGCCGGCTTAGTGAGAAAAAGACTTGTTAAAGCTGGTTTGAGAGCACTTAAACCAGTCCAGAAGCCTGAGTTCATATTACTAGTGAAAAAAAAACGTTTGCTATGGGCCCAGCACCCGAATTCCGGTTCCATGATAAATTTCTCATATGGGTTTTAATTGTATAAAAAATCCTATTGGTCTAAAAACTCAGGAAACGCGATTCCCGTTTGATCACCGAGAAAATAAAACTCGTAAATAATGCCAAAAAGACCATAATTCTTTTTTTCATGAGAACGAAAACTTGTTGAAATTCAAATAGATAAAGAAGAGTTAATGATAAGAAGACGCGAGTTGGTTTTAAAAGAAAAAGAATCCATCGCGCTGCATGGAGATTACTTGAGTGGGCACTAATTTATTATTTATTATTAAAACGAATTAAAAAATTGTTGTAATATATGATATAATTTATATGCATTTAATTTATTACAATATCATTTAATAACATTTTTTTAAACTATAAACGAATTCGCTACAGCCTCTCTTATTTGTCTTCCAACAACAAGAATTCTTGCGGGATCCTCTGTTTCTGGATTCGCTGGTTCATCGTCCATTTCTGCCAAAATATCCTCTTCTGGTGGAAGTGGAACACCATGCAGCATCATAATATTGTGCAGGATTGCACACGAATTAATGATTAATCCTGCCTTTTGTGGGAAATACACAAGCATTCGTTGTTTACTACGACATCGGAACCTCGATTTTAGCACACCGATGCATCGTTCCACTAGATGCTTTGTTTTTTTGTGGGCGACATTATATTTTTCATGTCGCGCATCAAATGGATCTGCAAACGGGGTCATCAGCCATGGTTGCTGACCATATCCGCTATCACCTAAAATTGTAAGAAATAGTTAAATAAAAACACTGTAAATTTGTACATTTAATGTTTAATTAATTTACCAAGCAAATATGTATTTCTTCCACCATTTTCAAAATGGTCGGTCATTTTTTTTTAATGAGAGAGTTGTTCGACACGAAACTATCCTGCGCCGATCCTCCATACCGTCCATTCACATTTAAGATCATTAGATCTGCGTCACAAATTATTTGGACATTTTTGGTATGTGCAGCCTTCCTCGACGATTTTTATTATTAATTTATTGAATGCTCGCGTTAAAAAAATTTTAGTTTTGTCAAAATATTATTGTTTACTTTCTGTCAAAAACATACAATTAACCAAAACACGCATGCTATAAAATTTATAGTAAGCGAAAACTCATTTGTAGAATGGGAATCGGAAATTTTCTGATAATGGGAACCGACTGGTCGAAAAAAAAGTCAACTCATTTATCATTCTCATTTGTCATCGAACCGGAATTCGGGTGCAGGAGCATGTTAATTGGACTCCAGAGATGTGAAATGATGTGATTTTCTCCGATAAATCAAAATTCAAGCTGCATGTTAGAGATGGAAGAATTCTCGTAAGGAGAAAACCTGGCGAGAGACTTAGCAACGAATGTCTTTTAAGACTTCCACCGAAAAAAGAAGGAGTTATGGTCTGGGGATGCTTTTCTGGAAATGAAACCGGTCGATTGTGCTTCCTTAGTTCCAGCGTTACAGCAGCTGTTATCTGCAGGTCCTTCAGAACGAATTTGAGCCTTCTGTGTTAAAGCTTTTTGGCTAAGTATAACAAAACCCAACTCAAATTGAGCAATAAGTTTTTCCTAAGTTTTTTGATGAAAAAATTCGAAGCTAACTTCATGTTCTTATCATATATGTATATATAAAATATACAAGTAGAGTAGTGAGTATATGTACATATACAAAACTAACAAAAATGATTATACATTTTTTTTATGTTATATATAATGTATATGTGAGACATTTTTTTGGTTTTGACATATAGCTATCTACGCAGAAAATCTAATTTTTAAAATTGTTCTGTGCATTGGTGTATCTAGATTAATAATAATTTGTGTTGTTTTTGTTTCGATTTTTTTAAAAAAAAATATAAATAAATTTAATATACAATTGGACGCTCGACGCCTAATTGTGATTTTGTGTAAGTTTTGTGAGTGATTTTTTAATAAACCATATTAATATTTTATTTTGTGAATGCGTCATTTTCTTTTATAGCCTGATGAGATTGATTGAATAAATTTGTCATAGTCTTCATCGGATGGTAACTGAATTGAAAACTATTAATAATTTCGCTAAAACGTTTATATAAATATGTAATTTTATTAATGTTAAATATATTAAACAAGTTTTATTAATAAATTTCCGAATTGAATTTTTAATTTTGTTTCATTTTAAACGTTTAATTTACCCGCCAAATTTTGCTGACGTTGACACATCCATACATAAACAAAAATGTTCCCGCCAATTTTATTTTTGACATTTACACACACACATTCATACATTTTCATAATATTGAGTTAAGTCCAGTTAAGACTTTTCGCGACAAGTTTCATACGACTTTTTAGGATAAGTCCTAACTCAAACCTAGAAAAAGTCTTAACTAAGTTAAGACTTATTCTAGGTTTTTTGACAAAAAAGTCTTAAGTAAAAATACTTGGGATGGTAATGTATTGGAATGTGAAGTTGTGGTATGATATATCATACGTCGGGAAGAAATGGGTTAAGCAAACTCGAGGGCTATAGTAAACTTCTCGGGGGTACATAAATTAAATAAATTTTTCATTAAGGAAAATTAAAAAATAATAAAAAAATAATAAAAAAAATAATTTTTTAATTTTAATATTAAATATTTTTTTATTGTTTTCTTTTTATTTTTTTTATTATTTTTTAATTTTCCTTAATGAAAAATTTGTTTAATTCATGTACCCCCGAGAAGTTTTCTATAGCCAACTCGAGTTCATAAATTTATGGTTGCTTTTAAGAGAATTTATTGTCTATTGTGTCAAAACAGTAAAAGCAAAGTTGTAAAAGCAGTAAATGCAAATGACAAATTCACTAATAATAATAAACGACTTTTGCAGGTTAAGCTGCCCAGTCCCTTGTCAAAAATCAAGTACCAAGCCCATTTGTATTGTCCTAGATCACCAGAAGTTTCTAGTTTGTCAAGGAGCGATCGATGCCGACGGGGACCTCTACTTCTAACAGAGGTAGCTCACCCCTCAGAAATCGCTGCAGTATTCGTTCCTACTGCCCTGTGCCATAGCTGTCCTTTAATTTCATGCACAAAATCAGGAATTCTCATTAAAATTGCTATTATGCAGATCTCGGTATGTGCCTCCTTCGTCGCATTTAGAGCGATTAGATTAGATAAAATAATGTTCTTCAATAAAAAAAAGCCACTTAAAAGAATAATTTTTTATTGTTTATACAGTAAACTTCTACCGTAAATACAAATTATATTTTACAAAATGGAATTGATTTCACCGATCTATATTCTTGAATGATTTTTTATATTTTCGCTATACAATCTCTAACAGTATTTTTTAATAACGATATGACTTCCTTTTGATTTTCCGCACTAATAATCGCTGTACCGGACACAATCATATTTGCACCAGCCGAAGCGCAATCATGAATTGTACTCGGACCAACACCACCATCCACCTCAATATCAAGTTGTGGAAAATTTTCGCGTAACCATTTCACTTTAGGCATCATATCGATCATGAATTTTTGTCCTCCAAACCCTGGTTCTACGGTCATAATGAGAATCATATCGGCTAAAGGAATGTACTCCTCTACACAACTAATCGCGGTGCCTGGTTTTAACGCAAGCCCAACTTTCATACCAGCCTCACGTATTTTACGACATATATCAGGAATATCATCTTGTACTGGTTCAATGTGGAATGTGTATTGATCAACTCCGGCATCGGCCATATCGCAAATCCATTGTGCTGGATTTGATACCATCATGTGTGTTTCAAAAAATGCATCCTAAAATCATACGAAATGATCATGTATCATACATTAGTTCTCAAATACAGTAATTTTGATTCACTTTAATTTTATTTCGCAGACACTTTACTAGAGGATGACCAAACGTTAGGTTAGGTACAAAATGACCATCCATAACATCAAGATGCAAGTAATCTGCACCATTATCGATTAATTTCTGTGATTCACGAAATAAATCTGATAAATCCGCGTTTAGTATTGATGGCCCAATTTTTGCTTGTAACGGAGGCATTGCGATTTGTAGTACTACTTTGTTGCAATTGAAATGGCGAACGTACTCTCTAAAAAGTAAAACAGGTCTGAAAAACATTTTTATCAACGTGGATTCATTCGTTCTCTAACCTATTCAATTCAGATAAGAAAATACAATTTTTTGTTGTTTATAAAATGTATGTTTTCTTTGATGCGATTGGTGGTAATTTTGACATGTCATTTAGTTTGTTTATACGGGAGATTGAACTTGGTTAACTTTATGACGAGTTCGATTGGGTTTCTCAAAATGATCAAGTTCTTAATGTCTACTCAGGCTCTTTCCGAAAGTTATACATAATTACATATTTAAGTGCTTTTCATACCAGGCGCCTCGCCTCGAAATATTTAGTTACCACAAATGCGAAGCTGAGACCCTTTCAAACCGGTGGCGTTGGCTTTGAACATTCGGTTGCTTTCAATTATTTTATTTAGGTCTATTTTACAGGTGAATTATAGCAAGAACTGAGATATTCTAAATTTGTAACGTACATATGAGCTAGATTTTTTGGTAAGTATGAAATATTTGTGCAAAAAATGTGATTTATAGGTAATGTTGAGAAAGCACTTCGCTTTGTACTACTTTAAAATGTCGCAGTCGAGTGTGGAACTCATTGCCTTGGCTTTGTAGATAACTTCATTGCAATATATTTTGTTTTTTTTTAATTATCAGTTAAAAATAAATAATTTTTCAACAAATTGAATTTATTACTATAAAATTAAACGGTATCAATCGAATAGAACTAATTTACATAATTAAAAAACGAAATAAAAAAATTTTATTTACGAAGCTCAAAGCCGAGGCGCCTGGTATGAAAAGTACTTTAGACATACTTATTTAAATAAGTATGTTGGCGAGGTAACTTAAAATAAGTATGTTCTTATAAAAAAAAATCTAAAATGAAAACCAAAATGCTGTTAATTTCATTGCGTATACTTTGTGATATTAAGCAGTAATTAAGTTTTATACAAATTTTAATTAAAAATTATTTAATAGTTCAAAATAAAATGCGTTGCTGTCAATAATAAGTATGTGTATAATTCGGATGATTTTACATACTTATTTAAGATAGCGGCAAATAAGTCAATGTATGAAATAAGTGTAACTTTTGGCAAGGGCCTTAATTCATAATAGACATATTTTATTATTTTTATTATATCAAGATTTTATGAGTAAATTTTGATAGCATGCAAAATATAAGGTATTGACATTAATTCGATTATTTTCACATCTCAAAAATGTCTAAAAAATGAATTATTATTAATAATCATATCAGAATTATTATTTTTCGAATATTTTCCATCATAAAATTAAAAAATCTCTACCATAAAATCAATCATGTGTACGACAAATATTGTTCATGGTACACAATATTTTTATAGATGTGTTAAGCGTGATTTACACGTTCCAACAATGTTTCCCAACAAAAAATGAAGAGATTAGTATATCGCGAATTCCATTTGAAAGATAAGAACAAATATATAAACAAACAAAATTTTGTTGGACTTTTTTTTCTTTTTTTTTCAACTTTGTTTCCATAAAAATTTTTTTGACTATAAAATATACTCGACCCGAGTATATTTTATGGAAACAAACAACAACAAACCCAATAAAAATGGCGATTTGTAAAATTTTTATAGCGCTTTATTTTTATTTTTTTAAATTTTTACTTAAAAATTAAAATTTACGTTCGAACAATTTTCATTTTAGTCAAGAAAAGTTGTAATTTTGATAAATAAAGTGGTATCGCTGCGGCATTCGTCAAAAATTACATTGTCGATTTTATACCGCCAAAAAATTATAGCATGCCCGACATTTGTGTTTTATTTTTTTATAAATTTTTGTTTAAAAATGGAAGTTTACTTTCGAAAAGCTTTATTTTAGCCAGAAAAGTTGTAATTTTGAAACATAAAGTTGTATTATCGCCCTATTCGACATCATAGATTTTATACCGCCAAAAAGTTATAGCATGACCGACATTTTCGTTTTATACTTTTCTCTTTTTATCGCATGTAAATATTTTCTATTGCGTGTAGCTCTAAGTCTCAACAAAAAAAGTTGGAAAAACATTGTTGGAACGTGTAAATCACGCATAAGTCGAACTGCCATAAAATGATATCGATTTGATACTTTTTGCCAATAATTATGGCAGTTCCACACACCATTTTGTAAGTAATGCCTGTATTTCATTACGAAAAATTTACTGACTGATGGAAAATTAGAGAATCATGCGTGATTTACACGTTCCAACAATGTTTTCCAACTTTTTTTTTTGTTGAGACTTAGAGCTACACGCAATAGAAAATATTTACATGCGATAAAAAGAGAAAAGTATAAAACGAAAATGTCGGTCATGCTATAACTTTTTGGCGGTATAAAATCTATGATGTCGAATAGGCGATAATACAACTTTATGTTTCAAAATTACAACTTTTCTGGCTAAAATAAAGCTTTTAGAAAGTAAACTTCCATTTTTAAACAAAAATTTATAAAAAAATACAACAAAAATGTCGGGCATGCTATAATTTTTTGGCGGTATAAAAACGACAATGTAATTTTTGACGAATGCCGCTGCGATACCACTTTATTTATCAAAATTACGACTTTTCTTGGCTAAAATGAAAACTGTTCGAACGTAAATTTTAATTTTTAAATAAAAATTTAAAAAAATAAAAATAGAGCGCTATAAAAATTTTAAAAAATCGCCATTTTTTATGTGTTTGTTGTTGTTTGTTTCCATAAAATATACTCGGGTCGAGTATATTTTAAGCGTGATTTACACGTTCCAACAATGTTTCCCAACAAAAAATGAAGAGATTAGTATATCGCGAATTTCATTTGAAAGACAAGAACAAATATATAAACAAACAAAATTTTGTTGGACTTTTTTTTTTTTTTTTTTAACTTTGTTTCCATAAAATTTTTTTTTGACTATAAAATATACTCGACCCGAGTATATTTTATGGAAACAAACAACAACAAACACATAAAAAATGGCGATTTTTTAAAATTTTTATAGCGCTTTATTTTTATTTTTTTAAATTTTTATTTAAAAATTAAAATTTACGTTCGAACAGTTTTCATTTTAGCCAAGAAAAGTCGTAATTTTGATAAATAAAGTGGTATCGCAGCGGCATTCGTCAAAAATTACATTGTCGTTTTTATACCGCCAAAAAATTATAGCATGCCCGACATTTTTGTTGTATTTTTTTATAAATTTTTGTTTAAAAATGGAAGTTTACTTTCGAAAAGCTTTATTTTAGCCAGAAAAGTTGTAATTTTGAAACATAAAGTTGTATTATCGCCCTATTCGACATCATAGATTTTATACCGCCAAAAAGTTATAGCATGACCGACATTTTCGTTTTATACTTTTCTCTTTTTATCGCATGTAAATATTTTCTATTGCGTGTAGCTCTAAGTCTCAACAAAAAAAAAGTTGGAAAACATTGTTGGAACGTGTAAATCACGCATTATAGTCATAAAAAAATTTTATGGAAACAAAGTTAAAAAAAAAAAGAAAAAAGTCCAACAAAATTTTGTTTGTTTATATATTTGTTCTTGTCTTTCAAATGAAATTCGCGATATACTAATCTCTTCATTTTTTGTTGGGAAACATTGTTGGAACGTGTAAATCACGCTTCAAAAAAAAATATTATTTTTTTAAATATTATAGTTTCGTAGCAAAATTGTATGGATAAATTTTGACAACAAACAAAAACATAACCAACAAATATGAGGATAATAAAGCGTTATTCTTAATTCGTATATTTTCACCACTCAAAATTATCTAGAAAATTAAATAATCATGTCGATTATAGAATCCGCGGGAGCAAATCAATCGCGGATCAAAAACTGCATATAAAAAAAAATAGGAAACAATTGCTGCAAATCAAAGTATCCTGGAAAACTTCTATTGATTTACATGCAATTTGGATATTTTGATTCACCGTACAAACGCAATAGTTTTGTAGCGTTTCTAAAACAATTTCTTTTAAACGATTTGTAAAGAAATCCAACGCAATTTCAAAAACACTATGATATAAACTTTTTGTTTCCCATTTTTTTATATGTAGTTTTCGATCCGCGATTGATTCGCCCCCGCGGATTCTTTAATCGGCGTGATTATTTGGCACGGATTGGTTTTAGCTGTCTCACTTGACAGGCGACGGTGGCGCCATTATGTCGAAAGCAAATTTTGGAAAAGGAAGATTGAATTTTTTTAAATTAAATTAAAATTTTGAATAAAAGCATAATAAAAATAACAAATAATAATTTATTTTATGTAAAATTATTAGTTTTAGTTCGAAATGAGTTCTAAAAAGTAAAAAAAACACGATTTTTAGTTAATAATATTTCCACTGTAGAAATAAATGGCGCCACTTTGACTGAGACAGCTAAAACCAATGCTAGCCTATTATTTTATCACTCATATCAGAATTATTATTTTTTCGTCACAGTATAAAAAATAAAAAATATATTTACCATCAAAATGCCGTACTATGAAAATTAATAGTGTGTGCGAGAAATATGTTAAGGTTGCAAAAAAAGTTCTCCATTTGATACGTTTTATCAATAATTATTAATTATTGCATCAGACTAACCCTGCCAAAAAATTTTGTAATAAAAATTTCTGCTGACGAAGTATGGTTTCTCATTCATACAACCACCGATTTACTCATGTACTTATAAAAAAAAGCAATGAGTTGTGCTCTTCCATACGATAAAATTAATTCATTGATTCTTATTTATTGTGAAAATGTCAATGCTGGTCATTCATTGTTTACGTGTATTTCAATAGAATATAACAATTTTTACAATGAGAAAATTAATTATATTAACGCTGTATTTAATGATTCTAAGTGTTATAATCGAAAGTAAAAAGTCTGATGAAAAAAATAAACCAGAATGGGCTAAAAAAGATATACGAGATTTCAATGATGCCGACATGGAAAGATTGCTGGACCAATGGGAAGAAGATGAAGAACCACTCGAACCGGATGAGCTTCCTGAACACTTGAGACCACAACCACAGTTGGACTTATCAAAGTTGGATCCTAAAAATCCCGAAAGTATATTGAAAATGTCGAAAAAAGGTAAAACATTGATGACGTTTGTCAACGTGATGGGTAACCCACCAAATCGCGAAGAAACGGAAACGGTTACCAAATTATGGCAAACTAGTTTATGGAATAATCACATACAAGCCGAGCGATATTTAATAGATGATAATCGTGCAATTTTTATGTTCAAAGACGGTGAACAGGCGTGGGAGGCAAAAGACTTTTTGGTCGACCAAGAGAAATGCGAAAGTGTAACTATCGAAAGTAAAACATATCACGGCAAGTTCTCAGGAAAGAAAGATGAATTGTAAATATATAAATAAAGAATCTTGAATTATTTTTTTTTTTTCTAAATTCTATAAATTTATTTGGTTAGAATAATTACCATTTTATATTAAGAGCTGTATTAATTTTCTCTACCGCCCGGTAACTAGTATGCAACAAAGATTTTGCCTTATCGCTATGAGGTCCATCTAGATATTGATTATAAACCAGTTGTGCCAAAGGATTTTCTGTTGGAATCGATTGCGGTAGCTGGTTGTACATATATTCCATTTGGTTTATAAGTTCTCGAGATGTGAGACCATTTCGTGGACGTATTTGAGCGCCCCCATTTAAACAGCCAGATGGACAAGCCATCACTTCTACATAATGGTATAACGATTTTCCTTTCTTCAGTTTTTGGACCAAGTTTTGTATGTTACGAAATCCGTTTGCTATTGCAAACCGTAGCACGACTTCTCCGTTTTTCTCGTAAGTCACTTCCCGAAAATCAGCGTTCCGAATAGTTTTGTATTCCAATGAATCAATATTCTCGTTAAACAACTCACTTACAGAATATTTGAATATGTGGTCAGAATAGCCTCCAGATCCGGATGATTCATGTGCCCACATATCCTTCGAAGGGCGATCACTTTTCCAAGGCCAATCAAAGATATCTTTTGCCGTTTCTGATAGTTCTACACCATCCTTCTCTAGCATTTGTTGGATTTCTATCGATGTAATTACACAATCGACATCACGAGATTGGGAGACTTCATTAAAAAATTCCTCACGAGAAGCTTCCAACTTCTTATCGTAACAAGGCATTATAGTGAGATGATAAATATTTTCTGGTGCCGTTCCTAGTGTTTTGGCTAAATACTGTTTGACTAAAATTCCCATAATTTGTTGTGGCGATCTGGTACTTGAAATATAAGGAAGAATAAAATTACCATGCGTCTTTTCAGCATAGCAAACCCAGCCAGGGCATGATGAGGCCAGAATAGGTAGTTTAACATCGGAACGTTTATCTAAAATAACTGATTTATATCGTTCAATGAACTCATTCCTACTTTCGATAAGCGCAAGGTCATCCGCAACTTTTGTGTTTAATACATAGTCTGCTCCCAGTTTTTTAAAATATCCAGCCAAATGAGAACAACAGGAGTCAACGTCCAAAGTAAAAGCGTTGGCTAAAGAAAGAACAGCTTGCTGTGAAACTGTAAACACTACTGTTAGAATTTTATCAATTTCATTATTCGCTTTATAACTATTATTTTCATTTAACACTCGTAACAACTCATCTTGACTCTGTTGGGTTATTAGTACACTTTCGGCTGAGGTTATACAACCCGAACATGCTAAACAATCTGATAGCGTTATCTCAACTTTTTGGAGTTTTTTTGATTCAATCTGAAATACATGACAATCAGACAATGTATAAGGCAATTTTAATTTAATTCGTAATTAATAAAATGATGTAATACTAACGCCTGATGATTCGTAATATAACCCGTCTTCTTTTATTGTAATTTTAGAACCGGTCTTGTTTCTCTTTTTGTCGATTTGTACAGGCTTTATGCACTCCTGAAAATAGAAAAACCATTCAGCCTCTAGTGAAATCTGGATGTTGATGAAAGTTCTTTAGATTTATTTGACTAACCTGTGAAGGTGTGATAAAATCATCTAAATCAGTTAAACGTAATGCCCCGCTAAATCCTGACATAACTGAAATGAATAAAACAAGTTCGAAACAAAGTATTTACAATTAATTAAACAACTTTTAAATCAGTTTCTTGCAAATTGCAACACAATATTCTGATAAATGATAATTAACAATGACATTGCATATGTTGACAACCTTTCGCATGTTTTTGACATTTATCATTATTTACCACAAAATTTACATCGATTTGAAAAAACAAAAAGAATTCGACATCAACTATCGGAATAATAACTCAATAGCTGTATTTTGTTGAGAAAAAAATAATTCGAATTATTTTGGAGTTATTTTTTTCTAAACAGAATAAGTCGCGAAATATTTTTTCGATTTAATTTTTATATTCTAGGTTGGTATTTTTTCTGTTTTTCATTCAAGCAGTTACGTATTTTATTTGTTCGAGCTCGAATTAAATAACTCAAATATTTTGTTCGAATTATTTAATTCCTGTCACGTGCAATTGTTGTTGTAAATTTCTCAACAAAATATAACTATTATGTCTAAAAAATTGTAATTTTCAATCAAACTCCATGAAAATTACGGGATAGACCACCGACATGTTGGAGTAATTTTTTCGTAAAAATAAAAAACTCAATACCAAAACAAAAATTTGTTATTAAAATTAATTAATTAAAATCTTAATAAATGAGATATTTAAAATAAAATAATCAATTTAATTGAAAAAATTTAAACGAATATTTTTTAATATTGCTGCAAGAATTTTTCTTTAATTTTGTTGTTGTTTTTTTAACTCTACTCTATGCGTAAGTGCTTTTCTTAGAGTAGAGTTTATCTCGACTCTACAAATTATTAGATCGAGTCTAGTTTAACTCGACTCCGTATATAGTGAGTACGTTTATGCTTAGGGCTCAACCTGGGATGACATGTTCTACCATCACTATTTTCGATGTTCGGTTGGCTTTTTTCAAGAACAAAATTGTACGCTGTTTCGCTTAGTTTATTACCTTTTTTTATTATGCTTTCGACTTGTTCAATTCATCGTGCTATTTATTCTCCACTTCATCACCAAAATTTTTCTTTGCGATACTTTATCGATTACGATGGAATTAAATAATATAGAAAATTATACTAATGGACGGAGATCGCAATAGATAAAGCGTGATTAAGAAAACGAATAAAAGAGATACAATGTTCGATCGAACATCGAAAATAATGATGGTAGAACATGTCACCCCTGGCATATATTATAGAGTACTATATCCGCCATTGCGTGGACTAAACGATTTTTTATCCTCCCGTATTTTTTGACATAATGAAGTTAGTCACACAACGTTTTTTTTTTTGAAAATATTTTTAACAGTGCAATAATTCTGTCAAATAGGAACATTGTTATTGTTATTGTCATCTTTGTGGCGCATTCGAAATGATGATAAATTTCCTGTCGCAAAATATGGAAAAAACAGCAAAACGCGTTGTTTGAATTGTAGCGAGATTGGACATATTCGAGCTAGATGTCCACAACCTCGCAAAAAACCTATATGCCGTATGTGCGGTTCACAGGAACACAGGGAACCAAGATGTACCAATAAAATTTGTTTAAAAGTGAGAAACTGATTAGAAGATGAGAATTTCAAAATTAGATACCTAATAGTTTGTTTATTTTTCTAGTGTGGCGCACCAAATATAGTCTTCTCAGCGGCTTGTAATCAATGTCGTTTTCAAAATAATTCACGTTGTGGTGTCTGCAGGCAAAAAGGTCACATTTCGCAATTTTGTCCAGACTATTGGAGACGGTATCATTCTACAGTAAGTTCTTAATTTTACAGAGTCGAGTTAATATTGCTAAAACATATTTAAAATCTTGTTATAGACAAGTGATCATACGCCGCTACAAAATAAGTTCGAATATTCAAAAGAGAAGTACTGTCCAATATGTGGCGAAAAAGGTCATTGGGCGGAGTCGTGTAATAGTGCCGTAAGATTTTTAGATGCACCGCCTGCAACATCTCGAATTATTACCCACTCGCCATCATATCCAATAAATACGAATGAAGCTAAAAATAACCCACCGAATAAAAACTTACTCCAAGCATCGCTTATTAAAGAGTCGCAAGGTGAAGTGATGATAAAATTACAAAAGTATGTCTCTCTGGATAAGAATACTTTCTACGGGCGATTTGTAAACGCAATGGAGGAGCAGGCCAATGAGAAGGCGAAGAATAAAAAAAACCGAAAGAAGAATAATATGTTGTTGAATCCGTTTTCGAAATTTCCAAAACCAACTCGCACGGAAAATGAAACGAATATAGAGAGTTTTAGTTTTTCCAAAGAAATGGAAAAATTGAATTCGTCGCAATCTTGAATGTATTTTTTTGTATGTTGAACTAAATTACATGGTAATGAATTTTATATTCACATTTTGATAAAGAACATTGTCCGCAAAGGTTCATTTGTTTCTGAAACTGAATGAATCAGGCTCGATCAAAAAATTAAAATTCCTGAAATAAAAACTATGCATATTCTAATAGAATAACTTTGTGTACACATTCAGTAATGGTTGAAAACCTAATCGTTCAGAAGAAGGGATGTAAGATATGCAGATATCCCATCTCGGCAGGTAAGTTAAATGAAAATTGACGATTGTTACAAAAAATAAATTTTAAATCAATTTTTAATTCGTCGTTTTCGTTTGATAATTTTCCTGCTACAGTTTTATATCGATCAAGGCTATCTGTTGCAGTTTTTAAGCTGTACGTAAGCGATTCAATTTTATCGTGTTGTTGTTTATTTTGAGCTCGTAAACACTCTATTTCGACCTCACATCGAATCAAATCCAATTCACATTGCCCCAATTTAGCTTGAGACTCCTCGTATAAATCAGGGAGCGTATCCAAATGGCCTAGTTGTTCGCGTTGTTTCTCGAATTTTTCTTTCAAAGCTTTATGTTTTTCTACTAAATCGTTGAAACGCGCTTTATAATCATAAGGAGGAATACGCCTGGATACTGATTTTGTTGCACCAGTCGTTTTCGGTGCTGTCGTATTTGAGGCCGGTTTGGGTTTATTCGTAACAGTTGATGATGCTGCGTTAGATGGTGCACTCCATGTCTTTTTTACAGTATTTGTCAAAGCTGTAAAAATAAACGGGTTAAAATTTATAAATTGTGAAAACGTATCTAACCTAAACAAAATTAATTACGTTTTAGAACCGGGCGATTAGCAGTGAAATTATGGTTTGATCCGATCGTGTTCAATGAACTTGTTGAAGTGGTTAATTTAGAAGATTTCGCTGGAATACTTGATAAAGTCGACTCCGTCCGTTTGAATAATGGGCGTGAGTAATTTTCTCTTAAATCGCTTGCTGACCGACTCCTCCTTAATTTTGCACGATTCACTGTAGTTGCGCTCTTATATAAATCCGGTGATCTATTTCTCTGTTGAGTTTGTTGTGTTATTGCACCGGTCAGCTCTGATTTTTGTCGAGAGTCGAAATTCGAGAGAGCAGCGAAATTTATTTTAGTAAACGCAATTCCAGTGGGCTTAGGTAACCGAGATCTTGTATCCATTGAAACTTTTTTTTAAATACTGTTAATTAAAATAATCAAATTGACACACAGTTTTTAAAATTATGACACGCCAGACAATAAAATTAATTTTTATTAAAATTGAAATTGCGACAAAACACAATTCATGTATAACTTTACGAGTTCTCGTAATTGCGACTTGTTGTTGTTGTTTTACTCGTACATTTTTTTAAGTACGACAGACAACTCGTAATGATTAAAAAGATTTTTGTTAAAGAAAAGTAAAGAGATTCTTTGTAAGCGTTTTGTCGCAATTTCGAGAAACTCGAAACTCGTAATGCTTACATAATCGCACCGCAGATATTTGCCCCTTCACCCATTTGTTGTATAATTAAATGTGACAACATTTTTACGGCAATGAGGCGTACTTCATTATCCTTATCATATAAATTTGTGCCGTTCACAATCCAATGATATTCGGGAAGCGGAACATGAGATCGGTAATGCCAATCATATTGTTTATTTTGACTTTTTGAATTTTACTCTCACACAGCATCGTAATTAACGGCGTCATATTTTGTTCACAGTAATCTGCGGACACAAACATAAAACGAAAAATTGCAGTAACCGCAGCCAAAAAACAACTATCTTGATTCCGTCCTGGATACAAAGATTTCAAAAATAGGCGTCACATTTTTGGAATATAATATCGTCCGAATATAGAAGAACTTTTTCGAATAATTAATTTATTGCTCCGGCAATCCGGTCATCAGCATTGGCACTCTGACTTACTCCCTTCTAAAATTTAGTTAAAAAAAAACATTTTTAGCGACGAACATTTTACCGGAACAGCCAAGAAATTACTATACCTCATTTGGTTCTCTTCCATGATTCGATAATCGCTTTAATGCGTTACGCGCTGATGCGTTCATTGCCTTTCTATGAGTCTAACATTTTTTTTTCGCGGTCCCTGTGCAACTCATGTCGGTATTTTGTATTGCTGTACACATCCATATCCAAAAATATAATATTTTGATTGCTAAAAATTAAAAAATAAAATTATGCATTACTATATAAATAAAACAAAGACTTATGAAATAATAATTTAAAAAAAATTATAAACTTTTTTTTTTTTTTTTTTTTTTTTGTTTTAATTTATTTGTTTGGCTTGAGTATTATCACTCACATCACCAATGATTAAAAAATTATAAACTTATTACCTCATTCTCCAATGACAAATATGACATTTGTAAAATGTCAAAAAACTATATTAATTTTGTACACTGTCATGTTTCGACATCAAAGCCACTGTATCGATCAAAACATGATAAAACCACTATAAACCTCCCGTATTTTCAAATGAAGGTTAAAAAAATGAGTCCAAAATTTTCCTTAGTAAAAGTGGGTAATGGCGGATATATATACTCTATAATATATGCCCCTGGTTGAACCTAGGTTATCTTTTACTATAAACGGAGTCGAGTCATCTTGTAGTTAACTCAACTCGACCTAAAAAATTTCTAGGGTCGAGTCGAGTTAACTCTAAAAACATTCACTATAAACGGAGTCGAGTCGAAAAATAAAAACAACAAAAAAATAATAAAAAAAAGACACCATTTTGATTTCTTAATTCGTGTACGAATCTTCGATTTTTGTGTGGCAATAAAACTTTGTTATTTTGTTTTGTATAAAATTCAGAAAATAATACAAGAAAAACATATAAACATACGCTAGTAAATGATTTTTTTTGACGTTTCTGACTCGGTTTCAACCTAGTTTCGACTCGACTACGATTTGACTCTGCAGTATAAATGAGTACGTTTATGCTCAGAGTCGAGTCATCTTTTAGTTAACTTTGGATCATCTTGTAGTTATCTTTTTTAGCGTTTATACTGCAGAGTCAAATCGTAGTCGAGTCGAAACTAGGTTGAAACCGAGTCAGAAACGTCAAAAAAAAATCATAATTTTTATTTTCAATAAAAATTATGATTATTATAATTATGATTAAAGCAATTTATTTTACAAGTTTACAGTATACAAAATTACAGAAACACAAAAATCGGAGATGCGCACACGAATTAAGAAATCAAAATGGTGCCTTTTCATTATTATTTTTTGTTGTTTTTATTTTTCGACTCGACTCCGTTTATAGTGGATGATTTTAGAGTTAACTCGACTCGACCCTAGAAATTTTTAGGTCGAGTCGAGTTAACTACAAGATGACTCGACTCCGTTTATAGTAAAAGATAACCTAGGTTCAAACCAGGTTGAACCCTAAGCATAAACGTACTCAATGCTAAAAAAGATAACTACAAGATGATCCAAAAGTTAACTAAAAGATGACTCGACGCTGAGCATAAACGTACTCAGTGAGAGTTAAACTCGGATTAAACTCAACTCGACTCGCAGCATATACAGTATAAAGGCTTTGCCACAGCTATTTTCGTGCGATTCGATTCGCGTCAAATTTCGCACTGGATGCCACACTTAATAGCGACACGATTTTGTTCGTAACAACTGTCATAGTCATTGGTTGAAATTATTTTGTAGTTTTTTCCCGAAATTTTAATTATTTTTATTTATTTAAAAATTGTGTATTGCACATACATCAAAATATTTAATTATTGCGAATTTTTCGATCATTTTCTATTGTACAGTTCCATGTCTTCTCAAAAAAGTGAGGTTAAAACATGCGATAAAAAAATTCGTATGTATGTGGAAAGTCTCCAAACGCGAAAAAAGTTTCCAATTGCGAAATTTCAAACTTCGCACGATAAAATATAAAATGAATTGTATATGAATAAAAATTATTATATTTCAAAAGACAAATGTATAGGATTTAAAGATTATAATGATATTTGATAGTTTTTTCATATATTTAGTATCAAATCTATTTTAATTGCAGTAGAATTTGGAAAGAAAAAATAAATCGCATCGCACGAAAATTAGCTGTGGCAAAGCCTTAAGTATAACTGCAATAAGAAGCACGTTCGTTTGTGGTGAATTAACTGAATTGATATTAGCTGTATTTTGTTGAGAAATTTACAACAACAATTGCACGTGACAGGAATTAAATAATTCGAACAAAAAATTTGAGTTATTTAATTCTAGCTCGAACAAATAAAATACGTAACTGCTTGAATGAAAAACAGAAGAAATACCAACATAGAATATAAAAAATAAATCGAAAAAATATTTCGCGGCTTATTCTGTTAAGAAAAAAATAACTCCAAAATAATTCAAATTAATTTTTTCTCAACAAAATACAGCTATTGAGTTATTATTCCGATAATTGATGTCGAATTCTTTTTGTTTTTTCATATCGATGTAAATTTTGTGGTGTAAAAAGTACAAGAAACAAATTGATGTTGTTTTTTGACGCTACTAACAACAACAAAATAGAAACTTCAATTTTTATTTGTCAAAGTTGTGAATATACGAGTTTTTTGTGTCTTGATTTTAAATCATTTTAATTGTTGTTTAATTATTTTAATCGTTAAAATAAAGTTTTCAATATAAACAGTTTTTTCCTTCTCGATTTTTATTATTCTTTTGTTTGTTTGTTGTGTTTAATTATTTTAATTTTGACGATGAAGATGCCACTAATTCCGCAATTACCTCTTCCATAATTGTTCTATAAATTATATATTTATTTTATTCAAATTTCAAAATAAAACACTGAATTCACTCGACACAAAACACTATAAAAATCAATTCAAAATCGAGACGGCAAAATCTATTTATATTGACAATTTTATTGAATTCAATTAAAATAATTAAGCACAAGAAATAAAAGAATAAAAAATCGAGACGGTGGCGCCATTTATTTATTGGTGTGGAAATATTAATAACTAAAAATCGCTATTTATTTAATTAAAAAAACGGCACGGATTGGTTTTAGCTGTCTCGCTTGACAGGCGACGGTGGTAAATTTTGGAAAAGGAAGATTTAATTTGTTTTTAAATTAAAATAGGAATGAAATAAAATTTACTAATGTTTATTAAATTGTGTATTATGTTTGCAAATTTTGGAAAAGGAAGATTTAATGTTTTTTAATTAAATAAACAGCGATTTTTAGTTATTAATATTTCCACACCAAGAAATAAATGGCGCCACTTTGACTGAGATAGCTAAAACCGATGCTAGCCAAAAAAACATTAAATCTTCCTTTTCCAAAATTTGCAAACATAATACACAATTGAATAAACATTAGTAAATTCCTATTTTAATTTAAAAACGAATTAAATCTTCCTTTTCTAAAATTTGCCATCGGCGCTTGTCAAGTGAGACAGCTAAAACCAATCCGTGCCACTGTTTATATTGAAAACTTTATTTAATACGATTAAAATAATTAAAAATCAAGACACAAAAACTATAATTGACAACTTTGACAACTAAAAATTGACGTTTCTAATTTGTTGTTGTAGTAGATTTATGAAAAAATATCCATTTCGTAAAATTGATGTACATCGAAAAAACATTGGTGTTTTGACAAATCGAATATGGTTTTCGATGTACATCAATTTTTTTTGATGTTTTTGGACAAAAATAATTCAACATGAGTTAATATTCAGATAATTAAGCTACTGAAGTGAATTGGTCGTTCGTTTGCTACAATTCAGGGGTGAGATGTTGTAACCATCACGTTTTTAGCTTCGATGCATTTTCGATAGAATAACGGTATTTTAGAACTAAATTGTTTTAAAATTTTATATTTTTAACAAAGCAGTACAGTTATTCTATCGAAAATGCATCGAAGCGAAAAACGTGATGGTTACAACATCTCACCCCAGATAATTGTCGAATTGTTAAAAAGTAATTGGCTTGTGTTGTAAAATAATTAAATTTTAAAGTTAATCGACCATTTTGTTGGATCATTTATTTTTGTGTGTCACATTACATATCTCATCCTGGCTTGTTCGATGCGTAAAACAAAATAATGTAAAAAACAACAAAAAATATTATCTGAATTACCTACCCAAGCAAAATTATTATTCAGATAAATCAGTAGCTCAATATTTTTAACTGAATTGAAGTATACCAAACGAACGGACAAATCACTTCAGTTAATTCACCACAAACGAACGCACTATAAGCTGTATTTTGTTGAGAAAAAATTAATTCGAATTATTTTGGAGTTAGTTTTTTCTTAACAGAATAAGCCGCGAAATATTTTTTCGATTTAATTTTTAAATTCTATGTTGGTATTTCTTCTGTTTTTAATTCAACCAGTTACGTATTTTATTTGTTCTAGCTCGAATTAAATAATTCAAATTTTTTGTTCGAATTATTTAATTCCTGTCACGTGCGATTGTTGTTGTAAATTTCTCAACAAAATACAGCTATAGATCGGAAATATATTTCCGATCTATAGTGCGTTCGCGTTTGTGATGAATCTTATAAGAAACACAGAATTTGGGCTATTGTGCATTTTGAAAAAAAGACTACCCCTGATTCGTTTTCTATATGGATTGCTTACTGGGTCTATCAAAATTGACGTGCATGCAAAATGAATCTTGTCAAAAATTATTCATTGTTTGATTGTATGTGTGATTGCGATACATCAATTTTGTCGGCAAAATTTGTGTGAATGTAAGTGGGTTTTGTTAAATAATTTGTGATTTAAAAAACATCTTAATAAATTTAATAAAGCAATAATAGTATATTTAAAGTATTTTTTAAGTTTTATCACATTATACGGCGGTGTTATAATAATGTTATAAAATGTATATATATCTATATATATGTTCGTACATATTATACATCTTGTCCTAGATTTGAATAGTGCAAATACAATAATGCAAGGCTGAAATTTTATTAAATTAATGTTCTGTTATTATTTGTTTTTTATTTGTTATTGTTTTACAAGAATTTTAATTGTTACCATTAACATAAATTTTTCTCTTTCAGTTATAAACAATATACATACATATTTGTTTTTCTATAATTTGAACATAATTAGTTTGTGTACAAATCATAAAAACCACGTCATTGTGAAATGAATTAAATTCATTTTCACGAAGCAACATTGAAATTTAATGCATTCTCCGATTGCATCAAACATTTGAACATTCTATCAGTAAAAATAAAAAGAAAAACAAGTGACTATCAACCAGTCGATGAATCGGTTCATTGTGAAGTAAATGAAACTTTAAACTAAGAAATATTTAAATTAAACCATTTAATTATTTAAAGTTCTAATAATGGAAGTAGAACGAGTTTTTGATGATTCGGTAAGCCAAAGCCAACTTAATTTTATATTAATGTAATGTAAATACGTTTTATTAAATAACAGGATTTCTGTGGCGATGGAGAAAAGTCAAACAACGAAAGTGATAAATACAAACCTCGGGGGTATCAATATGAAATGCTTCAATATATTATTAAGCAAAACACAATAGTATATTTGCCAACAGGAGCAGGAAAAACTTATATCGCGATATTAGCTATGCAACACTTTGGTAAACAATTAGAGCGGTGAGTATACAATATATTTTGTTTAATTTGGGATTCCCCTAATTTTACACATAATCTACTTGTTTGGAAAGAGATAAGTAAATTCACAGTACGAGTAGCTCCGGTAATTATTTTATTAAGTCGGTGACAAAATACTGGAAGAAATTCTCAATCGTTATGGTATCAGATACACTCATATACTAAAATTTCGGTTCCGTTACAGGTTTGGGTTTATAATCAAATAATTTTTGCATTAGAACGATTGCATTCTTCAGCCTGTTCAGACGTATATGTACTAGATGATGTAATTCCCTCTTTTCTTGCCTCTTTACCTATAAACCAATTTTTGAGGGGGGGTATTTGTGTTGCGGTTTTGAGTGGGGATATTTGTGTTGCGGTTTTTCCTTTTTTATTGCGGTACGATTTGTTACACACTAATCCAATAAAAAAGCAATAAAAACATTTCTTGAGTCAGATTTTTTTTTTGTATAGTTACTATTCATCGGAAATATATTGAGCATTGAAGCCGACTGCACGGGCGAGATTATTTTTATCCCAACATTTTCCATCCAATGAAATCACTGTATTGATAAAAAAAAAATCCTCTTCAAAATTTCCCCTCACGAGTTAAAATTTATTGAAAAATAATCTGGATAAAAATAATCCTTCTCGTGCACTGTGCAGCGAGCTTGAAGGCTGTCTCATGAAAATTAAAAAGTTGAAAATGTGTTATCTCACGAGCTCAAAACAGTAGTACTAATTCCTTTTCTTTTTTTTTGCTCATTCTCCTATTTGTCGTTTGATAATTTTTGAATTAAAAGTTTTCTAGTGGATGAATATGTTTCGATGTAAATTTTTAAGTGTGTTTTGTGTTTTGATTGTGCTATTTGTGGAATTTTTCTTATTATTTTACCATTTTATTAAATAAAACTTGTTTCTTTTTCGTACGATTTAAAGTAATTTTAGATAATTGTATTTCTCCCGCGATTTAAAGCAGTTTCATATTTTAATTTTTTGACATCTGTGTAATTTGTTTTCTTTTTATTTGTATTAAATTTCATTCATTTTTCGATTTTTTTTGTGTTGTAACAAAATGGCAGAATTACCACAAGAACTGTTTTTATCCAGACAACAACAATTGTCTTTATCAAGACAACAACAACTGTCTTTTTTAAGACAACATCTGCAAGGTCATTTGATGTTGTCTTAAAAAAGACAGTTGTTGTTGTCTTGATAAAGACAATTGTTGTCTGGATAAAAACAGTTCTTGTGGTAATTCTGCCATTTTGTTACAACACATAATGAATGAAATTTAAACCAAATAAAAAGAAATTACACAGATGTCAAAAAATTAAAATATGAAACTGCTTTAAATCGCGGGAGAAATACAAATATCAAAAATTACTTTAAATCATAAGAAAAAGAAACAAGTTTTATTAATAAAATGGTAAAATAATAAGAAAAATTCTTCAAATAGCACAATCAAAACACAAAAAACCAAATTAGAATACTTAAAAATTTACACCGATAACATATCCATCCACTAGAAAACTTTTAAGAAATTCAAAAATTAGCAAACGACAAAAAGGAGAAAGAGCAAAAAAAAGAAAAGGAATTGGTACTACTGTTTTTAGCTCGTGAGACACATTTTCAGGTCACACATTTTCAACTTTTTAATTTTCATTAGACAGCCTTGAGGGATTAAAATAAAAAAATTAATTCATATGTTTTAGGTTTTTCCGTCTTTTTAAACGTCTTTTAGTATTTATTTTATTTTTATTATTATTTGTGGCCCTATTCTGGTAATTCCCGGGGAATAGAAATTTTAAATTTTCTTGCAGTATTATTCCCTTTTCCCCAAAGTCTATTCTGGTGTTCGGGAAAGATTTTTTATTGAGAAAAAATTATTCCCAATTACAGCAGTTTTGACGTTTTTTTTCCACACAGATTTTATGAAAGAATTGATGGGGAATAGATTTTTAACGAAAATGTTTGCTTATATGTAGTTGTTATAAATAATTAATAATATTAATACTGTTAATAATTTTAAAGATAGTACATATTATAATAAATAAGAGTTATTACAATAATATTAGGAACTCTTTAGGAAAATGGGGAATAAAAAGTTGGAAATACGAGTATGTATCTGCGAATAACTGCTGTAAAAAAATATTATTCCCCGTTCCCCGGGAATTACCAGAATAGGGCCAATGGTTGGTATTGTTAAGGGAAAGAGATTGGTATTTATTTATAAAAAGTTAAAATATAAATGTATACATTTAAATATACGTTTTTCTCCGCTAGCCAAAATGGTAACGACTAATACCACGTTTCCATCGTCAATAGTTTAATAGCAAAATAGTATAATACTATTATACTATTTTTCCTTATCGTGTTTCCATTATTTGGTGTGACGTTAAAATCGTTTTATATTTTTGTATGGGAACTTGGACGCAATTCATTATTTTGATAGCGAAAAATTATTAAAATCCATAATTTATGCATATTTATAATTAGCTGATAAATATTACTTTAAGTAATATAAAAAATATAAAAAACACACTACGGCCGCAGCCTAAAAAAAATTTAATTTGAAAAAGAATTCAAATAAGCCTATACACTGCCATGTTTGCACTGTTAAAATTACAATTTGCTACCTATTATATTTTTGATAGCTAGTATAACGAAATATTACAATAAACTATTATACTATCAACTTCGGGTTTCCATCGTCATAGTATAATGTATAATACTATTAAGCTATTATATTATGTATGACGATGGAAACCCGGTATAAATAAAATTGTTTGAAATGTTTGCACATTTTTTACTAATTCTACTTTTTCTGTATTGCTAATTTTTCACATCTCATAAAACTTTTCTTGCGATTTTCAGTCCTATTCTCTTAGTCGATTGAAGCGACGTTTATCGTTTGGTGTGATAACTATCACTTGGTCATATTCTCTTCCCTCCTGACAGGCGTAACACAAACACAGTTTACGAAGACTTTGTTATACTAAGGTATTCGTAAATGGTACGCTAAAACTGAACGGAAATGTAACATAAACGATAATTTCGTCACATGAGAAGTGAAACAAATTTACGAAGATTTGTATGTGGATTAGTATAAATAAAAGTGTTCATAATTTGTACGCCTTAGGCGTGACATTTACGAGCCTCCTGGGCGACACATTTATGTATGATATCGTGCGAATTGCCCCATTTAATTTTAATAAAACAAATTTTTATAATTCATGTGTTAATCAAAAAATTAATAAAATAATTTAAAAACACAGTATTTTTTTTTTATATGCATACATATTAAATTAATTAATACTAAGGCCTTTATATTCTGCCTTATTAAAATAAGTATGTATGTACATAAAAATTCAATAAAAATATTAGGAGTATAAAAAAATATTTGAATTGTTGACGACGACGACGGTCTTTGGCCTACTAAAATTCAAAGTTCCTTTAGTGTTCCTTTTACATTGAATTGTGGTGTTCCTCAGGGTTCTGTCTTGGGTCCATTACTTTTTTTAATTTATATAAATAATATTTTAGCCTGGGATAATATCTCTACCGATATCAATTATGATTTAAAATTGCTACGTGTTTGGTTTGATCGACATGGTATGATTCTAAGTGAGAAGACTAAAATTATGTTTTTCAAGTTATCTGGGGACCCTTTGTTGAATTATATGCCTGAATTTATCTATCACCATTCTAACTGTAATTTCCTGATTTGTAATAATGATTGTTTTAGAATTGAAATTGTTTAGTCCTTCAGATACCTCGGTCTACATCTGGATGTTGGCCTCAATTGGAAGTTGCATATTCAGCAATTAAAAAGTCAATTGGGTTCTGTTTTGCGTGCAATCTATATGTTGCGCTCTTATTGTTCGCAATCTGTTTTATTAAGTTTTTATCATGCTTGTTGTGTTGCCTCTCGTTTGAGTTATGGAATTCCTTGTTGAGGTGGTGCTTTTAATTGTACGTTAATTCCCTTAATCACGTTACAAAACCATATTATTCGTTCCATGTTTTTTATGAGCCGTACTGATTCCTGTTGGCCAGTTTATGTAGTAAATAAAATTTTTCCTCTGCAACATCTTTATGTTTTTAGAGTTCTTCAATTGTTTTATTATCGTAGTGGTCAAAGGGTAGTGAGGTTTGTTTCTGCGTATAATTTTCGTAATAACAACAAATTGTTTTTTAAAATACCAACTTTTAATACCGCAACTGTTAGGCGATATTTCCTAGTCATTGGTCCGTACTTCTTTAATTGCCTGCCATTACATATCCGATCACTGATCTCCACTAATTCATTTTTGAAGCTGGTGAAAGGTTGGTTATTTGAAAGAAAGAATTTAAAATTTCTTTTTGAGGTTGTAAAATAAATAAAATAGATTTCATTTTTCATTTTTTACTTTTGTTATATCTCTTTTAATTAATTATTTTTTTAATTTTTTTGGTATTTTCTTTTTACTTTATTATCATTTTATTGTTAATTTTGTTTAATTTGTTTCTTATGTTTTTATTTTGATTTTTGCTATTTTTATTATTATTATTATTATTTTAATTTGACCCCCACTAATTGTTTTAGTTTTAATTTTAGAGGTTTCCAACACTGTTCTTCTTGCCATAAAATTCAATTATTTGTATATTTAGTTTTGTAATTTTGTATGGTTTAAGAGAATAAATAAATAAATACTGGAACTATTGTTTTATGATGTGTTCTACATCATAGATCTTCTAAAATGAAATAAAATTATTCAATCATTTATTAAATAATACAAATATAACTCAAAAAACCTTTTAAAATAATCAACGTCGTAAAGACTTTACGGGAACATTGTCATGCTGGCCATGCCAAGAAAAACCACAAGCTGTTTCACTTATCATTATTATTTAATTAAATCCACATAAAACACGCACCATAGTTTAGCTTTTAATTTGTCAACTTTTTACTTAGTAGAATGGTGGACTAGAATTCTAAAATCTGTAATTGACATCGCTGTGTACGGAATGTACGTGTAGTAGTGTGTTATAAAAAAAAGCGTTCATAAACTGTTCGTACGCTGTACATTTTTGCTGTATACATTTTTGCATCGGGAGGGTTATGCTGTGTTTCTTATTTCCGATCTAATCGATCTGAGTGCTAAAAATCTGTGTTTTTACATAGCTTTTTAGTACTCAGATCAATCAGATCAATTAGATCGGAAATAAGAAACACAGCATTAGTCGTATAAAAATTTAAACATCACTTGAAATCAGGGTTTCGAACCGAACCCGAACCTCGAACCCGCTCCGGTTCAAAGATTTTTAGTAATTTTTTCGAGCCCGAACCTGAACCCGAACCCAACATTTCGCGGGTTCGATTCAACCGGGTTCCGGGTTAACAAAAAAAAAATCGCATGCCATATATATTATTTATCATAATCCAACAATTTAAACAGCTGGGCTAACTTTGAACTAAACGTATAACAGAAGTTTACTGTTTATGAATTTTTTTGACGGGTCCACAAGGAGAAAAATATTATGGAATAGTGGGAAAACCATAAAATTAAAATTTCACTTTTATACGAAGCTGCAAAGTCGTGTTAGCGATTCCTGCAACGTAAGTCAGTGTGGAATGGTCATTTTCGGCTTTAAAGTTTATTTTAGCACCACAAAGAGTACACCTTCAAGAAGAATCACTAAGAGATATCCTATTTATCAAAATTAACGAAATGTTTTTAATAAAATAAATAAATATCGTCATCTCAGTATTTAAGTGATATAAACGCATTTTTGTAATTTTGGAGTTAGAACTGCCATTTTACGTAAAAATAAATGTAGACTGGATCGTCAAATCAGTTTCCAACGTAGTTATTATACCACCTCGTCAGTCCAGTATTTAAGTAACACAAATGAATTTTAGTCAATTTGGAGTTAGGGCAATCACATTTAATGGCAATATAATGGCAAACCTAACTTCAAAATGATCAGAATGCGTTTGTAACACTTAAATACATTCGGAAATATTCCCTTAATACCGAAAAAATTCCATAGCGGATTCAAGAATACAGGAATTTAAATTTCTGAACGTTTTTATGAATTTTGACAGATGTCCACATGAGGAAAATGGATGTAGAATTCGAGAGTAGGGCCCCAGATATGATGTATGTGAAGTTAGCCCGAAAAAACCTTTCAGCCCGAAAAAGGTCTTTTCAGAATGTGAATTTGCTATAAATTTAAAGTGTCTTAGCTTCCAGCCCGAAAAATTGAAAATTAGTACATAAAACGAAAATTCAGCCCGAAAAACTTTTCGTAGGATAAATATGCTAAATTTAAAACTAAACTTTGTTGATTATTTAGGCATTATTAATCAAAACATGAATATTAAAATTTAATATAAAATTGTTGAAACACTGAAGTGAATTGTTTAAATAGTATTGTATTTCATCCATTATATATATACAAAATAAAAGAGGTAATAATTATATTGAATGTAATTAATATAACAAGAATAATTAAAATACAAGAACTAAATCACCTGGTATCATGTTTCATAGTAAAATTTCAACCCATGTGATTTCGAGAAGGGTGATTTAAAGCGTTATATTCATTGTAACTGACGTTGGTTAGAAATTTTGATATATCAAACGCTGTGGCGAAACTCACAGGGATTGATCTATATAACAGGATATGGCATGGACACAGTAGGGCCCTTAGCTACGTAAATTTATAAGCCAGATATCTATGCGATGGCGAGAAGGGTGATTTAAAGCATTATATTCACGGTAACTGACGTTGCTCAGAAACTTTGATATATCAAACGCTGTAGCGAAACTCACAGGGATTGATCTATATAATGGGATATGACATGGACACAGTAGGGCCCTTAGCTACGTAAATTAATAAGCCAGATATCTATGCGATGGCGAGAAGTGTGATTTAAAGCGTTATATTCATGGTAACTGACGTTGGTCAGAAACTTTGATTTATCAAACGCTGTGGCGAAACTCATAGGGATTGATCTATATAATGGGATATGGCATGGACACAGTAGGGCCCTTAGCTACGTACATTTATAAGCCAGATATCTATGCGATGGCGAGAAGGGTGATTTAAAGCATTATATTCATGGTAACTGACGTTGCTCAGAAACTTTGATATATCAAACGCTGTGGCGAAACTCACAGGGATTGATCTATATAATGGGATATGGCATGGACACAGTAGGGCCCTTAGCTACGTAAATTAATAAGCCAGATATCTATGCGATGGCGAGAAGGGTGATTTAAAGCATTATATTCATGGTAACTGACGTTGCTCAGAAACTTTGATATATCAAACGCTGTGGCGAAACTCCCAGGGATTGATTTATATAACGGGATATGGCATGGACACAGTAGGGCCCTTAGCTACATAAATTAATAAGCCAGATATCTATGCGATGGCGAGAAGTGTGATTTGAAGCGTTATATTCATGGTAAGTGACGTTGGTCAGAAATTTTGATTTATCAAACGCTGTGGCGAAACTCACAGGGATTGATCTATATAACGGGATATGGCATGGACACAGTAGGGCCCTTAGCTACGTAAATTAATAAGCCAGATATCTATGCGATGGCGAGAAGTGTGATTTAAATCGTTATATTCATGGTAACTGACGTTGGTCAGAAACTTTGATTTATCAAACGCTGTGGCGAAACTCACAGGGATTGATCTATATAACGGGATATGGCATGGACACAGTAGGGGCCTTAGCTACGTAAATTTATAAGCCAGATGTCTATGCGATGGCGAGAAGGGTGATTTAAAGCATTATATTCATGGTAACTGACGTTGCTCAGAAACTTTGGAATATCAAACGCTATGGC
This sequence comes from Tipula vernalis, assembly GCA_958295665.1. Taxonomy (NCBI): domain Eukaryota; kingdom Metazoa; phylum Arthropoda; class Insecta; order Diptera; family Tipulidae; genus Tipula; species Tipula vernalis. The sequence goes on along the minus strand of OY282560.1, from coordinate 178,716,560 downwards.
GAAACTCACAGGGATTGATTTATATAATGGGATATGGCATGGACACAGTAGGGCTCTTAGCTACATAAATTAATAATCCAGATATCTATGCGATGGCGAGAAGGGTGATATAAAGCGTTATATTTATGGTAACTGATGTTGCTCAGAAACTTTGATTTATCAAACGCTATGGCGAAACTCACAGGGATTGATCTATATAACGGGATATGGCATGGACACAGTAGTGTCCTTAGCTAAGTAAATTTATAAGCCAGATATCTATGCGATGGCGAGAAGGGTGATTTAAAGCGTTATATTCATGATAACTGACGTTGGTGAGAAACTTTGATTTATCAAACGCTGTGGCGAAACTCACAGGGATTGATCTATCTAAATCCAAAAAAAGTTTTTCTATGGCTGCACAACTGCATTTCCTGATAGCTTTTAGGAGTTCTTTACCTTTAGTCGTTGTTAATCTAGAGCCCCAGTGGACATTTTTTGCAGTCTCCTCCAAGTAGAAATCGTTCTCCTAATTTACTGAGGAAACCGAGATAATGTTTTTCTTTCAATGAGTGCTTCGATGGGCAGTAGATACTAACAATACAAATAGAACTATTTCTGGTTTTGACATTAACAGCAGTTGCTTGTATTTCTTCTGTTTCATATTTTAATTCTTCATAGTGATTAATACTTATTTCTAATTGTAACAGCACCACCTCCTTTAGCAGTGTTTTCAGGGAGAATAATTGGATATATTTGATAATTTTTAAATTTAATGATTGATTATCTAGTGAAGTGTATTTCCGCGATGGGGGATACATTCATTTTTTCTGTGTCCAGGCCACTGCCATTGGCAATCGTGGAGAGGGCGTTTTATTCCGTTTAATTTTTTTCTCTGACTTTTAACTAGTATCCACTCAGTTTCTTGAGCTAGTTCTTCTTCATCCGTATGGTATTCTTGTTGAGTTGCATTCTGGTTAGGAGTAGAACAGATGTCCTTTTTTGGCTTAAGAGTTTAAATTCGTTTTAAAGAGTCTACATACCCTACTGCATCCATGCAATTGTATCATTCAATCGCCTGTTTATATTATTCGCTTCAACTAATGCATTATTGGCTTTAATCGACTACCACCTCTTATTGGAGATCGTGGTACTTTCTGTCTCCTCTCTAAGAGATGTGAAATATCCTTTTCTCTTTGACTCAATTGAGCTTGTTTGATTAAACCAAAATATTTTGGGATTGGTTAAAATAATTGTATTATAGCAATGGATGGTCTCTCCAGAATCCATGAGACCGACCTCCGAAGAGGGTGAATTTACTTGGGTATCAGATGTTCCACCTGTGGCACTATTCTGGTTTTCCAGGGGAATTGCGAATTGGGAATTGATTTATTGCGACCTTTTAGTGTATTTTGGTTTACTTTTTTCCAAAGCATACTAAATTTTGGGGAAAAATAATTCCATTTCATAGCAATTTTGTTTATTTTTCTCTAAAAATTTGGTTGGCAGTTATTTTTTCCCAAAACATGAACAAAATACCAATCGCTCAGTGTGCTTTGGAAAAAAGAAAACCAAAATACACTAAAAAGTTACAATAAATCAATTCCCAATTCGGAATTCTCCGGGGAAACTAGAATAGTGCCACTGGTGTGTTAGTTTCCATATTTGTTCCGCTTATGGCTCATGTGTAGTGTACTGGGGGTCTATTAAGAAATTTCGAATTTTTACGATATCGAAAAAATTCGATATGCCGCGGATTTACCCTATTAAGAAACTTGGTAAATCGAATTTGTAATATTATTTATTATTATTTATATTATAATATTATAAATAATATTTAATTTATTTAAAATTAAATATATCATTTCCAAAAGAAAATACCCACAAAAACACAAAATACCATACATTTAAAAAAATCCGCCAACTAAATAGCAGTCGAATTTTGCCATGTGCGTTCGAAAAAATCCGCTGCGAGTTTCCATTTTTATTTCATAATACGGCGGATTTTTTCGATCTCGTATAATACGAATAATTTCATAATATGTCCCCTGCAGTCGCCTCTAGTATTTAGCCGATGCTTCAGATCGTTGCCCGGCTGTTACCACTTGGAGGTATACTAGACAAATTTGGTGGTTTCTACATAGTTGCAGCCTTATAATATAAACCACGAGATACGTGGCTATAGATGCTCAACCTCCCCCCCAGATGCACGCAAGACTCTCTAAATTGACCTGATGAGAAGTCATTTCTCCATCGAATTGAGACTGGCGATGAAAAATGGATCTATTTTGAGAATACAAAGCGCAAAAACGCGACATTGACTGCAAGGCCAAATCGCTTCGGACGGAAGACAATGCTCTGTATTTGGTGGGATCAGAAGAGTGTAATTTATATTGAGCTATTAAAACCTGGTGAAACCGTAAATATTAAACGCTACCAACAACAATTGATTAATTTGAATCGAGCTTTGCGTAAAAACGACCAGAATATGATAAAAGGCAACACAAAGTGATTTTGTTTCATGATAATGCACCATCACACAAAGAAAAACTGTTCAAGCAAACGTTGGAAGCACTTAATTGGCCAGACTTGGCTCCGTCCGATTTTATATTTGCATCGATGGGCACGGGATTGTTGAGGAGCCCTTCACTTCCTACGAAAATGGCTCGATAACTAATTTGCCTCAAAAGAAGAACGGTTTTTTGGCGTGGCCTCTACGCTTTGCCAGAAAGATGGGAAAAATGTATAACTAATAATGGGCAATACTTTGAATAAAATACTCTTAATCATTATCATACGTTGAACTTGTACTTTTTACTAAAAAATTCTGGTTTCATATTAACACACCTGGTATTTGAAGCTGTAGAAAAAATGTAGGTTAAATTGTATAATTTTTTGTATGATTAAAGTCTAAGCACAATAATCTTTGAAAAATTGAGTACGTAAGTTCTAATGATGTTTTTTATGTTGTCGAGGCCCATATTCTGCCCCTAATTCAGTTGGCTGAGGCGAGAAATATGTTAAACCGCCAAAATTTAATCGAAACCTCATTTTTTAAATTTTTGCGTGGTTACAACGAATTTACTCTACTCGCCCGGAAGTAGATTAATAAAGTTTATCTTCGAATTACTACGAATTTACTCTACTCGCCCGGAAGTAGATTAATAAAGTTTATCTTCGAAAATTACTATGAATTTACTATCATCTTTTTCCAAACAAGCCTAATTATTATTTTTTTTTTTAAAGTCCTTTAAGTGCAGGTGGGAAAAGAACAGTTTTTCTTGTGAATACGGTCGTATTAGTTTCGCAGCAAGCAAAATACATCAGTAAATTATTACCATACACGGTTGGTTCTTATAGCGGTGATCTAAATGTAGATAAGTGGAAGCGAGAAAGGTGGCGTGATGAATTTGAAAAAAATCAGGTTTGTAATCGGTTATACTTTAAATAATATGTTTGTATTTGGGGTTCAGCATTGTCAAGATAGAAATAAAAATATCGCACTATCAAAACATTAATTAGTTATGATGTTCACCAATAGGGTGGATTGAATCTTCTTTTTTTTTCTACTATTTTTTTTAAAGTGGAATGACAAGAAACGTGTGTGCACATCATTCTATAATTATAATAATTATAATAATAATAAATATCAAATAGAAAATATTACACAACCTGGTGTAAAATAGTATCCAACACGTTATGGGCCCAGGTATCGCCAGTAACAAATCATAAGCGATAAACAGTGTAATTAAATTCGTAATTAATAATTTCTCCATCGAAAATAAATTGGCAGCCATCTTTTATGATCGCATAAAGTTCGCGACATATATAATAATTTTTTGTGAAGTTAAAAATATTGTTGAACGTTATAATGGCTGATGACAAAATTGATGTTATGAGCATCACGAAATTTGATGGACGAAACTACAGGCAATGGAAATTTCAAATGACTTGTGCACTCAAAGCAAAAGGATTGCATGATATTGCAAATGGCGTTAAAGTAATGCCCGAAATTGACAAAGCAAATGAGCGTCAAAACTGGATAAAACAAGATGCAATAGCAATGTTCACATTAACTTCCGCAATGAATTTGCACCAAATCACGCTCATTGAAAACTGTGAATCATCGAACGAAATTTTCACCAAATTGAATTCAATATATGAGCAAAAAAGTGAGACAAATAAGATGCTGGTACACGAAAGGTTTCATCAATATAAAATGGATTTAAATGATTCGATCTCGCAACACATTGCGAAAGTTGAAAATCTTGCAAAACAAATAAAGGATACAGGTGAAAACTTAAGTGACATTGCAATAATGACAAAAATATTAGGAAGTCTTCCAACCAAATATAGAAGTTTGAGGCAAGCATGGTTATCAATGGATGAAACAAAGCAAACCATACCGAATCTCACAGCAAGATTATTAGATGAAGAGGCGAGCCTGACATCATACGAAGATACAGAAACTGCATTATCAATTTCCACCCGAGGGTCGAGTAAGCCAAATACAAATTCACACCATCCGAAATACAATAAGGGTAAGCGGCCTAATGTAACCTGCTACAATTGCCAGAAAAATGGGCATTTTGCCAGTCTGTCGAGCTCCAAAGAAATTACGAAATGAAAAATCATCAGAAAGTAAGGAGAAAAATACCCAGTCAAATGTTTCAGCATTTACGATCGATATCAATAATACATTTGACGATAATGAATTCTGGATCATGGATAGTGGTGCATCCGCCCATATGACTCATAAATTGGAATACTTCCACACATTTGAGGAAATTAAAGACGACACGACCGTCAAACTTGGAAATAACCAAGAGCTAATGGTGAAAGGAAAAGGAACTGTCAACGTTCAAAAGCTGTTATCCGGAACTTGGCATGATTCCACAATAAAAAACGTACTATTTATTCCGGGACTGAAGAAAAATTTATTTTCGGAAGGCGTCATTACCTCAAAAGGTATGAAAATAATCAAGTCAGGCAGCACCGCAGAAATTTTTAACGATTCAAAATTAGTTGCAACTGCAATAAAGGAACCTAATAATCTCTACAAACTACACTTTCGAACAATGATCAAATCGGAAGCTAATACTGCCCATTCAAATGCTGTAGATAATTTAAAGATGTGGCATGAGAGACTTGGTCACATAAGTAACAAAACACTACTGGGATTAGTGACAAGTGGATCAATCAAAAACATTGACGTCTCCAACATTAAAAATTTCTTTTGTGAGGCATGTACATATGGTAAACAGCATAAGTTACCATTTAAGACAAAGGTAAATCGAGAAACAAAACCAGGAGAGTTTATTCATAGTGACATTTGTGGACCTATGTCGACATTATCAATTCAAGGTGCGAATTACTTCATCTTATTCAAAGATGATTGTTCTGCATATCGTGTTATATTTTACATAAAACACAAATCAGATGCATTGACCTGTTTTAAGGAATTCGTCAACTTGGCGAAAAATAAGTTTGGGGAACATCCCAAAGTTCTACACATCGATAATGGCAAAGAATATTGCAACAGAGATTTCAATGAGTACCTAAAGAAAACCGGTATCATTCTAGAAACAACTGCTCCATATACCCCAGAGCAAAATGGAAAAGCAGAAAGGGACATGCGAACCATTGTTGAATGTGCTCGTTCCATGTTATACACAAAGGATCTGCCAACTTATTTATGGGCAGAAGCCGTTAACACCGCTGTTTACATTCTAAACAGAACCCCAAATATGCAGTCACCGAATTCCTCACCATATGAGAAATGGACCGGCAAAAAGGCTGAATTTGATCACATCAAGACTTTTGGTTGTGATGCATATATGCATGTGCCGAAAGAACTACGAAACAAACTGGCACCTAAAAGTAAGAAATTAATGTTTGTTGGATATGATGGAAATTCCAAAAACTATCGTCTTTACGACACAGAAACGAGAAGGATTAAAATATCAAGAAACGTGATATTTAATGAAACAGCATCTGTGGTCTTCCCAAGACAAAATACTGTTTAAATTAAAATATCTGAAATCGACTCAGAAAACAATGAAATTATTCCTGACATCGATGAGGCTGAAGAAATTAACCTGCAAAACGAAGTAAACATGGAAGGTGAATTGATTAAAAGTCAAATTGAACATTTTAAGCCAAGTGATCACAATTCACATGCATTACGTGATCGCAGAAATATTAGGCCACCTGCACGATATGACCTAAATATGGTTGAGATTAAAATTCCTCAAACATATGAAGAAGCTATGGCCAGTCCAGAAGCAGAACAGTGGTCCAAATCTATCAATGAGGAATTGGAGGCATTAGAAAAGAACAACACTTGGAGTATTGTTACATTACCGTCTGGTAAGCGTACAATAGGATCTAGATGGGTATTTAGACTCAAACACATCCAAATGGAGAAATATCTAGATATAAATCTCGATTATGTGCAAAAGGATTTGCTCAGAAAGAGGGCGTTGATTATAATGAGACATTCGCGCCAACCATTCGATTTGATTCGATAAGATTGTTGCTCGCCATGGCAGCACAAAACGATTTTGAAATAATGCAATTTGACATTAAAACTGCATTTTTATATGGTGACCTTCAAGAGGAAATTTACATCAAGCCACCAAAAGGATTTGAAATTGAAGCAAACAAAGTGTGCAAACTTTCCAAATCACTATACGGATTAAAACAGGCATCCTACTGTTGGAATAAAAAGTTACATAACTTTTTGAATGAATTCGGATTTGTCCAAAGCAATGCGGACAAATGTGTATACAGAGGATACTTCAACAAAAACGAAAAAGTGCTATTGGCACTATACGTCGATGGGGGCTTGGTTATTGCAGAAACAGGAGAAGCATTGCATGTTGTACTGAATCATTTAAAGGATTCATTCGAAATTAAATTTGATCATCCGGACTGCTTTGTTGGCATGCAGATTGAAAGAAACCGTTTAGAACGAACGATATTTATTCACCAAACGAGCTATATTAAAAACATCATCAAAAGATTCAATCATGACACAGCAAAACCCATAAGTGTTCCAGCCGATTCACATGCACATTTGAGTTCAAGTGATGACAGCGAAAAAGGGGAGATCGCAGTTCCGTATCGCGAGGCTGTTGGCTCATTAATATTTGCAGCAACAGTAAGTCAGCCAGACATTTCATATGCAGTGGGAGTCGTGAGCAGATATTTGAATAAACATACGAACTCACATTGGAATGCTGTAAAGAGAATAATTAAATACCTCATTGGAACATCGGATCACGGGATTTTATACAAACGTACTCAAAGCACATCCGTAGACTTAGTTGGATATTCTGATTCAGACTTTGCGAACGATCTGGATACTCGACGATCAACTACAGGCTACATCTTTACCATCAACAATGTACCAATTACATGGTCAAGTAAACGACAACGTACGGTACCGCTTTCCACAACTGAATCCGAATACATGGCAGCATCAGAAGCTACAAAAGAAGTTATTTGGTTACGCCAATTACTACAGGATATCGATAATCCTGTGACTGAACCGTCAGTAATATTTGTGGACAACCAAAGTGCTATACGTCTCATCCATAATGCTGAATTTCATAAGAGGACAAAGCACATAGATGTGCGATATCATTTCATTCGAGAAAAACTAGAAAATGATGAAATTAACATTCAGTACAAATGCACTGAAGAGCAACTTGCTGACATACTCACCAAACCATTACTACCGGAACGATTTAAAAATCTACGACGTTCATTATTCATCAAAGCAAATGAATAAGAAAATATTAAGTGAATTAGTTTTTTTTTTGTTGCGATTTTTGATAGTTACTCATTTAGTGGGAGTGTCAAGATAGAAATAAAAATATCGCACTATCAAAACATTAATTAGTTATGATGTTCACCAATAGAGTGGATTGAATCTTCTTTTTTTTTCTACTATTTTTTTTAAAGTGGAATGACAAGAAACGTGTGTGCACATCATTCTATAATTATAATAATTATAATAATAATAAATATCAAATAGAAAATATTACACAACCTGGTTTAAAATAGTATCCAACAAGCATGGTATGAACTACTTAGGTTACTTTTCACTCTAAGGTCTATACGTTTGAACGAATAGTAATAAAAAACGAAGGATTTATTCACCGATTACTATGACCAAACAGTGGCTAAATCCTCGGTTGTGGATTAATCGTCGTTCAAACTTACGGATCTAAATGAAGTGAGTTATCTTGAAGTTGGCTATACTCAATCTAAAAAAAAATTGTAGTGTCGAGCCGAGTTAACTCTAAAATTGCACTAAGAGTCTTTTCCAATCACTTGCTTACTTGTGGAGACTTAGTAGCTAAACATGCTTTGCTAAGCCCGTTTAAGTAATCCATTACTAATTCAATTACATTCACTTACACAGATTTAGATTAACTTAAAATACTATAGTTCGGATTGATATTAAAGCAAATCCAAACGCGTCCGCATTAAATTGTTTATTTTCGTAGTGACTCTTCAAAACATAATTTAAAAAATAATAATTTTAATACACAAAATTATTATTATATTACAAAATTCCACAAATTACTGTGGACAAATATATTTTAAGTACAAATATATTTTTTTTTAATTACTTACACAAACATTTATTCTCAAAATGTCAATCATGTTACAACATCTGCCACTTAACTTTTTCTAATAACATCGATTAATGAGTATTGCATTTCAAAGTAGATTTGGAATGTTTTTTGCACACCTGTTTTCCACAAACGTTAAATTGTGATTTTAAAATGTATCAATCGACACAACACTCATTTTAAGGATTAAATAACTATGCTAGCGATGTAACTTATTTTCTATCTCTTTCTTGTGAGAAAATTGCTAGTTTGTCTATGAAAACATTTCTAAGGCAGTGGATTAGAAAACTTATGTAGAGCTCTTTAAGATTTTTCTATTATTTATAGCAATTTTGAACGTGTCAATAGAACGTCAAAGCAAATTTCTTTCTTTTAATCTTTGTGTTGGTAACAAAACAATAGTTTTATTAAAGTTGAGGTAAGCTGTCAGCAGAAATCTTGTTTGTCGATAAAAGCAATGGCCCCGATTGTGGAACGATAAAATTCATATTATGTTATTTTATTTCCCCGCTTCCTATGTATATGAATTTGTCTTGAAAAATAACGTAACATACAATTTTTGAACTCATAATCGGGGCCAATATATAAAAGGCTAGCAATAAACCTGCACCAAAACAATTAGGTAATACATATTTGAGATACAAAAAAATAATAAAACAGCACAATTTAATGAAACAAAAAATTCTGGGCATCATAATAAATACTTTTTTGGAACAAAATTAATAAATTGGCAATATTTATAATTTATTGAAACTTATGGAAGGGAACACAAAAAATTATTTTTGAACACAAATTTAATATTTGGAGCAAATTTACTGCCCGCTTGCTCTGAAAAAATAAATTATAATTTAAAAAATTGAAATTAGTTTTAAAATATTCTGGAAAATGAAGATTTAATTTTACAATTACTTCGCCAATTTTCCAGACACAAGTCAAATATTAAATTTTGTATCGATTAAATTTGATGTTTGTCTCGATTTGTTTCTTATTTTGTTACTAAAAAGTATTTTTTCTGTTAACTTTGTTTGTTCCAAAATATTATATTTCAGTCGACTTGCGATCTTTTAAGTGGTAACACCTATAAAGTTATTAAGGAGATTTAAATAAATAAATTTTTTGTGTTCTTCTGTGTTTTTCGTGCCAAATAAAATTAAAATTTCAGAAAATAGGAATAAAATTAATAAAATAAAATTTAGAAGAAATATTAAAAAGTTTAAAATCAAAATAAAAAACTTCAAAATAAGTGATAGTGGGATAATTCGTAATGGCGGCCTAAAAAGCCGAACAAACGACGTCAGCGAAGACAGCATGACTTCAGAGGAAGATTTTAGGGGATACAATGAAAACAACGATAAAAATAATAAAAGAAAATTAATAAAAATCAGTGAAACAGAATCGAATAATAAAATAAGAGTAACGGAAAGTAATCAACAGAAAATACAAGCAGAAACAAGTACTAGTAAACAAGAAAATACTTAAAAGATGGTGGAAAACAGATACATAAACACGGACAAAGGACCGTTTTATGTACTAGCGGACACTAAAATGCCCCAAAAAATGACTCAATCAATAATTTTAGCAAGAATCGTTAAAGAGAATAACACCAAAATTAAAAATATAATTGAAGTAAATAAAAAAATAGCCAGAGTGGAAGTTCAAAAAAATCTAGCAGAAAAAGGATATAATTGCTACATTCCCAAAACATACACGCACGTAGATGGAGTAGTGAAAGGAATTGTGGAGGTATTAAAACAATTTAACACGTGAATACCGAATCACTCACTTGGAAATAATCCAATCATGGGATAGTATAAACAAAATATTAAAAAACACTAATATACTAAAAATTAAAATAAGAGCAAGTATGCTAGCAAGGAATTTATCGTTCTACGATGTGAACTTAGATACGAGAAACTAAAATTTTGCGTGAAATGCGTAAATCGCATCAAAAACCCATGGAGGAACCTCATTTGTGTGTGTATTATGCCCACACGAATATTTATTTAGAATTTCAATTGTCTGTCTGTAAATCAATTGATTTTTTCGGTACACGGATCACTGATGTAGTGAATATAATTCACTATGTCAGTGCGTTCTGGCCAGATACTTAATGTAAATGGCGAGACTTGTAATTTTGTAGTTTGGTCGTAGCTACCTGATGAGTAGGCCAACTTTTCAGTACGAAACCAAACTACCAACATAAAGAACTCATGGAGGGGTCTCATTTTTGAAGAGTAATACATTTGTATAACTCTTGGCCTTTGGGCTAAAGTACGGGGACGGGGGATGATATTTCTACTTTTTCAGTGATATGTTATGAGGGATTAGCCTCTTTATTTTTCTGATTTACCAAATCGAAAATATTAGGATTGTCATGAACAATTAATATATTTGTCTATGAAAAGCCGAAAAAATCAATTGATTTACAGATAGACAGTTTAAATTCTTAATAAATATTCGTGTGGGCATAATACACACACAAATGAGGTTTCTACATGGGTTTTTGATGTAGTGAATATAATTCACTATTTTAGTGCATTCTGGCCAGATACTTAATGTAAATGGCCAGAATGCACTAAAATAGTAATGAGTTGTAATTTTGTAGTTTAGTCGTATCTACCTGATTAGTAGACCAACTTTTCAGTACGAAACCAAACACACACAGAAAGAACTCATGGAGGGTCCTCATTTTTGAAGAGTAATACATTTGTATAACTCTTCGTCAGACAATTTAAATTCTTAATAAATATTCGTGTGGGCATAATACACATACAAATGAGGTTTCTCCATGGGTTTTTGATGTGAAAATAATTCACTATGTCAGTGCGTTCTGGCCAGATACTTAATGTAAATGGCGAGAGTTGTATTTTTGTAGTTTGGTCGTAGCTACCTGATGAGTAGACTAACTTTTCAGTACGAAACCAAACTACCAACATAAAGAACTCATGGAGGGTTCTCATTTTTGAAGAGTAATACATTATTATAACTCTTGGTCCTTGGGCTAAAGTATGGGGAGGGGAATGATATTTCTACTTTTTCAGTAGATATGTTATGAGGGATTGGTCTCTTTATTTTTCTGAACAATTAATATATTTGTCTAGAAAAAGCCGAAAAAATCAATTGATTTACAGACAGACAATTTAAATTCTGAATAAAATACATCATGAAATGGCATCAATATACCTTTGCTGATATCATAGCGATACTCGTCAAAGCAAAGAATGAGGCACAGGACACGGCCAATAGGATACTAAAAGAACTGAACGAGGAACTAAAGAAATTAAATCTTGGATTAAACCCAGAGAAATACGAATACATGAGGCTTTATAAAAATAAAGCTACAAATTTTGAGCTGAAAATAAACACGAGGCTAAAAGAATAAAGAATTATAAAGCTACTCGGAACAACATTCAGTAAAAAACTATCTTTGTTACCAAACTACAGAAACCTAGAAAAAGAAATAACCAGGTCATCCAATATAATCAAAATGCTATTACATAAAAGCGGAGCAGCCCATCCATACAGAGGACAAACGAGGACAAAATTCGCAAATATACTGTCACAGCAACGAACCTCAAAAACAGCATAAATATGAAACAAAAAATTAATAATAAAAATTTGAGAACATGTACGGGTCTACTGAGGAATATAGCGGTGCCGAAGATACTTGCGGAAACGGCCACGTTACCAGCCGATCTGGAGAATAAACTCAACACTAAAATATATAGCCAGCCAAATTAATAATTATAGTGATATCGGTAAAAGGATAAAAATAACGATAAAATAAGTATGATTTCCTAACGCATATAGCTCAACCAAACAATAAAATAATAAAAACAGTAACTAATTTAATAACAAATGAGGATCTAAAGGAAAATAATTATAACGCCAATACGAATCAAATCGAAATAATGAAACAGTATATAGAAACACTAAACATACACAAAGATTACACAGAAATATATACTGATGAATCATTAACCCAAAACAAAGGGGCAGACGGAGTATATTTCAAAAATCCAGAGGCAAAATACAAAGCGAATCTGAAAAATAAAGCCACAATTAAAACGATTGAAATAATAGCCATAGAAAGAGCATTACAAATGGGATTAACAAAAATAATAATATTCATGAACTCGAAAAGCAGTTGTTTATCTTTAAAAAAATAAATAAAAATGGCAAATTCAAATATTATGGAAAAGAAATTATCGACACAGTAGGAAAAAATAGAAATGCAATAATTAAGATAATGGGTTCCAGGTCATATGGGCATTATGGGCAATGAAATCGCAGATACTCCAGAACAATTGAAGATGCATATCAAATAACAGAACCCCATAACAATTGAAGATGCTTATCAAATAACAGAGGAAGTAATAAGGCAGGAATGGAAAACAAAATACAATGAATGGACAACAAGTGTAGGGAAATATAACAAACAAATAAACAGCACACCTCCAAGAAAACCATGGTACTGCAAATCAGATATGAGTGCATATAATAGGCCCGATTCTGCCTTCCAAAATCTTATGTTATGTTGTTTTTGTTTTTTCAATACAAATTCATATAGGAAGTGGGGAAATAAAATAACAACATGAATTTTATCGTTGCAGAATCGGGCCTAATATTATAACAGTTCATCCGTTACAATGTTATAATAGTTTCTTTTTATAAAAGTTTAGGAAAAATGTATTTGACATATGCGTAGGTCATTTGTGGATAGTAATATTCCGACCATACCAAAATAAATATAAAAAAAAAATATTGTTGCCAATTTATTAATTTTGATGCCCAATGTGTCGCCAGAAAGGCAAATAACAGAGGAAGTAATAAAGCAGGAATGGAAAACAAAATATAATGAATGGACAACAAGTGTAGGGAAATATAATAAACAAATAAACAGCACACTTATTTAATTAAGTCATTCGAAAATATTTTTTTGTACATACATTTTCTCATATGTTTGTTCCAAAATATTGCCCCGTATTCTAGTACCATAAAATTTATGTTGTTATTTTGTTTCCCCGCTTCATATTTGAATTTGTATTGAAAAAACATAAATAACATAACATAAAATTTCAAATCCCCGGAATACGGCAGGCCCGATTTTGCCTTCCAAAATTTTATGTTATGTTATTTTTGTTTTTTCAATGCAAATTCAAATAGGATGCGGGGAAATAAAATAAAACAACATGAATTTTAATGTTCCAGAATCTGACCCATTATTTAAGTTGCCAAATTATTATTTTGGATGCTATTGTTTGTGGCCAGAAAAGTTTCCATGGTTGCTTATTTAAATTGCCCTTAAATAAAATGGAAAATACAGTGACAATCGCTTAAAACGTCCTCGGCTATAACGATATTTCGCTTGTATCGTCAGAAATTCAAACTCAGTGCGAGTTTACGACCATTTTCTGAAGAAAAATTTTCAACAGGCAACCAATCGACGTAGTCTATTTTGTAAACAAATTTCCCCTTCCGTACATAATTCTTTTGTTTTCCATTTAAAATATATTGAATCTGCTGAAAATTTTTCTTCAGAAAATGGTCGTAAACTCGCACTCAAGATTGATTTGTTACGTTTCCTTTTGGATTTATATTAGGTTAAGAAGCAATCTAAAATCAGCTATATTTTTTGCGTGATTCAATTAGGATTTGAATTTAATTGTTTGTGTTACAAAAAAAATTCTGATTGGATCACGTAAAAAATCATACCTGTTAATGGACACGATTCTGGAACGATACAATTTATGTTATGTTATGTTACTTCCCCGCTTTCTATATGAATTTATATTGAAAAAACAAAAATAACATAACATACAATTTTTGAACTTTAGAATCGGACCCATTAGTCGAATTCTGCGATTTGAAATTTTATTGTATGTTGTTTTTATTTTTACAGTATAAATTCAAATATGAAGCGGGAAATAAAATGACATAACATTTTGAGGTGCCAGAATATACCAATGGCCCCAATTCTGGGACGATAAAATTCGTGTTGTTACTTTATTATATCCGCTCCTATAAGAATTTATATTGAAAAAACAAAAAAAAAACGTAATATACAATTTTTGAACTCAGAATTGGGCCCATTATTAGCTTATTATTTGTAGGGAATAGAAAAGCGTTTTACTTTCATTTTAAATTCTTTTATCGTTAAACAACAGCAGTGATGCAATATATGAGAATTATTTAATTTGTAAATTCGTATTTCCCCGCTTCCTATAAGAATTAGTATTGAAAAAACAAAAACGTAACAACATACAATTTTTGAAATTAATATCGGGCGCATTCCAAAATTTGGTTAAAACGAATGTCGTTATAAATAAGCGAACAACACGTAAAATATATTTACTTTTAGATTCTTTGGTCACTACCTTTGGTCACGTTAAAAATTTATTTAAGTATATATAACAATATGTATATATAGAAAAATCCCATAGAACTCTACATTAGTAATTAATTACTTAGTTTTTTTATGTAAATCATTTTTTTGTCCCAAAGAACAGCACATTAATTAGTTGACGATTGGACTCTTTAAAAAATTTTGCTGTCAAAGAGGGTTTCTTTTAATTCCGGTTTTTCGTCACTAGAAAGTGGATGCACTGGATCGTAAAAATTCGAAAATCCTGGTATCGGGACCCAGCCAAAAATTTAATTGCTCCGAACCGGGCCAAACCGAGATTAAACCGGGTAATATACCAGTCAAATCAGGAAAATTTGGTTTGTTCAAGCACCTTACTTTGAAAATTATAATAAATCTCAATGCCGGGCCAAACATGTTTTCCATAATTTTATTAAATTGGTAATATTGGTACGAAGATTCTTGTCACCATCTTCCGGCAACTTTGAGCATGTTTCTTGAGGCCGAAATTATTTATGAGTGACGAAGAAATAAACTATTTCCATTGCACCAAATGCTGAAAACCTATTGGGCCCGATTCTGAAACGTTAAAATTCATGTTATGTCATTTTATTTTCCCGCTTCCTATTTGAATTTATATTGAAAAAACAAAAATAACATAAAATTTTAGAAGGCGGAATCGGCCCTATTATTTCTGTTCGTAATCTTTAGTTATTAAATTTAAGGTATTTACAAAAATTAATTTAGCTTTAGACTTTTAATTTCTAACCGCAAATACCGGGTAGATTGCCGATTCCGGGTGTTAAAATAATCCGCCCACCGTATTAAAACCGTAAATTAAAAAAATAGGCCGAGCATGCACTCGGTAGTTTTCGGGTACCCGGTACAACACTAAGTAGTACTTTCCATAAGTCTGAAACTCTTACCTAAGTAGTTTTCGTAGAAATAATTGATGTATGTACATATTTCCTTGGTAAATCCAAATAAAATTTAAGAGATATAATAAGAGAGGGCCGATTCTGTTTTCCAAAATTTTATGTTATGTTATTTTTATTTTTTCAATATAAATTCATATAGGAAGCGGGGAAATAAAATAACATAACATGAATTTTAACTTTCAGAATCGGGCCCATTACCACAACAACTGCATTATTTATTATCAAAAATGAAATTGTTGTTGTAATATCTTTTAAATATTTTGAGATTCACCAAGGAAATACAGCAAATAGCAGAATAGAAGAAAATGCTGATAGAAGATTTACTTATATTTATGATTATTGAGCCAATATTTAAATAATTAAACAAATTTTTTATTGGTTTTGGGCTCTTTATTTAAATTTATTTTATAGCTTTAGCTTTCGAATCCTATTCGGATTCATTCTCAAAAGCAAAATGAATTTTTTTATTTTTCAAAAATTATTTCCTTCACACAACAACCAAAAACTATGGCAATCACAAATTCTTTTTTTTTTAAAACCGACTTTTCATGGAAACGCACCGCCACACAATTTTTCGAAAAAAATTATATACTAAGGCATTTTCACGTAAAAAAGGTTGTACATTTGAATAAAAATAAATTTGATGAGACAAAACCAAATTAGATAAACAAATCATATGAGTTTCAATAAAAATCTTAAAATTTTAAAAGATACATTATTTCGCAATGAATATCCTGAAAAATTAATAAATAACATAATTTGGAAACAAAGACATTTTCACATAAATCCTGTTTCTCGACCAGAACATGAAACCACAAATTATTTGGCCATTCCTTATATTAAAAATCTTTACGAAAAAATAAAAAATCTTTTCAAAAATTATAACTTCAAAATTGTAGGACGGGCAGCCACAAGTTTAAACAACAAATTGTTTTCTAAAATTAAAGATAGCATACCTTTAAAGAAACAATCAAATGTTGTCTACCAGATCCAATGTAGTTGCAACGCTACTTATACATGACAGACTAAACAATTTTTGGAAAAAAGATTTTACCAACACAGGAGAGACGTCAATAAAGATCAAAATTCAAGCATTAGTGCACTTTCCCGACATTTAAAAGATTCAAACCACCAAATCAGTATAGATAATATCAAAATTCTAGATAAACAAACCAATTTTAGAAAAAGATCGATTTTGGAAATGCTACACATTAAATCAAGTATAAATTCAATAAACATTGTAGAAGATTACGCCTATATCGGAAACTCATATGATTTGTTCATCTAATTTGGTTTTGTCTCATCAAATTTATTTTTATTCAAATGTACAACCTTTTTTACGTGAAAATGCCTTAGTATATAATTTTTTTCGAAAAATTGTGTGGCGGTGCGTTTCCATGAAAAGTCGGTTTTTTAAAAAAAGAATTTGTGATTGCCATAGTTTTTGGTTGTTGTGTGAAGGAAACAATTTTTGAAAAATAAAAAAATTCATTTTGCTTTTGAGAATGAATCCGAATAGGATTCGAAAGCTAAAGTTATAAAATAAATTTAAATAAAGAGCCCAAAACCAATAGAAGCTTTACATTGATGGGCCCAATGTAATACAGGAATAAAATTATAAAATATGATCTTTATATGTGTTTATTCATATATTACAGATAATTGTTTCAACAACACAAATTATTGTCGATGTTATCAGAGCAGGCTTTCTTAAAATTAGTGATTTTAATTTGATGGTATTTGATGAGTGTCATCACGCAATTGGGGAACATCCCATGCACCAATTGATGTCTCAATTTGAAAATATTCCTTTAAATCAGCAACCACGTGTCATTGGCCTAACTGGTATGTTAATCGGCAACACAACATCAAAAGAAAATATTATACCACTAATTGAAGGGCTCGAGAATACATTTAATGGCGTTGTACGAACAGTAAACTCGCAAGATAATTTAGAAGATGTTTTATGTCATTCAACTAAAGCTGTTGAAGGGATCATTATTTATAAACCCGAAGCAACTTCTAATTTTTCTGACAAAATTAAATTAATCACTCGAAAGTATACGAATTTAATAGATGAATGGCCCGTTCAATTAAGATCTGCACATATATTGGTTGACCAAACAACGAGCGGAAAAGATCGACGCGGTAATCCAATTAAAAAAATTAAAAATCTAATAGCTGATTTTCTAATACAAATGGATGAACTTGGAACATTTGGTGGATTCATTGCTATACTCGGTGTTATAGTTGAATTAGAATTAAAACGACGTGAAGCCCAGTCAACGTCACATAAAAACTTAATACGTGCCTTAATTACTGGTATGGAACTAATTGCGCATTTACTAAACGAAGAAATGTCCGATTTAAATACTTCATATGAGAAAATATTGTACTACAGTTCGTGGAAAATCAAACAGTTGTTTGTTTATTTAGAAGAATACATACAACAAAATTTCGATGAAGAAATGAAATGTATCATTTTTACTCAGAAGCGTCATACCGCTAAATGTTTATACCATATTTTAAAATTGTACTCTTTGGAGAATCCATTATTTAAATTGCGATCCGATTTTATGGTTGGAAATCAAAATAAAATCCCCGAATCTATAGAAGGTATATTGGAAACAAAATGGTCTCGTCGAGCTATGGAACGTTTTCGAAAAAATGAAATAAATTGTCTCGTTGCTACGAGTGTTCTTGAAGAAGGAATTGATTTACAAATGTGCAATTTGGTAATATCATTTGATTTTCCAGGAACTTTTCGTTCGTATATTCAATCAAAAGGTCGGGCTCGTTGTGAAAAAAGCAACTATATTCTTATGATACCAAAGAATGAGGATGCTAAACATTTGGAAAAGTTACGCACGTTCAAGGAAATTGATGAAGAATTAAAAAAGGTATTTAAATTTAAAATGAATAAAATAATAAATTTATTTAAATATTGCTATTTTTAGTGTTTAGTTGGCAAAACAATTGATCGAAAGACACCATTGAAGGAAGATGTTGAAAATGAACTGTTTCAACATGACATTAAACCATTTTTTTCAAGGACTGGTGCAAAATTGGAAGTTATATCAGCTGTTTCATTGTTGAATCGATATTGTAATGTGCTACCGCACGATGAATTCTCATTCCCAACTATTACTTGGAAAGTATGTCACCCGGAGCCTCGTGATAGAAATCTGCGGATTGTAGATATAAAATTACCAATGCAATCAATTCATAAAGATGAAATAAGGGTACGTTAAAACATTAAAATATATGTTACCTAATTTTGGTTTTTATTTTTTATAACAGCGTTTTTGTGACAAACAAATCTTGGTACAAAATATAGTTAAAATACCGTGGATTCCCACAATTTCATTTTTTATATTTCGCAAACATTTCTTATCGTATTCTATTGACTATTTATATAAAATTGATATTTGATTTTCCAAAAGGATATGAAACATTGGATCTTTTGTTGTAATATCAGCTTGTACATGAGCTTCTTTCCATTAATCATGTCGGTGGTGAAAATTACTGCCTTCCACGTTTAAGATCTGTTGTACAAGCAATATCGTCCACGACATATCGTAATCCATCCAATGAAAAAGCTCTCTTGAAATATATTTATCATATTCTGCTTTCTCTCGATAGGTCATTTTGAAATATTCTGTTTCTCATATTCCTTTTTTAAAACATTATCATTTATCGAGCGGGGCCTATTTTTACTCTCACTTGGAAATCAAGAAGCAGAGACCAGACAATTGATTGTTTAGTTTCATTAATACAAGCAATAACTATCGCAATCTGATAATTCGTAACAACTACGGTATTTTAATTTTTTAAAACTATTTAAATTCATATTTATATGTTTTTTGTGTATATTATTTCACTTTTAATAAGTTTTTGTTTTTAAAATTAGAAATATAAATTTTTATTTTATGTTTGTTAATTTTATTTTTTTTTATTTATTTATTTTATGTTTATTTCCTTCCTTATAGTGAAATTATTTAGATTTTGATTTTCAAAATCGATTTCGATATACATATACTTATATCATCTTCAGTTGACAGCTACTAAAACTTTATTGCGATCTAACTTTGGATTTATTGAAGTAGCGGTCAACTGAAGATGATATAAGTATATATTGAAATTGATTTTGAAAATCTAAATCTAAATAATTTCACTATAAGGAAATAAATTTAAAAACAAAATTAACAAATATAAAATAAAAATTTGTATTTCTAATTTAAAAAAAAAAAAACTTATAATTATTTACTGTTCAAATTTTAATAAACTGTTCCTAATTATATTTATTAAAATATTACAGGGATTGCCGCACCCGTCGCTTAAAATGGCTAAAAGATTTGCTGCGTTCAATGCTTGCAAAATACTATATGAAAGTGGTGAATTAAATGATAGACTTCTTCCAATTAGCCCGACTAATCGTCTGATTGATTTAACCAATGTTTATTTTAATCATTGGAATAAATATCCTACTGATAATGAATGTGATCGTGTTCGAATTGTGGGAACCAAAAAAATTTCTCGCCCATATGATATAAAGTATCCCGAACAATTAAATGAATGCAGTCCGAATAATTATGAAATATCTTATTTGTATAAAATACAAATAAAGTCGGTCAATTTATTTCAATGTATGGAAGAGGAAATCGAAGCGAACAGTATATGTAAAGAACTTCTAATGAATAATCAAAATTATGCAATATGCACAACAAAATTACTCCCGAAGCTGCCTGAATTTAAGTTATATCTGTCATTTTGTGACATCGATATAGAAATATCTGATAAACCAATTGAAGTTATTTTTAAATCGGAAAACGATTTAAATTTAATAAAACGTTTTCACATTATGACGTTCAAGAATCTGTTACATGTGACAAAATCTTTTCTCGTTTTCAACAAAATCAATACTTTTAATTCATATTTGATTGTTCCGATGATCGGCGACGAAATCGATTGGAAATTAATTAGGGACTTTCAATATTTGAACAAACCGCGAGAATTAACAATATCCGAACGAAAACAATTGAGTTTCAACCGGGATGATTATTTGTATAAAATTGTAACTCCATGGTATCGTCCGATAACGGATGATCAATCTCGCTACCTTGTAACAAATGTATTGGAGAACTTAACACCTGGTTCACCATTCCCAAATGATGATTACGACAGTTTTGAAAGTTATTACAATCAGAGGTACCATTTAAATGTGTCACAACCAAGTCAATTTTTGATCAATGTAAAGGGACTAACGTCAAAATTAAATCGATTACATCCAATCGAAGACAAGGCGAAAAATAAAAAAACATTCTTAACGGAGACATTGGTACCAGAATTTTGTTATAATTGCATGTATCCCGGTAGTATGTGGATGAAAGCAATATTATTACCGACAATATTGCATCGGTTGCAGTTCATGTTAAATACTGAAAATTTACGCGTTTGTCTAAACCGATGCGTTAACGTTTTTGTTGAATATGATTACGTGCCTGAAAAATTGGATGTTGATAAAACTAATATTGTTGATGAAAATGATAAAATGGGCATCAAACAAAATCCGTCCAATATTGCAATCTTGTTGCCTAATCCACATAACGTGGAACCAAATAAAATAAAGCCAACCGACTATTTATCACTAGCCGATATTTTAGATACACCGTGGAATGTTCAAGATGAGCCAATCGATCTCGGTCGTAACCTAGAAGCTGTCTATCAAATCGACATTGATTTTTATCATGCCTTTGTCACAAAGACCCTGGAAGAATTAACGTTAAATGATGAAGATGATACAATGAAGAAGCCTTCTTCGAGTGGTATGGAATACGTAAAACTACCAGATTCACCGCTGAAAGCCATATGCGATAAAATTGAACGATCAAAGATTATGTTGATAGAACTAAGTGATACGAAATCGATTCAATTAAAAAATTTAATAAAAGCCATAACGGCATCATCTTCGGCCGATGTGTTCGATATGGAAAGGTATGAGTTGCTAGGTGATTCATATCTAAAATACATCATTTCCTTATTTCTCTACTTCAAATATCCGGAATGGCACGAAGGCTTTTTAACAAAGGTACGGAGTCAATTTATATCAAACCGTAATTTATTATACTGCGGTATTGAGAGAGGGTTGCCCGAAATTATGAAGGTATTACCATTTAGTCCGAAAAACGATTGGATTCCGCCATCATTTACGGTACCGAAAGATATTATACAATATATGAACGACTTTGAAATACCATCGAGTTATTTATATAAACTTGATATAAATATTGATGAAATGACCAGGGGCGATATCGATAAGAAAACGCTTGAAAATTTTTTAACGACTATTATAGCGGAAAATGAAATTAACGATGATAGTTCATCGTTAAATAATTTTCTAATGAAACACTATATTCGTGATAAAACTATTTCTGATTGCGTGGAATCCATACTGGGAGTTTGTGTTGAAAATTTCGGCATAAAAAATTCGACCAAATTTATCAATTACTTTAATATAATACCCCAAAATATCGACAATTTATTTGATGGACCCATATTAAGTCCGAAAGTATGCAAAAATGTGATCGATGAGGATATCGACGACCAAATACACAACTATCGTGAAATTGAAAATATTCTTGGATATACATATAAGCAACGCGGATTTTTATTGCAAGCCTTAACTCACACTTCATATTTATCTAATCGATTAACTTCAACATATCAACAATTGGAATTTTTGGGTGATTCAATATTAGATTTTTTGATAACCGCGTACATTTACGAGAATGGTGGAAATTTGAATCCTGGTGAGCTAACCGATATACGTTCAGCATTGGTAAATAATGTCACATTGGCGTGTATCACGGTACGAAATAAATTGCATCGATATATGTTATATCAAAACGCCCAATTATCCGAGTCGATCAAAAATTTCTACGATTATCAAGCTAAACATAAATTCAAAGTGACCGATCAGGTTGAATTATTAAATACGGAAAGTGATATGAAAATTGCCGATTTCATAGATGTACCAAAATGTTTAGGTGATATATTTGAATCGCTTGTCGGTAGTATTTATTTAGACAGCAATAAAAACTTAAATTTAGTTTGGGACGTAATTTATAATCTCATGAAAAGTGAAATACATGAATTCATGGTAAATGTACCAAAGCAGGTTGTGCGTCGGCTTTATGAGTATCCGAAAGCAAATCCAAAGTTCGGCGATCCAATTGTACTGGAAAACTGTCAAGTGATGGTAAATGTTTCGTTTACTAAATTAGATAAAATATATGAGGCCACGGGATTTGGGCAAAACAAACAAGAAGCTAAAAAAGCTGCAGCCAAGTATGCGCTTCAAATTTTAATTAACCAATGATCAAATGAATCGACACTTGTAATGGGTATTGAAAAACTAACATAATACAAAATTTTATAAGTCAAAATGGAGCCTAATATTTTTATTTTGTAATAATGGGCCCGATTAACATAAAATTTTGTAAGGCAGAATCGGGCCTAATAGCCTCGGGCCTGCCTTCCAAAATTTTATGTTATGTTATTTTTAACATGAATTTTATCGTTCCAGAATCGGGCCCATTATCTAGAGTTATTGTAGAGTTTATTTAAATTATGTTATCTATATTAATTCTTGTAATTTTATATACATAATATTAATGTTTATTTGTTTTTGTTCTTGAAATTATAAAATAAATTTATTCATTTATTATTTTTTAAACATTTTTTATACATTTTTAAATATCACAATAAATTATTTAACCCTCATTTACTAACCTCTCGTTATGATATGTATCATATGAGAAAACGTCGTAGCTTGCGTTATAGTGATGGTCGATCTTTTTTGTTAAAAATCATCTGAGAAAATAAAACAAAACAAAATCGATTTAGCACATCATTATTGCATTAAGTTTTGTACTGATGTAACATAAAATAATTGCCAATTGTTAAAATTACCAAGGTATATAACTTAACTTCCTCTTCCTTTATTTCCGGCAATAAGTGGATTCCACGGTGAAAGAAGTCGATAGGTTTTAATGCAATCCATTCATCGATCCATTTTTTAGCTTCTCGTATGTTTTGAAGTGTTCATCAATTAAGCAATACTGCATTGATCGAAACATGTGATAATCGGAAGGAGCAATGACTGGTAAAATGCGGGATGGGCTAAAATTTCCTAAACAAGTGACAATAATCTACCTTTAACAGGTTTTGCTACACGTGGTTGAGCGTTGTTATGCTGGAAAATCATTTTGCGTTGTTTATTGGCAACTGTTGGTCGTTTTTGGTTGGTCAACAGTTTCGCCTGGTTTCAAGAGCTCGTATTAAATAACACTTTTCAACGCACCAAATACACAGCAAGGTCTTCTTCCATGAATATTCCATTTTACCTGTGATGTTGATGGTTGGCAAGGATCTACTCGCGATTTCTTGCGTTTTTGTATTGTGGAAATAGATCCACTTTTAATCACCAGTCACAAATCTGATAAAGGAACGATTGGTTTTTGTACTGAGAAAGCAATACGAAGACACGTATTGAAGCGATGTTCGATGCCCTTTTCTTTCAACTCATGTGGAAGCCATTTTTCTTCCGTTTGAATCTTTCCCATTTTATATAAGCATGCAAGCAGCTAACATCAGCTTGTATAACATTTAATGCTACTGCAAGTTGGTTTTCAGTTTGAGTGTTGTCTTCATTCAATAATGCTAGGAAATCGTTTGTTCCAGCCATTTAGGGAAAGCGAAACGCCTTGGTAAGCGCAACCGCCAACGCATGAGTAGGAAATTGTCTGACCTTATGCTCGGCACTATTGCTGAGGCTCCTAGCAGGTGTTCTAAAGCAAAAAAAGGTTGTTCCTAAGCGCAGGCCATCGCTGAATCCGTAATGAGAAAGTTAGTATTCGTGACGAAAATCCGTATATCACCCTGGAGGAGGAAAGAGCGGCAAATTATTGGTTCGGCGAAATTTTTTTGGGTGCTATTTATCAGATGGTGTATACATTCTGCAAAAGTAGTAAGTGGTTCGATATAGCCGAGAGGCCTACCTCTAATTGATTGTTCTCAGGGTTTATTTGAAGACCTACGAGTATATTATTGGTTCCAGTCTTCGTTTACAGTACTCTCTTGAGAGGATCTTGTTTAAGGTTATCTTTGGACCACAAGTTGTTCGTTTTTCGCTTCGGTTGTTGGTATGTTGGCCTGAAATTAAACAGATTAACTTGCACCACAGCAAATCAGCTTAATTTGAATTAAGTCGCCTGCTGGATCGCATGAATATTTATGTTTTATTCAGGAACCTTATCTTCTATTTGTGCACTAAACATTTCTATTAAAGCGATTGCATTTATATTTCTGGTAATATTAGTGCATCTCTTTCCACGAATGTAGTTTGTTTGATCTCTCAGCTTTTTTTCTCGATAATATCGGAAATTTTCATATTATGAAATTAAAAAAGTAGACGACCGCGCTTTGTTTTAGATAACGTCCAACAATATACGACTGCTCTTGAGGTGACGAGTGCATACGTATGTTTAATAATAAATCGTGAGATAAAAATTTCAGTTATTCGGTTCGTATTGTTTATTTTAATTTTGGATTTTTCGTTAATTTTCCGTTTAATTTTGTAAATTAATTTTAATTTTTTAAAAATTTTGTTTTAGTTTATTTTCGATATTGTCGAATAATTCGTAACAGCTATTTTCGACGTTGTCGAATTGGTCGATATTGTCGGAAAAAAGCGCTATAGAAAATTTAATAGTAGACCCACTGATCCCTTTCCCTATCAAATTTGGCAAGTCTGGCACTGAACTGATCATAGCCTCAGTTTATCTTCCATATGATTTTAACATTCTTCTTCGGAGAAACTTACTGAACTCTTAAAGTTGAGTAAGGCCAAAAAATTCCCCTTTTATTTGGTTGTGATGTCAACGCGCATCCTACTCTTTAGAGCAGCACGAATATTAATATCAGGAGTTCTGCCCTGTTGAATTATATAAGCGCCTCCGAGCTAGAAATACTCAATAAGGTCTCTGAGCCAACTTTTGTCAATTCTATGCGGCGAGAAGTTATGATATAAGTCTGTGTTCTTTGTCTATTGTTAATTTAATTTCAAATAGAAGGGTAACAAATGATATTCTCGCGTGTAATCACAGCTGCACCTCTTATAACATCAACCTTAGAACATAATCTCTTTCGAACTTGTTCGCCTAACTCATCATTCTATGGATATTCGCTCGGTTAAGGACATTGAATTACAAGTTTCTACATCAGGAATATACCCTTCTGGTGCTTCTGGAACTGTTTCCTTATAGTTCAAAAGGAGTACAAAAAAGCTTAAGATCCTCTCACAAAGTCGCATGGACAAACTTCTGTGAGGAAATGAATAGTCTAACTGCGGTCGCTAGACTTAATAGAGGGTTGGCTAAAAATGATACATGTAGACTTAATGCCCTTTGTCCATCGAATGGCAAGTTTACCTCTTCGAAAAAAGAAGTGAACGAGTTGCTTCGTTCTGTTCATCTTCTCTCTCTCTCTCTTTCTCTCTCCCTCTTTCTCTCTCCCTCTCTACCTCTCTCTGTAACCCTTAGGAATCGTATTTAAGCTCCCGATTGGGAACTAACGGATCAGATAATTACGTTTGAAATTCTGCGTTGGAGTATTTTCTCCTTGAAACCGTACAAATCTGATAGTCCTGATGGGATTTTCTCGGCTGAGTTACAGCATGGTAGAGGCTGTATCAATTTCGGTATTGATCCAACCATTGTCTCGCATTGTTGAGGTTAAGTTGGTTAATGATTCAATCTCGGCCAAAATTGCTAAAGGTCTACAGCAAGGTGTGCTCTCACCCCTGTTACGGCTTTCGGTTATTGATGACCTATTTATGAAACTGAAGCAGGCAGGCTTTGTTGCTCAGAGCTATGCTGCGGATCTTATTATTATAGTCGCTGGAATGTACCTGAACGTGTTATCCGAATTATCGCAGAACGTTTTACGTATTGTGGAGGCGTGTTGTGGTGGAAAGGGTTTACACGTCAACCCTTCTAAAACTAATTTAGCTGTACTTACTAGGCATAGAGGCATTGGTGGTGTTAAGGTGTTCAAGTTTCTGAAAAAGAAAAATTATTAATTATGTAAATAAATTTGAATTATTACTAAAGTTATACTTCCCTGTTGACTGAATTGTAAGGATCATCATCTGAAAACAAAATATTAATTTAAATCAATAGTATTGAATGTATCTGTTATAATAATCATAATTTTCCCTTATTTATTAAAATAAATTTATGTATTTACTCTCTTTTAAATTTATGTAATATGATAATTTGTATGTACTTATTTCCATGTATTGTGTGCTTGCTATTATATTCTCAAAACCTCACAAAACATTATTATAATATATGTATATCAATGTATATTAGTATTGTTCAACTAATGTTTTGGTAATGATTCAAAAATATTTTAAAAATTTTCTTCTTGTTCCGGCTTTGGTCAACAGCACATCAAACATATGGTAAAATCTAAGGTGCATCAACGAATTAAATAAAGATAATAATAAATTGTAAATTGTAAGTATGTCTTTCAATTATTTTGGTACAAACATTTTTTGGAGATTCCACCAAGATTTCTGTAAGTTCAATCGGGAATATACAACAATTTTAATTTAACAGTGATTATAAGAATAAACGTCTTGTAAAGTATTTATGTTTAACAATTGAAAATGAATGCAGATGAAAAGAAAGCATGTCATCATGCAACAGAGAAATGCAAGCGAATGTGTAGTAATTAATATTCACTAAGGCCATAAAAGACGAAACCACTATTGAAATAATCGCGGTACGATTAGAAGCTCTTAATGATTTAATGGTTGAGTTCCGCAAGATCGAGGACAAAATTATGTCTAATCCTGATCAAATATTAGAAATCATTGATTTTGAGAGGCAGATTTTTTAAGCTAAAGCTATTCTTCAACGCCAAATTAATGCACGTAAGGTTTTAGAAATAGCTGATAGTGATCATCAATTAAACCAAACAAAGGCGCAACTAGCATTGAATCAAACTACCTTTCTCGAAACGTTTAAAGCAACAAGTTCAAAAGCAGCTGGTGTGAGATTACCAAAAATAACCATTCAACCGTTTGGTGGGAAGTATGAATATGAGTTTTCACCATTTAAAGATTTATTTGAATCTTCAATTCACGAGAACAATTCAATAAGAAAGGCTCTTAAGTTTTATTTTTTGAAAAGTGTATTGCATGATGATGCTACTACATTACTTATCAGACACATAAAATATACTGCAACGAACTAAGACGAAGCGTGGAACAAAATAGTTGAGCGATATAACAAGAAAAAACCATTTGTCACTAAATATATTCAAATGTTTCTAGACGTTTCTCCAGTTAGAAGGTCAAATCAATCGCAGTTTAGAGCACTACACAATACAGCAGACGAAGTCATCCGAGGTTTGCGAGCGTTGGGAGCTGAGGCAGAATGAAGAGGCCCATGGCTGGTTAACATCTTGCTAACACACGCAGGATGTGGTCTCAAAAAACATTACATAACGATTTTCCATCATTAGAATCCACCACCGAAAATACTTAATTAACATTCAATGTTACGCGTTCCGCTGTACATGGAATAAAAAAGATTGGAGTTCATCAAACAACGAATGTACCTTCAATTACAGCGAATAACAGAATCATTAAGTGCGAATATAGTCAAAGCGACCGCATCCATTAAATAAATGCGCAAAATTTAAATTCTTGAACATTCCAGATCGCAGACTTCGTGTTAAAACATAATATCTGTTTCAACTATTGCAGATCAAAATATTCATGTTATTATTGCAAAGGAAAGCATCACTCATCAATGCATTTATATTCAACAGAAATATCATCAGACTCAGAACAACCATTTCAGACAAGTTGTACAACCAAAACAAATTAGCACAACCAATCATCAATTTCTCAAACGCACCCTCAAAATAGCCTGTCACCGGCAATTGAACCACATACACCACCTGACCAACAACAATCCATACAAGGAAATTATCAAGTCCACATGGCTCACACCACAGCACAGCCAATGACCATTTACTACCCACAGCTGTAGTGAAGAATACCTCTTGATTCTCAATCAAAGAACAACCTCATTTCACAATCACTAGTGAAACAATTAAAACTTCCACAAAAGAAGTCAAACATTATCGTGAGCGGAGTAACTTCGAATACGACGTCACGATGGAAATCAACGGTCAAACTCTCGTCCCGTCTTGATCCACATCAACATCTAACAATAGATGTTCATACTCTTCCATTACTATCATTAGTGCCTAATCAAACATTCACAAAACCGCACATAAATCAATTCGAACAATTAGATTTGGCAGATCCAAATTTCAATATTCGAAATCCAGTTGACATCATTTTAAGTTCCGGTATAGTTTTCAGTATCTTGCTGTCTGGCAGTTTAAGGAATCCTAACAGTTCATTAATTGCACAAAAAACCATTTTTGGATGGGTACTACTAGTCAGAGATGTTGTAGCCACATCAACTTTCATATTGTCCACATCACTATATTCTATGTAGTCATTCCGTATTAATATAGATAAAACATTGCAACTGTTTTGGAAGTCAGGAAGTGTCACCATCGTCAAAATTTACTCATCATGAAAAGCAATGTGAGCAGTTCTACAACCAAACCGTTAAGAGGGATTACACTGGACGGTATATAGTAAGGTTGCCAATTAATGGCATTCAGCATCAACTTAGTGATTCGTTATGATCAGCATAGTTTCACGGTTATTGGCCATCGAGAAAAAACTGGATAAAGATAATTAATTGAAATTTGAGTATTATTTCTTCATGACAGAGTACATATCGCTGAATCACATGAATAAAATTTCAAACGACCAAATAAATTCGGAACATTTTTATCTACCTCATCATTTCGCAATGAAAACCGATTTCAGCACAACGAAGTTACGTATGGTATTTGACGGGTTATGTTCAACATCATCTGGAATATCACTAAACCAAAAATTTCTTGGGGTCCAACTGTGCAAGAGAATCTTACCGTAATTATCAAGAGGTTCCGAATGCACAACATATAGTTTTCTGCGCCGATATCGAGAAAATGTATCGACAGTTTTTGATTGATCCTTCGACAGAGATTAGCAACGCATTGTTTGGCGATTTGATCCAAAAGCCCAAATCGATCATTACAGGTTAAATACTATAACTTATGGAACAGCAGCCGCTCTGTTTTTTGCCACAAGGACATTGAAACAACTGTCAGAAGATAACAAGGCGACATACCCACTAACATCAAAAATTGTTTCAAGAGATTGTTATGCAGATGGTCTCCTCACTGGAGCTTCCTTCAAAGGTTGAGGAAGCTTTAATGTTACAGCAGGATATAGTTAAGCTTCTCGATTCTGATGGTTTTACACTACGCAAATGGTCTTCAAACTCACCAGGATTCATGACAAGACTCAGTCAATTAGATACTGAAAAGAGTATACCGATCTTCAAAGCTGAAGACCACATGATAAAAGTGCTAAGCCTACACTGGCAACTTGAAACAGACCGTTTTACTTACAAAGTACAAAGATATTTAACAAGCGTACATTTTTGTCAAAAGCATCAAAATTATTTGATCCATTGAGATGAATATCAGATGGCTATTAAAATATTATTTCAAAATTTATTGTTGTACAATTTAACATGGGATGATCCCTCTACCGAGAAAATTTGCTGAAAAATGAAAAAATATTAAAATGTTGTTCAACCATCGCCACATCCAAATACACGGCCAGTGGAGCTGTATCAGAATTTACGACTCGAATCAACTAGTCACCGCAAAAACCAAAGTTGCACCAGTTCATTCAATTTCTATACCCCGTCTGGAATTGAACGGATCATTACTATTAGGACGGATATTTTCATAAGTGCAACAAGCTTTCAAGGATTACGAAATAGAATTTTACGCTTGGAGTGGGTGGTTTGGCGACTATTAGAGGGGGGGGGGACCAAAGTTGAGTAGATTAATCTACCAGCTCCGTAACCTTCCAGTAGGGTGCGCATCACGTGAGCTGTTCTGGTCTTGTCATTAGGCAGCTGCGTGATGGGTACAATTGTGTAAGAGTTAACCTGTTCACAATTCGCAAGTGTACGTACTGCCTCCTCGTGGCAACCACTGGTAACTAAGGCCATTTGGCACATTTTTGGCCATTTGGCACAGGCTAAAGTACGGCGCTAAAGGAGAAAACCTTGACAAAAAACCCTAATCTAAGTTGGAACAGCATATGCCGATGGATGAATGGCTGATAGGTTAATCAGTCCAAAATATGCGAACTCTGGATACCAGGCATCCTCCAGTTTTATTTAGCCTTCCTATAGTAAAGCTGGGTGACCTACCAGGCGATTTGCAATTCTCAGCACCTCGTAAGAGTAAAATCAAATGGAATACGGGGCAGGAGTAGGAATATACGGGAGTGGGACAACCCTCTCGAGGTCCTTGGGCTCCAATG
The DNA here is from genome assembly GCA_958295665.1 of Tipula vernalis. NCBI lineage: Eukaryota > Metazoa > Arthropoda > Insecta > Diptera > Tipulidae > Tipula > Tipula vernalis. The sequence goes on along the minus strand of OY282560.1, from coordinate 178,685,090 downwards.
CTACCGTCTTTCTAGCGGAACTACATGCTGTAGTAAACATCTAGAAGGGAGAGCAATAAGCCCAGATAGTATGTATCACGTACCGGGAGGCAGTATTGTCAGGTTCATTAAGAACCTGAATATTGACTGGACGGATAATTAAGCAGGGTCCAGCACAATAGATCTTTTAGGTCGCAGTGCGAAGTGGCTGATCGCCCGCATGGCCCTCCAATAATAATAATAATACGTTTGGAGTGATTCAAAGATTGTTCTCGCTTGGCTGTCCAGTCACCTAAACCGATGGAAAACTTATGTGGCTAATAGAACGTCGTAAATTTTAGAAACATTACCTCGTAAATATTGCCGTCACATTGGTTCAAATGACAATCCGGCTGACTTAACATCACGAGGCATACAACAAGCAGATCTTGTTCCCAGAACCCATCGCAGTCCATCCTTACTTTCCTCTCTTCTCAGAAATAATTATTATATTATAGGTGGCAGCCTTCTGACGAAACGAGAGTCTCACAATTTTATCAAATGTGTGATATCAAGCAAATACTTCAAAACAAATTATGGGTACACTACCACAAGACAGAGTACTACAGTCACGCCCATCTACTCCTCGGGTATTGATTTTGCGGGACCTGTGAAGCTGTAATCAAAAAGAGGGAGAGGCACAAAACTACTAAAATCATATATACATACATATGGTGAAACATTCTTGGATCAGTTGTGGGTAAAATAACAATTCATAATGACCACATATCATTACTATGAGAAATTGATTTGGTTAATGATAGACTCTTGTCTGAATTCAATTTCACTAAATTTATTTTCCGTACAGACAGCTTATCTGTGCTGAATTCGTCAGATAATCCCTTGGATGTGACAAAATTTGTTAAGGACTGTAAATACTTTATTCAACTTCTATGTTTAAATTATAGAGTGACACTGACAATCCTGTGGGCTCCTGTTCATTGTGGCATTGAGGGTAATGATATTGCTGATTCTTTAGCAAAAGCTGAGGCAAGTTTAAAATTTGTCGGTGACAAACCGTTGCTTCCTTACCATTTAGCTAGGTTAAGGAGGCGATCAAAAACTGCGCTTAAATGGATTAAAACAGCATTGTCTTACTACTTATAGCTGCCTCATTGTGAGAATTTTTGTTAGTAGACCTAATTCGAGGGCGATTTGGTTTGCTTTATCTCTCGGCAGAAACCAGTTGATAGTCTTGATCACGACTCTTAGTGGTCAACACCATTTTAAAGTGGCCCCTCAGCGCATCGGGCTAACTTAGGATGCTTTACGCGAGGATTGCCTTGAAGACGATGCTAACTGCATTCCCTCCGAGTGCAGCTGAGCTGTCGTGCTTTCGACGGAGTTAGATTGCAAATATTTGACTCTACGGTATCGTTGCAGATCAGTTGAGTTCCTTGCCCTGGCCCAAACTACTTCAATTTATTAAGGCTGGAGCAAGCTTACGCGATTTAGGATAGAATTCCTTTGTAGAATTGAGGGCAGAACCTCGGTTGGTTTCAACCAATTTTTAATAATAAGCGTGTTCTATTGGCGTTAGCAAACTACTCACAAGTACTTGAATCTACTCGTAACTACTCATGCTCAAGTGATGGTGTAGTTGTTAGAAGTAGTTACGCATATATTTAACGAAAGAGGGATTTTAGTTTAAAAAATTCTAATAGATGGCTCTATACCAATTTTGGTTGTGTGAAATGTCATTTTTTAACCCTAATCCAACCGAGGTGTGCCTTTTTGGCTCGTTTGATAAATGCATCAATTTTCAAAATAATGTTAATTTATACCACGTTTACATTATACGTACCTAATAGATCATGTTTTCCGAAAGAGGCAGCACTTCTCAAAATCAATTTAATTATCACGTATTAATAATAATCACTTTTATAACACGAAATTATTTTTTTTATGTTTACAAAATGCACACATAAAAATGTCATACAATTTTTGACAGCAAATATTTAGTAACACCTAGTGGCTTTATGTGAAAGTTGGGTATGCTTTCGGAGTTTTCCAAAAGTAAAAAGAAAATCATTTTCGGCTTTTATTTTGAGGATAATTTGCATTTTTATTTTTATACCAATTACTATTCCAGTTACCAAAGTAAAAAGGCAATACATCATTTGACGTTTGAGAAAAAAGGTCAATTTCCAAAATAAATTATAATAATCTATTGACGATTGGAGCATCACAGATTCCACCTGGTGGAAAGTTTTTAAACTGAGGTAGCTGCTAATTTGACATTCGAATTGTTGTAAACAATTCCAATTTTGAACTGTAAACATAATTTTTACCTACCAGATTGATATTAATTGTAAATAATTCATATTTTGGATTATAAAAACAATTTTTAAATACCGGATTGCAAAAATTTCTTTCGTCGCATTTATGAGAAATGTCATTTTGCCGGTTGCCTCATTTTAACTTTTTTCCTCGAGAGGCGCTTTCTCTACTTTTACAATCGTCAATTGACGATTGGAGCATCACAGGTTCCACCTAGTGGAAAATTATTAAACTGAGCTAGCTGATATTTTTTTTTTCTATGCAATCTTTTCTGGGGCTCAAGGCACTCCCAACTCTTTCGCAGTTAATTTTACCGTCCTACTTTACGCAGTAGTAGCCAAATCGAAGACGTACGCATCCCTTTTGCATCCCGCCCCTATCGGGATTCGAACCCGGTACCTCCCGATCCAAATGCCGCAGCTTTAACCACTGTGCCGTTTGCTCGGTTAGCTGATAATTTGACGTTCGAAATTGTTGTAAACAATTCCAATTTTGAATTGTAAACACAATTTTTACTTACCAGATTGCTAGTAATTGTAAATAATTCCTATTTTAGACTATAAAAACAATTTTTAATTACCGGTTTGCAAAATTTTCTTTCGTCGCATTTGTGAGAAGTGTGATTTTGTCAGTAGCCTCATTTTAACTTTTTCCTCGAGAGGCGCTTGCTCTACTTTTACAATCGTCAGTAAAGGACATTGCTGTCAAAAAACGGCCATAGATGGATTACTTCTAAAGATGGCAGAGTGGTTGTTTTTTAAATATTTTTAATCTGAACAAAAGCATCCAACACGAATAAAATTTACAACTAGGCATGATATAAATAAATAATTTTGTTTTTTATTTATATACCAAAAAAATTACAATATAAGGGACATCGCTATACTTTTCCATAGTAAACTGGCGGTGAAAGATATAGGAGATTTATCGATAATGCAGTAAGTATTATTTGATACGTGAAAACTGAGTACAGTATTATTTCTAAAGGTGTCAAGTCTTAACAATTTGTAATTTTTGGTACATAAATAAAAATTTTTTTTTTTTTTTTTGTATAATTCATGCCAAGAAATTTAATTCGTGTTGGATGCTTTTGTTTACATTTTTGTTTCGATATAAAAAAAAAAAATATTTAAAAAACAACCACTAATGCCATCTTTAGAAATAATCCATCTATGGCCGTTTTTTGACAGCAATGTCCTTTATAGATTATTATAATTTATTTGTTATGTACCAAAAACTACAAATTGTTAAGGCTGACGTCTTTAGAAATAATACCGTACTCAGTTTTCACGTATGAAATAATACTGCATTATCAATAAATCTGAGTATATCTTTCACCGCCAGTGTGCTATGGAAAAGTATAGGTATGACCCTTATAGATTATTATAATTTATTTGCAATTTATCACTTTTACCAATTGACGTTAAAATTAAATAAAAAGACAAAAAAATTTTCTAAATTATTACTGGAATAATTCTACACCAACAAAAACTTGGTTTGAAACTATTCATTCCGGAATGAAAATACACGGCATTGTTGTTGTAAAATTCCCAAAGTAAGACGGCAAATATTCCCGGATATTTTGGTGTGCTGGGTATTATTACAGGTGGTACTTTATAATCTTAAATTTTCTGATTTAATATTGTTTCTAACGGTTGATAGATGTCACTAATTAATGTTGAAATATAATGTTCTCATCATCCGATAGATATGAGATATCACTGAAAATTAAAATTGCCATTTACAATTTTACAAATGTCAAATTATTTCACGATTTCACATTTTTGTTTTCTGATTGTAGAAGTTTAGTTTCATTCGTTTCGCCGATATAAAAAGTTAAGAATTTAAAAAAATTGTGTAACAATTATTAAAAATATTTTTATTTTTCTATTTTCTCTTCTAATTTCATTTATTAAATAAATCTCAAGTACTTTTTGTTTTGTAGTTTTCCTATAATACACCTTTATGTTACTTTCCACATTTGTATTTAAAAAGGAAAACATTGCTTTATAATAAAAACAGAAATGTGATTACTTTTAAGTGAAAAAAAAAACGCAAAAAAAAAAAAATGATGTCATCAAATGAAAATAAATAAAATAAAAAAATATTGAAAATTTTGTAATCAAAAATAGTTTTCTTTTTGATTGTGTGCCACATATTTTAAAAGAAAAGGTTACAAAAAAACAAAGAAAATGGTGTTTGAAAGTATTGTTGTTGATTTATTAAATCGTTTTCTTGGTGATTATGTGCAGAATTTGGATAAGAACCAGCTTAAAATTGGAATATGGGGAGGTTAGTAATGTAATGTGCGGTTTCTTGATAATAGCGAATAACATAACAGCCGGTTAAATATGGTTTTATAATATTTAATCACAAATACAATATTTGCAACACAATAATTTTTATATACCGCTAATATTATTATGGTCGATGACGAATGACGATTATAATTAACGCTAATATTATGTTTTGTTTTAAAACTACGCTAAATACCTAATCGTAATCAAAAATAATAGTAAAATGATGCTGCATAGAATTTTAATTTGAATTGATGTGACCTGAATGTGCGCAGAGTGTATCCAAGCTACAACTACTTATAGTATATTTGGTTAGTTTTGATTTAAATAATTAATATTGGTTAAAAACCAAAGATGTAATTTAACTTAATGCCCTTTTAAGGTTTCTTTATTAAGTGGCTTAATTTATTTTTTATTGACTCATTTTTGTCTTGTTAACAATCGCAGATGGCTGTTTGTTTGGCCCTCATCATACTATCTATATACTGTTTTTTGATAAGGATTGCCGCTATGAAGCATCTACGTACGTCGACAACTTCAAAATACGGTTGTCTACCGGCGATGTCGCCTTATTGTCGAATTCTTTTCACCCAAAAACATCAACAAAAAAAATTGATGTACATCGAAAACCATGTTCTTTTCGTCAAAAAACATCAATGTTTTTTTGATGTACATATTACACAAAGGTATTCGTACAAACTTTAAATTTGGGTAAAAGGCGATTTTTTATTAACACAATTCATAGATTTTATTTTGTTACATACTCGAACATCCATATTTCAACACATAAAATTATTCGTACAAATGTTATTGTAAACGGTTTCAATATTGTTTGTGGCAGCCTTTTGCTTTAATAATAGCTTTAAGTCGTGCAATCATTGATTCTGCTAAGTTAGTGAGGTAATTAATGTGATTTTTTTGCCATTCTTCTAACAGCTTTTGCTTTAGCATTTGTTTGTTTGTTATTTTATGTTGGCGGATCCTTCTTTCGAGTTCAGCCCATACATTCTCAATAATATTAATGTCCGAGGACTGCGGTGGTGTATGTAGTTGATGTTGAACATTGTATAGCAGCCATTCTTTAACAATACCTAAGAATTCGTGGAAATTTATATAAAAACTCTACTAGAAATATTTATATTACCTGCCGTATGTTTCGACTCTGTCAAAGTTCACACAAAAATGTTGCAAAATCGTTTTAGGAAGAGTAATAAAACAACTCGTGCCTTAGAATGGAAAATATAAAAAATACTATTTATTCGAAAAATAACTAGGATAATCGTTAATTTGTTGTTGCTCGGACGATGGATGCCAAGCGACTTCGTTCATTTATAAAATTGAAGCGCACACGTAAGATCAACGCATGCTCAGTCGCAAAAACTTGAAAAACCAAAAATCATAAGAAACTACAGATAAAATTCGCCGTGGCGCTCACAATATGATCTACATTTTTCAACATTCTCCCACCTTTTTAAATTGCTTTAATTGACGATTTCGGTAATTTAACAAACGTCCATATAGATAATGATTTATTTTAACATGTCATTCGATGTAGCGTTTCGGCATCTTGACTGCCCGCCCTCGTCATGTCTGCAGTACCTGCTGCACTTCGGATGCGTTTTATGGGGGCTCCATGGTGTCACCCGAACTTGATCCGCCCCTGTCTTGTCGATCTTCGTCGATTGGTTCTTCAGAACATTCCTCTGGTGTTGACTTTTCCGTCAACTTTTCCAGGGATTTAGGGAGATATTCATCCGAATCCGCTTCCAGTGAAATCAATCGCTGAACTGGTCTAACCAATACATTTGAGGAGGTTTTGAGTTTTACTGTCCTAATTTCTCCTTCGTTGTCGGGAATTAGTTCTTGTAATCTGGCTAGAGGCCACTTGCAAGCCTTTTGGTTATCAGTTGAAATGAAAAATAAGTCACCGACCTTCAAAATTTTATAGAGATCTTTATTGACTTTTGTTCTTCTGGAAAGTTGACCGAGGTACTCTGTGCGAAAACGATCTTTGATTTCCTCGCGTAGTCGTTGCCGATAACGTAACTTGCGGGATAGCGATGTTTTTTCGATTTCGTCTATATCTGGTACGCCGTCTACATGAATTTCTTTCAAAAACATGTCTGGGCTTATGACACAAATGTTGTTTTTATCTTCCGGTGAATAGGTGATGGGACGAGCATTAATGACCGATTCTCATTCGCAGAGTGTGGTGTTCAATTCCTCGTAACTGAGACTTGTAATGCCAAGGGTTCTTTTTAGAAGATCTTTTACAAGGCGTACCATTCTCTCCCACCACCCACCACCCACCCCCCACCATGGGTCGGATGGAGGATTAAAAACCCACTCAATTTTTTCGGTCGCACAATAACTCGAAATTTTCTCCCAATTGACGTGTTGCAGTAAACGGTTAGCTTTGACAAAATTGGTACCGTTATCGCTGTAAATGTAGCTCGGTCTTCCTCTACGATGTATAAATCCGCGCAAAGCTTCGAGAAATCCGTCAGCTGACAATGTCGTAACTAGCTCAAGATGAATGGCACGGTATACTGCGCAGGTAAATAAATAGATGTAGCACTTTTGACCTTCTCGTAGAAAGAGAGTCCCTGCGTAGTCCACTCCCGTGATTTCAAAAACTTTTGCATCTCTGACTCTCCTTGCAGGCAAACTCGTAGGCGGTGCTTTTAATGTTTTTCCTGCAAAACGGCGACAGGTAACACACTTTTGTATGACATTTTTTATAGCACGCCGACTTGAAGTAATTCAAAAATTTTCTCTCAAAATTTTTAACATTGTATTGATGCCCGTGTGATTATTTTTCAGGTGTGTATGCGTAATAAGCAGTTTGACCAATTCATGATTATGGCTTAAAACACTATCGGAAATCTGAAGCCAAAACTGCCATCGCGATTTGAAACCAGTGATTTCATTCTGATTAATCCGGTGCTTTCTTCTTTATAGACTTCGAGGGTCTTTAATCTTGAATCGTTTATTCCTTCAAAGGCCTCGTCTTCAATAAATTCTCTCGCGCTGATTTCACCTTTTTGGCGGCATTCTGGATTTACTTTGCAATTTCGCGCAAATCGAAAAATCCAAGCAATCATTCGGACGGTTTTTAAATAATTTGACATTCTGAGCAAATACCACGGTGGATCAGATTCTCTGATAATCACATTAGCACAACTGAGTACCGTAGCCTCATGAATGAAACTTTCGCGCGTAGTTTTCTCTGCGTTTTTCTTCAACTCTGTGTTAACTTCATCCTCGTTAATCTCAAAACGATCAGCTGGCCAGTGATCAGGAGAATCTTTTAGCCAGTCTGGTCCCTCCCACCATCTGGAATTTATGAGCTGTCTGGTTGCACACCCTCGTGACGGCAGATCGGCCGGATTTTTATTGCCTGGTACGTGACGCCAAGTTTTGATATCAGTGGTCGCTCGTATTTCTGTTATTCTATTCCACACAAAAACTGCCCATTGACCATTACGACGAATCCAGGATAAAACAGTTGACGAATCCGTCCAAAAAATTACCTCTACCTTCTTTAATTTTAACGAATCGATTGTGGTTTTCATCAAGCGTGCTCCAAGCATTGCTGCCAAGAGTTCCATGCGTGGAATCGAAATATCTTATCGTGGCTTCACTCGTGATTTCGCTTGTACCAGCTGAACGGACGTACCATTTTCTCCTTCCACTCGAACAAAAAGTGCAGCCGCATATGCGGTTTTGCTTGCGTCGACAAACATGTGGAACGTTACTTTGTCACGTATGTCTCCGAAAATCCACCGTGGGACACTTAGATCTCGAAGTTCAGGAATCTGATCGTATCAGGCTTGAAACTGTTTTTGGTAGTCATCTGGGATCTCCTCGTTCCAATTTAATTCTTTGATTCCCCATAAATTTTGGAGCAATATTTTCGGAGGTAGCAAAGTGGGCGTGGCCCAACCGAGTGGGTCGAAAACTTTATGCGCCGCGGATATAACAAAACGTTTCGTAATTTTTTTTGGTCGTTTTTCCGTTATTGTTATATTAAGTGGGCATTAAGTCCCAATGTATCTTTGTCCTTGTTCTAAATCACTCCGAGTACGGCACTGTTGTCAGATTGGCCATTATCGTGTGTCATCTCCCGCCCTCGGAGGTCAAAACAAGCTTCTTTCATGATCCGTGTAGTTTCGTCTTGGAAATACTGGGCCTCCATTTCCGATTTCACGCTCGTGACACAATTATCGACGTAGAATGAGTCGCGTATTTTCTCTATCTACTTTGATTCTTCAATGTTCGTGGATTTTTGAAACATTTTTTCCAAATGACAATCGATTGTTGCTCCTAGCAGAAATGGGCTACAGGTCAACCCGAAAACAACGCGACGGTGTTGAAATGTAATAATTTTTCTTGGTTCTGTCTTGCTCCACCAAAAAAATTTCAAAAATTGTCTATCCGAATTCGCAATGTTTATTTGTAAAAATGCTTTTGCAAGTCAGCAACTATTCCAATTTCATGATTCCTGAATCTCAACAAAATATTAGGGATAATTTCTATTAGGTTTGGACCAGTTTCAAGGCATTTGTTGAGTGAAACTCCGTCTTTTGTTTTCGCGGAAGCATCGAATACTGGTCGGACCGGTGTGGTGCTACTAATTTTTAGAACATTACGATGTGATAACTGATCACTGGGCACTTCTTCGATAATGCCGTCTTTTTCCTAAAGTGTCAATAAATCGTCGTACTTCTCAAACAAGTGTTCATTTTTCAATTTATTGGTCAGATTAATCAATCTCTTTTCGACTATAAAACGATTATTTGCGAGTGGGGGGTGCTTCTCCTTCCAGGGAAGCGCCACTTCGTAGCGCCCTTCTTGAGTGACCCGAGTGGTGGACACAAAATTTGCCTTTTCTTGAGCGAGATAATTTTCCTTTGAAACTCTTTCAGCTGGATCTATAATTCCCAGCGCATCAAGTCTCCATAAATCCGTAATATCTGCTTCTCTAGCAAACATCGAAATAACTGTGAGAGCAGCATCTTGGCGTTCCGAAAAATTTGTTGAATTTTTCCCCATTATAGTCCAGCCAAGGAGAGTTTCCACCGCGGTCTCACCAGTGGGAATTTGTACAATTTTACCTGTGTACAGTCGCCCGATCACATCCGCGCCTATCAACACAGCTATAGGTTCGGTGCCGTTGCCAATGTCGGATAAGTGGATTCCTTTACTTTTCAGCTCGTTCAAACGTGTGCTGTTTTCATATGCCGCAATATTTTGACAAATGATCTCCTCGTGAAATGCCGAAAAAATACAATTGAAAGTACCATCAAGTTTACTTAGTGTGATGCGTGAAACTTGGTGTTGTCGGGGTTCTGACATCCCCCCACCAAACAATAAGTGCACCATCTTCTTTTCACCGATATTTTCGAAACCTAATTTTTTGGCAAAACTGGCTAACACGTACGATTTATGCGATCCGGTGTCAATGACCGCGCGAACAACTTGTTCTCTTGTTGGCCCTTTCAACTTGACGCGGAGCGTCTGCAAATAAACTTGGGGATCTTGGAAGGTTACGTTGGCGAGAGCGAGATTTTTTGTCATTGTCTGGATTTCACCCACGGCCTGATCGCTATCATTTTTGGTCACTTCCCGACAAATCAACAAAGCATGTTTATTACCACACCAGGCACACTTTATTCTAGAACGACACTTATTGTAGCTGTGGTTCAATTTCAAACACGCAAAACACGCTTTTTTGTCTTTCACAATATCTTGTCTCGCACTCAAACTCAATTTTTTTGCTTTTCACACGAATCGCTGTCGTGACTCTCCCCGCAAAAAATACACTTACTCGGAATTTTGTTTGTTTCGTTCGATGTAAAGAAAGCAGCCGCGGTTGGTATTGAAGTTTCTGACACACTTCTGTTTTTCTTCGTACTTTTGTTGTTGTTGTGACTTGGTTTTTGCTCGTCGAATCCGTTTATCGCTAATGAAATTCTCTCTTCGTTTTGCACTTCTGATTCCAAGAATTTCATCAAAACTTTCAATCGATCTTGGGCATTATCAACTCTAGTATTTTGGCGTTGCCAGGCACGCAAAATCTCTTCGGGTAGAGAGGATTCGACGAGAAGAAATAACATTGCGGCGCACATTTCCGTGGTGACGCCTAATGATTCAAGAGCTCTCAAATGCGTTTCCAACTTATCGTAAATCTGTGTTAAATTACATTTCGACTTGCTGAGCACGAGTTTCAATAATTCCCGGACGTAAATTTCTACTAGAAGATCGTCCCGTCCGAATCTATTTTTCAAACTTTCAACTGCTTTCGTGTAGTTTGCCGCCGTCAGCGGGGCACAACTTCGTTCGCTCTTGATTCCTCACACATCGATTGGATTAAATATTGGAACTTATCTTCGGTTCGAATTAGGGGGTCTTCGTGCACTTTCTCAAACATGCTCCAAAACTGCAACCAATCTTTTGGATCGCCGTTGAAACGCTTCAGCTCGAGTTTTGGTAGTCTAAATTTTCGCGAATTTTCTTGTGGAACGTTCACTGTCGAATTATTTCCACCATTTTCTTGGGTTACCGGTGTGGAAAATCGATTGAATGCAGCTTTTACCACTTGAAAACTAATTTTATATTCATCAGCACTTATATCTTCTGTCTCAAAATCCGCTTCAGAGCTACCCGCTTGTGTCATGTGTTCAAAAAGCTTCTTGTTTGTTCCTTCAAGTTCAGAAGCTTTTTCTGAGAGTATTGCAAACTGAGCCGTTACCACATCGGCCGATGGATTTTCGTTTTCCATTTCAGCGTTCAGTTTGCCTAAACCTGCACTTTCCAAACTTTCTTGATATCGTCCATTGTTTTTCACGAATTGATACAGCTCCACACTAACTGAAATTTTCTTCGCAACAACACTAAACTTGTCCTGTCACGGTCGGCAGATGCTGCAAAATCGTTTTAGGAAGAGTAATAAAACAACTCGAGCCTTAGAATGGAAAATATAAAAAATACTATTTATTCGAAAAATAACTAGGATAATCGTTAATTTGTTGTTGCTCGGACGATGGATGCCAAGCGACTTCGTTCATTTATAAAATTGAAGCGCACACGTAAGATCAACGCATGCTCAGTCGCAAAAACTTGAAAAACCAAAAATCATAAGAAACTACAGATAAAATTCGCCGTGGCGCTCACAATATGATCTACATTTTTCAACAAAAACGTTCGAAAATTGTAATTCTTATATAAAACACAAGCGGCGTGGACATTTTCCTATATGGGGAATTTTTTCCACATGCTTATACCCATTCGGAAATATTCCCTTAGTACCGAAAAAATTCAATTTTTATGAATTTTGACAGATGTCCACATGTGGAAAATGGATGTGGAATTCGAGAATAGCGCCCCTGGAGCGCCAATTTTTCAACGGTTGGCCTAAAATTCCGTTTCAAAATATCTAAATATTTGAATCTATCCGTAGTGGTTTCAATAAACTCCCAAGTTTCCCACGCCACACGCTGCTACACTACCCCACACCACAACGCTACCCCATACGTGTTTTGTTTCATTTGGTGTTTGTCTGAGCCCCACAACATAAACTTAGACTCGTCCGTAAAAAGGACAGTTTTCCAAAAGTCTAATGTGTGGTTTTTGTAGCTTTTAGCGAACTCCAATTTTTTTTTCTTTTTTGGTCTAAGATGTAAGGTTTTTGTCGAGGAACTCTAGCATGATGGTATCTGGATCTTCTTAAGACTCTCCTGACAGTTTCTGTTGAAATCGGTTTCCCGATTATATTAGCCACTTCTACAGCTAATTTTGGAACATTTTCAAGTGGGTTTTGTTTAATTTTCCGGACAATAAAATTTTCATTAAGTATCTGGAGTGAATATTTTTTTTTCGACCATATCTTGTTGTCATCATGTTGTCCGTGTATAGGGGGTCAATCTGACCCCACAGATATCTTCATATATTTCCTAGCGAAAATAAACAATAGCTTCGAAATTACCAAATTTACAAGTAATTTGGGTCCTATTTTCATTGTTTTGCGTTTATAAGATATTAGTTGGAGCTATTTTATAAGGCAAGCGCCATTTAAATAATAAGAATCGAATTTTTTTTAATTTTAAAATTGATTAGGGTCAATTTGATCTCAATAAACATAGAGAAGGTTAATAAAGTTCCTTCATTTTTAAATTTATTTATCACACTTTGCACAGTGGTGTGGCTTCTACCGATAACTTCACCTACCCACCCCTTGACAATAAAATTTTAAAATGATTTTTCTCACTTAAATTGGTTTTCTTTTGTTTGCGTCCCATTTTAATCTTTTCTTTTAAGAACACACACACCGTATCGAGTTCAAATTCTACTGCCCCAAAATTAAATCATAAACTGGTCATATGTTTTGTTTCTACATAAGCAAAAACTATAATTGTAAATTTGAACGAATATTACGAAAACGAACAAGTTTTATTATTATTATTATTGGAGGGCCATGGGGGCGATCAGCCACCTCGCATTGCGACCTAAAAGATCTATTGTATCTATTATGAAGTCCGCATGTTTTGGACTGATTAACATATCAGCCATTCATCCATCAGCATATGCTGTTCCACTACTTTAGCCTGTGCCAAATGGCGAAAAATGTGCCAAATGACAGAACAACTCACCCTACTGGAAAGTTACGGAGCTGGTAGATTAATCTACTCAACTTTGGTTCCCCCCTCCAATAGACGCTGAACCACCAAACGAACAAGTTTTACTAACACAAATTGTAAATTTGTACGAATATTTTTGTGTGTTGAAATATGGATGTTCGTTCATTTTTTTATATGGAATTTTCATATTTTTCCTGATTCTACAATGAAGTATGATTATGTAACAAAACAATCATATCAACATTTAAATAAAATTTATGAATTTAGGTACTAAAATATCAACTTTTAAACAAATTTAAAGTTTGTACGAATACCTTTGTGTATATCTGGGGTGCGATTATGTAAGCATTACGAGTTTCGAGTTTCTCGAAATTGCGACAAAACACGATTTTTGTATAAAATTACGAGTTCTCGTAATTGCGACTTGTTATGTTGTTCTTTTACTCGTACATCTTTTTAAGTACGACACACAAATTGTAATGATTAAAAAGATTATTTTTAAAGAAAAGAAAAGAGATTCTTTTTAAGCGTTTTGTCACAATTTCGAGAAATTCGAAACTCGTACTGCTTACATAATCGCACCCCCTGTATATCAATTTTATGAAATGTCAAAACCAACAAAAATGTTTATACAAGCCGGAGTGTGTTCATAAACTTACATTGTAATTTTCTACCCTGCTAAATACTGCCTTCCGCCTGTCATTGTTACAATATTGTTACAATGTGGAGTTTATGAACACACTCCTATACTATTGCGATACACATACAAAATTCAGTCTACCATTTCTGTAAGTACTAATGGCTTAATGCAGTATAATCTTTACATACTTCGATTTTAAATTGTAGTTTGTACCAAAAATAGTCGAAAATATCACTAACACTTATAGAAATAGTAGGTTTTTTATTTAATAATATGCATGCATACAATACGGCTTATATAAACATTTTTGTTGGTTTTGGAAATGTACATTTTTTCATAAATTTTAACTCCAATAAAGAAACGTCAATTTAAAGTTGTCAATTAAATGTCAATTTAGAGTTTTTTGCCATTTAATAACCGTTTCTTGGCTACTAAAATATAACATTGTACGTTCCTAAATCTCTGGAAATATTATTACTTCCACAAGTTCAATTACAAGTCCAAACACAAAACAACATCAATTTTTGTTTCGTGTACTTTTCACACCACAAAATTTACATTGATTTGAAAAAGCGAAAAGAATTCAACATTAGTAAACACAAAGAGCGTCAGCGACCGACGAAAACCTTAAAAATCTTCTCACCAGTGCAATTAATTTTTTTTAAACGATGTCTAATGAATTAAAAAAATAATTTAAATAGACTTTGGCGATTGAAGTTACGTTGTTTGTTGTAGAGGGAGCGAAAACTTAGGATATGGAAAAATTTACAGCCAAAAGTGTGCAGCTACCGACAAAACAACCCAAAAATCAGGGGGTAACAGGTGCTGGTGACAAAATTAGAAATAGATTCAAAGGGTCTGCTCGAATACTGTGGTAATAATTTTCCCGTTGTTGTTTTTGACATAAAACACGCTATGAAGCGCACTCATTCAAATTACCACAGTTTAAGGATCTATTACACCAAGTGTCGGTTTTTTTGCTTATGTAGTAATAGGAAATCATTGTTTCGTCGTCGCCACCGACATTGGTTCTGTGTGTAGCATATGTCTATTGTAAATTGAAAGGCGATATCGCTTGTCGTTGTCGCTCCTGTTCTATTCACTTATACCTTTATAAAGAAAGAAACGTAGAACTACATATTCAAATCCATTTGTACCAAGTATTGATTGTATCAAGTTACATTCAAATTAGAGGGTTGTTTTCCCGACTTTTTTCAAAATCCCGGGAACCGCGAGCGAAAGAACCGAATTTCCCGGGATCCCGAGAAATTAAGTAAACATTTTGGAAATCAATAAAATATTCGGAAACATCGTTTTTGATTTTAATTTTTCTTTCGTAAAACTGAATTTTTTTTCTGAGGATTCTGTACCGTTGTAGGAAATAGATGGCTTATAATTTACTTGTGATGTTAAATCAGTCTTTAATTTTCTTTCTGGATCACGAACAATCTACAATGTTTGGATAAGGGTCTGATTGCCCTAATTCGTCTTCAAATTCTGAGTCGTGGAATTAGTCTCACGAGACGTACCATTTTTTTTTGTACTTATTTCAATAGGTTTTTTTTAGGGTGGAGTTGGTCTTTCACAGGATAGTGCAAAAAACCCAATGTCATTTAGATGTAGGTACCGCTTAAATTTGTTTCACTTTATTATAGTTTTACTTCGGTAAAATAAGAGGAACTTCTGACCATTCAATGTCTTCAAAAATATTGAAACTTTGCAATTTCACTAAGCTTTTAACTTGCCAATCAATCCCTAGGAAAAAAAGATGCAAGAATTGCATTTGTTCAACACAAATCAAAAAGGTCTTAAAATTAATCTAAGGCTTGTAACTATAAGATCATTCATATTTCCAGAATAAAACAAACTCCTTTATGTAATTTTATTTTTACAGCACGTTTATTTTATATAAACTTCTACCTTCTCGAATCTTATATCGCCTCGATTCCTCTTAGCCTACTAGATCAATGGCTACTATACTCCATAAAACGTATATTAATTATTTATGGTGGTATAAACAAAGTGTCTTTCTGTATTTAAAATTATCTTAAAAAACTTTATCTATTCCGTTGACTATGACCAATGATACATTTTTCACTACACTCAAAGGAAAAAACTCAATGAAAATGTTATGTTATGTTTAGTAGATTATTTTGTAGATAACCAAGTTCCGCATCAAAGCGCCTTTGGCAGCTGAAATCTCATATACAGATTTATAGCTTCGAACCATGGCTTTATCTCTAGCAATATACAGAAAGATATACGAAGAAATTAGCAAGAGATACTGTAAGAAAAATATTACTACATAAGATGACAGTCTTACGATTAAGATAAAAATTGAACCGAAATATTATACATTAGATAAGGCAGGTGTAACAAAATGAAGGGGTGACCCGGTCTTTAGTACATATTTAAATTTCTTCTATAGTATTTAAAGAAATTAGGTAAATAATTTATTATGTAAGCAACTTCTTATGCGTGTTTAATAGATGCATTTTTGGATCGTATAAGCTCTTTATTTGATAAACATGAATTGTGACATTAAAGTTCATCATAAAGAAGTTTTAAAATCATACAATTATTGTAAAAAAAAAAAATTCAGATAGAATAAATCAATTTTGAAATATTTATAAAAAAGAAAATTATAAATTAAACATTCCTGGGATTAATGATCAAAATCCCGGGAATCGGGTTTATACAAATTTACCTATTTACCTCGAAAACGTCCCTCTAATTCAAATCAAATCGGTCCCTCTAATTCAAATCAAATCGGTGGCATGAATATGATAATATTATCGTATATGAATTAAGATCACTATAGTGATCGTTTAACTTAACTAGCAACTTTAACTTAACATTGTTACTTGTCCTTAACGGTTGTTCATCCGAGGTATGAATAAATAAAAATGTTTAAAAAATAAAATAAAAACAGTTTCTTCCTTTACTTCCGGACTAGTGCCGGCGATTTCCACAAAAAAAATTCAATATGTAATTACAGTGAGTCATGGTATAAATTGATCTCAGTTCAATTTTTTTAAATCTAAATCAGTTTTTTTTGGCATTAATAGAACACGATAAATGACATATTACGCATTTTTGGTGCACTTTTTGCGAATCAAATTGATTCGTTTTTGAAATAGAAATCTTGAGTCATTGTTGCTTTACAATCCACCAATCGCAGCACCCGCTAGTATTAGGTTGGCAACAAAATTGTTGTTATTCGCCACATATAATAGACACAGGTAGAGAATATAAAACAAAAATTCCATACAAAATCATAAAAACAATTGAAGCCGTTCTCGTTTGTTTTTTGTTTTTCTATATTTATCAACGGCATATTTGTTGGCATGTTTTTGCCGTTGAGAGATTTTGTTATCAATCACTTCAAATATTTTTGAATTTTGTACACTTATTTTGTATAGATCAGTAAGTAAATTCACTTTGTTTTAAAATGTTATAAATACAAAAAAAAATACAAATTATCTAAATTAATTGTAATTAAAGTTCAATTTTCAAGTTTCATTCGCACAAAAATCTTATTTCGACAACTCATATAACTCGTCATGACAACATGACGAAAACAAAACAAAGAAACATAGGCGTCCCATTATATTCAATATTAGGAGAGGTTAATGAACAAAGTCACATATGAGAAAATTTTATTAGTTTTAATTGACGATTGGAAATAGAGAGAAAGTACTACCTATCGGAATAAAATAAAGCTGTAACACCGTACAAAAATTAGCATCAGCGCTCGCAGAACGATTGAATTATGGTATAGTGGAATTTTTTTGAAGTTGTGTAGCCGACAAATATTTTGACTAAAATCACGGTTCCAATCGTCAATAGTTTAGCTACGTTGTAAATTATTATTTTTATGTTCATAATAGTAACTGTAAACTATTATAATAATAATACTTATTTGTGTTGTACTTACTCAACACACATACTTAAGTATTATTATTATAATTATATACATTTACAACAATAATTATTTTATATTAATTACGCACCCTGATTACCCTGTATACTAAAATTACTACCTGTTATCTGTAATTGATAAAATATTTTTGTTTATTTTGAAATATATATTTTATAATAAAAAACCTTAAAAAAATATGCAACGCCACTGGAAAAAAGAAAAAAAAGAATTGGTCGTTGCTTCACTATTTTAGTTTAGCTTCTGTTCTCTTTGTAATTTTTCTAGGGTATTCTCTGATACATTTGTTTTTAACAGTAAAATTACCTGTTTTTCTTCATTTTATTCACTAGCAGTATAAAGTTTACCGATAAGTGTGTTTAGTGTGAAAAACAAATATTCTAAAACGTGAACCGTTATTTTTGCATAATTTTAAATGTGTAGAGAACAACATTGGCGGGCATCTACTTCACGAATATCAACTTACTTGCCGAACAAAAGCCCACGCTAGACGAAATATTTATAAGGCACTCGGTGAGGATGCGATAAAAAGGAGTACTGTCCAAAACTGGTTTAATAAATTCAAACAAGGAAATTACTGTTTTCGAGACAAGCCACTCAGGAAGACCAAAGCTCAGGCAAATGATACCATGCCTACCAGTCCTCACATACAGCTATAGACAAAATTTTCCATCGCGCTGGCTTTAACGTAAAGAAAAAGAAACAGAAACGTTTTGACATGGCAAAACAACTGTTCGAACGACAAAAAAGAAACAACCGTTTTTGGATAGAATTCTCACATGTCACTAAAAGTAGATACTGTTATTTAATGGAATTCATTCTAAACAGTGGCTCTTAAGCCTGTTGAAGCACCCAAATTAACAATAAATCCACATCGCCATTTTCCATTGGGAATTTGTGGAAAATGGTCAGGCTGTTACTGCAGACCTATACCGCTCACAATTTCAACGATGAATATCAAGATGATTGTATCTTTACGTACCAAGCCGGAATTCACCAATAAATGGCGCCATTGTTTTTTTTTTTTGACATCATTTTTTTTGCGGACATCTTTGATTTTTGTTGTCATTTGAAGAAAACTGCTGCAGAATCACATCGAATGTTTGTTGAAGCTTATGGTGAGCATGCTCTTGGTAAATCACAATGCTACGAGTGGTTTAATAAATTCAAAAGTGGTGATTTTGACGTGAGAAGCGAAGAACGTAGAATACTACCAAAAAAGTTTGAAGACAATGAATTGCAAGCATTGTTGGATGAGGATGACGCTGAAACGCAAAAACAACTCGCGGATCAATTGAATGTGTCACGAGAAGCTGTCTCAAAACGTTTAAAAGCCATGAATGAAAGACAACAGGAAAATCAAAAAAACCACTTGCGAAATGTTGCTCGCCAGATACAAAAGAAAGTAATCGATCGAATTCTGACTGGCGATGAAAAATGGATCTACTTTGAGAATCCAAAGCGCAAAAAGTCTTGGGTTGATCCAGGACAACCATCGACATCGAAGACAATGCTCTGTATTTGGTGGGATCAGAGAGTGTGATTTATTTGGAGCTTCTAAAACCTGGTGAAATCATAAATACTAAACGCTACCAACAACAAATGATCAATTTGAATCGAGCTCTGCGTGAAAAACGACCAGAATATGATGGCAACACAAAATGATTTTGCTTCATGATAATGCACCTTCACATAAAACAAAACCGGTTTGGTTTTGTTAGGAGTTTGGCTGGGAAAGGTTTATTCATCCTGGTAATAGCCTGGATGAGGCTACATGCGATTACCTATTGTTCTGGTCATTACAAAGCTCTTTGCAGAGAAACGGTTTTCCGAAAAAGACGACGTTAAAAAGCACTTTGACGACATATTTCGCTGGAAGTAAATTCAATGCGAAGAAGGTTAGCCGCAGTTACTGAAAATGAAGAATTTGGGACAAATTATTAACATATATAAATTTTTGTTCTAATTTGGTAATAAATAATTTGGGCGGTTATTAATATCAATGTTCAAATAGAAATTTTTTGTATTATTTTAATTTATATTTTTCAATTTGCAGAAATTTTAGATTTTTTTACGCCGGCAAAAGAAATAATTTTCGGTTGTAAAGAAAATTCTGAAAAAATCCAAAAAAAAGTAGAGTTGAAAATATACCGATCTTTTGGGTGCGCTCGTTTTGTAACTGAATAAATATACTGATATTTTCTTTCCCTTGGTCATCAGTGAACAATAGGAACGTCAGTTTATGAACATTTTTTGCAGCATTTAGCAGGGTATAAAAACATAAAGTTAGTCTTTTTGATTACAATATTGTTCGGAGATTTTTAATATAATATGTAAATCAATCAAACAAAGAACTTGCATTAAGATTTTGTATTACGTGTCAAACTCATAAACTCATGACTCGTCACAAGCTATGATACTTTTTTTGTTAATGTATCATCATTATTTACATCTTCAAGCATTTCTTTAGGAACATCAATATGAGCGTGTTTCTGCAAATAAAATTTATAATTTTGCAATGAGCTTTGCTGGAACACATCTCAAAGCTAAAACACCACTTAAAATTGTATTTACTGTACATTTCCATACGCTAATTTATTCAACAAAAGCCCTCTGGCAGATAAATGCGGATTTTCTAACAATCTATTTTGTTATCGTGTTTTATGTTGATGGGCGCCCATTCTAGACCTACTTTAAACAATTGATGCTAATTAAAAAAACAGTTGCTCTTGTTAAACATTCATCATCGAATGTTTTTTAATGTATTTTTAATGTTTCAGTGGCATTAGTTTTATTTTTAACATAAAATTTAATGAAAGTTCTTTGTTCGATTGTTTTAGGCATTGTAAAAATAGTCGTAATGCAAAAAGTATAATAAAAACAGGCGCCAAAAAACTAATTGACAGATCAATATAAAATTTGGAGGAATGATCGACAATAGCATTATTCTAATATTAAACTTTGAACTTCTGATCTAGTCTTACAACTTTTTGCTCAGAAGGTTATAAACGACTTATCTAATGTCGTTTTCGATTGAATCAAAAAACCACTGCGAAGGAGAAAAATTTGCTTTTTTTGCTTTTAGTTTGTTAAAACATTCTTCTGAGAACCAAATATGTTTGCTCGAGAGCACTTTTTAGGAATCTCGATTTTTCCGTAGATTTACCCGTAGGGTAGGTTTGTAATTCTGAATCTGTCGTTTGGCTACTTGCCGTTTTCAGTTTGAAAACTTAATATCTCTATTATTTATGTAACTTATTAATATGGCTATTATTATATTTGCTATTTTCTAGTGTCTTATAAAGGGTTTTCCAATAAGAGGTTTCATTTTGATATTCATTTTGCAAAATTGCGATTGTTTCGTTCCTTGTGTGGCACGTAGCGCCGTCTTGCTGAAAATAAACGTCGCCCACATCAATATCTTCCAATTCCGGCCATAAAATCATTAATCATAGCTCGGTAGCGCAATCCATTCACCGCAACATTTGCACCAGCCTTATTTTCGAAAAAGTAAGGTTCAATCACACCGCCAGCCCAAAAACCGCACCAAACAGTGACACGTTGAGGATGGAGAGGCTTTTCAACAATCATTCTTGGATTTTCTGAGCCCCAAATGCGACAATTCTGCTTATTAACGTAGCCTCCGAGGTGAAAATGGGCCTCATCACTGAAGATGATTTTTCGATGAAAATCCGGATCATTTTGATGCATTTGAAGGACCCAATATACCCAAGGTATCGTACCATTTTTAGTAATGGCGTAGTTTTTACTTGTCAAATGTCAAAAGATGACAGCTTCAAAATTGACAGCTGCCCAAATAGCAGGCTATTCAAAATGAAAAATATTATTGGAAAACCCTGCATTTGGACATATAACCCACAAACATAAAAGGGCAATGAGATGTTTTTGTTCGATTGATTGACGGCGAAATTGAGATTGCTTTTCAATAGAGGGGGAAAAAATCAATCGAAAACGACATAAGTATTTCAATAATTATTTATATAACTAAGCATTATCAATTGTGATAAGCTCTTTGTACAAAACATACAGAGTACTTTATGTAACATAACATTAAATTTTATAGAAATGCTACCTGCTTTAGAAGTGTTTCGTCACAGTTTAACGTTTCGTTTTACCATATTTGCTTTTGCCCCAAAATTTTGGTATAAATACAACTTTGGCTATTCATCTTTTATATGTTACTTCGACATTTAGTTATCCAATGAGAATTTCCAAAAGGAAATGTGATGATTCCATAATAATTCCCAAAACAACGAAAACAATGCATTTAATTTTTGTTTAACTTCGAGGTCGAGAATTACACAACACTTGTATATTGTAGAGCTCATTTGAATAGATAAAAGTCGAAAACAAAATTATTCAATAACAGAAACGGGTCTTGCCACTTTAATTATGCAATCGGCGATTTTTTTATTTTATTTAGTTATGATGTCACTATCCGTCAGTGACATCATATGAATATTTATTGGGGCATTATAAAAATTAAATAAAAATAAATAAAATTTGATTGATGATCAATGTTTTAATTTAAAGAGCAACGCTTCGATTAAGGTTTTTATCAATGTCGTTTAAAGACAATTTATGGTTGAGTTTTGAGATTAAATGACAAATATAAATTATTGTCAATCGAGGGTTATTTAAAATATAAGCATTTATTTTTATTTTTCCATTTCAATTTATTGATAAAGCTTAGTATGCTGCTCAAGCGAACTAAATTTTTAACTCGGTATCCGCAACTTTCCACGACATCCCAGATATTTTAATATAATTAATTTGAGATTATCATTTTTTTTTCGTGTGACGTACCGATCGGATCAGTAAAATCGTAAGCGAAATTTAGTTTTTATTTTGATTTTTAGCTATACTTAGCTAATCGTTTCACCAAATTTACATATGTACATATGTATAAGGAAAATTTATATAGCGAAATGATTTTGCAAGTTTTGAATATCGGCCGCGATCTATAAAAACTAAAAACTCGAATTTATATAGCACAATCCATTAAACATGATATCATCGGTAATACATACACTGATACCATAAACAATCATTATTAAATGATCAACCATATATGTATGATTTTCATGAAATTATTTAGTCGAAAGCTAAATAAATTCAAAATATATGGAATTTATCGAACCGTAACCAAACAACATTATAACGGGAATTTGTTTACATTATGTAGACATACGACATAGCTTTACATATTTTGACTAAAAATATTAACAAATGAACGATTTGAATATTAATCATAAGGTAGAATCAGACATTAAAACCTTTAAGCCGGCTATAAAGCCAAAGGAAATCACTGATTTTAAAGGCAGCTCATACAGAAAATAATTTACTTACCCCATGATTCTGACGTAAAGCCCTGACTAAAATACAGTCTTAGGTAAAACTTTTTCTGTTAATTAAGACTTTTACCTTAGTTAAGACCCATTCATATTCTATAAGCAATGACCGAGGTCAAACCGACAATTTTGCTGGTGTTAATGATCTTAATTTGATATTTCTCTTGTAGCAAAATGATGTCGCTTTTTCAATAAAGTGCCGTCATGCATTTTGTGTACCGGCGCGTTCGGCATAAATGTAAATGCATTTAAAATTTGTTTGCTTATTGATTTTCCAATCGTGAAAATATTTCAAAATAAACAAATTAAAGCTGAAGAACTACTGAAAAAAGGAACACATTGATATTTGGCAGGTCTACAAATATTGGGGTGAATTTGGAACCAAAAAATTAGGTCTTGCCAAAAAACGTCTTAACAGCGCATATACACGAATCCCTTTGGATGATCATCATGGATGAATAAATCAAAGTGAATTCATTCAAAAATATATTTTTGAATGAAGAGTGAACTATTTAGTTCAAAATTATTTCAAAACAAAATTCAATTTATACAACGACAGTTCATCTGAAAATGTTGGTTAGATACTAGTAGGCACTTTGGTTGAATTATCGCGAATATTTTATCCAAAATGAACAAATATTAGAACTCGTTCAACTTCTTTCACTGTTCATCTTCGATGATCAGTCTTGATGAAAGATGCATTTACACGGGTCATTTTGGATTATTCATCCGTAAAGATCATTCAAAGTGATTCGTGTAAATGCGTCTTTAGCTAAGACATCCTATTAACGCGAAGCCTCATGCACAAATGTCAAAACCAGTTTTTAACCAAATTGTTTCATTTGCAATATCAAAATTAATAAAAAATGATTCAAACCTTTAAGTATCACCTTATTCATAGAAAATTTTATTATTATTGATTTAATTTCATGCAAAAGATCACAATTTTATGTTTTGACGGACGAATTTAACTTTTGAAGGCCGGCAAAATATAAAATTGCGGATTTTTGAATTAAATCAATTTTAGTAAAATTTTCTAAGAATAAGATGGTACTTTTAGGTATGAACCATTGAGACAATAATTGAGTTACTATTCTCAGTCCGGTTCGAGATTTGGAGGGCCCTCTCCGAGGAGGGAAGAGAGGAATAATGAAATTGACCGACCAAACGGCGCAGTGATTAAAGCTGCGCATCTTTTATGTCGCCACTATAGGTTGGCATGAAGCAATGCAATGTGCGGGTGGTTTAAACGAAAACGGGTCTGTAGGCAGGCGTACGTCCTCGATTTGGCTACTGCGTAAGGTAGGACGTAAAAAGCGAACTGCGAAAGAGTTGGGAGTTCCTTCAGCCCCAGAAAAAGATTTCAGAGTTAGAGAAAAAAAAAAAATAATGAAATTGTCTGTGATTTAGCAAAACGGGTCTATTGAATTTTTCTTGTTTGTCGCAATAATAAGTCAACCTCAGTTTTAGTTATTCGTACTATGTGTTATTTTGTATAACGCCTTTGACACGTTGTGATTTAATAAATAAAATTTAGTAAATTTTTTAAACTATCGATTTTAGCTAATCCCGGTTTTCTTTCTATACTGCAGGTGACCAATGTTCAAACAATTTTCCGAGCTTAGGTGTTCAAATTATTTATAGGAAATTGATTAAAAAGAAAAATTAAAATAAATTTGAGGTAACGTTAATGTACCATATTCCGGACTATTAAGGGTTTTGAAATTTTAAGTTGATTTTTTAGTTTGTGGAATTCAAAATATCCATGAGATGACAAGGTTAATAAAAAAATATAAAGCGATAACTTTCATATTAACATATGATTTATTTACAATAAATTGATTTTTATATTATTGATAAATTATTCAGCACTGTTCTGTCTGTAATTCCGTGCTAAAATTTTGTCATTTCCACTAATTCCGTGCTAGTATGTACCTTATTACGTGCGTTGTATATTAATTGTGAGCACGTGTACCTGTCTCAAGTAAAACCAAAATAAAATACATAATTAAATAAATATTTCAAATTTCAAAATTTCTTGAAATAAATCAAACGTCGAAATCTTTAATGACATAGACTCCTCGATTATTTAGCAATAAATGAGGGTTAATTTTTTTTTATTATATCTGTGGCATCATACGTTAAGATATCACCTTGATCAGGCCAACGCCAATTAATCCCGCTCATAGTTATAGTTTTCACTTCGTATTTAATTGGCTTCTCATTAACCACGTTCGTGACAATTCCGGGAAAATTTTGTCCCTCACATGTAATGACTACATACTCTCCCACTAATACGATAAGATGTTTTAGGGGATATCTTATTTCCTTTCTGGTTGATATTTCTTTTAGCCTCTTTTGTTTTTTTTTCAATTCAATCTTTTTCCAGTTTTGATCGTTTTTCTTCTTCGATACGCTTTTGATATTCGATGTATTCATCGGCTGTTGCCACTGTCGGAGTTAATTTTCTTTTAACTAGTTTCTTTACATCATTTGATGTTGAAGTTTGTGGCCTAACAAATGCATTTTTAAATGGAGTTGGAAATTCTGATGCTTTTGAACCACTTGCTTGTATATTTTCCTCAGCTGTTTGACTGGATACGGATGCAACTGTGGTCTTCATCTCTCCTGAAGAAGAAGGTACAGCTCTTGGATCATTCATTGACTCTTTCCTGTTCGTATTGTTCTCATTGTGTTCTAGAAGATCTGGTGTGTCGTTTTCGCCTAATAATTCATTTACAATTATACAGTTTTCTATTGTAGAACCATTATTCGATTCAATTATGGTTTTATTAGCTTTCGGAGTTGAAATGACTAGGCTTCCATTCATTCCCTTGTACTTCTAGATCGATAACTGTGACATTCTCGGTATTATTATCCAAATCAGTTTTAACGCTTTTCCAGAAGTAATATAAATTCTCATATTTTATATCTCCTACCCATTCATTAGCACAATTCAAAAATGTATTTAATTTGACATTTTCTAACCTTTTATCTAATAAGTTTGCAAATTCGTATAAGTTCCCTTGGTTTAATGGTGGTCGCCCGTAGTTATATGCATTAGTAGAGGTGTTAGTATCCGAACCTTCGTTTGCCGTAGACTTTAAAATTTTTGCATAATCTAGCGCGTTTGCGTCGAACGGAAATAATCCACATGAACGAAATGCATTTTGAATTATTTCCGGTTTGAGTGTTGATTCAATACAACCTTCAAGAAGTGAGCCAAACTCTTCACGTTTTAAACGACGTCCATCGTTTTCCATTCTCCAGGAATATACTATTTTTCTCCAAGAACTCTTGAGACTGTGGAAAACAGCTACATCCATGGGCTGGGTTACGAACACCGAACTGATGGTTTTCATCTTTCCTCTCGATTATCGTATTTAATATTTTTAGCAATAGCTTCTCAAACAGTTTAGACCATAACTGGCAATAGTGAAAGTGGCTTAAGACGAAGTTTCATGTGATGATTTCCCAGGTTTTGGGATCATGATTACTTCTGCAATTTTTCACAAACTGGTTACACATTTGATTATAAATGCTGCATTTAAAAGATTGGTTAGCTTTACCGGGGCTTTTTTCCTTAGTAGTTCTTCTAAGATTGCTGCAGTAGTAAGATCGTAACCAGGAGTTTTTTTTCGAATTCATGTATGGTAAACTTTTATCTCATGCATGACTTTGTTTTTATTATTCCTGGTAGTATTTCTTTACTTTCTTGCCCAGCTTGACCACTACTTAATTCGGTTTCCAATCAGATATTTGTTCGAAATGTTCAGCAAATATTCGAGGTATATCTTTAAAATTTCTATTTCTCACCTGATATTCTTATTGGAGGAATTGGCAAACACTAGAAAAAGTAGAAAAATAAGAAAAACAAAATAGAGTTCAAACTCGCTAATTGTAACCCTCGAAAACTGTAACAACTCGATAGTTGCATCTTAGGAAATTTGCCTCTAAAAATCTTTAGAATTGCAAAGATTGGAAATTGAATTTTGATAATTGCAATTTGTTGTTTGTTTGCATTGAGGGGGTCCTAGTATATTGTTTGCTGAAAAATTATGGGTTTCTCATCAACTAGGAACTTAAAGCCTGATTTCCATTACGAAAGTATTTTGATCAGTAAAAATAAAGCGAGATACAAATATAGATTTACTTGAGGTGTGAGAGGGAATTTTTTTTTCAGTACTGAAAAAAATGGTTTTTACTGTACTACTTAACCATAATTTACTGGTGTATAACCATAATTTACTGAAGAAAAATATGAATCGAAGTATATTTTGTCAGTATTTTACAATACATCTACATACAGATTGTGTAAGGATAGAAAATTTTCCTCGCACACTGAAGCAAATACTATAAAAAAATGAAGTTAACCCCAATTCGATATTTTTATGGTATAAAGTGACCTTTGGATAAAAACACTCCAAATAAATTTAATATATTTACAGAAAGTTTTGTGACATACATATATATTAAGTAAATTATTAGTAATAAAATATTAAATTATTATTTGTATTAAATACCTACTAGCTATATTGTAATTGAACAAAATTTTACAAAATTTATTGGTTATGTTAACAAAAATCTGTCAAAATATAACCATAAAATTTTGCTATAAAAAAAATTACTATCTTTGTCACTCTAATGGAATTTTTGATTGTCTTAACTCCTCTGTCTTTTTCAGTAAAATATACAAGTCAGTAAGATTTTCTCATGGAAATCAAGCTTTACTCATTTAATAAACCAAAATTGAACATTCGCGTTGAAGCATGATTTACACGTTCCAACAATGTTTCCCAACAAAAAATGAAGAGATTAGTATATCGCGAATTTCATTTGAAAGACAAGAACAAATATATAAACAAACAAAATTTTGTTGGACTTTTTTCTTTTTTTGTTAACTTTGTTTCCATAAAAAATTTTTTGGACTATAAAATATACTCGACCCGAGTATATTTTATGGAAACAAACAACAACAAACACATTAAAAATGGCGATTTGTAAAATTTTTATAGCGCTTTAATTTTATTTTTTAAAATTTTTATTTAAAAATTAAAATTTAGGTTCGAACAGTTTTCATTTTAGCCAAGAAAAGTCGTAATTTTGATAAATAAAGTGGTCGCTGCGGCATTCGTCAAAAATTACATTGTCGATGTTATACCGCCAAAAAATTATAGCATGCCCGACATTTTGGTTTTATTTTTTTATAAATATTTGTTTAAAAA
This sequence comes from Tipula vernalis, assembly GCA_958295665.1. Taxonomy (NCBI): domain Eukaryota; kingdom Metazoa; phylum Arthropoda; class Insecta; order Diptera; family Tipulidae; genus Tipula; species Tipula vernalis. Next base: position 178,656,679 of record OY282560.1, on the reverse strand, counting down.
TGGAAGTTTACTTTCGAAAAGCTTTATTTTAGCCAGAAAAGTTGTAATTTTGAAACATAAAGTTGTATTATCGCCCTATTCGACATCGTAGATTTTATACCGCCAAAAAGTTATAGCATGACCGACATTTTTGTTTTATACTTTTCTCTTTTTATCGCATGTAAATATTTTCTATTGCGTGTAGCTCTAAGTCTCAACAAAAAATGTTGGAAAAACATTGTTGGAACGTGTAAATCACGCATGAAGAGTTGAATTTTACAAAGCAGACGCCTAATCGGGATATGTTTTATCGTCAAAAAAAAAAAAAGTTCTATTCCAAGCTAATTGAACTCTGATAAATATTGTATGTATGTACATATTGCAGAAGCAATAAAAGGATATGCGGCTGTAAAATCTATAACTGTTGAACGCCAAAATTCAATTTCGATTTATTGAATGGCGTAACATTCGTTGTTGATAAGAAATTAGTCCGTCCTAAATTTGGTATTCAGTTTCAACTCAATAATGCTCCCATTAAACAAGAAAAATTTTTGCCATCAAATTAAACAAATTTTTTGAATATAATTAGTTATGCCTCGACCAAGGCAGAGTTCCAAATTACCGATTATACTTCCGGTTTAAACCTGTGGGGATTTCAGAGCGATAGAAGATTCTTGGTATTTTTTAATAAAAACAGATTATGGACACACAATTTTAAATTTAATTAATTTACTACCTTATTCTCATTAATTTTAATTTGCGCCAACAATTTTGCAAGCAAGCTTTATCAATTGATCAATTCTACTTTTCCCCAGAATACAAATTTAAAAAAAATTATGTATATTGAAATAAAAAGCTTAATAATTATTATTTGTTTCATTTTTTATGAGGTTGTGTTACATTGCAATGAAAATCAACAATTTTAACTATTTTCGTTAGTCTACGAGTAGCTAAAAATCTAAAGTAGCTGTCAATAAAGTCTTCAAACAAGGTATAGTTGCAGTTAGGGTTAGCCTAGGGTTTCCTTAGCAAATTTATTTTCTGATCTCCTTAACCAATCAAATCAATTAAATAACTAATAAAATGCGATAGGGTAAAAAACCGATCTCGTGAATCAACTAAAATTACAAACATTTTTGTTGCTTTTTTATGTTTTTTTAAGATTAAAATTAACACAGATAAAACTAGAATATTTAATGCAAAATTCAAAATTTTTCGGTAGAAATAAAAGTTGCGAAAATTATTATCCTCAACTGTTTTGTAGTCAAAATTCTGAGCTTCATGAAAAAATCAGCAAAAAATTAGGTCATTGCCCTTGTTTCTGAAATAAATTAGGGTAAACTTCATTTTTCTTCATTCTTGTCGTTGTTTCGACATTGATTTTAATAATTTTAATTTTTTCGGTAAAATTTAGTACTAACAGGTAATTAAAATAAAAATTATTGCTTAAATCTTGATCGAAAATTGTACCAGAAATCAGTGTCGAAGACCCTGAATATTCGAATTTTTCTTAAGCCTTTTTTATCAAGAGCTTAAAAGGCAGAAACTTTAAATAATTGTACGTAGCTCTGATAATTGTAGCCGTAAAAAAAAAAGAACCGAAATGTTTGTAATATCAATTGCTACAAGTTTTATTTGAAGTTGACAGTTACTTTAGGTTATATTTAAACAAAAAATATTTTACTACCTTTATAACTCCTCCGGAACGGCCTGAACAATAATTGTCCGTTAGGCAGGCCACACACGTACAGTTTTAACTGTGCAGTTATAATTGTCAGTTTTAACTGTGAACTGAGATGCACACACACGTTCAGTCTAATCCTTCAGTTATTATCATGGATTTGAATGAGCGGAACGATTTGCCTGCTCTCGGTGTGGTTTTTTTAATATTAAAAAAAATTAAATAAAAAAAAATTCTAAAAAGTGGTGCAAGAATTGGCTAAAAGGAGATAGGCGAAAAGAATTAAGTGAAGAAGGACCACTAGATTCAGGCTCTTAATGAATCTGATAATACCACTGGCCGGTACAAGATACATACTATCAGGGCTCATTGTTCTCCCTCCTAGATGTTGAAGTCTTTGCTGGAGAATGGCTGGGCATTGGAACAGAACATGTTCCGCTAATTCCGCTTCCAGACCGCACAAGCGGCATCCATCTGTCGTACTTAGGCCCATCTTATTAAGGTGATACCTTAAGGGGACATGACCTGTAAGGAAGCCAGTAAGCAGCCTCAACTCAGGTTTCCTAAGTTCAAGACACTCCTTAACCCTGACAGACGAATGTGATATACATTTCTTCGCCTGTCGTAAACCTGGAATTCTGCGCCAGCAGGAGGACTTTTGAAGATCCTCCCAGCGTTTTACCGCTGTTTTAAGGTGTCCCTTAGTGACGACGCAGAAGGGTGCTGGTCCAATAAATGGAGAGGCAGAACCCTCACGGGCGAGGCCATCAGCTACCTCGTTTCCTTCGATTCCAGTATGACCTAGCACCCACATAAGTGTTACCTAATTTGAGCCTGCCAGATGTTTAATAACCTTCAGACAATCCCATACCAGCTTGACTCAACGGTACAAGACCTAAGAGCCTTTACGGCCGATTGGCTGTCTGATACAATATAAATCTTTGCATCGTTTAGGCCTTTTGCTATGCCTATCCTAGCGCAAAGTTCTATAGCAAGTAGCCTTTGCATGAAAATTATATAAATAGTCGAACTAGTTTTGTATAATTCAATGTTTTAATTATTATATGAAACGTACTCTCATTTCAAAATTTCGACAGAAAACTGAGAACTGTGCAGTTAAACCCCCACACACGTTCAGTTCAGATACGCGTTTCAATTAAAAATATAAACATTTTAAAGTTCTCAGTTAAACTGTACAGTTAAGTTTAACTGAACTGAAATACCCACACACGTACAGTTTAAACTGGCAGTTTTAACTGAACAGTTAAAACTGTCAGTTAAAACTGTACGTGTGTGGCCTGCCTAAGGCAGGCCACACACATACAGTTTTAACTGACAGTTTTAACTGTGCAGTTATAATTGTCAGTTTTAACTGTGTACTGAGATGCACACACACGTTCAGTCTAATCCTTCAGTTATTATCATGGATTTGAATGAGCGGAACGATTTGCCTCCCTCTCGGTGTGGTTTTTTAAATATTAAAAAAATTAAATAAAAAAAATTCTCAAAAGTGGTGCAAGAATTGGCTTAAAAAACGAAATTTAACTTCCCATATAAATTTATTAAAATAATTAAGTGAAGAAGAACCACTAGATTCAAGCTCTTAATAAATCTGATAATACTACTACCCGGTACAAGATACATACTATCCGGGCTCATTGTTCTCCCTCCTAAATGTTGAAGTCTTTGCTGGAAAATGGCTGGGCATTGGCACAGAACATGTTCCGCTGATTCCTCGTCCGATGCCGAAGCGGCATCCATCTGTCGTACTTAGTAGGCCTATCTTATTAAGGTGATATCTTAAGGGGACATGACCTGTGAGGAAGCCAGTAAGCAGCCTCAACTCAGGTTTCCTAAGTTCAAGACACTCCTTAACCCTGACAGACGAAGGTGATATAAATTTCTGTGCCTGTCGTAAACCTGGAACTCTGCGCCAGCAGGAGGACTTTTGAAGATCCTCCCAGCGTTTTACCGCTGCTCTAAAGTATCCCTTAGTGACGACGCAGAAAGGTTCTGGTCCAATAAATGGAGAGGCAGAACCCTCACGGGCGAGGCCATCAGCTGCCTCGTTTCCTTCGATTCCAGTATGACCTAGCACCCACATAAGTGTTACCTTATTTGAGCCTGCCAGATGTTTAATAACCTTCAGACAATCCCATACCAGCCTTGACTCAACTGTACAAGAACTAAGAGCCTTTACGGCCGATTGGCTGTCTGATACACTATAAATCTTTGCATCGTTTAGGCCGTTTGCTATGCCTATCCTAGCGCAAAGTTTTATAGTATGTAGCCTTTGCATGAAAAAATTATATAAATAGTCGAACTAGTTTTGTATAATTCAATGTTTTAATTATTATATGAAACGTCCTCTCATCTCAAAATTTCGACATAAAACTGAGAACTGTGCAGTTAAACCCCCACACACGTTCAGTTAAGTTAATCGTTCCAGTTAAAAATATAAAAATTTTAAAGTTCTCAGTTAAACTGTACAGTTAATTTTAACTGAACCGAAATACCCACACACGTACAGTTTAAACTGGCAGTTTTAACTGTACAGTTAAAACTGTCAGTTAAAACTGTACGTGTGTGGCCTGCCTAAGGCAGGCCACACACGTACAGTTTTAACTGACAGCTTTAACTGTGCAGTTATAATTGTCAGTTTTAACTGTGAACTGAGATGCACACACACGTTCAGTCTAATCCTTCAGTTATTATCATGGATTTGAATGAGCGGAACGATTTGGCTGCTCTCGGTGTGGTTTTTTTAATATTAAAAAAATTAAATAAATTGGCTTCAAAAACGAAATTTATCTTCCCATATAAATTTATTAAAAGAATTAAGTGAAGAAGAACCACTAGATTTTCTCAATTATTTGCGTATGACTGAAACAATGTACGAAAAACTGCTTTCATTAGTATCCCCTTTGATTAAGAAGAAACATACAGTCATGAGAAGAGCAATATCTCCACATGGAAGATTAACTGCTAACTTGAGATTTCTAGCAACAGGACGGGCATATGAGTGTCTCAAGTTTTCGAAAAGAATATCTCCTCAAGCACTTGGAAAAATTATTCCAGAAACATGTGTCGCCTTATATGTTTACATATTTTATAAATTAAAACATATTTATTTTTTTTATTAGGAAACATTTTTTATTTTTATAAATGAATCGAAATGAATTTAAAAAATCGACTTATTGTTAGTATCAAATCAATTTTTGTTTTCACAATCTTCTATTCATCATCATTAAATTGTGAAAAATAAGAGGATGCTGTTGTGTCATGAGAATAGAAGGACGAGGTCCAGTTGTTTCATGAAAAATTTATCGAACAAATGGACGGATTTCTGATGGCGGTGTTCTTCAGAACACATATTTCTTTGAAAATCTGGTGAATGAGAATTTACATATTCCTCAGCCTGACGATGTTTCCGAGAATTTCAAAAATGTTCCGTCTGTTTTCGTTGCGGACGATGCGTTTCTTCTCAGAACGGATATTTTAAAGCCATTTAGGCAAGGACAATTAGATTCAGCCGAAAAAGAGGTTTTTAACTATCGATTATCTCGAGCAAGGCACATTGTCGAAAACGTTTTCGGGATACTTGCCTGACGGTTTCGTATTTTTCAAAACCAATTAATTTAGAATCATTCAATGTGGAGAAGATCATAATGGCTACTTGTGTTTTATATAATTTTCTGATTGAACATCAATCTCGTAAATACGCCCCTGCAAACTGTTTGTATCAAAAAAATCGTAATGACGGGTCTATTATTTCTATTGGTTGCGATAGTTATCAATCAAACATGATTCCACTTCAATGTCGTCGAGGAAAAATTTCTATTGATGCAAAACAAATTAGAAATAATTTTATGAACTATTTCATGAATGATGGCATAATCCGATTCAACTTTTCTATGTTCTTTGCGAAAAGCGGATCTTAAGCTATTCATTTTTGCTGTAACACATTTTTTTTCAGCACCAGGTTCTGTTTCTTTTAACTTAATCACTAACTTGTTGTAGGCAGCATCTTTTTTGGCACGGTCATGAAAATCACTACATTTGACTTGCCATAATCAAGGTGCGGATCTATATATGTATTCCAATAAAATCCTCAATAACTTGGTTATGTTTACGTGACATGATGTTCATTTTTATTTACTTCAAAATAAAATGGAAATTTTATAAATAGTCGAACTAGTTTTGTATAATTCAATGTTTTAATTATTATATGAAACGTCCTCTCATCTCAAAATTTCGACACAAAACTGAGAACTGTGCAGTTAAACCCCCACACACGTTCAGTTCAGTTAATCGTTTCAGTTAAAAATATAAAAATTTTAAAGTTCTCAGTTAAACTGTACAGTTAAGTTTAACTGAACTGAAATACCCACACACGTACAGTTTAAACTGACAGTTTTAACTGTACAGTTAAAACTGTCAGTTAAAACTGTACGTGTGTGGCCTGCCTAAGACTTTTTTTGTTCTGTGAGCGAGGCTGAGTATTATACCTAAGACAATCTGAAAAAATGTTTCCATTTTCATTGAGATTTTTGATGGTGCAAGGTTAATTAATTAATAAATAATTTTTTACAATTCTTTGAATCTAGTTTGTGTTTAAAATTAATTTCAAAACGCCGTCATTTTTGGTACAAGCCACTTTTAAAAATTGTTCATTAATTAAATTTGATGAAATCTGAAAAGAAGAAAATAATAAAAAACCGCATTGGCCTAATCAAATTTTGTTTTGTTTATTTTTACATTTTTACAAACCAACAAAATAATTTGATTAAATTTAGCTTCCCTGAGAGACTGTTTGTTTGTTTGTTTGTTTGTTTCTTGATTTATTTTTTACCGTCCTACCTTACGCCTGGAGTAGCCAAATCGAGGACGGGCGGCTACAGATCCGTCTTTGAAAACCACCTGCACATTGCATTGCTTCATGCCAACCCGTAGTGCTGACATGAAAGGTGGGTCGGCCCATGGATTCTGCACTCTCAACAGGGGGTCATAGATGTGTTCATCTTCATCACCGATCGCAATCAGATGATGAAAAATCCCTTTTGCATCCCGCCCCTATAGGGATTCGAACCCGGTACCTCCCGATCCAACCGCCGCAGCTTTAACCACTGCGCCGTTTGCTCGGTTTCCCTGAGAGACTGTAAATACTATTTTAAAGTGTATCGAGCACAATTTAAGAGAATCTCTTCATAAATTAACATTCAACACCTGTACAGTATGTATTTGAAGTTATTTTTGGACGCATAGTTATGATTTAAACCATTTTACGTAAATAATTATATGTACTAAGGATCTCGGTCGTAACGACATTTTTCAAAACGGAACAGAATATTTTGAAGTAATTTACACTTATGATAAAAAGTATATTTATAATATAAACTTTTATAGGTTAGACAAAACGAAATTTTCTAAATACATTTATTCTTCATAGATTACAGCTTAAATATAAAACAAACTTTTTTATTTTTAAAATGTGACTGATACTTTAATTTGAAATTAATAAAACAGAGAATGCATCTTTGAAGTGCGAAAAATAATTGAGCAATTAAATGGTAAGGACAAATCATTGCTTGAAATGACCGGGTTTATATTGGGGCGTAAGTAAGCGCGCTCCATAATCTTAATAGTAAAAGCATCTTGTATAAGCGAAAAAATCACATGAAGAGGCTTACGTTTTCAAATTGTCACATAAAAATAAAGGCCCGCCAACAATTGGGGGACCTGAAAGCGTCCAATCGTTCCGGAATAAGGTTATTATCAGAATACCGAAAAAACAGACTTGAATACCGAATAACTTAATTGGAATTGTTAAACATGGAGTTACCAATATAATGGTCTATGGCTATAAATAAGCGAGGTTTCGGAAATTTAGTTCTGAGGAAAACAATGAATTGGTTAGATTATTTAAATATTTTGCAAAATAATTTGTTTACCAACCAGCGAAAATCATTTAGCTTTAGGTAGCGACTTTGTTTTTCAGCAAATTAATGACTCCAGACACATCAATGAAGTAACTAAACTTTGTTATGTAAAAGTGAAGAACCATCTGGGCCAGACATCCGCAGACTCCAGGCAAGAATCTAAATTCCTAAGCGAAACCCTCATAAAAAAGAATAATATTTTTTGTAGTGAATTGAAATAAAGGAATTCGAAACCACTATATTGAAAACAAGCACCAGCTTAAGATTTTACAAGAGGAATAGGGAAAATTGAATTAGTTGCCCCGTTTTGGTGGACATAAACTTTTTCGATAATTTTTTAGGACATTATATTGGTAGCTGACCGATTCAACTGTCACAATTCCACTGGAGACAATTCCACCGGGACAATTTCACTTGACACATTTTCAGTAGAGAACAATTTAACTTGTATACTTCAACTTGAAAAATTCCATTTGCTTATAATTGTTTAGCATTTTAGAATATTTAATTTGCATAAAATATTTACTTTAACTGCAAAAGTAATTGGACAAGTTAACAGAAGGGTATAGCTCCACAAAAGGTAAATTAACAATATAATTCAGAAGGTGTTTCGAAAATTATTCCTTCGAATATGAAAGCAATCCCAGAAAAAGCGAATCTTAAGGCGTAAACATGGCACTGGTAAAAAGTGTCCATTGTTGTTTTACTTCAGAATCATACTAAAGTCATCTCACGCGTATAACATCACATCACGAAACTCACGTGTGACAACACGGTTTTATTTTCTACAAATTTACATATTTGTGACTCGCAGAAACTCACTTAAATTTCATTCTAGAGGATTTGTTCTGTTTATATTTGAAAATGAATGAGCTTTTAATAGAAAAGTAAGGAAACACGTAATGTAAGTATTAGATATAGACAATTATAGAAAGAAAACCTGTACAAATACTGAATGGGTCAATTATTTTCCTTCACTGAGAACTGAAAACTTAGCCTCAGTTTCCATTTCCGTGGTTGAAAACAACAACAAACTACCAGAGCGACAATATACTAAAGGGTGCTGTTTGTGCTGTTGCACAATAGTTTGAATAAAATCAAACATGTTTGATATTATTTGTGTAATGATTGCTGTTGTGAAACTGTTTGATACGAGTATGACGATGTTTGGGAGTGTTGTGAATATTTTAAGGTGTAATGGCAATTACTTAATATTATATTTCGTTTTGAACATTCGTATATGGCACAAACAACTAAAATATCCAAATTAACGGCTTCTGCATACATTTTCATTATTTAATAACTATCTTCCGCAATTTGCACAACTATTGTTGTTGCATAAGTATTGTGCAAATATGGGTATGTGCACCAAGAATGGTTTGTGTAACACGATGTTGTAGATCCGGCATGATAGCAGTATATTTCTAACCATGATATTACGGTTTAAATTTATCATCGTTTGTCAACGCGCCTTTATTGTTATTTAATGATTTTCGTTAGGTTATTGTTCTGTGTAAAATTGTGTAGGTATAGATCTCTTATAACTCTCGTAATTCTTTCACTATAACATTAAGTAAGATTAACTTAATTGAAGGGTACCATATACGATCAAAACATTTGTACAAATTTTTATTGTACAACATCACGTTGTGCAATCTGTTTGCCGTGCTCACATACGTGCAACGACAATTGTGCAAGTTTCATTTCCAATTTATTAATGCACAAGGTACAACGGGAAAGATATAATGAAGTACAACATCACGAATATAGGCCTACACGTATGAAACAGTTGCACAACAGCAAACGTTGCACAAACAATTTCAATTTCGCAACATGTTTGATTTTATTCAAACTTTTGTGCGTCAACAGAAACAGCGCCATACATGATCAACATGTTTGCACAAAACTCGTTGGGGTCTTAAGGAGTCCCCTTAAGGCACAACGGCAGAAGATATAATGTTGTACAACACTCTCAAACTTCTACATCTCTGTGTGAAACAGTTTCACAACAGTAATTGTTGCACAAACAATCTCAAACATGTTTAAATTGATACAAACTGTTGTGCAACAACACAATTAGCGTCATGCACGATGAACTTGTTTGCACAATAACGTTTATTGCGCAAATTGTTTCATTGTGTATGGGGCCCTTAGCGTAATTCAACTTGAACAATTTAACTAGTACATCAGACGCACGAGTGAGCAAGTTGAATTGTACAAATTAAATTGTGCAAATGGAATTGTCCCCTCGTGAAATTTTGTAATTAACTGACTGAAAATATGTCCAGCGGAATAGGCCTAGAATCTTTTTTTTAAATATTCTATTTTATTTTTAGTATATTGAAATTAAATAAATCTATTAAGATAATTGTTGATAAACTGAAACAAATAAATTTATAGTTTTATCACATTATCTAAAATTTCAGGGAAGGGTAAAGCACACATATAAATAAAAATCATTTTGGTCTGTTGGTTTTTTTATTTTTTTTATTCGATGATTTGTGATTTTATATATTTTATATCTAGGGTGGGCCATAATTGAATGAACATAACTAAAAGAAAAATTTTCAAAATTACGGTTGATATTTTTTATGTGGTGCAGTGTTTCGGTCGAAATGTTCATGTCGAATGTTGGCATTCAGATCGGCAATAGTTTGTGGAAAATTGATGTAGACCCTGTTTTTCGGACAGCTCACAAAAAACAATCTGGCAGCCATATGATATCGCCAAATTTCGAAATGTCACGTCCACGAAACATTTCACGCAAAATGGTAATTGTTTGAACGACTGGTGGCACGATTTTGTTGAAAGTAGAGATCTTCCACACCAAGTTCGTCCACCTCTAGTGCCAAAACCGATATTTGATCGAAATGATCTTTGAGTGCAAACAACCGAAGATTTATTTTCGTAAAATAATTTAAGCATTTTTGTTCGATCTTTTTACGTTTTTCGCTCCATAACAAATTGTACTCGTCTGCATTTAACAATAAACAAAACAGAATGAGAAATGTCAGTAAATACCAAAATTCCACTACCTTTTGATCGTTCACTTTATTATGGCCCACCTTACACAATGTTCTACTGTAACATTATAATAGTTATATAATATTATGTAACGTAATATTAAAACTGTTTTAAAGATTAATAATGTTATAACATTTCAAAAGGGGTTTGGAATGTCTTTCCCGATATACTAACGGAATCGTAGGATTTTGGAACCCTGAAATCCAGTTTAGAATCGTTTCGGAAGATACTGTTATTGTACTGTATCGGAAGATACTGAAATATCCTGTTTTACACCACTACTACTTCTCTCTCTTTTCTCTCTCTCTTTTTTCTCTCTCTTTTTTCTCTCTCTTTTTTCTCTCTCTTTTTTCTCTCTCTCTTTTTTCTCTCTCTTTTCTCTCTCTTTTCTCTCTCTTTTTCTCTCTCTTTCTCTCTCTTTTTCTCTCTCTTTTTCTCTCTCTTTTCTCTTTTTCTCTTTCTCTCTCCCTCTTTCTGCACAAAAACACACGACGAAGTTACAAAAAAATGTGATGATATTCTCAACTCGACGTAAAACTAAAATTTTATTGCAGATGGCTTAGTGAGTTTGTTGTGGCCGAAGTATTAGATCTACAACTTTTTAACACCATCCTCTCTGCGGTGACAACAAATCGTTTGATCATTGATTAAAGCGATTATTTGATAGGAAAGTAGGCTGGAATCAGTAGGAATACGCTAAGTACGTAAAAAATCAAAACACTTCATAGCATTTTGCTTGCTTCTGTGCGAAATCAATTCAAGCAAAAAAGTTTTATCTTTAAATATATCTTAAAAGAAATCACAAAATTCAGAATTTAATTCGAAAATCGCTCTTGCATGACAAAATATAATTAAAAACTTTTTAATCGATTTACATTTTTCGTTTTAAAATTTTCACTCGCCAAATAAAAATCCCAAAATTTTCTACTGCACATTGTTTATGCCGTGCCTCACATAGGTGTGGCGCCTATTTTCAAATAATATACTTTGCCATATTTTATATTTTTATTACAATAACCTAATTTATTTCGGTATATGTACATACATATATACAAAATTTAATTAAACTCTTCACAATCTATTAACCCTGACCTGCTGACTGTAGATCAAATCTTATTTAAGTGTGTCTATATAAGTAATGAATAAATTCTTGTGCGATGAGTTAACGAAAAATTGACAGAAAAATAATTATTCAGATTCAGATTCATTAAACAGACGTGTGATATCTATATGAATAAGTTTGTATGAACAATATTTTTACTGAACATTTAATGGGTGCGTACTGGTTGTTTATCAACATTAAATAGTTAATTAATGGTTAGAGAAAAAAACAGCTCTCGAGTTTATAAATTTAAAATTTCGTTTATTTCTTACAATCTTACTTTCTTTGCTATTCAATGATTTGTGGTGTTATGATTATAAATTGAAATTGATTTGATATGTTTTACACGGGGATTATTACGTTCAACGTTTAAGCGAACATTGCAGGCATTCCATTAGGGAAATGGTTAATCTTTGAAAAATTCTATTTAATTAAATAATCAAATTTTTAAGTTTTGTTATTTTGCTTTGAATGGTATTTTTTAACTGCTTGGGGCTTTATTCTTGAATCGTTCCTACCTAGGGAACTCACAAAATGTAATCGAATCTTACAAACTAATTAAATACATTAACATGTTCCTAGTATAATTACTTTTATTTAGCTAGCTAGCTAGATGCAAAGGATACTTTGTTTTAAGTCGCCGATATCTGGGCCTTTTCAATATTTCCCTGGCTAAAGCGTTAGGATGTTGCTCTAATTTCAACTGGTACTTTTTGCTGTACTGTTAGATTCTATCTGGTACTGTTTCGATGTGTAAATCATGATGTATATAAGTATGTTTATGTTACGTACAAAGTAGGGTACATTTACCATTGTTCTTAGTATTTTTGATTGAATAAGCGGATTCCCACAATTGAATGCCATATCTCCAGAGACGTTTAAGTATTTTAAAAGTTTTATAAAATTTGTATGTTTTCATTAAATAACTTGAAGCAAAAACACATCATTTTTATTTTGGATTCCTAAAGGAAACAGTGAAAAGTTGTACATATTACTAAACAGCTTCGAAAACATGATGACGTATGATTACGGCTCTATAATCCAGAAGGCTCTGGTATAAGTCCTTTATGCCACACTTCCTGATTTCAGGTATAACTCTATGAACTTATTCCACGATTTGAAAGTTTCTCTCTAAGTCGAGTTGGCTTAAGTTTTTGAAGGAGCATTTTTTGAATAGCTTAGTGAGAGTCATTAGTAAATAATCCGTTCTCATTATAGCGTTTAAAATGTACATTATTGGTTTAATATCATTTTTTCGGAAGATTTTAAAGTATTTTGCCACTTATCAGATCATGCTCTAGTGTTTTTTTTTTGAATCGGTGGTCGCTTGATTTTCCTTTCCACTTAGCTCGTTGATTCGCTATGAATCTAGGTGACAATAGTTTTAGAACTTGTCAAAAGTCTAGAAAATCAGTTTAGAAAATCGGAAACTTATCGTATCTCAGTTGTCCAATAAGTCTCAAATGGCCAGTAAATGGGCCATTCAGTTTATCCCCTTGCATAGATTTCCACAGTTGTTTTCCTTTGAAATGGGGGTATTTTTGGCGTTGTAGTCACCGCAAGGAACTTTTCTTCCAGAGTTTTGAAATAATTTGGAAATAGATGTCTTTTAATTGAATGTTTCGGTGGACACCAAGATACGAAGCATTTCCCCGTTCATTCCTCCAGACAGATGCTAATTTCTTGGATATGCTCCTCACTATATTTTTGGAGTTCATAATGTCTTGTGCTGTTCTTTATATTTATATCAGTTCCAGCATCTGATTTTTCACAAGGATGCTGAGTGTCGTAAAAAGTGTATCCTTTGATTTTGAGATGGCTCATAGTTGCAAAATGTATTTCAGAAATCAGTATAATATCGATATTGTGTTCAATAAGGAAATTGTGTACTTCTAGTTTATGTTGCTCTAAATTCGCTGGTCGGACTTTTGAATCTTTCTTGATGGAAGGTCAAATAACATTATTAGTTAAAAATTTGATAGAGGCCTTAATAAGAGAATGTGATAAATAGTGAAATGATTCAAAGATCATTTTCCGAAAGCTGAGTGGAATGACCGGTTTTGGTATAGCTATTGAAACGTCACAACAAACAGTTTTTGTTGTGTTAAACAAGAGTTTTAATTATTTGAATTCAAAACTTGCGGTACTGGCTAATAATTCTCGAAGCTCTTCATCGTTTACTTTATTATTATTATTATTATTGGAGGGCCATGCGGGCGATCAGCCACCTGGCACTGCGACCTAAAAGATCTATTGTGCTGGACCCTGCTTAATTATCCGTCCAGTCAATATTCAGGTTCTTAATGAACCTGACAATACTGCCTCCCGGTACGTAATACATACTATCTGGGCTCTATACATACTAGCTCTCCCTCCTGGATATTTACTACAGCATGTAGTTCCGCTAGAAAGACGGTATCATTGGAGCCCAAGGACTTCGAGAGGGCTGTCCCACTCCCGTATATTCCTACTCCTGCCCTGTATTCCGTTTGATTTTACTCTTACGAGTTGCTGGGAATTGCAAATCGCCTGTAGGTCACCCAGCTTTACTACATGAAGGCTAAATAAAACTGGAGGGTACCTGGTATCCAGAGTCCGCATATTTTGGACTAATTAACCTATCAGCCATTCATCTATCGGCATATGCTGTTCCACCTTAGATTAGGGTTTCTTGTCAAGATTTTCTGCTTTAGCGCCGTACTTTAGGCTGTGCCAAATGGCCAAAAATGTGCCAAATGGCCTTAGTTACCAGTGGTTGCCGCGAGGAGGCAGTACGTACACTTGCGAATTGTAAACAGGTTACCCCTTACACAATTATACCCATCACGCAGCTGCCTAATGACAAGACCAGAACAGTTCACTTGATGCTCACCCTACTGAAAGGTTATGGAGCTGGTAGATTAATCTACTCAACTTTGGTCCCCCCTCCAATAGACGGCAAACCACCATCGTTTATTTATTTATGCATCTGCCATTGCCGCATAATCAATATTTTCAGGGATACAAATTTGATTAATATGTGAGAGAGTGTGTGGAACGACACTGTTCATGCCTGATATTTGTTGTATATACGTATCTATATTGAACGGATGGAGACGTGGAGATGCTTTATCCGGATTTTGTTTAAAAGCGAAAATCAGAGGTTTATGTCAGAATAAGCTGCTAGCAACTCTCTGTCATAAGCACTATATCTTTGCTGTGTTTCATTGAGACATACTGAAAAGAAGCTGAGGGTTGACATGTATTTGAAACGTAGTGCTGAACCACCGCCCCGATTGCCGTATCCGATGCGTCGACCATAAGAGCTATTTTTGCTGTAGACGAGTTATGTGTCGGTAAAGTAGCTTATCATAACTTTTCCTTACAGTTATCGCAAGCTTGTAGAGATGCTGGCGACCATTGAATAGGATTTTTACTGTTTTTTTTTTGTAACATTTCAAGAAATTGTTAGGAAAGTTTGGTCAGATGCTGCATTTGGAACGAAACGTCTATAAAAGTTATTCATACCCAAAAATCGTTTGAGATCATTAACTGTATCGGGACGTTTATAATTTTTAATAACTTCGATACTACATATTTTGAGCGGGCAGAATGTCTTATTCAGAGACCGTATATCCTAGGAATTTTGTGTGAAGCGAAGACGCACTTATCAGCTCATATACATTAGAGTATAGCAAAAGAGCTGAATAACTTAAAAATAAAAATAAAAACAACACTTTATAACAACAATACATAGCTTTGACTTTAAAGGTATTAAGTACAAATAGTACAAGTGAGGCCTTACATTAATTGCAAAAAACCATGATGCTTGAGAAAAACATTTAATTTTGCCGGGTGAATTTTTGGTGTTGGCGGTCCTAAACTATGAAGTGGCAGTTTCTGTTTTATTTTTAATTTGTTAATATGTTGTTAAGCCACCTCATCTTACACGATCTATTATGAATGAGCGCCTGCTCAAAACAGATTGTGTAAGCATGGGGTCCCTGTAATGCCAAATTTATGTTGGTAAATAAATAAATAAATAAATAACACTTTCACCCAGAATAATCGCCAATCTCAAGCTTCACGTGAATCTTTGCTAGAAACAAGTATAAGCCTTTGTTTCTGTTGGTTTCACTCAATCATCGAGAAAATAAACATAGAACGACTTCCTTATCTGACATTACCTTTTCTGTTGGTTTTTTGGTTGATATCTGTGTGGTTCGAGCATTTACGTAAATTTTAGTTTAGGAAAAAGAAATGAAAGAAAACTACGACACAAAAATTTAGGCCTATTAAAACTTCAAGTTGGTCCGACAAGTCTTGAAGGTGCGGTATCGGATAGCTGTCTGGAACTGTAATCCCGTTTAGTGCGCGGTAATCTCCACGACGCCTCCATTCCCCGTTCTTATTTTTTACCAGGTGTAACGGGCTGGACTATGAACGGGAACTCGACCAGCTTATCCCTTGTTCCATCATCATTTCGAATTTCTATTATGCTATGCTTAATTTGTCCGGTGCTAACCTTCGCGTTTTGCAGCTGACTTTTGGTCAGATCGTTTCCAAACAATGACTGTTATTGTGTTAGATAATTTTTGAAGCTGTTTAAATTTTGGGTAATTTTCGGAAATTTAGCTAGTAAATTTTGAATTTGTGGTTTTAGAGCCGTGTTGTCAATGAATGAAAGTGTCAAATTTGGTACGAAAGTTAAATCTCCTCCAGTTTTTACAGTTTCGAGGTTTTACGCTGACCGACTATTTGCAAAAATGTACATGCCTGGACACATTTTTGTGCTTTCTCCCCGAATCGAAAGTGGTAGTAGCAAGTTTCGTATTTTGGATTTACCCGAGATCGTGAGTTTGAACTTGTTCGATTCGCTGAATTTAAATTTGCACTGTTAGAATTCGACCGTACTCGAACTTGAATTTTTATTAACGCCGAAATTTCATCTATCATTTTTGCCTTCTACAATTTTCCAAAATCGTATGCAAATTTTGCGTATTGTCTGATCTAAATTAATTTTTTCTATTGCATCGACGCGTGTTTGCGACATTGTTTCCACAATGTTGTCGCCTCTTTCTGGCAAAACTGCTAGCAACACATCGTTCTCAAAGGCTGTTAATACCATTTACACCTGCTGTGGGAGTAGACACATCCATTGTTTGATCGGTTATTTTCCGAAAGCGGTTCTGGCGATATTCGCGAATCTAGAGCGCTCGCCGCATGTGAGTACTTTGTGACTTAAGCGTTAATACCACCTATCATATACTGCTGTTCCAAAATGTTATACCAAACGAACGGATTTTGCGAAAAAAGATGTTGGGGAGGTTTTAAAGCCACGTGCTGAATTTGGTTATGATTTAGTGAATTTAGGGGTGATATAATTTCAATCGGCGGAATCACGACTTCTTGCCGATTACTACTTGCGCCAGGAATATTTGCGGATTGTGCTGATTCTTGAAGCTGTCCGAACCGTGCCTCAATCAAATTATTCAATTGCGAGTTGGTTAGAGTGGTTGTTTCCTCTGTTTCGACCGCACTGTTTTTCATATTCCTGGTTACTGCGTTGGGACTATCGCGAGATACTACCATCGCGTGCCGAAAATAACAAAATAATAAAAACACGATTGTAAAAATGAATAAACACACCGCACTTTCAAACATTTTCGATTTACCCGAAATCGAATTTTTCGTAAATAAGCATTTACAATAAAATACTGTGGCTGCGGTCGAATTTTCGGGTAAATCACTTACCACGGTAAATATAGATTTTTAGTGTTCGTTTTTTTGTTAAATTACGCATTTTTTCTATTTTATGCTCGTTCAATTGTTATAACAATAAAGAATAAAGTATATCTAAACGTGAAACATTTACCATTTTTTATTTCGTTTGGTCTCCATAAAAAAGAGGTAAATGCATTTACCAAAAAATATGGCATCCTAAAATTTAATTTAAAAGGTACTTACAATATTCTTGAAGCAGGATTATTCCGAAATGTTGGTTTTGCAGACGTCTCCGGATGATGTTGTGTACCTATGACCTCAGATTAATTTCGCCGACCTCCTTTTGCTTTTATCTGAGCGCTTGCCGTTGATAGGGGCTGTGACCTCATATTAATTTTGTCTCCGTTGGTCGAAACTGTTATTTTGTATCGGTGGTTATGTTAGCCAGACTCTTTTTTTTGTCGGGGTCACCAATTTGGGGTCCTTTTTGCCTATTAGGGCGATTTTGGTCTAATTTTTTTTCATGTATTTTCTGGTCAATTGGACTCTTGTGGCAAGTATTAAAACTAAAAATTTGGTTAACATTTGTTTAACCACTGTTTTTTCGGACATTCTTTTTCGAAACTTTATTGTGTGAGCGTCTCTTTTTATTTAGTGAAGTGTTTTATAAATTTGATTTTAATTAATTTTTATTTCTTTTAAATTAATATTTTAATAATTTAATTTTGATTTGTTTGTTTTTATCAGCCGGGTAAGTCTTTTCATAGTTTCTTTATCCACAAAAACAATAAATTTATCTAACACAAGCAAGGAGGGGCAAAGTACGCATTACTTTGAACCTCCACCATTTACTTCTGCTTTCTCTGATTCTGAAGATGACGAAATAAATACAAAAAAATCCAAAATCCTTTTTAATAATGACATAATCGTAAACGGTGAATATGATAATAATTCTAATAAGGAATTTAAAAGAAAATATAAAAAAAATTACGTCGCAAATGTGTCAAATAAAGAAGTAGTTCCTACATTATCTTTTTCATCTATACCTATTGATTCTTTTAATAACTCAAACATGACGCCCATCACTACAGATAAAATTAATTTATATAACCGTTTAGATACCGGCCCTTTTACTGTATTTGTTAATAAAGAGAATTTAAACCTAGTTAATTTCAAAAACATCAAAAATATCTCAGGTATTAGCAAAAATGTGGTTAAGATTATTTTTAATAAATTTGAAAACGCAAATAATTTCGTCAAATCAGAAGCCTTTAAAAAGTTTGATAGCTATACGACCTATACACCTAAAAACTTCACATCTTCAATTGGCATAATTAGAAACATTCCTGTCGATCTCTCTGTTGAGGAAATTCCAAAAAATATAAAATCGAACTTCCATATTTCAAAAATAGAAAGAATGACAAAATGAAATAATGTCACAAAAACAGGTGAAAATCTTGAAGTAGTTAAACTCACTTTTGATTCTGGAACTATTCCATACAAGGTCACTCTATACGGCAATATTTTGATAAAAGTAAACTATTTCATACCAAATCCATTATTCTGTAAAAAATGTCTGAATTACGGACACACAATTAAAAAATGTAACTCAAAAAATAACAGATGTTTAACGTGTGCAAAAATTTTTGAGGACGACCACAAATGCGACAAGAAAGAGTCTTGTAAGTATTGTGGAAAGGGCCATTCAACTAACTTTTTCCGGTGCAATGAAAGATTCAGACAGAAACAGATTAAGGAGGACATGCTAATAAATAAATCAAGTGTCAGGGAAGCCAAAAGCCACCTTTTCGGTATGCAACAAAAAGTCCCCAAACAGATAGATTTCACCAACGATATCTCTGCTGAAAACCAAGCCTAGTCCAATAACAACTTAATGAACCCTGACTCTAGAAAAATTTAAATCCTAACTGACTTAGTGAACGAGTTGGGAACCTATCGTAAGACCTGGTGGTCCAGGGAACTGGGAACCTATCGTAAGGCTTGTAGGACAGCCTTTAATAGAGCCAAAAATACAAGGGAGGCTCAGGATTGCGACTCCTATAAGGAGAAACTCGGAATTTATAAGAAAGAATTAAGAAAGGCACAAAGGAGGTCTTGGAGAATCTTCTGTGATAAAATGGAAGAGGTATCCGAAACCTCCCGCCTTAGGAAGATTCTTTCCAAAAGTACAGCTAGTCCGAGTTTTTTGATAAAACCGGATGGATCTTGGACAGCTTCTAGTGGAGAATCTCTGGAGCTTCTCTTCGAGACACACTTCCCAGGGAGCTTTGAAGACCTGTTGGTGCGTAGCAATCATCAGGAATCACTGTCAGTGTTCTCAGAGGATATCGTAACCAGGAAACGGATCCTATGGGCACTGAGGGGTTTTAAACCATTTAAATTGGCTGGTCCGGATCAAATTATACCAGCGGAACTTCAAAACAACTCAGTAATTATTCTTCCCTACCTGGAAGTTATATTCAAAGGGTGTTTGAAGCTGTGCTATATTCCTAGGTATTGGACGGATGTCAATATGGTGTTCATACCGAAAGCGGGGAAAAGCTCACATGTCTATCCTAAGGACCTAAGACCAATAACTATATCATCCTTTCTTTTGAAAACCTTGGAAAGGCTGCTGGATGTATATATCAGAGATAAAATAGGTGCCAGGAAGTGGGCACCGTCTCAGCATGCGTACAAAAAGGGTAGATCTGTGGACACTGCTCTGCACGCCTTGGTGTTTACGATTGAGAAATCGATTAATTCGAAGGAATTCTGTTTGGTGGCCTTCCTGGATATAGTGGGCGCCTTTAATAATGTGAAAGCGGAGGCAATCAAGGAGGGATTGTCATTTTTGGAGGTGGACGTTCCTCTGATAGGGTTAATCAATTATATGCTGGGAAGCAGGATTGTTAGCTCGAAGTTGGGGGACTCCACCATCAAGAGGCGAGTAACTAGGGGAACCCCGCAGGGGCGGGGGTCTGTCCCCTCTTCTCTGGAATATAGTGGTAAACGGGTTACTACTAGAATTGGAGAGAGGAGAGGGTATTGAAGTTATCGCTTACGCAGATGACTTAGCTTTAGCTGTTACCGTGAAATTCCTGGGCACGATTGTAGACGTAATGCAGAATGCGCTTACCATCGTTTCGAAATGGGCTGGCAAATGTGGACTTGGTATTAACCCGTCCAAGACAGAGCTAGTACTCTTCACTAAGAAATACAAAATCCCGGTAGTTGTCCCTCCTACCTTAAATGGCACGAGACTTGCTTTTACTGATAGAGCTAGATATCTGGACAATATCTTGGAAAGTAAGCTTAGTTGGAAGCCCAACATGTTGGAGAGAATAAACAAAGCTAATATAGCTTTGTACTCCTGTAGGAACGCCATTGGTCATAGATGTGGTCTGAAGCCGGAGCTGGTACACTGGCTCTACACCGCTGTAGTGAGACCTGTACTCATGTACGGGATGGGTGTTTGGTAGCCAGCTCTGGACAAGGTAACTTATAAAAATAAGATTGAGAGAGTGCAAAGAACGGCTTGTGTGCTTATTAGCGGGGCATTGAGGCCGACACCGACAAGTGCCTTAGAGGTCATGTTGCACCTTCTTCCGGTCGACATTTTTGGCAAACAGATGGCGGCAAATACGGCTGTAAACTTGCAGCCGTCTCTCAGTGGAGGTGTCTTAGTATAGGACACTCTACTATTGTTAGATCGTTGAAGGATGAGCTGGCGAATCTTGACTACAATAAACCTACTCTACGCTTCGAGAAGTTTACGCTTTAATTGAAAACCTCTCATGGAAAATTGATCCCATTAATTTACGAAGTGACCATCTTCCAATGCTTATTGACTTCAAACTAAACTATTATCAAAAAAAACAAACCACAAACTGGTCAAAAGTATTGAAAGATTTTGATCTAACATCTAGAAACAATCATTTCTGAAAACACCTCTATTATCACAAATAAAAATACTTTCAAACCAAAACCTTGGTGGAATGACCTTATACAAAGACTATTTAACATTAAAAAACACAAACATCTAATTTATAATTCAAACAAAAACATTTTTACCGTTACTGAATTAAAAAAATCTGTACAAAAACTTAAATTAACAATCAGAAGAGAAAAGAAAAAGTCTTGAAACATTTTTTTGATGAGCATCAATCATAAAACTAATAACTCTGATCTCTGGAACAATATTAATAAAATTAAAAATAAAAAACAATCCAACTACAGAATTTTAGAAGATCCCTTACTAGCAAATAATTTTTTAAATTATAATTTTCCTTTCTCCTTTGACTCCTCTCCTAATCCCTCTAATAACCTCAATCCTAATATTAATCCCGCGGAATTTAAAAACACTGAAATTCTTGACATTATTAAAAACTCCAATAATACTGCTCCAGGATATGATAAAATCTCATATAAAATCATTAAACAATTAATTTTCACTAATCTTAACCTAATCAATATTATTACAAATTATTTTAATAACATCTGGCAAAATCAGATTTACGCTACAAAATGGAAAACATCAAACACAATTGCCATTTTAAAAAGGGGGAAAGATGATAGAAACATTATTAACTACCGTCCTATTTGCCTGTTACCTATTTTATCAAAAATCTTCAATAAACTCATCTTAAAACGAATTAATGATCATCTAATCTCCAATAATATTCTTAGCTGTTACATTTTTGTATTTTATTGAAATGTTTAATTTCATCAACTCCTTCAAACAACAAAACAAAAAAATTGTTTTAGTTAACATTAATATCTCCAAAGCTTTTGATAATGTAGATAAAAATATTTTATTAAACATCTTTAAAAATTTCAATTTCCCTAATAACATTACACATTGGATTTCTCAATTTCTTACAAATAGAATTATTTCTATTCAAAATATCAATCAAGCTTCCACCCACTACACTAATAAAGGCATTCCTCAGGGTAGCTGTTTGAGCCCTACCATTTTTAATATCTATACCACTTCTTTACACGACATTAATAACTCCTCTATAAAAATTTTCCAATACGCCGATGATATTTGCATTGTAATTTCTGCCGATAATCATGATAACTTAGAATCAATAACAGTTTCTACTTTACTCTCATTAACGGATAAATTACAATCTTTAAAATTACACTAAATTTAAAAATTAATAATATCTACACATCTGTACAAGGCGTAACCGCATAAGTCAAATTTGATAATTTTTCTAGAGACGTAGAAAAAGTTGAATATTAAATTCATTTTCGTTTATGCCGACTAAAGCTACTACGGCTTGCGACCACAGCATTTGGCCACAAGGCTTTACCACTTAAGTCAATCATTTAGTGAAGTTAGAAAAGAGCTAGAAAACGTTACACACTGAAAATTATTTTTGTCTTAAGTCGACTTAAGTGGTTATGCCTTGTGACCACAGACATATATACATATAAGAAAGATTAACTACTAAAATACTGGGCACAACTTTAACTAACAGACTTTCTTTATCAAATTATTACACAAGTTTAAATGCAAATATTTCCAATTCCATTAACTTACTTAAAACACTCATCCATTTCAATGGAGGTGTAAATCCTGAAACAACGATTAATATTTTTAAAGCAATCGTTAAATCAAAACTTGAATACAGATATGTTTTTACAGACACCAAATATAAAAAAGATCTTAAAATCTGTCAATCTATTAAAAATGCTTGTCTGAGAGCTTGTTTAGGCTTTTTAAGAACTACTCCGATTCCGGCTATTTTATCTGTATCCCTAGAAACATCTTCAGATCTGAATTTTATTAAAAAATCATTAATTTATATTACAAAAAATCTATATAATAATTCCAAAATTGGTAACGACATTAAATTTAACATATCTCTTCCTAAACTTAATGACTTCTAACTATTCTTTTCTTTCCAAAATTAAACCATTTCATATAAAACAAACTTCTCCCACTAATTTTATCATTATAACAAGTATTGAAGGATTACAAACAAAAATCTTACTAACCATTCTGAACAATATGCGTTATCTATGGCTGAAATTAATAAATATAATAACTTTGCAAACATTTTCACAGATGGTTTTATAATTAACAATAAAGTCGGAATTGGAATTTTCGTTGAGGATAAAAATTGGAACTTCGCCATCCAACTAAATAAACCCTACTGAATGACTAAAAATATCGAAACCATTGTTATCAAAATTTGAATTACCGTATCACTAATTATCAAAAACAATAATATTATCATTATTACTGACTCTCAAAGCTCTTGTGTTTCCTTAAAAACGGCTCTATCACACGATACAAATAGACACTATGAAAATCAAATTATTGACACTGCCGGCCATAATCAATTTAAAAATTTTGTCATTCATTGGTTCCCGGGTCACTGTTGCTTAAAAGGAAATACTGTAGCAGATGGTTTAGCAAAAAAAACAGTTTTTTCTCCTTCTCATTTTCTTGATAATGATGAACATACTCTTACAGACCTTTTTAATGTTATCTCCAGATCTTTGAATAATAAGTGGAAGGAAATCTACACATCGATGTGTAATTCATTTGGTCATTTTTATAAACAAATTTGTCCTTCGCCAAGATCATCTTTCCTCTTTAAAGACTCTAATTTTACATTCTGTCAAACCAGATTAATTTACAGGTTAATCTCGGGTCATACAGTTAACAAAAAATTAAAATCCCTTTTGGTACTTGAAACTACACCTAATTGTGAGATTTGCAACACGGTTGAAGATAACGAACATATTATTAACGATTGTGAATTACAAACTGTGAATTAAGACTACGTTTAATTTTTATTGACTCATTTTCATACAACGTTGTTTTCGTTTTGGAATCATTTTATTTTTATTTGTATTTTTTTTAAAACATTATATTACTAAGACTTATGAATATTATATAATTTAATTTAAAAATTTAATTTAAAAAAAAAAATATGAATTAATATTTATTTTCTAAACTTTTATTAGTAATATGTATTCTTTCATTTCTCTTCATTTAATAATTTTCATTTTCATTTAACCTAGTTTAATTATTGAGTTTTATTCAATATACAATTATGCTTAATTTAATTTAATTAATTTATAATTCATCTAATTTAAACTATACACACTTTATTCAACCCTTCAGAACCTCCCCTGAGTGGTCTCTGGAAATCTGGGCTATTCTCAACTCACTGGTCTTATGGATTGGAAGATCTGACCTGAGCAAACTTAAAAACAAACAAACACTGCTTTTTCTTTCTTTTTTTTTTTTGGTTTAACTAAACTATTTTTTGGAATATCTTGACCTAGAATAATATCTGGAATATCTTGAAAGTAATAGAACTATTATACAAACATCAAACATTGGGTTGCATCGTTATTCAAAATAAAATAATCCCAAAAAATCAAGTTTTTTAACACTAGAAAGACTGAAACTTAGTATACACCTATATTGCCCAAAAGCAGTCAAAATTACTGCATTGTGAAAGAATAACTAATTTGTAGAGAAATTTGTTTAAAATTAATTTTTATTATTTTTTATATTATTTACAGTTATATAACAAGTTATTAGTAAATATTAACAATAAAAAAAATTTACTTCACTAAAAAATAATTTATACATTATTATTTGTACATTTCATGCAAATAAAAGTGGAAATCTTTTTATGTGTACATCTTCCGCAAACATACTTTTGACATTTTTCACATATATTATTTGTTTTGTTGTTGTGGCAAAGTCTTACTTGACAAATTTTGCGTTTTTTAGAATGGGTTGCATTTGATGATGTTGCAGTTGATCTTTGTGCGTCTTCATGTTCTAATCAATTTTTCTGTCTTGCAGCTCTATATTCGGTGGAAAGCTGTTCTTCTAATTGAAATAAGAACTCTTTTCGTTGTATTTATATTCCTGTCGTTTCTTTGTAAAGGATCCAAGCATTTATAGCAGCCAAATCTAAAATATTGAAAAATATTTAGAGGGGCCATCTACGAGAATTAGCTTTTACTGAATATTTTCTGGCCATTTGATTTGCCATATCAACTACAAATTTTGTGCTGTTATAAAATTGAATAGATTCCGGTAACATTTTTTTATTAATTTTATCAATTTTAACAAATTTATGCTTAGAACTTAGAACAGCTACTCTTTTATTTGGTTTGCTTTTATATATTGTAAGAACACAATTCTCAGATTTATATAGCAGAATGGAAAAACGAGGCATGTTATCCTTCGTTTGTTTGGCTGCTTTGGGTAATTCTCTTTTGTTTCCTCTAATAGTTCCAACTAGAGTTGTTTTTTTGACCAATAATTTTGTCGCGAGTGACATGCTAGTGAAAAAGTTATCGGTCGTGATATTTCTTCCATAGCTTGTATATGGCTCAACAAGTTTCAGAACAACATATTCACTGAGAAGCATTGACGATGGTCGTTGTTCATCTTTCCCCAAATAAGGAAAACCATTCAAAACATATTTGCTACTAACATCTGATGCAAGCCAGAATTTGATGCCAAATTAGTTTGGTTTATTAGGCATATACTGTATAAACTTGCACCTGGCTTTTGACGGAAATAATTGCTCGTCAACTGTTATATTTTGCCCTGGTTTATAGCAAGCTTGACCATTTTCAATAAACTTGTCCCATATTTCCGAAACCAAGGCAAATTTATTTGTTTGTAGGCGCCTACTTCTTTCGGTTCTTTTGTCGAAACGAATAAATCGTAGGATTTGCTTGAACTTTTCTCTGGCCATAGTTTTTCTAAAAAATTCGGGACTCCACTTTATTGATCATAAATAACTCAGTTTTAAATTTTTTGCCTCGTAGGCTCCACGAGCATATAAAATCCCAATAAATGCACGTATTTCCGGTAATGCTGTTGTCCAATCGTTCCTCAAAATTCGGCGGCTTCTTCTTCTGTGCACTTTTTTTATATGTTTGATAATATAGTTATCTATTATCAACGGGAATACACTGATAATATTATCTGCCATAATGTTCCTTTTTGCGTAGCCTGTTGGCCCTTTCACACCCTTGAAAATACAAGTAAATGGTAACCTTCCAGGAATATCACCTTCGTCAAATTTTGAGCACACAGTACCATCCGCAGCTGTTTCGGTCTCCTGAAAGGTGTTTTCAGTTTCTTCTTCAGAGTCTGAACTCCTTAGCACCCTACACTTTTTCCTGGGCATATTGATGACACTTTCATTTTCATCATTGGTGATCGACTCTTCATCGCTATCTTCAGTGTCAGATGTTTCACTTTGAATATAATCCGCTTCATCTTCAGATGATAGTTCAGAATTTGTTGCATCTGATTCTTTATCGGAGCACTCTTCATTTATGTTCGTTAGCTTTTCCAATAACTCACTTCTATTCGACATTTCTTTTAGTTCAGTTCTCTATGACACTATGAAACTTTATGATATCTATTTTATTTGATCACCGAGTTTTTATATAGGTTTTTTTTTATCCCTACTACTAATTACAAAAAACAAAAAATGAACCAATAGAAGTTCTTCTTCTATATAATATAAAATATACCCTAACTAAAACTAATATAGATAAGATTGGTAACAATAAAAAATGTGGGATTGTAAAAATCATATACAAAAAAAAGGGGGTCTAAAACTAATATAAATTTTGGGTTGATCGTAGAAAAATTGAACGATGATAAAACAATAAATTGAACCTTTTTTGAAGAGATGGCAACAACCCTTTTGAAGAGATGGCAACAACTTCACCATCGACGTCAAGCTACCATGGCTTGGGTTAGTACAAATTTGGTTGGAAAGATAGGAACGTTGAAAAAAGAAAACAGATTGAGCTAAGCATCTTCCTTTACCCACCCCCCCCCCCACCCCCTCGTGGTATCACAATGGGCACTACCAGGCCTAAGTGTGTGAAAAGCAGCTACTGTAACCTAACCTAACCTATAATAAGAGTTATTTGATTATTTAAAATTTCCCAAGCAGTCAAAATGACTGCTTTTGGGCAATATAGGTATAACACATATATATACAGTCATACCCCGTACAACGTCCCTCCCTCATAACGTCGTTTCGCTGTAACGTCGTTAGTAAAATGCGAACAAACCTCGCTCTATCGTCGCTGTGTTTCGTTGTAACGTCGTTTAAAATAATAAGCAAAGCAAAAAAACACTGATACATGATCCAATTCTGGTGAAAAAATGTACACCACGAAGTTAGCAAAATAGTAAAATTTTTAGTTAAAATTGGTAACCCTGGTGAACTTTTTGTTCTAATTGGAAATAATTCAACTCATACAGCTAACTTCGTGGTGTACATTTTTTCACCCGAAAAGTATAGCATGTACGCAGCTTGAGAAAAAAGGCAAAAAACATAAAAACCAAAAAAACAATGAAATTTTCTCGTTTATTCGTCTACATACATTCTTTGCCCCTTATAACGTTGTTTCGCCTAACGTCGGAATCAATTAACAACGTTAGGCGGGGTATGACTGTATACCGGAAATGAAGGAGGAAAGAGCACAGATAATGAACAAAAAGATAGAAGGTAAAACCAAAATCCCATATAAAATCATAAAAACAACTGAAGCCGCTTTCGTTTGTTTTTTGTCTTTCTTTTTTACCAACGCCATATTGGTTAGAAAAATTGTTAAATTTGATGTTTTAGTTTCTTAAACTTTACAAGGAAAATCTTGAATAAAAAAAAAAAGTGTTCTTTCTAAAAATAAATTTATTTGTTAAAAACATGTATAAGTGTTGTGTGTATAAGTCCAAAAATACCCGATATAAAGCAAAAATTGAGAAAAAAGGGATTACATTTCACCGGTAAGTATATTTTTATTTGTTTACAAATATTTACATCACTTGTACACAATGATTTTAAATATTTTCGAATCTTGTACACTTATTTTATACACATCAGTAAATTCGCTATGTTTTATAATGTTCTAAACAGATACAAAAAAAAAATTATTTCATAAAATTGTAATTAAAGTCAAAATTTCAAGTCTCATTCGAACAAAAATCTTATTTTGACAACTCATATGAATCGCCATTGCAACATGACGAAAGCAAAGAAAAAGACCATAGGCGTCTCATTTTATATTCAATATTATGGAAGTTTATTAAACGAGAAAATCATATGAGAAAATGTTATTACAAGTTTTAAAAGTTTCATTACTTTAGCTACTTTGTAAATTGTTATTTTTATGTTCATTGCAGTAACTGTAAACTATTATGATAAAAATACTTATGTGTGGCATACTTACACAACACACATAAGAATCATTATCATAATTATGTACACTTATAACAATATTTTTTTTATATTAATTATACTCCTTTAAATGTATTACCCTACATCATATACGTATAACTGTTAAAACATTTTTATTTATATTGAGATAGATATTTTATAATATAAATAGGAAACATTAAAAAAAATATGCAACGCCACTGAAAAAAAAAACAAAATAATTTGTCGGCCATCATGGTTTTGTCGACAACGATGATTTTGTCGGCCATCTTGGTTTTTAAATTGCTTCACCTTTTTAGTTTAGTTTCTGTTCTCTTTGTAATTTTTCTATGGGAAAGAGTAACTACAATTATTAACCCTGCATCACTAACGCTATTTTATGGAACATGAAAACTAACCTTGGGTCCATTGGACCCATGTCTTAAAACTCGATTTACAGAGAAATCTTGGTATTCAAACATAAATTTATAGGTTTTTAGTAAATTTATTAAGACTACAATATAAAAAAATAAAAATATCATTCAAATTTATTTCCAAAAAATTACAATAAAAAATTAAAATTATAGTTCATTTTATCACAAAAAAATCAAATAAAAAATAGGTATTTCGTAAAATATTTCACTTTGCATTCTCAATACTAACGTGGGTCCAAATGACCCAAACACTTTTTCAATGCTCTACTGTTCACTGAATGACTGACAAAACAAAACTGAAATGTATAATTAAAAGTGGGGAAATACCTAAATATAGATTACATTTTGGTATGAAGTTTGTTTCAATTAAAGAACATTTATTTTTCTTAACGTCATTCTAAATTGGGTCCATTGGACCCATGCGTTAGTGATGCAGGGTTAATAAACGCATTTATATGTTGTACAAAAAGTCACAAAATTCTAAGAAATGTTGTCATTATAATTGTTTTTTCTAATTGAAATTAAAAAGCAGTCAAAATGACTTCCTTGGGCAATCTAGTGTTAAATATAGCAAATTTTTGAAATATTATTTTAATTCGTTTTATACCTTAAAGGATGGGGGTTGCCGCTCCAAACCACCGCTTTGACGATTTTTGAATTTCTAACATTTATAGAAATACGAACATTTTTGAAATAAATTCTGTTTTTTAATCACTCACATACTAAAATAGAGAACTGGCCAAAGCCGCTTAGCATTGGAACCTTTGTAGTGTAAATTATGTAGCTTCTTTTTGTTTTCATTGTATTTAACAAAAATTTAATGGGGTCTTCCTTTTTAATGGGTCACGTTATTTTGTATTTTTTGTGATTTTTGGGGGGATTTTATTTTTTGGAAATATGATGATATTTCAAAAACATTTCGTAGTTAAAAATTGTTTTGCTATTTACGGAAAAGTGAGCATATCGTTTAGGTTAGGATTAAAGTTAAAATTAGTAGTGTTTTTTTATTCGCTCCGGATAGCTGCTATCGAGAGCCGTCATTTTTATACGCCTAAATTTAAATTTGACGTGCTATTTATTGGTAAACTAAACTTATTTAACATCAAACTATCATTTTTAATTCAATTTTTTACCAAAAACTTCATATAAAAAATATTTGGCTCTACCTATTTATACGGAGCGCTATCCGGAGCCACTTTTCATATGACGGCTCTCGATAGCAGCTATCCGGAGCGAATAAAAAAACACTACAATTGTTTTGACAACTAGGAAAAAACACTCAAGGTGCGTACATGCTCCAATTCTGGTGAAAAAATGTACACCACGAAGTTAGCAAAATAGTAAAATTTTTAGTTAAAATTGGTTACCCTGGTGAACTTTTTGTTCTAGTTAGAAATAATTCAACTCATACAGCTAACTTCGTGGTGTACATTTTTTCACCCGAAATGTATAGCATGTACGCACCTTCAACCGAAATTTATTATGGAGTAATTTCAAATTTAAACGCTCTTCGAGGAAGCGGTTTAAAGAAGTATATACAGAATGTATCAAAATTCAAAACTCTAATTATAAATGTAGATTTTTCTGTAAACGAGATTATAATATGGCATGTATAAGAGTCCTCCCCTTTGTTCATTATTACCTTGGTCAAGGTTTCATAATTTTGTTGCATCGTAAACTTCTCGATCTTTTCGAAACAAATTAATTTGTCAAAATGTCACTATAAAAAGCAAACCTGAGCAAATTGTAATTGATTTTATTTTTTAGTAAACATTGTAAATATTGTATTAACATTGTTATCAAAGGCTATTAACCATAATAAATGACAGATATGGGCGATAAAATTTCGAGTGTTATTGGTTCACGTACTATTCGAGCAAATAATAAACAATTTTATGCAACAGAATCGCACATAATTTAATGTAAATATTATGTCAATTTCAGTGTTTTAAACCGGTGTTTTATTATTCAAAATCAAACTGCTACATTACTAATTCATGACATCACATTTCTGTATTAAGATTTAGCAAAGAAAAAAACTGCCGAAATTTTATATATTGCATTTAGAATGTGTTATGTAAGAGTACGTTCATTCTGGTTTTTCATTTTGACTTTCAGTTTTCTTAAAAAAATTATCGTACATTTATTTGTGTCAAACGAATATAAGTTGTTTAAGTTGGTTGTCCCACAAACAGATATGATGACACCAATTCGGTTTGGAATTCTTATATATTACATCTTGTAATAAATATTCGAGTAGAAAGAATAGCGCAGATAAGAAAACGAAATGTTATTTCTTGTTTGGGAAAGGAGGTCGATTTTGATTTTCGACGCATGGTTGAAGTAAACGCAGTATGACGGTTTATTGACCACGTGCATCATGTGAAACCAACATTCTTGTATTAGATACAATTAGCTGGGTACACAAATTGTTATATACTTTTTGTAGAATCCTATTTATATGAGATAAAAGCACTTTTTCATTTGTCAGTATGCTAACGATTTATCGTCGATAGCACTGACTGAAACAACGGTATCGGGGCTCCAAAAATGTTCTTTTTTTTATATTTTAATATTGTAGAATATAGGAAGATTTCTCAATCATTTAGGGCTCTCGTGTTTCCGTTTTTCTTAAATAGGTTTCGATTAAATGTTGATGGAAAGTAGTATATAAATAAGGAACGTGTTTTTATTTATGTACATCAAAAAAATTTTGGAGCTCTGATATCGTTGCATCAACAGTAATGGTGACCATAAATCGTTACCGTATCGTCAATTGATTCGCTCTAATAGTCATTCCCACATGAGTATCTATGAATTTCCCAGCAACTGATTTTTGTGCTCTATAAAGTATAGGAATACTAGGTCGCATAATTTTTCCTCCAAAGGTTGTATTGTATTCATGAGATTTTAAATAATAAATGACTTACGCCAAATGAGTTTTAGATCCATTTCCATTTGCTATGATTTACTTAAAATAAAATTATCCTAAATACTATATCATGTAAATAATTTTTTTACGTGCGCACAGACAAAGCTGATCAAAGTGATTGTACAACATCAAAGCATATTCACGCGTCGTTAGACTTAAGTGAAACTCCGATAAAATTATCCGATGAACTATTCAAAACATTAAATTAATCACATAAAATAAAGAATTTATTATTACATATTACGTCTTCAATTTATTGATAAATTTGGTATTATTTTTTCATATATAATTCGAGATTTACTTTTAGTCTTCCTATAGTAAATTGTAATAATTTAAAACTAACGCTTTAGTGAACTAGGTTGAATGATAAGAAGTAAAGAAAGTAAATGTTGGGTTTGGTAAATCGTTGTTCCAATTCGGAGCTATTCTTAGGTGATCGCCGAACAAAGACGCGTGTAGATTGCCTAATTTTTATTCATTGCAATAATTAAATAAAAATATTTAAAAAATTTGGATTTTCTTGAATAATTTAGAATTTCTTCTGTTTTATTCATTTCAGGCGATGTCGTACTCAAAAACCTTCAATTAAAACAAAGCGCTCTAGATGAGCTAGATCTACCTATACAAACGGTATACGGATCACTGGGGAAACTTATATTAAAAATTCCATGGAAAAGTTTATATACCGCCCCTGTGGAGGCAACAATAGAAAATTTATATTTGCTAGCATCGCCAAATCTATCCATCAAGTACAATGAAGAGAAAGAGAAAAAGCGCAGCGTAGATGCCAAACGAGCGGAGCTTTTACGTGTCGAAGAAGCTAGGCGTAAAGAAGATGAAAAGGAAGTCCCCAAAATTGATAAATCATTTACTGAGAAATTGGTAACACAAATAATCAATAATGTACAAATAAAAATTAAAGATATTCATATACGGTACGAGGATAGTTCATCGACCCGCGAACCATTTGCGTTTGGTATTACGCTTAGTAATCTAAGTGTTTATACGACAGACGAAAATTGGGTACGAAGTATCGTGTCCGAAGCAGTAACTAGAGTTTTTAAAATTGCCGAGCTTAACGGTTTAGCCGTGTATTTTAATAGTAAAACACCGCTATTCCGAATGAAACAGGAAAAAGAGTATCCTGCATTATTTCGCGAAACAATCGCTTCAAAATCAGTAACGCCAGATGATTTTCACTATATTCTTGGCCCAATATCATCGGTGGCAAAATTGGAATTAAATACGAATCCTGAAAACGATACACCACCATTTGTCATACCGAAGGTTAAGCTAAATTTGGAAATGGAAAATTTAGCGATTGGTATTATGAAGTCGCAATATCAAGATTTAATACAATTGGCTGAAATGATGGATCGCATGATGAAAGGATCCCTTTATCGACAATACCGTCCTTTCAATACACCGTACAAGGGAAATGGTAAAATTTGGTGGACTTTTGCAATAAATAGTGTTTTGTTGGATGTAAGACGGCGTGCTAATAATTGGTCCTGGGATAATATGAGGGAACACCGTAATAATTGTAAGAAATATGAGATCGCGTATGGTAAGAAGCTTCGTTCGAAAAAACCATCGCCAGATATAATCAAAGAAATTGATAAGTATGAAGAAATGTTGGATATTTTCAATTTGGTCATTATTCGGCAAACAGTTGAATTGGAGGTAAGTTGGTTGTACAAAGCATTACAACAGAAATCGCCGCTAATCGCACGCTTAGTTTTACATGTTTTATATATTTCACGACTTAACGATTTTTTATATTTTCATTTTTTATATGGACATGACAGATTAAAATAGAAAAGAAAAAGGTACTTTGAAATGACACTAGATTTTTGCTTCGGACATTCATTTGACCGTTTTCTAAATTGGTTGTTTTTAATTTCATTTAGGTTGAAAGAGAAACGGAGTTAGCTGAATCTCAACCGAAAACGACGTGGTTTGGTGGATGGTTTTCGGGTAGTAAGTCAACAACAACAGAGCCGGATGAAACAGATATCAAGAAACAAGTACAAGCTGCCTTGACAAATGATGAGAAAGCGAAATTATATCGGGCCATCGGATACCAAGAGAATGCAGTACCTACTGAACTGCCACATTCATTTGTTGCCGTAAAAATGCATTTTATTCTCAAATCACTTGAAGTGTCTGTGCAAAACGATGACACTATTATCGCTGGAAAACCCGAGCTTATTGTATTTTTACAATTGCAAAATGTTTTGTGTGACCTTTTACAAAGACCTTCTGCCGCCGCTATTAAAGTTGACGTTGCAATGCAAGAGTTTTCTATATACGGCAAAAAGCAAAATCACATTCTACCAGTGCTGGCCCGTTCAAAACTGGGCTCAACCGATCGTGTGGCTCTTAAAGTTTCTTTCGAAACTAATCCACTTGATAAACGATCCGACCAGCGCTTAACCGTAACATCAAGACCACTACAAATTGTGTTCAATTCAGAAACCGTTATTGAGCTAACCGAAATGTTTAAGCCACCGAAGAATTTAAATATTTCTGAAATTCAAGATGCGGCCGCCATTAAGATACACGATATTCAAGAAAGGTCTGCGACTGGACTTCAACATATCGTTGATACACATAAAAAATTCGAGATTAATATAAATTTGATGCCTACATATATTGTGATTCCATATAATGGAATATACTTGAAAAAAGAATCAGCTGTGATCGTGATAGATATGGGGCGGATAGTAGTTAATACTGAGGTTAGTCAAGAATCGCCTAAAAATATTCAAGAAATGTTTAAGATGGGTACTACATCCGATAAGATTTTAGAAGAAATGATTTTTCAAACTTACGATCGTTATAACGTTGAAATTCAAGATATTCAAATTTTAGTATCAAACCCAAAAGAGGATTGGAAAAGTACACTGCTGCAAGGAGAAAGAACAGAAATGCATTTGCTTGAGCCAACCACAATTAAAGTTTCGGCGCATTTATGTCTGGTCAGTGATGATCCCCGATTACCAAAAACAAAGATCTTCTGTCAAATTCCCCGTATTCGTTTATCGGCAACCGAGGAACGTATACTTCAAGCAATCTCAATTCAAAACAGTTTACCACTACCAAAAAGCGACGATACCATTGAACCAATGCCATTGAATAAAGAAGCGGGTCTTATTTCCTCCAGCATGTCGCTTATAAAATTCCTTGATGATAAAAGTAAAAATCGAAAAAAGAAACCCGAAACACCCCAACCCGATTTAACCGGTGAAGTTATCCAATTCACTGATCTTTTGGTTGAGTTTGAAATGAGGGAACTCTCTATCACGCTTTATCGTTCCCGATCGACGACATTTACCACACCATCGGACGAATATCATACACCGGTCGAAGAGTTCAGCTCCTTAAATTTGGAAAAACGCGATTCTACAAGTTCAACAAATGAGTTTGATTACAATCAGAAATTGATTGTGATTCAAATTAAGCAACTGGAACTGAATATGGCGCAAAGAACGTACGATATGGTAGTGGCTTTAAAACTAGGTGGTATTGGCTTCGACCAATATCAAACAAATAATCTTAACGCGTTGAGTATTGTAAATACGCCGGGATTCCTTAATGATCGAGAATATTTGTTTTCTTTATACTACACAAATGTAAGTGGACGTTTACGAAAAGAGTTGCAACAATATAAAAAAAAAAAAAAAAAATTATTTTTCAGGCGAAAAAGGACGGCCCAGAATTTGCTACAAAATATAATTCTACCGAACAGCTAATTGACATTGGATTCAGTCGGTTGGATTTGTTGTTACACCAAGAAGCTATTATCGAACTACTTCAACTCGCGTCCAGCTTTCAAGGGAAACTCGATACTATCGTTAAGAAAGATGACACACCAAAAGATAGAATTGCAACAACTCACGATACGAACGCAATTATTTCGGCTGTAAAACAAACATTGCCCGCTATTGCGGAAGAACAGGAAAGCGATATCGCCAAACGATCGAAAACTAAACCTAAATCTAATCGTACCGTGGTAGAAAGTATACAGATTAAAGTTGTAGCTAAATTGGATCGTCTTACGCTTAAAATGGAAAGCGAACGTCGGCCAATATCCACATTTAATATTCATAATTTGACGGCTGGTATAGTGTTAAAATCATCGTACACTGAAGTAATGATTTGGCTCGAGGATATCGATGTTTTTGATCTAAAT
Organism: Tipula vernalis; assembly: GCA_958295665.1. Classification (NCBI taxonomy): domain Eukaryota; kingdom Metazoa; phylum Arthropoda; class Insecta; order Diptera; family Tipulidae; genus Tipula; species Tipula vernalis. The sequence continues at coordinate 178,620,471 of OY282560.1, read as the reverse complement.
CCGGTTACAGCACACTCAAAAATTCTATCGGTCATTGGCGACAAAGCTATATCTTGTCAGCTTGTTCTCTACAATTTAGACGAAACGGCAGATTATAATTCGGACGACATAAAACTTGACGTAACGATGGGTTGTTGCCGAATTGTATTCTTAAATTGGTATGTCCAGTCTGTTTTGGTAAGTTTTGGTTTCCATTTTGTAAGTATTTCGAAATCATATTTTTACATTTTACGATTTTAGAGTTTCTTAGATCATTTCCAAGCAGCCCAGAAGGCTATTGCCGAAGCCAGTGCCGCCGCAGCTGAACAAGCTAAACAAAATATGGTCGATGCATATGCGCATGCAACCCGAATTAAAATGAACATAAAAATAAAAGCACCTGTCATTGTAGTGCCAGTGAACGCGGCGAGTACCGAAGCACTTTGTCTCGATCTTGGACATTTGAGTATAACTAATGTGAATCTGGAACTCGATGTCGATGTAAGCGTAATCAAATATAATCAATACTGAATTTTATATTGTGTATTATTTATTTTATCCTAGAACCCTGATGGTGAACGGGCAGTAATGGACGAAATGAAAATCGAATTAAAAGAAATGAAATTATCGAAGGTTAAAACAATTGAACAATTAACTGATACTTCGTCAGCGAGTGAAGAGCTTTTAATAAATACTATTTCCAATATTTTGAGTCCGACCAGCTTTATCTTGAACATACAACGAAATTTATCGTCGGCTTGGTACAAAGATAAACCCGAGTTAAATGTTTCAGGACGTTTTAAAAGTATTGAATTGAAGCTAATCGCTGATGATTATTCGTTAGTAATGCGAGTATTAGCTGAAAATTTGACCGAAGGTGCTGATGAGCGAACGATGGTAGTCCCGCCACCGCGACCCATTCGATCAGGAGGTAATTTATTTTAGTTTTTTGATTATTAAAATTTAAATAGCTAAATTGAGATAAAACTATTAAGCTATTATTAGCTTTTAAGCTAGCTTGAAGCAAACAGGCAAGGACTTTTCTGAAACAGTTTGAAAAAAGTGTTTTGGATACTTACGAATTTGTGTGAATTCTCTTACAATCTTCGGAACATATTAAAATCATATAATTAAATAAATAGAATTCTGTCTATTAGTCGGTTTCGTTGAATTACTGTTCGTAAATACTAATATACTTCTAGTGTTAATAAAAACACATTTAAAAAGGTCTAATCACCGGTAGCATATTAGAAATTACATGAATTAATTAACATTCAACAAAAAAATTAATAAAGTGTTAATTTCATAAAATTAAGGGTTACTTCATTGAATGCAATAGTCGCGATTATACTCTTTGTATAGGAAATGAATTCTTTGCTTCAAAAACGAAACAACGCCGTGACTTTAAAAACTATATTTTTACTTTAAATTGATCTTCAATTTTTCTTTTTTTTGGCAACCATTTGCCTTGCTTTCCTAAATACAGAAGTGTCACCTAGCACAGTAACGACCGACATGACCGAAGGTAAGTCTTTCGTTTTAAATAGAACAGCATGTCTTGTACTAACCGCAAAATTTACGAATTTATATAACACCTACAAAATTTTTTAATAATAAAAAAGTTGATTTCTAATCTCGATAATTTTGCTTCCTCTAGACAAATTATGGAAACGATCTATGTCAAAAGTTGTAAACAAAGTGAAACCGTTTGGCTTAGATATAAGCAAGGCTAAAAAGATCGATACGTTCTTGAAATTTTCGTTCCAAATGGATAGCATAATCATTCATTTATATTCAACACCGACGGATGGATTAGCCACTTTTGGAATACATTTTTTGTCAGTAAAGGGACATAAATTAGTTGATGAGTCACTAAGCACATCAATCGTATTGTGTGATGTCACTCTAGACGATACTCGGCCGAATCGCGAACAAAAAATTACACGGTTTATGAAGCGACGTGAAGAAAATGTCAATGAAGATCAATTAATCGTTACAGAAGCGCCATCATCATCAGTAGCTACACCAAAATCTATGATCGATTTGATCTGCAACATGCAAGACAATGACATGTTTGTTGATCTTCATATATTTAGCTTTGATTTGATTTTATCACTTGACTTTTTATTAAGAGTATCGAATTTCTTCCAACTAAAAGCTGCCCCTTCAGATAGTGAAATGAATGAAGAAAAGGTGGTAGCAAAAACAGTCACTACATCTAAGTCCAGCACAAGTACTGCTGCAGCGCCACAGTTACAACAACCTACAGAGACACCAAAACGTATGACAATAATTTTGAATGTTGAGCAACCGGAAATTGTTCTTGTCGAAGCAATGGACGATATAAATTGTCATGCACTCGTGTTAAATAGCGAAATTGGTATTAAATTCCGAATGATTGGTGATCATCAGGTGTTGAAAGGTGACATAAATGATTTAAATTTGTACATGTGTGAATTCAATCCGAAACGACGTGCACTTACCAAGCACCATGTTCTACATCCATGTACTATAAGTTTGAATGGATCGACACCGGAAGATAAAGGTTTACATTTGAGTCTACAAGTCACCAGAATCAAGCTTTGCATAACGCCAAGTGTTATAGAATTATTAAATAAAGCGATGACCACACTTACAGGTCAAGAACAGTCGGAAGACATTGTCGATAAACCCAAACCAGACTATAGTGATATTTGGAAAGTGGACACATTTACCGAAAATGAATTTTGGTTTATAAAGCCAGAAGAGGCCTCTGACGCGATGTCCCTCGAGTTAGCCTTACCAACAGAAAATAAAGAAGAATTATGTATTGCGGAAATTCCATCAATTATATTAATTATTGAAACGGGGATTGGCCATCAAACGATACCAATGCTGCATATTGAAACAAGCATGCAAGCTCAAATTCACAATTGGAGTTGGAATATGTCGATTAACAGTTCGCTACGCTTAGGAATGTCATATTATAACAGCTCGATGGCTTTGTGGGAGCCACTCATAGAACCGAATGAACGAGAAACAGAAACTGGCCTAACAGTTTATGGACCGTGGGAATTGACATTTTCGATGGATGTCGTTAAAAATGCCGGCGAAGATTCGATATCCAGCGAGGATGATGATCAGACTCGAAAGGTTAATATATCTTCCAAAGATGTTTTAGAGATGACTGTGACAAAGACTTGTCTTGATGTATTGAACGGTTTGGGTGCAGCATTCAGTGAAGCTATTAAACCGGATGGTGTGTTCAAACCTAAAGTTGAAGCCCCTTTCGCTGTTCAGAATGACACCGGCTTTGAGATAACAATTGATCTGATGTCCGGCTCATTTTTACTACACAATTTACATCTTCCAAATTCCGGGTATACCGTTGACGAACAAACTCGAAAGTCAGTCGTATTTCAAACTCAGCACAGTTCAGTAGATCCGGTAGATGTTAAGACAGTTAAAATATCACCAGGTGGTCGAGCTTATCTGCAATTGAAGCCAGATGTTAAAGTTGATATTGATGAATTAACACCAACAGCTGAGAATGATAAAGTTCAGATCAAAACATTGTGCATTCAGGTGGGAGATATAAACAAACAGTTAATTTTGCCGGTAAATAAAGCAGATCAACGTTATTTCCCACTATATCATGACACAAATCGGGAGCCATGGGGTATTGTATCCGATATTATGGTGGAATTTGGTGCCACCATAATAACTATTCACGGCATTGTACAGGTTTACAACCATTTTACGCAACCAATAAGTATTTATCGCCTTCAAGAGAATAATACGCTACTTCAAATCGGGGAAGTAAATCCTGATCGTATTTTTAACATACCATTACATTCGATTTATGGTACAAAAAAAGAAATTTTCTTCTCGATGCAAGGTTATAAGACATCGATTCAAGGGATAAGTTGGAAGGAGAATCCAAGTGATTTCCAAATGATACGCTCACTGCAGTGTGATCCGATTAATACGTTCGAGCCTTTTTATATGAATGTGAGTAGATATTTAAGCTACAGATTTCGTTTGCAATTTGCAAATTTTCTCGATTTTCTTTTTAGGCTGTACGTGAACGAAAAGAAATTTTTCATGAGGTGACTTCGAAGTTTACCATGCTAAGCGCATGTTACGTCATTCATCTTAGACCATCACTGATTCTTAAAAATACGCTTCCGATTGCTTTATGCGTTTCGGTGGCCGGGTGTAGTGTACCGATCAAAGAACTTTCTGAATTGGAAGAAGAAAAACAAAAAGAAATTGGCAGTAAAAAATCCCTGATGAAAGAGGACTTTCTGGATTATGGTGAAAAACAAGTTGAACCTGGTGAAATATTACATTTACCAACGGTTAAAACAGCTACGCGTAATGAGGCGCCTAACTATATTGTTGTTCGATTAATTCAATATCTAGAAAAAGATTGGTCATGTACAACGGAAATTCCCTCGAATACACCTGATTTTGCTGTCTGGACGTTCAGTTCTTTCGATTCAGTGGAAAAAATGACGCTTGATTTAGGAATTCGTTATGAAAACCGGCAAGGGTCGTTAATTTTATCTATCTTCTGTCCATTTTGGATGATTAACAAAACTGGATTAATGCTTAGCTATCGGGTAAGTTTAGTATTACTTTCTGAATATAATGTTTCATTATATGAAATCCATTTTAGAATTACAAATAATTATATATTTTTTATAAATTTATCTTGACTGTGTCGTCCCAAACAGAAATCCCGCAAAACTGAAAAAAATGAATTGTCTGGTAATTCCCCAAAGGTATTTCCATCCAGTATGTTGTTTTGCAAAACCGCAAAAATGAAAAATAAAATTTTCTTTTTTTATTTAAATTTATTTTGTAACTAATTTTACACACGGGTCTTGCTGAATGAATCAGATTGAAGAAGTTTTTATATTAAGCTCCAACTGAAAATGAAATTTGTTGAAATTTGTCGATTAGGCCAATTAGGCAGAGTAATTTATTATCAATTGAATGCCGCTCGAGCTGACATAAATAAATAGTGTTTAGTTTCCCTATTGGGTTTCTTCATAAACCTTTACCAAAATTAATTATATTTTTTATGGAGTTCTTCTATTATACTGCTATTTTCAGATAATCAATTAATAAAATAATAAATTTTCTTCGAAGTGTAGCTCTGTAGTGTACGACAATACTGAGGACGTTTAAAAACAATGCTACTGATGGAATTCAATTGATATTAAAATCTCTGCTAAATTGATGCAGTATTTCATTCGAAATGCTTGTAAAACTTTATTGTGTACTCGTTTCTCGTATTTTTTTTTTGTTACAAATAGATTCATAATTTATTTGTGTGGTCATTTTGTTATTAATTACTTGAGTTTCGTTATATTTATTAAGTAAAATAGTTAATTTGCATGTTACACAATTTAATTTAGCTATAGTAATTGACTTGTTATTATAAATTACAATAAGGGAAATATTTGTGGTGTGTGTCAAAGGGATTGCTCCTTCCTTGTTTAATAAACCACTTTTATTTCTGTCCTCATGATGTAATAATAATGTGTTAATGTTAAATGTTTTAAGCATGTTACAAAAAATGAAAAAGAAAATTTGTTTTGTCTGCTTATTAATGCTTAGCAAAAATTTTACTCTCGTTTAAATAAATTTAGGGAAATGACGAGTCTACAAATATTCTGTACCATCCACCCGAGTATAACGGACCTATCCTATTTTCGTTCCGCGAAAAGAATTTCTTTGGCAAGAAAAAGGCATCGGTTCGTGTTGATACGGGAGAGTGGTCGGATAGATTTTCACTTGATGTTGCAGGATCGAGTGGTGTTATTGGATGTGACGCAAATAGCATGACTTATCAGATTGCCGTGCACAACACTTTAGCACATAATTCGCTGACGAAACAGATTATGTTCATGCCTTACTATGTGCTAATTAACAAATCTTATTTTGGAATTGAAATACAAGAGGATCAGCGACCTGCCGACCCTTGGTTGACAGTGGCCCCCGATAATTCAATTCCATTTTGGCCAAAAAATAAATCCAATAAAATGATGAAAATTCGCGCTTTGGACGCTGCTGATATAGCCAAGTCATTTGATTATACAGAAGTGCAAGATACGCTAATAAAACTCGAAAATAGATTTGGAGGAATTCATGTGGACGTTCATATAACAGAAGGTGGTATTTTTATTACGTTCGACTGTTACCATCCGGGCGATGCACCTGCTCAACTAATAAATTACACAAGCAAGACTATCAAATTTTGGGAGAAAGGCAACATTAACGAGCGTATCATTCCTCCAAAAGAAAAGTTACTTTATACATGGAGCGATCCGGCTGGAGATCGAATTATCTATTGGCACAATGGAAACAGTAAAACCCAAGTGGAAAATGATTTAAGGCGAGATGGTGTAAATAAATTTATTGTTTACAATAGTGAAGAATCCCCGACCACATCGGATTCAGAAATATACTGGGTTTCATTTTTGAATGGTACGCAACGTGTTATATTATTTACCGCCGATGAAAATATTGTAAATGCTGCGGAAAGTTGTTGTCAGCTCGATAAAGTCACCCAAGAGGTTACAATCGAAATTCACGGAATTGGTTTATCTCTAGTGAACAACTTGAAACAATGTGATGTTACGTACATTGGTATTGCTAGTTCAGGTGTTAGATGGGAGGAAATGAAGAGATCACGATTCAAACAGATGAAAATTCTTGAAGTTCAAATGCTGGAGGAACGATACCAGGAGTATCTGAGAGACATTGCGACAGGTAAAAATCTCAACAAGCGCTATTACATAGACAACGAGAAAATTGAAGTATTTTTCGACAAAATGATGATCCGAAAATCAACGGACCGCTCCATACGACGAACATTTTATCCAGGACTTTGGTTACACATGAAAACTTCACCGTTCCAGAGTCAGATACATGCAAAGGTAATGTGTTTTATATTTATATCAATGTTTGACTAATCAAAATATTTTTACCTCCTAAATAGATCAACCGAATTCAAATCGACAATCAAACTGGCGATTGTATATTCCCAGTGGTCTTAGCACCAGTAGCACCTCCAAAATCGGTTGCAAAATTAACTGAACTTAAACCTTTCATAGAATGCAGTATCGTTCAAAGGGTGATCCCACATTCTACGGTAAAACAATTCAAATACTTGCGCGTTCTTATACAAGAGTTTCATATAAAAGTTGATTTGATGTTTATAAACGAGTTATTCGAGGTGCTGAACGCAGAAATTTCGGATTTGGAAGCGGCTAAACAATTCGCACGAGATTTGGAACATTTAAAGGGCTCACTGTCAGAACACGTACTAGTTCATAAGCAAGCGGAACAGAAAAATTTCTACGATCAGTTGCACTTAGGCCCCTTAAAGATTCATGTATCATTCTCTATGGCCGGATCTGAATCGAAAGCGCTGCCAGGAATCTTATCTACAATTCTACAGGGTGTTGGTGTAACTTTGACCGATGTAAATGATGTGGTATTCCGATTGGCTTTCTTTGAGCGAGATTATTGTTTTTTGACACAACGACAATTGGTTTCGGAATGTGTGTCACATTATTCTGGCCAGGCAGTTAAGCAGCTCTACGTGCTAGTACTGGGATTAGATGTGATTGGTAATCCATACGGATTAGTGGTTGGTTTTACAAAAGGTGTGGAAGATTTGTTCTATGAACCATTCCAAGGTGCGATCCAAGGTCCCGGAGAATTTGCGGAAGGTTTAGTGCTCGGAGTTAAATCCTTATTTGGACATACCGTTGGCGGAGCAGCGGGTGCCGTTTCAAAGTAACATATTTCCTTTGTATTTTATAGATAGGGGATTCGGTTAATCAATAAAAATTTATTTACAGAATTACCGGTGCTATGGGTAAAGGAATTGCAGCGTTAACCTTCGACAAAGAATATCAGAAAAAACGACGTGACCAAATGAATAAGAAACCGGCTAACTTACAGGAAGGGTTGGCAAGAAGTGGCAAAGGTTTGGTTATGGGGGTAGTAGATGGAGTTACTGGTATCGTAACAAAACCAATTTCTGGAGCTAGATCGGGCGGTGTTGAAGGATTTTTCAAAGGTTTGGGTAAAGGGGCTGTAGGTCTTGTGGCGAGACCAACCGCCGGTATTGTAGATTTTGCAAGCGGAAGCTTTGAAGCTGTAAAACGTGCGACGGAGCTGAGCGAAGATGTAAATCGATTGCGGCCACCTAGATTTTTACATTCGGATGGTGTAGTTCGACCTTATAATATAAAAGAAGCTGAAGGGAATAAGCTACTTAAAGAACTAGAAAAAGGAAAATACTCCAATACAGATAGCTTTTCCCACCTTGAGGTGATAATTGAAAATCGTGAAATTCTTCTACTCTCCGATCACAGAATATTGTACTTAACGAAAAACGATCTGTTCGGTGGATGGCAAGTCGAATGGACATATAGGTGGCAAGAGTTAAGCACAATTCGTTCATCTGAACGCGGCGTAGAAATTGCATCTATCGCCAAAGAAGGGAAGAAAAAGTTAGGTATTTTTGGGTCATCAGAGGGTTCTAAAAAACTTATTTTAATTCCGCAAGTAGCACGACGCAATGCTGTTACGCAAATAATGTTAAAATTAAAAGAAAAAGGGAATTAATTGTGCCTCATCATTTTCTTCTATTATTTTATACCATTTTTATGCCTATAAAAAATGTATAGCCTATTTTATGCGTAAAAGTTTCTTATAAATTTTCAGTACTTTTTTACACTTACAATAATCTATTTACTCGGCTTTTGACAACAAAAAGCATGAATTCTTGTATTTGCTCATAGTTTAACTATTGAATAAAAGATGGCACTGCGCAAACTATAAATCGTACGAACGCTTTCGAAAAGTGAATTACATTTTTAAAACAAAAAATCTTCTATATTTTTGAATATTATTATTCTTTTTTTTTTTTTTAATATATTGTTTGTAGAAATTTAATTAAATATTTATAAAATAAGAAATACCTCAAAAACAAAAATCAGTTTACGTTTAAAACACATTTTTGTTAAATTAAAAACAACTTATTGAGAAAAATAATATATTTTGGTTTTATTTTATTATTTAAATATTATATATATATATATAACTAAGTATATTTTATATAAATGAAATTAATCAAACAAAAATAAATTAAATAAAAATTATAACGGTTATTTTCATTCGGTGCGATCGTAGATATTCCTCGGAATTTTCAAATTGCCAACTTTATTTTGAGAAATGCGCGTAATTCTGGTAAAAAAAAATTAGGTAGTTCTTTTGTACAAAATTACAAGTTGATACATTTCTTTTTATTAAAAATGGAAATAAGTATTATACGAAAAAAAAAAAATAATAGAGGATATTAAAAATAGATATAAATAAAGTACAAAATCATTATCTGTATAATAATAAAACGTTGCTCAATTAAACGCATGAAGATTACAAAAAAACGAATGAAAAAAATTAAAAATTAATAAACAAATTATTTTAATTCGAATTTAATTTTTATCGACGATAGATAATTCAAAATGAAATATGATTAAAACAAAAATTATAGAATCGTTCATGGTTTGCAATATATTTTACTTTATATTTTTGATTGTTGAATGTTAATTAGATTTTGGTAATCGAATTTGTTTTATTTTGTTGTACATTTGCATATTTTTTCTAAGTTTAAACCACGGTAAGTACCGTTATTTATTATTTATTTTGTTCGTTTGTTAATAAGGAAATTTAAAATGCACAAGTTAAACTTTGTATTTGGGGCTAGAAATATATTAAAAATGCTATTTTACATTTATCGAATACACAAACTATATATTGTATGTATTAAAATATTTGTAGTTTGCGAGGAAATTATCTTAAGCACGAAATCGTGTATGTACAGTATGGTCGATTTGCGTAGGTAATATAATTGTTTGATGATTTACGTAGTACAATTTGATGAGTAATTCTATCAACATGATATTAAGATGATTAAATCATAAATTCCTTCTTTTTTATTGTAATTAGAGACAGAGACAGGTAATAGATTGATATTTTAGGCAACGTAGGTTAGGTTTACGTGGCGGTCGCAAGAACCAGCAGGCATAGAAACAAAAAAGTCCGTAGCCGTACCACGATATAATTATTTATCCTCCAACTCATTGAAATCATTTTGAGCTGCTAACGGAACGTTGGATATCTCTGACATCCATCCGGCTAAGGTCCGTCAGTTCATTGAAGAGGGGTGTCCCTAGAAACTTTAGTCTGTTTCGTGTGTCAGACGAGGACAGGTGCAAAGAAGATGAAGAATTGTGTCTTCCTTCTCCTCGTCCTCGCAACTACGACAGTAGCCATGTGAGAAGAAACCAAGTCTACTCGCATGCCTGTATCAGACAGTGCCCCGAAATCACTCTAAACAACCACACTGATCTGACTCCACTGAAGTTCTGTTTGGATCTTGCCAGGTCAGACTTTTGGCCAGACCTGCCGAGTTATTACACATGAGGTGCTACTTGACCATCCGTCGTTCGTCAACTTACTAGCTTCTTCCTAAAGCAGCAGTTTCCATGACGCAACAGGCATTTCAATATCCTTTTTGCTTTTTGAAATGTGGTTCGTTGCACCACGTCGAGCCGGTTCATCGGCTTTAATATTTCCTGTACTAATGAAATGTCCTTATACCCATATGATATGGATGTTGAACTAATCTGTTATCTCGCTAAGAGATGAGAGGCAGTTCTGGACTACTTTTGACGTGAGGAGGTGCGATTGAAGCGCTTTAATGACAGCCTGACTGTCCGTATATATGCGAATATCACAAGTCGATATTACATTATATATCAACCCGTCCACGATTTCCTATATCGCAGTTACTTCAGCTTGAAAAATGCTACAGTAGCCGGGGAGACAGAAGGAGAGGTTTAACATAAGTTTCTCGCAGAACACCCAAGCCCCGATTTTTCCATCGCATACCATTTTTGCAAAAGTATAGCGCTGCCATAGCTTTCTTGAGACCGACAAACTTCGCTTCATCTGTAAAAGTCAAGCTGAACCCATTTATAGTGGGAGCATTTATAGCCCCTGGAAGTACGTTGTTAAAGGCCCCCTCAATATCCAAAAAGGTAACATTACAAAGTCTCTATACTCGAAAGGTTGCTCAATGAAATATATAAGAGAATGAAGAGCAGTCGCTACAGATCTCCCCTTCCAATAGGCATGTTTAGATTTAGACAGGTTTTCCGGCACGTGTGAGTGTTTTCCCGCCTTAGGTATAAATACAACCTTCACTTACGCCCATTTGCTAGGAATGTACGTAGTTCTAGGCTGCCTTTGCAAACTGCCTCTAACCAGGAAATGGTTAGATCCGTAGTTTGTTGAATATTCACAGATGTAATAATTATCTCTTTACTTAAAATGACCTTTATTGTTTTTACTGCACACGCTTTATTTTATCTTATCTTACTTTACATGTCATCTGTAATGCTGTTCTACTACGACTAATTTTATACATCATTTTACATATATAATATGAATCGCCCTATAAACCGCATCGCTTGGAATGCATTACTGATATATAATGGACGGTCATTACATTACCCCTTCAATTAAAATTTAATTCATTAAATGATTTATTAAATGATTTACAACCTAATTACAAATGACCTTACAAACAAGAATAAATTTAAATTTATAATTAGACTATGTTAAGTATTCATACATAATCTCTCATATACACAGGTTCTTTCCTGATTCTCGTTGTTCTTCTCGGTATCGTCTCATTGTTAGGAATGGAATTACTTGATCCGAATGATTGATCTTCTTTTTCCTTATCCATGTGACCTTCGTCTCCACCGTCAGGAATCACTTTATGTTTTGCTTGCTCGCTTGTTGAATTATTTGCCATTGGTAACAATTTCTTCAAATGATCAGTTCTCCTGACATAACACTTGCCATCTACGCCCTGAACTACTGCAGCTTTACCATTTCTCTCCTTTACCACAAATTGTTCAGGATCGTAATTCGTGGATAATTTATTCTCTGGTTTCGTGTTCTGACTTATCACATTATCTCCTATTCGTATGTCTCCTTCCGTTGCATTTCTCTTAAGGTCAGTGTACTCCTTACGCCTTAGTTTCACTTCTGTATCCCTTTCCCTGACATTTTCATCGAATACAAAATTATCATACGCTAAATGTGGAATTTTCTCCTTGAAAATCCGGTTGAACATCAATTTTGCAGAACTAGCGTTCGTTGACGGGTGAATTGTATTTGAATACATCGACAAATAATCGTTTAATTCATCCCGGTAATCCTTTTTTCCAATTGCGCGATTTTTAAACGTTTTAAAATAGATCGGTTCTGTCGCTCAACTTCGCCATTTAATGACGGTGAATATGGTATCGTATGCTTGAGTTTAATTGCTAGTGTCTCACAAAATTTTCCGAATAAATTACTAGTGAATTGAGATCCATTGTCGGTAATCATTACCTCAGGACAACCGAACCGTGTGAAAATAGGTTTTAAAATTTCGATTGTTTTCTGACTTGTGGTCAGTCTCATTACTTCCACGAGCACATACCGACTATAATCATCCGTTATTACCAAAATATATCTTTATTCGGTAATGGTCCGAGAAAATCTATCCTTATCTGTTTCCAAGGACCTTTGGGCAACTCCGTCAAGTATAATGGCTCTGGATTCTTTTTCTTTGCTACTATTTGACAACTGTTGCACGTTTTTACAAATTTCGTTACGTCAGCATCCTGGTTATTCCACCACGTCTTACTTCTCAGTCTTCTCTTCATCATTGACTCTCCTGGGTGTCCTTCATGTGCCAATTCGAGAATTCTCAATTGCAAACTTTTTGGAATTACTATCCTTCTAAAACGCAACAGCATATCGTTTATCTCCGATAAATCTTCTGAATATCTTTTATAATTTACCATTTGTTGCGGCCATTTCCCATACTTCAAACAATACTTTAAGTCTGTCATCTCCTCGTCTTTCATAACTTCGCTTTTGATTTCTTCCAATGTTATGGCTTTTGGTGTCGCAATTCGGATAACTTCATTAAGATAATTTTCACCTCTTTTGTCGTATGTTCTATCATTTGATTCTAGTTGACACAACCTTGACAATGGATCGGCTATATTAGTTTTACCTGGTCGATATATAACATTCATATTAAACGATTGAAGACGCAAGACCCATCTCTCAATTCTAGGACATGGCTTCGATGAAGGTTTAAATAGAATCTCCAGTGGCTTGTGGTCGGTTATGAGATCAAACTCCTTCCCCATCACGTACATCTTAAACCTCTCCACTGCCCACACCAATGCCAAAGCTTCCTTCTCCGTCTGTGAGTAACGTCTCTCTACGTCTGATAAACCTTTAGAAGCAAAAGCCACTATTCTAGCTTCCTTTTTATTGTTTTCTTGCATTAATACTCCTCCTAGCCCATATGGACTAGCATCGGCTACTACTATTGTTCGGTCTTTTGTATCGTAATACCCTAAAGTCGTTTCGTTAATTATTAACTCTTTAAGCTTTTGAAATGAACTTTCCTGCTCGGACTTCCATTCGAATTTATTTCCTTTTCTAGTAAGAATCTTTAATGGTTCACTAATTGTTGCCAAATCTGGAACAAACCTACCTACATAATTCAATATTCCCAAAAAACTACGTACTTCTTCTTTGGTATTCGGTTGCCTGAAGTTCCCTATGTCTTGAACTCTATCTACTGTCGGTCTGATACCCTTAGAGTTCAAAATATGTCCCATAAAAACAATTTCGTTTTTTTTATACTGACATTTTTCCTTATTTAAAATTATCCCGTTTTCCTCTAACTTAGTTAGTACCCTATCTAAAATACAATTATGTTCCTGCATGCTCTCCGTAAAAATTAGTATATCGTCTATGTATACTACTACACTTGGGATTCCTACTAATAAATTCTCCATCGTCTTTTGGAATATCTCGCTAGCGCATGTCATCCCAAACATTAGCTTTTTGAATCGATAAACGCCTTCGTGTGACACAAATGCTGTCATCTGCCTAGATCTTGGCATAATTTCTATTTGATTAAAGCGTTCCTTATATCTAGCTTACTAAACACCATGCTCTTTGACAAACTGGGAAGAATGTCATCAAAAGTAGGCAAAGGATGTACCTCTCTTTTTATTGCCCTATTAGCCTGTCGCATATCTACGCATAATCTAACGTCATTACCGTTATTTTTCGGGACTACTACCAATGGAGATATCCACTCCGATATTCCTTCGACCGGTTCTATTATATCATTTTCCAATAACTCTTTTAATTTAATCGATACTTTTTCTTTCAAAGGAATTGGAACTCTTCTGTAAGGCTGACGAACAGGGATTATTGATTCATCGATATGAATCTCGACTTTAACGTCTTTCAATTTTCCGACTTTAATATCCGCTTCGTTCAATGACTCATACTTTTGCACCGATCGTATGTCAAACGAAATTATTCTCAACTCAATTGCCACCTTACCACTTAACAGAGAAGTTCCATTACCTTCCACTATATATAGATCAGACTCTGTTTTCTTTCCTTTGCACTCAATTCTAACCCACACTACTTTAAATATCTTTATATTATTGCCACCATAATCTTTTAGCTTACTCTCGATTGAATTACATTCCTTGATTATTTCCATATTTTTCTTTACTGCTTTAAGATATGTGTCCGTGCTAATTATGTTAACTCCTGCCCCGGTATCTACAACCATTCTAATTTTGACGTTTCCGACTAAGCAAATTACTGTCATATCCCTATTTTTGATACACTCACTGCTAACAATATTCAACACCTCACTACTTTCCGAAGAGCTTCCGTTCCCATCTGTCACAAATTTAACCCGATTGTTGCCTACTCTAGTTTTACACATCTTTTCTAAATGGTTTAACATCTTACATTTGTTACACTTTTTTCCTAATGTTGGGCAAATTTTGTCCCTACTAAAATGACCTACACGTTCGCATCTGAAACAAGCCAGTTCATTTCGCTTACCTGTACTTCTATTTCTGTCCTGGTTTTCAGTAGATTTGTTTCGCCGATAATTGCTCTGACCTTGATGTTGGTTATGTTTTGGTTGGTTTGGTCGTCCATTTTGATTTATTTCAGTCGACACGTTGACTTTTCTCACTTCTTTATCAGCCATATGCATATCCACGATCTCTATACCTTGCACGATTTTTATTAACTCATCCAGTTCAACACTTCCTTTTTCGATCACTTTTTTTTTTCTAATTCGGCATGTTTTGAATTATATACAATTTGATCCCGCACGTGTTCTTTCGCGTTGTCAAATTCGCACTTGGCAGCTTGTTGTCGTAATCTCACTACAAATTGATTAATGGTTTCCTCCCTATCTTGCTTCATGACTCGAAAATACCTCCTTTCTAGTGCTGAGCTCGTTTTGGGCAAAAAGTACGCATCTAGTGCTTTTACCATAGAATCGAACTCATCTTCTTCCTTTTCCGCTTCGACTTCTGCGTCTTGCGATAAATTATAATAAATGTCTTGTAATTCAAGACCACCGCTATGCAACATCTTGAATTTTTTTATTTCGTTGTTTGTTATTTGGTTAGCTTTAATCATTATCTCAAATGATCGTTTCCATTTGATCCGGTTTACCGCGATGTTCCCATCTAGATCCAATTTCTGTATTTCATTTTTATCGGTCGCCATTAAGTACACGATTTTTTTTTTTTTTAACCTCAATTTCTTCTCGTTTATTTCTTTTATTTTATCTGGATTTAACAATTCAATTATTTTGAATTATTATCAGTTAATAATACTTTTTTTTTAATCCTCGTCGCCAATGTAATAATTATCTCTTTACTTAAAATGACCTTTATTGTTTTTACTGTACACGCTTTATTTTATCTTATCTTACTTTACATGTCACCTGTAATGCTGTTCTACTACAACTTATTTTATACATCATTTTACATATATAATATGAATGGCCCTATAAACCGCATCGCTTGGAATGCATTACTGATATATAATGGACGGTCATTACTACAGAGATAATACCATCGAGTCCAGGCGACTTATATGGTTTAAAACTATTTATCGGACAGAGGATCGTTTGGACATGAGTTTGGCTTTATTAAATTATCGTTCAACGCCGCTATCAAGTGGGTTCTCACCAGCTGAATTAATGATGGGTCGTAAATTCAAGACACTTTTACCTCAAATCTTGGAGGCGCTGGCAGTTCCCAATTCAAGTGAGGTTGTTGGTAAGGAAAATGACCTAAAATATAAACAAATTAGAAATTATAATAAAAGACACAGGGCACAAGACTTGTCTCAATTAAATTCCGGTGATGGAGTATGAGTTGTGGATTTTCGTTCTTATGGACGAGTAGTAAAAAAACTAAACGAGCCGCGTTCGTATTTAATAGAAACTGAATCGGGAACTTATCGACGGAACAGATGGTTTTTAATTCCTGCTCCATATTTTCAAATTAATAAAAATATACAAACCCACATTCCAACACACGAGAGTTCGCCAGTCTCTGAGGCCGAACCTGAGAGTGTGAGCGACAATTCACACGTGAACGAGAATCAGATTGATGATTCATTACAAGAAATTCATGTGCCTCAGGAGTCCCAGGTCAATGAGTTGTCCTCTCCTAGACCACAAAGAGATCGGCGACATCCAGTATGGATGACAGATTATCAGTAAATTTAAGTAACAATAATATGTAATCAAATGAAAAAAAATGTAAATTAATTTAATCAATTGTAATTTAAATGTATATTACATACATGGAATAGTATCTCAAAAGGGGGGATGATGTGTTATTGTCATGTTACTGTATAAAACACACTCCCTTTATATGAATTGTGTCTAACTTAACTCTATGGTATTGTATAAGCAGCGTGTCATGGTACACACAGAATAAATACTCTTCTATGAAATAAAGATTAATAATTATAAATGTAATATCGTGTATTATTTTATCGTATAACAAAACACTTGTTAATTGATATTTGTAAATTTTGAGCACTTCCTTATAGGAGTCCCAGTCTACAGCGGCTCTTGTTTTCCTTGCTGTTTTAACGAGTCTTTTGCATTTTTAATAATAATAATAATAATGCTTTATTCAATGTATAAACCGTGGCTTTTGTACATCACACATATTTACGACAGCAGAAAATAACTTTAAATTAACAATAAATATTTCAATATCAATATAACAATAATTAGCAAATATACAACAATGGACATATATACATAATTAATTACAATATAGTATGTACAAGAACTTTGATATTAAGTTACTAATTTAAACATAACCTTTTTAAATCCGTTAATGGAACTTATATTTTTTAATTCTGTAGGCAAACTGTTCCAAGTGATAATCGCATTTATTAATCCAGAGTTATTGTAAACATTAGTTCTACTAAATGGCAAATTAACGTTCCTAGTTCTCAATGACATAGAAAAATGTAATTTATCATGCAAGTATAATGGTACACCCGATTTAATTATTCGAAAAATAAAGACAGCAGTTCTATAACAGTAAAACTCAAACAAGTCACATCCAAGGATTGAATCTTTAAATTCGGAAACATATCTCACACAATTATTAAACGTAATCTCAAGTAACCGCTTTGAGGAACTATCACAATTAGAAAATATCACATCACAATAGCTGAAAATAGGTTAATTAAACTTTTCACAAGATATATGCGTAAGTCAACTGGACAAAACTTTTTTTTAGTCTGAGTGAATATAAACCGTAATTAACACGCTGGCACATAGAATTTACATGATCATTCCAAGTAAGTTTTGAATTCAATAGTAATCCTAGGTTATTAACCGTTGGAACAAATGAGATTATATCATTGTTCAAAAATAGCAGAGCAATAAAGCTTTACTTTTAGTTGGATTAATGGAAAGTGAATTATTTTTGGCCCATGACGAAATATTCCTAAGATCTGCATTAATTTGGATAACGATTTCCTCCAATTTTAACAAGTCACCACCAGTATACAGTTGCAAATCATCAGCATAAAGATGAAATCGGCAATTTAAAATATACCAAGGTAGGTCATTTATATAAATGGAAAAAAGTAAAGGGCCTAAAATTGATCCTTGAGGCACCCCAGCAATTACATCACTTATACCAGAAAGATCATCACCAAGCTTTACGAATTGTTTACGATTACTCAAATAAGAAAGAAGCAACAAAATAGCAGAATATGAAAAATTATAATATAACTTTATCTTTTGAAGCAAAAGGATATGATCAACACAATCAAACGCTTTAGAAAAGTCTAATAGGACGAAAATTGCAAATGAATTACCTTTATCTAAAATAGCAGATAAATCATCAACAATATGCACAAGTGCAGTAGTAGTACTATGGCCAGATTTGTATCCAGATTGGAATTTGCATAGATAATTAAAGCTATTGAGATGCTGAAGAATTTGAAGTTGTATAATTTTTTCCAGGACCTTGGATAGGGCAGGCAAAATACTAATCGGGTGAATGTCACAAATATTCGAAATTACATCCTTTTTAGGTAGAGGAATAATCAATGCCACTTTCCACAAATTAGGAAATACTGATTTGGTCAAACTCTGGTTAATGATAAATGTAATTTGGGACAGAAACAAATCAATAAATAATTTTATTACTCTGAAGTTTACCATGTCATATGCCATCGAATCAGACTTAACAGTACGAATTGCATTCAATACCTTAAGTTCATCGACACAATCAAAAACAAACCCATAACTACACCAGAACTAATAAAAGCAAAATCGGGTAAAGGTAAAACACCTATAGATTCGTTCATCAGCAGAAAAGTCAATGATTGCTTCAGTCGACTTACATGAAATACCTAGTTTCTTCAAATTGCTCCAGGTTGTTTTAGGTTTGTGCAAATTCCCAAAATAAAATATATTTTTAGCTTGATTGATGCATTTGTTGGTTTTATTTCTAAAAGATTTAAATGATTCAAAATCGAGCTCTAATCCAAATCTTTTATATTTTTTGTAAGCCAAATCTCTTCTTTGGAACAGTGGGACATTTATTTATACTCGTTTTACGAGGCACACAATTAGTATCTAATTTTAAGAATTTTGAATTGAATTCTTCAACTATATCATTCACATCAGGATAAAAATAAAGATTTGACCAGTCTAACGAAAAGAAACAATTTACAAAATACTCATGATTGATTGCTTTATAATCAGGAATAACCGTATATGAAATTTTATCCCTGGTACGACTGAACTTATAGCAGGCAAAAATCAAGTCATGATCAGAAATGGCAGGAACAGTAAGCTGCCCAAAAGAAATAATATTATGCTTATCACCCTCATACAAAATTGTCAAATCCAATAGGCTTTATTCCAATCAAATCGGTTGTAAAGGTAAATAAAATAAATTATGTAAACTCAAGCAAGCACTTAGGTAGTTTATTGGTAATCAACATATTAAAGTTTAAATCATCACAACAAATAATTTTTTCATACTGAGATAAATATTCAGAAAAAATTGTTGTAAATTATTAATATCATCAGTACAAGCAGGAAGCGGGTTACAAATAACCAAAATAAGAATTTTACCAAATCGCCCGACAAGCTCAGACGCCAAAACTTCAACCTTACCAAAGGCACCCGAGAACAATTTACTAACCCTCAAAGTAGACCTAAAATAAATACCAACACCACCCCATCGCTTATTATTAATACGATCAAAACGTATTAGTTTATAATTATTGATAAGGAGCGACTTGTTTGTAATTTTGCTGTTAAGAAGAGTTTCAGTTAAAGCAAGAAAATCAAATTTGTATAACTCTAACAGAATAGTAATTTCATTAAAATGTTTAACCAAACTACGGACATTTAAATGGCCAAATTTTATAGAACAATTTACATTTACCTGCAGATTATCACTTGGAACAATTTTACTACAATACAAGTTGTTAGAATTTAACGTGTTGTACTGTTGGCTGCAGTGGTTGCCCGAAATTTCACTCATGGAGGCAATGCTGTTCGAAAATTTGTATTACTAAATTCCCGAATGTGTACACCAGTCGGCCAAGTATTTGGATCAAGAGCCTTTACCCGTAAATCTGCTTTTATGCTCAATTTGTAGCAAACAAACTCCAGCGATTCAATGTTGCGTTCTTTGGGAATGAGTTTAAATATTTTGCAGTCCTCAACCTCCAAGCATGTTTTAGCCACCATTTTCATTAGTATGAGGATCAAATTTGGAAAGGTGTAACCATATTGTCGGTTCAATGACCTTTACCCCAAAATTTTCGGCAAACTGTCTGGTACCACAAATCGATTTTCTGTCCCGATGTTGAGGATTTTTATTTTCAACGGCGGGCATAGCAACACTGGAACTCATTGTGAATGATGTCACCTCAGCAAAGTTCTCGTAGAAGACAAATGATTTTGCATGACCGCAGGTACAGTAGATGTAACAAATCTATCCCCAGTTTCCATACATGTTTCTTGGTTCAATTTGGCACAATTTGTTCGTGTTTGATCGGCAACAGGCATAGAAATCGCATCTGAACAATCATCGGTAATGATGCAATCGGAAATGTAAGATTCCGCTGGTTTATTAATATTATCCT
Source organism: Tipula vernalis (assembly GCA_958295665.1). Taxonomy (NCBI): domain Eukaryota; kingdom Metazoa; phylum Arthropoda; class Insecta; order Diptera; family Tipulidae; genus Tipula; species Tipula vernalis. The sequence goes on along the minus strand of OY282560.1, from coordinate 178,599,861 downwards.
GTGCTTTCTTCTCGAATCTTTTCATTGGGATTTCAATTTTTTTTAATGATCCAATTATTTCACATAAAATGTTTACTTGTTCTCACTTTACAACTTTCACAAAACCAAAAAATGCTGTCCGAACCACAAATTACATCGAAAACGTTTTTCTTCAATCCAACACATTTATAGTGGGAAACTTTTTTACATAATTCACTGCACACTAACACGTTCTCAGGCACACCTGGAACAGCACACGTCATACAAATGTTCGACTCCGTATGATTATATAAATAAACCACACAATAAAAAGGGAACAATGAACAAGGAAACCGAATCACACTAAAGTTTACGTTACACACTAAATACACAAAATATTTACAGACCCATACTATTAAATTATTATTTGTACAAATCATACAATTTTATTTTATATTAAATATTTTTTTTTAAATTGCAAAATTACACGTAACGTGTTTGTTGAATCTCCTTGGACCACCAGGGTGGCCGAGATTTATCCCTAGACCTGCTAAGAGGACTAGAGCCCAGTATCGTTTCATTAAAAGCGCCGGACAGCTCGTCCACTAAGCCATCAAGTTCTTGCGCAGTTTTTGGAGGTTTTGGAACCGGAACTGGTAGTGAATTACCAAGAATTATTCTAAAGGTATCCCAGTTGGTTTTCCTCCTATTTCTGTAGATTGGACTTTTTGGAGAAGCGAAGTCCATTTCAAATTGAAGATAACAATGATCAGAAAAGGAGTGGTCATCCAACACTTTCCAGTTTAATAGACACAATAGTTTGACACAAGTGTAATATCCAATACCTCCTGTCTATTTCTAGTTATAAAAGTCGGCTTATTGCCTATGTTACATATATGATTATTATGTATCGCGTAGTATGAATACATAAGGTAAGTACGTATGATTAATTGAAACTAGTATGCTTATATTTAATAATGAATACTTTATTTATTTAATACAGCATAGATGCTACACTCGAAATCACTATGTTGAAGTACATATTTAGAATGAAAAAAGAACATATCACGAGTGACGTTAGTTACATTTCTGTACAGCTCCCTAGGAACATACTGTATCGAATTCGTATAAATAACAGTTCTCCCCCTCATGGTATGAAAACTTTTACATTTCATTTACATCTTAAAGTAATATTGTAATATTTAATTTTCAGCATTTAATAAACAATAAACATCTCTAATTACTTATTTCTTTCTTTTATTTATTGTTTATCTTATAAATCTAGTTTACACGGAGCTCTTCGAATCCTGTTGGATCTGCGAGGAGTAAAATCCGTTTTATTATTTACGTCATTTTCAGTATCGCCTATAACATTTTCGTGACCTGATTTGTTTGGATTTTGAACAATATCACGTGAAAATTCAATATTTTCTTCCGGTATTTTATTTTCAACTTCTGTATGTAACTTTTGACTAATCGAAACTGACTGTTCTTGATTATCAAAATTCAACAATCTAATAGGTGAATTTGATCTAATTGGATCTGATTTGATCTGATTATCCACATTATTTTTTAATCCAAGATTATTCCCAACTAATCTAATTTGGTCAATATTGTAGTGTTTTGCCACATACGAGTATTAATTACAATAAAACAAATATTTATTTCAATACAAGTTACTTTTAGTTCTTTACACACACGTCTTTACAGTTTCGCACTAAAATTCATTCTGCCGTCATACGTCCATGCGGGTGCGTTCTGCACGTTCGTTTCTATATAATTTCGGGTGCGTTCCATTAACAATTCAAATACATCACATCCCTCCACTATAGTTAAATCTACATCGTAACAATTTCCTTAAACCTAAATTTAGTATATAGTATTATGATCTTTAACATTACTAATTTAATGACGATAACGTATTGGTTTCTGTATTATTCTTCCACTTCTACTTCTGTCAGGGTTTGCCTCTACAGGAACCAAATTATCATTACTGTCACTTAACACTATGCTTTCATTACTATTTACTGTACTGCCCTCGTTAGCAATTATTTCGACGTTACTTGCCTCGGGATCGGATTCATCATCTGCGACTTTATTTTCAATGCTTAAATCTCGTTTCATAACAGAGACTGCGTAAAGATTCATACATTCCCCACTCCCGGACTTGTACGAGTCATACCTTTGGTGTTTTTTTAATACTGAAACTGGAAAATGATCATTTGTTTGATTCGTTTCAATTATAACATTGTCTCTGATCTGATTTAAGTGCCTTTTAATCGTGCGTCCCGTTCCTAACTTTACAAGGTATGATCTTGGTCCTATAATTCTTAGGATTTCTGCATCTACCCATTTACTATTATTTGGATCTGCATAATTTTTAACTACTACTTTTTGCCCAATCATGTACCTTATGCTTCGCTTACCTTTGAAATTCTTGACTTGTGCCCTCTGCGCCCTTTCAACTGTTTCCTTCTGAGACGGCGGTTTTAATAAATTTAGCTTTGTTTTCACCTCTCTACCTAACATTAACTTTGCTGGTGTTTCGTTTGTCGTGCCATGTTTCGTTGAACGATAATCTATCAGATACCGTTGTAACATTAAATCAATGTCCACCACTTTTTTGTTTCGGTCGTGTTCATCTACCATAGCTTTCAATACACTTTTGAACGAACCCACCGCATTCTCAGCTTGACCATTGCTTGCTGGGTGTCCTGGAGCTATTAATATGTGCTTGATACCATGCAACTTTAAATATTCTCCCATATCAAGAGCGCTGAACTGCCCTCTATTATCAGACACGAAAATGTCCGGTAATCCGTATCTCGCAAACAGTTCTCTTAGCACCACTATGGTGCTTTGAGCTGTGACTTTCGGCATTCTTATGATTTCGACCCATTTGGAATACGCGTCCACTACTATTAAAAAATTATTCGTCAAAAATGGACCAGCGAAATCCGCATGGATACGACTCCACGCTCTCCCAGGGTATTCCCACGGCATTAAACTACACTTGTTCGGATTCGGTAGCACACTTATACACGACCTACAATTCTTTATTTTCAATGTAATGTCTTCGTCAATCTTTGGCCACCATATATACGATCGAGCTACTGCTTTGGTCTTCACTATTCCAAAATGTGAGCTATGGATTTCGTTTAGCAAGCTATTACGTAGCTTTTCTGGGATAACTACTCTGTACCCTCTCATGAGAACCTCTTGCTCCACCGATAACTCATCCTTTACTCTAACGTATGGCAAAAATGGTGGATCATCTAACCATTTAAAATCATTAAACGATAATATCGGATCTTTCCTAGTTTCTGCTTTAATTACACTAAAGTCAATCACTATATCCTTCCCTCTATCCATGAAATTTATATAATCAACCATTCCTTCTATTTCATCATCCTTGTCTTCATTGGTAATATTTTCCACCGGTAATCTCGAAAAAATATCGGCTTGATTTTCGGCACTTTTAATGTAGTGGATTTTGTAATTAAAGCCACTTAAAAAATGAGCCCAACGTTGCAATCGACTTGCAGCTATTTGTGGTAAACCTTTACTTTCGCCAAATAATGTTAACAGCGGTTTATGGTCTGTCTTTAACGTAAATTCATTGCCAATTAGATAATGATATAACTTCTTTACAGCCCAATAAATCGCTAAAGCCTCCTTGTCCATGACACTGTAATTTAGCTCAGACCCTGTCAGCGTTCTTGAAATAAACGCGATCGGTCTTTCCTCCCCGTTTTAAAAATTGTGGGATAACACTGCGCCAATTCCTTTATGCGACGCATCACATGACAGCGTAATTGGAATTGAAGAATCAAAATGTGCCAATGTAACAACCGAAGTAATGTCACTTTTTACTTTCTCAAACGATGTCATGCACTCTTTTGACCAACTGAACGGGACCGATTTTTTTAATAAATTATACATCGGATTCATAATAGTGGACAAATTCTTGATAAATTTTCCATAATAATTTATTAGCCCACAGAATGAACGAACCTCTGTCACATTTGTTGGTGGTTTTGCTTTTACCACCGCTTCAACCCTTTCTTTTGTTTTTGTCAGTCCCTGTTCATTTACGATAAACCCCAAATAATTTAAATTGTTCTTAAAGAATAAACATTTGCTCCTATTTAATCTTAACCCTGCCATATTTAATTGTTCAAAAATGTACATATATTCGAGTTTAACTTTTCCAGATTTAAACTTTCCGCTTTGTCGCAGACATTGTTCTTCTGATAGTTGTGGCAAACCCTAGCACTATGTCCTATGACATTAAAATTCCTACATTTTAATTTAATAAATTTACACATGCTAAAATCGTGGTTTGACAATCCACATTTATAACATTTCCCGTTTCTCTTACTTACGAATTCCGATTTACTGTTGCTTCGTTCCATCCGTGGTTGATTATCTCCTCTCCCATAATTTGTTTGACTTTTCTTTGTACTGTTATGGATTGCACACACCTCTGATTTATTCTTTGCTTTCATCTCCATTTTCAACGCAATGGAAATCGCCTTGTCCCACGTCAACGTTTCATCTTCCTCACACAGCCGTAAAAAAATTTTATTCTCCATTCCCATTACAAATTGGTTGACCAAATGATGGGGTAGATTATCTCCAAATTTACAATTGATAGCCAAACCCCTCAATCTTGCCTCATATTCGTTGATTGACTCCTCAATTCTTTTATTTGCCGTAAAAAATAATTTCCTTTCCTTAAAGATGATTAACACTGGCGTGTAGTGCTCCTTTAATACTTTACATATTTCCTCGTATGTTGTTTCTTTTAATTTTTTTGGTGAAATAGTGTCTCTTACCACTTTCAGTACCGTTGTCACTAATAAATTTACCAGCATATCCCGCTGCAATCCTTTATCTACGACTTTGTTGTAGCTAAAGTGAAAAGCCAACTTTTCTTCATAGATTTCCCATTCGTCACTACCATCAAATGGTTGCATTTGCACATATTTATCCGCCATGTTTTTTTTTTTTTTTTTTTCTCACGAAGTGACGTCCATACGCACTTTTTATTTTCTTATTTTTATTCTTGCACTTCTTTGATAACCTTTTTATAGTGTTTGCGTTCTTTATTCATCTTGTTTAATCCTCGTCGCCATTGTAGCGTTTTGCCACATACGAGTATTAATTACAATAAAACAATTATTTATTTCAATACAAGTTACTTTTATTTCTTTACCCACACGTCTTTACAGTTTCGCACTAAAATTCATTCTGCCGTCATACGTCCATGCGGGTGCGTTCCGCACGTTCGTTTCTATATAATTTCGGGTGCGTTCCATTAACAATTCAAATACATCACAAATATGACGTTTCCAAGTCCGTCCATCGTCAAGTTCAACTATGTAATGTAATTTTCCTAATATTTCTGATACTGAACCGAACAACCATTTATAATCTCGAGACAAATATTCTCTGACGGAAACCCTATTTCCGACTTCTAATGTTCGTACATTTTTTTTTAGTATCTCTCCCCTTTTTTATTAATGATTCATTTGAACAATTTGGAATCATAAGATCAATACGGGATCTTATTTGACGATTAAATACCAGCATAGCAGGTGATTTTCCAGTTACTGGATGAATTATTTTACTATACACTAATAGAATATTTTGTAATGCTGCATATAATTCATCTACACTGCCGTTTAAATGTTTTAATTTGTTCTTAATAGTCTGAATGTACCTTTCAGCTTGACCATTCGTAGCGGGATGATAAGGTGCACTTAATTTGTGTACCACACCATTTAATTTTAAAAAATTTTGAAATTCATGAGCAGTAAATTGTGTACCATTATCGGATACAAAAACTGATGGAATGCCGTAAATTGCAAAAATTTCACGACAATTTTTAATCGTGGTTTCCGTAATAATATTTTTTATAATACGACATTCGATCCATTTTCAAAAAGCGTCTACTTGTATGAAAAAATACTTTCCTTTAAAAGATCCAGCAAAATCACAATGTACTCTCTGGAAAGGTTCGTGAGGTGTATGGCAATCAATACAATTTTTTGACATATTTTCAATATCGTAGTCGATATTGTTCCACCAACAATATCCACGTGCAATAGTTTTCATGCGAACAATTCCAAAATGAGCACTGTGTAATTCGTCTAGTACTCTCTTTCGTAGAGATTGCGGAACATAGACTCTGATTCCACGACGTAGACAACCTTTTTGCATTGCAAATTCGTCTTGTGTTATTCCAAAACGATCAAATTTTGACACAACGCGACCATGTTTTAATCCGTTCATTAAATTTTTTACGGTATGATCATTATCAGTAGCTTTGGCTAATTCTTCGACTGTAATAGGTAACGTTTCTAGTTGGTTTACTTCGACTATGTCAATTTCCTCAATACCAAACTGAGTATCTGAAGAAGGTAATCTGGACAACCCGTCAGCATTTCCATGTTGTTTTGTATTTTTGTAAATAATATCGTAGTCGAAAGACTGCAAAAAAATCGCATAGTGTTGCATTCGTGTAGCTGATAATACTGGTAATCCTTTATTTGGGGACAAAATTTGCAACAGTGGTTTATTATCTATAATCAACGTGAATTTCCGACCATATACAAATTGATAAAATTTTCGCACCCCATAAATTATCGCGTATGCTTCCTTATCGATTTGCGAGTAACGTTGTTGAACCTCTGTCAACGTTTGTGAAGCATATTTTATCGGTCGTTCCGAACCATCAGCATATTTGTGACTTCGTGCATTTCTGATTTCACCCTATCGAATGCATTTTGACAAGCAAAATCCCAATTAAACTCAATATTGTCCTTCAACAAATTATTTATAGGATAAAGTATGAAACTTAAATTATTAAGAAAACGTCCATAATAATTGATTAACTCCACCAACGCACGTACTTGATCTTTGTTTTGTTTTCACATTTTTCTCTATTGACCCGTATCTTGTATTTCGAAAATCTACTTAAGATCTCTTCTAAACGCTCTAAATGCATTTGATCATTCTCTCCAGTAATCTTTATATCATCTAAGAATACCATTACACCTGGGATATCTTGTAATATCATTTCGATATGTCGCTGCCATATCGCTGGTGCAGAGGCTACACCGTACATAAGGCGATTTGGATGATAAAGTCCTTTATGAGTACTAAGGGTTAAAATTTCTCGGCATTCTGGAGCAACTTCCAGCTGTAAGTACGCTTTACTTAAATCTATTTTCGAAAATTTTGTACCCCCTGACATATTTGAAAATAGTTCCTCCACTGTAGGTATAGGATGTTCTTCAATGGGCGCTTTCAGGTCCGCCAACTGTTGGCAACATGTTAAGTAAAACAATCATGTTATTTCCTGAATGCAACCGATTTATCGAAAATTTCATGGCAATGTGATAGATCGATTGTCAATTTTTCCATCAGTAAATTTTCAATGACAACATGTTGTGGGAACTGAAAGCGCCCAATGATCAAGTTTGGATTTACTGAAATTTTGTACTCACCACAAATTCGTACTTTATTGTTCGCTTTTCAAACTGGAACAATGGGTGTTGCCCATCGACTATAATCCACTTTGGTCAGTACGCCATTTTTTTTCTAAATCATCTAGCTCAGATTCCACTAGAGGTTTCATCGAAAAAGGAACCTGTCTAGCTTTGATGAAAACTGGATTACAATTTAACTGCATGGTAGGATATTTTTTTTATTAATTCCACAATTTGAAATTTATCAGCGCCTTCCCCTGTTTCGTTTTTATCTAAACTATCAACACAATTTAATTTCTCTGTGTTATTAAAAATTTTATTCCAATCTAATTCGATTTCTCGCATCCACTCACGACCTAACAATGGATGTCTATTCGAGTTCGTTACGTACAATTTTAAAATTTTATGTTTGTTTCCGGTATGAATCTTTACTTCCAAATATCCTAACACTTTGATCTTTACATTACAATAGCTAACTAGTTCAATCTCTGTTTTATTTAATTGTAAGTCATTAAAATATTTTTCTTTGTCTGCACTATTGATTAATGTTACCGGAGATCCTGTGTCTATCTCAAAATTAATTATTTTGTTATTAATATCTAAACGTATACAACATTTGTCTCTGTTCGATTGGATATTATAGATTTCTAAATAATCTAATTCTTTACTCACTTGCTCCTCAACAAAATTCGTAACATTTTTCTTTACATTATTACTTTTAGATTTGGCCTTGAGACACACAATTGCTAAATGCTACACTCGAAATAACTATGTTGAAGTACATATTTAGAATGAAGAAAGAACATATCACGAGTGACGTTAGTTACATTTCTGTACAGTTCCCTAGGAACATACTGTATCGAATTCGTATATACAGGGTGTCCGGATTTGGGATGCTGATCCGTCATGGGGTGATTCCTTGGTTCATTCTGAGAAACAAATCGTATGTGGAGGGGGGATCCATTTTTGATATCCTTTGAGATACAGGGTGATTAAAAAATTTGGTTCAGAAAAAAAGTACACCCAAATATTAAACTGTAACTTCCAAAATATTCATTATATCGGAGAGCAACCAACTTAGTCTTATTTGGTTGGTAATCGTATAGGCTATTATTAAGGTTTAAGTGGTTATCTTATATCTGCATCCGTTTGAGAGCTATGGTGATTTAAAGTAAAAAAAAAAAATATTTGTTTTTTATAAAATCGAGTTTTTCTCAAAAAAACCGTTATAATTTTTTCTTTTGTTTATTTAATTTTAATTTGTCATAGAATATTATGTCATAGAATAATATTAAATTAAAAATTGAGAAAGGAAGGCGAAAGCATCCGAAATCGATTTTTTTTAAAAAATAAAACAGATTGTTACTATAAGGAAGATAAAAATATTAAAATAAATTAAAATAATAAAAATAAATAATAATAAAGAATTTTTCTTTTTTATATAAAAAAAAATTTTACAAAGTAACAAAAGCACACAAAATAGTGAAAAAATGGAAATCCATTCACACAATATTACTAGATAATATCTCGAAACTAATAACTGAATTTGAAAATATTTAGTTTTTGTTTTTTCAACATTTAAACAAATCAGTTGATAATCATCGCCTACTGTTTTACAGATCAAAATAAAATTGGTAAAATATTAACACTATAACATCTCTTAATTAGATTGAGAATAAACGGAATACGAAGAAAACTATGGCACGTGGGTACAAGTAATGTATTGGGGGATTGTAGAGGAGATCATGACAAATTAAAATTAAATAAACAAAAGAAAAAATTATAACGGTTATTTTTGAGAAAAACTCGATTTTATAAAAAACAAATATTTTTTTTTTTACTTTAAATCACCATAGCTCTCAAACGGATGCAGATACAAGATAACCACTTAAACCTTAATAATAGCCTATACGATTACCAACCAAATAAGACTAAGTTGGTTGCTCTCCGATAAATATTTTGGAAGTTACAGTTTAATATTTGGGTGTACTTTTTTTCTTAACCAAATTTTTTAAACACTCTGTATCTCAAAGGATATCAAAAATGGATCCCCCCTCCACATACGATTTGTTTCTCAGAATGAACTAAGGAATCACCCCATGACGGATCAGCATCCCAAACCCGGACACCCTGTATAAGCGGGTAGTAGGGATTTTATATGGTCATTTTGTTTTACATGAAGTTCAATAAAGAATATTAGAGGATAAACTTGTTTTATTAACTCTGCAGTTAACTAAAAAAAAATACAGATTATGGGCCCAGGCAAACACTTCGTTTATATTGCGCAAACAATTATCATCATTATCGTGCGGTCGCCTTAGCTAGATCAACTGAAAATATAAGTTTCACAATTTGGTGGGACATTTTTGTATGTTTTAAATGTAATTCATTCACAATAAAGGGAAACAGTTAGCCTGTAAAATTAAGTTGGCTCTTTGAGAGTGCTTATACATAAAACCTATTGACAGTAAAATGTTTGGTAATTTTTCAACATAAAAACTAACGGGGTACTCAAGCAATCTGTATTATTTTCTTAGCACGATTTTTAGCCTTAATTTAGGCAAGAAAAGTATATAAAACATTGTTAAGGCACGTAGCCTATCACTGTAACAGTGAAAATGTAATAAAAAAAAAATTTTCATTTGTTATAATTTGTACAAAACTATTTTATGATCATTATTTGAATATACAGTCGACCTCCAATTTACAACAAATTCGGTTAATAGAACCCATCGTTTAGTGAAATTGTCTTACATTGAAGCCAGTGGCGTAACTAAAAATTTTGGGGCTCCCGCAAAATTTTTCTTGGGCCCCTAAAATACTTTTTGTACCTAAGAACAAGTAAAGCTTTTATAAACAATTATTTCTTTATATTATCCAGCCACGTATTAAGAAACTGTACTAAACGAGTGTAATAATATTGGTTGCCCCTAGTTGTGATTGTTAGTTCTTTATATTTTAACCATGTATATCGAGTAGTTTTAGTTGTACGTCAAACAGCATCAGGGCATAAAGAATAAATTAAACTACGCATGAGATTAATTGTTAAATGAAAGCCTTTTAATTTATAATAATTGCCACAATTATTACATGGTGTCAGAAGGAAAATCGGAAATAGAATTGGAAACGAAGTTTAATAATTGGATTATTGAAAATTAGTGAATTTTTGTGGATTGTTTGGAAAACGAATTGTGTTCGAGATCGAGCAAAGGAAGCGGTGACGTCACGTTGTGAAATAGCGGACCATATTGCAATTTGTGGTGAAACGAGTCATCGTTGAAAAATATTTATCGTAAATATTTTGGATTAGTTTTGGAAAAATCGAACATTAACACAAAATAATGTCGAACGAACGGTTACCAGTGGAATTGGATTGCGCGAATTTGGAAAAGGGGTGGTCAATGTCGAAACATACATTTTTAATGTATATGATGGCAACGGGAAAAAATGTTAAAACTGAATCGGAAAAAATAGCAACATTTCTGTGGTTAATTGGTTCCCAAGCGATGGAGATATATAACACATTGTTCCCGAACGATGGAACAACGGATGGGATTCTTGGAAATCAGAATGCTGTCATTGAGTCAGTTGCTGTTCAAACGGTAAATGCAAACGAAAATGGGCAAGAGAATAAAGATGCTACGGCTGTGGTACCAAATGCCAATATTCCAAGAACTTTGGATGAGGTGTTGAAAGCGTTTGATGGGTATTGTATACCAAAGAAGAACATACTAATGGAATCGTTCAAATTTCACAAAATTGTGCAAAAAGAAAAACAACCATTTGTAGAGTTCGAAACAGAACTTCGCAAACAAATTGAATTTTGAGAGTACAAATTGGAAGGAAAATCCTACAACGAGCGTATGTTGAAGGAGCGAATCGTCATTGGGGTGAATGATAAAAAATTGCAATTAAAATTGTTGGAAGGAAAGGATGAATCATTGCAAAAAGTCATTGAAACGTGCAAAATGTACGAAGCTGCTAATACACATAAGGCGTTGTTGGACACAAACAGTCAACCATGTGTTAATAGTGTAGCTGAATATTGGCCAAAGGAAACAATCGATGCTGTAATACGTCTTTGTTACAATTGTGGTAATGATTTCACAGCAAATCATTTACAATCATGCAAAGCCAAGGATATCAATTGCCGGTCATGTGGACGTAAGGTCCATTTCCAGCGTTTTTGTAAATCGAAGGGTAAGCAAACAGACAGCAATGGAACCAAATCCGGAAACACGTTTGGAAACCGTAAGCCGGATAATAACAGTAATCGAAAACAACAACAACAATCAATTAACTGGGATAGCTCAGGTAATTGTGTACAAATTAGTGATGGAAGTGCGAATAGTGTTATTAAAGTAGATCTTATTTATAGAATAAATTCAAGTAATATTGCCAACCATATGAAGCGATGGTATAAGGAGTATCAAGTAGGAAATCAATTAGTTAAGTTTAAACTCGACACTGGATCTGATGTGGACTGCATTCCGCAAAAAAATTTTTAGAACATTGAAAATAAAATTGGAAAATAAGAATGGAAATAAAGTAAATGTTTTTGGAACGGTCAAATTAACATGTTACGATCAGAAAGCCAAAATGGAATGGTCTTCTCACTTTATTGTTGTCGATGACGTGTGTGAACCGATACTCGGTCTCGAATTATGTGAAAGATTTGGATTAGTCAAACGAACTGATGTAGGTTCTGTTGCGTGTTTGTCACAAACGCAAGGGGAATTTTTGAAAAACAATCGTGATGTCTTTGAAGGTTTGGGTAAATTTCCGGGAACGTTTTCGATAAATATGAAGGAAATTCAAAGCCGGTTCTTCACTATAAGAAACGGATACCAAACTCTTTGTGGGATAAATTGAGGTCGCAGCTAGCGACTGACTGGGTTAATAATTTACAAATAGTCGAAAAGCCTAACTCAAGTGAACTGCGAATTTGTTTGGATCCGAAACCACTCAATGAGTGCATCAGTCGTGAACATTTTTTGATTCCAACGATTGATGATTTGACGTTTGGTTTGGCAGATAAACGCGTTTTTTCAGTTTTGGACTTGAAGAGTGGCTATTGGCAAATGGAATTGGGCGTAGTGAGCTCCGATTTAACAACATTCATGACTCCCTTTGTGGGATGTAAATTCAATCGCGTGCCATTTGGGCTTAATTTTGTTTACCGGAATTATTTTAACGTGAAATGTTTAAAATGTTGGGAGACATTGAGGAAGTGACAATTTATTTTGATGATGTGGGTATTTGCGCGAAAACGGAAGAAGAAGACGACCGGATAATGGAAAAAGTCATGGAAAGGGCGCGTAAATACAATATTCAATTTAACCCGGATAAAGTTCAATATCAAAAGCGTGAGGTTAAATTTATGGGTCATATCTTGTTTGAAGGATAGTTTAAGGCGAATTTAAAGTATCGTGACGCAATTTTAAAGGTGAAGCAGCCGGGGGATAAAGCGGCCGTTTCAAGATTTTTGGGTATTCTTAAATATTTGGCTAAATTCATTCCAAATTTGTCAAAGCAATCGGCACATTTACGTAGCCTCACGCGAAACGATATTACATTTGAATGGATGGAAAATCATGATCGGGAATTCAGAGAATTACTTGATATCGTAGCATCGGAACTGGTGTTGGCGATGTATGATCCGAAGTTGCCAGTCATTGTGCAAACGGATGCATCTAAAGATGGATTGGGTTGTGTAATTGTTCAGAGAGGACACCCAGTAACATATGCGTCTCGGACGTTAAGTAAAAGTGAACAAAAGTGGGCTCCGATCGAAAAGGAGTTGTTGGCAATTGTGTTTGCATGTCAGCGGTTTCATTATTTTTTGTATGGACGTGAATTTACGGTGGAAAGTGATCACAAACCTTTGGAAACATTGGTCAGGTGGGATATTGATGATGTGACAATGCGGCTTCAGCGTATGCTCATGTCACTTTTGAAATATCCAAAGATGACTGTTGTTTACAAGCCGGGCAAAGAAATGCTCATGGCTGGCTGCCTGTCACGGGCCCAACTATCGGAATGTCAAGAAGACACGGATTTATCGGGAATCATTCATTCAGTAACTAAATCGGCGTGTTTATCGAAAAAAAATTATGATTTGTACCGTTCAACCATTGAACGATATGAAATTTTTTTGCGAGTTTGTCGATATGTAGAGAACGGTTGGCCGAATTATCATCTGCTGGACGATCTGAGCCGTATGTTCCACAAATTCAAGAATGAACTTCATTGTGAGAATGGCTTACTTTTTCGAGATCCTCGACTCGCGATTCCAAAAGAATTACAAGGTAAACTTAGCAAGTGGTTACATGCACCACATTTGGGAGTCGAAAAAACTCTTGCACGTGCAAGAATGCTTTATTACTGACCTAATATGAACGGTCAGATAAGGGAAATGGTTGCATCTTGTGCCATTTGTGAAAAGTTGACGCGTATCAGCCAAAAAGAAGAACTAATTCAAGAAGAGCTACCAAAGTATCCGTTTCATATAGTGTCGATGGATCTATTTGAGTATGCTGGACAGGACTTCTTGTCTGTTATCGATGCATATTCGGAATATTTAATTGTTGAATATTTGAAGAACAAAACAGCGCGTCATATCATTGGAAGACTGAAAAGTGGGTTTGATAGAATCGGATATCCAACTGTAGTAAAATCGGATAATGTACCATTTAACTCACGGGAATTTGAGAAATTTGCAAATGATTACAATATGATAATGAAGTTCTCGAGTCCTCGGTATCCACAAAGCAATGGATTAGCTGAGAAAGGTGTTACGATTGCTAAAAACATTTGAAGCGTTGTGTTGAAGATAGAGACACGGAAAATTATCAGTATCGAATTTTAGAATATAACACAACTCCTGTGGCAAGTATGCGTTTGACACCAGGCCAGTTATTTTTTAGGCGGGTGGTCAAGACGAGAATGTCGATTTCGGATTCATTGTTATATCGAGACAACCTAAGTGAGGGGATCGTTCAAAACAAAATTAAAGAAAAAAGAGAAAGGCAGAAGTATTATTATGACCGGAATGCAAAAGCACTGCCAGTACTAAATGTGGGTGATCTCGTGATTTTTAAAAAAAATGGAAAATAATGGAATTATGGTTTAATTGTTGGTAATGTGAATGGTCGATCATACATCGTTAGGGATAATTTTGATAATTATTTTAGACGCAACCGACGGTTCATCGCCAAGACTAAGAATAACGAAGTGAACGGGGGAGAAGTAATGTTTGAAGAAAATGTTAGATGTAATGTTGCGGGTCAGGATAATTTGAAACCTATTAAAATTGTACCGCCACTTTGGCGTAACGTACAGGAAAATGTTAATGATGACAATGAACCAAGTATTTGTGATGTGGATGAGCCAGTGTTGAATGAGAGTAACGCAGCATCAGATGAATATCAGACCGCTAGTAGTTCCGATTCAGAAAGAAGCAGGGTCAGCCAGCGATCAAGAGATACCTGAACCAGTTATAGCTGATGGGTCGGGGGGGCCAAAGAACTCGTAGTGGTCGCATTCGTCGTCCAACTCAGAGATATGGTTGGACATATCATGTCAATTTCAAATTTCAATTTCTTTCAAAAGAAAAAAGCGTGTAATAATATTGGTTGCCACTAGATGTCATTGTTAGTTCTATAATGTATTTTAACCATGTATATCGAGTAGTTTTAGTTGTACGTCAAACAGCATCGGGACATAAAGAATAAAATAAACTACGCATGAGATTAACTGTTAAATGAAAGTCTTTTAATTTATAATAATTGCCACAATTATTAAAACGAGCGCAACTTGTAATTTTTACAAGTTTATATTTCCTTTTAATTTTAAAGGTGTTAAAATAATTAAATTCGAACGATTAATTTCAAACGCCTAAACACTACAGTGGAAGTTTCTCTACCGATAAACACCTTTTACATTTACCGCAAGTTGTTACCGGTAATTATTGTATTGTTTAGAGAAATACTCAGTTTTACGTCAGTAAAAGATCAGTTTAGTATTTTATATAAAAGAAATGTGATACTCAAACCTGAAACGAAAAAGAACGTAATTCATTTCCTTCGCCTCGAATAAATCGAAACATCTTGCAATCAACTCAATGTTATGAAAATTTCTAAATATATCGATAAAACATCACACACCTCGAATATAATTTGAAAAATACAAATAATTTCGAAATAATCTCAAACATCGAATTATCCCTATGCTATATGCGCATAGGATTTCTAGAAATCTAACAAAAACAATCGAATACTTTGTGTTATATCAATCTCGTTTGATCTCGAACAATTTCCATAATACCGACAAATCTGGAAATTAATGAATAATTTCGGAAAACCTATAACAAAAATCTAGAAAATCTATGAACATTTCGAAAATTTCCGAAAATTCTTGGAATTATTGAACTACATATTTTAAAATACCAAGCAAGTTAAGGCTAAGCTCAACAAAATGATGTACAATTAGAATAAAGTATCCAATTGTAACACATTTCCTGTTTATAGGCCGCCAATTTATTACGTTATTACGTGTGTGACGCCTATTTGTGAAAAAACTGTGTGGGACGCCAAGGGGCTCGGTATAAGGCGTTGCTTTCGTTGTGCGCCAATTATTTTGTAGGTTAACCCACCAAAATTTAGTAATTATACTAATTACTATTATTTATATAATCAATAATTTATTTATTACTTTATTACTTTACTATAAATCAAACTAAATTGTTGTTTTACTTTTATTTAATTTTTTTATTTTAATTTTATCACCGCGTGACTTTCTTTTATTTCCGCGTGACGCTCCTTTTTTTTCTTTTTTTTTCTCGTTTTTCTCTACATTTCTTTTCCATATAATTTGTAAGTTTATTTAATTAGGTTTTTCGTACTCATAATAGATGGCACCACGGGTGAGTAATTTTTTATGTGTATAGGGTGTTACACATACTAAAGATACATGTTAAACCGAAAGTGACCGACTGAAAACGTCCGAGATAAATTCAACATGTACATGGCGGCTTGACTGAAAGCAAAGATTATTAATAAGAGGATCTTCTTGTTAATAATCTTTGCTTTCAGTCAAGCCGTCGTTTTAATGTTGAATTTATCTCGGACATTTTCAGTCAGACCACTTTCGGTTTAACATGTATCTTTAGTAACAATCTCTCTCAAAAAGTTACGGATAATTTCGTAAATATCAAACAATCAGCTTCAAATAGGCTCTAAGATTTTCGAGCAACATCGAACAATCAAATACATTCGACAATCTCAAACATACTCAAATAATCTCGAAAATCTCCAATAACCTGACTGTTTCGAAACACCGAATAACCAATTAAGTATCAAACATCACGCACCTCATCTCCATGCTAAATTCCAATAATACCGAGAAATTTTAAACAGTGATGAAAAGTTGAAATTCAAGACAAGGGGCTATGATATCGGGAAGCCACGAAAATTTTTAAAAAGAGGAGATTTCCACCGAAAACAAACAAAATAAAACACCATCCAGTTTACCAGTAAATTCAACTTTTTTATTTAATGTTTACCGGCCATCATAAACATCCGGTAAATGAGAAGCTATGTGTCGAACAAACGCTAATTCATTATGGAGACTGATACCATAACACTTCTGCCATCAAAATTACGCTTCGACCTAACGACCCAACGTTCCTGAAAATATTGCCAGTAGCAACTATAGCAATCGGGACATGTATTTATGAGCAAATTTGAACCGGTTATTCTTGTGCATGGCCGTTAAAAGTGGTTCAAAATGCGTGAAATGAGGCGAGCTGAGATCTTAGATAGTGAAAAGTCCTAATTGCAATTCCATCGAAAACCGAAAAAGTATATGGAAATGGACGGCAATATGATTCAATTATTGATTTGAAAAGTGCCATCCGTGAATGTTGGCCCAAAACTGATACGGAAACTCTTAAAAAATTAAGAGTGGTGGTGACCCCAAATATTAAATAAAGTAGAAATCCTAAGAAATTCAAAAAATTAATTTCTTAATGGTTAGTTTTTTTAGTCCGAACTCTTTCAAGCTACAAGTTTCTTCCACACCTATTATTTATTTGTCGATTTAATACATGCTACATACATAAAGTTGATTTGATATCAAATAAGTTTTTTTTTTTTTTAAATTCTAATGACGACCACAAATGAATTCGCAAAATCTATAAATTCGCTTTATCAACGTTAATAAAAAAAATTGAAATCGCTTTATAAGTTTATGGTTAATGAATTATTTTTATATTGTCGCACTATTTTTATCCCTTCACAGAAATGGTGGCATGATAACAATTCATCATGGTTATGCACAGACAAAAACGTTAAAATGTAAAGTTGGGAATAAATAGACTGACAAAAGTATCCTTGGCAAACAATCTGATAAAAATTACTTCATAATACGGTTGTGTTTACGCATATTAGGTGTACGTGCATTTTGTTTTAAATGCAAGACGAAAGAGAAATAATAAAACGAAACCAACAAAAAGTAAACGTAAAAATTGCCTTTCTGACCTTTTGAGGAAGATAACGACATATTAAAGAATTTATATTATATATCTTGTTTATATAGTATGCTAGACACTTTTACTAGTTAAAAGGGGAATGCAACAAAGTGTTAATAATGACGTGAATAAAGTAAACAGACAGTCTCGTTTATACAGTTTTACATCCTGGTGCTGTCCTTGCCCACACACATGAACTATTAAAGTCAGCAACGTATTTTATAACACATATGAAATGCTAACTAATACAGCGGGCATCCGAAGGCCAACATATACATTCATATTACAAATTACCCTTTAATAAAACCACAATCATTCGAGACGATTATCTTATAGTAAAACTAAGCGATCAATTCTATTTTAGTCGAATTTTTTCTCAACGGGTTTACAGTCGACTGATACATTTTAGTACTTATATGATCTCTTATTTTTTATCCAAGATTATTAATCCACTGTAAATTATCATACATTTCAGCTCTATCTTAATCATATATCCAAGCATAGCATAAAGTAACGTATGTGAATTGAATATAAATCGATTAATTTAATTTAATTTTGTTTAACTGTGCTAATTTTCCATTTGGTTTCTATGAAAATTTTATTAATTTAATTTCATTCATTGAATGTCTTAATTGACATGAACATTGGTATGCACTCGTATTTTAAGGAAACATGTAAATAGATCAAATTAACGGAATAGGACCGAAAGGGCGAATGTCTAAAGGGCGAATGTCGAAATGCCGAATGTGTCGAAAGGCCGGAACGGTCGAAAGGCCCAATATCGAAAAGCCGAATTTCGAAAGGCAGAATGTCGAAAGGCCGACTGTGTCGAAATTGATTTTAATTTTTCATCTTTTTATGAATGACAATTTTCAAAATTTATATTTTTATCAAAATTTTTGCATCAAATGTTTAATAGTAAATCACTTAAATATTAAAATCTTTTAGGTTTTTTTTTTAATATGCTACATACACAGTATGTATTAGCACGTATGTTCTATTTATGTATTTAAATAATTTTATAATTTATTTCAAACAATTAAGTGATGTAAAATTTAATGAAAATTCGAGCTTTTGACCCAATCGGCCTTTCCACACGTTCAGCCATTCGACCCATTCACCCTTTCGGCATTCGGCCATTCGACCCATTCGTTCTTTACACATTCGACTTTTCAACACTTTCGCCCCTTTCGACCCAATCGGCCATTACACATTCGGCCTTTCGACACATTCGGCCATACGACATTCGGCCTTCCGACTCATTTGGGCTTTGGGCGTTCTCGGCCTTCCGACATCCGGCCTTTCAACATTGAACTAAATTAACTCTCACATAAGGTACAAGCAATACAAAGTCACTATAGTTAAACCGACCATTGGCATATAAGTAATGACTTTTGATTTAAGCCACTGTGGAAAACTAACGCAAATAAATAAAACAAAAACAAATTTAAAATTAATTTTTATTTTATTGGAAAATCAAGGTCTGAATTCATTTCGCGCCTTAATAATGACGTTCTGGTGAAGTTCTGCACAGCCTCGATCGTTAAAGCAAACGCAACGGTTTCCGCGAACGTTGCTTTAGATGACAACATCACCGCTTTGCGTGTCTCTGGATCTCGAATGCCGTCAATGAATGCGTC
This sequence comes from Tipula vernalis, assembly GCA_958295665.1. NCBI lineage: Eukaryota > Metazoa > Arthropoda > Insecta > Diptera > Tipulidae > Tipula > Tipula vernalis. The sequence continues at coordinate 178,580,239 of OY282560.1, read as the reverse complement.
AATTTTTAGCCTTTCCATATAATCGGCCGATGTACTGGTATGTGCTAGATGTACTAATCGCTCGATTGCCGATGAAAATTCCTGTAGCGATTCTCCTCCCTTTTGATAGCGGCTTTTCAATTCCATACGATAGATTTCCCGCTTGTGGTCACTGCCGTACTTCCGATCTAGCGCCTTCATAATTTCGAGATAACTGTTGCGATCTTTTTCCAGAATTGTTTGTAAGGCCTCCGCTGCTTCACCTTTAAGGGCCACTATTAACGCTGCGACACGATGTTCATCATTCCAACGGTTTTGATTGGCTGCCGTTTCAAATTGAAATTTGAAAATGACGAAAGATGTTGTTCCGTAGAAGTTTGATGGTTTTAACTTAACTGATTGAACGGTTTGAACCACTTGCGTCGTTGTTCCACTTGCCTTGACATCAGTTAGTTCTTTCCCGAGACGTTGAACCTCCGCTTGTAATTTTTCGTCAACCTGTTAAATCTCCATTTTAAATTCCGTTTTAGCGTGTTGAATTTCAGTTTACAATTCCGTCTGCAATTTTTCTACTTCGTCACGTAGCGAAGTGGATAACTCGATAAATTTCTCGTCCATTCTGTTTTGCCCATCTGCAATTTCCTGGATTGGTTAGCAATTTTATCTATTTATTGTTTCATTTCGTGTTTAATTTCTTGGTTTGACTGCATTGCTTGTTGCGCCATCATCTGCTTCGTAGCAGCCATTAACTGTGACAAATGGAAACTTCCAGATGGTGTTTGTGTTGTTTCGGCTGACGGTTGTTTATCTCCTTCTTTCTGCTCTACGGTTGCTGCATCCGTTACTTCCTCTCCAAAATCATGTTGATCTGCGTCTAACCCTTCTTTCTCCATGGCATCACGTAGTCGCGCTTGTAAAGCTGTTTTACTACCTTCAGTAGCCAAACCCCGTTTCTCAAGTTCCCTCTTTAATTCTGAAACTTTTAATTCGTTGAGAATCATTTTCTTTCTCTAATTATTCACAATCCCACCGTTGTCACCAAATGTTACGTTTTTGCCTTGTCAAATAAGGTTCGTATCACTGGATTCTGAATAATACAAAATCAATTTGATTTATCTCCAACGAATTTATTTATTTCACAAAATTTATTACAACACAGTTTATCAATAAAAATTCACAAAATCACTTTATATAAATTATTCTTAAATTTTACTGTTCACTTATAATTTTTATTTCCACAAAAACACTTTTTAATTCACTTTTTAATTCCTTTTTAATCTGTACTCTATCGCTTACCAAATATTACTAATAATCTTACAAGTTTACTCTATCGCGTTCCAAATTCGAATAATCCAATTCGATCTTGTTCGCCTTTTTATATACACAAACCAAACTTCTCAAAAACTCATGATTTTTCTAGTTAGAATAGCGTAGAAACATTACGTAATAATTTTTATCATGGAAAATTCCATTTAAGTACAGTTAAACATTGAGCTATTCATTTAACTTCTTCTATTACACACTAGGTGTCACCGTCACAATATTTTATTTCGAAAGGTTGGCTTTTGTCAATTAAATCAAATTGGCTATTTTCTTGGAAAAAAAATTAACCCAAAATAATTCGAATTAAATTTTGCCCAACAAAATACGCTTTATAATGATATCCATTATTCATTGCTAGTTTATCTAGTAGTCTCTACTTCCATTATTAACTATTACCAAGTAAAAATTTCATTTTTGAAATTTTATCTAGTAGTCTCTTGCTATTTTCATTATTATTGTGACGGTGACACCTAGTGTGTAATAGAATAAGTTAAAATTAATAGCTCAATGTTAAACTATTGTGACGGTGACACCTAGTGTGTAATAGAATAAGTTAAAATTAATAGCTCAATGTTAAACTGTTCTAAATGGAATTTTCCATGATAAAATTGTTCTACACTATTCTAACTAGAAAAATCATGAGCTTTCTAGAAGTTTGGTTTGTGTATATAAAAAGGCGAACGAAGTCGAATTGGATTAGTAATTTTTGGTAAGCGAAAGAGTAAAGATTAAAAAGGAATTAAAAAGTGAATTAAAAAGTGTTTTTGTGGAAATAAAAATTATAAGTGTACAGTAAAAATTTGAGAATAATTTATATAAAGTGATTTTGTGAATTTAACATACCATATTACAACTGATTTACAAATCATTTAGTAATTTATCTTTCTTAAATGAAGATTCACATTTGACGGGCAGTAACCCAATGGTTACTCCCGTTTGAATTTACATAGTAATTATTTTTCTCTATCCTAATTAAATACAACAGTCCAATTCCAAAGGTTTCTGCCTTTGAAGTCTTCTTATTGCATTGGTGGTATCCAACAAACTTCGTATGTCTGCATTTTGGTGCCGAGATATACGCTGAATGTGTTTCTTCGCATGATTTTGTATTTTTTCACTTACATATTCCATGTTTAAGTCCCTATGGAGGTTATCATTTCTAATGTACCATGGTGCGTTTATAATGCCACGCAGCACTTTGTTTTGAAAACATTGTATCATTTGTATATTTGTCTTCTTGGTACAATCCCAAAGTTGAATACCGTAGGTTCATACTGGTTTAAGTATTTGCTGATATAATAGCAATTTATTATGTATTGTAAGCTCAGAGTTTCTACCTATTAGCCAATACATTTCCTATATTTAATGTTCAATTCTTCTTTTTTCTTTTTAACATGCTCTTTCCATCTAAGCTTGCAATCGAGAGTCATGCCGGTGTGTTTGGCTGTATTTGCATTTGGAACCGGCCTTGAATTAAGTTTCACTGGAATCTAGATAATTTTCTGGTCTGTGAAGTTTACGTGAACCGATTTTGCTTCGTTTAGGCTAATGCGCCATTTCTTTGTCCAACTACTCACTGTGTTGCTTTTTGAAGTTTGGTCATTGCTTCTGATATACACAATATCGTCTGCAAATGTTGCTATGGTGGCACCTTCTGTATTTGGCATATCTCTGGTGTACAGAATGTACAATATAGGACCCAGTACGCTACCCTGTGATATGCCTGCTGATATTCTGTTTAGTTCAGAGTACTCTCCGTTATATTTTACACGGAAATGTCGGTCTGCGATATAAGATTTAAGAATTTGATAGAACTGCTTATAGATTTCGATGCAATTTAAATTCAAGTCCTTGGTGCCAAACTTTGTCGAAAGCTTGTGCTACATCAAAGAAGACGCTGGAGCATATCTTCTTATTCTCAAGTGCGTCTTCGATTATGTCCGTTATTCTGTGAACTTGTTCTATCGTAGAGTGATTCTCTCTTAATCCAAATTGGTGTGGTGGAATCACATTTCTCTCTTCTATTATTGGCTTGAGTCTCTTGAGCAGTAATTTTTCAAATAATATTGAAATTACAGGAAGTAGTGAAATCGGTCTGTACGACTTTTTATCGTCCACTGGTTTGCCTGGTTTGGGGATCATAATTACTTCAGCAACCTTCCATTGTCATGGGACATATTTTAGTCTGAAGACAGCATTGATAATTTGAACCAATTTTCGTAGTCCCTTCTCGGGAATGGCTTTTACTACTTGTCCAGTAATTAAATCATATCCTGGAACTTTTTTTGAGTTCAAATTACATTTGATCTCATCTTTTAATTCCTGTAAGGTTACATATCGAATATTATATTCATAAATTTTGCTAACTGTTATTATGTTTTCATCTGCTGTTTGCCTAGGTAACGGTTGAAAGGTGTCTTCCAAGTGAGTCGCAAATAAAATAGCTTTTTGCTTGTCGCTTTTGGCCCAGGTTCCTTTCCCATTTTTAATAGGCGGCACATACATTTTGGTTCTTTTTAATCCCTTTGTTGCTTTCCAAAGAGAGTAATCAGTATCTTTATGTTCGGTGAGACCATTTAAGACTTGTTAATACAATAGTTTCGTTCTTAATTTCTTTTATAAGTTGTTTTAGTTTATTGCATAGAAAATTGAGGAGTTTTTTGTTTTCCGGGGCGCGTGTCCTTCGCCAGGTCTTTCTTGCCTTCCGTTTCTCTCTAACTAACTCCCTGATCTCAATAGAATAATTTTGATTCCTACGGGATTCGGCGTGACTAGCAGGAGAACTTTCCCATTCTGCGCAGATTTATTTGTATTTCAATTAGTTCTTGGAATAAGTCCCAGTTAGTTCTATTATTTTTTAATTTAGGCAGGTTATCCTTATTAATTATCATTGTGCTGAGTGTCATGATAACAGGTGTATGATCGGAATATATCCCTTCGCTGTTTTCGATGCACATGTAATCCTCGATGGTCCCTTTCGTTACATAGAAATCAATGAGATCTGGTATTTTATTTATATCAGCAGGCCAGTATGTTGGTTTACCTCCAGAGGTGGAACTCGCAGTTATTTATTCGTCCGGCTTCGAATAGCTCTTTTCTTTTATGGGTTGTTGGTATGGGTTGCGAATTTTTTTTAGATTAGGGTGCTTTGATTGGTTTAAAAAGCGCGTCGCAAAATGCGACGTGCACGAGACGGACTCGTGCAGCCGCCTTTAATGTTCTGCTCATTTTAGTATATGAGGGCTGTTGCCTCGTTCATGGTTTGAGCTTTGAGTTTTTGAGTTTTTTTTTTGAGTTGCATTTCTAGACGCTTATATAAAGCTTCTGGACCATGTTCTTGCTTTGCTAGCCTTATATTTATGGCTTCTATTCTTCGACATATCCTTTCAAGGGGGTTATCACTCATAGCATTAGATGATTGCTGTACAATTCGTGAATAACTTTTCCGCTTTGTACCTATAACAGGTGGTTTTGGCTCCGCTTGGGTTTTAGTTGGTTTCTCTCTGGTAACCTTACGGTTTTGAGGAAACTGATGCATTTTGTTTCTTAGCCTTTGAAGTTCTTTGGCTACTTCACAGCCTCTATAATTTGCAGGATGATGCCCTTTACAGTTTATACATTTTGCAGGGGTGTTTCTACTTTCTGTACACTCTTTCGCGTTGTGTTTTCCAGCACATTTTACGCATCTTAGCTCCCGTCTGCAATATTTTTACGTGTAGTTGAAACCTTTGCATTTTTTGCATTGAGGTATTAGCCTCGTGTTTTTCTTTAGCGGTTCTATTTGAATCCTCATATTGAGAATTGCTTTGATGTTGAAGATGTTTTAAATTTTCTCTTTTTTGTTAAACGTAAGCATGAAGAGTGGAAGCCCCCTTTTTTGACTTGATTGTTCTCACCTCTCTCTCGTTTTTGGCTGTTTACTGCATCTTCTATTTGCAGATATTTTGCCTTTAGGTCCTCAATTATGTCCTCCTTCTTACACGTTGGATGAAGGCCTCTGGCCATAACCTTAATTGCGCGTTCGTTTTGATTTTCGTGTTGCTAGAGCTCTATATGTGTCGGAATCTGGTATATTGATTTTCCACAAGTTATTGTTTAGTGAAACTACTCTATATTCCTTAGTTGTCACTGATTTCATTATAGATTGTATACTAGCAAATTCTGTTATGCCGATTACATTAATTGGCGGAGGAACCTTTTCTTTCGGTACAACCTTTTGTTGCCGATTTTGTTGCTGTTGCTGGTGAGCTACTTTGGTATTAGTATCACCATAGTTACTAATACATTAGTTTGCGAATGATCTCCAACTTCAGGCGAGAATTCTGCTTTTGGTTTTTTGGTAGGTCTTTTCTTCCTTTTCAGTACCCAATCTGTTTCTCTCATGAGATCCTCTTCATCAGTGTGGAACTCATTGCTATAACTGGTGTGAGTACTTGCTTCATTATAACAAGTTAGCGGGTTTTCAGAAATCTCCATTGGTTTGGGCTTCTTCAATTCTTCATTTTCTTTTTTTAGTTTTTCAATTTCGCTTCTTAGTTGTGTAACGAAATGGACGTGAAGTCACTCCGTTAGCAGATATCCATGCCACTTGTTGTTCCTGGGCGGTCATTGGCCGGCTAAGGCTCAGGGGAAAGGCGTGGGGTTTGCCAGGAACATGGCACGGATCTAGTTGAACCGCGGGAAGGGAAGGAGGCAGGATGTGGGAGAATGGAATAGGCGGGGATGTGGATTGCGACGACTCACATCTCGCTTTGGGGCTGGGTTAGGAGAGTCCTGAACTCATCCTAAATGGGGCTTATCTCGCCATCTTAATAATAATAAAATTTTCAAATACCAGGTTTATAATTATAACTAAATTATAAGTTTTATATTTTCAATGATAATGAACTTAAAACAAAAAAAAAATTTAATATTTAAATCATAAACAACGATACTAAAAATTAACTCTTAATTAACTATTATTTATTTATTTTATTTACGTTTCGTGCACGACCAAAAATATTTTCCAATTATTTATTTATATTTTCATTTCAATTTTCATTTTTATGGTGCGCACAACACAACAACTCACAAATACAAGTATACTTAAACAAAAAGTTGAATAAATTTTCAAATTTTATTTTTTCTTTGAATTTTAATTTATAATATGCTTACGTCTTTCCACTTTTCGTTGTCTTCTATTTTTGTGTATTGTCTGCGACGAGCTTACAAAGCCAAACAAAACGGTTAATGTCCCAAAATTAAAATCCAAAAAAACCGTAAAGTAAGTAGCAGTAGGTATCTGCTTGTGTAACGGTATTCTTTTTATTCAATGAACCAACATATTCTGATTTTGTATGTTGAAATTCGAGATGGTTAGGTGAATTAAAAATGTATCGACGCACAAACTATTTTTTTTTTTATTTTTTTCACAAACTATGTAAATATACATAAAACTTATTTAAAAAAAACAATTTCAATTGATTGAATGATTTTAAATGCACTTTGTACAACAAGTTGTAAGTTGTTTAGAATACTTACAATACTACTTTAAAATTAAATTCTATTAATAATATTAAGTAATATAAAAAAACACTGGTAATAAACTGTATAATAATTAATTATATACGCAAGATTAAGTATTATTAATTTAATTAATGAAATTCACCAGTAAAACGACATAAAAACAACTTCTAATTCCTCTTAAGAAGAACCTAATTTTAAACTGCACAACAAACCACAATAAAATCACTTAAGTTTTAAAACGGAAATTAAACTTGAAACTGTTTAGTATTTCTTTATGGTTACTATTATTATTTATTTATTTTAGTTTTTTTTTTGTAAGTAAATAAAAAAAAAATTTCGTTGCAAATATATAAACTCTACTTCATATTCGTACACCAAATATTAACCGAAAAAAAAAAAAAAATAAATAAATAAAAGCACAACCCGACTTACTCGAGCTCAAACACTTCACTCCAAAAAAAAAAACCACGCCATCCACGTCGGTCGTCAATCGCCTACATCAGAAGAGAAAAAAAAAATGCATCAGCATAAAAAGGAATTAGAAAATTAGATTATAAAATATGTACTTGGTAATATCAGAAAAAAATTAAAAAGATAAGAACCCAAGTGAAAAATGAGCTTCGTGAAACTCAGAAAAATGAAAATTCTCATGCGTTGATATATAGCTGACTTGCTTGATTTCCGTAGAGGAATGCTCGACCTAATTGAGCACAAGTAGTCACATGAGATAGGAATTTATTATCTGTTTTAGGCAGACAGATAATTGGTTGTTTGCAATACCAACAACCATGGGAAAGAATGTGGACAGTACGTATAGTACAGGTAAAATAGGCGATGACTTAAGAAAATTGGAGGTACGCCAATTGACTGGCGTAACAGTTGGATTAAAAGTACATATACTTGCCTGAGTTTTCGACAGAGTTTAGCGTTTTCGTCTTTCTGCTGATTTGCAGAGTTAGGATGATTGTTTGGTGATCAATGGAACGATAGTCATCAATAAATGGTAATCAATGGAACGATAGTCATCAATCACCTAAAAGTAAATCAATTAATTTTTTTTTTCTTACAATAGTAACAATAATGAACTTATCTTGGATATGTATTAAATTAGTAATTATTATTGTTTGTATAATCATTAATTTGACGTTTCTCAATTTAAATTGTATAAATGTAGTAGCTTAAAAACGATCCGATTGCCATCTATGTAAATATAAATAAATTATGTGGTTGACTATAGAGTTAGATACGCACTAATTTAGACCATTCGTGATAATTGCGTCTTCACTGAAATTCAAATTAACCGCGATTACTTTTAAGCCGAGTTTTACTATGACCAATCAGTGAACGACACAGCATCATAAATTATGGACCAAATCAGATCAAGGGTTTTCTATAGTTGTAATTAGAAAAGGAAAATGCAATGAAAAAAAAGGCCAGTCAAATTTTGATTTCCGAGATAAGCGAACCAATAAATTATAAAAAGAGATTATAAACCAAATCAAACATTTTATTCAAAAATTAAATAAAGTTTTGCGAATTAAAACCAAGTTTTTTTTTGGGATAGTTGATACAACCCTACAGTCCACTATATCGAGCCAAACAAACAACATTGAACTTCTTTCGAATGGGTTTAGCAATGATTAGCTCACCCCAGAATCCATTGAGCCAGCCTCGTAAGAGGGTGGATTAGTCAACTGGGTAGTTGGTTTACCACCTGGGGTATTATTTCCTTTTTGTGTTGTATTCATTGCTTTAAAACTGATTTTGTATCAACTACCAACCTAACCAGTACAAGTTGGTAGTGGGTCATTGAAGAGAACATCATTTGGTCGCCAGAGCCTCGTTAGTTAATTAGCAGGAAGTACCACGTGCAGGTGAGGTTGACATTTGGGCTAGTATATTAAGACCATCTAAACCCCTTACCCCCCAGGTTTATTTAAATGATTTGATAATAAAATACAATATTTTTTATCGGTCGTGGACAAAGTACCGTATTCAATTCGCATATAATGGCTGTTATTCACAAATTACTTATAATAGATTACGCCTTGCGCACTTTGCCTATTTGGATTATAAAATAAACGGCAGTCAAGACATTGTTGAAAGCATGGATCCTGTTTTGTAGGAGGAAAGAAATATTCAACCATAATACATCCAGAATTTGTAGCGCCCATTTTACTGACAATGATTTTGCAAACAAGTTAGAGCATAAGATGGGTAAGAATTATTATAAAAAATTTTGGTAGTTGAGTTGTAATTCTAATATTATATCAAGGATTTTCAAAAATTCTAAAATTAAAATCGGGTGCGATGCCAACTTTGCGACCAGTTTGTGAAGTGAACGAAAGAGTTTTGTTAAGGAATCAAAATCGATTGTCTCGAATCCAAAGACGAGAAGACAAAAAAAATGATTAAATCATTACTTGGTGAATCAAATTTCAGTTTACCCGAGATTGTGTATTGCGAATCAAATGATTTAGAAGAAATGGTATATGATAATAACAATGATCGGGAAGAGCCAGAAAAACAAATAAATAAATCGGAATTTGATGCCTTAAAGGACGAGATGTATGTATTTAGTTTGTTATAAAACATGAGAATTAACCGCTATAATGTTATCATAATTTTAGGGACAATTTTAAACAGAAAAAGCTACCGAAATTCAAAATTTAAAAGACCATGCAGACTTGCTTGAAATGAATTTAGAGAGAAAAGATTTTTTTTTTTTTTTTTTTTTTTTTTTAAATTATTAAAACAAAAGCAATTTCCTCTTCCTGCTGTCCGCACTCTCCAGAAATGGGCACAACAAATTGATATTTCTCCAGGGATTCTTGAACTGGTTATGAAAATTATGAAAGCAGCAACTGAACTAAGTGAATCCCAGAAAGTTTGTATCTTGAGTTTTGACGAAATGAAGATTAGGGAAACTTATTGCTACGACCGGTCATCGGATTCCACGTATAAACCTGCAAAATATTGTCAAGTTGGAATGTTGAGAGGTATACGTGAATTATTATTACTATTGTACATTTTATTTTAATAAAATGAATTCTTATCAATTTCAGGGTTAATCGCCAAATGGAAACAACCATTTTATTACGATTTCGATCGTAAAATGACGAAACAAATTTTGTTCGAAATATTACCAAAAGCGGAAGATTGTGGTTACACTGTGGTGGCTATAGCTAGTGATCTCGGAGGAGGTAATTGAGGGCTATACAAGGAACTTAACATAGAAACACATAAACCATGGTATGATTATTAAATTATATTTCTCATGTAAAATTTATTAATTTTTTTTTTATTAGGTTTATCTTTGGAAACAATAAAATATACGTATTTGCGGACGTACCTCACCTTATTAAGCTTATAAGGAATCATTTTATTGATAATGGTTTTTTGATAAACGGTAAATGCGTAAAGAAACAAATAATTTTGAAACTTCTATCGTGTACATCAACAGAACTGACCATTAATCACAAAATTTCCAGTAACCATTTAAGTGTTGCTCAAGCAGAAAGACAAAAAGTCAAAATGGCTACCAAACTTTTTTCCCATACAGTAGCACAAGCTCTCTCGAGGGCCATCGACCTACGATTGATAGAATACGAAAATTGGGAAGAGTGTTACAATTTATTTAAACTTGTACAATTGGAAATATTTTAATATTATGTACATATTTGTGTTGGGTGCGTCTCAATAGGGTAGGGGTTGACCGTCTATAGCCATGTATCTCGTGGTCTATATTCCAGCGCTGCAACTATGTAGAAACCACCAAATGCGTCTAGTATACCTCCACGTGGTAACACCCGGGCAACGATGTGAAGCATCGGCGAAATACTAGAGGCGAGTGCAGTACACTATAAATGAGCAATGAGCAGAACAAATAAGGAAACTAATACCCCAGGTGGTACACCTGTTGCTCAGGTAAATCCACCCTCTTCGGAGGTCGGTCTCATGGATTCTGGGGGAGACCACCCATTGCTATACTACAGTTATTTTAACCAATCCCAAGACATGTTGGTGAATAAACAAGCTCATTTGAGTGAAATAGAAGAGGATAATTCACATCCCTTCCAGAGGAGTAACAAAGTCGCGTATTCTCCGATAAGAGGCGGTAGTCCCTCCATTGAGGCCAGCAGCCACAACACTCGTTCTACAAACGAAGAAAAGCTTCACAATGAATTGTGTAAAGCTAATAATGCATTAGTTGAAGCCAACAATATAAATAAGCAACTGCATGTTACAATTGCATGGATGCAGGAGCGTATGAAGACGCTTGAAAACGAAGTTAAAGCTCTTAAGCCAAAGGAGGACATCGGTTCTACTCCTAACCAGAATACAACTCCACAAGAGTATGATACGGATGAAGATGAACTAGCTCGAGAAACTGAGTGGATTAGAGTTAAAGGTGGGAGAAAAAAAGGAGACGGAATAATACGCCCTCCCCACCTCAATTAAAGGATAATGTTCCAAATATTATCCAGAAACAACCAAAACAAATACCTCCACCACCACCAATAGTAATAGATGAAGTCAAAGACTACGATGTACTCTATGAGAAAATATAAACAATAACTGCTACTGATAAGTTTAATGCAAAGGTGATGAATGGAAACACCATCAAAATAAACTTAGAAGATGCTGAAACATACAGAAAAATGACAAAAATGTTAAATGAAAAAAAACGTGCTTGGCACACTTTTGAAGATAGACAAACCAGACCAATTAGGGTCATGGCTAAAAACTTACACTCTACGTGTAAACCAGATAAAATAATTGGTGACCTGAAAGCAAAAGGATTTAAGGCAACTGAAGCATCGATTAAGCTAAAACGGAGAGGCAAAGTACCTCTCAACATGTTTATGTTGACCTTCGATACTGATGAAGATATCGAAAAAATTAATCAAATTAAGTACATCTTGGGGTGCAAAGTGGTTATTCAGCCTCTAGGAAGATCTAAGCTTATACCACAATGTAAACAATGTCAAGCCTATGGACATACACAAAAATATTGCAACAGGGAACCTAGGTGTGTCAAATGTTTAGGTAAACATCATACCAAAGATTGTGTAAAAGCCCAAAATGTTCAACCTAAATGCGTTCACTGTGGAGAAAACCATCCGGCTAACTACAGAGGATGCAGCGTTGCTATTGAACTGCAAAATATCAAAAATAAGAACGTGATTGCTAAAAATCCAAGTTCATTCAGGAAACAAGCGGTTAAGATGAACCGACCCGAAGTAATCGTAGAGTGTCGGGAACTACTCAAGGACAATTTGGTAAAATGACTTATGCTCAAGTAAAGATGAGCAACGGAAATCCAGGAAAAACTGCTCAAAATGACGATATAAGTCAAACACTTAAATTAATTTTAAGCAGACTAAATACATTTGATGAGCGATTACAGAAACTAGAGTACAGCACTAAGGGAGCCATCCCTAAACAGAAAAATGGCCAAAGATCTTAGAATGTTATGTTGGAATGCCAATGGACTGATGCAACATCAACAAGAACTGCAAGTGGTCCTGGACACAGAAAAAATCGATGTATGTCTCATCACGGAAACACACTTCACTAGACAATCAAACATTAAATTTAAAAATTATCAATTATATCACACTATTCACCCTGGAAAGACTGCTAAAGGAGGTAGTGCTGTTATAATTAGAAATAGTATTCATCACTATGAGGAGTTAAAATATGAAACGGAAGAAATACAAGCAACTGTTGTTATTGTCAAATCCAAAAGTAGTTCTATTTGTATTGCTAGTATTTACTGCCCACCGAAGCACTCAATGAAAGAAAAAGATTATCTCGAGTTCCTCAGTAAATTAGGAAAACGATTTGTACTTGGAGGAGACTTTAATGCAAAAAATGTCCACTGGGGATCCAGATTAACAACGACTAAGGGTAAAGAACTCCTAAGAGCTATCAGAAAATGCAGTTGTGAAGCCCTCTCAACTGGAAAACCAACCTACTGACCAACTGATCCAAACAAAGTACCAGATCTGATTGATTTCTTTATAATAAAGAACATATCTGTAAATTATTTACAAGTAGATGAAAGCCATGACTTACACTCTGATCATTCACCAATACTTCTAACGTTAAGTGAAAAAATCATTCAGAAAGAAAGAAACCCATTCCTAGTAAATAATCACACTAATTGGGCATGCTTTAGACTATCGCTTGAAGAAAAAATTAACTTAATGGTTCCATTAAAGACTGAAGAACAATTAGACAAAGAAGTTCATAAATTTGTAAACGATATACAGCGATCAGCTTGGGAAAATACTCTTGAAATTAAAACGAAAATCAAGGGAAACAATTACCCTATGGAAATTAGGGAAGTCCTCGCACAAAAAAGAAGAGCGAGAAGAGTATGGCAACAAACAAGGGCCCCCCAAGATAAAACTCATTTGAACAATCTCACTCAACAATTAAGAAGAGAGATCAAACAATTGAAAGATGAATCTATCAGCAACTATTTAAGAAAATTAACTAATGATAACAGTACTGATTATTCTCTTTGGAAAGCAACTAAAAGAATCAAAAAACCAATAATGCAGATTCCCCCAATAAAAATAGCAGGTGAGAAATGGGCTAGAAATAATGAAGACAAAGCTCGAGAATTTGCCGAACACCTCGAAAAAATATTCCAGCCACATGAAGACCAAACGTTGGAAGCCGAGATAATAACTGAACAAGCTGTGCAAGAAAGTAAAGAAATCCTACCCACAACACCAAAAGAAGTCATGCGTGAGATAACAGCTAATATGAATACGAAAAAAGCTCCTGGGTACGATCTTATTACTGCAGAAATCTTAAAAGAACTGCCACGGAAAGCTCTGGTGAAACTCACCAATCTTATAAATGCAGCATTTAGAATCAAATGTGTACCAAGCTTATGGAAAATTGCAGAAGTAATTATGATCCCAAAACCTGGGAAACCACCACACATAACCTCTTCTTATAGGCCAATTTCGCTATTACTAGTCATGTCCAAACTCTTTGAGAAGCTTCTGGTAAAAAGATTAAATCCGATAATCGAGAGTAAAAACTTGATCCGAAATCATCAGTTCGGTTTTCGCAACCAACACTCAACAATTGATCAAGTACACAGAATAACCAGTATAATTGAGAAAGCATTAGAGGAGAAAAAAGTCTGTTCAACAGTATTTCTAGACGTTGCACAAGCGTTTGATAGAGTGTGCCATGAAGGACTTAACCACAAGTTAAGAAATCTTCTACCAATGCAATTTGCTAAGATACTGGAATCATACTTGAAAGATAGGTTCTTCAGGATTAAGTTAGATGATACATTTTCTGAATTGAAAGAAATCAATGCAGGAGTTCCACAGGGCAGTGTATTAGGGCCGGTTTTATACCTACTATACACTTATGATCTTCCTACATTAGAAAACAACACGGTTGCAACTTTTACAGATGATACGGCGATCTTAGCTGTTGGAAAAAGCAACGAAGAATCAACACAGAAGTTACAATCAGCTATAACTCAAATATATAAATGGACAAAAAGATGGAGAATAAAACTAAATGAAGCTAAATCAGTTCACATCAACTTTACAAACAGACGAATCGAACATATTCCGATTACCATAAATCGGGAAATAATACCGCATGCGAACACAGCTAAGTATCTCGGCATGACCCTGGATGCTAAACTACGATGGAAAGCACACGTCAAGAAGAAAAGTGAAGAATTAAGACTTAAATACAGAAAAATGTATTGGCTGATGGGAAGGAACTCTTCTTTATCAACATACAACAAGCTTCTACTTTATAAGCAAATATTGAAACCGATTTGGACTTATGGTATTCAGCTTGTAGCGTGCCAAAATTAAAACAACTAATTACATATTGAAATAAGTAAAATTCAAAAAAAAATTATTAAATTTATTCACCAAAAAAACAAAAATTAAGAATATAAATACAAAGAAAAAAATAAAGAAAAAAAATAAAAAGAAAAAAATTGAAAAATTAAGATATGTAACTAATTTAAAAATAAAACTTAAAGAATGATTTTTATTTTACAATTTTTATAAAGGATTATATCCGCAGTAAATGTCGCATTTATCACACCCGCTTACGTCACTTCTTCTATGGTGGTTTTCCCAACACATCCAAATGTTTTCAGCAGTGACTAATCTCCAATCCTATTTCCATTCTTCGCCATTTTCCCATTAAATAAAAATCATGCGGTTATGGGTTGTATTTTTGCAAATCATTTGCACGTTTTCTCGGAATATTGTAGTTGCTTCAGCATATAGGTACTAAATGTATTTAAGTACTCAAAAACAATCATTCGCCGCAATACATATAACTACTCAAAGTCTACATAGGTTTTGCATTCTATTCCAGTATATTATTATTTTAAATCAAACAAAAATGTTGTGTCACTTCTTTTTTTTTGGATTATTTCTTAAAAAGAAATTAGGATTTACACTAACGATTTGATATTATGTTACTGATCATCAGTTTTTTTAATTAAAACATTATTCTGTTACTAAAACACTTTCAATAGAATCAATATTAACACTTATCAAAAAAAATAAAAAATAAAGTATATAATCGTTATTCACCATTCACAAAATAATATCCATCATCAAAAAAAATAAATTTATTAAATCCGTCTTGGATTTAAAAAAACACCAACTTGTATTTCATTTTGTGTTTTTTTTTCTTTTTTTTTTTTTTTATTTGTCCACAAAAAAAACTAAGTAGAAACACTGGCCATATTATCAATATAATTAAAAAAAAAACATTCTTGAACAAAACAAGAAAACACCAAATAAAAATTAACACTCCTTGGATAGCAATTTTTTAGTTTTTTACGCTACCATATACTCATTTTTACATTTTGGTTATTCTCAAAGAAAAAAAAACAATCCACCCCGATTTGCATGCTGCTTCGGTTTATATACCCATCAGCAAATCCAAAAATGCCGGAAGTATTCCCTCTCTCCGACTTTAATTTTTTTTCGACCACTGCACCCACCAAGTCACTGAACTCTATACCATCACTTACCTACTCTGACTTACACAATTAGGTTGGTTACCAATAATTTTTATTTTTTTATTTCGAAATTGGCGACCAAAAATTTGACAATGGTTGAGGACTCGGCTTGAGCTTAGCCCGAAAAAAAACGTACGACATCTATCGTAATAACTAAATTATATTCAGAAAATAAAAAAAATCGATATCTAATCAATAATACAAAACAAGAACAAATGGTACAGAGATTGCTCTCCATTCACGAAATCGCATTCATTGATGCATACTATTGTTACTGATGGTTTTATTGCTATCGATTTGAAGCAATAAAAAAAAATATTAACAAGAATTTTAAATTGAGGGAATACCGGCAGTAAAATTTAATAACAGCAAAACTTCAAATCGACTGAAACATGATAAATAAAAAAAACCTTACAAGCTTTGGGGTTGTACCAAACAGAGCAACGTAAATATCATCCAAAGATTTCAGAATATGGTATTAAGGAACATCGTTGATGCACCTTGGTATGTCAGGAACAATGACCTTCATAGGGACCTTAAAATGAACCTCATCTTAAATGAAATCCAGGAAAAAGCACGGAGACATGAAGAAAGGCTCCGCCAACATGTGAACATTGAGGCAACTCAGCTCCTAAGCATCACGAATTTAGTTCGCAGACTTAAAAGAACCAAACCTTTTGAGCTGGTGTGATTGTCAATTTAAGCAGCATTATGCTGATCTAAAATCCACAACAAAGATGTGGTTTACTTCAATTTACCAAACACTATGGAACGCCAATGGGAAGAAGCCATAGATTAATTTAAGTTAGTAAATTAAGTCAGAAACAAATTGCTCATTAGTCCAGGAGACTAGATTGTAATTACATAAAATAAATAAATAAAATTTATTTTAATTAAAAAAAAAAAAAATGTACATATTTAAATCATTATTTTTTTAGACTAACGATTGGTTTGATGTGATGAACGTCAGAGTATATGCTGCTGATTCCAGAGAGCGAGTTCAGGCCTACGGACTAGCCATTAAAGTGCAGAATGACATCTTAGATAGGATGACCAAAATGATGAATGAGATGCTAGTATTGGGAAAGAATACATTACTACCGTTTCAAAAAGGTAAACTATTTTATGCTAATGTATTATTATTAAAAATTATTATAATTTTTTGTAGGAATTATTCAATCAAATACCGCATTAAAATTGTTGTACGAAGATATGAAACAACGTTTCAATTTTAAATACATTTTGTCGTATCGTTTAAACCAGGATGTTTTAGAAAATTTTTTTGGTACTATCCGTGCAAAGGGTGGTCTGCACGATCACCCTGATAGGCAGGAATTCAAATACCGTTTGAGATCCTACATTTTGGGGCATAATGAAGGGGCAATATCTGAAAATGCAAATGTGGCAATTGACGATACCCCTGATTTGGTAACATCAGAATCAACGCTAACAGGTAACAAAATTAGCTTTCGTCTTAATAAATTATTAAAATTTTCTTTCAACAATTTTTAGGACAAATTTTTAGAAATGTTTCTGGGTTAAACGAAAATCCCGAAGATTTTCAGGAAGATAATTATTTTTCATTGATGGAATATGACGGACTTGAAAATCTTGCTGGATATATATGTCATAAATTGCATAAAGAAGTCCCCAATATTCGAGTAGATTCCACATTCCATTCGGTGAACCCCCATTTTTCTTATACTTGGGTTGATCAATTAAATGAAGGGGGCCTGTCAAAACCCACTCAGAGTATGATGATACACATGTCCTCGTTGGAATCTATTTTCAATGATGCAAATGGGGATGAATTATTAATAACAAGGGACTATCAGCAGCATCTGTTGTTATTAGCAAAAGACATCGACTGTGATAAAAGAGTAAAAAAATTATTCTTTAGGGCAAGAATGTTTTTCAGAATTAGGAAACTAAATAAAGAAATTTCTGAAACAAAATCAAGAAAAAGAAAATATAAAAAAATTATAACTTGAATGTGTTTTTAATATAAAATATAATATTTATCCAAAAAATAGTTTTTTATTTACATATATTATACATTTATTAGACAAATTCCTTATTTTTCATACAATTCCTTTGCAATATTTTACTAGCAAGTATCAGTTGACGTAATGCGCAGTAAACTACGAAAACGAAATCCACGAAGGCATAATCTATTATAAGTGATTTGTGGCTGTTATTCACTCAGATGATTTACGACACTCGCCTAGCGGCTCGTGTCGATAAACTTCATCTTCTTGAATAACAGCTATCATTATATGCTCGTTGAATGGTAATGCGATTACATCCTGTAATGGGTTTTCCTTCTTTTTTACTTTAGTTGACGATTTTATTTTTGGCTGTTAAAAGTTTCAATTCCATTTTGTAATTTACGTTGTTTTACGGAGTTTTCATAATTTTTTTTGTATTTTACAGTTTAAATTACCCCAAAGTGCAGCATTAAATTGCCACCTTGGCAATTTGACCCAACATTTTGTATTTTTTATTTTTGAAATTTATTAAACAGCATTGTCATACATTTTAGCACTACAAACATATCTACATACTTATTTATATACCTACGAAACAACGCACATTCACTTTTTTTTTTTTTTTGTATAATTTAATTGCAATTTAAATCGATTTTAAAATTTAATTGAGACATTTACGGTAGTTTGCGTTTTATGTAAATTTAAAGATTTTGTAATATGTATGTGTGTATGCGTGCTTGCGAGTAGAGACGCGCCTATTTAAGAAGTTTTATTTTGATTGAGTTTTGGGGTATATCGCATAAAAGTCTTATCAATAAATTATCATTAGAACTAAATAAAAAAAAAAAATTTTGTTTTGTTCAAAATTCTTATCGTAAGGCACAAAAGAAATTAAAATTTTTTTTTAAATAAATCATTTATCACTTTGAATTTTTAATGATTTTGGATTTAATTTGTCAATTTTTTTTTCGTGTTATAAATGAAAACAAATTAATTAATTTGTATAATTGTTGCTGTTTTTTTAATTGATTAATAAAAAAACAAAAACAATTTTTTTTTGGCTTTTTTTTTAAATAACTTGTGTCGTTAAGACGCGCAATTTTTTTTTTTTGTTTTTTTTTAGGATCATAAAAGTAATTGAGGCGTTTTTAATTGTTTTGGAAATTTGTTCGATGGATTGTAAACATTCGAGTGATAGAGCCAAATTATTTGTTAGTGCTTGTTTGGGTTAATGATGAAATGTAATTGATTTATTGATAACTAAACTTTTACGGTCATTTGGTAATTTATTTGTAAACTAGGTGCTGATTATTATCGAATGAAATCGCGTGAAATAAAAATACATATATAATAAAATTAATTTGGATTATCTTAATAAGTGGTTCATAGTCAAATCACAATAAAGGTTTCGTTAGTTTAAAGGTAGAGACAATGTCGACGTAACGGAGACGGAATTACGCACAGAAGGCAAAAATTAATTATAAAATTAAAAAATAAAAATTTTGCTGACAATATCGACGCACGTTTTTGATATTAGAATAATTTTAAACTATCTAACATGAACTAAACCTTTTTGATTTTCATAAATCCATAATTTGATGGCTCTAAATCCTATTTTGTAAACAGCTTGTTTGACCAATTTAAATTTTCCGTCGTAGTATAAAGTCTACTAATCTAGTTAATAACTAATAATTTAGCTACAAAAAACCGTTTAATGTGATTGGCATCACTTTAATTTGTATAACTTTAGTTCCCAAGAATGTCTTTCATTTTGTATTTTTTTTACATCACAAAGTGGCACTTCAATCCGTTCTTGCGTGCAATATTGAAAATAATTTAATTTTAGTATTTGGTCTAATGCGCGTGTCCGTCGACTTTGTCAATTCGCATGTTTTTTCATGTAATTTAACTTTTGCGCAATTGCGTGACTGCGCTACAGCGTCGAGACTGTCTGGGGGGTAAGGGCCATCATGATATCAGAACCTGTAAAGTATTCCGACAAAATACGAAAGTGTATACAATTTCAATAGGAATAATAAAAATTCCATAGAATTCCAGTTAAAATGTAAATGTAGTAGAAATTGTCTCTAAATTCAAATTTTCAAATTCAAATTTATCCTTTATTGCAATTAATATTTTCATAAAAGGATTTACAATTTTTAAATAGCTGTTTTTAATTTACATACAAATTTTATGATTTTGTGGAAAAATTAGAAATTAAAAAAAAAAACTTCTATAATTTTTACTAAAACTAACTTATGATTGATTGATTTGATTGATTTGAATGTACGATCAAGCATTAAGCAAGTCTCCCGTATTATAAATGCGAATACCACACCACTATACCCATGTTACAACACGACACCATAACTCTCCCTCACCAAGGAAATATGTACCATCAAATTCAGCTTTTCATAAAGCCAAACATAACAATATTCACCCAGTAAAGAAAGGCGCCACATCGATAACCACATAAGTCTAATAGTGTGATATCCGCCCCTGGCCAGGCAGCCATCGTACACCTTTTTTACATATAACAAAACCGAAGGATTGGATAGGATTATTAGTAGGGACAGACTCGACCCGGTTACAGACACCAAAGCGATCGATAGTTAGTAAATTATTAGTATTATATATAATAAATAGGTTAGCACAAGACAGCACAATCTAACTATATTATTAGATGATCATTTCTCTGGAATCCAGGGCCGGATACTCAGGACTCCCTAAAACTAAATCAGGACTTAAAAAGTTATTAATGTTGTAATGTCCCCCTATCCGCCTTTCATTAATTTACCTGATAAAATATTTAAGAAAATTTAAAATTACTAAGCTAAGATTACAAAAACAGCGCTTATTTTATTTTTCATGGTCCTTCTATATCTAATTAATTAATTATTACATACTGCAACCAGAATAAAAATAAACGTTAAAACCATTTTAAACATAAAATTTTACTTAAAACTAAACATAAATTCTCTACCGATCAAGAAAAAGAGAATAAATAATTAAAAATTCAATTATTTTATAAAATTTATAATAAATAATTTAAAAATGTAATGTTACAGCACCACAACAGCCTAAAATCATCAATAATTCAGTTAGGTACTTACTATAAGTATATTAAGAATCAACAAATAAAATCAATATACATATAATTTCCCAGGCACTCTGAAAACTAATTTTAATTAATAAATCACCATAATATCAAAGTAAAATCCAATTCTGAAATTCAGGATTAATTTAATCCCCATATTAAAGATTGATTCTGGAACTATGTTATATTCTGAAAATTTAATTATTTATTAGCAAATTAAGGCAGAGAAACCTTTAAATATTTTTAAACTAAATTAATTAATACATATTAATGAGCAAAACACAATATAGTATATTACATACAAGTATTACAAAAATTAACATTTTATGAAATTGCCTATGTAAACTCTCCCACTTCTAAGCTAAAATTCTAAAAGAATGTTTAAAAATTTTAAATTATTAAGTTATAATTTAAATTCACAGCACTTGTTCCATTAGTTACCATTCTCCTATAAATAGTTAATTAATTGTTTACCTACTGCAACTAGATCTAAAAATAAAAAATTGAAAATATATATTTAACCATACTATTAAATTTAAACTAATCAGCAATTTTCTACAGATCTAGAAAATATAAAATTAATAATGTTGAAATTAATTATTTATTTATAAAAGTATATAATATAATTTAAACATTGATCACAATACTACGCAGAAAAGTCTAGAATATCAATAATTTAGTTAAGTACTACATGTACCTTACTAATAAAACTCAAATAGTGTTTCCCTGGTATCACTGAAAACTAAATTGCTTTACTACTTAATTAATAGAAATTTATTTAAATAAATTAGTTAGTGATAAATAAAATAAAATAGATATCACAAGAACAATACATTTTCTACGCTACCTAACTGCTGGATGCTTAGAGTTTCTGGAAGTTGAGCGAGAATTCACCAACATTTCTGTAGCTTAGAGACGATCTAACAATTATATATAATTAAATATACTTTATATCAACTACACCATCAGACAAAAATACCCGAACAAACTATGACACTTTGATATAATTAAATTAAATTAAACTGACAAAAGTGTTGAAACATTTTCATCAATACCTCAAATATTTTTGCAATGCAATGTAGCTTACAATAACATATAAAAGGGAATTTGCCTTATCCTAGATAACGTACGATGCTATTCATTTAAATAGTATAATATATCAATCTATATACATAAATATTTAATCGAAACAGCAACATTAATATAAATTACAATTTAATACCAATAAAGTGATTGATTTTAGCAGAAGATATTTTAGATATTTTAGAACAAAATTTTTTTAACTATAGCCTTGTCTTGACGCTATAATTAATTACAGTACTAAAAATTAATGTTATTGATTGATTGATTGGATTTTCCGTCTTGACGGTATAAGTAAACTACTATACTCCCTCCTATCAGTGAATACGCGAACCAATATATTTATTGTTATAAATGTCAAAATGTGAATAAAAAATATTTTTAGTTTGTTTTGAACTAGTAAGCGTCAAAAAGTGTTTAAAGTATCTTAAAAATATCTTTACTATTTACTTAAAGAAAATGGATCCAAGGGAGTTCCTAAATCTGAATAATTTATATTTAAGAAGTTTAAAGAACAAAAAGATGAGGAAAAAACAACATCAAAGGTTTCGACTTTTGATTAATCACTGTGCTGACCTTCAAATGAAAATAAATGCGGCTATAATTTGTGTAGTAACATCAAGGTCCAGTAATTCTAACAAAATTTGAGTGATGCCAGAGTTGTTGCCACCAAAGTCAGAAGGGCACTGGGAAATGGTAGGTCGAAATTTGCCGGACAGCAGATTTAAAAAAAAAATGTCGTGTAAATAGGAAAACTTTCGGCTATATATGTAATGTTGTTCGTGGAGATTTGTATCGGTCTAATACCATTATGAGGGAAGCTATGAGTGTCGAGAAACGTGTAATAATTGCTCTACACATATTGAAAAGCAACTGCGATTTAGGTACTGTTGCGGACCTGTATAAGGTTGGTAAAAGTAGCGTGGGTCATATTTTACAAGAATTTTGTGATTATATAATTAATATTATTTCGTATAATCACAAAACACCAACAGTTTTCACTTACTTAAAAATAAAAAAAACCAAAATTTTATTTTTGAATTTATTTACTTTTATTTATTTAAAATTACAACTAGTTTCTATCTTGTAAAGATCATCTACAGGTAATTTTTTGCAATTGATTTGCGAATTGCAAAAAATTACCTGTAGATGATCTTTACAAGATCGAAACTAGTTGTAATTTTAAATAAATAAAAGTAAATAAATTCAAAAATAAAATTTTGGTTTTTTTATTTTTAAGTAAGTGAAAACTGTTGGTGTTTTGTGATTATACGAAATAATATTAATTATAAAAAGATCACTTACGTCACTCCGCTTCAAAAAAAATTTTTTTTTTTTTTTTTAAAAAATGTTTAATTTTGTGATTCTTTGGTGAAAAATTTATATGAGCAAGAGGTTCGTTTTCCCGTGACAATGTTTTTTGAAATAACTGGAAATTTCCCGGAACATTCGGCGCATTAGATGTTACGCATATTCCGATTAAGAAACCAGAAACATCAGGTGAAGACTATTTTAATTATAAACACTACTACTCTATTGTAGTATTAGCCCTTGCCGATGCTAATTATTGCTTCAGATACTTATATTGTATATTTATTCAATTTTAATGTATATTATTTTAATTAATAATTACTGTTTTATCTTCTTTTTAAGATATATTAATGTTGGTAGGCCTGGCGGAGTTCATGATGCTGTAGTATTTAGGGACTCAAAATTATCAGAATATTTTGAAAGAAATACTATTAAAAACCACATAATAGCAGATGGGGCATTTCCTTTGCGTAATTGGTTACTTAAACCATATCCGGGTACAAAGTTGACACCCATTAAAGATCATTTCAATTTTCGTCTAAGCTCAGCAAGGATGACAATTGAAGATAGTTTTGGTAGACTGAAAGGAAGAATGAGAATTCTTTCAAAGAGGATGGATTTTTCATTGGAACATTGTAAACAAATTGTTAAGGCTTGTGTAATAATACATAATTTATGTGAACGCAATAGATGCCAATTTTATGCCAGTTGGCTACACAAATCCCAGGTTAATGCTGCAGATTTTAATGTCCCCCAAAGAATAATTTCGGATAGGAGGAATGCAGATGGCCTGATTAAACGTGACTCATTAGCTAAGATGCTATTTCAAGAAATACAAAAGTAAAATAATTGTACATATATTATAGAAAATATATTATAACAAAAAATACAAAAATTTAATTTAATTTTATTTCATCACAATTCATCACAATTTGGTTTGAATTCACTTTACTATCTACGTAATTATTTAGCATTTGACTCGAAGAAACGGATCATTGCCTCTGTCACTTTTTCATTTTGTTCGTGTTCTTTTTCTTCCCTTTTGTCTCGTTTTTCTTCGATTTGCAATAGCTTCTCCAAAACGTTTTGATTCTTTTGGCTTAAAGCTATAAGGCTTTCGATGGCATCGTCATTTTTTTTGCGTTTGCTTGTTTTAGAAGCGGCGCGCACTGAATTGCTCGTGCCACTATAATCCGGTTCCTCTAAGAGTTGTGACTCCGATAAATTACTCTTACGGGAAGAAATTGAAAATCTTGACTGAGGAGTCGAAAAACTTGACTCAAGATCAAGATTTTCGGTTTCATCTTCCAAGTATTGCACTTCACCATACAAATTGTCCATATCAATACTGGCATTCGAATATCTAAAATAAAAATAATTGTATTTGACATGTGTGAATGGGTATGTATATGTATAGTCAAACAACTTACGAGATTTCGGTTGTGTCGCTATTAGATCCTTCTATTAAACTATCTTGTCCTAGATGACTATTGTACTTGTCTTTGACTCCAAGTATCTCATGTAACTTGTCAAAGAATTTCCAAGCTGGTGCTGATTCATCTGAAATATTTAATAACATCATCTTGAAATACAATCCTTCATAATTTCAATTTTTTGCAATTTCATCATCCATAATTTCAATTATTAATTGATAAAAACTATATGTACCTGATTTTGGCTTTGTTTTGTTGTAGATTTGTTTAAGGTTATTTATTTTGTTTCTAATTTCTTTAGGAGTCCTATTATAATTAAACAGACTCATTTCATCAGCAATTTTGGTATATATAACGATGTGCTTTTCACACTTTTCGAACATGTTGATTATTTGGTGTTCGCCCCATATATCTATTAATTTTGACGTTTCATCATCACAAAAATGTTTTTTATGTATTTGAGCCATTTTAATTTTAACAAATTTTTGTTTAACAAATTTATTTTGACAAATATTTGACACTTTTCATATAGCGATTGAAGCGATCCACGCGCTTTTTCCGGCAAGTCAAAGTTATGTGCCAATTAATTATGGGTATTTAGGATAATTAATTATAGTACTGTACTAAAATTTAAAAAGTTATGATCATAATTCGAATTATGATCCAATTAATTATAGCGTCAAGACAGAGCTTATGTATTTTAAAATTTTTATTTAGGGATTGAAAATGAGCCTCTCCAAAGAATTAAATGAAAGCGTAAAAAATTGATAATAAAAGCATTGCAACGACAAGAAACTTATCAAAATAAATCCCTACAATATGTAATATCAAACGGTAGCATCCGTTTCATAAAAAGAAATTTATTGAAACCGGATCAACAAAGATAAGCATCGTTGTGGACGCCCACGACTTTTAACTAAGCCGACTGAGCGGAAATTTGCACGAGTATCAAAATCAGCTACCCCAAAATCAGCTCCAGTGATTAATCCCGGACGTCGTTCAAATATTTATGTCTGATAGTGTACATATTCAAATGATTTTTTTCACCTTAGTCATTTTCGCAACTCAAAAATAAAACTTATAAAATATTAGACTACCTAAATAAAAATCCAATTAGCATCATTCACATATTGAAGAGATCTCCGCCACCAAAATCCTGCACCTAATCAACAATTCAGAAATTTGATCTCTTAATTAATAAATAAATATAAATATATCCAAAATTTTAACTCAGTTCACGGACTTCATTCTCTGCCAAATCAAGCATGCAAAGTAAATAAAACAATAAATAAATGCAATGAAAATGAACCCTTACTTTCTTAAAAATGTATCGATGTGTCATATACGTAATTATGACGATTGTGTGTACATCCCACCATCTAAATTTCAATAAATCCATTAAGACAACCATTAAACTCAAAAACATTTAGCCTTCCAAAATGATTTAACTTAATACCACTTTGTTCACATAAATGAACTCATCATTTTGTGTTAAAAACATAAAATTTTACTTAAAACTAATCATCAATTTCCTACCGATCCAGAAAAGAAAATATATAATTATGAATTCAATTATTTTATAAAATTTATATAAAATGATTTAAATGATAATATTACAGCACCACAATACCTAGATTTATTAATAATTCAATAATTCAATTAGGTACTATAAGTATTTTAAGAATCAACAAATAAAATTAACATACAAATTCCCAGACAACTCTGAAAACTAAATTTAATTAATAAACATCATAATAACAAATTTTATTACTTAAATGAATGATTAATATAACCGGATCTTCAATATTCCCGAGCACACATCATACACCCATTTATCCATCGCTAACCAAAAAAAACAACAAATTTTGAAAATAATATTTTTATTATTTATTAAGTAGGCTTTGCTTTTTATTTGCTGTCATCTGATAATATGCTTCATATTATGTATTTGCTTCATTTCTCTTATGTTTACCTTGTTTCTTTATTGTTTGTGATGTTTATTATTGTAAACGTCGCGCCTTTTCCTTTATATTTATATCTCTTTTTTACATGCATGTACTCTATTTTTAAGCTTTTTCAAATATAAAATATCTTATTTTGTTATCATTATTACCGTAAATTGGAAAAGCTCACGAAAAAATCGTCCAAGTCAGGTAGAAAATAAAGTTTATAGTTTCAATTGAATCAAAATAAAATTAATTTCGAGTCAATTTTCATTAATATATTTTGAATAAACTGAGGTCATATCTCTCCATATAAAAACTATGGAATAAACATTTTCTTTTGGATTTTTTGATACCTTGAAAAAAGCTTTTAAAAAAATATCGTCAACATGGAGGCTTTATTTATTAAGTAGGCTTTGATGCTTTCCATTGAGGACATCGAAGCACCATTACAACAAAGAAAGCACAACCACCTCCGACACTACATAAATGTGACAGCTCCATGTCCAACCCTGGCCGGATAACACCATGTTCCTTTCACACACAGCAAAACTTAAGGATAGGATAGGATAATTAGTAGTGATAGAAACAGCCCGGTTATAAACATCCAGGTATAGCCGACAGTTAGTATGATTATTCAGTAATATTTATAAAAATTGATAAAAATTATTAGCACAAGACAACACAAAAATTCTCTGAAATAAATTATAAATTAATTCCCATTTAACAAATAAATAAATTTTTAAAAATATTAATAATATTAATATAGTAATATAATAAAACTAATAATTCCAAACGTTGCGTGTAGAATGCTGAGAAATGAATTTAAATTCAATTACTTCTTTAAAATCCTTCTGACATCTTTCCACGTGAGCACTTCCCTTTAAATACATATTTGTTGCCGATCTTTATTAAAAAAGGATCGATCAAAATGGCTAAGACTAACGTTCATTAGCTTCAAAATCAATATACCAGAGAAACTATTTTCTAAAGCGTTAGTACAGCGATCTAAAAATTTTCGTACCCCGTCAACAGGCCTTCCGACGTTGCAACAAAATCTGCTGCAACCTCAACCGATTATATACCTATATCAACTCCGATGCCGCTGTCTGCACCTATCGCTCAACCGCACTACTGATTTCTGCCAGATCTGACACATTGTCTATTTATCATCCCTTAGAGAAACAGTGATGCAATCACTTTCAATTTTTATTCAATAGAGAGTTTATCTTGAGTATAATAAAGCACGTTTTTAATGTTTTAAAACGTCTGAGTAACGTTGAGTATATCTCCACCATTAATCTCAGACCTCGTGATGGACTCTATCTGTTCTCTCGGACAAAGACAGATTAACAACATTGAGAACCAGAGCAGCTACATCCTTGATCTAGTGTTCATACCAGTGGAATTACATGGTACAATCATTGCTTGTGATGATCTTGGCAGTTCTTCGAGTATTTTTCAAACACCACCACATATCCAATTAACTTTTGAAAATTGTGTTAATGTTAACTCTAGTGAGTCTTACAACTTTAAAAAGGGAGACTATTATGCTTTAAATGAGTTTCTGGACAATATTAATTGGGATCGATATAAAACAGGTAGTATTCTCTTATATTGATCAGTTTTATAAAATAATGAATTCGGCAATTGAACAATTTTTTTATTATTTATTGTATAATTCATATATTGTTGAAACAATCCTACATGTTTCTACACCTATGTTGATTCGAAGCTGAACTGTAGAGATATACCCTCGCAAATGTTTGTCAATTCTGTGACTGTTAGTGATTCGCATAGAATCTCTGATATGTTTGCAGCATTTTTTGAAAATGTCTATGTCGTTTCTGCGAGAGAGGATGTCGATTTTGATTTTAGTAAAAATTCAAACATTCAAATTCAGTTTTCTACCGATGACGTTCTGCATGCATTGAATGGAATTGTGAATATGACTGGTGGCCCGGACAAAATTCATCGTATTATGCTAAAAGAGTGTGCTTATGTTTTGGTTCAACCACTGACGTATCTCTTCAATTTGAGTTTGGCCAATGGAGTATTTCCTTCAATTTGGAAATCTAGTTTCATTAAGCCAATTTTCAAGAGGTATTTACCGAAGTACATATTTCTATCTTATCAGCTATTCCTAAATTATTTGAATCGATGGTCAAGGAGCGTATCTTTATGTTAATTAAAAAGTCCATCTCTGAAAACTAGCATGGATTTTACCCTCGACATATTTGATCATATCTTACTTGTAAAGAAACTGGAAGAACTGAAGTGGAATGACCTTCCGTTAAAATGGATTTTGTCATATTTAACTAACCATACTCATAATGTTCTTTTAAATATTTTATCTAGAGATATAAATGTTTTGTATGGTGTCCCACAAGGTAGCCATCTAGGACCTCTTTTATTTATTACTTTCATAGAATATGTGATGCGGTGCTTCAAACATTGTTAGTTTTTGATTTATGCTGATGAAGTTTTGCAAGATTAAAAATGAGGGCGATCTGTTAAATCTACAACATGAATTAAATATTTTCTGTGAATGGTGTAACTTGAATAAGTTTTGCCTCAACGTTTCTAAATGTATAGTTATGAACTTTTCTAGAAGAAAAACTGGCCGTGACAATAGCTTATTCTTAAATGGAGTTACGATTGATCGAATTTAATCCGTTTCTCAAAAGATTTTGGTGATCCATATCGTCTAAACGTCCTGTTTTATTTTTTCATTCGCACTTGAAATATGCCTCAATTGTCTGGAATCCGTACTATAACAATACCACTAGCCGTGTAGAATCAATTCAGAAGTGATTTCTGATGTTTTCCTTAAAGCGACTTCCTCGGGAGGCAAACGCTCTTAAGTATGCGCTACCGCCATATTTAGGCCGTTCTCAACTGCTGTCGTTGTATTCAATACGTACTCCCATGCGATCACTCAGATACCGAGACCTCAAGATTGATCTCCGCTTCCATCGGTCGAACTTTGGTATGTCAGACCCGATTTTCAATTCAAGTTGTTCAATCACGACACTTTTAATAAATTGTTGAGATTAGTTGGGCCAACTATTTCTAAACAAGATACCAACTATAGACGTTCTATCAACCCTTCTACTCGATTAGCACTTACTCTAAGGTAATCATATACATATAATTATAATTAAATGCAAATCAAGTTATCCTGAGCTAACTGTAATTTTATTTTAGATATTTGGCCAGCGGTAATAGCCAACCGTCCATTTCATATGCTTTTCGGATTGGTAAAAGCACAGCGTGCAACATAATTTCTGAGACTTTGGATGCAATCTATTTGAACTTCAAAGGGCAAGTGCTACCGGAAATGAAAACCGAAGATTGGGTAGGAATAGCTAAAGGTTTCCACAAAAGACGGAATTTTCCGAACTGCATTGGAGCAGTAGATGGAAAACATATTCGAATTATTGTAAGTTATTGAATTATTTGACAATATAAGCACGAAATTTTAAACTAGTTATACATTTTATAGGCACCACCCGATTCTGGTTTGGAATACAATGAATTATAAAAATTATTTCTCGATCATTTTAATGGCAATCTGTGATTACAGATATCGATTTGTGGCAATTGATATAGGTGCCCAGGGACGTCAGAGTGATTCCGGAGTATTCCAGAATAGTAAAATGGGGAAACGATTTGCTAGTAATACAATGAATGTACGCGGAAAATTAGATTACGAAAAGACTATATTTAATTATCGGCAATCAAGAGCTAGACTATAGTAATAGAAAATGTGTTTGGGATATACTCGGCTAGCTGCGTTCGATATAAGAAATGTTCTGGCAGAACATTTCATGATCGATGGATCAGTACCGTGGCAGTGGGATTGCGTTTAAATAATAAAACTGATTGAAAATTTATTGATTATGTTTATTTTGCATTATATTGTTCATGTATGACATAAAATAAAACTGGGCTGAATATTTTTCTGGAATAGTTAATTGTTTTAAAAATACCGTAACCTGGTTTCCCATTAATTCTTCCATTCCAGTATCTGTTGCCTTTGGCAAATTATTGCTTGAAACATTGTTTACTAATGTTTTCAATGGCCCTAAAAAATCTGCTGCCGTTACGGATGGTGTCGAGGACGAATTGGAACACCCACTTAATGTCCTTTGTTTTTTAAGTGCCGGAAATATTGCAAGATCACAATCATCGATAGGTGTTGGAGGCGGTTAGATGAATGGAGGCGGTGAGATGAGTAGAGACTGCGTGGGTAGTGGAGACGGTGTGGTTACTGGATGCGGCGAGCTTTCAGTGATGTTCAAACTGCTTTGTTGTCTAAAATATCAAAATACTTTTAATATATTCAATATAAATTTAATTTTCTATATTCCTTACTTGCGTTTTTGCAAAACTCCGTCTAACCTCCTAAAGTGGTTTAAGTGCTTAGGCTCAGGGGTAAGTTTAAATCCAGATCCACTGGGAGTTGATTTATCTTTTGATGTTTTATACCTGGTATAAGAATTTCGCATACTTTTGTACATTGTTTTTAAAAGGTCTATGGTTATTTTACAATTAGGATGTTTAACTTCCAAGTCATCCTTTACTTCACCCCATAGAAGGATAATTGCAGAAGGTGCATGGCTTCGAATTGGTAATTTATAATCGTATAAAGGGGAACGTTCGATCACCAACTCCAACAAATCAGCCTCAAATATGAAGCGACTGGTTCCATTCAACATTGCATTAACGAATTTAATATTGTCGTATGTTTTAATACATTTTTTCGGTTTTGGCGCATTTGTGGTTAATTGCGGATCCTCATCAAGGAATTCTATTTCATTATACTCATCGTATAAATTACTATAATCAGGTAAACAACTCATTGTAATCTGTAATTATGTACATACAAATATTAGCCGTATTCTGTTAATCTTGTGATTTTCGATTTGCCAAAAAGTGGCAAAACACAACAAAAATGTAATGTTATTTTTTGATTTGAATACAACTTTTTTTTGTTACTTTCTTTTTTTGGCAAATCGAAATTCGCATAAATACATATTTTAAATTATTCAATATTTAATTGTCTATGTTTATTAAATAAATAAAATAGTAAATTAGTGCATGTACTTACATTGTATAGATGAAATTTGATTATAAACAAAAAGTTTTGACAGCCTTTGACATCTGTTTTTCTGTGTTAGATGCAGGGTTGAATTTTTTTAAAACAAATTACAGGAAATTTTTCATTTGCATAGTAAAAAGATGTATGTCCGACTACTTTTGATTGCAAATCGCGTTGTAAATTTTTATAGGTGTGTGTACTATCAGCGCCTTCTAGAGTATAGAGCCTTAATCAAAATGACGTATTTTTTAGAAGCTTTTTTAGTGATATAACTTTTCACTGATTTCCATAGGAATCCATAGTAAAAATGGTGTTTTTTAGCTGCAAGTTTTTCAATGAAAAAAGCAAAAATA
Source organism: Tipula vernalis (assembly GCA_958295665.1). Classification (NCBI taxonomy): domain Eukaryota; kingdom Metazoa; phylum Arthropoda; class Insecta; order Diptera; family Tipulidae; genus Tipula; species Tipula vernalis. The sequence goes on along the minus strand of OY282560.1, from coordinate 178,548,083 downwards.
TTATAAAATGTTTATATAAAAGTTTTCTACATATCTTCAACAACAATTTACAAGAAGGCTACATTAGTGTTAAATAAATATTAGTTGCAGGAATATTAGAATTAAACTATGCCTAAAATATATTTTTCGAACTTTGATGTTGAAAAATACACCAAAGTTGGCTCTGATGAATTAAAATAATACTTGCTAAATTTATCTTTAGTTTTACTAGTGTACGTAAGATGTCTTAAATGTTTACAGAAATATACGAAAAAAAAATTATTTAATCGCAAAATTATCAGACGTTCCTATATTTTGTGAATTTGTTTTGCTTTTCCTACAATTTCTGAACTTGAAATTTCCCCAGGTGGTAATTTTTTGTACGATTTTTCCAAATTTTTACGGCCATCACTGCCATCTATGTAATGTATATTGACTTAATGACCAAACGAATCGTAGTAAGCTTTTATTTCAATTTGACCAGAATGCTGTTGTTATGAATTTTTTTTAATATTTTAGTTTAAATAAATCAATTATTACAAGAAAAAGTAAACGATTTGCTTAAATGATATTCATATATGTGGAAACTCAAACATTTATGAAATTATTTCAGAAATCATAATTAAGAATTTGTAACGTTTTCATTTAAAAATTTGTCTTAGGAAAAAAGTGATTTCCCATATGTTTTGTGTGTTTTACTACGAAAAGTTTCGTTTTTTCCTCGTTTCTAATTCCCTTATAAAAGCTGTGTTTTTTAGACTATGGCTTTGTATAATCAAGGTTGCTTTGATACTATCCGTGTGAAACAAAACCAAACAAATTGCAAATATTTGCAATAAATTTTTGGTAAGAACCCTTTAGGTAAAGCTTATTATTATTATTATTTAGGCTCATATGCTCATCGCTTGTTGTTAGATTCTCAGTGACATTACTTTCATTGATTACATTACTATGCTGGAATTGGGTAACATTTTTGTTTAGTTCTACATTTTGTAACAATCTATTATTTGAATTGTGATCTTCGTAAGGAATATTACACCTCCTCAGAAACCGTCGGTTTCTTCTCAAATCATTACCCAGCTCATTCCTGACAACATACGTTCGCTCATCTTCCACCTTTACTACTTTTTCCGGCATCAAAACATTATTCTTCCATACTACTACGTTCTCATTTTTATTAAGTTTTGATAATTCTTTAGCATAATCGCCTACTAATAACCGACTCCGGCTTAATATTTCTGTGCTCAAGAATTAAAAGTGCATAAGTCGGTCGACTTATGCGCTTTTAATTCTTGTTTAATTTTCTGTTTAATTTTCAATTAAAACCTCTTCATTTTCCAATTTTTAAGGTAATATCAAAGAGAGTAAGATATCTTATTCTCTTTGATATTACAGTAAAAATTGACATGAGAACGAATTAATAGAAAATTAAACAAGAAATGCGCAAGAGTTTTTTATACCATAAATTAACTTAAGGCTCGACCAGCGAAAAATTATAAACTTAAAAATTTTAACGACACTAATTTTTCTTAATTTTTTTTGACATTCCACCCAGCGAAAAATTATAAACTTAAGAATTTTAGTGGAACGATTGCATTATTTAACAACATTTGATTACCACCAAACTTTTTTCTTCTAATGAAATAAATTAGAATATTTTAAACTATCGTTCCCTCTGAGGATCGAAAGTGGAAACACCTTGATAGTGACGTAGAAAATTTTTTAGCGATTAATTTTTTGTGCGGATAATTTAAAAAAAAAAAAAATCGAACAATAAACAATCAGAAACATAAAAATAAAAGGAAAATACAAATAAGTAAAATTAAAAAGTGTACAAGAAGAATAAAAGAATTAAAAATAAGTGAAAGTGAGGAAAGACAAAATGGCGGCGTACCAAGCCGACCAAATTGTGTGAAAAAGGACATGAGAAACTCAGACAAAGATTTTTGTGGTTTCGAAGAAGCGGAAATGAAAAATAAAATAAAATTAATAAACAACAGTGCCCTTGAAATGTTAAAAGAAATGAGTTAAAACCGGATGCCAAAAGAAGAATCATGGAAACAAACCAAGTTAATAATAGTGAAACAACAACACAAAATCTTGTGTGTCGTTCTACGTATTAATCGACACAAATACACCGCAAAAATTGATATCGGTAATACTAGCGCGAATTTTTACACAAAACAATATTAAAATAAAAAATATAATAGAAGTAAATAAAAAAATTGCCAGAATTGAGTTCAAAACTTTCGATAAAGCCAACAAGTGTGTATGGAAAGACGACCCAGTAAACAAAATTCTCGTGGGAAAAGGGTACAAATGTTTCATACCCAAAACATATACGCATGTAGAAGGAGTAGTGAAAGGAATCGTTGGAGAATTTACACTGGAAGAAATAAAAGATAATCTCACTAGCGACTTTCCAATCACTAAAATGGAAATTATACAAACATGGGACAGGAAAGAAAAAACGCTAAAGGACACAAATATTCTCAGAATGGAAATCAGAGCCAGCATGCTACCAAAAACAGTACGATTCTATAACATAAATTTAAAAACGGACATATATATACCTAAACTAAGATTTTGCTCCGCATGCGTAAGCTATGGACACACAAAAAAATTTTGCCATTTGCCATTCACAAATAAAAAGGTGTACAAAGTGTGCAAAACCAATGGTAATCAATGAAGAACATGTATGTCAAGATAAACCAGAATGCAAATTTTGCGTAAAGGTGGAACATTTCACGAATTCAAGAAACTGCCCGGAAAAGAAAAGACAAACCAATATAAAAATCCATTTGATAAAAAACAAAACGACATTTAAAGAAACAATACAAGCCTTATATCCCAAGAATCAGAGAGAGGCTCAATGAACTACAGTTGAAGGATTTCCCGAGTTTACCAAACAACGATACACCAAACGCCTGGATATTAAAAACGAATAGACAAGAAGAAATAGTAAAGGAACAGAGAATGAAAATAGAACAATTACAGCAAGCCCTAAATCAATTCATAAAAATCAGCAACAGCGTTAACACAGTACCAGATCTACTTACTATCGACTTGAAGGCGGTAGTACAACAACTAAATAAAAAATAAGATGGACAATAAACTAAAAATAATGCAAATAAACATAACAAGCCTTAACGCACCACGATATAGCCATTTTAAGTGAAACATGGACTCACCAAGTAAACCAACCAACAATATCAGGATTCAAGCGAATAACCAAAAATAGAGGTGACGGTTACGGAGAAGTTGGCTTTTTGATCAACAATAGAATAGGAGTGCAACAAGTAAATATGAACTTAAACCTTTCACATATGGAAGCTATTCAAATAAAAATTAAGCATGGAGCCACCACTCTCCATATAATTTCATTTTACAACCATTCCAATCGGATCACAAGAATAAAAACAGAAGATTTCAAAAAAATAATCAGAATAGCCGAAAATAACCGAAAAATGATAATAGTTGGAGATATAAATGCCCACGATATACATTTTCGTTCATTCTCGCGCATGTGTCAAATATTGTCAATATGGCGGAACTTTGTGACCACTAAAGAAGTGTTTTTTTGTGTTTCTTTTTTATAAGTAAATTTTGTGAAATAAATTGTTTATAAATTTGTTTGTTTGTTTATAAATTTGTACACAATGCGTTGTGCTATTTTTGGATGTAGTACAAACAATAAAGGGAAGGATTATGATAAAGAAATATCTTTTCATGCTTACCCAAAAGAAAAAACTTGGTGTAAACAGTGGATATTTTTGTGCCGAAGAAGCGACAAATTTAACGTTAAAACATCTCGAGATATTTTGGACCTGATGGTTTTTCGCTGAATCTATTATATGAGCAGGTCGGACTAAAATTAAAAGCACAGCTCAAACGAAACGCCGTTCCATCGCGTTTAATAAACTCAGAAAAACAAATTGGCCTGCCAACGTCCCGTAATACAAGAATGCTGAAGCGATCTTTGCAGCCAAGGTAAGTTTAAATAGAACTCAATCATCCTCAATAAATATTTTATTTGTGCATTTCTTTAAACAGTGCAACTGTGACCAAAACAACACAAGATGGTTCTGTTAACGATACATCAACAGAACATAACATTATGGAACTTACTGATGTAACAAGCAGCTTATCTAGCCATTCTGTAGTAATTAATATGGAGGCTGAAACAACGTATACTGAACACTGCCAACGCATTATCCCTTCTAATTCAGAGATAGTTTCTTTAAAACAATATTGCTTTAAACAAAGTAAAGTGATGGAATCCATCGGTCATATATTCACCAAAGAACAGATTAAGAAATTGGGATGTCCTGAAAAACGTAGCAAATGGACAGTGGATGACATTGCCAACGCCATTGCAGTACATGCAGCAGGGCCACGAGCATACCGCTTACTTTTGAAAAGAAATTATCCATTTCCTGCTGTAATTACACTTAAAAAACAGTGCGCAAAAATCGAAGTTTATCCGGGATTATTACGATGTGTTTTAAACATTAGTTGACATGAAAACTAATGACGATATTTGCGTAGTCTCCTTTGATGAAATGAAAGTCAAAGCAAAGATAGTTTACGACAAATCGAAAGATACAACTTTGAGGGCTGCAAAATATGTGCAAGTGGCAATGGTTCTGAGATTAGTTGATAACTGGAAACAGCCGATCTGCTATGAGTTTGATCAAAAAATGACAGAAAATATTCTTTTTAATATTATAAAATACTAATGATTTTATTATTTATAGGTATAATGATGACGAACAACTCCCTTAAACTTTTATACGACGATTTAAAATCGCAATATGGCATTTCATATTTGTTGAGTTATAGACTGAACCAAGACGTGCTGGAAATTTTTTCTGGCGTTATTCGGTTGAAAGGAGGGCTACACGATCATCCAGACCGCCTGGAGTTTATGTATAGATTAAGATCATACATACTTGGGAAAAATGAGGGAAGCTTATCATTAAGTGGGAATACCATCATAGACGACACTCCTGATTTGGATACGGTGAGCAATTTAAGCAGCAATTGCAAACTAATGGAGACAATATTGTGTATTGTCAAAATTACATACAACAATTAATAAATGCATCTTCAAGTATATCTATTGTGAACAAGTTAAAAAAATATTTTTCCTACAATCGCCGTGAAAAGCAGGCTTTTTTTCTCTGTTTTCAAAGCCCAAAGTGTCTGTTTTTTTGACAGTTAATAAACAAATTACTTTGTCACACGTTTCTCTTAGAAACGTGTGACAAAACTTGAAACCGCACGCTAAATTTGAACATATGAAAAGAAGAGTAAGAGTAAAAGAAGAGTATTGAAAAGCGAAATTTCACATAATTATGATGTAATTATTTTTATTGATTATTATTGAAATTTACATTAATGGTACAATTGGTGCAGTTTTGTATGTTGATGCCGCGTTGATTGAGTTCTGGTGATAAAATAGAATGAATGTTTTCCGTGGTTAAATCCATTTTTTTTAGTTTTTTGTTGCAAAAAATAAATTGTCAATTTTTAAGAAAGACTAATGTTTGTATAAAACATCAAACCAAATTTTTGTATTTCTTTATGAAAAATAAAAAAAATCTTTGACTACTCGATTGAACAAAATGTCGGTCCTAAAATAAAATCGTATTGTCAGTATAGTAAATTTTACTACAAAATTATCTTTTTATTATATTTTTTAAAATGATTGTAGGAAAAATAAAGTGTGAAACACGTCCGCAAAGTTGTTTGTCACGCTCGAAAGGTTGCTGGCCTCCGTCCCGTCGGCCAGCAATTTCCTTTCTCGCGTGACAAACTGGCACTTTGCGCTCTTGATACACAAATAACTATTTCCGTTCACGAATGTATTCTAGAATCAAAGCATTAAATAATAGCATAGTGGAAAACAGCAGAAAAAGAAAAAGGAAATTGAATAAAATTATTTTATAATTAAAAACTATTGCAATTGAAAATTTTGTTTATTTAGAAATAAATCATTTACTCAAATTCATATCCACCTACTTAATCTTCATACACAAAATTCAAAGTGGGTCACAAAATACCGCCATCTTGAAATTTGTTGTAAAAAAAATTTGACATATGCGCAATATATTACCTTAGTATGTATATCGTGATAAATGCCCACAGCCGATTATGGGAACATACTACTAAAGAAGACAGCACCGGTAAAGAAATAGCAGAAGTAATATCCAAAAGCAGCATACAAATTTTAAATGATAATAAACCAACGAGACAAGACCTGAGAAGCCATAAAACATCCGCAATAGACCTAACATTAAGCACAGAGGATATCTACAGCAAGTTGACATGGGATGTCATAGAGGACAACATAGGATCAGACCATTTGCCAATAATAATTAACATGAGCATAAATAGATATATGAGAAAGGAAACCACAAATTGGAAAAAAGTCATACAAGAGATAGCTATAAATAAAGAAGCATGGAAAACATAGTAATAGAAAACACAAAATTTACAACTATTAATAACAAAAACACTCCAAAACCTTGGTGGAACGAGAATTTACTATAAGGGACATAAAATCGAAAAAACAGAAATTCTACAACAAACAAAAAAATTTATATACAGCCAATGAACTTCAAAGATCTATAGCAATTCTAAAAAGAGAAATAAAAGAGAAATAAAAAAAGCAAAAAGGAAACATGGGAAACATTCATCACAAGCATTAATCCAGTAAATAACACAAAAGAACTATGGAAGAAAATTAACAAATTGAAAAACAAAAGAGAATACAGATATAACCTTTTAGAAGATTATGACATGGCAAAGAAATTCATCAACGAAAACTTCCCAGAAACCACAGAAGAAATCCGACTACCGTTGGTCCGTTGGAAACAACATCTCAGGATAGTCATAAATTCAACGATAAAATAATACAAGAAATACTAAGAGGAAAACAAAATACTGCTCCGGGTGAAAATAAGATATCTTACAAAACATTAAAAGCCATAATGGAATTAAATCCCAACTTACTAAAAAGCTTTGCAATATACCTTACTAACATTTACAAACAACAGCTATATCCAGAAAGGTGGAAAATCAGTAAAATAATTGCAATAAAAAAACCTAACCAAAATGAAAAAGAAACGGAAAGTTATAGACCAATTTGCCTACAAAACAAACTCTCAAAAATATACAATAAAGTAATAGGTACTAGAAGAATTAAACCAACACATTGAAGAAAAAAAAACGCTACCAAATAACTCTCTTACAATATTCGGAACATATTAAAAATCATATAGTTAAATAAATAGAATTCTGTCTATTAGTCGGTTTCGTTGAATTACTGTTCGTAAATACTAATATACTTCTCGTGTCAATCGAAACACACTTAAAATGGTCTAATCACCGGTAGCATATTAGAAATTACATGAATTAATTAACATTCAACAAAAAAATTAATAAAGTAAAAATTAGAGTACACAGAAATAGAGCTGTGTGAATATTGTGAAGAAGAAAAATTGTAAGAGAATTCATTCTGTATTAGTACGATTCGCTAGTACTTAACGCACAGCACACTCTGTATATATAGAATGTAAATTGTAGTATAATCAGTCCAGTCACCGCGGCCTAATGAGAAGATTGATTGTTTTCATAATCATAAGCTCATCAATTCGAAACTGGATTGAATTCTCTTACAATCTTCGGAACATATTAAAAATCATATAATAAAATATCATTACTACCTCCCTACAAAAACCTGGAAAAAGAAATAGTCAGTGCAACAAATTTAATCAAAATGATAACACATAAAAACGGAGGAGCCTATCCTTACAGCATGTTAAATATCTACAAAGCCATAATTCAAACTAGAACTAAATTCGCAGATACGATCACACCAACAAACATAAAAAATAGCCTAAAAATAAAACAAAAAATAATGAACACAAGTCTAAGAACATGTACGGGTTTGCTGAGAACGACACCAATACCAACGATACTTGCTGAAACGGCCACATACATTACCAGCTGATCTGGACAACAAATCAACAACATTAAAATATATAGCCAACCAAATTAATAAAAACAGTGACATTGGGGAAAGAATCCGAAATAACAACATAATGGAAAAAATTAAGGAACTATACAATAATTAGTATATTGTATAATTAAGAGGAAAAGTACTGCATTCCCGGACGATAGTGGAAATTGGCGGACGAGGCGATAGTCGAGTCCGGCAACCACGGAAGTCCGGGAATGCACTTTTCCTCCGAATTGTACATACTATTTTTTCTCCGATGAGAAAAAAATGTTGTGAAATTTTGCACATCGACTTTTGTCACCTAACAATACTTTTTGGCAAAATTTCAGTTCGATTGACATACTATAACTAAGTTTTTTCTTTAATTTTAAATTTAAAAAATTCAATCTAGTAGTGCTCCAAATGTTTCTTCAAGTAAGTTTAAAATTCAAATTTGTTTTTTGAATGCCCTTTACTCATTGAATTTTAAATTTTAGTCATGGTGAAGAAGGTGAAGGAATTGCAACGTCAACGTCGACTGCAAAAAGACAGAGAAAGACGTCGAATGAAATAAATATCGACCGAGTCTTATATATAGAGGATATATAGTCAAAATCTTTGTTTTTACGGGTTGTGTGTTTTTTTTTTCCAAATTAAAATGCAATTTATTTTAAACACATTTGTTTTTTAATAATCCTTAGCTTTTGATGTTTGCCTTTTAAGTAATTTTTTTTTAAGTGACATAAAATTTTTATTTTTACAACATGGTACAATTTTAATAAATATTTTTTTTTTATATAGTGACATCTACCGTGTGAGATTTAAGTGAATTTTATTAAATTGTTGTTCCGTGTTCTTGAACTGAATCTATTACAAGGTAGATGTCACTCCACTCCTTATGAAGTTGAATTTATTTTATTTTATCAGGTTTTGCCAACAGCTACCTTTGGCAAAACAAGAAGAAGTCAATCAAATGGTAACAGATATGCAGGCAGCAGGAGTAATCGAACCATCTAACAGCCCATGGAGCTCACCGGTAGTATTGGTCGAAAAGAAGGACGGTAGCATGGGATTCTGCGTTGATTACCGAAAACTCAATGCTGTGACTAAAAAAGATAACTATCATTATTCACATCATTTTCTACATAAGATCTACAAAGCGGCTATTGGCAGATGGAAGTCTATGAGGAAGATCGCGAGAAAACGGCTTTGGCAGTTTAATTTTATGCCGTTCGGATTATGTAATGCCCCTGCGACTTTTGAACGATTAATAGAGCGCGTGTTAAAGGGAAGACTTACCTAATATATCTAGACGACATCATCATCATGGGAAAGGATTTTGATGAGCATCTAAGGAACTTGGCGGAAGTTTAGGGTCGGATGAAGGCCGCCGGATTAAAGTTAAGCCCATAGAAGTGTAAACTGTTCAGAACTTGTAACGAAATCCCACAAGGGATTACGTTAACAGACATGAGAATAGCGGTCTGATGCGGTATAGTAGCTGGCTAGAGCTCACGGTGCGGCGTGGGGGTTTTCAGACATATTTCTCATGCTTGAATAACCGCATGAAGAACAAAATTAGAGGGGCAAATGGAAATTAAAATTATATTGCCACGGCCTCAGCGGCAAAAGAAAATAATAAGCTGGGAGTGATCGATCCGGAGTGACCGTCTCAATCCCAGGCGACTACCGCCGTGACTGCCACACGGGCCTCCCCTCATCGGCCCGTCTACTGGGATGCTGTTTCCCAGTCGCGACGGCCACCGATGCCACTATGAGGGAAGGACGCCCGCATGACAATCCCAGCGACAATCCCCCGGAACGGAGACTGTCACCCCGACGCGATCAACTCATGTGGCGTGCCGCCCTCCAGCACAGCCTGTCCTGGAGGAACGAACGGCACGCACGGAAAAGGGTGGAAAAAGGCCGACCCTTGACATGACCCCACCTCACATCATTCGATCAATTATTTATTTACGCGCACATGGTGCGGCGTAGGACACTACAGTAAGAAATTCAAAGAAAAAATTTTAGGTTATGGTAAAAGAGAAAAAATTTAAAATTAAACAAGATAAATTACGTTAACACGGATTCTACTTTAATGTTAGATTTCACTTTCACTATCACTGTTTTAAAAAAATTTAGGGAAAACACAAAAAATACCTGAAACAAATAAACCGTTATGGGGTCGAACCACACCCAAAAACGGACAACCGAGCGGAAGCGAAGTAAAAAGAAAAACCGCGAAAACTCCAAACGCAATCACTCAAAACAACGGAGAAAAAGAGAAATTGGCGGGATAATTGCTCTGCGTGGGGTTTCCACCAAATCGGTGCACCACCACGAATCGAGAATATGATCGCAAAGTAAATATATATAATAAAAGAGGAAAATACTTGGGGGAAAACTAACTGTTACAACAAAAAATTGCCGAAATTACAGTTGGTTTTCTCCTAAATTTTTGGTACCTGTTTTTATGGACCGTCCGACCACACCGCAACCAGCGCCGACGCAGGATCCCCCTCAAACAACTGATTGCCTGCCCCCACGGGCAGGAATACTGATTCAGTACAGCAACTTCGCACAACTTCACTTAACTCAAAGCAAGAACACCAGCAGGGTTTTTTTTTTTTTTTTTTTATGTATAAATTATTATTTGAATTTAGTTTGTATTTATTTTTAATAATAACAAGATATAATTTTGTTACAGTTAGCTTACGTAACTTAAATATATATATTTTTTTTTTTTTTTTTTTTTTTTTTTTTAATTTACGCTTTCATAGCCATCAACAATTTTTATTATTCAATTTATTGTCTAGTAAATTAACACAAGAAATATATACCCCATTCGCAGATGGGTATGGATTTAATTTACAGATATGATAAATACACTAATCGATCTTATTAATATTATTAATGTTTATAAAATTAATACACATCATTAGGAAGTTAATTCCTTCTTTTGTTTATTTTTTTATTTTTTTTTTATTTCAAATTTAAGATGGTGGTTTATAACTTTTCTGCGGTGATATACATTCCACCGCGCACATAACAAAAAAAAAACCCAGGTATAAAAAAATTAACTATTATCACAAAAAAATTTACTTAAATTTGACGACATTGGCCAAAGTAATAACATGGTCGCTAATTTAGTCCAAGCAGAACCATTTAAAATTTACCGTCAATATAACGAACCTCGAAAATTCACTCGACTTTACTCAACAAGAATCTAAACTTGACTTTTATTTTTACATTTATATAAAAAAAATTTAGACTTATCGTCATCAAGGCGAAAACTAGACTACTTTCTCAAAAAAAATATTTTACATCAATCAAAAAGAAAAAAAAAATCAGAAATTTTTTTCCCCCTCCTATTTTCCACTTCGCATCGCTGTTCGTCCCACTCGTTGTATTTGTGCACATGTACATCATTTTTATTTATTTTTTTATTTTTTATTATTGTAAAATCTTTATTCATGTTTAGGTTTTTTTTTCTTTTTATGTACACAAATACAACGAATAAGACGAACAACGACGACGAACATATGTATATACGTAGTTGTACGGCCGCCTCGGATTCATGTCGAATACACCGATCGGCTTTTCCCCACACAGAGCAAATATCACGCGTTAATTTAATCCAATGATACAAAAAGAAAAATGGAATATTCCAGATTGAACATCTCAACAACGCAAACACTCCATCTCACACTACATAATACATGTACACACACCAACTCGCAAGAGATATATATGCTTGTACACGACAATATAGAAACAAGTAAATGCAAGAAAAAAATAAAATATGTTCACACAGCAATCGGTGAGAATATTCAATTTGAATTTGGAAAAGCATAAAGCCTGAATTCCACTGTGAATAATTGACTGAACTGACTTCAAGTCGAAAGAAGACAAAAAAAAAAAAATCCATTGGAGTGACAAAGATAAAGCATGTTTTTTTTATTTTTTTTTATAGCACAAATATCTTGATAAATTTTGACAGCGACAGCAAAAAATAAAAAATAAAAAAAATAAATTTTTGGTTATCACTTGGAGTTTTAATTTGGCTTTTTCACCACCAATAAATTATTTAAAAAAAAAACGATCACTTTATTAAATTGCCAATAATAGTATTTAGCGATATTATCACAATTGATCCCAATTTAACACAATTTACCTGTATACAAACTTTATATTTTTTTATTATCACAGCTATTTTAGAAGCAACCACCAAAAAAAATTATGACAATTACCATAAAAATAACAAACTTTTTAATTATCTTAGGATGCGGAAAAAAATTTGCGTTCGTACACAAAATTTGTGTGCTTATATTAGTTGTATAACCATAAAATGACTTCGATTTTGATAATTTTTGACCATAATTATGGCGATCCACTAATACAAACACACATTTGATGTAAGTAAAATCTTGACTGACTTCGTTTTGTGTTTCTTTCACACAACCACCGATTTTATATTTTTATCTCCCTTTATTTTGACTGACAAACTTTTATTCGCAATGGAATTCAGGCTTTAATTAGAGCATATATATACAACACTATGGTGGTCATGGTATTTTATAATTAAAGAAAAATATCAGAACAGTTGAGCTTTTGGAATCCTCGCAAGAATTATGTTCTTCTGCTTCAGGTGGAGACGTATGCCAGTCGTAACAAACGTGGGAACGACCCACACCCGAGATAAGGTCTCAAGCCAGGCATATAATAAACAAATAATAGTGTTAAACACGAATATCTTTGGCATGGTATGTGCCTAACGGTTTTTCATTCAGATCCTTCACGGCATAAGCTACATTACCCACTCTAGTGACAATGATAGCGGGAATGAATTTAGAGGCTAATTTTGCTGAAAATTTATTAGGAGCGCTGCTTTGTGCGAAGGATCTAACAAACACAGGTTGGTCAGGATGAAAAATTCGATTTATACTTCGAAGATTGTAATGATCAGCAGCCTTCTCGTGTGCGACTTTAAGGTAATGAATAATCTGGTCCCGTAGCAAATTTAATTGGTTTGTTTTTGACCTAACATGAATTTCATTGTCATCTTGAGTTACGTATAGCATAATCAGATCCACTCAAAGACATGTGTTGTCCAAGGACCACATAATGGGGAGAAAACTGAGTAACGTCATGCTTTACATTTCGAAGTGCCGCAGTAATTTCGGACAAAATGCGGAAAAATGCACACAGAGAGGAGGCCGAAGCTTCACGCAGAGGTTTAACGAGAACAAATTTTGAATAATGATCTAACACGATTGCGATACAAGTATTGCCCTTTTTCGAACGCGGATATGGTCCCAAAAAGTCAACGAACAATTTTTCAAAAGGTCTGGTAGACACTGTTTGAGAGCCCATAAGAGGCTGTGTACTACTATTAACAGATTTATTCATCTTGCAATGAAGACAATTAGAGATAAAAAGTTTAGTTTGTTTAGCCATACCAGACCAGAAAAATTGTCGTTGAATTTTTTCCAACGTTTTTGCAATACCCATATGCGCAGAAGTAGGAGGAGAATGTGCCAGCTCAATTAATTTGGTAGTCATGGATAGTGGAACTACTAACTTCCATTCGGATAAATCAGTCGAGGTATAACGCGAGGCATAAGATGGTAAAATTAAAAGTTTATTGTCGCGTATTTTAAAATTATGTTCGCAGTCTTTTAGTTGTTGAACTCGTTTGATTTGCTGAAGATATTCATCATCCTGAAAAGCTGACGAGTTGAGATCAATATGTAGAACCGAATTGTCACTAGGAGTATTAAGGCTTGACACATTTCCTTGCACAGCGGTTGCAATAACAGGTGGTGCAGAATCATTAATCACAGCACTTTTAGTAGAAGCAGTATCCTGTTCAGTATATAGATCATCCGTTGCATCAGTATAAAAAGCTCTGGAAAGGGCATCAGGCACAACGTTTACCGATCCTTTACGATAACCGATATCAAACTTGTACGCTTGTAGTTTTAAACTCCAGCGGGCGAGTCTACCAGCTAAATCTTTTTGGGACATCAGCCACCGGAGACTAGCGTGGTCGGTATAAATCGTGAACGGGTATCCCTCGATATAGGGCCAAAATTTTTTCACACTAAGTACTGCGGCGTAACACTCAAGCTCGGTTACATAATAATTGCGTTGAGCAGCATTTAGTTTGTGCGAAAAGAATTCAATGGGGTGTTCAGCGCCATCCGAGTCTACCTGAAATAAAACACTACCCACACCAACAGCACTTGCGTCACACTGAATATAAAACGGGCGCCCATAATCAGGATTCGCCAAGACAGGAGCAGAAGATAAAGCCAACTTAAGGGCTTGAAACGATTCCTCAGCGTGAAGATTCCATTTAGTTTTTGATTTCTTTCCCGTTAGGTCAGATAGTGGAGCAGCTAACGAAGCGAAGTTCTTAATAAAACGTCGATACCACCCACATAATCCCAAGAAGCTACGTATTTGTTTGGTTGTTTTAGGTCTCGGAAATTCGCTAATTGACTTACATTTTTCAGGATTGGTGCGAAGGCAACCCTCACCCACTAAATATCCCAGATATTTAACCTCTTTCAACGCAAACTGACTTTTTGCTACATTTATTGTTAATCCTGCATTACGGAGTAAATGAGCAATCAATTCCAAAAGTTCAAAATGTTCGGACAAAGTAGAAGATTTAACCAAGAGATCGTCTAAATAGACAAAAACTCTGTCGTGAAGTTGGTACGGTATTACCCGATGCATCAGGCGGCATAGTGTTTGGGGAGCATTACACAACCCAAAGGGCATGACCTTGAAGTGATACAAGGGACGACCAGGAACCGTAAACGCCGTCTTATCTCTGGATTGTGGGTCAAGAGGTATCTGCCAGAAGGCATCTTTTAAGTCGATCGACGAAATATAACGAGTTTGATCCAATCGACCCAACAATCCATTGATAAGGGGAAGCGGATACGCATCCCTGACCGTCACCTTGTTCACTTCCCGGGCATTCAAACACAAGCGCCCTTGACCATTAGCCTTCTGCACCATGGTAATAGGGGAACACCATGAACTATGACTCTCCTCAATCACGTCCAAAGATAACATGCGATCTAACTCATCATACATCAATTTTTGTTTTATAGGCGAAACCGAATAAAACCGTTGTTTAACAGGCTTGGCTTCACCGACATCAATAACGTGAGATACTAATGTGGTTCTTGCAAGACCTAATTTAACACTTGACGGAAATTTCTTTACAATAGTAGAGAGCTTGCTGTTATCTTCTGGAGAGAGCAGATGAAATTTCGGAGAGACGGGTAAATCCAAAGATTCAGTTATATCACTCAAAGCAGACATCTGGGGTGAAATTCCAAATTGATTCCAAAAGTCGATCCCCAAATACAACGACTGCTCTAAGGTAGGTACTAAATAGAAACGCATACTATGACATTGTGAATTAAAATGAACTTGAGCATGAACATAACCAATTATTGACTGTTTTTGACCACTGGCAGTTTGAATGCAAGAAGGAAATTTATGGAAGTTAAAATTGGTATCACTCAACAACTTTTCGGAACCACAACCCAAAACGCTGACACTCGCTCCACTGTCTAACAGACCTCGGTAAGGAACATCATTAACAATTAGAGCATATATATACAACACTATGGTGGTCATGGTATTTTATAATTAAAGCAAAATTTCAGAACAGTTGAGCGTTTGGAATCCTCGCAAGAATTATGTTCTTCTGCTTCAGGTTTAGACGTATGCCAGTCGTAACAAACTGAAGTCAAATATTTGAGTCATCTGGTAACGACGAATGGAATTCACACCGACGAAGAAAAGATCGCAGCGGTAAAGAACTGGCCAAGGCCTAAAAATTTACACGAACTACGAAGCTTTCTGGGATTGTGCACTTATTATAGACGCTTCGTGCTAGGATTCGCCAACATTACCAAGAGTTTACACGAGTTGACCAGGAAGAACAAGCCATTCGAATGGAAGGATGACAAGGAAAACCATTCGTGGAACTAAGGAAACGGTTATGTGTCACGCCAATCCTCGCGTACCATATACCCAACGTGAAATTTATTTTGCACAACGATGCAAGTAATGACGGTATAGAAGGTGAGTTATCACAGGAAACTAATGGCCAATCCAGAGGGACAAGTAGCACGCTGGATCGAACGTCTTGAAAGCTACGATATCCAAATCGAACATCGGAAGGGAAATGCACACGGAAATGCCGACGCATTATCAAGACGACCATGTCCGTAAGTAAAGGAAGGCATCATCGACGTTAGGCTTACGCAAGTGCTGCCTGATGAGGAGTTGACCGACGAAATGATCAGGAAAGAGCAATTGGTTGATACAGATTTATCAGTTATAATGGAATGAAAGGAAAAGGGTCAAGGCTTATTGGGCTCAATGGGATAGCCTCCATCTTGAGAATGGGTGTTTAAAACGATTAAGGGAAAGCACGGATGGCACTGTGAAGCAATTGTTGCTGGTGATACCAAAGTGCAGATTGCGGAAATCCTAAACGAGTATCATAGAGGAGCAGGTGGTTTGGCGTCTATTGGAGGGGGGGGGGGGACCAAAGTTGAGCACATTAATCTACCAGCTCCGTAAACTTCCAGTAGGGTGCGCATCACTTGAGCTGTTCTGGTCTTGTATTAGGCAGCTGCTTGATGCGTACAATTGTGTAAGGGGTAACCTGTTTACAATTCGCAAGTGTACGTGCTGCTTCCTCGTGGCAACCACTGGTAACTAAGGCCATTTGGCACATTTTTTGCCATTTGGCACAGGCTAAAGTACGGCGCTAAAAAAGAAAATCTTGACAAAAAACACTAATCTAAGGTGGAACTGCATATGCCGATGGATGAATGGCTGATAGGTTAATCAGTCCAAAGTATGTGGACTCTGGATACCAGGCACCCTCCAGTTTTATTTCGCCTTCTTGTAGGAAAGCTGGGTGATCTACAGGCGATTTGTAATTCCCAGCAACTCGCAAGAGTAAAATCAAACGGAATACCAGCCAGATCAAGGAAGGAATTTTGAATCAGTGGTACTTCAGGAAATATGCCAGATGCTCGGTATAAATAAAACGAGAATAACGCCATTGTATCCACAATCTGATGGTATGGTAGAAAGATTCAATGGTACATTGGAGGAATATCTAGCAAAGGTCGTTGAGAAAAACCAACGCAACTGGGATCGACATATACCGATGTTTCTGATGATCAGCAATACATGACACAACCCAATGGAATGACACCAGCTAAAACGTTATTTGGAGATAATTTACGATTACCGGGAGATTTTAAGTTTGGAGCTGTACCATCAGCGGCTTTATGTGGACAGGATTACGTCGACCGAATGAAAGAGGAACTTAATGAGATTCATCAATTTGTACGGGAGAAAATACGGATGCCAAGTGACCGGATGAAAGCTCGATATGTGGTCCATTTGAAGAGGCTGGCCCTTTACAGAGGAGGTGATTTGGGTCCTGTTCGGAACGAACAGGCTTAGGTGGGGGTAGTTAAACGGTGACACCTAGTGTGTAATAGAATAAGTTAAAATTAATAGCTCAATGGTTTACTGTACTAAAATGGAATTTTCCATGATCAAACGGTTCTAAATGTTGCTACACTATTCTAACTGGAAAAGTCATGAGCTTTCTTGAAGTTTGGTTGGTGTATATAAAAAGGCGAACGAAGTCGAATTGGATTATTAGAATTTGGAACGCGATAGTGTAAACTTGTAAGATTATTATGTATTAGTATTTGGTAAGCGATAGTGTGAAGATTAAAAAAGGAATTAAAAAGTGTTTTTGTACGAAATAAAAATTATAAGTGTACAGTAAAATTGTGTAAAAATTAAATAAAGTGATTTTGTGAATTTGTTTGTTTGTTTGTTTGATTTATTGATTTATTTTCTACCGTCCTACTTTACGCCTGGAGTAGCCAAATCGAGGACGGGCGGCTACAGATCCGTCTTTTGAAAACCACCTGCACATTGCATTGCTTCATGCCAACCTGTAGTGCTGACATGAAAGGTGGGTCGGCCCATGGATTCTGCACTCTCAACAGGGGGTCATACATGTGTTCATTTTCATCACCGATCGTAATCAGATCATGAAAAATCCCTTTTGCATCCCGCCCCTATAGAGATTCGAATCCGGTACATCCCGATCCAACCGCCGCAGCTTTAACCACTGCGCTTGATTTTGTGAATTATGATATGATAATTCTTGTGCTAAATAAATAAATTCGTTGGTGATAAATTGAATTGATTTTGTTTTATTCACAATCCAGTGATACGAACCTTGATTGACAAGGCAAAAACGTAACAGTATTTTTCTGTAAACATCTTAGACATCTGACGTACACTAGTAACACTAAAGATAAATTTGAGCAAGTATTATTTTAACTAGTCAGAGCCAACTTTGATGTTTTTTCAAAATGAAAGTTCGAAAAATATTGTGCAAAACTGATGGATTTTATGTTGCAATTATGCCCAAAAATTATCTCACCAATTTACATGAAATGCGAAGAAATTGAAGTAATGCGAAGATGGCGGTGTTTCCAACTTTAAGACAAACACACGTGATGCACTGTAGTGCTTACTGAATAATTAATTACACAAAAACGTCACCAATTTGAAGTTACTAATATTTTATTCAATTTTATTTTAATGTTTGAAGTAATTATATAAAATTCAATTTTATTGAAATGACGGTATAAATATTTGATTTATTTAATTTATTATTACTATTTTTATTTATGTTGTTCAAGCGAACTCAAAATCTTGAAAAAATACAATGGGGCATGCAAAACGACATTATTACTTTTACCAGACACCAGGTGGCAGCATGTCATTTTAAAGGATAGCTTTAAATTTGACGTTTCGATTTTACACTGAAATATATGGTTAAATTTAGGTGGATCTAATAAATTTATTCATTTTTATTATATTAAACGTTAAATTAACAACAGCACAGGAGACAAATATACAAAATATTTGTTACTTTCCTGTTTATTAAAAAAATTGTTGTTCTTTCGTTTAATTTTATTTGAAAAGAAGACTAGAAAAATTGTTACAACCTGTTGTGTGCCGAAATGCAACAACAAATTTTCAAAAAATTGTGGCATAAAATTTCATCGGTTTCCGTACCAACATATTTTAAAACAAAAGTGGATTATAAAATTACGGCTAGGAAAATATCCCTCAAAATGGTTCCTAGAGTGAGAGGTCTTGATACGGCTCCTTATCAACTGGGAATGGCTGCTGACAGGCTGCAGGGACAACTTTTATTGGACATCGGCTCCTACTTAGGTCAAGACCTTGCCATAAATTTAATCTAGAAAGTATTTGTTTATAATTTGATTTATGATTAGGTAATAACAGAATAAAAATCACCTGTTTAATAAATCTTTTTAATTTCCTGTGGTTTTCGCTCCTAAGAGATTTAATTTTTTTTTAATTCAACAACATTTGCTATTTTCACTGCTATATGTACTCAAATATTCTGAAACTATTTTAAATTGATGAACAACACTAAACTACATGTATAAAACTTAATACTAAGCAAGCAATTAATATGCAACCAAAAACCCAACATGAAACAATTTTTAAATATGGTATTTATAAGTATTGCGATAGAAACGGAGGAACAAAACTTTTTGAGGTTAAAGGTATTTCACTATATTAAATAGAATTTAATTAAAAACCCGAATGGTTTTTTTGTTTAAAACAGTTAACCATATAACATTTCACTTATTTAAAACTATTCTTTTTATTGACACTACTTAGAAATATTTTAAAATATAAAAATTGTTTCATGTTATTTATTTTTACTATAGATTTTGATGGAAAACACAAATGACATTTTGATTCTATCCTGGAAACGAACGTGCTGTCACAAAAATAGCGGTAAGTATTTTTACTATATGCATGCCCCAAGGCTTCAAAATTCCCAAAAGGTGCAGATTAGTTCAACAAATTACTCCAAGGTTAGTATCGACGCTCACATTTAGGTGTCGCGTCGATCAATTCTATGTTGTTAATAGTTCCCAAGTATTTTTACTTAAGACTTTTTTGTCAAAAAACCTAGAATAAGTCTTAACTTAGTTAAGACTTTTTCTAGGTTTGAGTTAGGACTTATCCTAAAAAGTCGTATGAAACTTGTCGCGAAAAGTCTTAACTGGACTAAACTCAATATTATGTAAATGTATGAATGTGTGTGTATGTAAATGTCAAAAATAAAATGGGCGGGAACATTTTTGTGTATGTATGCATGTGTCAACATCAGCAAAATTTGGCGGGTAAATTAAACGTTTAAAATGAAACAAATTAAAAATTCAATACTGAAATTTATTAATAAAACTTGTTTATTATATTTAACATTAATAAAATTACATATTTATATAACGGCTTTTATCTTTTAAATCTAATTTTTAAATATTAATTATTTATTATTATGGCTAGCATTGGTTTTAGCTGTCTCAGTCAAAGTGGCGCCATTTATTTCTTGGTGTGGAAATATTAATAACTAAAAAGCTCGCTGTTTATTTAATTAAAAAAACTGTCGATATACGCTTGTGAACAAGCACGAAAAACTGATTCCGGAGAATCCGAAATAAAAAAATAAAAAGCACTCGCGTTAATTTTTACACTATATATATATGTACATATGTATATTTTACAACAATAACTTAATTATTATAAAAGCTACGTTGGTAGCATACAATTTATTCGTATTGTTTTTACGGCCGTTTTTGAATATTTTATTTTATTGATTTTGGTGTTCGTAACCATAAGAACGATGCAAAATCTTTATTAACAATAGTTGTGTTTTTTACCTGTCACAAATAAAAAAAACCGCGAAAGAAGCTGGGTTCATGTCCTTTCTTTTTTTATTTTGTGTTTGTTCGTTCTGTTGGTAAGCTTGCAATTGAATAGGTGCATTCTGTTTGTTACGAATGTGTTCGCGTGAGAATAGTTTTGATTGTTTATGTAAAACTGTGGCGGTGAGTAAATGTAGGAATGAATGAATGATTGAATCGTTGAGTGTAAGAAATGAGTGAATGAAAGAAATTAGTGAGCCGCTACAGGACTCCCCCACGAATGATTTCCCCTCCCTAGGGAATGATTGAGTGATTGGTAGCAATACGGACGGTTTTGAATGTTCGCGGGCTTGATGTTTGATCAGCCGAACAAAGGATTCCATATGCCGGTTTAAGTCGATCGATTGATATGTTGGAATTTTTTCCATTAATCGACACGATGAAGTGTTTTCGCAGTCGACGTATAACTTTATACGGACCTTCGTAGGGAGGAGATAATCCCGTGGGAACCTTGTCTGTTCTAATGAAAACAAAATCGCAGTTGTCGAGCGATTTCGGAACAAAAATGTCATCTTGTTTGGATTGACGAGTTGGTTTGGGTACCAGGTTCTGCATGGTTTGTCGCAGTTGGTCGATGACTGTGTCGCTAGTTGGTACTTGTGCAAGAGGATTTTCGACGAAGAACTCACCAGGTAGCTTGATGGTTTGACCGTAAACTAGTTCCGCTGGTGAGCACTTCAGATCTTCTTTCACTGTTGCTCGGATTCCAAGAAGTATGATTGATATTTCCGAGCTCCAATTAATTGTGTTGCTTCTGGCCATTAGTGCAGCTTTGAGTTGCCGATGGAAGCGTTCGACCATGCCATTGGCTTGCGGATGGTAAGCCGTTGTCCGTATCCGATGTGATCCGAGGAGTTTTGTTAACTCTGTGAAAAGTTTAGACTCGAATTGCGTTCCCTGATCAGTTGTGATATGAAGGGGCACGCCAAACCGTGATACGTAGTTGTTGACAAATGTGGTGGCTATGGTTGCAGCTGACATATTAGTCATGCAGTATGCTTCGGGCCAGCGAGTGAAGCGATCGACACAGGTGAGCAAGTATGTATATCCATTAGACGGGGGAAGTGGACCTACGATGTCTAAATGAATATGTTCGAATCGACCAGGTGGAATCTCAAATTGTCCATGGGGTGATTTAGTATGCCGTTGGACTTTGGCACGTTGGCAGGATAAACAAGACTGAGCCCAATTACCTACGTCTTTGTTTATGTTGGGCCAAAAGTAGCGAGCAGTAATCAATTTACGAGTTGCACGGACTCCAGGATGCGAAATGTTATGCAATGTGTCGAAGATGGTCCGACGTAGTGAATGTGCGATGTATGGGCGATTGTTCCCAGTAGATGTTTCGCAGATGATTTCGAGGCCAGGTAGCTTAAAAAGCTCTAGTTTCATTGATGAACTAGTGTGACATTCGGAACCAGAAAATAAATTCTGAAGTTCTAGGTCTGCTTTTTGTGTTGTTGCAATTTTGTGCAAGTCGATGTGAGTCTCGACTGTGGCCGTTTCGTTGTCGGCTGTGCGGGATAGTGTGTCCGCGACAACATTGTCATGTCCGTGAACATGTTGGATATCCGTTGTAAATTGGCTAATGTAATCCAAGTGGCGCGATTGCCTTGGATTACGTTCAGTTTTAGATTGAATTGCTCTAGTTAGAGGCTTATGGTCGGTGTAAATTGTGAAGTCCCGACCTTCGACAAAATATCTGAAGTGTTTGACTGCCAGATATATTGCGAGTAATTCCCGATCGAATGCGGAATATTTCTTTTCGGCATCCGAGAGTTTCTTTGAAAAGAATCCCAGTGGTTCCCAACACTTGTTGTTGTACTGTTGCAGTACCGCACCGACAGCAGTGTTTGATGCGTCGGTGGTTAAGCTGAGCTTTGAGTCGCTCAGAGGGTGTGCCAAAAGTGTTATCTGGGCCAATTCAGCCTTTAGTGACGTGAATGCGTGTTGACATTCGTCCGGCCAAGAGAAATTCTTGGCTGTCTTGGGCTTTTTGAGTAAAGCTGCCAAGTGACTGTGAATTGGTGCGAGTGTTTTAGCGAGTTTTGGTATGAATCGGTGGTAGTAATTTACCATACCGACGAACCGCTGTATACTTTTGATTGAAGTTGGAGCTGGGAATTCCCTAATGGCGTTAATTCGTTCTTTAGACGGTAGAATACCATTAGGGGTGATCTTGTGACTAAGGAAATCAAGAGTTGATACGCCAAAAATGCATTTGGAACTCTTGATATGAACATCAAACTGAGCTAACCTGTGGAAGAGTTGTTCCAGGTGAAGTTTGTGCTGTTCCTCATTATGCGAAGCCACAAGAATGTCGTCAATGTAGACGAAAACGAAGTCTAAGTCACGTACGACTTCATTCATGAAACGCTGAAAAGTTTGAGCGGCGTTGCGTAGACCGAATGGCATTCGGGTGAATTCGAATAGGCCAAACGGGGTTGTGATCGCCGTTTTAAAAACGTCTTCAGGTGCGACGGGAATTAGATGATAAGCTCTAACTAGATCAATCTTGGAGAATATTTTGCATCCATGCAAGTGCATGGAGAAATTCTGAATGTGAGGTATCGGGTAGCGATCCGGTGTTGTAACCGTGTTTAAACGCCGATAGTCCCCACATGGTCTCCAATCTTGATCTTTTTTCTTCACCATATGGAGCGGACAAGAGACGGGAGATGCAGATGGCCGGCAAATCCCTAATTCCACCATGTGTTGGAATTCTGTATGTGCGGCTTTGTGGCGGACCTGATCTAGTCTACGTGGTCTTGACACGGGCAGATGGCCTGCTGTGACAATGTGGTGGACCACGTTGTGTTGAACTGGTAAATTATAGTTCGGTTCTGCTGTGAGTGATGGGAATTTTTTTAGCAGAGTGGCATAACCGTTGTCGATTGCAAAATGGATCGGTGTCGGCGTATCGACGTGAACCATCGTGGCATTGATTGACAGCTTTGTCGCTGAATCAACCAGCCGTTTATGCTTAAGATCGACAAGGAGGCCGAATTTACACAGAAAATCGGCGCCAATGATCGGACGGTTCACATCTGCTAGAATAAAAGCGTGTGTGAAACTCCGTTTTAGTCCGATGTTTACCTGTAGTAGCTTGCTACCGTAGGTATTAATTATTGTGCCGTTGGCTGCCGATAAAACTAGATCACTGTGTTTCGTACTGTGGGTGAAGAAAGTACGGAATGGAAGGACGGAAAGGTCCGCGCCAGTATCGATCAAGTATGTTAATTTATTTGTGGTGTCGTGGATGAAAAGACGGCTATTGATTCGTTTTGACTTAGGGTCAGCCGCGGCAACCGTAAGCTTTAAGGGTTTGGGGTTTGGTCAATGTCCATTGTCGCTACCTTATTGGCTGGTTTGAAATCGCATGGTTTAGTGCATTTTAGGGCCATGGCGCCAAATTTACGGTGGTACCAGCATGTACCTGATTGATTTTGGCGATTTCCTGAATTGCTGCGGTAGCTCGATTGCGATGAAAATCGACGGCCCCTTGAACGGCTTCGACTGGCATTTGTGAGTCGTTCAAGCATAATCTCCATTCTCGCCATACGCTCCTCCATGCTCGCTTGATTCGTTGAAGTCGGACGATTTCCATCGCGACCCGGATCTGAATGATGGAATTGCGATCTTTCTGTTGGTCTTGATGGTCGTTGGACAGCGCCAATAGTATGGGATGCAGACAATGCCTCGTGCAATTTGTCGGCAGTTTTTGCAAGGTCCTCAGATGTTAATGTATCTGGTTGTGCCACTAATGCCAACCGTATAAATTCGGGTAATCTGCGGATCCAAAGTGATTTTACTATGTTATGCTGGAAGTTATCATTGGCTAAGCCCTTAATGTGACGCAGAATTTCGGAAGGTTTTCTATCTCCTATCTCCTGCACACTTAGCAGTGTCTCAAGTTTCTTTTCGTCTGACGGGGAGAGACGCTCTATCAAAAGTGTTTTCAGAGTCTCGTAACGATTTTCATTTGGAGGTTTTTCAAGTAGATCTGAAATTACATTACAAGTCTCCGGTGTTAAAGATGACAGCGTGTGGATGAACTTTTGGCGATCACTTGTGACCTTCTGAATATCAAATTGGATCTCGGCCATGAGGAACCAATTTTTCGGATTGCTGTCCCAAAATGGATTAAGTTTAACTGTCATTGTCTGGGCCGCGACTTCTGAAGATGGACCTGATCGGTTCTCTTCCTTCATGGCAATGTCTTGTCCGTCTTTATCACCCGTTTTGGTAGACATTTTGTTTTTGATATGTATTAAGTGACAAATTACTACCTAAAATTTCGACCTAATTTACCGTGTAATGTATTTAAAATGAATGATGTATATATTGTAATTGATGTTTTCCTGTTGACGAGAGTACCAAGTAAGGAACGAGCCGTCACCTTTGTGTTGGGGTGACTACTATTCAGGTTTTAGTTGAAAATGAAAATGTATTCAATAATATAAAAACAAAAACAGAAAACCAAAGGAATGAAATTGAGCTTCGAATTACGTGTGATCGCTCCGATCTATGTCGCATGAAAATAATTTTCCCTATTTTACCGAACCAAAAATAATAATTTTTATGATATTTTCGCCAGACCGTGAAAACAATTTACACTTGAAAAGAGAGATAATTGTTTGAACAGTAATTTTATATATAATATAGCTATACGTTTGAAATTATTATGTAATGTTTATATAATGAAATTAATATATAAAAATATAAATAAAGAAAAATTTTGTAAAGGAAAAATAAATAAACAATATTTATAGTGAACAAAACAAAAAAAAACTTAGCTGTGTGTATTGCTGTTGTTGATTTATTGCCGCTACTGTTGATGATTGTGTTGTATTGTTGTTTTGTTTTTGACAATACCGCTAGGTATTCCCGTTTTGTTGTTGTCCTCTATGTAATTGCGCTTATGTGAATATGTTAAATCCTTCGTTGATCAATTTTGTCACTGATTTGAATTAATATAGCAGCACTGTATATTATGATGCGCTACCACGTTGTGAAACTATGTGTGTTGATTTCCGAATCGTTTGTTGCTGACTATAATGATTCGATGATCGATTTTGGGTGAGCCGTTGGATCGATTTTATGAATAATGCACGTTTACTTTAATGCACTTATTATTCCAATTGTTTCTATGCCTCCCGTTGCCGTTTGTATGTTGCACAATGAAATATACAAGGATATAGTGTGTTACTTGAGTTGGTTGTGTATTTTATATGTTAACTAATTTCGTGGTTTTTACATACCTGTTACCTGGCCCGGGTGTACCGCGCCAGGTGTCCGTATGTGGATTCGAAAACGAATTAAATTGTTTGTATTTATCCCTAAAAAGGGCGTCGAAAGGTCACCAATTGTCGATATACGCTTGTGAACAAGCACGAAAAACTGATTCCGGAGAATCCGAAATAAAAAAATAAAAAGCACTCGCGTTAATTTTTACACTATATATAT
This sequence comes from Tipula vernalis, assembly GCA_958295665.1. NCBI lineage: Eukaryota > Metazoa > Arthropoda > Insecta > Diptera > Tipulidae > Tipula > Tipula vernalis. The sequence continues at coordinate 178,521,737 of OY282560.1, read as the reverse complement.
ATGTACATATGTATATTTTACAACAATAACTTAATTATTATAAAAGCTACGTTGGTAGCATACAATTTATTCGTATTGTTTTTACGGCCGTTTTTGAATATTTTATTTTATTGATTTTGGTGTTCGTAACCATAAGAACGATGCAAAATCTTTATTAACAATAGTTGTGTTTTTTACCTGTCACAAATAAAAAAAACCGCGAAAGAAGCTGGGTTCATGTCCTTTCTTTTTTTATTTTGTGTTTGTTCGTTCTGTTGGTAAGCTTGCAATTGAATAGGTGCATTCTGTTTGTTACGAATGTGTTCGCGTGAGAATAGTTTTGATTGTTTATGTAAAACTGTGGCGGTGAGTAAATGTAGGAATGAATGAATGATTGAATCGTTGAGTGTAAGAAATGAGTGAATGAAAGAAATTAGTGAGCCGCTACAAAACATTAAATCTTCCTTTTCCAAAATTTGCAAACATAATACACAATTGAATAAACATTAGTAAATTCCTATTTTAATTTAAAAACAAATTAAATCTTCCTTTTCCAAAATTTGCCATCGTCGCCTGTCAAGTGAGACAGCTAAAACCAATCCGTGCCATTATTATTATGATTATTATGAAGAATTGAAACTATTAATAGTTTTCAATTCAGTTTCCATCCGATGAAGACTATGACAAATTTATTCAATCAATCTCATCAGGCTATAAAAGAAAATGACACATTCACAAAATAAAATATTAATATGGTTTATTAAACAATCACTCACAAAACTTACCCAAAATCACAATTAGGCATTGAGCGTCCAATTATATATTAAATTAAAATATAAATATTTATAAAAAAAATCGAAACACAAAAAAAAAACAAAATAATATTAAACTAAACAACCAATGCGCACAACAATTTTGAAAAGTAGATTCTCTACATTATGTCAAAACCAACAAAACGTCTATATGTACATATAACATAAAACGTATAAACATTTTTGTTGATTTTGGGTATGTACATATACGATATACACACTACTCTACTTGTATATTTTGTATATATATGACAGCATGAAGTTAGCTTCGAATTTTTTCATCAAAAAACTTAGGAAAAACTTATTGCTCTATTTGAGTTAGGTTTTGTTATACTTGGGTTGTTTTCCAATCGACCAACCGCAACCACCCGCTAGCAAACCGCTAGTAGATAGGTTTTTGTCCTTGCTATGGTCGATTGGAACGATTAAAATGGATGATGTTAGTAAAACATACCCTCCAGACCAGGTGTATCATAAACGTAAGGTTTACGAAGACTTTGCTATATTAAGGTGTTCGTAAACGTTACACTAAAACAGTACGAATATAGTACGTAATGTGTACTTCTGTCACATGAGAAGTGAAACAAATTTGCGAAGACTTGTGTATGTATTAGTATGTATAAAAGTGTTCATAACGTGTACGCCTAAACGTAATGTTTACGAACTGCTTAAGCGTAACATTGACGAACGGTTTGGTGCGAATTGCCCCATTTAATTAGAATCCCAAGTATAACAAAACCCAACTCAAATTGAGCAATAAGTTTTTCCTAAGTTTTTTGATGAAAAAATTCGAAGCTAACTTCATGTTCTTATCATATATATATAAAATATACAAGTAGAGTAGTGTGTATATGTACATATGCAAAACTAACAAAAATGATTATACATTTTTTTTATGTTATACGAGTATATAATGTATATGTGTACAGACATTTTTTTGGTTTTGATATATAGCTATCTACGCAGAAAATCTAATTTTTAAAATTGTTCTGTGCATTGGTGTATCTACATAGTTTAGTAATATTTTGTGTTTTTTTTGTTTCGATTTTTAAAAAAAAAAAATATAAATAAATTTAATATATAATTGGACGCTCGACGCCTAATTGTGATTTTGTGTAAGTTTTGTGAGTGATTTTTTAATAAACCATTTTACAAAAAAAATTGAAAATAAAACAAAGCCGCAAGATATAATTGACAGCACTGTGTATAGAGAATGTAAATGTAGTAGTGTATTGTAAAAAGAACCTTTCGTAAACTGTTCGTAAACGAAATACTTTTGATGTATACATTTTTGCGCCGGGAGGGTACCCTATAAATCGTATATGCCCTGCCGGCGCAAAAAAGTATACATAAAAAATGAACCATTTACGAACAGTTTACGAACGGTTTCTTATATGGGGCACTACTACTACTTTACAATTTCAGATTTCATATATGAATTTACAAAACCGTGTAGTTTTCTTCATTCCATCTCTAAACAGAATGTGATTTTTGATAAAGTAAAGCGTGGTGCGCCATTTTAATATTTAGTCAATTTTTAATTTGATATTAATTTTTGTTGTTTAAAAATACAATTTAGTGAATGATAGTGGCGACGACATTTATAATAAATACAATACATTATTAGCTATTTCTATTTTCGTATTATATTATTTTATTTTAATATCATAATGAATTTGTTGAACTTGAAGTATAACTAGAATTGAGTATAAGTAAAAATAAATATGTTAAAATTTAGTATAGATATAATTAATAATTAATTGATATAATCAAATAAATAAAATCATATATTTGCTAAAAATAAAACAAAATACGTTGTTTTCTTTATTATTTTAAAATTAATTTCGGAATAATGCTCAAACCGTACGTAATGTTCATTTTAGAAGGCTCATAAACGTTACGCCCATGTAAGTTCATAAATGTTACGTAAAAGGTGTACACATTATGAATATTTTTTTATAAACCAATACATAAATAAGTCTTCGCCAATTTGTTTCACTTCTCATGTGGCAAGAGTATCATTTATGTAACATATCTACTCATTTTTAGCGTAACGTTTACGAACACTTTAATAGAAGAGACTATTCGTAAAATGAACGTTTGCGTCACGCGTTGCCGGCAGGGCATGTTTTGCAATTGCTGTCAAAATTTTAGTGTGGCAAACAATTAAAAATAAAAATATTTTTTTTAACAACTTATCCAACGTATTGACAAATGCGATAGACAACCCACTAAACAAAGCGATTCGTTTACGATACGAAAATGATGTTTGTTGTTCATACAAAATATCGTTTACGAATCGCTTTTGCGATTCGAAATCGATATGTTTACGAATCCAACGTCCCATGATAATTAAAATTTTTTACGTAACGTAAATAAAAAGATTTTTACGATACGTTTACGATGCTTTCTTTTCATATCGTAAACAGATCTAATTATGCGATATATTTACGTATCGTATTTTTCGTGTTGGTTACCATAGTATTTATTTTGGATTAGCAAAAATAAAAAGCTAATTTTTTAATACGATTATTTTATTATTTATTTAGTTGAAGTATTATAATAAAATAATTATTACATTATATATAATACGTAAAATTTACTTGTTTATATGAATGACGGTTTAATTGTATCGGGTTTCATAATACTTCACTCCTTAATTCAATCGGCAGTGGTAAAATTTGCTCACATCTTAAAAAATAAACAATAAGGATTAAATTAATAAATAAAAATGGTTTAAACAAATTGGAAAATAAATATATAATTACTTTGTAAAACTTATAACACCAAATATTTCGTAATGATTTTAATTTCTTTTTACACAAATATCGCTGTCCGCTTTGCAAGTGAGAAACGCACAATGTACAATTTTTATTTTCGTTGTTTATATGGGAGTAAAAATAAAAATAAAGTGCGTAGTGTGTTATAAGGAATTAAGCATCGTTTACATATCGCTATCGTATCGTTTTTTCCGAATCGCTTTTTTTGTTTAGAGGGTAGTGTGTTATAAGAAATTAAGCATCGTTTACATATCGCTATCGTATCGTTTATCTCCGAATCGCTTTTTTTGTTTAGAGGGAAACGTTTATTTTTGACACAAAAAAAAAATATTTTTGACATAAAAAAGCGGTTTACCAAGCGGTTTTACACTCAACCGTCTAGCGGCGAAATAACAAGAGCTGTTACGAGTAGTTCATTGAGCGAAGACAAAAACCTTTCTTCTAGCGGTTTGCTAGTGGGTACTTACGGTTGGTCGATTGGAAAGCAACTACATATTTGCTGCGTTCCATTTGAAGTGGCAAAGTACAAATACGTACTTGGGAGTAGATGGTAAATGGAACGCAGAAAATTAATTACGAAAATTAAAATTAATTTAAAAAAATTTACGTACAACATGGAAAGTTGGAAAATTAATTATTAAGTTGAAAACTGATTAGCCATTTCTTACCGATTAGTTGTACTAAATATTCTTGTAACGAAGTCGCCATAAATTCAAAAAGCAAACTACTCATAAAATTTAGCAAGAGTAGCTGCATGCAGTCAGAAGTACTTGTGTGTACTTTGCCACATTAAATGGAACGCAGCAATTAGTTGTTTTCCAATCGACCAACCGCAAGCACCCGCTAGTAAACCGCTAGTAGAAAGGTATTTGTCCTTGCTATGGTCGATTGCAACGAGTAAAATGGATATTAGGAAAACATACCCTATAAATCGTATATGTTTTGCAATTGCTGTCAACATTTTAGTGTGGCGAATAATTAAAAATAAAAATATTTTTTTTTTAACAACTTAACCAACGTATTGACAAATGCGATAGGAAAATGTTTATTTTTGACACAAAAAAAAAAAATATATTTTTGACATAAAATGCGGTTTACCAAGCGGTTCTACACTCAACCATCTAGCGGTGAAATTTTGCGTAACTGCTTCTAACTGCTCGTGAAAAATAACAAGAGCAGTTACGAGTAGTTCATTGAGCGAAGACAAAAACCTTTCTACTAGCGGTTTGCTAGTGGGTACTTGCGGTTGGTCGATTGGAAAACAACTATGTTGCACTGAACTCCAAATACTGCATTGGAATTCATCCACCATTTGACAATTTGAGTTGTCATTTTGATTATTTTGGTAAATATATTGAAGATAATTATAATTGTTTTTGTTTACAATCGAATTACATAAATTATTAATTGTTAATTCTATTTTTCAGGATGACCAAAAATTATACAATAGTAAAAGGTAAGTATTTATTTAATCTACATGTTAATTTATATTTTCTGTTTTTTCTTATTTTAGGTTATGGTTATTTATGTTTTCTACGTTGAGATTTTGTGAACATTAATTTGGTAAGAGTTTTAATTCTATTGTTTAATGTGCGTAAACAAATATATTTTAGAAATAATTTAATTTTAATATTTCTGCAACTAATATTTACTTAGGCCGTACCCGAATACTGTGATAATACCAAAGAAATTTTCCCCTTCGCAGACACTTTTTATTTTTACTGTCTGAAGTCAATAATAATTTTTACGTGATAATTTCTCACGTGATCTTACGTGAAAATTCGATTAAAATCGTGGCATCTTGGTGCAATTTTTACACTTGACCTTAGTCTAAATCATGAAAATGATAAAATTGAAGAGGATCAACTTATTCAAAACGTTAGAACCAGCGATGAAATAATGGCGATTCAGTATACATATATTTACATATATGTGTTAAATTATAGGGATCGTATGGTTGATCAATTGTAACAAATTGAATACATTCACTACTAAAATAATTAAAATATTTCACAAGGATCTGTCAAAATATATCATAGGGAACGACTGTTATAATTTGGATGAGTGTGTTTTATGCCAAAAATTATTACGCGTGAATATTTAACACGGTATTCGGGCACACAACAAACAAAGTAGATTTAGAGTTTTATATTTAAATATATTGGATCCGGTCGTTGACGGTCTTTTTGTGTTTAAAAAAGTCATCCCTTCACTCCATATGGAAATATAATTTGAGAAATTTCGTACAATAGGCATCTACTAACCATTTCTTTATAGTGGTATTTAGATTTTAAATTTGATTAAATTTTTTTCTGGTTTTAAAATGTTTGTACTCAAATTTTTTCTGCTAAAAATGTTTTACGCCAAAATCCTATAAGAATCCATTAATTATTATTTTTTTTTATTATTTGTTATAATCTTCATAGACATGTAAAACCCACAATTAAAATAATAAAAAGTGTGAATTAAATTATACTTTTTGGATTTCATTGTTATTAGCGACTTTCATAGTTTAAGTGCGGCTTTCAACAATCTGCACTCAGGCTAATCGCATATTAATACGTTTAAAGCAGTTTTCGGAGAAAATACACTCACCATAAACAATTTTGCGAAATTTTCTAAGTTTAAATCAATACAGGTTTCTGAATTGGTCTTTTCTTGACTTAGATGGTCGATTTAAATATTATCTAATTCTCGTTTAGTGCGTCATATAATCTAGGAATGTAATATTTGTGAAAGTGCAGTTTACTAGTAGCAGCTGATATGTACATGAGTTGAATAAATCTGATCAATTAAATTTTAAATATACACATAAATACGCGAGTACATCCTCATGTCAAGTACTAAAATATGTAATAATAAATTACCAGATGCAACTACTTGTTGTCAAACTTATACTCGTACATATAAAGAAACGATTTTTTCAATTCGCAACCATCACACGTAAAATATAATAATGAATCTCATGTTCACCGACATTTATATTCATACTATATTGATTAACTGTTGACTTTCTAAATTTTAAATCATCTTTCGATTTTTCTAAATACAGTTTCTTTGTGAATTAGTAACAAACCAAATCTGCCTCTAACCCAAAAACACATGCCGTATGCCGTGTATCCATATCGAAAATCGACAATTCATTGAAAATTTGTTTCATATTTATTCAAGTTTCATCTTCTTCTCTTCTTTACGATTTACATTTTACTTAATACAATTCATTGATTCACTTTCGTTAGTTGTACACTTTTACGATGTCTTACCATTATTAATAGCACCTCATTGTTTCTTTGTTGTCAAACGTAATATGGAAATATTCCAAGAAAACTGAATGCCAAAAAATAAAAGCAAAAGTAAATAATCGGCATGGATTTGGTTGCAAGTTACATTTAATAATCCAATTTTTTGTATATAAAATAAATAAATAAGATGGAGAGTATAAATAAAGTAACAACTTAACAACAACATTCCAAAAACAAGTTATTTATTAATAATAATTTAAGAAAATTGTCTTAATAGCGTTGTCATGGTGAACAAGATATTGAAACGGCAAATTTAAGAATTAAACTAATATGAACCAATGCTACATTTAGCTCACTTACTTATCCGACCGACCGCACACAATCAAATCAAACCGTTAATTAATCAGAACACAACAATGTACCATATCAACCTGGTGGTGAATATTTGTATATGGATATATCAAAATGTATTCATCAAACCACAACACGTTAAATAGACAGTTTTGTCATGTGTCAATTTGATAAATCACCCCGATTGAGTGAGCAATAAATAAAAATGTAAAACTTGGTATGGAGCAGGGGAAAAACAAGAAACAAAACACAAACGTTACAACATGTTTTACACACATTAAGTGTGCCAGACCAAACCAAATTCAGAATTGTTTCGTAATTTCATAAGACAAGTAATAAGATATACATTTTTGTTAAGTGATAGTTGAAATTAACATTATGGTTACCAGTGTGAGGCGATTATAATATGCACATAATTTCTTTGATAGAATCAAGAATGATATTAAATATATCGTTCATTTCATCGCAGACCACAAGTTTTAAGTCACAGTCGGCACTACCTGAATAGTTTAAAGTATAAAGTGATATCAAAACAATAGTTTTGAACTTTCCAATTACATAAACTTTTAACAAACGCACCTCCTAGGGTAATTGTTAATTGGTATGTGATTCAATAAAACGCCTCAAGGGTTGGGATTTTTGCATTTGAAATTAGAACGTTATTTTTATTTTTTGTGTAAATATTGTAAGGAAATAAAAAAACATCGAGGGTGGTAATTCCCGATAAATGTTGAATCCCAAGAGGCCGGATTGAGCATTCGTCAATCGCACGAATTTAAAAATATTTTAAGTAAAACTCACTGATAATAGCAGTGACAGTTTAAATATTGTCTTTCCGATTAAAGTTATAACACTCAGACTAAACCGTTTCTTTTTGCAAAAGTTCGTTGAATTTGAAAACATACGTTTCGCTTTCTATTGTAGTAGGTTGGATCGTTTGAAAATTGATTTGATTGAAAATTATTTTTGGCTTTCAGAATTGGTCAGATTATCTATTTCTCTCGTAACCACTGTCGTTCAAAACGGTTTATTGCTGCTCCCAAATCATCAGTCAACTTTTCTGATTCGAAATCATTTTCAATCGGTCACAAATGGATCTCGGTTTTTTCGCTCAGTAACCAAGCATGTGAAGTTATCCCAGTTTTTCATCCCAGAAAAAATAAAAATGTTCATCAGGTAACACTATCTCATCCCATCTCAGTTTTTTTTTATACATATTAGAAATGCAAATAAAAAATAAAATGATGATTACATTTTTTCATCCCATCCCAGCTTTTTCTATATAGTGCATTTCGAATACAAAATATTCAATATAAACTAATCATAATTTTAAATTCTTTATTACCGAACTCATAAGAACTTAGTAGGCCGGAGATGATTCTTTATATTTTGAGTTGGTAATAGTATAGACTAGCTTTGGTGAAAATCTTAGATCAGCCGTATGGGTGCAATTTCCACAATCGGCCAACTTCCAAATGGGTTCATATAAAATAATCAATGAACCCATTTGGAAGTTGGCCGATTGTGGAAATTGCACCCATACGGCTGATCTAAGATTTTCACCAAAGTTAGTCTATACTATTACCAACTCAAAATATAAAGAATCATTTCCGGCCTACTAAGTTCTTATGAGTTCGGTAATAAAGAATTTAAAATTATGATTATTTTATATGAACTCATTTGGAAGTTGGCCGATTGTGAAAATTGCACCCATACGGCTGATCTAGGATTTTCACCAAAGTTAGTCTATACTATTTCCAACTCAAAATATAAAGAATCATTTCCGGCCTACTAAGTTCTTATGAGATCGGTAACAAAGAATTTAAAATTTTGATTATTTTATATGAACCCATTTGGAAGTTGGCCGATTGTGGAAATTGCACCCATACGGCTGATCTAAGATTTTCACCAAAGTTAGTCTATACTATTACCAACTCAAAATATAAAGAATCATTTCCGGCCTTCTAAGTTCTTATGAGTTCGGTAATAAAGAATTTAAAATTATGATTATTTTATATGAACTCATTTGGAAGTTGGCCGATTGTGAAAATTGCACCCATACGGCTGATCTAGGATTTTCACCAAAGTTAGTCTATACTATTTCCAACTCAAAATATAAAGAATCATTTCCGGCCTACTAAGTTCTTATGAGATCGGTAACAAAGAATTTAAAATTTTGATTATTTTATATGAACCCATTTGGAAGTTGGCCGATTGTGGAAATTGCACCCATACGGCTGATCTAAGATTTTCACCAAAGTTAGTCTATACTATTACCAACTCAAAATATAAAGAATCATTTCCGGCCTTCTAAGTTCTTATGAGTTCGGTAATAAAGAATTTAAAATTATGATTATTTTATATGAACTCATTTGGAAGTTGGCCGATTGTGAAAATTGCACCCATACGGCTGATCTAGGATTTTCACCAAAGTTAGTCTATACTATTTCCAACTCAAAATATAAAGAATCATTTCCGGCCTACTAAGTTCTTATGAGATCGGTAACAAAGAATTTAAAATTTTGATTATTTTATATGAACCCATTTGGAAGTTGGCCGATTGTGGAAATTGCACCCATACGGCTGATCTAAGATTTTCACCAAAGTTAGTCTATACTATTACCAACTCAAAATATAAAGAATCATTTCCGGCCTACTAAGTTCTTATGAGTTCGGTAATAAAGAATTTAAAATTTTGATTATTTTATATGAACCCATTTGGAAGTTGGCCGATTGTGGAAATTGCACCCATACGGCTGATCTAAGATTTTCACCAAAGTTAGTCTATACTATTACCAACTCAAAATATAAAGAATCATTTCCGGCCTACTAAGTTCTTATGAGTTCGGTAATAAAGAATTTAAAATTTTGATTATTTTATATGAACCCATTTGGAAGTTGGCCGATTGTGGAAATTGCACCCATACGGCTGATCTAAGATTTTCACCAAAGTTAGTCTATACTATTACCAACTCAAAATATAAAGAATCATTTCCGGCCTTCTAAGTTCTTATGAGTTCGGTAATAAAGAATTTAAAATTATGATTATTTTATATGAACTCATTTGGAAGTTGGCCGATTGTGAAAATTGCACCCATACGGCTGATCTAGGATTTTCACCAAAGTTAGTCTATACTATTTCCAACTCAAAATATAAAGAATCATTTCCGGCCTACTAAGTTCTTATGAGTTCGGTAATAAAGAATTTAAAATTATGATTATTTTATATGAACTCATTTGGAAGTTGGCCGATTGTGAAAATTGCACCCATACGGCTGATCTAGGATTTTCACCAAAGTTAGTCTATACTATTTCCAACTCAAAATATAAAGAATCATTTCCGGCCTACTAAGTTCTTATGAGATCGGTAACAAAGAATTTAAAATTTTGATTATTTTATATGAACCCATTTGGAAGTTGGCCGATTGTGGAAATTGCACCCATACGGCTGATCTAAGATTTTCACCAAAGTTAGTCTATACTATTACCAACTCAAAATATAAAGAATCATTTCCGGCCTACTAAGTTCTTATGAGATCGGTAACAAAGAATTTAAAATTTTGATTATTTTATATGAACCCATTTGGAAGTTGGCCGATTGTGGAAATTGCACCCATACGGCTGATCTAAGATTTTCACCAAAGTTAGTCTATACTATTACCAACTCAAAATATAAAGAATCATTTCCGGCCTACTAAGTTCTTATGAGTTCGGTAATAAAGAATTTAAAATTTTGATTATTTTATATGAACCCATTTGGAAGTTGGCCGATTGTGGAAATTGCACCCATACGGCTGATCTAAGATTTTCACCAAAGTTAGTCTATACTATTACCAACTCAAAATATAAAGAATCATTTCCGGCCTACTAAGTTCTTATGAGTTCGGTAATAAAGAATTTAAAATTATGATTATTTTATATGAACTCATTTGGAAGTTGGCCGATTGTGAAAATTGCACCCATACGGCTGATCTAGGATTTTCACCAAAGTTAGTCTATACTATTTCCAACTCAAAATATAAAGAATCATTTCCGGCCTACTAAGTTCTTATGAGATCGGTAACAAAGAATTTAAAATTTTGATTATTTTATATGAACCCATTTGGAAGTTGGCCGATTGTGGAAATTGCACCCATACGGCTGATCTAAGATTTTCACCAAAGTTAGTCTATACTATTACCAACTCAAAATATAAAGAATCATTTCCGGCCTTCTAAGTTCTTATGAGTTCGGTAATAAAGAATTTAAAATTTTGATTATTTTATATGAACCCATTTGGAAGTTGGCCGATTGTGGAAATTGCACCCATACGGCTGATCTAAGATTTTCACCAAAGTTAGTCTATACTATTACCAACTCAAAATATAAAGAATCATTTCCGGCCTTCTAAGTTCTTATGAGTTCGGTAATAAAGAATTTAAAATTATGATTATTTTATATGAACTCATTTGGAAGTTGGCCGATTGTGAAAATTGCACCCATACGGCTGATCTAGGATTTTCACCAAAGTTAGTCTATACTATTTCCAACTCAAAATATAAAGAATCATTTCCGGCCTACTAAGTTCTTATGAGATCGGTAACAAAGAATTTAAAATTTTGATTATTTTATATGAACCCATTTGGAAGTTGGCCGATTGTGGAAATTGCACCCATACGGCTGATCTAAGATTTTCACCAAAGTTAGTCTATACTATTACCAACTCAAAATATAAAGAATCATTTCCGGCCTTCTAAGTTCTTATGAGTTCGGTAATAAAGAATTTAAAATTATGATTATTTTATATGAACTCATTTGGAAGTTGGCCGATTGTGAAAATTGCACCCATACGGCTGATCTAGGATTTTCACCAAAGTTAGTCTATACTATTTCCAACTCAAAATATAAAGAATCATTTCCGGCCTACTAAGTTCTTATGAGATCGGTAACAAAGAATTTAAAATTTTGATTATTTTATATGAACCCATTTGGAAGTTGGCCGATTGTGGAAATTGCACCCATACGGCTGATCTAAGATTTTCACCAAAGTTAGTCTATACTATTACCAACTCAAAATATAAAGAATCATTTCCGGCCTTCTAAGTTCTTATGAGTTCGGTGATAAAGAATTTAAAATTATGATTATTTTATATGAACCCATTTGGAAGTTGGCCGATTGTGAAAATTGCACCCATACGGCTGATCTAAGATTTTCACCAAAGCTAGTCTATACTATTACCAACTCAAAATATAAAGAATCATTTCCGGCCTACTAAGTTCTTATGAGATCGGTAATAAAGAATTTAAAATTTTGATTATTTTATATGAACCCATTTGGAAGTTGGCCGATTGTGGAAATTGCACCCATACGGCTGATCTAAGATTTTCACCAAAGTTAGTCTATACTATTACCAACTCAAAATATAAAGAATCATTTCCGGCCTTCTAAGTTCTTATGAGTTCGGTAATAAAGAATTTAAAATTATGATTAGTTTATATTGAATATTTTGTATTCGAAACACACTATATAGAAAAAGCTGGGATGGGATGAAAAAATGTAATCATCATTTTATTTTTTATTTGCATTTCTAATATGTATAAAAAAAACTGGGATGGGATGAGATAGTGTTACCTGATGAACATTTTTATTTTTTCTGGGATGAAAAACTGGGATAACTTCACATGCTTTCAGTAACCCGAAAAACAAAATATAATTTTAGTAATGTAAAATGACTGTTCTGAGTCTTAGGACCTTGTAGTCTTTTTGCAGACATTTTTGGGCAAAAGTGTTTAAATAGTTCGTATTTTGGCAGACCTTAGGCAGTTATAATGTCTGCGCATTCGGTATTTAATTTAATTGGTTTTTCGGGAGCCGAATATATTCTATCGTTGTTGGTTTAGTTGACTGTCATATTACTGACTCAAGGGTAAACATTTTACAGGCTCATTGTAATTGCAATTAATCGCCTTAACAACAATATATCGTCGGGTTTACGTCAATTTTAAAGGGGAACATTTCACTGACGAAATCAATGATATAAAACCGTTTAAACAAGGTCTTTGAGGCCGATAACAGTATTAGTAAAATTGTACTAGACCTACACAACAAATTAATTTAATTAATAATTTTTAATTCTTTATAATATTTTTTTATTGAATAATTCAATTAAATAATATAAATAAATTTACATAATATGTTCATATATATCCATATGTTGTCGCGTTATTTTTTTTTGATGGGTTTTGCGCTAATAACCCTTGAAGAAGAAAATGTCCACTTTAAGATAAAAACAAATGAATTACCCTAATTTTAAACACTGTATTTTGAAAATTTGATATAATAATAATATTTATAAATATAATAATCATAATAATAATAATAAACAATAATTAATATAAATTTTGAAAATATTTATTGGCTTAATCATAATAGATTTTCATTGCCGTTGATCTCCTTAACTATAAAAAAAATTTCAACAAACAAAAAAAAATATACTTATGATATACGAAAATAAATAAATCGTAAATCATCTGTTTTCTGTTCTGACCGAAGTTAATTTACCCAATTCTATCTTTTCTAATAAGCACATATAATTTAGATTAATATGTAAGTATATAAAAATGGAATACCTGTTCAGCGTTGTTACCGATGAAGCGCTTCGTCGAGAACTTACTGAAATAAAAAAAAATTAAGATTCACCGCACAATCACCAAACCATATGCACTTAAATATTTTCAGAGCATTACCAGAACAAAAAAAAAAAAATGAAGGACGATTTATTGTTCCTTACTTTATCAATTTAAGAAAAATATTTTTTTACCACTTAGCTCACTTATTTAATACAATATTTTTTTGGTTTAAGTAAAACTTGGAACTTTAAATTTTATATAACAAAAATCATCACAATTAAATAAACGATATTCATTGTGAAAATTTGCCAAAAAAAAAAAAAAAAACAAAATTGAAAAAAGTACACTCATTAGCGCCCATTACACGGTCAATAATAATGTCAATACCAGTATTGTCATTATCTGTGTCAATACTCTCTTTAGTCATTTGCAGCATTACACGATCATTCCTACACATCAGTATTATCATCATTACTGCGTATTTCTCAGTGAATAAGTAAGAAATTAAAGTGACATTAAAGTGAAAGTATACAAAATGGATTCTCAGGAAATAGTTATTTGTGTATCAAGAGCGCAAAGTGCCAGTTTGTCACGCGAGAAAGGAAATTGCTGGCCGACGGGACGGAGGCCAGCAACCTTTCGAGCGTGACAAACAACTTTGCGGACGTGTTTCGCACTTTATTTTTCCTACAATCATTTTAAAAAATATAATAAAAAGATAATTTTGTAGTAAAATTTACTATACTGACAATACGATTTTATTTTAGGACCGACATTTTGTTCAATCGAGTAGTCAAAGATTTTTTTTATTTTTCATAAAGAAAAACAAAAATTTGGTTTGATGTTTTATACAAACATTAGTCTTTCTTAAAAATTGACAATTTATTTTTTGCAACAAAAAACTAAAAAAAATGGATTTAAGTGACAGCGATTTCTCAAATACACCGCCGGACGTTGCTCTAGAAGCAAGAAATGTAATTTTGAATTTGCTTAATTGCTTCCCGAAAAATCGAAGCATAAGTATGAAAAGCATTTCGAGCTGTTTTCGAATTGGTGTAACCAAAAGCACATAAAAAACATATCAGAAAATGTCCTTTTAGCATATTTTAGTGACAAAGCTAAGATTCTTAAAAGTTCTACTTTGTGGTCTATTTTTTCGATGTTGAGGGCCACTTTAATGGCAAAAAATGATCTAGCTAGATATTAAACAATTTAAAAAATTAATGGCTTTTTTGAAAAAAAAAATCTGTAGGGTACAAACCAAAAAAATCAAAAAATTTTAGAAATGAACGAAATTTTCAAATTTTTATCCGAAGCGCCAGACGACCAATATTTGATGAAAAAGGTAATATACGATTGTTGTAATAATGTTTTGTATAATTCTTAGAATATTTATTAATGATATTTGTTTTTATAGGTTGTACTTATTATAGGGATTGCGGGTGCATGCCGCCGTGATGAACTGGTAAAATTATCAGTTGACCACATTGAAGACCGTGATTCAATCATCATCTTTAAAATTCCCGATACCAAAACTCGAATTACACGAACATTTATTTTGAGTAACAATTTAGAAAATAATCTAGATTTGCTTTCATATTACAGAAAATATGCTTCTTTACGTCCTCCAAAATATGAACTCACTACGATTTTTCATCAAATATGCTAATGGGGTATGCTGTAAACAGGTGGTAGGTGTAAATTCTATTGGTAAAATACCTCAACATGTGGCAAAGTACATTGGCTTACCTGATGTGGAAGCATATACAGGCCACTGTTTTCGCAGGTCATCTGCATCTTTACTAGTCAACGCCGGCGGTGATTTAATGAGCTTGAAAAGACATGGTGGGTGGAAATCTACGACGGTTGCAGAGGGTTATATTGAGGATTCTCTCAACAATAAAATAAATTTGGGTAGAAAAATATTTGGTGATGCAACAAAAAATATACCGCAAACAGTAAATGAAAACCCTCTTGAGCATACTATTACGTCAGAGCGGGAAGTTTGTTTAACCACGGAAAACATTCATTCTATTTTATCACCAGAACTCAATCAACGCGGCATCAACATACAAAACTGCACCAATTGTACCATTAATGTAAATTTCAATAATAATCAATAAAAATAATTACATCATAATTATGTGAAATTTCGCTTTTCAATACTCTTCTTTTACTCTTACTCTTCTTTTGATATGTTCAAATTTAGCGTGCGGTTTCAAGTTTTGTCACACGTTTCTAAGAGAAACGTGTGACAAAGTAATTTGTTTATTAGCTGTCAAAAAAACAGACACTTTGGGCTTTGAAAACAGAGAAAAAAGCCTGCTTTTCACGGCGATTGTAGGAAAAAGCTTGTATTGCTATAATTTTGGCTTTATCCATAAAAAAAAATGTTCGGCGCTCACGCTGGATGAAGGGTTGGCTACAAAAACGTAAAAAGTATTCACATGTGGCGCTCTTAAAAGAAATTGGTGCAACTGAAGCAGCCGATTTTAAGAATTATTTTCGAATGTGCGATGAAACATTTGTACAATTGCTGCGAATGGTTAAACCGTTTATTGTAAGGCGGGACACGAATATGAGGAAGAGCATCCCAGCGAATGAAAGGTTCGCATTAACACTTAGATACTTAGCGACTGGGAGGAATTTTGAAGATCTAAAATTCTCCGCTATCATGTCACCTGCTTCAATAAGCAATGCTATTATTGAAACATGTAAAGTGCTCATATACGTATTGCGAGATTATATAAAAGTAAGTGCTCGATTGTAAGAATAGAAATACCTATTATTTCATTTTAAATTTGTTTTTTTATATTCAGTTTCCCACAACTTCTGACGAATGGGGTGAAATTGCCGATGATTTTGGCAAATTGCATCAGTTTTATAATACCTTAGGGTCAATCGACGGCAAGCACATTGCCATTAAAAAACCATCCAATTCCGGTTCGTTGTACTACAATTACAAAGGTTTTTATAGCATTGTACTATTGGCTATTGTAAATGCAAAAAAACAGTTTGTAATGGTATTCGTCGGAATGAATGGACGAATATCTGATGGAGGAGTTATGTACTACTCGAAATTTGGGGAACTGATGCAGCAAGGAGCATTAAATTTACCAAAGCCTCGTTCGTTACCAAATACTAACGAAAAATATCCTTATGCGTTCGTCGCGGACGAGGCATTTGCATTAAATGTTAACTTGCTGAAACCATACTCACAGAAATCTTTAGATAAAGATCGATATGAGTTTAATAAACGACTATCAAGAGCACGAGTAGTTCAAAAGTCCGAAATTATTACCATGGCATGTTGCTATTTGCACAACTTTTTCGCAAAAGAAGATACACAATTATACTTTGCATCAAATGAAGAAAGTACAAATAACTATAACTTTGTTGATGTCCAAAGTACTTTAAGCAGGAACAGTACATCAGATGCTAAACAAAACAGAGATAAATTATGTGCTTATTACAACAATGAAGGCAAATTGGAATAGTAACGCTCTGTTGATTGATATATGAAATTTATAAAATATAAAAATTATTACTAAAATAAAATATACGAAACATATTAAAAATTCATATTTATTTATTCTTATTAATTATTCTTATTATTCTTATTTATTATTTATTTACTCTAATTTATTTTACTCGGGGTACAAAATTTGAAAAAAATCCAGAAATTGTGCTCTGTGTTTGTTCATCTGAAGGAGGTTGAGGAGAACAGTTGGGGAGAAGAGAAGAGGTTGATGATGAATTTGAGATGGTGGTTTGTGATCTAACCGGCCATGGTTCCTCATTTATTTTAACTGAATCTTTATAAAGGTTTCCCTGCCGTGCCTCAAAAATAATGTCTCCTATTGCTTTCTCAGCAAACATTCGTTGCCGAGGATCCAATGTTGTGAGCGCCTCACCCCAAGCTATGGCAATTGTTGGAACATTGTTCTTCCCCGATGTCGAACTATCCAAAAAGTCACACGCCTTCTGTAACAATTCATTTTGTTTTGTCGTGTGGCTTTTTCGACGTTTATCAAGTTGCGGTGGTGGCGGTGACATTATATTTGAACGGGATACAGTAGGAGACATAGTGGGTATTGGACGTTGCCCCATGTGAATTTCACCCTCGATACTATCACTTTCAGAAACCTGAAAATATAATAAATTTATATTATTAAACGATTTCATTTTTGAATTTTATTAATAGTGACCTCATATGTTTGCTGAATTTTTGTATTAACTGGCTTTTCAAATTTGTCCAGAAACTGGAGAGAATAAAACACCCATGAGGTTGGTTGATACACTTCATCATGACCTTTACCCGATCTCTTCGAATCCACTATTTTCTTCAATTCCTTTCTGTAATTTGATCGAAGTGTATTTATTTTCCGCCGGACATCTATTCGGTTACCACCAGCCTTGATTTTGCGAAATGTTGGTAGAAGTTTATCCAATGCATTATTTCTCTTATCTTTTCTTACATAACCAGGATTGGTTGGGTTCCACAACTCTGGTAGTGTTTCATACAGCTCTATGAAATCTCGAAGAACCTTGGTATGATCTTCACTACACTGGGTATCTTCGCTAATTATCTCCCCACAGTCGGAGAAATCCACACTCAACTCATTATCCTCTATAACACAATACATGTCATCATCCATTTTGATTTTTGATGATTTTAATATATGTAATATAATAAATATTCTAATATTATATTTGTAATATAATAATAATATATTTAAACTCTTTATATTTAATTAAAACTATGTACATATGTTTACTAGTATGTAATTTGTTAGAGAAATTTATTTAATTTGACACATTAACCTCAAATTTTTAACACGGTAGAACTAAAGAAGAGGAATGATACACTATCATTAATAGTGACAGTATCCCCACCACTCAACGGTATTGATGTCTCAAAATCAGAAAATCCGGATTTTCATCATTACCGACCATCATTCGTCAATACTTCAAGTTACACGATCAATAATACTGTCATTATCAGAAGGTAATGACATTATTATTGACCGTGTAATGGCTGCTATTGAGCTTAATTCACTTATACTCTAAAGAAGTCAACAATATTAGTAAGAGGACTACAACTCCTAATTTTAATTGCTCTAAACGCGAACTTTAACTTTAAATAAAATCTCTAATACACCGAAAAAATAAACCAACTTAATGAAAATCAATTAAAATTAAAAATTGTAACATAAACTAGTATAATATAAAAAAAATTTAGAAACAAAAAAAAATACAAAAACAAAAGATTCCTATCTTATTCGCAATCTTGATGCCATCTCGGTCGTTTAATCCATACTCTGTATTTAAGTCAGCTCATCAATTTATTATTTTTAACATACGTAGTGGGTTCCAACGCTATTATTCTCACTCGTCCTTCGCCTTTAAAAATTTCAATTTTTGTTTGTTTAATATTTTTTTTTATAAAATTATTTTAGTTTAAGTAATTGTAATTTTATCAATTACTTTTATTTATTTACTAATGACGTAATAGTTTTAGGTAATCTTTATTATTAAAAAAAAATTTAAATAAGACCATTAATCGGACCGTATTTTAAATTACACCACAGTCTCATTTACACAGCGGTATCAATTATAACCGTTACACTGTCGGCAGTTAAAAACACGCTACATTGTCTATTTTACACCCTATTTTATGAATTTTGTTACACTAGCGGTACCACAAATCACGCCAGATTGTTTTTTTTTTTCACTTTAGATTAGATTTAAATAACCACAAATATGACATTCAATGTACATATCTTAAGAAGCGGTTTTAGTATCACGCTGGTTATCTCTAATCTCTATAAGTACACATCACTCTTATGAGCATTGGTTTTTAACCACAATTTTTCCACTAACTAACTATATACATAAAGAAACCAAACAATAAGAGGAACCCTGTAGAGTAACTATTCGCTGCAAAAACGATTGGAGCGGCAGACCATATATATTAAAATTGCGAACCTACTTTAACCTCGCATTTACTTGAGTATTTCAGTATCCTCAACCTCGCTTACGCATACTAAGCTATTCAAAAACGACCATAATGAAATATAAAAAATTACTTGAGAAAATTGGAGTTAGTAGATTATGTTTAGTTTTTTGTCTCGCCTATTAAAAAAACAAAAAATTAAATGTCATAAACACAAACTACGAAAACAGATAATTAATACTACCACAAATTTCTCTTCCATGGTTTTATATGTAGTGGAATTGCCACAAAATATACAACAAAAGAATAATAAAATGTTTTTTTATAAATAAAAAAAATTGTTTATTCTATTCTATCTGCTATGTTTTAGAGTCTGACTTTGTTCTACGTAGGATAATATAATGAGTTGCCTTTTCAATACAAAAAAATGTCATTCGAAATTTCAAAACGTGTTATTTTATAATGGTTGTAAGGAAGCGAGAAATATAAATATGCACAATACATACATATTTCTTTCCTTTTTCGCATTCTTACATAAAATAACCAAATTGCTTTACAGCACGTTTTTATACTAAATACGTTTTTGTGAAAATGGCATATTTAGGGGCTCGAGACAAAAACGGCTCGTGTTGATTAAAATTAAATCACATTCGCGTTAACCAGTTATCGTGTTAATGAACGAACAAGTGTAATAAAGTTGCATAAAATATTTCAAAAAAATATATTTACAATTTTTTAATATTTTAAGCTTTCTTGATGCTTGGACCATTTGCAGTTCTTTCTCATCAAAACAAGAATAAAATTAAAGATAGAAACCATAGAATTTATAATTATTACTATAACATTTTAATAAAAATTATTATGTACAATGTAAAAGTTGATTCAATTTTATAAAGAACTTTGCAGTTTGCACACATTCGCGATCTGATCATATTCAATATAAATAATTATGTATTATCTGTTCTCCTCAAGTCGGTAAAAACATATGGTATGCATAACAGAAAACCGCTAATAATTATTCTAACTTTTTTATTTCTTCAAATAGCAAAGAAGCAAAGAATGTTTTACGGCACGTCATTAAAAATGATATGCCTACTCAAATTGTTATCAATTCAAATTTTAATCAAATTTATTATCCCTTTTATTATTGTATTTGATTCTTGCACCTACGAAAACGCATCAGAAAGCATTTCAAAAGCAAGAAAAATAACATCCAAATAGAAAAGGTGGATGACCTTTTGCATAAACAAACCGCATCAACCAAATCGTAATTTTTCAGAAAAAAATATATTCCAAAATTTGTTTTAGTTTTCATACAGGAGATTTCAAATATAAAATATGTATGTGTATGTATATTTTACAATATGTATACAGATGGACACGCCTATTATCAGAGCACCCTGTATTTTATAGAGCCATAATCAAAAAATCTGAGCTTTTATAAGGGAATTAGAAACGAGGAAAAAACGAAACTTTTCATAGTAAAACACACAAAACATATGGGAAATCCCTTTTTTTCCTAGGACAAATTTTTAAATGAAAACGTTACAAATTCTTAGTTATGATTTCTGAGATACTTTCATAAATGTTTGAATTTCAACATATATGAATATCGTTTAAGTAAATCGTTTTCATTTTCTTGTAATAATTGATTTATTTAAACCAAAATATTAAAAAAAATTCATAACAACAGAATTCTGGTCAAATTGAAATAAAAGCTTACTACGATTCGTTTGGTCATTAAGTCAATATACATTACATAGATGGCAGTGATGGCCGTAAAAATTTGGAA
The DNA here is from genome assembly GCA_958295665.1 of Tipula vernalis. NCBI lineage: Eukaryota > Metazoa > Arthropoda > Insecta > Diptera > Tipulidae > Tipula > Tipula vernalis. Next base: position 178,500,216 of record OY282560.1, on the reverse strand, counting down.
AAATCGTACCAAAAATTACCACCTGGGGAAATTTCAAGTTCAAAAATTGTAGGAAAAGCAAAACAAATTCACAAAATATAGGAACGTGTGATAATTTTGCGATTAAATAATTCTTTTTCGTATTTTTCTTTTACCATTTTAGACATCTTACGTACACTAGTAAAACTAAAGATAAATTTAGCAAGTATTATTTTAATTTGTCAGAGGCAACTTTGATGTATTTTTCAAAATGAAAGTTCGAAAAAATATATTTTAGAAATAATTTAATTTTAATATTTCTGCAATAAATATTTACTTTATGCCAATATGGCCTTCTTGTATATTGTTCTTAAAGATATGTAGAAAACTTTTATATAAAAATTTTATAATATTTTTGGTTTTTTCATTGAAAACCTTGAAGCTAAAAAACACCATTTTCGGAACCATAAGCTCCAGTATAATTTTGACTAATAATAACAAAAAATACAATTTTCTCAAAAAATTAAATTCTTAAAAGCACAAATAAATTATTCAACTGAAATAATTGTTTTCAATGATTGTCTGATTTCCACTTTCGTCATGTTAAAGCAGAGCACCCTGTATTTTATAGAGCCTAAATCAAAAAATCTGAGCTTTTATAAGGGAATTAGAAACGAGGAAAAAACGAAACTTTTCATAGTAAAACACACAAAACATATGGGAAATCACTTTTTTTCCTAAGACAAATTTTTAAATGAAAACGTTACAAATTCTTAATTATGATTTCTGAGATACTTTCATAAATGTTTGAATTTCAACATATATGAATATCGTTTAAGTAAATCGTTTTCATTTTCTTGTAATAATTGATTTATTTAAACCAAAATATTAAAAAAAATTCATAACAACAGAATTCTGGTCAAATTGAAATAAAAGCTTACTACGATTCGTTTGGTCATTAAGTCAATATACATTACATAGATGGCAGTGATGGCCGTAAAAATTTGGAAAAAATCGTACAAAAAATTACCACCTGGGGAAATTTCAAGTTCAAAAATTGTAGGAAAAGCAAAACAAATTCACAAAATATAGGAACGTGTGATAATTTTGCGATTAAATAATTCTTTTTCGTATTTTTCTTTTACCATTTTAGACATCTTACGTACACTAGTAAAACTAAAGATAAATTTAGCAAGTATTATTTTAATTTGTCAGAGGCAACTTTGATGTATTTTTCAAAATGAAAGTTCGAAAAAATATATTTTAGAAATAATTTAATTTTAATATTTCTGCAATAAATATTTACTTTATGCCAATATGGCCTTCTTGTATATTGTTCTTAAAGATATGTAGAAAACTTTTATATAAAAATTTTATAATATTTTTGGTTTTTTCATTGAAAACCTTGAAGCTAAAAACACCATTTTCACTATGGATTCCTATGGAAATCAGTAAAAAGTTATACCACTAAAAAAGCTTCTAAAAAATACGTCATTAAGATTATGGCTCTATATTCTAGAAGGCTCTGCTATTATACTCGAAAATATACATATACTTTTTTTCGTGTTTCATTCATTCATTTTTTTTTATACTAAACACGGGTTAAGCAATTTGGTAATTTAATGTAAGAATGCGAAAAAGGAAAGAAATATGTATGTATTGTGCATATTTATATTTCTCGCTTCCTTACAACCATTATAAAATAACACGTTTTGAAATTTCGAATGACATGTTTTTGTACTGAAAAGACTAATCTTATACATATAATCATCAGTGATTCTTTTACCAAAAATAAATGTTGTTGTCTTTTGCAATGGTAGTTGTAAATATGTTCAATAAGTGTAGGTAGTATAGTATATAATTCAATATTGTTCTGTATAGGCGGTAGCACAACGTAAAAAACCAAATAAACACAGGCATAGGTTGCGAGGTTTTAGTAGTTTGATTAATTGACGTAATCAGCGCCGCATTTTTTTACTTCTTCTGCATAACTTTTCTTATCATTATTCTATGCTATATATCTATTATTATATAAATTTTTTTAACTTTAACTTCAATAATTATACATGACAATCTTGGCCAATTTTCTACAATCATCTGTCCCCGCTCTATTTCAGTCCCTCGCTTATATTAAAAGCTAACTGTTCGTCAACTCAAGGTACATTCTACCCAAAAAAAAATTAGACCCATAAAAAAATGCATCAACATAGTAAACAAAATCAGCAGCAACAGGGTATAAAATTCTGTATATTCCAAAAAAAATTATTAAACACTTTGCCAAAGCAAAGAGTGCACCACAATGTATAAAAAATAGTAATTATAATATTACAATATCAACATTTCAAATTTTTAACTTATCGAGTAACCTTAGTACCTAATATACTGGCTCCTATAACAACTTATCTCTCAGTATGCGAAACGCCCTATCATGCTCTCTCTCCCATTTCAATTTATTCTTCCTTACCACTGATGATCAGTCGGTGTTATAACTTCCTTATCTATTCTGTAACCTAAAAAATTTATCATCGTTCTTAACCAGTTACACTTTGCCATCTGTAATTTGTCTTTATTTCTAGCCAAGGTGTACAATAGTCCTTCCAATATCTCCAGATGCTCCTTTATCGTCTTTGTTGCTATCACTATGTCGTCCATAAAGCATACCACGTCTTCACATCTTCTTAACTCTCTCAACACCCTCTCCATATATCTAATAAATACAGATGGTGCATTCGCGAATCTAAATGGTAGCTTATTATATTCGTACTGCCCTTGTGTCGTCATAAACGCCGTATACTTCTTAGAACCTTCTTCCACATCTACATGGTAAAACCCGTTTTTTAAATCCAAGGATGTAAAATACTTCTTCCATGTAATTTTTTAATTACATCCCCGATTACCGGCATCGGATAGTGCTCCTTTTCCACTATCTCATTCAACCTCCGGTAATCGATACACATCCTAAACCGGCCATCCTTCTTCTTAACTAATACCACTCTACTCGCATATTCCGAATCACTTTCTCGTATAATACCCTCTTCTAACAACCTTTCCACCTCTTATCTTATTCCCTCCCTTTCCATCACGCTCATTCTTCTTGGCTTCGAGTATATAACCCTATTCTCTTTCAACCTAATCTTTACCTCATGTTTTACCGGCCTAAACCCCCGTATGCTAACCTCCGCATAATTTCTTCTAAACAATTCTTCTACCCTTCCCTTCTCCGTTCGTGTCATTCTATGATCTCCTCTAAATCTAATACGCCCTTATCTTTCTTCCATTCTATATTACATAACCCGCGAAATTCCTCTTCTTCCTGTTCCCGCCACCCGATGCGACCTATCCCATTCTCCCTCAAGAAATCCCTTCCCAATATGGCATCTTCGGTCATTGTTTCCTCGGGTACTACCAAAAGGTTCGCCTCGTACACTTCCTCTTCTATCTTTAATCTAGCTTCTACCTGTCCTAGAACTCTCAACTCCGTTCCATTTATTCCCTTAATCTTCCTTCTCTTAACCCATTTACCTATACTCTCGTTATTTATTAATTTAGTATTTTTAATGGCACTTACCGCACTTTCGGTGTCTAACAGTGCCCTAATCCGGCTGCCGTCATTCATCATCGCGTTTACTTCCCCCCTCTGGTCAATCATGACTTCTTTGCTCATCCCTCTGCTTCTTACTGTTTCCTGTTGATCTCCTCCATTCAACACCCTTATACCCTCTATTATACTCTGGCATTGCGCTCTTACATGCCGTTTTTTGTGACATCTATAGCACGTCACTACATTCTTGTCCATTGGTAAGGTGCACTGTCGCGCAATATGACTATATTTAGCCAAAACTCGTCCCTCGTCATCTTATCGCACATCAATCTCCTCTCCAACATGTCTCGCAGCGCAGCATGCCTGCTATCACTTATCACTGCCCTCACTACATCCTCCTCCTCTAATTTACCCTCTGCCAATGCCTCAATCTCTAAAAAATAACTTATAAGCGCCTGGCCCCTCTTCCTCTCCGTTGAGCTCACCACTTTAATAATCTCGAACGCCGTTCTCCTCACTTTGAAATCCTTCACTAAGCTGTTTCTTAATTGCTCCCCCGAATCGTTGCCTTTCTGCCTGAATTGCAACCATCTTAGGGCACTACCTTTCCATTTTGCCCTAATGGCTGCTAGCAGCGTCCGGTCGTCAACGTCGTACAATTTCTTTATTTCTTCCACTGCATTCGCCCACTCTTCCGCTTCCATGCTCGTCCGACTCTCCGGATCGAATTCTGGCAACATTCTTTCCACTTCACTCACCACCATTCTCAATGACGTCCCTTGTATTTTCTCCCTTTTGAATTCTTCACTTCCGCTTTCCACCGCACTTAATTTTTCCTTTCTCACCGCTTCTTCATTGAGCTCCTTGCACATATTCCTCAATTTTCTCAACTCGTACTCCATCTTTTCCATCTTTCCCTCGTACTCCCGTGTTACTTTCGCTTCCACACGTTCCTTTTCCTCTTTTAATTTCCCGCACTCAACCCGTACACTCATCAATTCTTTCCCCTCGTTCTGGATCCATTTCCGTTAATTATTGTTCTTCGGCACGTGTTATTAAAAAAAAAAAATCTAACCCCACATCTGAACTGTAAGGCATGTTAATAATTCCACTCGATGATCTCAATTAATAAAACAACCATCGATCTGTTAAACTTTATAACTCTTCTTTATTTTATTCACCGATTAATTTATTACCGGATTCTCACAATATTCTCCGCCTCTTATCCTGCACTTTCAACAATACGATTCTTAATGACCACCTCTTCCGCCGCTCCCTGTCGCCCGATGTGTGTAAATGCCATTACCCTTCCACTCGTACCACTACTCCCTACTACCCGGTATATCTTATGTCTACTGGGTTACCATCTGTCATTTACCCTACAACACCATAGAGAAAAAAAAAACGCAAAAATGTAACTAGGCCAATGACCTATTCACCAAAATTTATTTTATTGTCCGTAACAATAGAAGCCATTGAAGCTGCTTGGTCCTGCTTAACATTGAATTAACTATCAATTTACGTCATTGTTTGTTCCTCAGTGTAGAGTGTGACACACATCCTGTTGAACGTATAAAGGCCTTTCACACCAGGTTTTCTTCGTTGATTGATATACTCTTCGAATAGAGTACATACAATCGAAGATTTGTGCTCATTCTTTGGGCCACACCCGATAAAACCACCAAAATGGTGGATCAGTCGTTTTTGAATTTGCCATGTTATTCAAAATCAACGATGAAATGTCCATATAAAAACCTGGTTTTCAGCAGCTACATTTTTTTAAACTTCAATCTAGACTTTATTAAGAATTCGAATGTGTAGGTACGAATACGATAAAGAAAAATTAAGTGGTTAATAAATCGAACACTAATTATACACTCAATATAGAGAGTGTAGCAAGTAATTTATCTAGAATTTATCGATCGATGATCAACGTTCGCGCAATCTTACCCGCAGTTTTATTTTATTGTAGTACTAATTTACTAATTAGTAGTATAATTGGGCATCTTTATGATTTTCTTTTAAATCGCGAGATCGTACAAAAGAGATAAATTTAGCATGTATTATAAAGATCGGTCGCCGATGAGCTTCTCAAAAAACCAGAATTGACGTAGTGCGATGCTGAGCACAGGCAATATAAAATGTGATAAAGACAAAATTAAAATTGTTAACAATCAGCAGCAAATTTAATAATTTGTATTTCAAGTTTGTTTATTTATTTATTTATTTTGTAATTCTTAAATCCGGGTTGATTATTCGCGTTGAACTAAATAATCATATGTACGTGTGTCGTGTGTGTGTGTGTGCGTGCGCTCATTTCAATTAATATTGAAACAAAATTGATTTCTAAATTCCCTATGTAATGCAGAATTCGAAGGCTTTCGCAAATTTTATTATGTTTAACCCCGCCGCGCGATTATCAAATTTCTAATTTAACATATACAATATATAATTAAATTTACGATATTCATCATAATTAATTGTTGGAAACGGATCATTAATTTACTTCTGTTTTGTTCGTTTTCTTTTTTTGCAATTCGAAATACCTTTTAGATGACATCTTGTTAGTTTTGCTATGAAATACATATATTTGCTATATTTTATAAATTAGCTTGCTAATTTGTCGGTCTGACATAGTAAACGTAATACACATATTCGAAAATAACGAAATAAAATTACACAACACACAAATTCATTTGGAATCAACGATACGAAATTAATCAAAAATATTTTTGCCATTTTTATTTTGGGCTAAATTCACCATTTAGCGTATTATGGCCAAGCCACCGTATTCGTAGTAATATTACAAAAGCATTAAAAAGAGTTAATGGTTAGAACATGTTAAAACATGATTGGATAAATACACAGCACCGCAGTAATCTGGTTTCTTTCTTGAGATTAAGATACTTGATTTTGTATTTTTTGTATTTTTTTTTTGTTTAAATTTATTTTATTTGGTTTTTGTTGTTTTCGACAATCTCCTTTCTTTTTTACTGATACTAATAAAAATTCAAGAAAAATAAAAAAATAAAAATAAGAATATCCTTGACATCATAACTTGTTTTTTTTTAACATTTTTTTTTTTAATTTTATTCAATAATTGAATCCCAATCTAGAACTATATATCCAGTTTTAAATTTGCTTTTGTTGTATATAAAAAATAACAGCCTCACCCAAATACGAGTATGAAAAAAATAAAAAAACGCGCAACTTATAATTATCACAACGTCAACTGTTTCTTGTGTATATAGTATAGATTACTTATTGTTAATTTGTTGTTGTTAAGGTTGGTGGTGTGGCAGAACATGGTATGGTAACAGACATACAAAAACTAAGATACAATTACTTGTATTTTCATTTAATAAGGTGTTTCGAAATAAGTGCGTTGTAACTGCAAGGGGGCTGATTGTATTTTTGCAAAATGAGTTGGTGTATAGTGCGGTGAAATTTATGCATCAAACACAGGTTATTCCTCCACCAATTTTCAAATTATTCACAAAATTCTTTGCGGCAGACACGGATTTGGATTTGAATTTTAAGATTTTTAGGATTTTTAAATTTTATGTACTTATTATACTCAAGTTGGTGGTCTAGGCGTCTGGTGAAGGGGGGAACAAAGCTGTGTAGTAATTACTAGCTCCGTAACCTACAGTAGAGCGAGCTCCAGCAGGCTGTTCTGGTCATGTTTTAGGCAGTCGTGCCTGGGGCTCACGAACGCTTGAGGGGTAACCTAATCGTGATTCGCAAGTGTACGTGCTACCTCCCCGTGATGACCACCGGTAACAGTTTATTTTTGTTTACCGAACAAAAGGCTAAAGTACGACGTTAAAGGAAGGAATAACCTTGATAAAAAACCCTAAATCCAATGTAAGACACGTGCGCCGAGGGATGAATGATCATGGGTTATTTGGTTTCTAGCACAGAACTCCAGATACCTGGCGACCTCCGGTATCAATTAGCCTTACCACAGTAAGAGGCGCTGCTGTGGTGAACTTTCTTTCCACAATCAAGATTTATTGTATGGACACAAATAATATAAAAAGTAATGAGGACGGTGCTTCTCTAAACGCACCAATCTCGGTAGATGACAAGGGCCTAGTAGGCCCTGCTTCCGGAAAAAAATGTTGAGATAGCGAGAGCAATTGCTCTAGCATGGATACCGTGGTTGGCTCACCGACTCATGGCACTCATTTGCCAGTACAGGTTGAGAGCCAATCTACCTCAACAATAACAGAGGTCAGAGAGAATCTCGTGGGCTTGGAGCTCGAAACCAAAACAAGGCCACGCCTTAGCGGTGCCGTCATTTGGAAATCATCGACCAAGGCTTCCCGGATGTCAAGCTGGGTATCATCCAGATCCTGGAAATCCAGGATGCCATTATGCAAACAATGTCAGATCTGCCGCTAGACGGAGTCAGCCCCAACTTCCTGGGCTGCCGTACTAGGAACGGATGGATCACAGTAATCTGTAGGGACGAGGACACGGCGGCGTGATTTACAGCCGTCTTACCTAAACTGAAGCTATGGGAGGGAGCTACCATCAAAGTGGTCAGGGAGGACGAGCTTCCTCACCCCAAGATCTTTTTCGTATACTTGCCACGCTGTGGCAAGGAGACGGATGAGAAGATACTTCGCCGGTTGGCGATTCAGAATAAAGAACTGGAAGGTTGTGGCGAGGGAGGAGCGGGAGGGCGGCCTCCTCCAGGTGACGATGTCCGTTTCCCACAAAACGACGGAGATCCTTAAATGCTCCAATTATAGGGTAAATTGGATGTTCGGTGCCGAACATTTTCGCCCTAAGAAGGAGAAAGCAAGGGATGGGTGTACCACAAGAGCGGTCGTGCGGAGGGAACCACCAAAGATGGCGGCGGCGAAAGACGTGGAACGCGTCAGAGCTGCCTCTGAGCATGGCAGGACGAATAGGCCTAACACATCAGGTGTGACAAGGCCAAGACCGAGCCAGAGTAAGAAGGGGAAAAGCCACGGTTTGAGCCCAATGGGCAGGGTGGCACAATCACAGCCCAAAAAGGGAAAACAAGGCCATTCAGAGCCCATGGCAAAATAAACAGAAAGATGCTGCACAATTCAACACACTACACATCGTTGAGATGTGTGCAGATAAATCTTCGTCGATCCAAGGCGGGTACTTATAACCTAAGCCGCCTTTTCTTAATAAAGGACTGGGACATAGCGCTCATTCAGAAGCCATGGGCCCACAATGGAAAAATTAAAGGTTTGCCGAGTAAAACAGGTAAGCTAATTTACAACAGGGAAGTGGATAGGCCGAGGACAGCAATTCTTTGTCGCTCGACACTTAATATATTCTCCATTAATGAATTTATTTCCAGGGACATAACAGCGATCTCGATAGAGACGCCTTTACACAAAGGAGGCCGAAGCACGCTCAACTGTGCTTCGGCATATTTTCCCGGGGACGAAAACGACCCACCTCCAGAACCGGTACAGAGATTCGTTAATTATTGCACGACTCATCACCAAAAATTCATCATCGGTTGCGATGAAAATTCACACCACATAGTCTGGGGAAGTAGTGACACCAACATCAGAGGTGAGCAACTTTTTGAATTTTGTTTAACAAAAAATATAATCATTAATAACAAAGGGGACGATACGACTTTTGTGAGTGCAGTCAGGAAGGAGGTGCTAGATATTACCCTGTCTGACATGAGTACCTCTGGTACAATTCTGGACGAGCATGTGTCAAAGGAAGCATCCTTCTCGGATCTTGGAGGGTTTGATATTAAAACCCCTTCAAAAAACGAATCGGTAATAAGAATACCAAAACGTACTAATTGGCCAGTCTATAATGAAAGACTTTACGATAACGTAACTGATCTACAGACCAACATCAACTCTATCGAGGATCTCGATAGAGTTTCAAGCAATGTTACCGAGGCAATTATAACTCAAGCTCACCCCTGGTTCGTATTAGGGGGACAAGAGACTTGGAAACCAAAAGACGAGCGGTTCGTAAACTTTTCAACAGGGCTAAGAGGACAAACGATTGAACAACCTATCGAATGTCTCTTACCTAGTATAACGTCGCTCTTAGGAAAAGCAAGAGGTCGAGCTGGAGAGACCTCTGTGAAAAAATAGATAGGCTGCCTGCGGCTTGTCGACTCTAGAAGGCACTCTACTTGGACCACAGAAATCCGTTGGGATCTGTAAGGAAACCGAATGGAGAGACAACTAAATCCAGGGAGGAAACTCTCGAATGCCTGGTGAAAGGCCACTTCCCAGACTGTACTGTCCTTGGAGGCCAGGAAGACCTCGATTTAGACAGTGTGCATCCCAACCTGATTCCAAGAGAAGCTTACAGGTTCTCAAGAGATATCTTCACTTCCGGAAAAATAAAATGGGCCGTCAATTCCTTTGGTCCCCTTTAAATCGCCAGGACGGGATTTTATATATCCTACATTTTTACAGCAAGGCCTACAAATATTGTTGCCTTATTTGATTAGACTCTTTAGAGCCAGCTACAGCTTACAATATGTTCCAAGAAGCTGGAGGGAGGTGCGGGTGATTTTTATCCCGAAAATGGGAAGAAGATCTGCAGAGGACGTCGGGTCTTATAGACCTATTAGCCTCACATCATTTATTCTGAAAACCATGGAGAAGATACTGGGCCTATATATTAGATCCAATGCCCTCCTAAGGCATCCTCTAGACCCCAGCCAACATGCATATCGGAGCTGACAACAAATTTCGGAATAAAGAGGTTTTGTTATGCTCCTTCATCGATATTCAAGGGGCTTTTGATAATACCAAGTTCGAAATGATTCAAGAACAAGCACATGCAAGGGGAATAGGCTCCTCCACCATAGGGTGGATAATCAATATGCTTAGAAACAGGAGGATAACGGCCTCCTTTGGTGTTAAAACCATCACGATTGCGGCTACCAGGGGTTGTCCCCAGGGGGGAGTTCTCTCACCCCTTTTATGGCTACTCGTGATGGATGAACTTTTTATAAGATTAAAAAACTCTCACTTCTCGAATATCACGTACGGGGACGATCTAGTCGTAATGGTCAGGGGGACATTCGAGAATACAATAGCGGAACGTATGCAATATGCCCTCGAGTTGGTAAGCGACTGGTGTATTGAGACGGGCCTTAGAGTAAACCTCAACAAAATTATTTGTACTTTCTTTACAAATCGGAGGAAAACAATTCTCCCACCTCTATCTCTAAATGGGAAATGAAATTCTCCAAATGGCGACGGAGGTTAAGTACCTGGGAGTGATACTTGATCAGAAACTGACATGGAACCCGTTTTTAAAATATACACAAACAAGGCAAATAGAATGATTGGCAAAACGTGGGGTCTGAATCCCCAGTAAGACCATTAATCTGTTATGCGGCGTTTGTGTGGTGGCCTAAGCTAGAGCAAAGTGGTGCCTGCTCAATATTGGATGGAATCCAAAGGCTAGTTTCTTTGAGTGTAACGGGAGCAATGAAAACCTGCCCTACAGCTGCTCTTGAGAAGCTATTACACCACTACACTTGCACCTTAAAAGAATAGCTGGTTCAAGGGCAGTCAATCTAAAAATAACATCTGAAATTAAAACTATTAGACTAGGAGATAATAGCATCCTGCAGAAATTGAATCTGGACGAGGAAATAATCCAACTATCAGACGTGATGGTTAAAACTATTGACTGCCGGAGGAATTTCACGATTGAGATACCCAACAGGGAACAAGCGGGGAGTATCATCTCCTCCTTACCCCGTCACGCCTCCATATGGTACACTGACGGTTCAAAATCAGGAGTGGGTACGGGTGCGAGTATAATCGGGCCGGGTCTCGAACTCTGTATTCCACTGGGTAAAACCCCCACAGCTTTACAAGCAGAGATATTTGCGATCGAGGTATGTGTGCTTCGATGTCTCATAAAAAAATTTAGAAAAACCGAGATTTACGTAATATCGGACAGCCAGGCGGCATTGCTTGCCTTAGAGGCATCTGTCTTCTATTCCAAAATAATCTGGAGCTGCTATCGCAACCTTCTAGAACTCAGCAGGGAGAATAAAGCAACCCTTTTGTGGTCCCCCGGCCATTCTGATATATAGGGAACCGAGGCGGCAGACCGCTGTGCAACAGAGGCAGCGGAGAGCTCTTTCCTTGGCCCCGAGCCTAGTATTGGTTACTCCAAGAGCCATCTGGCAAATCGCATAAGGAATGGGGAACAAAAACATACGAAAATATTCTGGGAGTCCTCCATTGGGATGAGACAGACCAAAAAACTATTAAGCTATGATATTAGACGTTTAGATCAGGCAATCAAGATGGATAGACAGTCTCCAAAATCCCTCATCTGGTACTTAACAGGACATGGCCCTGTTAATGGACATCTGGAGAAAATGGGAAAGTCCCCTATAGACCGTTGTAGATTCTGCAACCTGGAAAGGGAAACATCCGAACATCTACTATTCACGTGTGATGCTATAATCCATAAAAGACTTAAATTCTTCCATGCATACACAATACAGTGGCCTAACGCCGGCCCTTTAAATATGCATGAGCTGGTGGCGTTTATCAAGGACTTGAACCTCTCCTTTACGTGAAACCTTCTGGGGATGTACAATAGACCTCAATGGTCGCGGTGCACAGGGCTAGTATAACTCGCCCCGTACAAAAAAAAATACTCAAGTTGTTACCGTGTATGGGGTGAATAGAAACACTTTTCAAGCTTACAAACATGTACTGCTAAGAGGATATTTGTTTTTAATATTCGAAATATCTTAAAATATAGGTCTCGGTGTACTCTTTCCTTTTCAAACTACTTTGATCTATTAGAAATGAATAACGCGGCGTTTCTTTCTATTTCTATGGCTAGGGGGCAGTAGCGTAACTACAACTTTCGGGCCCCCGTAAAATTTTTCTTGGACCCCTAAAATGCTTCTTGTACCTATGAACAAGTAAATCTTTTAGTTACAAACTTATTTCTTTCTATTGTCCAGCCTCACATTATTTAAAAGTATCTGATTTCGAGATTATAGACGGTACAGTTCAATGGCTTCAAACAGAACGAAATTTCTTGCAATGAACTCAATTATATGACGATTTCTAAATATGTACCGGAGTGAAGTTTTTAGCAAATAAAAAAAAAGTAGTAGTGTGATAAAGTAAATAGTATACATTTAGGGGATTTTTGTATCGTCGAACAAATGATGGAAGTGACTAAATTTATTCAACAAACATCCAAAAGTCATATGGTTTTATCGAATACCTGTTGTGTGCTCTTGATGCAAAAATAATCAAATGGCAGGTCCTTGGGGTCGGCCATATACATAACAAGCAATATTTGGATCAAATGTTGTACGATTTTTCGCCAAGGAAATTGGTTCAATAAAAATCAAAAGTTCCAAAGTCAAATGATTTTTCTCAAATGTCCGTTGTATGTTCTTGATGCAAAAATTATGAAATGGCCGGTCCCAGTGGTCGAACATTGGATCAAATATTGGACGATTTTCCGCCGACGAAATTTGTTCAACAAAAATCAAAAGATTCAAAGTCAAATGATTTTTAGCGAATGTCTGTAGTATGCAATTCATGTAAAATTATCAAATGGCCGGTCCCTGGGGTCGACCATATAAATATCAAACAATATTTGGATGAAATATTGTTCAACAAAAATCAAAAGTTCCAAAGTCAAATGATTTTTCTCGAATATCCGTTGTATGCACTTCTTTTAAAAATTATCAAATGGCCGGTCCCTGTGGTCGGCCATATACATAACAAGCAATATTTGGATCAAATGTTGTACGATTTTTCGCCGACGAAATTTGTTCAACAAAAATCAAAATTTCAAAAGTCAACCGATTTTTATCGAATGTCCGTTGTATGCACTTCATATAAAAATTGTCAAATGGCCGATCTCTGGTGTCGGTCATATAAATAAAAAGCAATATTTTTATTAAACGATTTTCTGCCGACGAAATTTGTTGAATATATATCAAAAGTCCCAAAGTCTTTTTGAACAAATTTCGTCGCATTTTCAAGCGCAGGCCAGCCACCTTCGGATTTTTGCAACTCGAGATGCCAGTAGGAAATAGGGATATAAAGCGGCTGGGTTTTTTGGGCGTTTCTTTTGTATTGTTTGAAAAGTTGTATGTTTTATGCAATCTGTCGGAGGGTTTAAAATTTACCAGACTAGTGAAAAAATCTTGACATTCAAGGGATCTACATATGTTCGGAATAGGCATTTGTAACGGAGCGACTTAGTCAACTAAGGTGCGACGGAGACACAACTACTCAGATGGTTAATTTTCATTCCGTTAAAGAATTTTTTTCTGTAGTTCTACACATCGGAGACTTGCAGCACATTTGCCTGCTAGGTAAAGAAGGTGGGCGTAGTTCTTGTCTCCAACTACATAAAACTTGAAGTGCTGCTAATATTTAAACCACAGTGAAGATGCGTGAAATATACAAATATGGAGGATGTCTATTTACTCCCGTTTTATTTATGATTTTTTTAGTAATAACACACTTTACTGGTTCACTGTATATCACCATCTACTGCTTGTATGAAAAATGAAATGACCGATTGCATTTTGATGTTTTATTTGCAATTTTATTTTATTTTCTTCTTGTTGTGAGAGGGGAAAGAAACAATAACAAAACGACACGATCGTCATCACCATCTATCATATTACAAGTAAATTATTCAATTATATCAATAATTACTACGTTCACTGGCGGTGTCATTTATGGCAAAAATAAAAAATAAAACAATGCCACATTTATGAATCCGAATTCTGCATGATAAGACCTCATCAACTATACAAAATAAGGAAAAATGAAAATTTAACCATAAGTGTACTGTCATAGCCCAACAGGAACATCTCAAATGTTACACATTACCTAAACATCGTCTGGCCTATCCTAAACGGTAGGCTGCAGCGGTATCTTTTGGATAAATATTTTGGAAATATTTTGCACTTTTAAAGCTTGCTAGAGCCTTTCTTCGTTTAGGTGTCAAGGGTACCTGAGATGTAGGAACTTGCTAAGATGATACTTTCAAACTATTGAGAATTAACTTCCATAGCTGGTTATGTCCGTCTTCTGAGAAATGTTTATAATGGATATCTTGGAGGGTAGCTTGGTATTGAGCTTCGACTGTTTTATGTGGGGGGCGTGATGTTTTTTTTTTTTTTTTGAGGTAGTTGAGGATGTATATCGGGTGTTTTTATTCCTTTTCCAGGGATCGCTTATATGGTCGTGAAAATTTTAAAGGATTGCCGTCGATTGTATTGTGAGGTTGTGTGGTGGGACATACACAGAGATGAAAGCAGATACTAATATTGTTTATTGGTAAGGAGTTTGGCGGCGGTCATAGGAATTTTGTATAGTGGATGTGGAGTGAAGTAGGGAGTTTGGCTGGAGTATTAGACTGTCGTAGTGGGTTCCATTGTATAATAGGTTAATTTCATTTTTAGAGTTACCGCCATCCGGAATGAAGGCTGTTTGTCGCTGGGTAACGAAACGATTGAACGATTATTTTGATTTTGGTTTGCTTCGATATTTGGTTGGAGTCATATATGTGGCAGGAGTCTAACAGGTAGATGTAGTACGGACTTTGCGAAAGCCTTTAACTCCATTAATCATTCTAAAACGTTGGAACATTTATTCAGATTCGGTTTTATTAAACACACAGAATCGACAGAATTCGACAGAATCGTTTAGAATTAAATGACTGAAAAAATCCTAAAATGCTGGTCATTCCTAAATTGTCTCCAACTATCACACCTAAAATGAAACAAATTTTGTAATTACATTCTTACATTCTTCTTCTTTCTTCAAATTTTTTTAAATTGTTAGTATCGATAAGTGCATAATGAAAAATAAAATCTAATTTTGATAACAAATACTGTGGCATAGTGGGAAAGTTATAATAAAAGCCACATATTGAAGAACAGTGACTTTCCAAAGCATTGTTGTGTTGATTTGAAAATCATCGTACCCTTACTCATCACTAGATATCAGGCATGTCGGTAAGAAAGAATTTTTATGAAATTCAATTCCTTTACGGTGACACCTAGGGTAGAATAGAATAAGTTAATTAATAGCGCAAAATTTGCTGGACTAAAATGGAAGTTTTCCTTCATAAAACTGCTCCACATTGTACTAGACTATCCTTACTGGAAAAAGCAGGCCATTTTTAGAAGTTTGGTTTGAGTAAATAATAAAGCGAATGAATCGAATCAGATTATTTGTATTTGGAATGCGATAGTGTAGAGTAATCCGAGTGATTTAATACGATATAAAAGTTATAAGTGATACTAAAATAGTGCGAATATTATGATAAGTGATTTTGTGAATTATCGTTAATAATTGTGTTGAATTAATTGTGTGATTCGAACCTTAATAGATAACGCAAAAATGTAATAATACCTTACCGTTCGCTTAATTAGGCAGCAATTTTGTTTTACAATCGTCGGCCAAATTTAAAATAAAATTGTAAAGATTTTCTTTTATGTAAATGTAGAGATCAGTAATTTTATAGATTTTATTTGAATTTTGAGTATTATATAATTCGTTTTTAACAGGATTTGGTTCTAAACGAGATTTTCGCATTCCGGTTCAGTGTACTGAGAAAATAAATCCCGCTTTTGTGCAATGAAACATCAAAATTTTTTAGTTAGTGTTTGTTAGAAATTTCATGATCGTAAGAAAGTGACAAAACCAAAATTTACCAAAATTATTTTATTTACCATCATCATTAAATTAAATACTGGGAATAGATTACAATAGTAGTGTTTTTTTATTCGCTCCGGATAGCTGCTATCGAGAGCCGTTATATGAAAACTGGCTCCATATAAATAGGTAGAGCCAAATATTTTTTATATCAAGTTTTCGCTAAACAATTGAATTAAAAATGATAGTTTGATGTTAAATAAGTTTAGTTTACCAATAAATAGCCCATCAAATTTAAATTTAGGCGTATAAAAATGACGGCTCTCGATAGCAGCTATCCGGAGCGAATAAAAAAACGCAGCTAATAATTACTTTTAAGATCTTTACCCTGTACTTAATTTTCTGACCACGAATAAGTATGTAAGTCAACTAATTGTATTTAAAATTTGTCAATTTAGAATATGATCATACAAGGTTAACTGACCATATAATTTAGGTAAAAAGGTTTAGCAACATAATAAAATATTGTTACGTTTTTGCCGAATCACTGGATTGTGAATAAAACAGAACACTTCAGTTTATCAAAAACGAATTTATTTTTGGACCACAAAAATTTTATTCAACACAATTTATTAATAAAAATTGCGACCCTAGAATGATAAAGTTTTAACTACCATTTTGGGTAAAAATGAGTTAAAACCGATTTGTTTATAAACGAAAAATCCTCTTTCAAATGCGACCATTCCCGACTTTTGATTTTTGCTAGATTTGAAGATACGAGTAGTCTAAGGGTGTATCTGCTTCATTTTTCAATATTAACTTAGTAATATACAGTTCTATCATGCAACAATTTCTCTTATACAACCTTATTCTATCAACAAATATTGCCAAATTCACATACAACCTTATCAAATTTATTCAACAGCACATACTCGTACAACCGTTTTACAGTTTACAAAATATTTTCCCTCCATTTCATGTGAAGACGTCAAAAATTTAGTTCAGTTTAAATCTTGTTACAAAGCACATCGTATTAAATTTTTTTAAAAGTTTATATAAATTATATTTAATTTTCACCTGGTGGTCAATGATCAAAAATATATATTTTACCGTTTTATTGTGTAGTTTCTTGATTGTGTATGAATGGTAACTGTAATTGATTGAAGTGAAATATGTGTTAAATCAAATTATAAGGTTAAAATGTTTATTTTAGGTGAAAATGTGTTCATCGCAAAACGATTTTTGTTGGGACTTAGAATTGCAACGTGCATATTCGGAGGACATACCAATAGAAATAACAGTATTTTCTACTAATAATACGGGGCAAATAGAAATAGATTCATATATAGCGTCGAACTATAAGTTATTGGAAAACGACATTGGATGCAATCAACTGAAATCAGCGAATTTACTCCCCGATAATAAATAATATTTTAATACAAATAATTAATGACCCTTCCATTGAGAATCAAAACGAGCCTGTAATAACTATGATGATTGGAAATCCGTTAAAAATCGACGGTTGTACCAATCGGGAGAAGAGTACTTTACGAAATCTGGCAGTGTTAAACCTAAAAAAGACATGAAAACTTTGAAAAACTGTTCTAATTGCAAATATAAATGGACTGAATTCATTACTTTGGACGAACTGCAATTGCTGTTTGATGAATACTATAATTTAAACCAACAGGTCAAATACGAATTTTTAGTAAGGACCACGACACAAATGCCGGTTAAAAGTCGCACCAAACTAGAGTTATCACGTAGATGTAATACATTCCAGTATTTTTTCGACATCCGTAATGATAGTGTGCAGGTATGTAAATTTTTTTTTTTGGGCACACTATGCATTTCTCAAAAGCCAGTTTACACTATTAATGCGAACAAAGATAAACAATTGGGTATACCTGCAAAATCAAAACGAGGCCAAAACCTGAATATCAGACGGAGAATTTCGGAAGAGGATCATCAATTTATTGTTAACCATATTAAAAGTTTTCCTAGAGTACAATCGCACTACTGCCGTGCTCAAACTCAAAAGGAGTATTTGGATACTAGCTTGAACATTGCACAAATGTATGATTTGTATAACGATAAAATGCTTAGAAAATGAAAATTCACCAGCTAAAGAAAGTTACTATCGCTTTGTATTTAATACCAAGTTTAATTGTGATTTTCATAAATCTAAAACTGATCGTTGTAGCAAATGTGAAGTTTTTAAAATTCAAAAACAAGCGGGAAATTTGAATGAAGACGAGTTCAAAGCTCATAATTTATTGAAAACTTCCATGAGAGAGCTGAAAAGCAATGATAAAAAAACTGAAATTCCTATCATTTGTTTTGACTTGCAAAACGTAATTATTTGTCCAAAGGAAGAAATTGGCGAAATTTTCTACCACGCAAAGCTAAACGTGTATAATTTAACCGCACATCTGTCAACTTGTAAGACTGTGTACTGCGCAATATGAAATGAGTCAATTACTGGGAGAAGCGGGAATGACCTTGCTTCTGCTATGTACAAAATTCTTACAAGAATTTTTGAAAACAACAATTTTAGCGAAATCATTTTATGGAGTGACTCTTGTGTTCCACAAAACAAGAACTCGGTGATGTCAACAGCTATAAAGTATTTTATGTTGAAAAATTCGGATTTACTGAAGGTAACCATGCGTTTCTCAATTAGTGGCCATTCTGCTTTGTAAGAAATAGACCATGCTTACAGTGAGATAGAAAAGGTTATTAGAAAAAATGAATTCTTCTCACCATTAGGCCTGCTCCGAGTACTGAAAAATATAAATAGGAAAAAACCATATGAGCTCATACAACTATCGGCTAAAGATATGTTTGATTTTGGGGAAATTGCTAAAAATTGAAATTTCAAAATTGTTCCGTTTACTCAGTTGAAAATGCTGTGTTTCGAAAAAAAACATTTATACTGTTAAATTTAGCTTGGATTATAACGAACAAAATTTTAAAAAAGTGAATTTAAGATCCGAAATCGCTACTAGGAAAAAACAATCCTCTACTGAAAATGTTCATCCAAAACAAATTATTCATCATTCGGGAATTAATGAGCATAACAGACTCATTTAAAGGCAATGTTTAAATTCATAGGAGAGCAGGACAAGATATTCTATCGAACCATTTTCAATATTCTTGGTAAGTCAAAGATTCATACCAATGCTTTTCATTTAATATTATTTTGATTTACTTTTCAGGTAATCTAGAAACCGGCAAAAACCAACCAGGCCTGCAAAATAACCAACTGGTAAAATCAATTCCAATTACGAAACAGACTGCTCGTACTTCGAAAAAAAACCAAAGGTAAAATTTAATCGTTTCGTAATAAAATTAATTATTAAACAAAATCAATTTATTTACAGCGAAAACAACAACCAACCCAAAAATTAAGGGATCTAAAAGATGCTAAATAAGATAAACTAAATAAATGTGATAAGAATTTTAAAAGTTCTTAAATGAATTAATCTGTGATTTTATCAATATGGGTGCTGTGAATGAACCCAAAGCTAAACAGCTTTTTTATTTTGTAATTTTTTTGATATTTTATATTTAAATAAAGCAAAATGATGAATTACTTAACTATTTCGAATAGTAAATCAGTTTGTTGAAAATTTAATTTTGATTCAATCTTAGAAATAAACCTTTCTCTATAATGAAAATATTGTCTCGAATTTAGGTGAATGGTTGTATGTGGTTAATTAGAACCCTATGTTACAAATTAATTGTATCAACTATGTACGATAAGGTTGTATAGTGTTTTTTAAATTGCATTTATTTCTCCGAATTAATAAATAAAGTAAAGTTTGTTAGTGAATTCTTCTTGTTACAATGTTATTTAATTGGTGTATCTCATAATTTAGTTGAAAACTACACTTTTTATGTAGATTTTGCAAAGTGCAAACATTCAACTCGTTTTTCTCAAAACTATACTGCACTCACTTAGAACTTTATCATTCTACAATCGCGAAATTCCAAAATCACTTTTTATAATATTTGCACAAATTTTAATGATCACTTATAATGTTTAAATCGCACTAAGAGACTTTTTAAATCACGTTTTAATTCCTTTCTAATCTTTACAGTATCGCTAGAAAATCATGACTTTTCCAGTAAGAATAGTCCAGAAATATTTAGAACAGTTTTATCATGGAAAATTCCATTTTAGTGCAGTAAAACCTTGCGCTATTAATTTAACTTATTCTATTATACCCTAGGTTTCACCGTAACAATATTTAAGACTTTTGTTCTCAAAAAATCGGAAGTAGCATGCACCACGCAAACATTGCCAAAAAAAGAGGATTTACTATTTTCCAGCTATAATATTTGATATGTATGTGCCGCGAGGTAGGCATCAAACTAAAATTTGTAGTGCCTTCTCTTAAGCTCAAGTTGTTGATTTGAAATTTCGAAAATAATCGATTAACTATACACATATTTAAGGTAATTTCCCGGTAAACTCGATAAAAATAAATTTTTTTAGTTGCAAACATTTTGACATATAAGAGAATCATTACCACCAACTCAACCGAATGTTCGAGAATCTTCATCACAAAAGGATATTTTGAAAATAAAGTAAATAAGTGAAGTTTTTAAATTATCAATAAATTTGAAAAATTTTATTGCTTTACCGATAGTTGAATTGTCTCAAATTTATTTTAATCTCACCTTTTAATCAATTCCTTAATATTGTTTTAACGGTAATTTTAATATCTAAGCTTGGTTAACTCATGGTTACGATTCAAAATATACCTACAAAAATAGTCCTAATAAATTGTCGGATCGTAATACTCTCGAAACACTGCGATTTGGCAAAACGAGTTTTGCTACAAATGATCCGCGAAAAGTAGGCGCTTTTAGAGGCCTTTTGTAATGAACAATATTACTCCTGTTTTGATTTTAAAAAAATCAATTTTTCATAACAATAATGCATTGTTATTCATGGATTTTTTTTTCAAAGCTTTCCATATAATACAGATTGATAAATCACATCTGGTGGTATATCTTCTTTCAAAAATTGGCATCCTTGAATATTAATCGATTGTGTTTGCTTAAAAGAAATTCGGTCTTATTAAATAAAGGCAGTGATACATGCAAAAATGTGTCCTTTAATTGATTGATTGACTGATTGATCAGGGTGAACGACCAAGCCTAAGCAAGACTCCCGGATGACACCGGGCCCTCCGTACGCCCTTTACACATAACAAAACCGAAGGAAAGGAAAGGTATGTTAGCAACAAAGAATCAACCCGGTTCCAGACACCTAAGTAGTTGATAGTTAGTGTTGAAGCAACAACGAACGGCAACAGGAAAATCGTCTCATCAAATTTAAACATAACCTGAAAAGTAAAAGAAAAACACACAAAGAATCATTTCTTATTAAATAAATATTATACACTTATCTGATCGTTACTTCAATACAGCTTCACTGGCTTTCTTTATATAATTTATTTGCTACCTAAAATGAAAAAGATCAGAATTAACAGTTAATTTGCATAACATAATTTTACTTACAACTTTATGTAATGTAATTTTTTACATATAATTTGACAGATGGTTGAAATTCACTAACAACAAAAATAATAAATAATACCCATGGAACCACATAGCTATGTACTAAAATCTACGATAATAGTTCGAATATTCGATTTTAGATGACACTTTGTCATCAGTATTGTTACTGCAAATTTATAGTTAAATATTAAAACGTTAGGTAACACTTCGTCCATCTGTCAATTTTATAATTCCAAAAAGAAAGTTTTTTATTGTAAAAATTCAATAAAAATTGTCATTCAAAAACTAACCTCCATTGGTACAAAATCAAACCGTGTGAAAATTTATAGAAAAAATAAAAATAATTTAATAATAAGAAAAATATAATTTGGAAACAACTTAATTCACTGTTTCAACTAAAAACATCTTTTACCAACGGCACAAAAAGGCTTGTGTCCCAACATTTGGTGTCAGATGTGGGGTATGAACCCACGCCCTCAACAACAGAAACCACGTTTTCATTTTCCACATTCTGGATAACCGTAATCTACAGTATATTAATTTTAACTCGTGAGTAAAATTAATTTAGTTATATTCGTATAATGGCGCCAATCGTGGATCCACGTCGATCAAAGCAATTCATAGACAATTTCATCGAAAAATTGGAACGATATGAAACGTTTGCCGAGACTCAACTCGCCACTGCAAAAATTAAACAAATACAATACCGCATTAGCGAAATTAATGAAAGTTGGTCAGTGTACCAGAGAATGTTGCCACCGTACGACATCATGGACACTGAATTATTATCAGACGCGGTTCGAGAGCGAATCGAAAATTTATACATCAACGTTATGGCAGAATTCGAGGACAAAGTAGACGAGCTGAAAGAGGCACGCCGTAAAGCACAAATAGGAGAAGATAAGCCTACTCAAGCAAATGCCATTTTACCAACAATGAGCGCCAAGCTTCCAACAGTCGAGTTACCAACTTTCAGTGGTGAATATTTGGACTGGCACTCATTTATTGGCACATTCAACACTCTCATTCACAACAATCCATCGTTGACTGATCAAACCAGATTTCAGTATTTGAAGCTTGCGCTAGGAGGTGTCGCTGCTAGTGCTGTCGCAGCAGTTGAGTTGAGTGAAGAAAATTATAAGGTAGCAATGAGCATTCTCAAGGATCGTTTTGACAAGCCAAATTTCATCATCGAGAAACACATTCAAGAATTGTTTAACGTAAAACCGATCGATCAACCAGACTCCAAACAACTATTGGGTCTGTTAGACCACTTTCGATCTCATTTGCGGGCTCTAGAAGCACAAAAAAGACCGGTGAAGCAATGGGATGACCTGATAGTCTATCTAATGCTTTCCAAATTAGATCGTGAGACAAAACACAAGTGGAATGATGTTGCCCCGTCAACTCACCTTCCAACAGTAAACGACGTATGCAATTTTATCAGTTCCCGTGCACATCGGTTAGACAATAACTCAAGGTCTGTACCAACATCGTCTGGTGCAACCAAACCATCATCAACAACTGCTAATCGCTACATTCAATCAAGGGCTATACCACCATCGTCTGGTGCAATCCGGTCAACATTGAAACCCGAGAATCGCTACAATCGCTCGACTGCAACATCGCTTGCTAGCACTAATGCTAATTACTATTGTGTACACTGCAAAACCAATGGACATTCATTATCTAGATGTCTCAAATTTCTGCATTTCACCGTTGATCAGCGTCACAATTTCATAACGAAGACAAATTTATGTTTCAATTGTCTTCGCTCCGATCATACGGTTTCGTCGTGTCCAGTCACCATGCGTTGCCGACACTGTAATTCTCAACATCATTCACTGTTACATAGAGTTGCCAATGAACCTATTTCCACACATTCCAAAGCTGAACCGCTGTCTGCAGTATCGAAGCCTGGATCATCATCAATGGCTACGACTTGCGATGCAAGCAACTCAATAACCGCAAGCAAATCAACACAGTCAGCCCTTGCTGCTGACCATTCAAAAGCAAAGTCACCATCATTCGTGTACTTAGCCACAGCACTGATTCAGGTTCTTGATCATGCTGGACATCCAGTGATTGGGAGGGCACTCTTAGACTCCAGGTCCCAACTAAATTTTATGACCGAGTCGTTTTTATCGCTGCTGAAGTTACCACGTCGCAATAGTGCTACAAAAATTCATGGGATTGGATCCAACGCCATTGCATGTTCCAGTTGTGTAACAATCACCTTGAGGTCAACCACGACCAATTTTTCCACCACGCTAGATGTCCAAGTATTACCAAGAATAACCAGCTATCAACCAACCACAACAGTTTACAACATCAAGGCTTGGTCAATACCATCAAATATCAAGTTAGCAGATCCTGAATTCTTTAGATTCCAAGATATTGATTTGCTGCTAGGTGCAGAAATTTACCAAGAATTACTGTCGGTGGGTCAAATCAGGCTGGCTAATCATTTTCCTATGCTCCAGAATACCGTATTAGGCTGGGTTGTTTCCGGAAAACTGTCGTCGCACACACAATCAAACCACACTTGCCATGCAGTTGTTGACAGTTCGAAGCAATTGAGCGAGCAGATAGAGAAGTTTTGGACCATCGAAAATCTCCCTCATTCCATCAAACCACTTTCGTCCGAAGAAATTGATTGTGAAAATCATTTCACTAAATTCACCACGCGTGATAGTGAGGGAAGATTCATAGTGAGGCTTCCATTTTCATCAGATCCAATGATTTTGGGTAATTCACAAAATTTAGCTACACGGCGATTTTATAGTCTGGAAAGGCGACTCCACAAGTCACAAGAATTATTATCCGGTTATAAGAGGTTTATTGACGAATACAAGTCATTAGGCCACATGGAGCACATCGATTCAAAATCCATCACATCATCGAATTTTTTCCTTCCACATCATTGCGTCATGAAGCCTGAAAGTTCCTCAACGAAGCTACGTGTGGTGTTCGATGGATCCGCTAAGACGTCAAGCGAAAAATCATTAAACACAATCATGATGGTGGGTCCAGTGGTTCAAAACGACCTGTTTTCGATATTGGTTCGTTTTCGAACGCACGCATACGCATTCAGCGTCGATATTGCCAAGATGTATCGGCAAATACGGGTACATGAAGATGACCAGAAATTCCAACTAATTGTGTGGAGAAATTCTCCAGTCGAACCACTTTCAACATTCAGACTGAAAACTGTGACGTATGGTACATCCTCTGCTCCATTTCTCGCCACTAGATGCTTGAAGCAGTTAGCTATAGACAACAAACATACGTTCGCTGCCGCTGCCGACGCCATTGAAAGTGATATATATGTCGATGATGTACTGACTGGTACAAATTCCATTAGTACCGCCATTGAACTGAAGGACTCCATTTCGAAGATATTGAAATCGGCAGGTATGGAACTAAGAAAGTGGTGTTCCAACGACTCTGAAATTATACAGGACATTCCACCACAATTCACAGAAACATCGCTGCAAATTGACGAAAATGATCTGATCAAAACACTAGGGATTTATTGGCATCCAACATCTGACAAATTCGCATTTGCTGT
Source organism: Tipula vernalis (assembly GCA_958295665.1). Classification (NCBI taxonomy): domain Eukaryota; kingdom Metazoa; phylum Arthropoda; class Insecta; order Diptera; family Tipulidae; genus Tipula; species Tipula vernalis. The sequence goes on along the minus strand of OY282560.1, from coordinate 178,474,958 downwards.
CAACTTTAACGAAGATGCAACCGTTTCCAAGAGAGTCATATTGTCACAAATCGCTCGAATTTACGATCCTCTTGGTCTGTTGGCACCCGTAGTCATATTGGGAAAATTGCTGATTCAGTCATTATGGCAATTACAGCTAGATTGGGATCAAGCACTTCTGCAACACCTGCATACATACTGGCAAACATTTCAAAGGAGTCTCACAATACTCAACCAATTTACGATAGATCGTCATCTATTTGACTCAACTCGACCACAAAGCATCCAAATACATGGATTTGCCGATGCAAGCGAGCGTGCATATGGTGCTGTGCTATATGTTCGCAGTACAACGGTCGATGGCAGTGTATCCATCAAGCTCCTCTGTTCAAAATCACGTGTGGCTCCATTAAAGAAAACAACTTTGCCGCGCCTAGAATTATGTGCAGCAGTGCTATTGGCAGAACTAACCCACAAAATTCACAAAAGGTTGAATTTTAATGTGGATCAAACATTTTATTGGTCCGATTCAACAATCACATTGCATTGGATAAAATCGTGCCCATCGAAATGGAAGACTTTCGTTTCACATCGAGTCACCGCAATTAACGAAGTCTCACTAAAGGAAAGCTGGCTACACGTACCAACCGAACATAACCCAGCCGATATAATTTCACGAGGACTACTTCCAGAAAATTTCATTAAATCCGATCTCTGGCTACATGGGCCTAAGTTTCTTCAACAAGAGATTTCGTTCTGGTCAACATTACGTGAAGAATTTCCATTACCAGAGGAAACGCCTTCGGAATTGAAGAAAATTGCAGCAGTTAACACAGTATCATCTGATACTACTAATATACTTAGCAAGATTAAGTTTTATCACGACTTCAAGAAGCTGCGACGAACTGTTGCCTATATGCTTCGATTCAAAGTACATCCAAACTTCAAATTTAGTGGACCGTTAAAACTGGAAGAGTTAGAGCGGGCGCTTCACGCCATAATCCGCATAGTCCAAAAAGAAAGTTTTCCAGTCGAATACGTCGGACTGGAAAAAGCAGACTTTCGCATCAAGCAATCTGTACTTCAATCATTGTCATTATTTTTGGATCCAAATCATATCATTCGAGTCGGTGGTCGTCTTCATCATACTACGCTCGCATACACATCAAAGCATCCCATTCTGCTTTCTAATTCACATCAATTTACTGTAACGTTAATTACATTTTATCACCGGAAGCTACTTCACGCCGGTTCACGAGCGCTATTGGCAGCTGTTCGTCAAGAGTATTGGCCGATATATGGTGCTACGGTGTGCAAAAAGGTATGCAGAACATGCAGGGACTGCTATCGATGCCGACCAATTATCATGACAGAGCAAATGGGAAACCTACCTCCTGAAAGGGTAACTGCCGCACCACCTTTTTACACAGTCGGCATAGATTTCGCTGGCCCATTTTTTATACATTATCGCATCCGCGGTAAGCCACCAACAAAAACGTATTTATGCCTCATCATATGTTTCGTCACTAAAGCCGTACATTTGGAATTGGCATCAGACCTAAGCACACAGGCATTCTTAGGATGTTTCAAACGATTTATAGCTCGAGGTATTTGTAAGCGAGTGTTTTCTGACAATGGCACCAACTTCATCGGCGCCAATTCAGAATTACGAAAATTATATGCAATGTTGTCATCTCAACAGTTGAAGGAAGGCATTCAATCATTAAGCGAAGACCACCAGATTGAATGGAAATTCACACCGCCTTCAACTCTAAATTTTGGGGTTCTTCATGAAGCAGCTGTCAAACTAGCCAAGTTTCATCTGCGTCGAACAATAGGATTGGCCAAACTAACTTATGAACAGCTCTTAACTCTAATTAAGCAAGTTGAAGCTGTTCTCAACTCTCGGCCACTCGGAGCAATTACTACCAGCATTGACGACATGGATTGTCTTACTCCAGGCCATTTTTTGATTGGGCGACCGCTCAATGCTCTTCCCGTGCCTGAACTAACCGATAAACCACCGCTTGACACCTGGAAACAAATTGATTTCTATCATCGTGTATTTTGGGATCGTTGGTCAAGCGAATATTTAAGATCACTGCAGCAACGGCATCGCTGGACCGATTCAACACGAAATCTTGCAATAGGTGAATTAGTAATCCTTGTTGACGAAAATGAACCACCACTCAAATGGAAGCTCGGTCGAGTAGAAAAAATTCACACTGGAGACGACGGGCTAGTTCGCGTAGCCATAGTCAAAACCGCAAATGGTACGTATAAACGAGGAATTTCAAAAATATGCCGCCTTCCATCAAATCAAATTGAAACAACTACGCTGTTTTAAGGCGGGGAGAATGTTAAAGCAACAACGAACGGCAACAGGAAAATCGTCTCATCAAATTTAAACATAACCTGAAAAGTAAAAGAAAAACACACAAAGAATCATTTCTTATTAAATAAATATTATACACTTATCTGATCGTTACTTCAATACAGCTTCACTGGCTTTCTTTATATAATTTATTTGCTACCTAAAAAGAAAAAGATCAGAATTAACAGTTAATTTGCATAACATAATTTTACTTACAACTTTATGTAATGTAATTTTTTACATATAATTTGACAGATGGTTGAAATTCACTAACAACAAAAATAATAAATAATACCCATGGAACCACATAGCTATGTACTAAAATCTACGATAATAGTTCGAATATTCGATTTTAGATGACACTTTGTCATCAGTATTGTTACTGCAAATTTATAGTTAAATATTAAAACGTTAGGTAACACTTCGTCCATCTGTCAATTTTATAATTCCAAAAAGAAAGTTTTTTATTGTAAAAATTCAATAAAAATTGTCATTCAAAAACTAACCTCCATTGGTACAAAATCAAACCGTGTGAAAATTTATAGAAAAAATAAAAATAATTTAATAATAAGAAAAATATAATTTGGAAACAACTTAATTCACTGTTTCAACTAAAAACATCTTTTACCAACGGCACAAAAAGGCTTGTGTCCCAACAGTTAGTAAATTTGTTAGTAATATATTTTTAGTAAATTATTTAGCACTAGACAATACAATTTAACGTTCGTCTACTGCTCAATTTCCTGTAAAATTGCTGCGGGTTTTTTTTTTTTAAACTAAAATTCTAAAATTAAAAACCAAAAATCTGAAACTATCTGAAAAATGTAATTTCCAATTCTTTAGCTTAACTAGCTATTGACTCCAGAAATTAAAGAAATTAATTAACTAATTCCAGGAATACCATTAAAATCAATATTAAATAATTAATTGTTGATTACTTTATTCTGCTTAAGTAGCTCTGCAAAATAGTTTAAATTAATCTGAACAAATTACATACTAATAGTTTCCGGTTCCTTACTAAATTGAATTTCATAAATCGACAATAAAAATAATAAAATAAAATAAACAAATAAATAATTAATAATAATTAAATAAAAAGACGCGCCCATTTTCTCCGCTCTAAAACTCCTATAATAAATAATTAAATAATTGTTTTTATAGGAGTAGAGATGTAAATGTATTTGTTACATATAAAAAAATGTGTCGTATACGTAACGTAATCGAACCATTTTTTAGGTTTTATTTTTTATTTTTTTGTTGTTTAGAGGGAAGTGACACGACTAAATAGTTACTATAACATCAAATTACAGCAGTTTTTTGGAGGCACAGAAAATAAATTAAAATGTAAAAGGCTATGTCTCCTGTATTTGATGGTCTGCCAAACAGCCTTGGTTAAATCAGTAGCCCAATTCAATGTAACACCCCCTCTCACCATTTAGTTCCTAAAGATCAGAATCTGGTTCCAATTCACCACCAGCAGCAGACATACTATATATTGTGTTGCAATGCTATTTGTTATAATAAAACTATGAAAAAACAGTGAAACTTCCTTAATCCAACCACCTTACGTACCAGGGAAAAATGGTCTTTTCGAGAGATGGTCGCTTTAGAGAAAAACCATAAAAAACGCATAAACATATAACTAAATGTTTTAGGTATTTCATTTACATATTTAAAGTTTCATTTCACAGGATGTTATGTTCCATTTTTAGATAAAATTATCAATAAATAAATAGTTTAAAATAAAATAAATTAAACAGAGAAATTAATAAAACATAATCAGTTAAAACGTCTAAGTGAAATTCTACCAGTTCGGGTCTGAAAAAGTAGTTTGCCTATGTTTATATTTGTAGACCTCGTTCACACTCAAAAAAAATGTTTTAACACCTTTCCATTCCCTAAATTAAGGGTCAATTGTTTAAGAGCCGCTAGTGCTTCCAAGGCCTTATTCATAGGAGTCGATTCTACTGCTACATTATCGGATTCTTCATCGATTTTCTCGCCATTAATTGTTTCACAAAAATTCCGTATTTAATAGTTCGGCTTCCCAGCCATTCATTGTTCTGCCAGGGTGGATACAAAGTCGATTCCCAAAACCGAATTCTAAGTTTCCGCAATTACCGATAGAGATTACATCAATTTGTAGTTCTATATTTTCGTTTAAGTTTGTGTCAATATTGGAACTCGATGCTATCAAACCACATTTACCAAAACATTTTTCAACTTTTTTTCGCTAACGTTTTGCTAAGCTTCCTTTACATAATCAATCGCATCAGCCAAACTAATTTGTTTCACCAATTTATCCAAATTATCAGCAGTCTCCATTTTCTCGATTATTGTGAACCATCGCCAGAGTAAGGAAGTACAGATCAAAGAGTAAACAGGGCATTTTTGTTGCATTGACATTGATTCACGATATTTCGAAATTCACAGAAGTTGCAAAATTATGATCCAAAGCACTCTCTATTCGCTTTTAGGGCCGACCATAAGGGGGGTTCGGCAGATATGAGGCATCCGTGTCCCTGACCCCGAAGAAAATCGACAACAGGATCTGTTCAGCAATATAGCATCGCCAATGGTTATTACACCACTGATGAAATGAATTTTGCTCAGGTAGTACGGAAAATGTCTGTTTGTTGTTATTACTGGCAGACCTGTACGTAGATAGAGTGGCCTTTGCAAATTTGCATCCGGGCCATTTGATGGAGGTGGCCGCTCCTATACTCTCTATAGGGTTAGTGAAAAAAATGCACCTAAACGGCCTTGTTTTCGAGATAAATAATTTCCACTTTGATTTGAATAATTTTAAGTTTTTACTTCAAATTTAGTGTCGACTCCAATGATGTCAGATTATGGTTTCATCGAACTTTTATTTTTTAGATGTTGGTAAAACATAAAATGAGATTTTGTTACTGTAACGGATGTTACTTTATCGTATAGTATGCAAATAATCGACTTTTGATTGTTTTTCATTAAATTAACCGATTAATCGAGATTTGTCAATTATTATTTTTTTTATGCTATTTAAGCGTATTTCTATAAAATAATTAATTCAACAAAATTCTTATTTTACGAGTACTTGGAAGTTTGTATCAAAACTGAAACTATCCAAATGCATCAATGGTAAATGCCATTAAATGAACAACACGCACTTTTCAAAATCCGTTCCTAACCTAAGCTCAGTTGAGGAAAATAAATTGACAAACTTCCAAAGAATACAATTTAACACAATAAACAAGTTAAACAAAGCCCCAAAACCACACTGCAGACAAACTAATTGAGAATATCAAAGAGATTTAAAGAGAATGACGACGACAATGAATGGCGATGACTACTTTAGATCTACCAAAGTGCTAAGAAGCAACCAATCATCGTTGAGATAAAATTTCGAGAATTTTCTTTTCCCTATTAATATATAGTAGGTCAATGTATAAGTCGACATTTTTTGTAACAATCGTGCAACACTAATTAGTCGGTTAGCCTTAATCGAATTTGCATCATCTAAAAAATATTGGAATTAGAATCGGGAAAAATTGGAATTAAACCCAGGAGAATATTCTGCGGTGTATTGTTTTCCATTCAAAAATAAATTTCCATTTTCCAGAATCGTTTTCGTACATGTACGCATGTCTGTAAGAGATAAAAAGGAATAATTTTTTAATATGAACATGCTAGAGGGCAGCATTTCTTCAACAATGCACGAAGTAATAATGGTCGCGATCAGGTCGGGGAGGTGGTCTTTTAAGAGAGACGATTTTATTAAATGGAGGAGTTGTTTTACAATAAAATGGTATTTTCAAGAGGTGGTCTTTTTCGTTGGGGTGTTCATCTGTGGAAGTGATGATGAGCTTTTGTTTTGTTTTTATACGAAAATGTTCCTGAAACATGTAATTTTATTTGATTGAAAAATCGAGTAATGAAAATGTTTATTTCTTAGTAAAAATCGTCTTCAAAAATAAGGTATTTTCGAACTTTAAAATGTTGTTGTTTTTGTAATATACGTCATAAACCAGAACCTTCTAGAGTATAGAGCCATAATCTTAATGACGTATTTTTAGAAGCTTTTTAGTGGTATAACTTTTCACTGATTTCCATAGGAATCCATAGTAAAAATGATGTTTTTTAGCTTCAAGTTTTTCAATGAAAAAAACTAAAATATTATAAAATGTTTATATAAATGTTTTCTAAATATCTTTAAGAACAATATACAAGAAGGCCATATTGGTATTAAGTAAATATTAAATGCAGAAATATTAAAATTAAATTATTTCTAAAATATATTTTTTCGAACTTTCATTTGATAAATACATCAAAGTTGGCTCAGACAAATTAAAATAATACTTACTAAATTTATCTTTAGTTTTACTAGTGTACGTAAGATGTCTAAAATGATTACAGAAAAATACGAAAAAAATTATTTAATCGCAAAATTATCACACGTTCCTATATTTTGTGAATTTGTTTTGCTTTTCCTACAATTTTTGAACATGAAATTTCCCCAGGTGGTAATTTTTGGTACGATTTTTCCAAATTTTTACGGCCATCACTGCCATCTATGTAATGTATATATGTATATGTTAATGACCAAACGAATTGTAGTAAGCTTTTATTTAAATTTGACCAGAATGCGGTTGTTATGAATTTTTTTTTATATTTTGGTTTAAATAAATCAATTATTACAAGAAAATGAAAACGATTTACTTTAACGACATTCATATTTGTTGAAATTCAATCATTTATGAAAATATTTCAGAAATCATAATTAAGAATTTGTAACGTTGTCATTTTAAAATTTGTCTTAGGAAAAAAGTGATTTCCCATATGTTTTGTGTGTTTTACTATGAAAAGTTTGGTGTTTTCCTCGTTTCTAATTCCCTTATAAAAGCTCAGATTTTTTGATTATGGCTCTATAAAATACAGGGTGCTCTTCATAAACTCGTAACTCGAAATTTATAAACAATACAATAATCATCTCTTTCATTGCCTCTATTCAAATTTGAATCCGAATATCTTTCTATTGTTATTATGAATTTGCGAAGCATGCTAGATTGTTTTGATTTTTTGTTTTCTTCACGCTCATTGCATTGATTTAATTTTTTTTGTTTGGAAAATATGGGAATTTAAGAACCTGTGTTTTAAATGAGTAGGACATTGAGTTATTCTTGAGCGATCTCAGACAAAATTATTAAACTGTGTTTAACTTTTTATTCATGTTTTATAGTCAATCGAAATCGCGTTTTTTCTTACAAAGTCTATGAAAATAAATTATTTTTTAGTGTTTCTATGTCCCTTATTTTAAGTTCATTTTTCACATGGCGGCTCTATTTACATCAAGATGGTTCTGGTTTTACTATGAAAAGTTTGGTTTGCTCCCTGTTTCTAATTCCCTTATAAAAGCTTCCTTTTTTAGACTTAGGCTTTGTATAATCAAGGTTGCTTTGGTATAAGTTAAAAGCTGTATTACAGATAAGTTAAAAATTTTCGATTTTGACTAAGCCCATCAATTTAACCTTACCAATAGATATAAAACGGGTGCATTTAGTATTCTAATAGGACCTGGCTACAGGTACTTCAACAATAAAATACGTAGACGATTAACTATAACTGAGGTTGACATATTTGCGAGAAAAATTCTGTAGACCCGATTTGCTAAATCGCAGCCAATTTCATTCTGGTTTCATTTCTTTGTTAAACATAAAAAGGGCACTGAACGGCATTTTCTAATGGGCAGTTTTGCGTTTTTATTTGGCTTGCGCCAATTATAGAAAATTAAATAATAAATAAATTAAAATAATAAAACAATCGTAGAAATGTGTGTGTGTGTGAAAAACTTTATTTGTTTGAAGGCCTAAGCTTAAAAATGCCCAAAAATGTAAATAATGCTTATTAGAGCCAATTTTTTAAAAATTTTAGTTGTCATAATTTATCGTGAACATTAAATTCGGATTTCCGGTACGTTGAACAAATTGGGCACGTGGGCATATTTTTTATTTACGTTTACAGTCAATAAAAATTAAAAGTAAATAAATTCAATCGTAAATAACGCAAAAAACATGTTGAATCATTGACATTTTTTTTTTTTTTGGTTTTATTGATGAACTTTGATAGCGCGGAGTTTATGAAGAACAATGAATATAATTTATAATACTTAAGGTAAATGACATTAGTTATTAGTGCTATAAAGTTATACAATTCGATAATTATTGTAATGTGAAGATATTAAAACTTGTACATCCTCGTGATTCATGAATGGCGATTTACTTATATGGATGAAATGCCTACAATATTTCATTTTGTCGTCTTTAAAATATTTCAAGGTTATCTCGTTCAATACGTTGATGTATAAACATGTGATATGAAAAATATTCCCGCAAAAATGGCATTCCTTTCGAAGTTATATGATATGTTTATGATATTGTACGAGGGAAACCATTAAAATGAATAACAGAAACACACAGACGCTCACATGACATTTTGTAGTTTTGCTATTGTGTATTTTCAATTATCAAGCGGATTCAACCAAAAATATACCTAATAATAGTTTGCTATAATTGATTTATAAATACATATAATAATAAAAAAAAAAAAACGTTTCTTTAAACTATAAATAGATCTCGTTATAGTTATTCCATTCATAAAACGGAATGTTTTTGTTTTTAAATCCTTTATATTCAGATTCCAATGATTTCAAAAGAATTTGATGGCATCTTGTAGATTAGAACTTATAATGGATTGTGACCTGAGTAATATCGCCCCAATTGTTGAAAAATGTCAAAATTCTTCCCTGGTTTCTTTTTTCCATTGTGTTGTTTAGAGTATTAGGTCTCCGCGTAATGAGCTTGATGTTGCATCTTTGTAGTGTAAACTTGCCAGGACTTTACGAAACTATGCCATACATATATTTCAGGATACAAATTTGATATTAGCCTTTTCCGGTTTATCCAGGTTAATACGATTACCCTTTATGAAAATATCTGCTGAGATTTATAAAATGGTCAACAGGTAGCTCAAATCTTCAAGGCAGTTGCTGTAATAATTTGGTGTATTTCAGTAATAGAAATAACAAACCTATACCACACGCGTATGTAAAACTTTCAGTTTTATAAATACTACTCTACGAATAAACATTGGTTCAACAAACAATTATATGTTTACGCCTAAATATAAAAAAACTTTAATATAAATACAGTTGTTCAATCAAATTAAAGAAAACAAAATACTTACTGGTTTTTATTTTTATAATATCAGTATGTGGGGTTACTCGGGTAACCCAAAATTGAACAACGTAAAAATATTTCTTCATAGACCTAAAGGTATAATCAATAGAAAAATATTTAATGAAACCTTCCAAATTTTTTTTTAAAAGTTTTCAACAATAGGAAAATGAAATAAGTTTGTGGTCGATAATACTCGTAGCTGGTGATGACAATCTTGTCGTTTGCCCCATATTTTTTAGTGGAAAAAATCAAATCAAATGTTTTAGTGCGTGATAATTAAATTAAGGATTATTTTGTTAGGAGGTACAAAGGTATGTGGTGTTGGTGTGGGGCGTTGTAGATTTATCAAAGGAATTAAAGCTTAATGAGAGAGTTTGTTTTGTAGCTGTTGGAGTTTGTTAGATTATATTAGGTTAGGTATGTTGATGTTAAGGAGCGGATGTTGGGGTTGCTGTTTGTCTATGGTGTGATGGAGATGGGATGGAGTTGCTTCTCTAGAAGAGGAGAAGAGTATGGGTTGGGAGATTGGTTGGGTTAGGTTTTGTTGGAAGGTGAGAATGGTTTCGCTGAATGAGGAGAAATTTAAAGGATGTTACTCGTTTGTGTGCTGAAGTGGTTCCGCCAAGTGGGATATGACATTTCGTTTGTGTGCAGTAGGATGGAATAAATTTCTTTTTTGTTAATGATTCGTAATATAAATGTTAAAAAACAAATATTTAATTCCTTAAAATTTTGAGGCGCCGCGCAGTGGGCAAATAATCACTTTTTGGCGACAAAAATCTTCCTCCACTTCAGGGAGGGAACTTTTCCCTCAAAAAACAAAGGATTACTGTATGGAAATTATTAATGATAGAAATGTAAATAAAACATAGATTTTTGTTCTGTACTTGAAGAAAGGCAACATATGTAGGTGTTGTTCCTGTTGCTTCTAAATGCCAAATATTTATTTTTATCTGTTTAAGCCATAATCTGACCTCTAATAATTTCAAAGGAATTTGATAGTATCTTGTAGATTAGAACATAAAATGGAGCAACATAATATAATACTTATAATGGATTGTGACCCGAGTAATATCGACCTAATTGTTGGAAAATGTCAAAATTCGTCCCTGTTTTTTTTGCATTGTGTGTTTAGAGTATTAGGTCTTCCCGTAATTTTACGAAAACGAATAATATCGGGTATTTGGATGAGCTTAATATTGTATCTTTGTACTGCAAGTTCTGTCGTTTTGATAATGGTAAGTAATTTTCGACGTACTTTTGTGTGCTGAATCCATATATAATGAGAGAATTTCTTCATCACGTCAGGATTTCGAAATATCCTAACCTAAATGTGTAATAATTCCCAAATGAGTTTAAAAAATTCCAGAATTAAATTTATCATAAAAAAATTCACAACTTAGAGGACGAAAATGAATTTAGGTGAACCTCTTTTTCTCATGTAATATTTTATAATTTTTTTTTTTTTTTTTTTTTTAGAGGGTTGGTTGGTAAGAGGAACCCTGTGCACCTCGACCAGCAAGATCTATTGTGCATCCCTGTGTAAGAGCAGTTCTATGTGAAATGTAGGTCCAGGTCCTTGATAAACGCCACAAGGTCATGCACATCCACAGGGTCGGCGTGAGGCCACTGAACAGAGTAAGCATTGAGTGTTTTAATTCTTCTTAGGGCGATCGCACTGCACTCGAACAGCAAGTGTTCGGATGTTTCTCTTCCCAGATTACAGAACCTGCAGTTCTCCGACGGAGTTTTCCCCATTTTGAATAGATGGTAGTAAAAGGGACCATGTCCTGTCAAGTACCATATGAGGGATTTCAGAGATGATCGATCCATTCTGATTATATCCTGTAAGTGTGTAATCTTGTAATTTAGGGGCTTCTTTGTCTGTCTCATTCCCCGAGAGGACTCCCAGACTGAAGTAGAACATCTCTGCTCCCAGAAGAGGACTCTCCTCGCTACATGGTCTTTGGAATATGCAACGCTAGGCTCGGGGCCGTAGAAGATGCCACCCGCACCCTCTTTTGCACAGGTGTCTGTGGCCTCATTTCCTGATATATTAGAGGGGCCGGGGGACCACAAGGGGGTAACCTTGTTGTCCCTACCCAGCCTTCTAAGGTTGCTGTAGCAGCTCCATGTCAGTTTAGAGCTAAACACCGGAACTGCCAGGGCTAATAAAACAACCTGGCTATCCGAGATTATGTAGATCTCCGTTCTTATATACTTCTTTTTGAGGCACTGAAGCACGCTAGTCTCGATGGCTACGGTTTCTGACTGGAAAGCCGTAGGGGTCTTTCCCAACGGTATACAGAGCCTGAAACCGGGCCCACAACCCGCACCCGTGTCCTCGTTTGTTTTTGACCCATCGGCATACCACACCGATGCGTGCTGTGGTAAGGAGGAAATGATGTTCCCCACCATGTGCCTTTCGGGTATCCGGATCGTGAAGTTCCTCCGGCAGTCAGTAGTCTTTACCATCATATCTGATAGCTGGGCAATATCGTCTGCCAAGTTTAGTTTATCCAGGATGCTATTGTGTCCCGAACTAGTCAGTCTAACCTGACTTGTTACCTTCAGTTTTATGGCTCTCAAACCTGCTACACTTTTGACATGTATGTGGAGTGGTGAGAGTCCCAGCAGTCTTTCAAGGGCAGCAGTAGGGCAGGTCCTAATTGCTCCCGTTGCGCCTAAACATATTAATCTTTGAATTTTGTCTAAAGCTGAACGCCGCATAACATATCATTGGTCTTAAGATGGTTTGGTAAAGCCAGCTTATCATTTGTGGGCTTAGGCCCCATGTTTTACCAAACATACGTTGGCACCCAAAGTGGGGGTTCCAGGTTAGTTTTTGGTCAAAAATGATCCCTAGATATTTAACCTCTGACGTCATCTTGAGTATTTCCCCGTTCATAGTTATTGGAGGAAAGGAAATTCTCCTCCGATTTGTAAAGAGAGTACATGTTACATTTTTGGGATTGACGCTAAGGCCCACTTCAACACACCACTCGTTTACCAATCTTAGAGCATATTGCATACGCTCAGCTATTGTGCTTTCAAATTTACCCCTGACCATCAGCACCAGATCATCAGCATAGGCAATGATTGATATTCGAGAGTTCCTCAAAATAGCGAGCAAGTAGTCCATTGCCAAGAGCCACAGTAACGGCGACAGTACTCCGTCCTGAGGGCAGCCCTTGGTAGGTGCAATTGAGATGCTTGCTTCGCCAATCGAGGCTTTAATTCTGCTGCTTTTGAGCATGTTTATTATCTACCCGATGGTTGAGGAGTCGATACCCCTCGCTACAGGTTGTTCCCGAATCACCTCGAAATTAGTATTACCGAAAGCAACCCTGGATGTCAATGAATGAGCATAATAGTGCCTCCTTGTTGCGAAGTGTATCCTCGATTTCCGATGTTAATTCATGCAGGGCTGTCTCCGTAGATTTGCCCACCTGATAATCATGTTGGCTAGGATTTAGAGGACATCTTTGGATTGTATTGAGTCTGATATACAGGCCCAATATTTTTTCCATGGTTTTAAGTATAAATGATGTAAGGCTAATAGGTCTGTAGGACCTAATGTCCTCGAGGGATTTATTCCCATTTTTTGGTATGAATGTGACTCTTACCTCCCTCCAGCATCTGGGGATGTATTCCAGACTAAAGCTGGCTCTATATAATTTGATTAGGTGGGCCTCCAGTACATCCAGGCCTCGTTGAAGAAAAATAGGATAGATTCCATCCCCTCCTGGAGACTTAAAGGGACCAAATGAATTGATAGCCCGGCGCAACTCTCTAGGGGTGAAGATTTCCATCGCTCGTTTGTAGGCTCCCCTTGGGGCTAGATATTGATGAACCACGCTCATATCAGGGGCCTTCCGACTAGCAATGATTGTGCACTCCGGAAAGTGTCCCTTCACCGGACATTCAAGAATCTCTTCCCTTGATGTGTTTAAGGCCCCGTCCAGCCTTCTTACTGAGACCAGAGGGTTTTTATGATCTAATGCGATGGCTTTTTGAAGTCGGCAAGCTGCCGGAATCTCGTCTATCTTCCCGCAAAAAGTTATCCAGCTCTCTCTTTTGCTCTTCCTCAGAGTCTCATTATACTGGGTGAGGGCAATTCGATACGCTGCTCAGTCATCTGTTATTTTTGCTCTGTTAAAGAGCTTACGCACTGTTTTTCTTTTAGCTTCCAGGGCCGAGGTCCACCAAGGAACATCCCTAGTTCCTCTAACACGCACCTCAGGAGAACTTGAGTGATAGGCATCAATTATTGCCCTGGTGAGATTATCAGCAACTCTATCAAGCTCTGCAACAGAGCCGATAGATTTCTGTAAACTCCCTACATTGTCTTGTAGTTTATTGGTAAAGACAGCCCAACCCGTACCTTTAGGTATTCTTACCGTAGCTTCTGTTATTTGGGGGGTTCTAATATCAAATCTTATATACCTATGATCCGACAAAGATGCTTCCCCCGATACATGCCAATTCTGGACTGGGCTGGAGGTACCCATGTCAGATATAGTAAGGTCCAGCACCTCCCTTATAATGGCATTCACAAAGGTCGGCTCGTTCCCTATATTATTTATAGCCTATAATTTTTCCATTGTTGGTCCACGGCTCTTGGATAAGCGCTATGTCCCAGTTGTTTGTGTTGAAGAGGCGATTCAGCATAGATGTGGTGGCCTTAGATCTATGTAGGTTGATTTGTACGCATCTTACAGACGCGTGCATAGATCTTTATGTTTTCGGGCCCTCCAATGAGCCGCCCTGTGTGCTGCTAGCACGTGGTTTGGTGGAACTCTGTGAGTTCAACCCATGTTTTTTATCAGGCTTGTTCTTCTTTCCAGGTCTGTGTCCTCCACGTGTAATGCTTGAGGTTCCTGGCTTGTTTGGGTCATCTTTGCTCCCGGGATCTTTCTGACTGGGGTAACCAGCCGCTTTTTCCACGGAGCGATTAAGCCCTGCTTTACCTACTGATGGTGCCTGTGTCCTCTCAGCCCTATTACTCCTCTCACCATCTTTTTTGGGGCGAAAGTACACGGCTCCAAACAGCCAGTTAACTTTATAGTTGAAGGCCTTTAAAATCTCCGCCGTCTTATGCGACACTGACAAGGTTAGTTGGAGGAGATCATTCTCTCTGTCTTTCCTTGCAAGAATTTTCCACTCCGCGTTCCTGAGATCCTTATTCTGGACTCCCAAGCGGCGAAGTATCTTCTCGTTTGCCTCGTTTTTGCAACGAGGAAGATATACAAAGAATATTTTGGGGCGCGGTAATTCGTCCTCCCCGACTGCTCTCAGGTTGGCGTTTTCCCATGGCTTTAGGGTCGGCACAGTAGCAGTAAGCCACTCCACCGTGTCCTTGTCAGCACAGTTGACGGTCAACCATCCATTCGTCGTGCGGCATCCTAAAAATGTCGGGCTAATGCCGTCCATTGGTAGTTCCGCCATTGCATCCATGATGCTATCTTGTACAGCCAGGATCTGGCTGATACCTAGTTTGACTTCTGTTCTTAGTTTGACGCCTTCACTGCGTTATTGTAGGTTAGCTTCACCTCGTCCGAGCTGTTACCATCTCCTAGCTTCGGACCTGTCATATTTTGTGAGCTACCCTTTCCTTCGGTTGGCAAAGGTTGCTCTTTCTTCTCCCTTTTTGCTGGGGTATTCTTTGGGTCGTGTCGTCTAACCGGCTCCGGTCAGACGACACGACCCCAAGTTAGAGGCTAAATAACCAAAGGCCATTCATCCTTCGGCGCACGCGTCTCACCTTGGATTTGTTTTTTTTTCTCAAGGTTATTCCTTCCTTTAGCGTCGTACTCTGTCGTTCGGTAAACAAACAATCAGTTACCGGTGGTCACCACGGGGAGGTAGCACGTACACTTGCGAACCACGATTAGGTTACCCCTCACGCGGTCGTGAGTTCTAGACAGGACTGCCTAAAACACGACCAGAACAGCCTGGTGGAGCTCACTCTACTGAAGGTTACGGAGCTGGTGATTACTACACAGCTTTGTTCCCCCCTTCATCAGACGCCCAGACCACCAATATTTTATAATACTAATCATTAATAATTTCCATACCGTAATCCTTTGCCTTTTGCCTTGAGGTAGGTTACAGGTTAACGGAAAAGTCGCAGTGGCATGTTGGAAAGAGTCTCCAGAGTAATTTAAAAAAAAAATATGGAATCTGAATTCCTTAAAAATTGAAGTGGAGGAAGATTTTTGGCCAAAATAAGTCATTTTTTGCCCACAGTGCGCCGCCGTCACTAGGGCGTGATTTAAAAATATTATTTTCATATTTCAACTCGTTAACAATAAGCATTACCATTAATTTAGTTAGGCTCATGCCTCACGCGTAATATTATCGCAATGACGTTATCAGCAAGAGAACGGTTCATATGATCGATTTTGGGGTCAATTTGTGCGTAAATAAACTGTGGCAGATTGTTGCCACAAAAAAAAAAGTGAAAATAATATTAAATAACAAAATTGTTTAAATAATTTAAATGGTAGCAGAAAGATCATCTTCCATCAAGCCGGATTGCTTTTTCTTGATGAATCGAAATCGTCATTAGTAATAGAAACAATAAGAGTAACTTCGTTTTACATTTCAAAAGCAAATAATTTGAATCAAAGTTTTTGTTTAGGGTTGGCTTTAAAAGCCAAATAGATGATAATAAATTTCTATATTATTAGGGGGTAATATTTTATAGGCTTCATTATTAAATTATTTACGTTCATAAAAATTTCTAAAGTTGAGGGAAACAGTAATTTGTATAAGAAAAAATTCAATTATGTAATCGAAAAAAACATGAAAATTATAAAATTGCGCATTAAATGTTACGAGTAAATGAAACTGTTTATGAATTCTCCTCAACTTTCAAAAATAGTTTAAATTTTATATAAATTTCCGTTACTCTATTAGTTACCTTAACGCCAGGAAACTGATTGATTTATTCTTGCAAAAATGTCCAAAATGTCTGAAGACTTAAAAGGTATTTAATGTTAAAAATAAAATGAACCTTGAATAGAAGATCTAACACCTGGATAAAATTAAAGTTTAATGGAATACACAATAAATGGACATCGATATATGTAGATCATATCGATATCATAGAGCACACAAGTGCTATGTCCATTTTTACAATTTGTGGTAAATACAAAATTAAGATGTGTGAAAGGTATTTTTTATCACTTATGGTTCAGTTTTCTGGTGGTATCTGTATCTTGTAGAACACTATTTCTAAGAACATTGAGTGAAAATTTAGAAGGACACTGAATACAAATTAAAAATATTTTCGAATTTAGAGACATTGTTGTAGAAATTTAAAATATAGACCAAACATTTGTGCGCTCTAAGGTGTCGATATATTGCCAAATAGCGTTCTTAGCCGTTATAATTGCTAAAATATACAGTTGTGTATTTTCTGTGTGAACTTGTTTTAAATATTGTGGCACATACCGATCTAAGACAAAAAGAAAGAAAATTGCAGTGTTCAGTCAGAAAGACCTATACAGGGTGAGCCATTTTAAAAATTCACTCAAATAATTCCGAAGGGAAGGCCTAAATCAAAAAAGTGTTATAAGAAAATTTGCACAATTTTTAGGGGGAAATCAAATGATGATGTTAAATTTGACCTTGAGGTCAAATTTCAAGGTCATTTCAAGGTCAAGTCGGTTTTTTAATGGGAATACCTATCGGATTCGAAACCCGTGGGAAACTTAACTTCCGCATAAGTATTTTCCATGACCTTCCAAGATTTGAAGGAATATATTCCAATTATAATGCTTATGATTTGCTATGAAAATTAAAAGAAAATTAAAAAATATAAATTTTCATTTTTAAAATGTTTGTCTTTTTATATCTTTTTAATTTTCATAGCAAATTATAAGAATTATAATTAAAATATATTCCTTCAGGTATTCCCATTAAAAAACCGACTTGACCTTGAAATGACCTTTAAATTTGACCTCAAGGTCAACATCATCATTTGATTTCCCCCTAAAAATTGTGCAACTTTTGTTATAGCACTTTTTTTGATTTAGGCCTTCCCTTGGGAGCTATTTGAGTAGATTTTTAAAATGGGTCACCCTGTATAGATCTTACTGACTGAACACTGTAATTTTCTTCCAGGTCAAATTTAAGATCATCATTTGATTTGCCCCTAAAAATTGTGCAACTATTGTTATTACACATTTTTGACTTAGGCCTTCCCCTGGGAGTTATTTGGGTGGATTTTTTAAAATGGGTCACCCGGTATATATACAGTACTGGGAAAAATAATTGGGCAAACATATTTTATTACAAATTGGAGTCTTTTTTTGCTAAAATTACAAAACTTTTGAAAGCAATTGGCTTATTGTTTCATTTAAAATACATCTATGACCTAATTTAAAATGTACATGCAATTTAGGGGGAAAACCCGAAAAATGCCAAAATATTCAAAATACGTTGATTGGAATAAATTAATGTTTGACTCATTATTTAATTTTTTTTTTGTTTTTTACTGATTTATAGAAACTCTATCTTTAATATTAATTTTTTGTTGGGCCGCCATTTGCTTTTATTACAGCGATACACCTCTGATTCATTGAATTTGTTAAATTTTTAGAGATTTTAGAAATTTTAATATTACAATGTCGCCGGAACCGTTTTAAAACTTCATCGGGCATAAGAGTTGATTTTGAGCGAGCAAGGAGAAAACAAATTTCAGTCAGCTTAGTGAGAAAAAGACTTGTTAAAGCTGGTTTGAAAGCACTTAAACCATTCCAGAAGCCTGAGTTCACATTTACGAGTGAAAAAAAACGTTTGCTATGGGCCCAGGAGCACGTTTCTTGGACTCAAGAGGTGTGTGGAATGATGTGATTTTCTCCGATAAATCAAAATTCAAGCTGAGAGAATCTCGCGAGGGGCTTAGCAACGAATGTCATTTAAAACTTCCACCGAAAAATGAAGGAGTTATGGTCTGGGGATGCTTTTCTGGAAATGAAACTGGTCGATTGTGCTTCCTTAGTTCCAAAATTACAGCAGCTGTTTATCTGCAGGTCCTACATAACGAATTTGAGCCTTCTGTGTTAAAGCTTTTTGGCGAGATTTGCAGATTTATTTTTCAACAGGACAATGCTTCGTGCCATACCGCCAAAGTTGTGAGTTATTAATTTTGAATTGTAGATAGAAAAATTGGCTTTCAGATAAACATAAATGGTTTGTTAAAAACTGTTTTTTTTCTTATCTCTTCATTTAAAGGTAAAAAAGTACTTTGCAGAAAAAAATATTGAGCTGAACCCCGCCCCCCCCCCTCCCCCCTCGTCCGTTTTAAGTAATATTGACTTTGGCGCGTTTGCGTATTGTATTGCGCGACCACTTATCCATTCTCTCGGTTTTAATTGTAATCTGACTCTGTCAGTTAACTCTATTGGTATTGCTTCTTTCGTGCTTTTATCTGCATACGTTTTTTGTTTATATCTGGCAATCTTTAGTTTTTCCGCTATATTATTTTCTATTTTTGGTATTAGTTGATTCTTTGCTGTTGGTAAAGCTGATCTTGTAATTCGGCTGATTAATCTTTGATTGGGTGAACCTAAATCTCCTGATTTTGGTGTATTTCTTAGATTTAATATTGCCATGTACGGATTTGATTTATCCTTTTCGCATTTTTTTAGTAATAATTTCACTGTCTGAACGGCTCTTTCGGCTAGTCCGTTTGATCTAGGGAATAGCGGGCTGGACGCTCTGTGTTCGAAATTCCAGTCTTTTGAAAATTGTTTGAATTCCCTTGATGAGAACTGTAGTGGGCCGTTAACTGACTCTAATATTTCAGGGCAACCATGAACTGAAAACCATTTTTGATGTTTTTTATTATTTCCTTTGAATCTTGTGATTTGACTTTGCTAAAATCTATATATCCTGAGTAGCTATCTACTATGACGATGTATTCTTTGAATTGTATGAGAATAAATCTGTACCGACTATTTGAAAAGGTAGTTCTGGTATTGTTTTTGTTGTTATTGGTTCTTTAGTTTTGTTCGTCTGTGTTTGTTCGCAGACTGCACATCTTTCTATATAATCAATAACGTCTTCATCCAGGTGTTTCCAGTAAAAACTTTGTCTTATCAGTCTGATTGTTGATTGTTGTCCAAGAAGACCGGCATGCGCTTGAGTAATGATTTTTTGAATTTGACGTTTTGGAATTACTATCTTTTGCCCTTTGAATATGATTTCGTTGTATATTGATAGTTCCTCTTTGAAATTTGAGAAATGTTTGATCTCGTTTGGGGTTACTCTTTCATCCTTCGGCCATCCATCCATTATATATGATTTTAGTGTTGTATAGTATGATTCTTTGTCGTAGTCTTGAATCATTAATTCCTGCGTTTGTCGACATTGGTACTAGTAGGTGTATTTCGATTTGATCATCCTCATTTTCGTATCTTGGATTACCTACATCTCTACTCAACAAATCTGCTATTGGTATATCTTTGCCCTTTTTGTAAACCACTGCTGGATTGTATTGGCTAATTTCGAATAAAATTCTTTGTAATCTCGGTGGTGCCGATCCTATTGGTTTTTTACATATTGTTTCTAGGGGTTTGTGGTCGGTTTCCACTTCCAACTTCTTTCCATATATGTAAGTATGGAATTTTTTACATCCAAATCTAATTGCTGTCGCTTCTTTTTCGATTTGTGGATACCCTAATTCCGTTTTGCTTAGTGACCTTGACGCATAAGCAATTGGTTGTTCATCTTGCATTAGAACTGCTCCCAATGCTGGTTTACTCGCATCTACTGATAGTTTCACCTTTTTGTTAGTGTCGTAGTAGTTCAACACTGGTGTACTTTTTAGTAAGGTTTTTATGTTTTCAAATGCTCTTTGCTGATCAAAGTCCCAATGAAACTCCGTATTCTTCTTCAGAAGTTCTCTTATTGGTGCAGTTACTTCAGAACATTTTGGAATAAATTTTGCGACGTAATTAATCATGCCCATTAATCTTTGCACTTGTTTCACGTTTGTCGGGATTTTAATGTTTGCTATTGTCGATATTTTGTCTTCATCGATTTGCAAACTCTTTCCTGAGATCTTATGCCCCAAGAATTTGACTGAATTTACGTTGAATAAACATTTTTCTTCATTAAGTTTAAAACCCGCTTTCCGCATGATTTGGATTACTTCCTCCGTTTTTTCCTGACACCCTTTTAGTGTGGAGTCGTGGATCAGTATGTCATCCATTGGCACTTCTACGTTTTCCTTCCCTTCAAAAATACCGAACATTAGTTCCTGAAATACCTCGGGAGCTGATGCGAGTTCAAATGGTAGTCGACAGCAAGTATATCTGCCCCAGGGTGTTGCGAAAGCCAAGTATTTTTCTGTCCTTTTGGACACTGGGATTTGCCAGAATCCTTTAAGGCAGTCCAAAAGTGTGAAATATTTTGATCCCTTTATATTTGTTGCTATCTGGTCTATTGTTTTCATCGGATAGTGACGTCTAAGCAAGTTTTTGTTTAAATTAGATGGATCTATGCATATTCTTAGTTTACCCTTTTGTTTTACCGCTACTAGTGGTGAGACGACTGGAGTCGGTTCTGAGATTCTCCTTATTATTCCTCCTTCCACCATTTTGTCTAGCTGCTTTTTAACGTTTTCCCTGATCGAGTAAGCTATCCTACGTGGAGGTGATATTTCGAATTTTGGATTCGGAATTAAATCTATGTTGTAGGTGAAAATGTTTACTTTACCTACACCTCTAAATATGTCATCCTTTATTTGACATACTCTTTGTTTTGACTGATCTTTATTAATCCCGTCTGTTCGTGTGACTTATTTTAGCTCATTTGCAGTATGAAGGCCAATTATTGGATTCCTTCATCATTTATTATTTTAAAATTGATTATGTGAGTTTTATTCCTGACCGTGCAACTAATTTTTTTCACCAATTACTTTGATTAGACTTCCTCCGAATGCTCCTAGAATTCTTGTGTTGGATGTGTCTATTTCTAGTCCTAGTTCGTCTGTTAGTGCTTTGTCTAGAACGTTGCACATGGCGCCCATATCTATCTTGCATCTAACTGTGATATTGTTTATGATTATGTCCTCATACCAACCATCATCTGTGCCTTTATCAATTGTGAGTACAGTGAGATTCAAGGCTTCTAGTGACTCATATTTTGTATCATCAAGAGTGTTTTCCTCGGTCAGACAAATTATTTGTTTGTTACTCTGGTTATTCTTATTATATTTATTATGAATATTATTTTTATTTTGAATAACGTTTTTATATTTGCTCCTACAAGCTAGGCGTAGATGTCCCTTTTTCTTGCACAACTCACATACTTTGCCAAAAGCTGAACAACTTCTGGGGCCATGCGTGGTTTTACATCTATTGCAAGAAAATACATTGCTTTGATTCTCTACACTAAGTTTTTTATTTTTAACTATATGTATCGTTTCATTTTTAAACGATTGTATCTGTTGCCTCGTAATTTCTTCTGTTTTACATTTATTAATGACCTCGTCAAGAGTCAACTTGTCATCTGACAGCAGTCTCTGTCGCAGATCGTTTTTTATTATCCCCATTATTATTTTATCTTTTAAAATATCGTCTGGCGTTATTTTCGATAAATTACATCTATTTAATTGCAATCTACATCTAGTTAAAAATTCGTCGAATTTTTCACCCTTTTCTTGTTTTAAATTATTTAGCATGAATCGTTCATACGAATAATTGATTCTCGGCGTGAAATATTCGGTGAACTTTTTTGTTACCTTATTAAAATCGTCGTCTTCTTCGATTATTAGTGTATCTGCTATCTTTTTGGCTTCGGTGCCGATGCAGGTCATCAAAGTTGCTACTTTGATTTTTTCTTCTTTTTTGTCCAATTCTGTTGCTGCTACATAATATTTGAATTGTTTCAGCCAGTTCTTCCATTCTTTTTCTATGTTATCGTTGATAATTAATTGTTTTGGTGGTTTTAGCCCGTCCATTTTTTATCCACGTTGTTTTGATGGTGTGATCTGGTTGTTTGTATCCTCAATATTTTATTTTTATTTTTATTATTCACTTTCTGATGTTTGGTATTTTTGAAATATAATTTTTTGTTATTATTCTACCATCAGTGTCTCTTTTCTTTATTTTTTAGTACACTTTTTTGTTTTTGTTTTTGTTTTTGTTCTCGCCACGTTATTTCTCGTGTAGCGTTAAAAAAAAAATAATTTTTAATCTCAAAATATTGATGATGTTATTTATCATCAGCGTATAATATTTGCTATTGTACTTTTGTTTTGTATTAATTTTGATTATTTTATAATTATTTATCAATTTTCTTTATTTATTAACACTTTATTTCTCTTTTTTTTTTTAGTTAAATCGCCATCTTCTGACACCATGTGATGAGGATAAATCAGAGACACGTCTTTTGCTATTGACGGCTAATACAAAACATACGTTATTACAGTTCAGTTCATCCATTCGTATTCTAATGTTGTGTTTACATCCCAAGTGACATTGAAAAGTATTTTTAGCTTTTATAGCAAAATTTTGTCACTTTTTTGGTCACAGTGACCAGTTTCTGTGACTAAATTGTCAATAGCTATTTTGCAATATATATGTGTCAGGAAAACATTTTCCTGACCAAAAATATAGCGTATTTGCTGATATAACAAAAAAGTATTTATACGGATAATTTAGCCAAAAGCAAAATAGTACAATAGTCACGACAACAGCTATTTTGCCTAACAGCAAATAAGCCATCATAAGAGTTATTATGCTATATTTTTGCTTATTTGCATTTTTGCGGGCAAATTAGCAAAAAATAAAAAAGTTGAATAGTCACCTTAGTAAAACGTTAGTCATAACAGCAAAATAGTCATCTAAAAAGATATTACGCTATATTATTGCTTTTGTGGCAGCTAAGTAGCAAAAATGACTATATAGCATTGAAAGGAGTTGTTTGGTTATTTTAGCAAATTAGCAGCATCCAAAGAATATAATTTTATTATACCAATTTGTGACGTTTGTAGTAGTATACATAATATTTCAGTCAACCATCATTATTCATCATATAGCTAAGCATAACGATAGGCGGACGTTGTTTGGAATAAATAATTTATATTTTTCAAGGTTGAGTTTAAAGTTAAATAATATAATTGCAAATATAAAATGGAGAACTACTTTCGCTCATTAAAAAAATATAAATACTCTACCACATACTACAGAAATGTTACAAAAATCCTAAATGAAACGCGGAAAGAAGTGAACGGTTGTCAAACAATGGGTAAGTCTATTATTATTTAAGAGCATTTATACAACATCTAATCTATTTTACATTCCAAATTAATATTTGTTTATATGTGTTATAGGGTTTAAAACTCTCCAGAAAAACATGAAATTTTCCTCAATTGAAATTGTGCAGTCAAATTTGCCTTCGACGTCTGATTTGCCGTCGAACTTAAATGTGCCAAATTCAACTTCAAGTTCTACATTAATTGTTAATAACGTCTTGAAGATGAATAGCAATCTATCACCTACAAACAATTTAATTCAAAGTGAAACTGTAGTGAAAGATTCTGATGATATAGAAATATTTGACCAATATTATTCAAACAATAGTGATTCTGAGGTAGATGAATTGACTGAAGATTACTTTATAACCAACGTAAGAAAATGGGCAATTGACAACAATATTTCACACTCTTCAGTAAAACAGCTTTGCTCGCTTTATAATCAATGCTACGATAAACAAGTTTTGCAAAAATTACCAACAGATCCACGAGTTTTGCTGTTTACTCCAACAAAAAAGTTAGACTTTGTGGAAATGAGTAATGGATTATACTGGCATAATGGATTTGAAAATTGTTTACAATCCTATTTTCAAAACTTGGACGAAAACAAAACAATCAGTTGCAACTTTAACATCGATGGAATTCCTCTTTATAGAAGTTCCAAAGCTCAATTTTGGCCAATCCTTTTCACTATTCACGAAATCAATCATTTTATTCCAATGGTCATAGGAATTTACAGCGGATCTAATAAACCAGACGCAAAGTTATTTTTAAATTCCTTCGTCGATGAGCTGTCACCTCTTTTACAAAGTGGTTTAGTAATTAACGGGTACAAGATAATAATTAAAATTCGATGTTTTGTTTGTGATGCCCCGGCGAGAAGCATGATTAAAGGTATGTTTGGTTATTTTCTAACTCTAATTTATAAAAATTTGCTAATTTATATTTACAATAAATTAATTTGCAGGCACTGTATATTTTAATGCTTATTCTGGATGTCAAAAGTGCCAAGTAATTGGAGAGTATAATGGTAGACATATGAGTTATCCACGAACTGATGCACGTCGTCGCACAGATGATTCGTTTCGTAAACAAAGTGATTCCGATCATCATAAAGAAGAAAGTCCTCTTCTTTCCTTACCAATGGATATGGTTCAGGATGTTATTGTGTGTGATATGCTGCATCAATTACATGTGGGAATAATGAAAAGGCTATTGTTATGCTACACCGGACAAATAAAAACACAAACAAAAACCGGAAAGTGGGATTCTAGAGCAATTGTACAGATCAATAATTTTTTAAACAATTGTAAAATGCCTTCTGATATCAATCGCGCTGTTAGAGGTTTGGATACTATTTCATTTTGGAAAGCCACGGAATTTCGTACATTTCTTCATAATATTGGGATTGTTGTTTTCCGTGTTCATTTAGATAATGAATCATATGCAAATTTTCTCAACCTGTTTTGCGCAATTACAATTTGTTCTAACGAAAAATATATCAAAGATTATCTCGATATTGCAAATGTGCTTCTATTGCATTTTATTGAAGTGTACATTAATATTTATGGCATAGATTCCATTTCATGTAATATGCATAATCTTTGCCATTTAACCGAAGAAGTATCTCGGTTTGGACCATTATCTACATTCAGTGCATACGCTTTTGAAAGTAAATTATACAAAATAAAAAATTTATTACGCAGTGGTGCTAGGCCATTAGCACAAGTGGCCCGCCGAATGGCAGAGATCGATAAATTACATGTTTATGAAAGTGAGAAAAATGCTAATAATTATCCTTACCTTCGTGGTGCAATTAAAACCATATACCAACAGCTGCCAGATGCAACTAAATTCTACAAAAAGATCGAAATAAGGAATGGATTATCTTTGGCAATTACAAAGGAAAATAAATGGTTTT
This sequence comes from Tipula vernalis, assembly GCA_958295665.1. Classification (NCBI taxonomy): domain Eukaryota; kingdom Metazoa; phylum Arthropoda; class Insecta; order Diptera; family Tipulidae; genus Tipula; species Tipula vernalis. The sequence goes on along the minus strand of OY282560.1, from coordinate 178,449,195 downwards.
TAACTAGTGCTGGTGATATTGTTGCAATGAAATATGCAATTGATATCAACAAGAAAATATATATACTGGGAAATTCGGTGCAATCAAAAGAAAATTTCTTCACAGAGCCGATGCATTCTTCGAGACTTGGTATATATATATATCGGATGGTGCCATGAATATTGATGAACTCTATACTCCTGCGCAATAAAATCTAAATTTGTTTGCATTGAGTATGTATTAAACCTAAAAGAATGTTTTGTATTCATCCCATTGATACATACCATTTAATATTTAATTATTTTAGAACATTACTGATTCAACAACCATACTGATTTAAAAAAACATACTGGAAACATTTTATAAATATATATTTAAGTTTTTTTGAAATAAAGAATTATTTGAAAAGTAAAATTCATATAAAAATAAAAATAATTCATATAAAAATAATAATAATTCAATATATATAAATATCATAAAAGCTCAATTAGTCGTTTTGTTGTTGCTCGGGGTCTTTCACAACTTTTTTAACTTCGCTGCTTTGAAGCTGCTTTAAACTGCTGTTTGCGTTTCGCATTTGTTTTTTGAGGAAGTATTCTGCTTCTTGCTTGGAATAACGCGAATCAGCCAGGTGAACGACGCAGTAAAATGCCTCTACAACTCTTTTAAAGCTGGAAAAATTTATTTTTTTAATTTTTTTTTCATCAGGATCGTTGTACGCGTCATCGGAAATGTCCGGCTCAGAGGCAACACTGGCGTTGGGTTTGATTTTGGTTTTCATGCTTCCCGTCCAACTACATTGCACGAAAAATTCTCTTTTAAACCATTTGTCCACTATGTTTAGGGCGACTTTTTGCCCACGCATAGCCCCTGATTTGCCCGCATATCGGGACATTTCCTCAACAAATAAATTATGATTTTCTATGTTTCTTAACATATTATCCAATTTTTCCATTTGTACTTCATCGTCGATTGGCAATAAATATGACGGATTTCGATCGCAGATTGGAGCTTTAAGTGGTTCTTTTTGAGAAATCCCCAAAAATGAAATCGCCTCAGTTATTTTATCCAAGCGTGCATTGATTTTGGCAAACTCAGTAAACATAGTTTTTGTGACAGTAGCTGCAATATGTTCTGTAAATAAATAAATAAAATATATTAGCTTTAGCTTAACCATTTAGAAAAGTAATTAATCGATAGTTTGGTTATACAACTTATACATACCAGCCAATGCTTCGGTACTGATGTTTTGGATTAGCGTTTCATTTCCTGATTCACAATTTTCAGTATACTGGTTCTCGTTTTGTATTAAAACGATGTGTTGATCTTCTTCGTAAACATAATTTTCTGAATTCAGCTCCGATGTAGAAGCCAACTGAACATCTTCATGTATTGCTAATTGCATTGGCGAGTTCTTTTTATTGAAACCAGATAATTTCGTTTGTTCAGGTGGTTTTAACTGAACATTGCTCACAATGTTTCGATCTGTCAACATCCCCTCAACCGTAAATCCCGTACGTCCTAATTAAAAACAATATTAAAATTATTAATGCTATATCTATTAATTTTATCTATATTGACAAACCTTTGTGAAAAGCATTTATTCTTCTCGGATTAGTACGAAATGTCTCCTCTTAGGATGTATCCATTATTTCTAAGCGTTTTGCACATCCAACTGCCGAACAATAGTCGTGAAATTCTCCTTTTAATGTTGCTGGAACCGTTATCCAATTTCCTCCTTTGGAGAGAGGTGGCTTATCTGTTCGCCCTTTCCAGGAATTAAATTTAGTTCCCGAAGGATAGCACACAGTCCCATTCTCTTTGGAGAACCAGCTAAGGGGACACTCGAAAATTTCCTGCTCGTCTGTTCCACAATTTATTCCAACCACGCAGAATAACGCCTAAAATTAATTAAAATCACATCATATTGGCACGACACATAATTTATTTTATTTTATATTTTAATCCAGAAATATTATGTCCAAATTAAATTATACATACCATTTTAAGCAGATTTCACTATTATACTGTGCACAGATTGACAGCTAGAATTACAATGAGTAGCAAAATATGTATAGTTGTTTAAAGTAAAAAGGAATATGTAAAATGAAATAGTTATACATAATACATATAGTCTTATCTAGTCATACGGAAAAGTATAACTTCTATTCGGTAAATTTTGTGACAAAATAGCATTAGGATGACAATTAAGCATCCTATGCGACAAAATAGCATTAGGATGACAATTTAGCATCCTACGGGTCATATTGACATTTTGAAAAATTATTTGTTTAACACGTTGGCTACGAGTGTGTAATTCTCGTGCCTCATGAAACAATTTATTTTTATTAATAAATGTATCACCCGTGCCTCATGCCATTTTTATAAAATTATGAACCGATGTAATACCCGTGCCTCATTCCATAAAACATTGTATATTATCTATAGTGTAATACCAGGACCTCATGTGATATTCGTCACTTATAGGTACCAGTGTATAACCCGTACCTCATCATATAAATGATTGTTTATAATAGAGTGTAATACCGCGACCTTATGTAAAATTCGTTACGTAGATACTGGTGTATTGCCAGACTCTCATCGTATAAAACTTTGTCTAAAATCTTGTGTAATACCGATGCCTCATTCAAAAAATTTTACGAATATACATGTGTATTACCCGTGCCACATCAAACAAAAATTTACGAAAAAAATGTAATACCGGGACCTCATGCAAAATTCTAACCGTGAAAACTGTCATGTAGTACCTGTGCCTCATTAGAAATATGTATATGTAATTATATTTTTTAAGTTAACAATATATTTCTTATGAGATTTTATCGATAATTGAAGAAATTTCCGTAACCCTAATTACATTGTATACTTTTACAATGGCCGTCCCAAGTAAAATATCCAATCCTACTTTGTGGTGCCACTTAATGGTTTTACGGGTTGATCTAAAATAGCTAGAGTATACTGATCCGAAACATCAACACTTTGCTTACAAGTATTGTATAGCTGAAAATTATGTTTGGTTTTCTTACTGTTTCCCCATATCATTTTTAGAAGGAAAAATAAATTTCTTTCATTTTTATGGGGTTCCCCAATAATATTAACCAATGTAGCGTTTGAAGTAAAATTTAAATTTTTCGATGAGGCACCGGTAATACACCGGTAATTCCATGTTACGAATTATGCATGAAGTCCCGGTAATACACTACATTATAAACAATGTATTATATCGTGAGGCATATGGGTAATACATCTGCATCTACGGAACAAATTTACACGAGGTCCCGGTTTTACAGTACATTTTAGACAATACTTAATACGATGAGGAACTGACAATTACACGAGTTACACGAGGAAGCACCAATGCTCATAGGTTTACGGTGAAGCTATCGAAACCACGAACTGAAGAAATAAAGCGCGAATTTATGTACCGAACATCAATGAAGTGGAATTCGCTAACAGACGTCCAATTTCCGTTGGACTATAAAATGAACAAATTTAAGGCAGCTATCAATCTCTACTTGAAGGATCGCGCATTGGGTGCAGAAGTTCTGACAGTTACAAGGAGCTAGGACTGTCAATAAGTCCGCTCTGCACCCAATTAAAACGAAATATAAAAAAAAAAAAAAAAAAAAAAAAAATAAATTTTTTCATGTGACACGGGTATTATACTCTTAGCCAACGTGTTAATGTCAATATTGTGGTATAGTATACGGAAAAGATCATTTTGCTTTTCCTATTTCTAATTTGCTATTAATGGTCTTTGGCAAATTTCATGACGAAATGGCATTTTTTATACCACTTTTGTCACCATAATAACTAATTAGTTGTAAATTGACTATTTAGCCTTCTACGGGAATATTTTGTCATATTAACATTATTCCTTCTGCTACAGCTATTATGTCATGGCTGACATCTTTTTCCGCAATTATGTTATGGGTGCCATCTTTTTTGATTTTTCCATTATTTATTTTCTTAATTTTCTTCGTTTTTCTCTGTCAGACATAGAAAAGAAATACATTTTTATTCCTATCTTTCAATTCCCTATCTATTGCATGTGCAAACTATCCCAAATTATCCCATATTCTGAAATTCATTAAAAAAATATTTTTTCTACGTACAATAAATAAGACGTATTTCTGCTGGGCGTTATACTTTTCAGTCCTAATTTTAAGAACTAGCCGATCAAACTTTCTTCCCACCTAATTTTGGGTCGGTATAAGCATGCTTTTTTATTACGAGAAAATATTATAATATTTATTATTATAAAATATATACATTGGTGTTATAAATATTTCAAAATGTCAATATACAAAACAAAATAACTTTTTTATATATGTAAATATGTTTTTACAAAATTTACTTTGTCATTCTTAAAAACAAAATAACTATTTTATAAAATAATATACATTTACAAAATTATTTTGTCATTCTTAAGAACAATTTAATTTTTTAATACCTATATGGTCATTTTAGCTTCTTAGCCCTATAAAATGCTAAAATGCTTGTTTGACTAAATGGCTACATAAAACGCTATTATGCAAAATAATTATTTTGCTTTTCATATGACTAATATTTGATAAATGCTATTTTGTACCGAAGTGAAGTTCTTAGCAAATAACAAAAAATGTAGTAGTGTGAGTAATCCAAATAGAATAAATTTAGGCGATTTCTGTGTCATCGAACAAACTGTTGAAGAGACTAAATTTATTCACCAAAATTCAAAAATACCGACCATTTGATAATTTTTACATCAAGTGCATACTACGAACATTCGAGAAAAATCATTTGACTTTGGGACTTTTGATTTTTGTTGAACAAATTTCGTCGTCGGAATATCGTACAACATTTGATGCAAATATTGCTTGTTATTTATATGGCCGACCCCAGGGACCGACCATTTGATAATTTTTACATCAAGTGCATACCACGAACATTTGAGAAAAATAATTTGACTTTGGGACTTTTGATTTTTGTTGAACAAATTTCGTCGTCGGAATATCGTACAACATTTGATGCAAATATTGCTTGTTATTTATATGGCCGACTCCAGGGTCGACCATTTGATAATTTTTACATCAAGTGCATACCACGAACATTTGAGAAAAATAATTTGACTATGGGACTTTTGATTTTTGTTGAACAAATTTCGTCGTCGGAATATCGTACAACATTTGATGCAAATATTGCTTGTTATTTATATGGCGGACCCCAGGGACCGACCATTTGATAATTTTTACATCAAGTGCATACCACGAACATTCGAGAAAAATCATTTGACTTTGGGACTTTTGATTTTTGTTGAACAAATTTCGTCGTCGGAATATCGTACAACATTTGATGCAAATGTTGCTTGTTATTTATATGGCCGACCCCAGGGACCGACCATTTGATAATTTTTACATCAAGTGCATACCACGAACATTCGAGAAAAATCATTTGACTTTGGGACTTTTGATTTTTGTTGAACAAATTTCGTCGTCGGAATATCGTACAACATTTGATGCAAATATTGCTTGTTATTTATATGACCGACCCCAGGGACCGACCATTTGATAATTTTTACATCAAGTGCATACAAGGACAAGTCTTGTTTGGTTTCTTTATTAAACAAAAATCGTCACTGAATTGGATTATAATGTTAGTTTATTTCTTTCTTAATCTACTTTCAGGCGTATAATTTGTATTACCACTACATATAAATACGTATACGTATACGAGAAATTTGTTATTTTTTTTTGCTATGTTCTTCACAGGCATTATTTTGTCATATATATTTTAAATAAGCTGTAAAAGCTTTTTAGCTATGTAAATTACTATTATACTTTATAGCAATATAACTGTACTTATAGCATTATAGCCCCTAATTTAGCATTTGTGAAAGCTAAAATCATTCCCCACTTTGGTCAGCGTGACATGTTTTTGTTAGTCATTTGGACGTCATTTTGACTTTTTAGCATTTATAGCAATGCTATTTAGCCCAGAAAAACTGATCAGCGTAACCAAATTTTTGACAAAAAATGTTACTTGGGATGTTATTGTTATAATACTATATGGCACGTTTACATGTGTTATAATATTGTTATGTTATTATGTCGATTATGTTGTTATAATGACGATTTGGGAATCCATACCTTCAACGACTTTGAAAAATTTATCAAATTCAATGAATCAGAGGTGTATCGCTCTAATAAAATCAAATGGCGGTCCAACAAAATATTAATATTAAAGATAGAATTTCTATAAATCAGTAAAAAACAAAAAAAAAAAATTAAATAATGAATGAGTCAAACAATAATTAATTCCAATCAACGTATTTTGAATATTTTGGCATTTTTCGGGTTTTCTCCCTAAATTGCAGGTACATTTTTTTTTTTTTTTCAAAAAATTAGGTCATAGATGTATTTAAAATGAAACAATAAGTCAATATTTATATATATATATATATATATATATATATATATATATATATATATATATATATATATATATATATACGAGGGCGGATTGAAAATGAAGCTACCTAAGTAGGAAAACAAAATTTTTTTTGGCCAAAACCCATTTATTTCTCAACATAGTCTCCATTTAATTCGACACACTTAGTAAGACGATATTCCAACTTTTTTATACCATCTGAATAATACGATTTCGGGAACCCCTCAAAATACGCGTTAGTTTCGATAATCACTTCTTCGTTTGAGATGAATGTTTGTCCTGCGAGCCATTTTTTCAAGTTTGGAAACAGGAAAAAGTCACTAGGAGCTAAATCTGGACTATAAGGTGGATGATCAACCAATTCGAAGTGTATTTCACGTAATTTTAGCATCGTATCTAATGCTGTGTGAACCGGTGCGTTGTCTTGAGAAAGAGCACTTTTTTCTTCTTTAAATGTGGTCGTTTTTCCTTGATTGCATCAACCAATTGATCCAATAATGCACGATAATACTTTCCTGTGATTGTGGATCCTTTTTCAAGATAATCGATGAGCAATATTCCGTGTGCATCCCAAAATATAGTGGCCATAACCTTGCCAGCCGATTTCACTGTCTTTGCCTTCTTCGGAGCACTTCCACCAGCTTCCACCCATTGTTTCGATTGATTTTTGGTTTCAGGTGTGTAGTGGTGTACCCACGTTTCATCAACAGTAATTTGCGCTTTATCATGTCCAAACACCGCTGTGAAGTGGTCTGTCGAACTCGTTTTTGTTCGACACTGAGCAAACGCGGCACCCATCTTGCCGATAGCTTTTTCGTATGCAAATGTTCATGCAAAATGTTGAACACACGTTCATATGATATGTTTACCATTTCAACAATCTCACGCAACATGACTCGGCGATCATTCATAACGATATCGAGGAGTTTCTTGATATTTTCTTCAGTAACCACCTCTTTTGGCCTTCCTGTTGATGGTATTGTTGCAGTGCTTCTTCGGCCGCGTTTAAATTCAGCAATCAAATATTTTACCATGTAATCTGACGGAGCAGACTCACCGTAATGTTTATCGAGCTTTTCTTTTGTCTCTTTCGCCGTTTTCCCTTTCAAATAATAGTGTTTAATCACTGCACGAAATTCGTTTTTTCCATTTTTCAAGAAACACAAAAGTTGCTTATTTCAAACGACTACAACAAATAAACTAATCGATGAATTTGGGTGAAATTTTAACAGCTGACGTTTGACAGATCGCAATTTCTAAAAAACAAAATTTTTTGTGTTTGTGCTGCCATCTAGCGCTAGGTAGCTTCATTTTCAATCCGCCCTCGTATATATATATATATATATATATATATATATATATATATATATATATATATATATATATAAATATATATGAGTAATTTCATTTTTGAGCAGCAGTGACTGAACTTCATGATTTTTGATTTGTTTAGGTTTTGGTGTACTTATAGTAGTTAAAAAAATAAAACACCATTTTTTTTTTTTTTTTTGATATAGGGTGTGTATTGCGCACAGGATGGTCCCAAAGTTTTGCAAGAATAGTGAAAAACGCCATTTGGAGTAAATTTCAAAGGCAAATTTATGAATTAAAAAATTAATCGATTTTAAAATTTTTTTTTGCGTTAGTTAGAGTGAATATCGAAATTATAAATTCTTATAAAATTATAATCAAAATTAAATTTTTTTGATCCGATATATAACGGTAAAATATTAAATGAGATATTAAACTAAATAGTTTTTTTTAATTTTTTTTTGCTCAAAATAAAGCTTAACTAATTAGCTTTTACATACTCAAATATGGCACTAGCGTTATTTTTGATTTTTAAACTACACTAATTCAAACGTAAGGCATTCTTATAATAAATACTCAACGTAAGTAAAATATGAATGAATCTCGTTTCAAGAAAGTTTTTGATTTCACTTCTTCGCAATTTGCGACCATGTCGAAGAAAAACAAAGCAAAATTGGCGAAATAGTTAGACGGTAGAATAAGGATTAAAACAATAAAAATGTATGGTTCAATTTATAAATTTAATTTGAAATATAATGTTCACTAACGATTTGTGAATTTGAAAATGATTTAATTACAAATTTATTTTTTGCCTTAGGTATAAAACAAGTGAGTAATAAAAAAAATATTATTTGTGAATATATAACAAAATTGTTTCTGAATTTTTATTAAAATTTTAACTTAGAGGAGTGTATTCTTGATAATGTCTTCATATTATCATTGCTGTAAACTTAGTGCAAAGTGAAATAATAAGTTGAGAGCTGTTAGTGAGTACGCTAGAGAAAGGATTTTGTATTTGAAACCAGCTCAAGAATTAAATAATAAATTATACATTTGTAATACTTGTTACATAAACCTAGGAAAAATAAAATTGTGGATTCAACAAGCACTGCAGATAAAAATGAACAAACGATCGAACATCCGATAGGTGGAAACTGCCCAGCAGATTTTAATTTAGTAGATACAGAAATAAGGAAAGTAGAATGGCTTGAATTAATTGAATGTATCAACCAACATGTACAACCTCATATGATCGAGCAGTTCTCACCAATAAAAAGAAAATTATGTGAGAAGGCCAGATACCTTAAACGAAAATCAAGTGAAATTTCGACAGCGATTTATAAGCAGTTAAATTACCACGAGGATCCAACGTGCTCCGAAAAGGAAAAGAAGATTTCGTTTTATGAAGAGATTATGAATAATTTCAAATACCAGGGGGCCTATTCTCGAATTTCACATCCATTTTCCACATGTGGACATCTGTCAAAGTTCACAAAAAAAATTTCGAAAATTGTAATTCGTGTATAAAACACATGCGGCATTGACATTTTCCTATATGGGGAATTTTTCCACATGCTTATACCCATTCGGAAATATTTCGATGTGGAATTCGAGAATAGGGCCCCAGTTCGATGAAGAAGATTATGAAGACACGAAGAAATTATTAATATTACTACCAAAGCAGGTATATCATGAAATTCAAGATTATTTTAAAGAGGGTGCTACCCGTTATTTAATTGATCGCTGCAAAGATCTTTAAAGACATAATTGTACGTTCTCTTCAATAACTAAAATCAGTATCCCTAAAAATAAGATATCAGATACTGTACGGAGCTTAGTAGAATCGTTTTTTGAGGATGATGAAATAAGTGGAATGATGCCGATCGCGTTTAAATCTCGTCACTCGTTTAAAGATTACAAAATATAATTTCGTTCGTTATGTGTGATGATGAACAAATACAATAATGTTACATTAAAAAGTGTAAAGTTTGCTCTAAAAATTTGGAAGAACTTGAAGAATTGTTGCGTTAATGCTTTAATAACAGTGATGTGTCAAAAATTAAGTATAATCAATGACCGTTCAAAGATGCAGTTTGGTTACATTAGAAGACCAAATGACAAAGTTTACAGAAAAATTTATTCATAATTTAACCAAGTTAATGGTCACCTCATCATTTTATATCGAAAGAGCAATCAAAAAAGGGGATATGCATGTACAATGTGATTTTGTGGAAAATTATGCTTTTATCGTACAAGATTCAGTGCAAGGTTATAACTGGAATAATGCACAAGCGACCATTCATCCGTTCGTTATTTATTACAAGGGTCCTGAGAGCAGTTCAGTGAAACATGCTATTTTTATTATTATTTGAAATTGTATGGAACACGATAGCATCGCAGAGATGTATCAAAAATAAAATGATTCAATTTATAACAAAAGTAATAACATCGAACATCAAAAAGATTTTCTATATGTCTGACGGAATATAAAAATAATTTAATTAATCTAAGTCATCAAAAATAAGATTTTAACATCGCAGCTGAGTGGCATTTTCATGCTACCAGTCACGGCAAAGGGGCGTGTGATGGTGTTGGTGGAACATTTAAAAGAGGTGCCTATCGCTACAGTTTAACAAAGGGATCAATTCAAACTCCACAACAGCTCTACGAATGGAGTAGATCATGGAAATCAACAATGCATTTTGAATATGCAACGAAAGCAGAGTATGATGAAGTCAAATTACACTTGAAAAGTCGTTATCAAAACTCAATCGCTATAAAGGGAACCTAACTAATTTCATTTCTTATTTTATTTACGTTGAAAAATTAAGAAAATTAAAAACGGGGAAAAATATAAAAGTGTACCATACGATTAGAATGCCTTACCTTTGAATTAGTGTAGTTTAAAAATAAAAAAATGACACAAGATCCATATTTGAGTAAGTAAAAGCTAATTATTTAAGCTTTATTTCGAGCAAAAAAAAAAAAATTGGGGTATATATTGGCTCCAAAAAATTTAATTTTGATTATAATTATAATTCAGATATTCATTCTAATTAACACAAAAAAAATTTTAAAATCGAATAACTTTCTTATTCATAAATTTGCCTTTGAAATTTACTCCAAATGGCGTTTTCACTATTTTTGCAAAACTTTGGGACCATCCTGTGCGCAATACCCACCCTATATCAACAAAATAAGAAATATGTATGTTATTTTTATCTCTCGAAATGAGATTCAAAAATGATTTTTAGATGATGTTCTGAAATATGGTCAAGTAGGAAGGAACTTGGCGATTTCTTATCCGATTTTGATGAAATTCAGCATGAACGATGGAAATGGAATTCTAAATATATATATATATATATATATATATATATATATATATATATATATATATATATATATATATATATATATATATATATATATATATATATATATATATATATATGGTCAAGTTTCAGTTCACCTCAGCAATAGTTCGAATCTTATCTCATTAATCGAGCTTTTATGGTTGCAATATGTAAATCACTAAGCACACGATTTAATATGGAATATGGGGCTCCCAAGGTTCAGTTCTTGGCCCTATTTTATTTTTAGTTGACATCAATTCAATTTTTAACTTAACCTTAAATGGTAAAATTATTGGTTTTGCTGACGAAATTGCTATAAGTTACTATGATTTGACTGCTACTTGTTTAACGTATATTTTAACTCAGACATCAAAATTCTACGCACATGGCTTGATAATCACTCTTTCTTATTAAGTGGAAAAACTAAGGAAATGGTCTTCAACTTGAGTGGTGTTTCTAAAATTGGAAATGCGGGTCCTTAAATTGAAAATTACATACTAAAAACAGTCAAAAATCAAGTTAATTCTGTGTTAAGGGCTTTTTATAGAGCGTATTTTGATGCAATAGAACCGTTACATATTTTGCAAAATTATATAATTATGAAGATTATTTTTTTTTGCGAAGAAGTCAGCGCTGTTAGTTACTATTTTCTAAATTCTTCTTCTTACTCTTCGGTCTAAAAAGACCAAAGTATTGAAATTCTGTCAAAAATGTTCAAAAATTTGGTTGGTCCAAAACCACATTTCCCGAGTCTAAAATAGCAAAAAAAAAAATGTCCGTTCGTCTGTCTATCTGGACGTCTGGATGTCTGAATGTCCGTACCGATGGTATCTGGAGAACGGCTTGTCCGATCTAGGATTTTTTTTTCACCAATCTGTTTTTATGGTCAAGGCGGAGATTTGAAAAGCTTTTGGAAGCTGTACGTCAAGAGAGTCGGATACCTGCCTTAAGAATTGACCCAAAACACCTGGTTATAGGGTACCTGGTTTGAATATTGAATTGGGCATTGAGTTTGGGCTTGAGTTGAAGGTAAAGTTAGGGGTCAATTTGCGGGTTGAGTTGAACTTGAGTTAGAGTTAAGTTGGGGTTGGATTAAGATATAGTGAGCAGTTGACCAATTTTTTATATATACTGGTTTGAGGATTGAATTGAAAGAGAGTTTGTGGTTGAGTTGAGGGTGGGTTTGGAGGCACGATTCACAGTAACCTAAATAGACAATATTATCGAAGCTATATTGACATATTCCTCACAACATTATCTAAAAATAATTTTTGGCACACATTTCCTTTTATTCGTTTACTTCAAAATTCATCAACCCCATTTTCAACGCACATGTCAAATTTGATCATAATCGGTTAAGGAATAGACAAGCTCCATCCTAATTGGCCATTTATAAAATTTGCTGAGGGTTCAATTTGGAATGTAAAAAGTTCAATTTGAAGTGTTAAAGGATCAATTCGAAGTGTAAAAGCTGTATGATGATGTTATTAAGGTACGCCGATATGTTTGTCAGATATTGTAATGTTATGATGGTATGATAGAATAATGGTTTGACGGAACGAAAGTATAACGGTATGATGGTATGATTGTGAGAGATTATGATGATATAGTGGTACGATGGATTGATGTTATTGTATGATGGTGTGATAGTATGATTTTACATATCATACAAAGTACGTTCGTATGACTTTATGATGTTTTAATGGTATAGTTTCATGACGGTATGATGGTGTAATGGAATAATTGTATGGTGGAATGATTGTTTAAGGTTATGATGGTACGACGGTACGTATACTGGTATAATTGTATGTTGCTATTATGGTACGACGGTGAGTAGGGTTTGAGTTCAAATTGAGTTCGATTTGAAAGAGAAGTTCGGTTAGGGATTAATTTGAGGTCGAGTTTAGGGTTTAATGGGAGGTTAAATTGAGTTAATTTTGGGATTTGGTTGGAAAATAATTGTGGAGTTCAGCACAGGGTTGAGATTTGGGTCGTGTCAAGTTGAGTTGACGTAGAATTAGGATTTAGTTTAAGGGTTGATTTGGAGTTAGGTAAAGTATTGATTTGAAAGTTGATTAAGGGTTAATTTGTTGATTTCATTAATAGCTGCATTTAGGATTGTATTGCGATTGAAATAGAGGTTGCATTGTAAATTGAGTTGTAGGTCAACTGATCACCTCATGAGATTTCAGCCCTTTATATTTTCTTTTTATAATTATTGTAATATTTTGAAGAATTGCATTTTTTTTTATTAAATTTAACTTTTAATCCTGTAGAGTTTGCATTTAATGGTTTTAATGTATAATAGATGTCACTATATTGAATAAAAAGTTATGTTGGTAGTTTGAAAACCTAACGCATGGTAGACGAAGCGCGACGGTAGAAGAAATAATTAAAGAGAGAGTTTTGTTTTATTTATTTTAATAATCTTTTAAAATCAAACCGACGTTACGACATCTTCAGAAGTGGGATACGAAGGAGATTTGGATGCGATAAAGTGTTGACGAATATAGCTGTGGGATATCAGTTTTATTTAAAATAATCGAAAAATAATAATTTGTGAAAAAAAAACATGAATTCATCGGACGAAAAGATGGATGAATTAAGCGTACACGAATTGCGAGCCTTATTGAAAAGTAAGAACCTTTCAACGAGCGGAAATAAGAAGGTGTTACTAAAACGATTGGCACAGAACGATAATTCGGAAAACGAAACGTCACAACTGAAAATACACAATGGTTATGGATCTAAAAGTGAGGTGGACGAACTTTCACCTAATACAAGTAAAGTGTTGAATTTTACTAGCGGCTATGCGGATTTGAAACGAGAACGAGAATTAATTGATCGAGAAAGGAATTTAATTACGAAAGAACGTGAATTACTAGAGTTAGAACGAAAGTTGTTGATTGAGAAAAAGGAACCTCAAAGATCGGTATTATCTACCAAAGAAGTGATCGACATTATACCTGAATTCGAGCCAGGTAACGCAAAGTCCTTGTCATCGGTACAATGGATTAATCGAATCGAATCGTTAAAAGAAATCTATAAAATCGACGATAGATTATTAATGTTAGCGATTCCATCAAAATTATCATACACTGCAAGAATGTGGTTTATGACATTCCAAGACAAGTATTATGATTTCGAGAATTTTAAAAATAAGTTTTTGGAGAATTTCAAAACAAACATTAGTGAAGTGGAAATACATGACCAATTAAGAAACTCTATAAGACGTAAAGACCAAGATTTATTGGAATATTATTACGAGATGATTACGATTAGTGACAAAGTTAATATATCAAAGGAAGCCGTGATTAAATATATAATTCTGGGAATAAACGAAGTGAATTTGTCGAATTCACTACGTACACATAAAATCGCAACGTTCGATGAATTAAAAGATCGTATCGAATGGTATAATAGTATGCAGCCAGTGCGAACGAGAAATCAACTGCAAGCTAGCCATTATACTAAGGATTCATCAACGAAAGAAAATATTAACTCGATGCCAACGGTGAATACGTCTACAGCAAAAGTGAATAATAAACCAAAACGATTTAATCAATACGATTCAAAACGCTGTTTTAATTGTGGGGAAATCGGGCACTTTTCGACACAATGCACAAAGCCTCAACGACGAGAAAGATGTAGCAGTTGCAATAAAGTACATCCAAAAGGTGGCCCTACAAATTGTCAACAAGACATTCAAAAAATTTATCTTATTAAACATGACGAATTTTCGGTGGATATGGTAATCCAATTTCCAAATAATACATCATACGAAGTCAAAGCGATCATCGATACGGGAAGCCCAATTAATATCATGAAGCGAGGAATTGTTCCTGAGGGAATAATAATTGAAAGGAACGACGGAAATCAATTCAAAAATACAAATTTGCGGAATATTGGAGTTGAATTGTAAAATTAATTTTAATAATTTTAACATTAAGTTTTATATTATACCGGACGAAACAATGGGTTATGATTGCTTGATCGGTCGCGAATTTATTACAAGTCCAATGGTAAGTTGTAACATATTAACTAATTTGGGTGGTGGTTCGATAAGCGTTTGTCCGAGTGAAAAAGTGGAACAGACATTGCGATGCAATTTGTTTGACGAGTTCTTAAATATTGAGTATTTTTCAGACGATGACTTAGAATTAGAATCGAATCATGACTATAGAATAGGTCCATTATATGACGATAAAACGAAAGAATATTTAGTTCAGGATAGATTCAATAAATTGTTAAATGATTTTGAGAATCGACCGATTAAAACAACACCGGAAACCAAATACGAACTTAAAATTGTTCTTAATAGTGATAAGACCATCCACTCAGTTCCGAAACGACTTTCAATGCATGAACGTCAATTAGTGCGCGAAATGATTGACGATTTACTTGATCGTGGCATAATACGACCAAGTACAAGCGATTTTGCTAGTAGAATCGTACTGGTAAAGAAAAGGAACGGTTCTCAGCGTATGTGCATCGATTACCGCGAACTTAATAAAATAACAATAAAGGAAAGATTTCCTTTACCATTAATAGACGACTGCATAGAAAAACTGCGAGGAAAGAAAGTGTTTTCACTAATAGACTTCGAAGTGGATTTCACCACATACCGATAAACGAAGACTCTGTGAAATATACTGCGTTTGTTACGCCGGACGGGCAGTATGAATATCTAAAAATGCCCTTCGGATTAAGTAATGCGCCTTCAGTGTTTCAGCGGTTTGTAGTAATAATTTTTAGACAATTAATCGAATCAGGTGACGTAATAATTTACATTGACGATATCCTGGTGGCTACGGACACAATAGAAAAGCATTTTAAAATACTCACAAAGGTGTTTGACATATTGTATGCGAATTGTTTAAAGATTCAACCTGCTAAATGTAGTTTTCTTCGAGACAAAATCGATTACTTAGGATACGAAATTGGTCAAGATGAAATTCGCCCGACGTCGCGACATCTTGATGCAATTCAAAATTACCCATTACCTAAGAATGTTCACGAACTGCACCGTTTTATCGGTTTAACGAGCTTCTTTAGACGATTTATACAAAATTATTCGATATTAGCTAAACCCTTATACGATTTGTTAAAAAAAAATGCTGATTATAAATTTGATAAGGTTGAGGCAGACGCATTTCAATTGTTAAAGTCTAAATTGACATCCTCACCAACTCTGAGTTTATATAATCCTAACGCAGCTACCGAATTACATACGGACGCTAGTCAAATAGGTTTTGGTGCTATCTTACTACAGCGTCAAGCAGATGGATATCTCCATCCAGTTTTATTTTATAGCAAACGAACGACCGAAACGGAAGCACGTTATCACTCATACGAATTAGAAACGCTTGCTATCATCTATCCACTGCAACGTTTTCATGTATACGTACACGGAATTCATATCAAATTAGTAACTGATTGTAATTCATTAAAATTGACGTTGGAAAAAAAAGATACGAATAATCGAATCATGCGATGGGCTCTGTTATTGGAAAACTATGATTACGAGATCGTGCATCGTGGTAATAACAGAATGCGACATGTTGATGCGCTTAGTCGTGCACCAAATATATTAATGTTGGAATGCAACCTTTCAAGAAATCTGGCGCATTTTCAGTTGACGGACAACGCCATCAAAATAATTTACGATGACCTAAACGAAAACGGAGAGAATAAATTCTATGAGCTGAGAGAAAATCTGGTGTATAGAAAATACAAGAACAGGCTATTGTTCTTGGTGCCTCAGGTTTTTGTCGATGAAATAATAAGACAACACCATAATATCGGACACGTAGGTGTTAATAAAACCGTCGAAATGATTAGACGTAATTATTGGTTTACGAATATGGTGGAAAGAATTAACGAATTTATTAAAAAATGTATGAAATGTCTCATTTACGAACCGAAAGCGCATAGAGAGGGTTTTCTCCATATATACGATAAATATGACAGGCCATTTCACACGATCCATGTGGATCATGAAGGTCCATTAGAAATGACCAGGCGAGGTTACAGGTATATTTTTGCGGTAGTTGACGGTTTTAGTAAATTTACGAAACTGTACCCGACAAAGACGACGAATACAACCGAAGTTGTCAAGCATTTAAAATCTTACTTTAATCAGTTCAGCGTTCCTTTACGGATAGTATCAGATCGGGGTACATGTTTCACCTCACATAATTTCAAGACGTTTATAAATGAGTTGAATGCTCAACATGTGTTGACCGCTACGAGTTCTCCTCAATCAAACAGTCAGGTCGAACGAATTAATCGTACATTTAAACCGATACTTTCGAAAATTGTTGATTCTGACCCTAATAAAAGTTGGGACACTGTCCTTAACGATACGGAAGTTGTAATAAACAATACGCAGAACCGAACTATAGGAACTACACCTTCGATTGCACTTTTTGGCGTTAATCAAATTAAGTCAAATGATGTTCTGAAGCAATTTATTAATTCTCAGAATGAGAATACGAGTAGAAATCTAAACGAAATAAGAGACAGTATTGCAAAATGTACGCGAACGAACCAAGAGAAAAATAAACTTTATTTCGACAAGAAACATATAGACGCATATAAGTATGAAGTCGGTGATTATGTCTTTATACGAAACGTTGTAAACGAGCCGGGAATTAATCATAAGCTTTTACCCAGATTCAAGGGACCATACATTGTTACTCGTAAATTGTTAGGCGAACGATATATAGTTGAAGATGTTCCTGGACAACGCTTGTCGAACAAACCCTTTCATGGTGTCTTTGCGGCTTTTAATATGAAGCCTTGTAATTGGGATAAGCAATCAAAGTCGATTGAAGAGTCAGGTATAGCCGAATTGTAGAGTTTGCATTTAATTGTTTTAATGTATAATAGATGTCACTATATTGAATAAAAAGTTATGTTGGTAGTTTGAAAACCTAACGCATGGTAGACGAAGCGCGACGGTAGAAGAAATAATGAAAGAGAGAGTT
Organism: Tipula vernalis; assembly: GCA_958295665.1. Taxonomy (NCBI): domain Eukaryota; kingdom Metazoa; phylum Arthropoda; class Insecta; order Diptera; family Tipulidae; genus Tipula; species Tipula vernalis. Next base: position 178,431,113 of record OY282560.1, on the reverse strand, counting down.
TTGTTTTATTTATTTTAATAATCTTTTAAAATCAAACCGACGTTACGACAATCCTATATGTATGGATAATCTAAGCTGTCTATTAGTCAAAGGGTGCGTCCGAAATGGAAAAGGTGCATTTAGCGAAGACACATTTCAAAAAACTACAAGCGATGTAGTTTTTATGAGCATTTTTAACATGTTGTTTGATATCAATTTATATTTAAATTAATCATAATTATCGATTTATCAATTCAGAGTTGTCGAAATTCAACTAATTTAATGATTATAGAGAAATTTAATTTTATGAAAAAATGCGCATTTTAAAAAATGTGTGTAAACAAACAAAATGAGTTACATAAAACCATCTTATTCCAAATTTAACATTTATCTTCGTTCCAAATATTCTAGATATTTTCAATATCTCGGATATTGAATGAAGTTAGGGAACACATTTAGTAAAGTATACCATTTAAAAAAATCATTTTTTAAAAAGTAAAATTAACCCATCGGAATAAAATAAAGCTGTAACACCGACCAAAAATTAGCATTAGCGCTCGCAGAACGACTGAAATGTGGTATAGTGGCAATTTTTTGAAGTCGTGAAGCCGATAAATATTTTGTCTAAAATCACGGTTCCAATCGTCAATTAAGGGTAAACTACATTTTGAGTTTGAGTCTTGGCCTAGAAGACCTTATTATTTGACAGCAAATACCTTATTATGGTTCGAGTCTTGGGTTAAAAACCACACATTTTATTTTGTATATTTATGTACTAAAATAAATTTGGAAATCTCAGTATGCGTATTATTTCTTAGATAGATTGGAACCATCTGGTTTTATAAAAATTAACTATATTTTGACATTTGCTTGTAAATATTGATTTATAATCAAATGCCTACTTTAATAATTTATATATTCTATATCTCGATATCACCTGTAGAATTTAATATCCGAACATATTCCCATCAATTATGCAGGTAATGCTAATTATAAACGTGTTGAAATATTCTGGAAAATGGACATTTCCTTTCTAATTTTAATATTAAATCTCTATTAAACAGAAACGAAAATTTAAATTCGGGAAAATGACAATTTACTTTCCTTATCCAGAATTTTGTATTGAAATATTTTGGAAAAGGGGGAATTTACAGCTCTTTCTTGTAATATAATCTGATCTCTTGAAGATAACCATGTCCATCATTTTCATCATGATAACCACCAACATCATCTCTATCTCCATGATAATCACAGCCACAACAATAATCATCACCATCATCATCTCAATCACCATCTTCATCACCATCATCATCTCAATCCCCATCTTCATTAACATGACCATAACCATCATTAATCACCATTATTTCCATCAAAGGCCATGCCCGAATACCGTAAACATATTCACACGTCATAATTTTTGACATAAAACACACTCATCCAAATTATTACAGTCGTTCCCTATGATACATTTTGACAGATCCATGTAAAATATTTTACTAGTGAATGTGATTTGAACATTTTATTAGCAACAGCAACCAATAAGAACGAGAACATATTATTTAACAATGAATTGATTATTAGCAGCTCCCACGATTCTATGTCTTGTCCCACTGGCAAGCCACAAAAAGCCATGAGTTGTAATTACGGCTGCCATCCATGCGTTTTGCGTAGTAAAAAATATGTGATTTCGTGAAACGAGTTTCCAGAAATCCTTACGTCTTTCTTCATTTCCTCATCATTATAGGACAATATTTCACCAGTAATCGGGTTGTGGAATCGCGGAGTACAAATTATTATTAAATTTGGGCAGTAAAACAAGTGAGTACAGCCTTCATCTCATCATGTTTCAATAAAAGATAACCGTAATGTAATAACGGGCACAACCATACCCATGCCATTACTATTACAATATCCAGTGTCATCGTCGGCAGCATCGTCATCACCTTCATTTACATTACCTTCATCTTTATCGTCATCCAACCGGAATTTGATTCAAAAAAAGAAAAAAAGCAGCGGTACTAGTATTAACAAACAAAAGTTACCTGTTGTCACAAATGGAACTGGGTCTTCATCAAATACTCGGTCAAAAGATTAAATTAATGATAATACTGTTACCATTGATGCAAATAATATTACCAGTAAGTTAGTAGCTGATATATCGCCGCAGTCAAAATGCAACAACAACAAAAACAATTCGCCGTCGGAATTCAACAACGGAATCTGAACTTATGGAGTATATCAAGGGTAAATTTGATATTCACGATTTTCGTTGCCTTAAACTAAAGCATCGGTTTGAAATGGAGTATATGCTTCATTTAAAGTAAATACTCCAGCAAACATGGCGGACAGATTGTTGGATGGAAATATGTGGCCAGTGGGTATACTGGTTAAAGAGTTTGTGAATCCGGATATTTATCGCTAATTTTTTCAACGGACCCGTCGCATACAGTCTCCAGTTTAGTAATAATGGTGACGAAGAAGTGGGTAATTATACGATTAAAGACAAATATTGATTTAATATTTATTACCATAACACGGGCGGAATGATCACAAAAGTGGATAAATTTTTTACATCGGTGATGGAAGAAGATTATGACATCATTAGTCATAACTGAGACATGGCTGGTTCCTGCTATAAAGAATGAGGAATTTTTTCCTGCATATTATATAGATTTCTGCAGAGATCGGCACGAAACTATAGAGTGTCTGGATGTTGGTGATGGTCTATTAATAGCTTTAATAAATCAGTATACAAATTAATATTGCATCCGGCGAAATGGAAATCCATTTAGTAAAGGTAAATATGGCCAAAGGAAATCTTTTCGTTTGTGCTACTCTCGTTTGTGTGTGTTCCCGGGAAATCTACAACCTTAATGAATTTATCGATTGTATAATTGGAAATAAGATACAACCCAAAATGGAAGAAAATGACAGTTTGTGCATCGTGGGTGATTTTAACTTTCCAAACTTAAATTGGAAACGAATTGTCGGAATACTTACACCGTTTGGTAACACTGCCAATACCTCTTTGGTGATAGATTCATTTTTTGAAATAGGTCTAAGGCAACATAATGAAGTGCACAATCAGAATGGCTCAATTTTTGGATCTTGTTTTCACTGACGATATTTTACATCCATCAGTGCAATCTTGTGAAAACCTGGCTCGCTCATTAAGTATTCATCATACACCGTTGTTAATTAAGTTAAGTTTTCAATGTTTCGATTATTATGTTCCAAATGTTAATAGTTTAATCTTTGATTTTAGAAATGGTGATTATGACGCTCTAAATGGATATCTTGAAAATATTTCCGGGGATTTCCTTCAATGTTTCACGGTATTTCTTCTTTTACGGGGGAACAAATTAAAACGGCTTTACTTGAACTTAATACTAAAATGTCTATGGGCCTGGATTTTATTCCCTCATTACTCTTAAATAACTGCGCCGAAGCTTTAAGTGGCCATTTAGCACATTTATTTAATTACAACCTTAGGCAAGGTATTTTTCCCCCTTCGTATGTAACGCCCAGTATTTATATCGGGAAATAAAAATTCAGTTGAGAATTATAAAGGAATAGCTATTTTATCTGCTATCCTTAAACTTTATGAAAAACTGGTAAAGGCTTGTATTTATCTTAATATTAAAAACTTAATTGTTCCCCTACATTACGTTTTTTTTTCTGCTAATCTTGCGGTATTTTTTAATTATGCAATATCCTGTTTAGAAAAAGATGCCCAAGTTGACACTATCTATATAGAATCCAGCAAGGCAATCAGAAATTATTAATTGATAAATTGATTAAAGTGAATTCTAATTTTATTCCTATAAATTATTCTGAAAAGTTTACAGTCTCATCTGGTGTTCCTCAGGGCAGTGATTTAGGTCTATTATTATTTATTCTGTTTGTTAATGATATCGTTAAATGTTTCAAGTTTTGTAAGCGTCTGTTATATGCAGATGACCTTAAAATTTACGCTAATATCCAAAATGGTGCAGACGTTTTATTGGTATAACAGGACCTTAATTGGTTCACTGCCGAAAATCATTTAGCTCTCAATATCTCCAAATGTAGTGTATAGCTCAGTACAGTTTACAAAACGTGGAAATAGATGCTATGCTGGCTCGATGCTTGGTTTCGTAAAGATAAATGCTCGTCAATTTTCTGTCCCATACACTCTCAAGACATTACATACTGCTTTTGTTAGGCCTAATAGTGATCATATTGAGGGGATTCACAAAAGTTCATAATATTTGTCCTCCGAAGACTTCCGGGGTCAACTTGAGGATTTAGTTTACCTTATTATGCCGGTCGTTTTACACTTTTGAACATTCGTAGTCTTGAATTCAGATGGGAGATGATTCATGTAGTATTTGTTGTTCGGGATGTAATTTGTGCTAAGATTTATTGCCCGGTATTGCTTGACTTATATTCATTTTACGTTCCTAAGAGAATTCTTCGTCCACGACAGTTAAGATTGAGTATTGCTTTTCATCGTAAGAATTATGGAATTGATGAATATTCAGAACTTTTCAATTTTAACATTGCAAGAGATCTTTATAAGAGTTGTATTCGAAATAATAATTTGTAACACTTTTTTATATACAAAATTATTGGTATTGTAACCTATGCTATTTGTTAGTGCTGGCAAATAAATAAATAAAAAAAAATTAAAAATGTCTGTGAAGGTGTCACTTATTATTATTATTATTATTATTGGGGGGGCCATGCGGGCGATCAGCCACTTCGCACTGCGACCTAAAAGATCTATTGTGCTGGCCCCTGCTTAATTATCCGTCCAGTCAATATTCAGGTTCTTAATGAACCTGACAATACTGCCTCCCGGTAAGTGATACATACTATCTGGGCATATTGCTCTCCCTCCTAGATGTTTACTACAGCATGTAGTTCCGCTAGAAATACGGTAGCATTGGAGCTCAAGGACCTCGAGAGGGTTGTGCCACTCCCGTATATTCCTACTCCTGCCCCGTATTCCGTTTGATTTTACTCTTACGAGTTGCTGGGAATTGCAAGTCACCTGTAGGTCACCCAGCTTTACTACAGGAAGGCTAAAAATAAAACTGGAGGGTGCCTGGTATCCAGAGTCCGCATATTTTGGGCTGATTAACCTATCAGCCATTCATCTTTCGGCATATGCTGTTCCACCTTAGATTAGGGTTTCTTGTCAAGGTTTTCTCCTTTAGCGCCGTACTTTGGCCTGTGCCAAATGGCCTAAAATGTGCCAAGTGGCCTTAGTTACCAGTGGTTGCCACGAGGAGGCAGTACGTACACTTGCGAATTGTGCACAGGTTACCCCTTACACAATTGTACCCATCACGCAGCTGCCTAATGACAAGACCAGAACAGCTAACGTGATGCGCACCCTACTGGAAGGTTACGGAGCTGGTAGATTAATCTACTCAACTTTGATCCCCCCCTCCAATAGACGCCAAACCACCGAAGGTGTCACTTGGACGCGGTAAATGGAATACTAATATGTGAATAAGGTAAATGAATAAACGAGCAGTCTTAGATAGCTACTCAAACGAACTATACGTGTTTACATTCGCATACTCGTTACATGGTTCCGAAACCCGAGTTGATCAAATAAATGGTTTTGAGTATGGTACGTGGTCAAAAAAAAAAACTCCAAATTAAAAAAGTGACGAAAGAAAAAGTGCGATAATAAACGTGTTCAAGGAAATTTTTATTATTATTGAGAACCTTAGTGAGACACTGTTCAATCTTGTGACTGAACATGAGTACAAATTTAATTTAATTTTAAGTAATAAACAAATAAATTATTTTCAGAAAAATCGCATAGTACCGGGTTCGAATCCCGATAGGGGCGGGATGCAAAAGGGATTTTTCATCATCTGATTACGATCGGTGATGACGATGAACACAACTATGACACCCTGTTGAGAGTGCAGAGTCCATCGGCCCACCCACCTATCATGTCAGCACTATAGGTTGGCATGAAGCAATGCAATGTGCAGGTGGTTTATACAAAGCGGGCCTATAGCCGTACGTCCTCGATTTGGCTACTACTGCGTAAAGTAGGACGGTCAAATTAACTGCGAAAGAGTTGGGAGTGCCTTGAGCCCCAGAAAAGAAAATGCATAGGTTGCATAAAGCGAAATATTAATAACGGAAGTATGCATACATACAATTTGTCAACTATGCAAAATAGTTTAGAATGTAAGAATATCCACAACATTATAAAAAAAAAACGCATAGTATTAAGCAGTTTCTAAAAATGTATTTAAACTCGAAATTTATTAAAAAGAATTCAGAATAAACTTAATCACCAAAAGTGTAGTTTCTAATTCTTCATCTAATTAAACCCCACCAGCGGTAATTTAATTAGATAATTTCGCTAATCAAGCAAACGCTTAGCCTTACAATCTAAGCACAAAATTTGTTAGATTAACATTGGTCCTTCGAGCCAGATCTTCATATTAATGCCACTAAATATTGGCAATGGAGGAATATTATAAAACTCAAAATGCTCTTTTTGATCTAATTCAATAAAGCAAAACAAATTATAACAAGGATGGCGAGGGCAGGAAGACAAAGGAATACTTGCAGAAAAGGGTGGCAAGTATCGAAACACTCTGGGAGGAATTCCTCAACACCGATAGACAGATGAACGACGAATTCTTTGATCAGAATCCAGCTCATTCCTATTGGAACGAACTAGATACCGTTAATAAATTTTACGCTAACTATCGAGCTGAGTTAGAAGCTAAATTAAAATCATTAGAAGTACAAGTACGAAGCGATGAATATCTATCGATTAAACCAACAACCAACATGCCCGGATCTTCAGGGGTGTCGCTGACTCTAGAAGACACAATAAATCCTTCTGCTATGCCAATTACCAATACTCATAAGGCAAGCAATACGAGCGAAACTGCATTAAACAACAACGTTGTAGGGAATTCGGCTTTACAACCACGAAAATATAAAGCACAAGACGTAAAAATGCGTTTGTGTTATAGATTAATGGACGAGGCGGAACATCTTTTAGCAGCTGAAAGCAGCCACGATCAACTGCAACACAAGCTGCACCAACTCGATGCGAGGATGACACAAATTGAGCAGGTGCATGAGGAACTATTAGTAGATGCCACGCCTGAAGAAGAAGCTACTAAGCCCTAATTCAAAGAAGACTACTATGCAATTTTAGTCAACAACTTTGAGACTATAAAATCTTGAATAAACCAAAACCAAGGGGTCCAGAAAAACACGAGATCAAACTAAGACTTATTGAAATTCCACACTTTTTTGGTGATCCCCTGCAATGGGCATCCTTCCATGATTTATTTAGAAGGATCATTCATGAAAACGACGATATAATTGACACTGTCACGATGCACCAATTAAAAACCACGGTACTTGGAAGCGCGGGCAAAATAATAAGCCACTTGGAGGCAACGGGTGATAATTATTGTGACGCTTCGAGACCTGAACTCTCCAGTAATTCACTCCGAATCAGCAACAGTAATAAAGTCGTTAAATGACTTACTAACCGAAAACATGTATGCCATCAAAAACTTAGGCATCCTCACAGTATCTTGGAATTACATCATAATTCCAATAATCATGAAAAAATTAGACAATAAGACATCACGATTATTTGAGATGTCTCTTGTGGATCCTAAAGAAATGCCAACAATAGAGGACTTCCTCAGTTTTCTAGAACGCCGATTCCAAGCATTAGAGGCCACTAAACCAAAACCAATAATTCGCAGTCCTGGAGCTTTCGCTCCACAAAAAGTAAGGATCAATACATGTCACACACAAACAAAAAAGACATGTGCGTTGTGTAAGCATGCTCACCATCAACTTTGCAACATGTGTCTTGAGGCGAAACAACATCCATGCCTCTACTCTATCCGATGTTTGGTATGTAAGGGAACTCACAACACATTACTACAAACTAATAATCAACGTGCAATGCTCACCACAAAAAATGAAGACACCCCAAAAAATTAGGCGAACGAAAAATATACAATAACAAATCATCTAGTGAACCAATATGAGCAACCAACTGGCACATTGTTAGCCACGGCAATGATCCAAGTGCAGGCTGGCGACAAAAATCAAAGCTGCTATGAATGCTAATAGATCCTGGGTCACAAATTTCATTTATCACCAAGGAGGCATCTAAGCAAATAAAGCAACCTACCAAGAAAACTCACGTGGATATTGGTGGCATAAACGAGAGTGAAATTACAACCGCCACAAGAATAGTTAGCTTTCGGGTAGCAGCCCGATTTTCGTCAAGTTTCTCCATGAAAATGGAAGCATTGATATTGCCGAAAATAACACGGTCCCTGCCTGAACAACATTTCGACAGTAGAAAGTGGAATCATTTAAATAACCTAATATGGGCCGAACCGAACTATAATCAACCGAACAAAATCGACATCTTATTGGGTGCCGATTACTATCTAAGTATTTTGATGGGCCAGGTTGTAAAAGGAAATCAAGGAGAATCAATCGCACAACAGACAGAACTAGGTTGGATTATATTCGGAAATACCTCAACCAACAAGCCATCCAAGATCGAGTCATTGATCACTTTGACAGACATCGACAACTAATTAAAGAAATTTTGGGAAATAGAAGAAATACAACCCAAGAAACTTTATACAGAAGAAAAAAAGCTGTGTGAAGAACATTACCAGCAGAATTACCGACGAGGCACAGATGGTCGCTACCTAGTACGACTTCCTTTTAAACAAAGCACACCATGGTTCGGTTCATCCAAGCAGAGAGCCTTGGGTAGATTTATTCAACTAGAACGGCGATTGTCACTGGCCAGTGAATTTTCTAAAGATTATCGGGCGTGCATACAAGGATACTACAACCAGGGGCATTTGATTGAGAGTAAGGAACATAACAACAACGAATATTACATTCCTCACCATGCAGTGAGCAAAACTAAAAAACTACAACCAAACTTAGAGTAGTATTCGACGCATCGGCAAAAACGAGCAACAATATCAGCTTAAATGAAATACAATTCGTGGGCCCCAAATTACAAGAGGATCTGATGTCAATTCTACTACGATGGAGAAAATACAAGATAGCATATACAGCGGACATAGAACAAATGTACCGACAAATAAAAGTACATCCCGATGATCAACAGTACCAAAAAATACTATGGAGAACATCCCCTGACCAAACGATAAATTCATATCAGCTAATAACAGTAACGTTTGGGATGGCATCTGCCCCATATATGGCCATCAAGACACTGCAACAGCTGGCGGCCCATGAGGAGAAAAACATCCCAATTGCAGCGAAAATAATTAGGACCGATTTTAACGTAGATGACTTATTATCTGGAAGTAACAACCTGGAGGATGCTCAGGAGGCACAAAACCAATTGATCAGCTTGCTACGAACCGGATGGTTTAATCTGAAAAAATGGAGTTTTATTCATCCTCAACTCATAGAAGGTGTCGATCCAGACTCGAGAGCGTTCGAACCCATTACATTTGACGATGAAGCAGTAAAGACATTAGGATTGATTTGGAATCCAGGCACTGATACATTTGAGTTTAAAGCGAACCTCAACAACAAAATTGGGAAAATTACCAAACGAAAAATGCTGTCTGAGTCATCCAAATTATTTGATCCATTAGAATGACTATCTCCAACCCTGATACAAACCAAAATCTTAATGCAAGCACTTTGGATCTCCGGTTTAAGCTGGGATCAAAACCTGCCAGAAGATATAGAAAATAAATGTCAACAGTATTATATATCCCTTCCAAAACTAGAGGAGATAAAGATTCTAAGGTGGATCCATTTCAACTCAACTCTCCCAGGAGAATTAAATGGATTCTCTGATGCTTCCGAAGTAGCTTACGCAGCAGTGATATACTTCTACAACAGAACTTCAAACAAGGCAACATTGTTAACAGCAAAAACACGAGTAGCTCCAATATCAACCAAGTTAACATTGCCAAAGCTAGAGTTATGCGGAGCAAGTTTACTTGCGAACCAAATGAACAAGGTGCAGCAAGATATGAAATTTGATGAAACACCGAAATATTGTTGGACGGATTCAATGATTGTGCTAGGATGGGTGAAAAACAAGCCTCATAAATTTAAAACATTTGTAGCAAATCGAATGTCGGCTATCCAGAAGATAAATACTCTGTCTCAGTGGTTTTATTTCAAATCATCGCATGTATCGCAGCAAATTAATTAATCAATCACAATTTATGGTGGAACGGCCCTCAGGGAATCTTTGAAAAAGCAATCCAGCTAGCGCCAATTATAGTGGAAGACACACCAGATCAATTGGAATTAAAACAACCCATATTGGGAGCCATGCCAGTAACAACACACGATCTTTTTGATCAATTACTTTTGAAGTACTCAAATTTTAATACCATAAGAAGGGTTATGGTGTATGTGGCGAGATTTATCAATAAATGCCGAAAGATTGTAACCAGCCAAGAAGCTCCCACGGCAGAAGAAATAAAACATGCCACGCAAAGTCTGATCAAAATAGCGCAGATACAACAATTCAAAAACGAAATTCGAGATCTTCTAAATCAGAAAGGAGTAGCAAACACAAGTAAGATTAAATCTTTATCTCCATTCCTACATGACGATGTTTTACGAGTCGGTGGTCGAGTTCAAAATACGAAAAATCATCGACAATAATGAAACAATAAAAGTGATTGGCGAGTCGAAAGTCTGGTGTAAATCAAAAAACAAAGAGTGCTTTGGGACGCAATAGTATATAATGCCGCTGCGAAGACTAGCATCAGAGCACCCTGTATTTTATAGAGCCATAATCAAAAAATCTGAGCTTTTATAAGGGAATTAGAAACGAGGAAAAAACGGAACTTTTCATAGTAAAACACACAAAACATATGCGAAATCACTTTTTTTCCTAAGACAAATTTTTAAATGAAAACGTTACAAATTCTTAATTATGATTTCTGAAATACTTTCATAAATGTTTGAATTTTAACATATATGAATGTCGTTTAAGTAAATCGTTTTCATTTTCTTGTAATAATTGATTTATTTAAACCAAAATATAAAAAAAATTTCATAACAACAGCATTCTGGTCAAATTAAAATAAAAGCTTACTACGATTCGTTTCGTCATTAAGTCAATATACATTACATAGATGGCAGTGATGGCCGTAAACATTTGGAAAAATCGTACCAAAAATGACCACCTGGGGAAATTTCAAGTTCAAAAATTGTAGGAACAGCAAAACAAATTCACAAAATATAGGAACGTGTGATAATTTTGCGATTAAATAATTTTTTTTCGTATTTTTCTGTAACCATTTTAGACATCTTACGTACACTAGTAAAACTAAAGATAAATTTAGCAAGTATTATTTTAATTTGTCAGAGCCAACTTTGATGTATTTTTCAAAATGAAAGTTCGAAAAAATATATTTTAGAAATAATTTAATTTTAATATTTCTGCAATTAATATTTAATTAATACCAATATGGCCTTCTTGTATTTTGTTGTTGAAGATATGTAGAACATTTTTATATAAACATTTTATAATATTTTTACTTTTTTCATTGAAAAACTTGAAGCTAAAAAACAAAATTTTTACTATGGATTCCTATGGAAATCAGTGAAAAGTTATACCACTAAAAAAGCTTCTAAAAATACGTCATTAAGATTATGGCTCTATACTCTAGAAGGCTCTGCTAGCATACGCATTAAGGGAAAAAACAAAGAATGAGCTAGATAGAATGATGAAAATGGGAGTAATTGAGCCTATTTCTGAAGCAACACCAGCTGTCAGTCCAATGCACATAGTAACCAAAAGTGAGAAGCTACGAATTTGTATTCAAATTTAATTTACGCCACTATCCATTGAAGACAGTTGAAGAAATAGCGGCGACCACTACTGGGAGTAATTATTTTACGAAGTTAGACTGCCAAAAAGGTTTTTGGCAGATTAAAGTGTCCATGGGTAAGATATAGGTATTTGCGTCTGGCATTTGGTATTTCATCAGCACCAGAAGTATTTTCTGAGGTAATGAATCGCACACTACAAGGTATAGACAATTGTGAAGTAGCTATGGATGACATATTTATTCATGCGCCTACGAAAGAACAACTACGGAAAATTACGAAAACGGGCTCGTCAAACATTTTATTGGTATGGCCAAGCAAACGACATTAAAAATTATATAGAACGATGTTCAGTGGGTCAAGAGACACAAAAAACGAATCAGCGTGAACTTCGGACATTTTTACATTTCGTGGAGAAGAATTCCTGCTAATAGCGGACCATTACTCGGGATTCATGGATTTTAGAAAACTCCAATCATCTACATTAGCAGAAGTGATTTTGTTATTGCGCCAGTGGTTTTCGGTACATGGAATTCCAGAAATTTTTGAATCAGGCGGGGTACCACAATAAACAGCAGCAAGATTCGAAAGTTTTGGAAAAAACTGGTCTTTTACACACAGAATATCATCACCGTATTATTCTCGGTCAAATGGTTTCGCTGAACGCAACGTACAAACAATGAAAATCGTATTAAAATGATGTTATCTGGATGGTACGGATCCATATGCAGCTTTACTTATGTTACGAAACACACCAAGAAATGATGTGCTAAAATCACCTAATCAACGCTTGTTCAGTCGATGCACAAGAACGCCATTACCAATAGACATCGAAAAACTGAAACCAAAGATTGTAAAAGGTGTGCCTGAAATGGGTAAATGAATAAACGAGCAGTCTTAGATAGATACTCAAACGAACTACACGTGTTTACATTCGCATACTCGTTACAAAAAATTGACTCGTTGGAAAATTTTCTCAAGTAAATGTCACGAATTATTATTTATTACGGTATTATCACAGTATTCGGGCACGATCATTTTAGAATCCAACTTCCATCATACACGAGAAATTTCATCACGATCGGTTAAAAAATAGCCAAGTTACAGTCAAATTTTTCATATTCATAAACTTCATCCAAAAAATAATTTAATAATTTCATTTCCAGTGCACCTATCAACTTTCATCATATCCGGTTAATAAACAGCCAAGTTACAAGCTAATCGACCAATTTCCAAAAATAATTTAAGAATCCCATTTTCAACCCATTACCTGTCAAATTTCATCATAATCGTTTTAAACATGGCCAAGTAACAAGCTAATTTTTCATATTCATAACCTTCATCCAAAAAACGTTTAACCATCGCATTTCCATCGTACCTGTCGAATTTCAAAATCGTATTCAAAATTACCAAGTTTCATTAATTTCATCTGAAAATCATTAAAGAATCCCATTTCCATAGTAGCTACCTGTCGAATTTTATCATAATCGTTTAAGAAATCGTTTAAGAAGCGAGGTTAAAGGATAATTGGTCATATTCCAAAAAGATACGAAAAATAATGCATTACTTACTTATAAAAGTAATGCATTACCTTCAGGTTACAAAAAAAAACACAATAATTTTTTTGAAAAAGTGGCCAATTTAATTTAATCGGCCAAACAGCAAATGTCAGATCTATAGATACCTTTACGAATCTTTAATTCATTTAAAATATGTCCATACAATAATATGTATGTAATAAAAATATTAGAATAATTCTTTATTTCATTTGAAAAGAGAATAAACCGAGAATCCGGTTGTCGGTCGCAACCAAATATAAGTATAACAAAGGCTTAATTTCATTGTTTTTTGTCGCCAATCTATACGACAAAGTTAAGTCAAATGTCAATGTACGGGATTATAATTCCAAAATAAAACTAAAATATGTATTTACTATAAGTTAATTATCTCATAGATCTTTTATACACATGCGGGTTAATAAAATCAAAACTTCAATTATAACAATTATTTATGTATATACACAAAAAACAAAAAAAAAAAATTTAAAATTTTGTGATAATCACTTCAAAGGAAATATACCAATGCCCTGTAATACCAATATTGACCTGGATTTAGTATTAATTCCAATCTTATAATAGTAAGTTGTGAAACTTTCAAAAAAAAAAAAAACTGGTTATGACTTAATTTTTTGTTTTACTTATACTTACATAATTTTTGTTTCGACTTAAGGAAAAACTTAAAATTCTGTTTTATACTAAACTAAATATTGTAACACACCTTAAAACCAATTATGATTGCAATAATAATAGTAATAATAAATTGCAATCAAATTGAATTAGACGTGAAATATTTTTTTTTGACGCCCAAACTGGGGCATTCGATTACATTGTAAATCCGCGCATGTATCCGCCTACTATACATATAAAGTTTTTTTATTTTGTTTTATAAAAGATACAGTTGGTAAATTGGCCTTTCCAAAATCCAACAAAAATGTATTTTGATTTTGATTGATAATAAATATATAGAAATGACCTAGAGCTGATATATTTGACAGGTTGATTGATACCGTGACCTCGATCAAAGTTTATTAAAAGTTTAATTAATTTAATTATTGTATGGTGTAAGAATTAACTAGGATTTTATCAAATCCTACCTAGAAAGACTCCGACCGACTACTATTACATAATGATCTCTAGTTGCGTCTGCCTAGTTATTATGTATGCGGGACAATGTTTACATTGTGTAACGTTTGTCAAACATAAAAACCGTATTCATTTGATAACGAGTGATAAGAAAGAATTGCAATTGTATATTATTTTATTTAATTAAAAATTTTATTTTATTTCATTTCAATTGAATTCAATATACTATGTATACAACTTTTTTGTTTTTGATAAAAAATTGAAATTAAAATTATTATAATTAAATCAACAGGTTATATTTTAGGTTAAGTATTCAATTCAAAAAAAAAAAAAAAAATTTATTGTTATCGTAAAATATTTTGTATTTGTACTCAGCCAAAGTTTAAATATAGCCCACCAATATAATACAATAGGATAATACAAGCACAAATAAATTGTATTTCATTCACAAATAACGACAAATTGAGGTTATCAATTTTTTTATTTATTGATTACGCAGGCGCACACATTTTAAACTAAAATGTTGTTTAAAAAAAAAAAATATGTAGCGAATATAAAAATTCCAATCACACATTTCAAGGATGTTTTCTTGTAATCGCGAGCGCTCACAGACCTCATTACCTCTTGTATGTAATTTGGAATTGGAATTTAAAAAGCAAAAAAAAAAAAAAAAAATCGAAAAATTTACCTCCACAGTCATTCTATGCATATCAATTAGCCAATTAGTTTTGTCACCTTTTTAGATAAAATTGAATATTTAATGATAAGAAAGTTGATTTAAGCTGTACACTGGATTGGGGAGCGTTCGCTTTTTTTTGTTTTTTTTTGTTAATACTCATAAATGTTTTATTAAAATTAAATTAAGAACATAACGTGTACATAGTAAAAGTGTTGGAAATTTTGTAAAATATATTAACACATTGGACGCCAACGAAAGTCACACAATGAAATTATTGCACATGCGATCGATGTAAACTCGTTAAAATCTAATTAATAAAATTAACAAGCAATAAGCTATTGAGCAACAGAAGATTAATGCAATTTTTTTTGTTTTGTATTTTGGCACACTATTATACTGTCACCTGAAAATATGTAACAACAACAACAGAAAAAGCACAAATCGCGAATAAAAATTTTTTCAAGTTGCGAGTCGTGATCCGATTTTAATATTCGTTTGTAACAAAAAAAAATTTGATTCTCTTCTTCTTGGGTCTTCTTCAGAAATTTTTTCATTTTATTTCATCAGCCAAACCAACCAGCACATACAGATGCATAATATTGAAATTGAAAGTGAAATACTAAGGTTGATTTATTTAGTTATTTAATGTTTTTTTTTTCGGTGCACTATTACCGTTATTATTATACTTGACAACCATTTTGAACAACAACTGTGTAATTGCAAATAGCTGCTTAAAAATAAATAAAAATTCGTGTGTATATGAAAGACGTTCTAATTTTCTAATAAATTTTATGAGGTAATCGGTGTAATGAATTTGCAATAATTTTTATTTTTCTATTGATCTTTCGAATTTGTTTAGTTCCATAATATTCGTAAAAGAACTAGAAAAGTGTTTCAATAGTTTTTGAAAGTGATCATGTATGAATTTGAATTATACAGTATATAGTATGTATGTATATAACGTTCAAATGGCGCAAAAAACATTTATTTTGGATTCTTTATAGTCCGGATAATTCTCTTTTGTTAAGCAATTATATTGTGGTTAGAAGAAATAAAAGAATTGATTCGTGTGACACATGGCCTTCAATCAGATATTAACTAACCAATTGAAATCTTAAGAACTAACTGTTTATTCTCACAAAACGCAGCTTGCATAAGAGAGAGCAGTTCCACTCCCGTATATTCCTACCTGGATTATTAGTAGGGACAGACTCGACCCGGTTACTGAAACCAAAGCGATCGATAGTTAGTAAATTATTAGTATTATATATAATAAATAGGTTAGCACAAGACAGCACAATCTAACTACAATATTAGATGATCATTTCTCTGGAATCCAGGTTCGGCTACTCAAGGCTCCCTAAATCCTAAATCAAAAACAGAATAACAGAGCATATTTTCTTATTAATGTTCCTCTTTCTACCCCATCAAATAAATCCTTTTCACAGTAACGGGAGATAATATAAGTAATTAAACTTTTAAAGGTAAAATTTAACTTAAAACCAAACCCCAACTTTATAAAACTTATATAAATTTATTTAAATAATAAGTACAGTAATAAATCTATTATTATTTACTATAATTATAACAGGAATTAATCAAAAGTTAATATTACAATTCTCAGACGACTCTGAAACCAAGATACATTTAATGTACATTATTTTAACTAATTCATTATAATTAATTCTATATCTTAAATTAATAACTTTAATAACAGGATCCATAGATTTCCGGGACACCCATCAATTACTCAATTATATCTTTCTAAACTAAGAGTAAGATAAAATAGCAAACCATACAAAATAAAATAAGAAATACTCAAACTAAAATTAATTCAATTTAATATAAAATAAAATTAAAATAAAATTAAAAATAAAAATTAAAATTTATAAATATTAATTAAAATCAAATAAAAATGAAATTAAATTGAAAATTTAAAATTAAATTAAAATTTCAATTTAAAAATAATATAAATTAGTTACAAGTATAAATCCAAGTCTCCCAACAACCTTTATTCCATAACAGCCTTCACTAAGTATTTACTCACTTTGTATTCACCACACCTCACTACACCCCTACATACCATACTCTTAAAATCATTATCTAGCCTACAATAATTTTCATACCAGTAATAATTCATCCTACCCATATTCAACTATTACCCAGTCCCTTACCAGCTTCCCAGCTCATTTATCCTTTTTAATCAAAAATTCACTATTCTTATTTAACATTCACACTCACCACATCAAGAATTTTATCAGAATTTGCTTACCATAACACACAAACTCTCAATAGAAGATACCTAATTTCCTTCATACCCACCCCTACTCTACATATTTATTCACCCCTTAAGTAATGATAATTTGACATTTACGACCACATTTTGATTTAGTCGTAAGCTAAAACAACTCGAAAATATACAACTCTTTAAGCGAAATTCAACTAAAATTCTTGCCAACAACTTTGTTGAAATAAAATAAAATAAAATGCAAGTGCACGTCATTCCCCCGGATGGTAACTGTCTTTTTAATGCAGTTATACATCAATTGGGACTCGTATTACCACAGCATCCTATTAATTCACATCATGAACTCCGACCCGAGGTAGTTCAATTTATTAGAGAGCACTTACCAGATTATATACCCACTATAATGGATTCATTTCACCTATCTGACTCTAATCATATTACATTGCAATTTCAAAACCAATGTATAGAAAGGTAACCATCATTCATAATACCACCATTACCTCTAAATTAACTAAAATTGTATCCATCTTATATTAATAAATCAATGAAACCATTTCAGATTTCTTTACAACCTTGAAATGGACGGCTACTGGGGTGGATCCGAATGCCTATCAGCTATAAGCCGATTAAAAGGAATTAAAATAGTTATTCATCATACTACCACCCAGCAACCAACAATTTTCATTCCGGATGGCGGTGATTATATACATGAAGTTCATTTATTATACAATGGAACCCATTACAATCAGGGACGGATAACGTTATATAACGTTACCCGAATAACGTTAAAAAACGCTAAAATTACGAAGTTTTTCAAGAAAACCTATTAGGTTATGTTATAACGTAACCGTAACAGATAACTTTATAAAATTTGGATATAACCAAATAAAATAACCTTATAAAAAATGTTTTTGTTCCTGGTAGCATTATTTAACACTAGAATTATTGATCCATCAAAATGATAGATTGTACATTTATTGTACAATAAATTCACTTTTTTTCCTCATTCTTGAATCTAGTTCAGAAGTTCTATAGTGTTAAAACCTTACTAAAGCAAAAATAAAAAATTGAGGTGTGGCCAACACACGACTTTCTTTTACGAACAGAGAATTTTAGTTTTTTGTAAACCTTATAATTTTTAAGATATTTGCAAAATAAATTTTCTGGACCAAGGGAGTGGCCACTTCCGGTTAGCCGATTTGGAGTAAAATTCACTGGGACCTCCCAATTTATCAAAAAAGCTTAAATCTGAAGTTTCAGTTCGATTGATTAAACCATCTGGGCTGTAGAGAGGACACAGACAGACTGACAGACTGACAGACTGACAGACTGACAGACTGACAGACTAACAGACTAACAGACTAACAGACTAACAGACTGACCGACTGACAGACAGACAGAAAGACACCATTTCGAAACCCACTTTTTCGGACTCAGGGGACCTAAAAACAAATAAATTTCTAAAAATATCAAGGTTCAAAATTTTCATGATTACTATACTTTATTTTACTAGAGTAAAAGATAGTAAAAAACCCTAATCCATACGAATCGTTCATTTAATAAAAGTTCTGCAAAATTATTTTTTGGAAATCGCACTCAACTCCCAAGGGCCAATATCGGCCATTGCCAACAATGAAGACAAAGGTTTGGCTAGTACATAGAATAGGTCCCTCAAATACCTAGTTAAAAAATACTAATCCATACCAATCGTTCGTTTAGTAAAAGTTCTGCAAAATTATTTTTTGGAAATCGCACTCAACCCCTAAGGGCCAATATCGGCCATTGCCAACAATGATGACAAAGGTTTGGCTAGCACATGGAATAGGTCCCTTAATTACCTAGTTAGAAAACCCTAATCTATACGAATCGTTCGTTTAGTAAAAGTTCTGCAAAATTATTTTTTGGAAATCGCACTCAACTCCCAAGGGCCAATATCGGCCATTGCCAACAATGATGACAAAGGTTTGGCTAGCACATAGTATAGGTTCTCAATTACCTAGTTAGAAAACCCTAATCCATACGAATCGTTCGTTTAGTAAAAGTTCTACGAAATTATTTTTTTGGAAATCGCACTCAACAATGATGATAAAGATTTCGCTAGTACATGGAATAGGTCCCTTAATTTCCTAGTTAAAATTGAGGTGTGGCCAACACACGACTTTCTTTTACGAACAGAGAATTTTTAGAAATTTTATTTTTTTCTTAATTTTTTTTTTTTTAATTTTAAAATTTTTAATTTTTTATTTTTATTTGTTTTTAATTTTTGGAAACAATTTGTATTAAGTAGTTTTTTGTAAACTTTATACTTTTTAAGATATTTGCAAAACAAATTTTCTGGACCAAGGGAGTGGCCACTTCCGGTTAGCCGATTTGGAGTAAAATTCACTGGGATCTTCCAATTTATCAAAAAAGCTTAAATCTGAAGTTTTAGTTCGATTGATTAAACCAAATGGGCTGTAGAGAGGACACAGACAGACTGACAGACTGACAGACTGACAGACTGACAGACTGACAGACTGACAGACTGACAGACTGACAGACTGACAGACTGACAGACTGACAGACTGACAGACTGACTGACTGACAGACTGACAGACTGACAGACTGACAGACTGACAGACTGACAGACTGACAGACTGACAGACTGACAGACTGACAGACTGACAGACTGACAGACTGACAGACTGACAGACTGACAGACTGACAGACTGACAGACTGACAGACTGACAGACTGACCGACTGACAGACAGACAGACAGACACCATTTCGAAACCCACTTTTTCGGACTCAGGGGACCTCAAAACAAATAAATCTCTAAAAATCTCAAGGTCCAAAATGTTCATGATTACTATACTTTATTTTACTAGAGTAAAAGAAAGTAATAATTTATTTAACTTTAGATAACGTTATTTGTTCTTTAACGGTAAAAACATTAACTAATGCTAGATAACGTTATGTAACGTAACGTTTCACATAATTTAAGGTTAAATAACATTATAACGTAATCAAAAAAAATTTGGGAATTTTTTTCAATAACGTAACGAAATCTTAGGGTTTTCCGATCCCTGATTACAATAGTCTAATATCTATGACAAAATCCTTACTACTCTCTGCATCTACACAAGGATCCCATGATAATCTAGAAACCCCATCCAACACTTTAACAAACACAAATTCTACCTCACCAAATTCTCATATACTTAGTATTACTGGCAGTGTTCAACGCGTATTCCGTACATCCAGTAATCCTTAAACCATTACTGAAGCCAAACCGTCACCTTCTACCTCCTTACCAATAACTACTTCCTCTTATTATTTTGGCACTTGGAATATCCGCGGTATCAACAACGCCCAAAAGCGCGAACACCACAATATCACTCTCTGTCGACTCCAAGAGACCAACATGAGTTCAGGTGTATGTTCCACTACTAACTACACCTGGTATCTTACCAAAGACCCAAAGAGTCCTCGAAGAGGTGTGGGAATTCTTGTACAAAATAATTCTGCCTAAAATAAAATGCCTTAAACCACTTGGAATTAAATATTATTATGGAGACGGTGAAATATTATTATGGGATAATCACCTTACTTGGCTGAATCCATGATGGCAGAAGAATTCTCTTCATCACAATCGGCAATTACCCTCCAAAATTTTCACAACACTATCTTCAATAATTGATCGGTGCCCATAAACCCGCGATGTGGTGATTCTCGGTGATTTTAACGCCCATATTGGAAGTCAAGATAACTGGGACAAAAGATACATTGGTCACAATTTATATCATCAAGTAACCAATGCCAACGGATACTCTTTAGTCCAACTTGTCCATCTACCACAACTAAACGTACATACTACCAAAGGACGTCGAATAAACATCACAAGATCCGATGGACGGCATCACTCACAAGTAGATCATATTTTAACTAGAGAGAAGAATTACAACATCTATATAAATTCCGTCCAAAATGATATTCTTCGCCCCAGCATAAGCGATCATCGTCTTATATGGTTATATTGTACCCTCCGTAAAGGAAAACACCTTACAACCTTAGCCCCTTCCACCAATTCCAAAAAATCCCTACCATCTTCCACCTATAATTTCCGAACCCTAAATCTTTCTTTACTCAAAGAAAACAAAATAGCATCTCAATATCAAGATACTCTACAAGGAGTCCATGAAAAACATCTCTCAGAATACGGACATATTCCACTTTGGACATTAATTTTTGAAAGTTTGAAAACTACCTCACAGATGCCCTTGACTCCAAAACGAAGAAAAGCCCTAGCTCATGTAAAGAGATTAAAGTATTATCACCATATCCATCCAAAAGATACCTCAACCACCTACCAATTGAGAGAAGCCAGACGAAATTTAAATAAAGCCTATTCCGAGCATCAAACCCTAGAAGGTCACGAATTTTTTTCAAAACTAGCAACTTTTAAACCCTCTGACCTTTTTAGACAGTATAAAAGAATCTCACAAAAGAACCAGTCACTTTATCTCTCTATTTCCACCTGGTATAATGAGCTGAAAAAATCCGAAAGTGATCGCCTCCACTTATAGTGGAAATCGATCATTACCCACTAGGACCACCCCCTACTCAAGATGAGATCGAAATGACAATCAAGTTCATCCGATCTGGTACTGCTCCCGGACAAGATGGGGTTCCCATTGATCTGTTTAAATACGCTCCAGATAGCATAATAAGATCTCTTCATGCCTTAATTGAACATCAACTCAAAAAACTCAATTGAACATCTCCATTCAACTCTTCATGCCTTATTTTGAAGCGTACGAAGACCGTCTGATGCAATATTTTCTTATAAATGATGTTCAAGAGGATAAAAAAGTACCGCTTTTCATTACCGTTATGGGCGGTGAAACTTATAAAATTTTGAAAAGTTTAGCCTCACCAAAGGCACCTAGCGCACTTAATTTCGGCGAAATCGTCAACATATTGAAGCAGCACTTCAAACCTAAGGTCAACAAAAGAGCGGAGCGTTTCAAATTCTCAAAGTCGAAACAAGAACAAGGAGAATCGATATCCGAATTTATTGTAAAGCTGGAGTCATTAGCTCAATCATGTGAATTTGGAACGTTTCTGGATGTTGCTTTAACGGACAAGTTTATTGTGGGATTACGATCCGAAGAAATCCAGCAAGAGCTTTCACAATATCCAAATGTTAAATTCGATAAATGCTGTGAAAAAGCCTTAAACATTGAAATGTCTGTCAAGGAAGTAAAATCAATGAATCCATCCGTGGTGTGCCACTATATAAGTCAGACAGATAGAACAAGGTCACGCCATCGGAGCCAATCCAATCAAAGTCATCATAGTCAGGAAAGAAGTGATAGTGTTAGAAATCCAAGTCCAAGGTATCGTCATAATCAAAGTCCAACTCCAAGGTATCGTCAAAGTCAAAATCCCAGTCCACAAAATCAAAACGTTCTGCGCAGTAATTGTAGTCGGTGTGGGAGATATAGTCACCATGAAAGTCAGTGTCCAGCCAAGCATTGGCAATGTTACAGTTGCTATAATTATGGGCATATATCCAAGACTTGCCAGAGTAAAAGTCGTGGCGGAACTGTCAAAATAATCAATAGTATCAACCAACGGAATCAACCGGCGGAGTGTATAATACAAATAGAAAATCAGGAGGTCTCAATAAGAGCAATTAGCAATTAGCTAGAGGTCTCAATAAGAGCAATTAGCAATTGGGTAAAGTTTAGCAATTGGGCCAGTCCAATTGTTTCCGTCCCCAAAACGAATGGCGAGATACGAATCTGCGTAGACTTCAAAGTCACAATAAATAAGATGGTTAAAACTTAACACTATCCTCTACCTCGGGTAGACGACATATTCGCTAGTTTAGCCAACTGTAACTATTTTTGTATGATAGACCTTACTGGGGCATACCAACAGTTGCTCGTCACTGAAGAGTCCAGAGAATATTTAACCATAAATACCCATAAGGGCTTATTTAGATACAAAAGGCTGCCTTTCGGGTTAAAAAGTGCTCCCTCCATATTTCAATCCATCATGGATCAGATACTATCGGGTCTGGAAGGAGTTGTTTCGTATCTAGACGACATTTTAGTTGGGGGTTAGGACCATCAAGATTGTCGAAATAAATTATGGCTAGTTTTGGGAAAATTAAATAGATATAAAGTACAAATAAATTTAAGTAAATGTAAATTATTATCGCCTAGTGTAGATTATCTAGGTCACAGCTTATCAGCCGAAGGAATTCGTCCTAATAACGAAAAAATTCAGGCAATTGTTAATGCACCAGCGCCAACCAATGTATCCCAGTTGCAATCTTTTTTGGGCTTATTGAACTATTATGGGAAATTCATCCCTAATCTATCAACCAATTTAGTAAATTTATATTATCTTTTGAAGAAAGATGTTAATTTTGAGTGGTCACCTAGATGTCAGTCGGCGTTCGAAAAATGTAAGGGTTTAATTCTTAAACACAATTTGTTGGAACTTTACGACCCTGATAAACCAATTGTCATTGCTACGGACGGCTAGTCCGTATGGTGTGGGTGCCATTTTGTCCCATCTTGTGAATGGTGTGGAGAAACCGGTCTTGTTTGCGTCGAATACCTTGTCTATGGCAGAGCGTAACTATTCGCAACTTCATAGAGAAGCCTTAGCGATTGTCTTTGGTCTCAAGAAATTTCATAAATACATTTATGGGCACGAATTTGTTATTGAAACGGATCATCAAGCACTTCGTGAAATATTTAATCCCAACAAATCAACTCTTCCGGTTGCAGCTGCAAGAATGCAACGCTGGCCGGTAATACTGTCGATGTATAATTACCGCATTGAATATTGTCGAGGATCCCAAATGTCTCATGTAGATGCTCTGTCTCGTTTACCTGTGCAGTCAAAAACAAATATTGATAGTAATTTGTGTATTAAAGCTTTTAATTTTACGGATAGCTTACCACTAAAATTAGAAAATATTGTGACAGAAACGGAGAAGGATATATGCTTAAGCCAAGTAATTAATTTTTGTATGTATGGTTGGCCAGATTCTCATAAATTGTCAGAAGAATTAAAAGTTTATTTCAATTAACGAGATTATTTATCGTGTGAAGATAAATGTCTTTATTACATGAACCGGGTAGTTATCCCAAGAACGTTGTCTTCTAAAGTGTTAGAGTTATTGCATGAAAATCATGCTGTCGGAATAGTTCGCATGAAAATGATAGCACGGTCTTACGTGTGGTGGTTTAAAATAGACAGGGACATTGAACAATATGTTAATAGTTGTATCGTTTGTCAACAAAGTCGAAATGTGCCCAAAGAAATAGTAAAAACTAGTTGGCCTGAAGCAAGCTATCCTTTCCAAAGAATACATATAGATTTTTTTAAGTTTGAGAATAACAATTTTTTGATAATTCTTTATTAATGTTTAACAACTGCTGTCCTCTGATATAATAATCATTCCCACCACATTTTTTGTTACTCGTGACCGTTGTATTATATATCATCGGCAGAAGCTTATTACCATTTAATCACAAAACAAGTACTACGACCTTCAATTACGATTTACAAAAAATATTTTAAATAATGACGTTGAAGGTTGTAGTACTTTTACATTATTGATTATTATAGACTAATATATAACAAAGCCTATCTCCTAAAAGTTAAGACGAAAACCGATATTAACCCATATAACACTAATACCTTCAATGTACTTCAAATTTATTCATTCATTTCTATAGACTTCCAATTTTCAACCCAATGAGAACCATATAACTTTACTAAATATTCTTGACTTTAATTCAATATTACCCATATTTCAAAACCTTTAACACCTTTCCTTTAATTATTACAAGCATTTTAAACAAAAAGCTGAGTAGTCTAAATAAACTTAAAACTTCTTTCCTAAACTTTGTCCGATTGTTAATGATAAATACCAGAGCCTTCTAGAGTATAGAGCCATAATCTTAATGACGTATTTTTTAGAAGCTTTTTTAGTGGTATAACTTTTCACTGATTTCCATAGGAATCCATAGTAAAAATGGTGTTTTTCAGCTTCAAGTTTTTCAATGAAAAAAGCAAAAATATTATAAAATGTTTGTATAAAAGTGTTCTACATATCTTTAAGAACAATTTACACGAAAGCCATATTGGTATTAAGTAAATATTAATCGCAGAAATATTAAAATTAAATTATTTCTAAAATATATTATATCGAACTTCCATTTTGAAAAATACATCACAGTTGGCTCTGACAAATTAAAATAATACTTGCTAAATTTATCTTTAGTTTTACTAGTGTACGTAAGATGTCTAAAATGGTTACTGAAAAATACGAAAAAAAATTATTTAATCGCCAAATTATCACACGTTCCTATATTTTGTGAATTGGTTTGGCTTTTCCTACAATTTTTGAGCTTGAAATTTCCCCAGATGGTAATTTTTGGTAGAATGTTTCCGAATTTTTACTGCCATCACTGCCATCTATGTAATGTATATTGACTTAAATGACCAAACGAATCGTAGTAAGCTTTTATTTTAATTTGACCAGAATGCTGTTGTTATGAATTATTTTTAATATTTTGGTTTAAATAAATCAATTATTACAAGAAAATGAAAACGATTTACTTAAACGATATTCATATATGTTGAAATTCAAACATTTACGAAAGTAATTCAAAAATCATAATTAAGAATTTTTAGCGTTTTCATTTAAAAATTTGTCTTAGGAAAAAAAGTGATTTCCCATATGTTATGTGTGTTTTACTATGAAAAGTTTCGTTTTTTCCTCGTTTCTAATTCCCTTATAAAAGCTCAGATTTTTTGATTATGGCTCTATAAAATACAGGGTGCTCTGTAAATACAAATCATTTATAAACTTTATAAACTTTAATCAAAGAAATCCTACACTCCTCTAACTAACAATAAAATACAATCCCTATTTCCACAATAGTTAAAATTCAGATAATAATTTTATTTTTATGAACATCCAAATATCCTCTAAATTAAATCCAATCCAACAATAACCCAATGTGTTCTTTAAATATAATTTTAATTTTATTAATGTTATTAAATAAGACAATCAGAAAAATAAAATAAATGTAAGAATATGTTAAAAGGTATATTGTCTTTTTATTAAATGTTCAGAATAATTCAAGACAATTTATTTCCGAACTATAATCACCTTTGTATACTCTGCCACAATCGTAACTAGTATCCCTTCCTTAAGTCCACAACTCAATTATAATTAAGGAGTGACTTATGGATTCATTTGATAACTTTTACTGCCATACAAACATATTTTGATTAGATACATGATAGGAGATCAACTATTTACGATTGGTAACAATTACACCACCTTAAAAATATCTGAACAAATTATTCGAATCTCCCATCAAACGTAACATTAATCATTACCACAATGATAATGATCAAGAGTTTTAGCAAGATAATGCCTCCCATACTCCACTTCTACATCATATGGACTCTCTCATAATTAATTTTTATTGTTCATTTAATATTAGTTATATTATAGTGAAGAAATTTAAATACTTCTTATCTATATTCACCTTCCAAAACGAAATTAAAGTTAAAAATTTTAATATTTACTAGAATTA
The DNA here is from genome assembly GCA_958295665.1 of Tipula vernalis. NCBI lineage: Eukaryota > Metazoa > Arthropoda > Insecta > Diptera > Tipulidae > Tipula > Tipula vernalis. The sequence goes on along the minus strand of OY282560.1, from coordinate 178,404,082 downwards.
AAATGTATTTCATATTTACAGGAACATAGCTATAATATGGATTAACTACACCAACCAACTCTATTAAATACTAAAAACCATACCTAGTGTATGACATGTAATCACCACAAGTCACAATCCTCCTGAAAATACAACAAGACCTAATTTATCAAAAACTTTACGAGCTCCCTTAATTTTAACTTACCACTATTTTTACACTCTTATACATTTTTAATTATAAAGACAACTGTTAATGATTAAAAGATTATTTAAAGAAAATAGAAGAAAAAGGCTTTTTTATTAGAATCTAGACCCAATCGATAGAAACTCACAACCCACAATACCTACACAAACTCATAAGTTTACTTTAACAGTTGTATCAATTATTATATAATAAACAATGTTCTTCTGATTCATGATCCAAAAATTATGCCACAATTCAGAAATCACACAACAAACTCCATCCACAATGGAGTTCATAAATTCAAACATAAACCCAGAATCAAGGAACTCAGGACTCATGTAAGCTTAACATAACCTTTACATCATCCTTCTTTGTACCCATTCTCCTTTATGCCTCTAACTTCCCTCAGATAATCATAAACTTTCCCACTTACTGGTTGTACAAATTGATTTGTACTTATTTAACAATAATTCGAAGGACCACACTGTACAAATTGGTATGTACTTAGTGAGAATAGGATTTATTTTACTGAAGAAAATACACTAGAACTCGATTTTTAATCTTACAATTTATTTATTAGCACACTTATTTGCTTTATAGTTATTACAATTATGAATTGTGGTTAGGTTAATATTTTGTTGTTTCCAATGCGCGAGATGAAAAGGTAATGACAGAAATACAAAATACTTTACATAAAGGGGGAGAATAATTGACTATAAGCTTGAACAAGACACTGAACGTAAAATTCGACCATTCAATTGATCATATACATTTGGTAACACTAAATATAATTAAATGCTGAAATCACACGTCACTCTGACAATCTGACAGTACATGTCAAACTGAAGTGATGTCATCTTGTAAACTAAGTTGTAGTTGTAAGTTATTTAATGGAATTAATGTTGAGTTTGATGTTGTTTCAGGTGGAATGTTGGCTGTCAGACTAAATGGTATAGGTATCGTTATTTTATAGGGAATGTTTTATTTCAGGGAGAGATCTTTAATTTATGGTAAGTTGTACATTTGGATTTTGTTGATGGGATAATTATCCGATTAGTTTGAACACTGGTATAATCCCAAAATCAATGAAATCAATAAAACTTTAACAACTTGCATTGCACTCGTAAATTTATTAGTTACAGAACAATATACCAAACTTCTGACAATTGTTGTTCTCAAAAAATCCAGATCCTCTTCCAAAGCCAGATCACTTTTAGAATATCAGAAATCCATTATTTACTTAATTAATTAAATTTACATTATTTGAACAACTTTGTATCTTTTGTATCATTTCAATAATAATTTAAGAGAAACCTACACACAATCAAACATCAAACAATTTCTTTATATTAAATTAAAATAAATTTACAAAGGGGACGACAAAAACACGTCTGTCCTCTTTGAACGACAACCGCTCCCCCATTTACAATTTTTCCCATGGCTTGTATCTAAAATTTTAATTTGTTCATCAAGTATCAACTTTCAAGATTTAAGATTTCCTAGAAAGCATAATCAACCTAAAAATGTAATGTTTTTGTTGGAACATTAATTTAATTGATTGTATATTATACCACAAAAGAAAGCTTTTGTAGTATTCTAAATATAGTTAAAACATCCTCCTCTCATTTAATATTCTCGTATGCATGCACAATTCATATTGCTTTTTCTACATTTAAGGAGTGAATAGAAATGTTTGCTTATGGTAATTAGAAATCTATGGTACCTAAAAGTTATTCTGGATTTTTATAATTGAAAATTAGATGAAGAGAAAGAGATGAGAACAATGAGGCTGATTGGCAAATGAAAAATCTGAATTTCTTTACGCATAATTAAAAAAATTAATGTCCTAAATTCTTAATATTTCTATATGCAACTTCCGGGAGAAAGGAGTTATTGAAGGTATTTTTATTCATTAACTTAAATGGACGTTTTTTCTCCGCTACTCGAGAGCTTATTAGGAATAGTTCAAATAACAACACTAAAGAGGACGGGACTCTTAAAATCCCAGAAATTGCGGCTGGAGGGACATCGGCTTCTAAACCCGGTCTTAAAAGCCAAGATATGAAGCGGTATATAAGTACAAATATTACTGGTCCCTCTAATACAACAACTGTTGGGAGAACTTTGGCCAATAGGTCTAGTTCCCAAACAGCCGTAATTAAGAAAAACATAAGCGCATATAAAGCTGGCCTCTCTTACTCATTGCAAAAGAAAAAAGGTTCTAATATAACTGGTCCCGGAGTACCAAACTATCAGACCCGAAAGAGGGCATGTAAAGCTCTTACGAAGTTAAAAGAAATATCGTTGGCAAACCAAACGGTTAAAAAGAAGGGTTGCTTGGGCTATGACAAGGACTGGCAAGAGACAGGGAGCCCCTCTGGAAGCTCTCAGCTTAAAAAGGGAAACATTTTAGGAGGAATATCCTAAAATTGCGAAAAGGTCGAGGTTGTAGGAAACTGTAAATAGGACTTTCAGTGAGGTCCTTAAGGACCCGATAATTATTGCGGGTGCCTGTAAATTGGGAGAAGATAGAGATGGCTCTAACTGCGACTTTCCTAACGGTAATGCGGAAGAACCTGAAATCTGATCCAACCTGTAGAGATGAAGGATAACAAAGGAACCTTGTCAAGTTTCCGACCGGAAGGCGGGTGATATCTGGCCTGGAGCCAGATTAACGGTTGTGGCCCCGAGGCCAAGGTGGAGGGGCCAAAACCTCACAATTGGTTAGCTATAATCATAATTAGTGATGAGTCAAAAGAGGCCTTGGCGGGGACGAAAGGTGTAGTAAGCTATCGTTTCTGGGCTATCACATCTATACAAGGTCTATACAAAGTAAGAGGCGAGCAAGTCTGGGGCTGCACCGGTAAGAAGGGTGGTCCCGGATAATATTCTACCTAATGGATCCTACCCGTTGGTATCGCAGAACGTGTCCAAAGAGTGAATGGAGAAACTCCCGTTGGATTCTAAGATATCCAGATATATCCAGATCCTTGGGGACACTGTGTGGGCTTCAGGAGGACTCTGAGGCCAAAATTCTAGCTGTTAGAGTTGATTCTGTCCTGATTTAGGAGCCATGGGTTGAACACCGGGCGATGTTTGCTAGGAAGGAAGGTAAAATTCGTTCCTGCATGCTCGCTAAAACTAATCTAAACCTGTTTGTGCTATTTATTTACAGTAACTCAGATGTAGTGGCGGTTGGCATTGAGATTGATAGTTTAAATCTCTGGCTTATATCAGCCTACCTACCGTATGAACAAGGAAGATATACTACCTGCAACTACCTCAAAAGCGAAAAGTTGGAGTCATCCTGGGCAGGCATGTGAACTCACACCAGACAATTTGGGGAAGTACGGGTAAAAACGGGAGAGATGTGCATTTCCTATATTATATTCTTACTACTAACCTACAAATTTGTAAAATTGGATGTAATCCTACTTTTATAGCTAGAAGCAGACAAAAGGAACTAGATATCACACTTGCCTCAGAGTTTATTAGAGATAGTTTAATGAATTGGAAAGTGCCTGATGACTTTCTGATCACTATAATCCTAAACCATAAATAAAACTGTTTGTTAGAAACAGACCCGGAAGCTCTGCTGTATTAAAATAAAGGAGTTCGGAGGCTTTAAGTCCTATCATCCCGAGTTTACTCCTGCGACCAGATGGTTCTTGGAGCATAACAAGTGCGTAATATTTGGAGTTACTACAGATAAACCACTTTTCGAAGTGCTCCGATATTACGGCTGAAATGTCGAATACTATTAGAAGTTCAGGTGTTGCAAGCCAAATAATAAGCAGAAGCAAGTTAGTGCGGCCAATTAACAGCTTTAAGCCATACAAGTCGGCTAGATCTGATGGGATTATTCCTCCTGATGTTCAGCAAACTATTGACTTAGCTCTATCGTAGACCTATTATTTTCTATTAAAAAGACCGGAAAGATAAAAAAAAGCTCATATTAGAGGCTCTGTAGAGCCGGTTAGGTGGCGAAAATCTCAACGTGCGTACTCTAAAGGGAAATCGGTAGAAACCGTTCTACATTCCCTAATTTGTCCTATTGAGAATTCGCTAGAATTTAAAAAATACTCCTTGGTAACCTTTCTGGATATAGAGGGAGCCTTCAACAATGTTAAGCCTGCAGCGATAACTGGATAGATCAAATGCTAAGAGGCAGGATCGTGAAGGCTAAGCTTGGCGGGTCTTTCATTAGCAGGTATGTAGGAGTGGGCACACCGTAAGGCGGGGTCTTGTCCCCTCTTCTTTGGAACATGGTCATTAATGACCTGTAACTGGACCTGGAGGGGCAAGGCTAGGGGATGGTACCTTATGCGGATGACGTTGCTATTGGAGTCTATGGTAATATCCTTATACCTTAAGAGAGCCCAAGCAAAGCGAAGCGAGCTTGTCATTCTTTCTACAAACTTCCTCAGATTGATACTCTTACTTTAAATGGTATTAGCTTGTCGTCTACAGATAAAGACGTGGGTCTTATTTTGGACTGTAAACTTAACTGGAAGTATTAGACAGTGTAAAGTAAGCAACTGTAGCGCTATACTTCTGTAAAAAGGCTATTATGGAATAATGGAGTGATAAGGCCTATTATATGGTATTGTTGTTTGGTGGCCAGCCTTAAACTGTATGGCTAACCAAAAGTCGCTGATGAAAATGGTCACCAAATGGTGGTGGTGTCTTCTGTGAGAAATTGAATGTGAAGCAGTAAGGCTGCTATTAAGATGCTACGATCTTACTTCCTTATGCCAAATGTAGCTCAGAGCTTTATCAAGATGGCAGATCAGTTTAATATCTACTTAACGTAGGCGCCAGGACACTTCAGTGCGGCAGGGAATGTAATCGCAGATGAATTCGCTCGTCAAGGTACAAATTGCCTCACTTTACCAAGTAATTGAAAATTCGCTCGCTACATGCAAACTCTTGCTTTAGGAAACTTTTATTCTTCGTTAGGAGAACAGTGAACAGGTCCAATGGTACAGAAGTAGCATTTTGTAACTAAGTAGGCAAGCGGAACTAAATCGTGCACTAACTGGACAGATGTTAACACTTCGGCGTTGCCATATTAGTATGATCGTGGTGGTTGTTACAGAACACTGTCTCATAGATAAGCATGCGCGGAGACTAGGAGTATTCTCGAATTATGATTGTAGAAATTGCAAGGATGAAGAGGAAGAAGAAATTGAAATCCACTTACTCTGCACCTGTTCCCGTCTAGCGCAAAGCAGATGGATATTTTTACGAGCTCCTCTCCTCAACGGCTTGGTGGATCTCAATGGGATAGGCGTCAAGTGTATTTAACGCTTCTTTGTAAGCTCTGGCGGTCTATTTGGGAATTCGATTCGAACATGATTGAGTATTCGATGTATTAGATCCCTATTTGAATTGAATCAGATTCATTCGTTTCTTATTTAAATCAAATATGAATCTTATACATCGAAGACTCGATCACGTTCGAATCGAATTAACATATAGCCCCTGCTGGATGGTTCGATGAGTAGAGTTGAGGAATATTTTATGTGGTATGGCTATGAATCAGTCTTGTGTCTAACTTCTTTAATCTTCTTTGTGCCACGATTAAAGCTACGATAGCTTCGAGAAATCCACGTATCCTGCTCATTGCAATATTGTTACAGGTCATGTTCGTTTTAAGGTTCATCTTGAACATACTAACCCAAGATTTTACATTTCGCGATAAGGTCCCTTGGCTTTCATTCTCGATCTAATGATGTAGGTTTGAGAAGGGCCCGCTGTGGCATTGAGTGCGGGATAATTGGTGTGTTGCTTTGATACTCAAATCGCATATGCAACTCGGCTGAGCAAAACAACGCGCCCCCGAAAAAAAAAAGTCACACACCGTTTTGTTAATATTCTGACACTTCTTGAACACAATTTTATTTATTAGGTTTAAATAAACTCCAACTAAATTACAAAGTTAAATAAAATTGAAAATACTAATACAAAATATAATGTATTTTTTCTCGTACGGTTCTTTTTCTCCGCCCTCTTTTCTTCGTTATTTTGCTCTCTATGCCTACTCGCTTTACTCCATTTTTACTTTTCACCTCGAGAAAAAACCCAATAAACATAACAAAAACGGATTACTTCACTAATGAGTTTCGAAATTCGAATTCGAAACACAATACATTTAGCACATCAATTCAACTTAGTTTCGAGTCTCAACATTCTCCCCCTGGTAACGGGATACGCCAGGCGAATCTTGCTTACTATCATCCACTTTGAGATCGAGAACTGCTACTTTAGCTACCGGTCGGGTACATGTGCCTTCGGCTGTCCTTACCACTACTTGTCTAATCTGGTCACTATCCTTTGATTTGATGACGTCGATTACTACTCCTTTTACCCATGAGTTCCGTTTCCTTTCATCCATCACTATGACGACGTCGTCGATTTCGATGGGCTTAACGTTTTGAAACCATTTAGTTCTCCGAGTAATATCGGGTAGATATTCTCGCGTCCATCGGCGCCAAAAATGATTCGCCATCAATTGAGCCATTTTCCATACTTTGCGTAAGAAATAGACATCGCTCTTTAAATCCGTAATGTGCTTCATACCGCTTGATGATCCCAGAAGAAAGTGGTTGGGGTGAGAGCCTCATTCTCACCTGGTTCAATCGGTATGTATGTCAACGGTCTTGAGTTGATGATATTCTCCGCCTCCATCAGATAACATCGGATTACTTCATCGTTAGGTTTCCGTGTTGGCATTGCCGTTGTTCAATATTTTTTAACTGATTGTATCAGTCGTTCCCAACATCCGCCCATATGCGGGGATGCTGGCGGGTTGAACTTCCATCGTATCTTATCGAATTTACTTCGTAGCTCATCCGGCTGTAAGCTTTCGCGTAGTTGATTTAACTCATTATTTACCCCGTGAAAATTTGTCCCATTATTCGTTCGCATTTCTAGTGGAGTTCCTCGACGTGCTATAAAGTTCCGAATTGCCATAAGACACGAACTTTTATCCAGAGTATGTGCTATTTCTAAGTGGATAGCATGCGTCGTTAAACATGTGAAGAAAACACCCCAACGTAACCCCAACGTAACTTCCATTGGCCCAAAATAATCAATCCCGACGAACGAGAATGGAGCAGTGTACGATGCAAGTCTTGCTGAAGGATGACCAGCCATTTCTGGAACGTTCGGCTTTGCTCTTTCAATTTTACATTTTTGACAGTTTGCTCTGACTCGCTTCAATGCCACTCGAAGTTTGCTGATGTAATATTTTTGTCGAACCTCGTTTACTGCTGTTTCGTGGTTATGATGATGTAGCCGTTCGTGGTATTCGGCTAGGATGAGATGAGTTACACGATGTTTATTCGGTAGGATAATCGGATTTTTTGTTTCGAATGCAATTCCTTCCGCCTTTGATATTCTACCTCGAACTCGTAAAATCGAATTTTCATCCGAAAATGGTGTAAGCCGAAAAAGTGGGCTAGCCTTATCCAATGGTTTTGCTGGTTCAACCTTTAAGCATGAAATTCTTCGGGGTACACTTTTCGTTGTACATATCGTAACAGCTCACTTTCGGCTTTTTGAGTCTCATCACAAGTTAGTTCCCCGGAGATCTTTCGTCGATCAGCCTTCATGTTATTGATTACTCTCAGTGCCCATGCCATTGTTCGTACTAATCTCGACCATTTAGAGAACCTTTCGACATCTGGAATTAATACCGATGGTTCGTCATTATTATGAGGAAAATGTGGTCTCAATTCTTCATCGACATTGCTGCTTTCATTTGGAAGTCTTTGAATGGGCCACTCAGCTTCTGATCCATATAAAACTCGGGTCCCACAAACCATCTATTCGTTGGTGACACTGTGGGCTCAGATTTCCACTTTGTAACGTTGTCGGCTACGTTGCTTTTTGTTGGAACACATCGCCATTGTGAAACATCGGTAGATTCTAGTATTTCACCCACTCTATACGCGACAAATTGGCGATATCGTTTGTGGTCTGACCTTAACCACCAAAGCATGCCCATCGAGTCCGACCAGAACCACTTTTTTATTGGTTTCAAAGTGTGAGCGCAGCATATCATAAGGGCCGCCTGTAATTCCAATATAGGAATGGACATTGGTTTTTGCGGCGCAACTTTGGTTTTTGCACCAACCAACACGCAGTGAACACCTGACGTAGCACCTTGGTATTTTTAGCTTCCTTAGTTCTGGCAATACGTTAGTCCAGCGTTTCCATCTAACTTCCTGCTCATCGGTGATCGGGTCATCCCATTTGATTGCTGTTCTCCATATATCTTGAAGGAGAATCTTCACATACACAAGGATATCGGCTATCAATCCAAGTAGATCCAAAACCATCACTAAAGTTCGAAGAACTTCCCGTTTTGTTGGTTTTTTTGTCCCATTCATGATTTCACCATCGACTCGACTTAAATTTACCCGATAGTAGAACGTATCATCGGCTACTGACCACCACATTCCGAGCACTTTTGCATCGTCAGATTCTCCGCTTATATTCAAACTCTTGCCCTGTAATTGCTCTGATTCTCCCAGCTCCCTTGTTACTCGTCTGGAGTTTGAAACGAAATTCCTTATTTCAAACCCGCCGAGTGAGTGGATTCGAATCACTTCTTTAGCAACTCTTATGGCCTCTTCTTCTGAGGAGAAACTGTCGAGCCAGTCATTTACATAGTGGTTATGACAGATCGCTGCTGACGCTTCCGGGCTTTCTTCCTGGAACCTCATTGCGTTGAGGTTTTTTACGAATTGCGCTGAGCTCGGCGAGCATGATGCCCCAAATGTCATTACTCTCATGACATATACGTCCGGTTGTTGCTCCTTTCTTCCGTCGCGCCAGAGGAACCGTTGCGACCTTTGATCTTTCTCTAATATTTTAATTTGATGGAACATATCTTTTATGTTACCCGTTAACGCAATGGGTCGTTGACGAAATCTCATTATGATGTGCGGCAGTGGAATTAATAAATCCGGCCCTTTGAGCAAAACGGAGTTTAACGATGTTCCGTTTACTTCTGCTTCTGCATCCCATACTGAACGAATCTTCCCTGGTTTATTCGGATTGGTTACTGTAAATATAGGCAAGTACCACGTTCGCTCGTCAACCACCATAGCTTCGTTCTTGCTTAATTTCCGCACAAACCCCTTTTTCTCGTAATCCTTTAGCCTCTTTTTGATTGTCTCATTTAAAGTTGGTTCTTTCTCCAGTTTCCTTTCCAAACAAGCTAGTAGTCGCGCCGCCATAGGATAGCTGTTTGGAAATGTAACGCTATCGCTCCGCCATAATAAACCAGTTTCATAATGATTACCGACCTTTTGTGTAGTTCTCTCCATAATTTCTCTGGCACGTTCATCCTCTTTTGATTCTATCAATTTCTCTGGGACTTTAACGCCGAAATTTTCTAACGAGAAGAATTCTTTCATCTTGTCATCCAGATCTTTCACCTTGTCATCCGCGCTATGTAATCGCTTTTCCAGAATTGAAGGCTGGATACATTTCTCATCGAATTGGCTTGAGATATGTAACACCGAATGCTCGTCGCTGGACCCAGTTTGGGTCTGATTTAGTTTGCCAAAAATTGCCCATCCTAAACGTGTTTTGGCAGCGATTGGCTCCCCTATACGACCTTCTCGAATCTGCAGTGGCACTGCTAAGTGCAAGTGTTGTAACCCAATTAGGATTCTGGGTCTAGCGTTTTCGTAGCAAACAAACGGTATACTTCGTAGGTGACTGAACTTGGTAGTGTTATTGTCAATTTTCGTTGTTTGCTCTGGAAGATCGAGGCATTGAACCGTGTAGACGTCCGATATTTTGTATACGTCATTGTTCGAAACACTCCGGGTTGTACTTCCCGTCCATTTTAGCTCCAAACTCCTTTGTGGGCCATCGAGCTTCAACTTGTTCGCCACTTCCTCGTCTAGCAGAGTCACACTGGAACCCTCGTCCAGGAAAGCGTATGTTTTGACGCTACTTTCTCGTCCATGTAGTACGACCGGTACTATTCGAAACAGCAGTTTGCTTATTTGTGGCTGTTGATGAAACTCAACCACACCTGTTGATTCCGCAGTAACCTTATTTGATGAATTGTAGTTTTTGTTTACTACGGCATTATGCAACAATTGGTGATGGCTTCCCTTACATCCATCTATTTCACATTTTACATCAAGTTTGCATGTCCAAAACCGATGTCTTCTGAAGCACTTTCTACACAGACGATTTGCTAATATTGTCTTCCACCTCTCAGTGCCTTTCATCTTTTTAAATTTAGGACACTCTGCCAGTAGGTGTACAGATTCACATTTGAGAACGCATGTTTGATTATTATCGGCTGCTTTAACTACTTTACATGTTTCGTCTTCATCTATCGCCTTCTCGAACTTGACCTGGCCATCTTTCGTAACATTAGATTCCACCTGGATGGTATTGACATATTTTTGTTTATTATGATCTCCCTGCCTTTTTTCCGTTCTGTCAAACCTTTGTTACTACCGTACTTGCCATTTCCGCCTTTGAGCCCAACCAATCGCCAAATATATGTAGGTTGACCGATGGCAACTTTGCTTTAAATTCGGCCCATTGCAATTTTAGTTGAGCCGGTAATTTATGAACGACCTTTCGCATAAGTGTTAGGTTGTTCAGATGTTCCTCATTCTGGCAGGCTGCTGTTGCACATACATAGGTGTTGAATTTGCATTGAACATTTAACCAATGCCTCTAAATTTTCAGGATGGTTTGGTGGTCCTGATTCAATCTGCGTTATCATCAAGTCAAGCACGACGTCAGATTGTCCAAAAAGCATTTTCAACGTTTTTAAAATTTGAGGTACGTTATGTGGAAAGTATAAATAGGCCTTCACCACGTCCCTTGCGTCACCCCGTAAGCATTTTTTCAAACGTTCCAAATTTTCGTCATCATTCAGCCCACATAGTTGTGTAGTTTGTGTATACGTTCATATGAACATAGGCCACTCCGACGGACTACCGGAGAATAATGGCAGCTTCTTTGAAATGACCTGCCTCATTGTCATTTCAGGTTGATCGTCCCAGTCTGTCTTACTTATATCTGGATTGTTCGGACAGCTGTTCAGATATTGTCTTGACTTGTTCGCACTTTTCCTGGATAACGACGAGTATTGCTGCTGTTGATTATCGGGCTTTAAATGGTAAGCCGATTTCTGCTGATTCACTTTAACTAAATCTGGATCACAGCTGGTTATTTGAAATTCCTCTTGACACCTGATTTGGAAACCCCACTTGTTTATAATCAGCAGATTCTCGATTTAATTTGCTTGCGTTACGCCAATGAGCTGTTTCACCATCGCACCTGTTTGTAGAATAGTTCGGTTCTACCGCCTTAAATTGGGATTGTAGCCACTCTTCATACCTATACGGTTCTCTCTCAGCATTCTTTTGTCTAATAGGTTGCAACTTCTCTAATCTTGGCTGCGCCTCTCGAATAGACCCGAAATTTTTGTTTGTCTTATCATCGGCTGAAGACACCATTTTGTTATTGTCTACACCTTGCACCTCATTAGCCTGTTCTCCTGAATTAACCATATTATAATATAACCCATTTTCTTCGTTGTTTTGCTCTCTATACTCCATTTTTACTTTTCACCTCGAGAAAAAACCCAATAAACATAACAAAAACGGATTACTTCACTAATGAGTTTCGAAATTCGAATTCGAAACACAATAAATTTAGTACATCAATTCAACTCAGTTTCGAGTCTCAACATGGTGGTTCTCCGGTGTATTGAGTGCCGGAAGTAAAATTTTATGAAATCAACTTGGTATAATGTTCACTATTTGTGACAACGTTTTTAAGATAATCCGTATTTTGCGATTAGTGCTAAAGGCATATAAGTGGATTGGGGGAAAGCGAATTTAGAACAACTTGGTATCAACTTAAATAGGCCAAACAAATATATGCATATAGCGCCAATATATGGATTGTCTTAAAAATATTGTGACAAAAATATCTATCGACTAAAATGGGTCTTACATATGTATGTATATGGGCCTATGAAAAATCGTAGCGTTCACGGACACTTCTAGATCAGTATCTAGCTAAATTTTACGTCAAATTTAAATGGAAAATTTAACTTAGCTTGAGCAGCGTATACTAAGCTTAAGGAAGGAATCGATCCGGTTACAGACACTTAAGTAGTCTATAATTAGTAGCACAACACAGTTCTTACAAACATTAAACATATAATGGGCCTGCACAATATTTATCTTGCATTCGCACTGCACTACGCTAATCATTGAACAGATGAAACATAAAAGTTGGATTCCGAAACAAATTACATTGGTTTATGTTTTGGATTTCTTGCCTAACTAAAGTTTATTATTGAATTAAAGATTAATGTTTCATTTCGATGAATTAACTCCCTCCTTTCCAAATAATTGCTTCTATTCGTTAAACATGTTATATATCGTAACGTTGTTTCACTGAATGTTGAACCCCTCCTTTAGCTCGAGCCACAATACATCACTAACTTGAAGTTTAATTTCAATTGCAAATTAACAAAAAAAGTAGAAAAACAACCGTTTGACTCGAAAGTCATGGCCAACTATTATGATGCAAATTTAATTTTGATAAAGTTAACAAAATGTTAATAGTTTAATAAATTTGAAAGAAATAACTTTCTCAATCTCAAAACCGAATAGTACCTATGCATCTCGCCCGATTTCATCCTTGTTGTTAATTTAAAAATGTAATTGTACAGCGTTACCTGCTTCAAATTCTATATAAATTTATAAAAAAAAAATTAAAAATTCTTATAAATTTTGAACACAAGAGGTCACCATAGATGTGTTCATCTCTATCACCGATCGTAATCAGATGATGAAAAATCTTTTTTGCATTCTGCAACTATTGGGATTCGAGAAACCGATACCTCTCGATCCAAATGCCGCAGCAATAACCAATCTGTCATTTGCTCGTTAGAAAATATACTTACTCCACAAACATTTATACTGGTGACCCCAAAATTTTCAACGTTACCAATTATCGGATTATCGTTTCACTAGTCTCGAAATATTGCCTATATCTATGAAATTGAAACCGCACTAACAATAATTACCAAAACTGTAACCAAATGCTACTCAAGTTGTTAAATAAAACTTTACCTCATCGTTACCATTTTCACACATATTTTTCCAATCGAAATTACACCACAAAATAAAATACACATTTAACCATAAAAAAAAAACAAAAAACAATTCAAATTGTATGCAACCAAAACGACACAAAACAAAAACCTTAAAAAATAATATTCACGATAGAAACCGTTTTATATGTCAATAGTAAAGTAGTTCTTTCAGCTTTTCAAAATAAAACAAAAAACGATAAAAATTAAAATTGAAAAAGAAAACTAAAATTATATCACGTTACATATTTCGCATAAATAAAAAAATAAAAAAAAATTAAAAATAAATTAAATGAAAAAAAAAGTGAATGTCCATAGAACGACCTTGGTGGTTAAGTGTTATTACGGGGTACAATAATAACCACAACGTTAAAGTAACCCAGCAACAACAGCTACTATATCTTACAACGGTAAACAGAAATAAAACAACAAAACTCATATTACTTGCTGGCTTTTGCCTGTCTACTTTTTCGATTATCAAATTTTTATTTTTATTTACAATTTAATAACGTACTTCAAATATTACAATATGTCTGAGATAGTAATACAAAAAAAAAAAAATCTTTAAGAATATTTTCTTAAAGGTTGAGTTAAGACAAAAGAATTCATAAATGTTGAATAAATATAGTGACAGTGATGAATTTTTGTTGAGACGCACGATCGATTAAAATCTTAATCTCTAAATTCTTCAGATCGATGCACATCAAAATTATACAGACTCGTTTCAGCTTATTTCAATGAAGATACAGCAATTATCAATTGTGACAATTTATTTTGCCTTTTTTTGTCAAAGAATATAAGAAAAATTACTTTAATGGATGGAATGGATGGAAAATGTCAAATCCGTTCATTAACATTTTTTGTTTTCTTTAAGAATCTGGATTTTTAAATTGTTTGTATTTTTTTTTTTTTTTTGCATATACATATGCACATTGTACATAGAAGAAGAAGAAGAAGGCATAGGTTTAATAGCGACGTAAGTTGAAATTAACCGGTAATAAAGGTGATCGCAAAAAGTTTGGCAGTTTTCTGATTTAAATCATTATGCGTGTCAAAAAATCGTCGTCATTTTTAATCACTTCGGAATTTTTACGAGTTTGTTATTTATTAATATATAAGTTGTGTTATTAAAATAATTTTTGGGACAAAATCTGGGGTGGGATGTTGTAACATCACTTTCGAATCAATTTCGATAGATTTTATATCTCTTGTTTCAAGAGTAAAATTGTACTCTACTTCGTTTTTCAATTATGCTTGTTTTGCTGCTATCTCAGCTTGATCGAATAAAACAACATTCTATTTCTACTTACATTCACGATTCTTTATCTCCCAATTTTTGTTTAGTTATACTTTATCGATGTGAAGGAAATGAAAAGTACGCAACAGAAAGGGATCGCAATAGAAAAAGCATAATCAGAAAGCGAAATAGAGTACAATTTTGTTCTTGAAACAAGAGACACGAATCGAAAGTGATGTTACAACATCCCACCCCTGTGTAAATTTGTGCATTATCAAACTAAAGATTTACTGACGGTTAACATAACCTTAAAAAAAAATCACATATATTCACCAATACAACGATTATTCTGCTGGTGCGTACAATTGGGCATCAAAAACTTGATTTTTTTTTGACAATCTCAATCGTACTCGACATTACTCTCACGCTCTTTGAATTAAAAGGCCACCATATACACCCAGCGCAAAAGTCACACAATTTTTGCCAAAAAAAAAAACAAAAACAAAATAATTGAGAAATGAGTTAAAAAAACAAAAACAACAAATGGCAACTAGATGTAATACATAGAATATATAAAAGAGACAAAGTGAAAGTGAAATCAATTCGAACAGTTTTATGGCGCTGGCTGTAAACGAAATTATTAATATTCAAATATTCAGATATTTTTAATATCACCAAACTATATTAAAATAGAATTCAGCTATGATGAAATTTGTTGGAAAAATCTGGCTGAAGAATTAAATAATTTCAAAGCATCAAAGGTTTAATGAATGCATCATACTTGGTGGCGACTTAGGCTGAAAATATTTCGCTGTCGTATAAAATATTAGATTTCCCGCAGTTTATAAATGGTTTGGTGATTCAACTGTAACTGGTTAAAATTGTGACGTTTACGTTTTTTATTTGGATCTACTAATCGTGATTGTAACTTATTTAGTGATCAAAAATTTAACCCGAGCGAAAAATTACCAAAGTGGATTAATTTAAGCTTCAGTAGTGTTTCTATATGTAGTAACGTTAGCATATTGGCGCTGCGGCTATGATAGTAATTCCCTAGACAGATACATATTTGATGACGTCTCCGGTGATGCAGATACCTTCTTATGGAATTACATGAGAGGCAATCCAACAGCGAACTGAAATCGACATTATAGTTATCGAAAGAATCGAATCTATCAGCCGAAATTAAAGATGTCACGTAAACAGCTGAGTTCAAACAAAAGTTTTAATTGCGTCGAGGCTCTTAACAGTTCCAATAATAAAGTTCAGTTTGTTGTATGTTGGAACTGTAGGAATCTGAGGCATTTTTTGCTTTGGTTGTGGTCAACAAGGTGTAAAGTAAAAATAAAATGTAACGCAAAAGCATTCATAAAATTGGTTCAAAGTAAATCTTCAAAGAAACCGTCACGTGTGCTTAAATATTTCACTGCTAAGAAAAAGGTATATCGCGAACAATACTCTGCTACTCTAGGATCACCTTCAATGGAATGATATTAGGCCCTACTTAAACATTAGTATCTGTCTATCTTTTACTAAATGGGTGGTCAGATGTGAAGTTGCTCGGGGGATTCAAGTTGGCACTTGCGGCCAGCTCCGTAACTTGCAACTTCTATAAGTGCTCATGTTACCTCCACGTGGTGACCGCTGGTAACTAAATTGCTGATTCTTTGGCTTCTAGGCTAAAACACGGCGCTAGAGGAGTCAACCTTACACAAATCGCTGGGCTGGGTTAAAGTGTAAATCGTAAAGTCCCGATAATCGACCAGACTGGGGGCCCAGCTTTAAAATTAGCTCAGTCGTGAACGGTGGATCCGGATACTTGGAGCCCTCCGGATTAAGTAGCCTTATCTGTGTACTGCGGATCTCTGCACAGATGGACATTGTTTTCTCCACTACTCGTGGGACCAATCATGGATCCAAAGAAAAACACACAACAACAGAAAGAGTTCGGCTCTCTAAAATATCCGGAAAATGTGGACAAAGTGACGCGGCTCGCCTCTAAGTCTACAAATAATCGAAGGGACATAAGCTCAAGCGAGGCTGGTCCCTCCATTCGGGTCACCAAATCTGAGTATACAAATACAAAGCGGAAACAAAGCACGAATGAAGCTAGTTCCTCAAAACCAACCTATAATACTAGGAGGAAGGCCTGGAGTCCCCTGGTTAGGATCAATAACATCTCGCCAGAAGACAGAACGGATAAAGACAAATCCACGCTTGCCTGAACAAAAAAAGTCACCGAGAAAAAGTCGGATGGCCCTTCAGCTGGCTCACAGCTTAAAAGAAACAGATCTCAGGAGGAAAGTTGTAAGATCGCAAAGCGAATAAAACTCCAAGCTACCGCTATGAGGCCTTTTAACGAGGTCCTCAAGGATCAGCTGGTTGTGGCAGTTATTGACAAATCCCAAGAGAATGCCAGTATCACGCCCGCCAATTGGAGGAAAGTGGAAGGGGCCTTAGCCACCACCTACTTGAAAGTCCTGTCGTAAAATCCAGGACCTGCTCCGACTAGTCGGGATGCGGGCTGGCACAGGAATCAGGTGAAACTGACTGCCTGTGCAGATTAGAGGTCTCTGCTGTTTTATAAAAAGGCAGTTGGGAGACTTGGCGAGGTATGGCCCGGAGCCAGCCTTGCTGTGATTGATAGGGAGGAGATCCCCTGCAGCGCAAGAACTAAGGTGTACATTCCTTCGGAGAATAGTGATCCGAAGGTGATTCTCCAGTTGTTGCAGGTTGGCAACCAAGATTTGCCAACGTCCAATAGGAAAGTTGCTGAGCTCAAGGAAACAAAGGCTGACTATACGTCAGCTGTTATCATCTTAAACAGGAAATCACTGACTGCACTGGAAAAAACCAACGGTTTAATCCACTATGGTTTCAGTGCAGTCACATTCAAGGTGTACAAGAAGGTCGCGGACAAGCCGGAGGCTCCGAAGTCATCTTCAGAAACTACCGCGATGCTTTATAGCTCATCTGCGTGCGCGGAGGTAGCCAGCCAAGTAGAAACTCGCTCCACGGATATGGAGATGTCAACGTCCATGAAGTCTTTAAAGAGGCTCTCAGAGGACTTCTCATCAGGGGATGACTCTGATGTTACTGTGTTGGAGAAGAGTCTGCAGAGATGACACTGACATTTCTTCAAGTCAACCTCCACCACACTAAGGCAGCATCAGCTGCTCTAATTTTAAAAATTGGGAAAGAAGCGACAGATGTCGTCTTGATCCAGTAACCTTGGGTCGCTGATGACGGCATACTTGGGCTCAAGACTCCCTATTATAGATTAATGCACGCGAAAAAATAAGGCAAAGTTCGGTCGTGCATTCTCATTAAAAATAACATAAGTTGTTTTCTGTTATCAGGTTTCAGTAATGGAGATGTAGCAGCGATCAGCATTGTGGTCGATAAACGAAACCTCTGGCTAGTATCAGCTTACCTGGCTTATGATGAAGTGGATCCTCCACCAATCAATCTAGGATAGCTAATCTTGGAGACTCAGAAGCGCAAGGTTGGAGTCATCCTTGGAAGTGATGCAAATGGTCATCACACGATCTGGGGAAGTACGGACACAAATGAACGAGGTGAGTTATTCCTCGATTATATTTTAAGTACTAACCTTCATATATATAACATAGGCAATAAGCCGACTTTTATAACTAATAATAGATAGGAGGTATTGGATATTACTCTTGTCTCAAGCTTTTTGACGATTAGTCTATTAAACTGGAGAGTATCGCGTGTCGGAGGACCACTCCTTTTCTGATCATTGTTATGGACTTGACTTTTCCAAAAAGTTCAATCTACAGAAACAGGAGGAAAACCAACTGGGATACTTTTAGAAATATTCTGGGTAATTCACTACCAGTTCCGTTGTCCAGCGCTTTTAATGAAGCGATACTGGGCTCTAGTCCACTAAGCAGGTTTAAGAGTAAATTGCGGCCACCCTAGTGGTCCAAGGAGATTCAACAAACACGTCGATAATGCAAAAGACTCTTCAAAACAGCATGGAAAACAAAATCTGCTGTAGACTGGGACTTCTATAAGGAAGTCCTCAAAATTTACAAATATCAATTGAGAATTGCCAAGAACAGCTCTTGGAGACTATATTGTGGCAAAATTCAGGAGTCTTCGGAGATGTCTAGGCTGCGCAAAGTACTAGCAACTGGTCCTTCCATCCCAAGTTATCTTCAACGGCCGGATGGGATATGGACCACTAATAGTGCGGAATCGCTGGAACTTCTGATGGAGACTAATTTTCCTGGTTGTTCCGAATCTGTACCTAGCTCATTAGTAGGTAAAAGGGCAAGTAGCCTCATAGGCCAAATTATTAGCAGAAAAAAGATCCTGTGGGCGATAAACAGTTTTAAACCATATAACCTGGACTCGATGGTATTATCCCTGCGGATATTCAACAAACTACGGATCTAACAATTTCCTGGTTAGAGGTCATTTTCAAAGGCAGCCTAGAACTATGTCACATTCCAAGTAAATGAACAGAAGTGAAGGTTGTTTTCATACCTAAGGCGGGAAAACGCTCACACTGCAATCCCAAAGACCTTAGACCGATTAGCTTGTCTTCCTTCCTTTTTAAAACAATGGAAAGACAAATAGAAGCTCATATTAGAGGCACGGTTGTGTCGGAAAAGCTGTCTGAATCTCAACATGCCTATTGCAAGGGGAGACCTGTAGAGACTGCTCCTCATTTCCTTGTATTTTTCATTGAAAAATCTTTCGAATATAGAGACTACGCAATGGTAACCTTCTTGGATATTGAGGGGGCCTTTAAAAATGTGCTCTTAGGGTCTATAACTCGGGCACTTTCAGATCTAAGAGTGGATGAATCACTCAAGCAATGGATAGATCAGATGCTAAGAGGCAGGATCATAAATGCTAGTTTTGGGGAATCCTCCGTCAGAAAATTTGCAAGCAGAGGTACGCCACAGGGTGGTGTGCTGTCCTCCCTACTTTGGAACTTGGTCATAAATGACCTGTTGCTGAGACTGGAGGATGGTGGCTTACGGGTGGTTGCCTATGCGGATGATGTTGCTATTGGTGTCCGTGGGCACTTTTTCACTATGGGCCAATGGCTGTGGGTTGAATGTGAACCCATACAAAACCGAATTGGTTCTCTTCTCTAGAAAATATAAACTTCCTCACATCGATCCTCCCACTTTAAATGGGTTCAGTTAGACTTTTACAGTTGAAGAGAAGTTTCTGGGTCTCGTTTTGGATAGCAAATTATATTGGAAACCTAATATTCTGGAAAGGGTAAAGAAAGCTACGGTAGCGCTATACTCTTGCAAAAATGCCATTGGGGAAGGATGGGGACTGGAGCCCCGCATCGTACATTGGCTTTATACGGCAGTAGTCAGACCCATACACTTGTATGGGGTAATAGTCTAGTGGCCTGCTCTGGGCAAAACTGTCAACCAAAAGCTGTTGACAAAAGTTCAGAGAACAATCTCTCTGGGGATCAGTGGTGCACTGAGGACCACATTCACTCGGGCACCAGAGACTCTGCTATTTTTGACTCCTTTAGATATGTTGGGGAAACAGTTTAGCAGCTTGTACTGCCATACGGCTGAAATCCATCTCAATGTGGACCTGCAACAATACAGGGCACTCGTCTATTTTGTGCGACAAACAAATTCCCAAGACCACCGACTATACTATCCCGTTACTATTTTTTGACACAAAGTTCCGGACTAGGATCCCATCCAGGGAGGACTGTATGATGGGTGCATTTTTGGAACCAGGAGCTATACACTTTTACACTGATCGTTCAAAACGGGACGGGAAAGTCGGGGCTGGAGTGTTCTGCGAGGAACTTCTGTTAAATCTCTCCTTCAGTCTCCCCGACTACTGTAGCATTTTTCAAGCTGATGTAACTGCTATAAAGAAAGTCGTAGACTGGTTGAGGTATAATGTAATATCAGTTTGTGATATTTGCATATATACGGACAGTCAGGCTGCCATTAAAGCGCTTCAATCACACCTCCTCACGTCGAAAGTAGTCCAGAACTGTCTCTCATCTCTTAACGAGATGGCAGACCAGTTCAACATCCACATTTTATGGGTGCCAGGACATTTCATAGGTACAGGGAATATAAACGCTGATGAACTGGCTCGACGTGGTACAACGGACCACTTTTCAGAAAGCAGAAAGGATATTGAAATGCCTCTTGCGGTATGCAAACTGCTGCTTCAGGAAGAAGCTAGCAAGCTGACGAATGACAGATTCTCAAGTATCACCTCTTGCGTAATAACTCGGCAGGTCTGGCCAAAGTTGGACTTGGCCAGATCCAAACAGCTGATCTCACTTCAGCGAAGTCAGATCAGTGTGGTTGTTTGAGTGATTACGGGGCACTGTCTTATAGGGAGGTATGCGAGTAGAGTTGGTTACTTCTCACATGACTACTGTCGTAGTTGCGAGGACGAAGAGGAGGAAGGGACAACTTCATCTTCTTTGTACCTGCCCTCGCCTGGCACGAAACAGACTAAGGTTTCTAGGGACACCTCTCTTCAAAGACCTGACGGACCTCTGCAGAATGGATGTCAGGAGTATCCAGCGCTTTGTTATCAGCTCAAAATTGTTCCAATGAGTTGGAGGAAACAATTATTCGTGGTATGGCTATGGACCATTTTTGTGGCTATGCCTGCTCCTAGTGGTTCGCCACCCAAACCTAAGCTAACCTTTACAAAATTGGGTCAAGACCCCCCTTCTTATTATAATTGGTCTCTTCTCTCGACTGAAGGACAGTAGGTACATAACGGTCCTAGATTTAAAATATGCTTTTTGGCAAATTCCGTTGGAATGAACTTCAAGAGAAAAGACAGCGTTTACGGTTCCCGGTCGGCCACTCTACCAGTTTAGAGTAATGCCGTTCGAGCTCTGTAACTCTGCTCAGGCTACGGGTCGTCTAATGTCCCAAGTGTGAGCTCCGATTTCAAATCTTTTGAGAAAACAAATAAAATTAGTTTGGAACAGCGAGTTCAGAATGATTTTAAGAGAATAAAATGTCATTTGTCTGTTGTACTTACGAAACTGGATTATTCCAGGTAATTCTTTATTTGCTGCTACGCGAGTATGGAAGGACTTCGAGTGAGAAAAAGATCAGAACAACCGATATCTTTTTTATCTCAGAAGCTAAACTCAGCAAAGAAATATTACACAGTGATTGAACTGGAGTGTCTGGCTGCCGTCCGATCAATAGAAAAAAATCCGCAAATACGTGGAAGGGTATATATTCTTAGTGATCACTGATCATTCCAGCCTGAAATGGCGGATGAGCAGCGTGATCTGATCAACCTATAGTCAAATGGAGCCTTCACATACGATGCTTTGATTTTGAAATTATGCATTAAAAAGGTAAAGACATTGTTGTAGCAGGTATGATGGTTATATCATTCCAGCTCGCGTTTATTTTTAAAAAGTCACTTCCGTTTGAGAATTTAAATTAATACGAAAAATAAAACAACGAGCGATTTCACGCCGAACTCGCAAAATATTTATGTTATTTAAATTTCTAACGGTTTCTTTTTAACGGTTTTGGTTCTAATTTGGATTAGGAGGACGGAACATTATCATTGAATGGTAAGACATTCCTAGATCCTAGTAGAATCGAATCGAATACAATTTTTATATCTTCATAGAGTCTTGGTGAGCCAGGGAAAAGTACAGCTTCGTTAACTTAATACCCCAAACCTTCTCTATGTGCTTTAAATCACTCATGCTTGACGAAGGCTACACCTTGATACTATTGTCGCAAATCATTTTCATTCTTCCCAGTTGTACATTGCGTGAACAATCGAGCAAATTTGTTTGAGATGACACGTTAAAACACGAAACAGAAGTATAAAGCATAAAAAACCGAAACCTTCGTCTTTTCAAATTCGTTTTTCATAGGAGTAAATTACAATTTTCGCATTTTTTCGTTCTTTTTTTTCCGAATTATGGTATAAAGCCATGATATAAATATGACAAAGTATGTTTGACAGCTGAAAGCACGTGGAGCGTGACGTCATTCTGAGTTTGATTTATAAAAATATTTTTAGGTTTTGGAGTCAACGTTATGAAATATGAATATAACTCGAAGTGACGTCACAAAAAAGGAAACAAGGCGACAGGCCGATTGGTTGAAACATACCTCTGTAAACATTTACATCATGGTATAAAGTGATGATCACGGTAAGGTGACCATTCTTGGAGCACCCAGTGGTACAACAGGGTACCGGAATTTCTCTTAATCGTATAAGTCCTATTTTATTTGACCAAGGAATTGGAATTGAAATTTTAATTCAATTTTAACTCAAAGCTTGGTAGCATTTTGTACTGTGGCGAAATACATGTTTTTTCGCAAATAAAATATTGGTATGTGGGTTTGTTTATATTTAGCTTATAAAATAGTCAAAATTATAGTAAATTGCACAAAGCCAACCTATGGAACTGCAAACTATAGTACTCGTATATTGAAACCGATACCTCAATATAGATAAATATAGGAGGCATTGATTCGACTGTTCGTAGAATAATTTTGTTGTTGCTTCGCTATGTAAAATGTGCATTGGTTTCTTTTTATTACACGATTTGTTGTCCGAATTAAAAAATTTATGGTTTACACAGCCGTCATGGAATTTCTTTTCCATATTCTTTTGTTTTTTTTCGAATCATACCAGGGCCTTCTAGAGTATAGAGCCATAATCAGCATGAAGTATTTTTTAGAAGCTTTTTTGGAACCCTTAGTAAAATTGGTGTTTTTTAGCTTCAAGTTTTTCAATGAAAAAAGCAAAAATATAAAACCTTTATATAAAAGTTTTCTACATATGTACAACAACAATATACAAGAATGCTATATTGGTATTAAGTAAATATTAATTGTAGAAATATTAAAATTAAATTATTTCTAAAATATATTTTTCGAACTTCCATTTTGAAAAATAAATGAAAGTCGGCTCTGACGAATTAAAATAATACTTGCTAAATTTATCTTTAGTTTTACTATTGTACGTAAGATGTCTACAATGTTTACAGACAAAGAAAACAATTATTTAATCAAAAAATTTGCTGTGTTTTTGTATTCGCTCCCGTTAGCTGCTACCTAGAGCCGTCATTTTTATACGCCGCGTAAATTTATTTAACATCAAACTATCATTTTTAATTCAATTGTTTAGCGAAAACATGATATAAAAAATATTTGGCTCTACCTATTTATACGGAGCGCTATCGGGAGCCACATTTTATATGACGGCTCTCGATAGCAGCTATCCGGAGCGAATAAAAAAACGCAGCTATTACCACACGTTCTTATATTTTGTGAATTGGTTTTGCTTTTGTTTTGCTTCAGGTGGTAATTTTTGGTACGAATTTACCAAATTTTTATGGCCGTCACTGCCATCTATGTAATGTTTATTTATTTATTTATTTATTTACCATCAACGGGATAAAAATCCTTTTTTGATTACAATTTTATTTTTTAATTTTACAATTTAGTTTTTATTAATTTTTTAAAAAACATTTAGAAATATTAAAATCAAACACATCAAAATTACAATTAAATTGTTGACAAATCGCTGGGACCGGAGTATTATGTACGTAATTAGATTTAAATGTCGGCAAATATATAAAATTCCTAATCCGAGTAGGTTTACAGGGCACATGAATATCAATATTTGCAAGTAGTTTAGGGAAGTCAATCGAACTGTTAAGCAGATCAGCGATGAATGTTGAAGCAGCACATCTACATCTTATACAAGCAATGAATCCAAATCAGCAATTCTACAGCGGTCACCGTAGGATGGCAAATTCTTTTTATTCAGCCACATTGGAAGGTTCGGATCAAATGGCCAATTCAATTTATGAAGATAGTAAATAATAAATTGCTTCTGTATTCGTTTAATTCTATCGATATAAATATTGTAAGCAGGATCACAAATAATCAACGCGTATTCCAAATTAGACCGAACAATGGAACAATACAAAGTTTTAATTGACTGTGGATTACGAAAATCTTTTGTGATACGACGAATAAAGACAAGTAGAGAATTAGACTTAGCTACTATTAAATTAATATGGTCTCGGAAATTCAATTGATGGTCCAGGACAACACCCAAATCTTTAAATGTCATAACTCGTTCTAGCTGGTGATTACCAATAAGATATTGATGAAGAATAACTGCTTTTTTCATGGAGAAGCTCATAATCTTGCACTTTTCCAAATTTAAGTTCAATTTATTCATAACTGACCATTTATACAGCAAATCAAGATTACTCTACATTTCATTACATTGTTGCGGGCTACATACACTTCTTGATATTTTCAAGTCATCTGCATATAATTCACAGTCGCAGTACTGAAACTAAGAAGCAATTTCATTGATGAAGACATTAAATAATACAGGTCCTAGGTGGGAGCCCTGAGGCACTCCAGAATGAACTTCAATCATCTTAGATGTAAGCCCGTTAATCTGAACTACCTGCTTCCGATCACGCAGATACGATCCAATCCTAAACAATTTACTCACTCCAAATCTGTCCAGTTTGGAAAGAAGTAACTCAATCTGAGGTGAGTCAAATGCTTTCGCAAAATCAGTGAAAAGCACATCAAGCTAACATTTAGAGTCAAAGGCACTGAATACTTTAGATGTTAAACTTAAAAGATTTGTAGTGGTAGAACGATGCCTGGCGAATCCATGTTGTTGAAGTGATAATAAAGGTTTAACATTAAAATACAAATAATCAGAAATAATAAGCTCAAATAATTTTGGAATTGATAATATAGATTTGCCACGATAATTTTTAATGTTGCTCCGTTTTCCGGATTTAAAAATGGGAATTATAATTGACTTTTTCCATACCAACGGAATTACACCACTCTTTCAATGTAGACTAACTTAATGACCAAACGAATTGTAGTAATGCTGTTTACCTCAGAAGACTTTTCAAACTAAACTTTTGTAACACCCAGTAATTCATGCAATATATAAATAGACGAATGACGTCTAATAAAAAAAAACCGAGTCGTTTATTAAAAGTATGTACATAATTCAAAATAAGATTTATATATATATATATATATATATATATATATATATATATATATATATATATATATATATATATATATATATATATATATATAAATATAAAGGGTGTTCAAATTTGAAGTATCTTTTTAAATTTTAAATAAAGTACATTGGTTATTGATTCCGGTTAATAATTAAAAAGAATGCCGTTCAAGTGACCTCCTCTGCTAGCTCGGCAGGCTGTCAATCATTTACCAAAATTTTGAATAACTTTGCGCATAATGATAGTTCAATTAGTGATATTTACTCGATGATATTCTCTTTGAGGTGTTGAACAGTTTGAGGATTATCCGTATAAACTTTACTCTTCAAGAAACCCCATAAGAAGTTCAATGGCGTTAAATCGCATGATCTTTCACTTCTGTTCTTCGAGAAAATATTTGATTATTAAACTTCTTTTTCAAAATATCGATTGATTCCATCGCTGTGTGGCATGTTTAACCATCCTGTTGAAACCACATATTCTGTGAACGTCGACGAATTGATGTTCTTGGCTCTTCAGCAATACTTGTTCTCACAGCTGCAATATTTTCACTCGACCACTACGATAAAAAATTCTGCTTCTCTGATCTTGAACTGAACCAGTTTCTTTACATTTATCAATGATAAGTTTAATTGAACGAAATTTTCTTCCAGCTTCTGAATAACTGTCACCATATTTAAAACAAGCTTTAATAATGAAAACACGTTGTTCACTCGTGTAGCGATTCATTTTAGCTAACCGAAATGTTTGTACTTGTCATCTGTCAAATGACATATGGTACTCTAGTACCAAAAATATAAATGGCGGAATATTTAAAAAGATACCTCAAATTTCAACAGCCTTTAAATATATGGTATATATAATTTGTGAGATTACGTTACGGTAATAATAATATGTTACGGTAACATTATTATTTATTTGTAGATAACACGAAACTATAACAAAACTGAAATTTGCAAGCATATATTTCCTAATAATGATAATGCTTATATCCGTAAATACTTAAGGCTGTCTCTGCTCATTCACTTAATAAAATATGCTGTACATTCGCCCACCATAAAACTTTTAATTGTTTTTCATTTTAAGTGGAGCGAGCTATAGGCTCACTGGTATAAGTTTCAATTGATATATTGATATACTGTGAGAAACATTATTCACAAAATTCTTGATATGTTTATGAAGCTTGTACACATGCCACATAAAAATTGATGTACCGACTGCATTACACATATATAAATCGTAAACTTGATTACATTATTAATTTAATGGCAGTATGCGACAATCCTGGTAAATTTATTAATATTTGTTGTGCATACCCCAGGGTTCCGTACATGACGAAAGGGTCCTACGCACAGTTGAAAAAATAACTTTAATTTTTAATGTAAGCCTTGCATTACGACTTACGTAATGCAAATTATTATTAGATTGTAAAGTATGATTGCGTTAAAATGAATTGTAATGCAATTATGAGGATTTCTAAAGCAGTATTTGCATTAAAAAATAATACAACTATTACACATTTTAAAGCAACCTGCTCAAATTTAAAAATTATACCAACACAAAATTCGCTAAAACAAGCGGACTTAAATGTATATATGAATAATAAGATTATGCACGAGTTTTGCATTACTGGTATAAAATTCACTAAATCAAACCGACTACATGACATATAAGCAGCTTAATAAATCTTTCATAATTTAGTTTTCCGAATTCCAAAATATCTATTATATTTTAAGGTAAGCTTTTCAGTTCTTGATTTATAGGTTATTATCTCTCTGAGATTTCGACCCTCAATCTCAAGGCAACAAAAACAAAGAACAATCCCGGAAAAACAAAAAAAAAATCGCTAAAATTACGGAGCTTTTAAATTTTAATGCAACTTGCTTTAAAATTTAAAACTTCTAAAATATTTTATTAATGCAGCCTTTGATAAATTTTAATGCAGTTGATTGGAGGTTCTTCTACAATTTGCTTTATATTCTAATGGAATGTTGCACTAAAATTTAATCTAATTGCTTTATTACAAATCAATGCAAATTGTATTAAACTAATTTTTAATGCAAGCTTTGCATCATTTTGTAATACAGCCTTGCACTGGACCTACATGTAATGCAATTTCCATTACATAAGCAATATTTTTTCAACTGTGCGGGATAGTCCATTATATCGTAAACAAACCGAGGGAAAACCGATATTGGATCCTTTATCAATAATATTAAAAATTATGGTAAAAATAGAGAAGGACGCATCGCGCGGAGGCTACAACGCCCACGGATAAACGGGCGATCATTCGATCAGCTTCAAATTCATGCTTATCAGCGTAAAAAATAAGGCAAAAGCCAGAGTCAACGCTAGCTTACCATAACGGTTCGACGTGTGATTAACAATGATACGCATCTTAAATCGAAAAAACTCCAAAAGAAACCTTCTTTGAATGCATCACGCAAAGCAAACTGATTGGAATTTGCCAAAAACCACATGTCATGGAAGCAAGAACGGAACCGGGTTGCATTTTTACACTCATCGAAATTAAACTGATGCCCGTCAGAATCATCCAAACTAATTATTTTTCGTTTATGATAATAATTTATTTTTATTTAATTTGGTTTTGATATTCAATTACGTTTACTTACTACGTATTTTAAACTGTATGTCATACAAATTGAAAAGTCGTCGAAAACTAACCTAATAAACTGCCTTTTCATTAAGCATCTATGAGGAAATAGCGAAAGGTTCAAAATTTGAAAAGTTTAGTTTGAAAAGTCTTCTGAGGCACACAGCATAAGCTATTATTTCAATTTGACCAGAATGCTGTTGTTATAAATTTTTCTTAATATTTTGGTTTAAATAAATCAATTATTACACGAAAATTAAAACGATTTACTTAAACGACATTCATACATATATGTTGAAACTCAAACATGTATGAAAATATTTCAGAAAGCATAACTAAGAATTTGTAATGTTTTCATTTAAAAATTTGTCTTAGGGAAAAAAGTGATTTACCATATATGTTTTGTATGTTTTACTACGAAAAGTTTGGTTTTTTCCTCGTTTCTAATTCCCTTACAAAAGCTTCGTTTTTTAGACTAATGGGGGAACCAGCGAGTCAGTAACAACTTTAAGTAAGAACGCGATATACAGAAAGTGCATGTTACTGACCAGCGAATCTTTAAGAACTTTTCGTTCAGTTCAGCCGTCACTTAAGAGAGCGAAAATTAACGCGCAAACTGAAGGATATGTCAGAATACATCAAAATTTTCAAAGCATACTTTTCTTAAAAATAATAAATTTTGCTATTCACATTAGAATTTTAATACTGTATTTGTCAGTTTTTACGGATTCGGTGGCCGATATGTCAAATATTCTGTAAGGAAATAATTTCGTCAAATTCTTTAAGGATTCTTACTGATTCGCTGGTTAGCCCTTAAGGCTTTGTATAATCTTAAAAACTCATGGCATACAATTATTTCTAAACATAGTGCACATTACGACAGTTCTGTGGTAATACCTCTAACATTACAGATTATCCAATTCAATTTAAAGCGGTACAAATCAACACTAATAAACTATGAAGTAACCTGGGACCATTTTCAAAATTATCGAAAACCTCGAAATACTGTATATTTTAACCTGAAAATATGAATGAGTAAGATTAACGAGTATCTACAAATAATCGCGAAAATTTCACGTCTAATGTAAAGTGAAAATGGTACAGTCAAAATAAAATCAACAATCAATGTTCTATTTGAAATTCCAACAGCGGAAACCATCAATGATGTTATGTGTAAAAAAACCCAAATATAATCGTTAAATTTCGAAACATTAAATTATAGAAGTAACAGTCAATTGAAGATGATATAATTTTTATCGAAATCGATATTAAATCGAAATTGAATTAAAATTAATTTTACAATAAGGAAGTGATGATTAATAATAAAAAATCAAAATAATTACTCGAATTTTTAATTAGTTTATGTGCAAGTTTGTGGCTAAATTGTTTTCCTATAACGCCAAATGTAAATTTTAGTATCAAATTTTCTAAAACATACTAATTGCGACATAAAAATGCATGATTATGTTTTGTGTTAGTGGAAACTTGCTCATATTTTAAAATAAGTTTAGGTTGAAGCTCCATTTAATTTTTATATGCAGTTTTTTTTTTGTAAAATTTCGGAAATATTCACTTGAAATAAAATTAAAAATATTGAAGCCTTGTGGGGTGTTGAGTAATTGTTCGTAAATATTAATATACTTCTACGTGTTTTTTGTATAACATATTAAAATGATCTAAGGATTGGTTTTATATTAGAATTTAACTAAATACTCTACAAACATGGACAATTGTATATAATTCACTACTTTTCAATACAATTATTTATTTGGAAAATCAGATATATTGTACGTAATCCAATATATTATGGCTTCTAAAAAGTGCACAAAGTGTCAATCTGCAATAATCCTAGGTCTTAATATAATATACTACTACTTCTAATATTCTTATTATTGACACAGCTAATCCTACTCCGCGTAAGAGCTGACAGAATCACTGTTAGATCATAATTACACAGAACTAATAAAAACTGTATCAAAAAAAAACTTAACAGTATGAAATATTTGAAACGGAACCTAAAACAAGAAGATTAGTCATTCGCCAGACTTTCAACATATGAATTTACGCGAATTATACGACTCTTATAATAGTTGAGGAGTGAAGCTCCCTGGATATCTTTTTAGGATTACCAAAGTAACAAAATCAAAAGTGCCCTTCAGGTCATGTTAACTTAGTCTTCATTGACCTTCAGGTCCCTGTTTCGGTGCCATATGGTGAAAGACCTGCTGTTGTTCATCTGTTGGTGCGCTGACTAAGGGAAAGCTCGTCTTCAATGGGAGGTTCGTTTTGACAACATCTTGCAGTTCTACCAAAAAAAAAAATACACTTTAATCATCGCTGCGCAAAGAAACCACTTTTCCCTTTATAAAAAAAAAACCGTTACTTCATTATCGAGGTTATTTATTTCATTTAAAAATAAAATTAAGTATTGGCATATTAAGAATAATAAAACATAATCCTAATATATTGGATAACTATATAAATCTACGATTGGTTATTAATTAATTAATTTATTTATTTTTAATTTTATTTATTAATTAAATTTATTTGTGGCAACATTTAGTAGATATATGTATGTAGGAAAATTCCAAAAAAAAAAAAAAAACCAACGGAAAAAAAATGTTCAAAAACTTACTGTTCACTCCAAGTCACTCCAAGACCTTTTCGTTTCTTGAATGAGCGGTTTTCTAAAAACAAAATTTTAAAATCTACCCAAGCACCACCACAAAATTCTTATAAATTTAATTAATTTAATTTAATTAAAGTGTCATTAAATAACTAATGTTTTAACAAATTTTTCTTTTATTTTTTTAATTCACTTATTTTGAAAACTGAGTTTAGTTTATTTCAATTCTAATGAAAACTTTAATTAAATTAAATTAATTAAATTTATAAGAATTTTGTGGTGGTGCTTGGGTAGATTTTAACATTTTTTTTTAGAAAACCGCTCATTCAAGAAACGAAAAGGCCTTGGAGTAACTTGGAGTGAACAGTAAGTTTTTGAACATTTTTTTTCCGTTGTTTTTTTTTTTTGGAATTTTCCTACATACATATCCCAAGTGACAATTTCAGCTCTAAATATTCTCTTGAAGCGCTTCTAGAGCTATATTATAGAGTATCTAGCTTTTAATTTGACTCTAGCAGCGCTGCTAAAGCTTATTTAGAGTTGTTATGTGGCTTGTTTAGCTACTTTTACAGCAATAATTTTCTTTTAGAAGACCTTACGTTACAGCTTTTTTAGAGCTGCTAAATTTATTTTAGAAGCATATGAAAGTCTTATAAGGCCCTTGTTATAGTGCTTAATGCTCTTGTCGTGCGCAATTTTTGAGTGTTTATTAAAGCTGATTCCATTAAAAAGGCAAGACAAATAAATAATTGCTTTATATCTGAAACATTATAAAATATTTTAGATAAGTGCGCTTTAGAACTAGCTAATTATTTATAATAAATATTATGTACTTGAGAATTATTATAAAATTGTTTAATATGTACATACATATTTTATTTTCGTTCAGAACAATATGTAATATTAAATACAAATAGAAAATATTAAAAATTATGTTTGTTTTAGAATATGTTTTTAATGCGGATTATTTTTTATGGTAAACGTTACCAATGTAATTAAGAAAATTTTAATGGGCCTCGAAATTATAAAAGTATTAATTAAATAAATTTACAGAAAAAAAGTGAAAATTGATTTTTGGATTTTCTGTGTAGTTACAATATTTCATTATTGTTATAATTAATTAATAACCAATTTTGCTAATTATTTATTGGTCAAATCGCTCACCAAGAATGAATAAACACAATCGATGGCAATATTTTTAATTATTTTGAATATTGTGTTTGCTATGCGTCATTTTTGTTTTCTATGGCGATCTTTACTTTTTTTACTTTTATGACGCGATCACCCATTTTGTTACAAAAACGGAGCTGATTACTAATTAGAATGATATAGAGTTAATGTTTTCATATGATTCTCTTACAGAACAACTAGCTCTAATAAAGTCAGTTTATATACCACAATAAAACTACTAAAGAGTAAAATTTTGGTTAAAGAGCACGTAGCTCTTTTTTGATTTATTTTTGTCCTTTATGTGATATTTTATACGCGTTTCATAAATAAATTCAGCTAGACGCTCTATTTTGGATTTCATAGGTTTTACTATAGGGCAAAATTTATTGTTTTGTTTAAATAACGGTTTAATATGTCAGTTTTTAAAATCGAGACAGTGTTCTTCCAAACTGGTTGATTATTCGCGTCATTTGAAACGAGGTAAGCAAGTATTTATTTTATTTTGGAATTATTGTTTTACTAACATTACTTTATGTTATATTATGTACTTATATTACAGAGGTGATTATATTAAAATATAATATATAATATTAAAACGAGTGGAGATATGTTTTTTAAAATAATTCAAGAATTATCAAAAAAAGGTTTTGTGTTGGCTATTATACCAGAAGCATTGGAAGAGAATGGTGTCGTTTGGTATCCACCTTTAAGTTGGAGTTCAAAAAAGCGTAATTGCATTATTAAAAATCCTTACGCACAACCTGATAAAAAGTTATGGCTGGCTAGGCCATGTCGCGTAAAAAAAAATAAAATAAAAATGTATAGCATAGCAGAACAGATTGAGGAGGAACTCCTATCAAAAAACGTTACGACAGAGGATGATCGCTGTGAGAGTGATGACAGTACCATTACGCCCACCAACAATAGGATTAAGCACCTTAATGCCACACGTTCCCCTCAACCAAACTTTGATATGATAGCTGAAACTATGAATGCGGTATCAATTCCTGTGACTACTTCAAAAACAACTGGTATAAATGAAACTGTGAGTGATGAGCCGATAATAGGTGGAGTGGCCCGTACCTATAGAATTAATAGCAGTATCACACAACCGTATGGTACGTTATTTATCGCGACAATAACCATTTATCCTATGGCAATAATAGTAACGCTCTCTTTACAGAAATACTGGATTCAATTATACTTCCGACAAATACAGTCTTGGAAGAAAATTTAAACATGGAAACAATAAGCAGTGGCCAATCAGATGGCGTTACTTCACCGACCACCGATGTAACCCATATCATGGTTCAATTATTAGACAACCTAAGGAAAATCTTGAGCAAACAAGATGAGATCAAAAACAGCATAAATGTTTCGTTTTCAAAATTATTTACCCAAATTGAAAATTTGGTCAAAGTCGGTGTCATGGAATTAAGTGTTAACAATAATGATACAACCCGAAATACACAATTTACAATAGAAAATTTTAAAAATTTCCACCGTCGAAGAAGCTAATTCGTTGGAGACTCTTCTAACATC
This sequence comes from Tipula vernalis, assembly GCA_958295665.1. Classification (NCBI taxonomy): domain Eukaryota; kingdom Metazoa; phylum Arthropoda; class Insecta; order Diptera; family Tipulidae; genus Tipula; species Tipula vernalis. The sequence continues at coordinate 178,370,509 of OY282560.1, read as the reverse complement.
GGAAGAAAATATGGCTCTTATGGTAAGATACTTCATATTTTACACAAACAACAATAACCCAATTTTCCGTTGTTTTAGGTTGCCCAAATGGGGTACGTAGTAGGAAAAACTGGCAGAAGAAGCAGTGAAGGCTGGACATGCTGTTACGAGCTTGTTGACTCGATATTCTATCGATCGTTTTTGGTACAGTGCTCGTGGACGGGTGGATCAAAGAGCAAAGAGGATGGCAAAGTTAAATTTTTATCATTTAAAAATATTATAAGATGCTTTGCCAAAATAATAATAGCTACAGATCCAACGTTTTCTGTGGCTGCAACACAACAATTTTTCAAAAGTTTGCTGCGAAATGCTACGAGATTCCACATTCAAGAAAAGGGCCAAAAAAGAAAATCAACTGCACGCAACAGACGCAAGAAAGAAAATCAAAAGAAACCCAAACTAACAGAGTTACAAGAGAGCGACACTTCTGAAGAGCAAATTGATGATGAAAGTACGGCCAATTTAGAGGGGTGGTAGGTTTTTTTTTTTGAAATGAATATCATAGATCATAATTTTTAAATAGGTTCTTTTGTATTCTTATAGCGACCCAGAAAAAGGAGAATCGAATTCAGTGGTAGCAGAAGACCTTAATCTTTCTCTGTAAATCAAATTTCGAAATTTAAATTAAGCAGTATCATTATTTTATTGTTTGATTTAGTTCTTAAACAACAATTATTATTTTTTTAGTTTTTGAAGTACATGTGATATAATTTCGTTAATGTTTGTTTTCTTATAGGTATTACAATTTCCAATCATTAATTTTTACAGACTATGAATAAGTGGTATGAAAACTAATCCTTGATCGTTGTATGGAACGGCCACCAATTTGCACTTTATATCGTTTAATTGATATTGCATTGGCAAATCTTCATCAAATGTAGAGAAATATATATTTAATCGAGATGATTTAATGGGCGTTAAAAAAAATCGCTTGCAGATTTTAAAGCATTTCCTTTTATAAGTATTTGCTTATTTTCCAGTGCAATTTTTTCAATTCCAACAATCTTGTTATTTTTGGTTAAAAACCATTTATTAGTAATTGTATTATTTAACGTAAAATTTTCCAAAATTATTGTATTATACGTTCCATCTTCGTTAATATTTCTAAGAACTGGTGATTTATCTAGCTTATGAATCTCATACTGGTTTATCTTGTTTAATTCTGCAATTTTTTTGGCAGCTTGTGCTAAAGGGTTGGGACCAGTTCTTAACAATCGTTTCAACGTGGACAGAAGATTTTCAAAGGGATAAGCATTGAAAGAATTGAGAACCCCAAATCGCTCCACTTCATCAACAAGATGACATAAATTATGTACATTGCTTGTAATGGATTGTTTTCCATAGAGTTCAATATATCTTTCTACATAATGTTCCATCAATATTCTTGCTAGTTGCAGCAGATGTATGTATTGCTCTGTTGAGCAGATGGTTACTGCACAGAAAAATGCGAGAAAGTGCTCATAAGCATCGTATCGTAAATAATCCTTCAAAACTACTATGCCAATATAATACATAAAAGTGCGATATTCCGTGCCTTTCCAATAGGAAAGGCTGTCCAATCCTCTAACTGCTCTATGAATTTCTACCGGCAGTTTTACGTGCACAAGTTTATCTGTAATAAGATGTATGTCCTTTGCAGAAAATCGTATACCCGTTCCTTTAAATTCCCCATTAGTCCATCCAGTTAAACATTTTTTCATAATACCTGTAAAAGAGTACATAGTTGTCCTTAAAATATGATATTTTTTATATACGAGTACGAATGGAGAAACAAATTATATTTTTGTATTCACCTAAATCAATAAGATGTAACGAGTCTCCTACAGGAAAATCCTCAACCATATCTATGGGCAACTCTTCGAGAATTGAAGTAGTTTTATGGTGATTCCCATATATTTTCTGTCGAAAAGCTGTGTTGGTTCTTCGTTCGCATTGTGTATGTAAAAATACTGTACAATTAGAAATATACTCACCAACTACAGTACATTTTAAGCATCCGTGCTTTCCGTTAAAATATGTGGTACCTTAATTACATAAAATTGCCATAGAATTTTGTATTTTATAAATTCTGAATAATAATATATATTACCTTTAACATATGCTCTTGCTGGTGAATCACAAATGAAACATCGAATTTTAATATTGAGTTTGTGATTGTTTATCATAATTCCTTCTCTCAATAAATGTTTGCATTCATCTACGAATTGTCGTAAATATTCTATTAAAACGGTTGGTTTCCCTTTTCCACAATATATTCCAATAATCATTGGTTTAAAAATTTTTATTTCATGTATATTAAAAAGGATAGGCCAAAATTGCCATTGTGAGCTTTTATAAATTGGTAAACCATCTATATTAAAATTTAAGGAAATATCCATTGATTTATTTAATTTATCTTTAAAATATTGTCTTAAGCAACTTTCTAATCCATGATGCCAATAATTTCCACTACCGAGCGGATATAATTCTACTGCATTAGGAGTTTCTAATAAAGTTCTTGGGTCTTGCGGGAGATCTTTATCGGGTAATTTACATGTCTTGAGCAATTTCAATAATTTACCAAGTGCTTGATGAGTGATGTTATAACTTAAAGCCCAATTTCTTAATTCTTCCCTCAGGTTAACAGGGTTTGTTTCATCCTCGCTTAGAACAAATGAAACATCACTGTGGCTTAAGTCTCCATCTAATTGGTTTGTGTTCCATAAATCAGGAGTTTCATTGTTTTCACATAAATCAATATGGAAATTATTAATAGAGGAGGATTCTCTCGCAGAGTTTTGTTGTGGTTCTGATGTTTCTAGCGTATTGCTTGGATAATTTTTAACTTTATTTCTTTCGACAGCTTTCTTCAATAAAATTTGGTTCTTTCGAATTTGGTATCGATAACCACTACTTAGTTTGTATCTCTTCCACGAATTTAAACTATACATTTTTATTTTATTGTAGATTATTTGATTTTTTTAACACACAGAAAAATACAACCAATTTATTATTTTGACATTAATTTTGGAGGTAAAGGTAAATCAAAGCTTTATAAGGTATTTATACCAGTTGCAGGTTACTAAATTAGTTCTAAATTAACTTCAAAAACCGTTTTATTAAAGCTGATTATTTCAAAAGCTTACAACTTTATATGAGCTGTTTTATAGCTCATATTGCTATCTTACAGCTTAATTAAAACGTACAGCTCTATAGTTGCGCCTGCTCTAATACTAAAACTTTGGAAGCTCTATATTTGTAGAGCTACATATTAAAACTAAGTGCTCTTTAGATTTTTTAAAGCTTGGAGTGTCTATTACCATCAATTTAGCACAAGTAGTATGAATAACTAATTTTATAGAGCATGTTTAATTTTTTTTAAAGCCTGCAGTGTCTATCACCATGAATTTAGTACAAGATGCTGCGTGATTACTTCTGTAGAGCATTAATAGAGCTGATCACAACTAATAGCTCTAACGAATGTTAATTGGGATATCTACTAAATGTTGCCACAAATAAATTTAATTAATAAATAAAATTAAAAATAAATAAATTAATAACCAATCGTAGATTTATATACATAGTTATACAATATTAGGATTAATAACAAAATTTTTTATTATTCTTAATATGCCAATACTTAATTTAATTTTTAAATGAAATAAATAACCTCGATAATGAAGTAACGGTTTTTTTTTTTATAAAGGGAAAAGTGGTTTCTTTGCGCAGCGATGATTAAAGTGTAATTTTTTTTTTTTTTGGTGCGATTTTTTTTTTTTTGGTAGAACTGCAAGATGTTGTCAAAACGAACCTCCCATTGAAGGTGAGCTTTCCCTTAGTCAGCGCACCAACAGATGAACAACAGCAGGTCTTTCACCACAAGTTGGACTACTTCATTTGATGATTGAAATGGGGGTTGAGTTGAAAGTTGAGTCGTCGGTTGAATAAGAAATGATGGGGCTTAGTTATAAGGTATATTGATTTTGGAGTTCCCTTGGATGTAAGATTGAATTGACTTGAAATGACTTCACTTATGTACATATGTATTTCCCGGAATTTAGTTCTGATGCCATCAAATAACGCAACAAATCCAACTGTTTTACATGCTGAGGAAATCATATGGCTTTCACGTGCTTTTCTAGTTCTAATACAGATTTGTAATTATATTGGTACAAAACATATAATTTACTAACACCTGACCTAATTTTCTGTGCCAAACTAATCAACAAATCTGGGGTCTCCCATAAATAATAATTATCTAATATGTACAGTTAAAATTAAAATTGATTAATTATTGTAACAATTATTATCTGTATTAATCAATTTTTAGATACAACAAAATAATTACAACATCGACCATGCTCTAAATTACGCAATTAGAAAAATAAAAAATAAAAAAATAAATAAAATTAGCATCTAATTCGTTCATTCCACTCAGCCGTTCTACATAACTTCACACCACCTGGTGTTAAAATGCAAATTAATGTGTTTATAAGAACAAGTGTGTATTTTTAATCATTTATATGATACATAGTTGCTAGGAAGTCATCGTACAGCACCCCCTTCGCCAACTTAGAATTCCGATATTTGAAACATGATACCTGTTATCTCTGACATACATTAAACTTACCACTCGTCGCCGGTAGGCATTTGTACACTTTTTATAATTACATAATTGTAATCAATTATACATTTTCTCTATTCTAAACAAAAACAGAAAAAAGAATACAAAAAATAATTTTGATCAAGGTTGCCCGATGCAAAATTATAACAATTACAGACCATTTGACATTAAATCATGTTCTTTCATATGTCTGCGCGCGCGCATGCCTTATTTGCATATTCTCCATTCTAGACTATTTAACATAATTTTTTTAGAAAAGGTCGATTGATCTTCAATAAGTTTCGTCGCCTTTATTGTTTTTTTTTTTGTTTTATTTAATTTCTGATAATTATTTAAAATATCATTCCTCTGTAAGGTCAACGTAATATTTGTGTTACGTACACAGTTGAATTTTGTGTATTTAACGAGGTTTAGATCATGATTAAACATACATACTTGTATTAGACAAACGCAGTAAAATAAAACAAAAAAAGCGCGATCGCGACCATAAAGAAATTAAACACAAATATTTCGGTTTTAACAAACGCTTTAACAAACATCACACCATCACGCTCGATCGATTAAGCATATACAATAACAGCAACAATAAAGTTCGGCTGCATTTAGTTATAATGAAATGAGCAAGTGACATTTAATTAATGCTATAAAATAGCGATCGTCTTATCAGTTGCTAGTAGCGGCGATAATATTTGTTTTTAGAATTTTAAATGTCACTAGAATGTTGTTTGCTCTGTGAAATTGAGAGTGAACACCTATTTGTGGTTTTCGACTTTGTATTTATCGCAATTTTTTTTTTTGATTTTTTTTTTACTTTCAAGTTCAAATAACCAAAAACTATTTCTCGTGTTTGTGCACATTGAAATCAGATAAATTCTATTGTCTCGCAAACTTATTATTATTAAAAACAGAAGCAAATACATATGAACAAACAATGGCATAAGGTTAAGGTTAGACCGTAGTACCGTGAAATTTAACTAGAACACTTAAATTGGCTGAATCATGGTTACGCGAATACGGGGTAATTGTACTTCTTCTTTATGCGTTTATAAAGAATGTTAGGAGTTACGCTTGGAATACATTTGAATTATAAAGGACAACGTCATAGTGTACAATGTGTTTTGCGAGGTATTTAAAACGGGTTGGTGACAAAATACCGATAGTACAAAATCCCGTGTGAAAGTGTTTAATGACCGAATGATTCAACCTATTTGTAGCACTGCTACTTCAGCAAAATCAATAACTTTGTCTCCAAATATTGATTCATCAGAAGCAACAACTAGCAAACTGGATAACAGTTACCCGTTCTAAGATTCGGAATAAAGAAACAGTGCGAGGTTCTAATATCTTGTCAGATATTATTAATGAAACGGATTATTTATCCAGACTGAACCCTCAAACTATCGAGGATGATGTTTTAGCTGTGGCTAATAAGTGTTTGGGAACCAATTTGTACCATTTTAGTAAAATTGATTTACAGAGCGACAAAAATATTAGGATCTGAAATACTTATATTTTAAGTTAGCCATATTAGTCCATTTAAGAATTAAAATTTGCGGAAAGCAGTTGTCTCAAATGTAAAATTTTAGAATCTAACTATGTAGACGCATCAAGGCACCCAGGATTTAAGTGAAGTTGTTTTAAATAATGTCGAATTCTTTTCGTTTTTTCAAATCAATGTAAATTTTGTGGTGCGAAAAGTACACGAAACCAAATTGATGTTTTTTTTGACGTTACTAACAACAACAAAAATAGAAACTTCATTTTGTATTTGTCAAAGTTGTGAATATACGAGTTTTTTGTGTCTTGATTTTAAATCATTTTAATTGTTGTTTAATCGTTTAAATAAAATTTTCAATATAAACAGTTCTTTTCCGTCTCTTATCCTTTTAATTGTTGTACTTAATTATTTTAATCGAATTAAATAAAATCAAGGCACAAAACTCTAATTGACAACTTTGACAACTAAAAATTGACGTTTCTAATTTGTTGTTGTAGTTGATTTATGAAAAAATATACATTTCGTAAAATTGATGTACATCGAAAAAACATTGATGTTTTTTGACGAAAAGAACATGATTTTCAATGTACATCAATTTTTTTTGATGTTTTTTGGCGAAAAGAATTTAACATAAGAGAATGATCCGCCCCATAACGATGTGAAGTTTTTGGAGCCTTTTATGAGTGCAAAGGTTGTCAACGGTATACATTGAGGAATTCAATTCACTCAGTGCCATTTTAAAATGAGGCTAGGGAAAATATGTTTGTTCTATATACGAGTAGTACAATATAATAGAGAACAATGTCTTTGTTCCACGTGAAATTCGTCGATTTGTTAATTTTAAAAAAAAATTTGCAAGAATCTAACGGCTCATAAAACGACACTAAATGCTATAATTTGCAGAGAATTTAGAAATAGGTAATTGTACCAATAAAATTGGAAATTAATATTAGAAGACATTTGAAACTTATTTTATATTTATTTTAAATACACTGTTTGTTGGAAGCAGAACGCTCCTAAAATCAAAGAAGAAAGAAACATAATCAACAAAGAAATCGGTCTTAAACTAAAAAATGTATTTATGTATAATTAAAAACATTAAGAATACTTATCTGAATAACACGAGTGACGACAAATGTATTTCTCAAATCACATAAAATATCTGAAAACAATTGTTATTAGTTAATTAGATCATATTTATTAAATAATGTAATGTTTTGCTTACCTTAATCAAATTTTAATGTAAATATTATAATTATTGTGACAGTACTTCTTACTGTCAAACTCATCATAGTATAGTATATTCCATGATGAGAAAGTATTTTATACCATTTAAAGAAATTGAATTGCAAGATGAAATTATTGAATGACGCATACTTCACACATATAACGCATATGTATTGGTACGTCATTTTTGGTATATAAAGAGAATTGTCATGTTGGGGGAATTATTATTCTGTTAAGAAGTATTCTACACGGTCAGTGTTGGTGAGGTCGTGTACTACAGACAAAATAATAAATGTTGTGGAATATTCATAAAATAAATAAATTAAATTGTTGAAAACTCAAATTAAGTTGTGGAAAGTTTTTTAATAGTTTATTTAACCAGACTCAGTCGTTGGAAATTTAGTTGATGGTTCTAGGCAGAAGAGTTGCAGTAAACAGCCCAGTAAATTACATGGTCGTTCGAGCCGGATTTCCGGAAACAAAACAAAAAATAAAAATAAAAAAAATAATTTGGAATTTACGACACCATTTTTAAGTGAAAATTAGTTACACGTGGTGCAGCTTAGTCGGACATATTGTTTTTTTTTTTTTTAGTTGTGAAAATCAATTCAACGAACAGAAAGGCATTGGTTGCAATTGATTTGTGTTTAAAAAATCGGCGTGCATTTAAGTGAAATTCGTTTGTTTCGGCGTACATTAGAGTGAAGTTTTGTGTTTTGAAAGGGCGGCGTACATTCACGTGAGGCGTAATTAGTCAATCGGCTTTATCCAAAACAATCAAAGTCGCAAGTAGTGACACCAGTCCTGAACAGGCAAAGTAGGATTTAATCGAATAAAATGGAGTCAGACGCAAAATTAAAGTCTTTAAAGGCCACGCGTGCTTCAATCAAAGGCCAAATGACAAAATTATACAATTATGCGTTGAATCCAGGAGACAAACAGGACATCGATGGATTTCATACCAAACTCGCGAGAGCAAAAACATTATTACACCAATTTGAGAAAGTGGAGAGCTCGATTTTTGACATCGACCCAGACCAGGAAAGTGGCATACTAGACCTAACGGAGCAATATTTCACGGTAGACTCTCGGCTAAGCAAATACATTCGAGAATATAACCTAGATAATCCAGATGAATCACAAAACGCAGCTAACACCACCATGAATCTTACAATGGCACATCCCGTCGATGTAAGACTGCCAAAGATTAATATTGAGCCATTCTCTGGTCAGTACACAATGTAGCGATCATTTTATGACCTGTATGTGAGGACTATTCACGATAAGACAAGTCTATCAGCTGTACAGAAATTTCAGTATCTGAAAGGGTTCTTACAGGGAGAGGCTTACAATTTATTACGGCACGTTCCTATAACCGAGTTCAATTATTCAGAAGCATTTCGGAAGTTATGTACCAGGTACGACCGGAAAAAACACACAATCAGAGCGTTCATTCGGAGTTTCATGGATCAACCTACTATTCATCAAGCGACCGCATTCAACATTCGGAAACTACTTAAATCATCGGATGAGGTCATCAGAGGCCTGAAAGCACTAGGCAAAGAAGCTGAATCACGAGATGTATGGCTAATTCATATTTTAGAGGGGAAACTGGACACAGAAACTCGAGCGTTATGGGCGCAGACTTCTTGTGAAGACAACTTACCAAGTCTAGAGAGTTTTTTCAAGTTTCTACTAAATCGTTCAGAGACGCTTGAATCACTGAAGCCGATTCCTTCGAAACACACAACAAGCCCACGGTCATCTAAAGTATACGTAACTACTGAAGTGAACCGGTGTTCCGTTTGTAAGAGTGAACATGAGTTGGTAGACTGTGAGAAATTCAAGCAATTATCCGTCATGGATCGACGTCAGTGTATTAAAGCCGACAATCGATGTTTTAACTGTTTGCGAGTCAATCACCCAGTTTTTAGATGTATCAGCGGTTCAGGTAACCAGATTACGAAGGGAATGGTTACAATCACTCTACGATCACGGGTGGATAGCGAAAAGAATATCGAAGTCGACGCATTGGTTTTACCAAGGTTGTGCTCAAAGGTGCCTACCCAATCATTTAGGACAGATACGTGTAACTTGGACGTGTTTCTCGCCGATCCTAAATTTAACGAGTCCCATAATATTGACCTCATATTAGGTGTTCAACATGTGTTTAACATATTGTTGGATGGAAGAGTCAAACACGAACATAATGTAATCGCAGTGGAGACAATATTTGGTTGGGTCCTGGGAGGTGAACTAGAAGCACAAATGCTAAGTGAAACGTCGAGCAATGTAAGTCAAGTATTCACAGAACAAAATAGTGTTGATCACATGTTGAAGCAGTTTTGGGAAGTAGAAAATATCCCAGATACACCTAGATTAACACATGAAGAAGCACAGTGTGAAAAATTATTTATGAGAACTACATGCCGAGATTCAACCGGGCGATTTGTAGTACATCTACCGCTAAGAGAGGAGAAGGGGCTATTGGGAAGCTCACTAAATTCAGCACTAATTCGACAAAGAACGATGGAACGAAGATTCGTAAGAGATCCAGCATTTAAGCAGGCGTACACTGAGTTCATGACTGAGTATCATCAGTTGGGGCACATGGTAGAAGTTAAAGATGACGAACTGGAGAATTTAACCTACTTACCTCATCATGGCATCTCAAAATCGTCAAAGTTTAGGGTTGTGTTTGATGCCTCCGCCAAAACATCCAACGGATTGTCATTAAATGATCTGCTCATGGTCGGACCGACAGTACAGCCAACATTATACGCCATACTATTAAGATTCCGCCTAAATAAGATAGCGTTTAGTGCCGACGTAGAGAAGATGTACCGGCAGATACTAGTTCGAGAAGATGACAGGAAGTATCAATCGATAGTCTGGAGATCAAGTGACAGGGAGCCCATGAAACACTACAAGCTAACGACGTTAACGTATGGCACAGCGGAAGCCCCATATCTAGCCACAAGAGTTTTGAACGAGCTCGCAGCCATAAACCGTGGTCGGTGGCCTTCAGCGTCAGATGTACTCAACAAGTGCACATATGTGGACGACCTAATGGCAGGTGCAGCAAATGTGGAAGAAGCTATACAGTTGCAAAACCGTCTTGTGTGCACACTCAATGAAGCCAGAATGAAGTTACGTAAATGGATCTCCAATTCAGATAAGTTCTTGAACGCAATACCAGTGGAGAATAGAGTGACTACAATCAAGGATCTTTCACAAGATGGCATAACCATAAAGGTTTTGGGTTTAAAATGGGACCCGAAATTGGATGTGTTTTCGTATTGCGTCAGCTTGGGTACTCCAGTCTATACTAAAAGAAGATTATTATCTGAAAGCAACCAAATTTTTGATCCGTTAGGTTGGCTAACTCCAGTACTGATAAAAGTTAAGATTTTATTTCAAACTCTGTGGCTAACAGCGATGGATTGAGATGATGAATTGCCACAAACAGTCAAGGAAAGATGGACAATTATACGAGATCAACTACACCGTTTAGAAGAAGTTCGAATCCCACGTTGGTTACAAACACCTAGCTGTAAGGTGAACATCGAGTTTCACGGATTCTGTGACGCGAGTGAACGCGCTTATGCAGCCGTGGTTTATAGGAAGCAGATGATTGGTCCAGATGAGTATGCGTGTAGCTTGATAGCCGCGAAGTCAAAAGTTGCTCCTATTAAAAAATTATCAGTCGCTAGACTGGAACTTTGTGCAGCACACCTCTTGTCGAAGTTGATGAGATCGGTTTGTCAAATATTGGAAATTACGGTGCCAAACATAACTTGTTGGACAGATTCAACTATCGTATTAGACTGGCTGTCTGATGTCCCGGTTCGATGGGAGACATTTGTGGGAAACAGAACATCCCAAATCTTAGAAATAGTGGCAAGAGACAAATGGCGTCATGTCCCTACCAAGGTCACGGGGAATAATACCATCGGAATTAATAAGTCACGAATTGTGGTGGACGGCTCCTAGATGGCTACGCGGAAATGTCGATGGCTGGCCAGTACAAAGGACGAATTATGGATCGCAGGAAGAGGAGCGGGTACGCTTCAGCACAGCATTGATAGCAGAATGTCAGCAAGGTTCGTTCCCTTTAGAGTTGATCGAAAGACTTTCCTCGTACAGAAAAGTCATTAGAACAGTCGCTATCGTTCAACGTTTTATACACAACATAAGCAGTGCACGCAAGGCAGTAACAAGGCACAAAGGTCCGGTAACTGTCAAGGAATTAGAAGAGGCTGACGAACTATGCTGCCGAGAAGTACAACAAAGGTATCTGAAGGAAGAAATCCTAGCCATAACAAAATCGAGACCTATCAAGGGGTCGCTTAAGTACCTAAATCCGTACATTGATGCTGATGGGCTACTAAGAGTAGGAGGAAGAATACCAAATTCAAATGTCGCATACGGAATTATGCATCCTATCATTTTACCGCCGTCGAAATTATCAACATTGATCGTGGAAGAATGGCATAACCGCTATTATCATGCTGGCTTCCAGTTAATGACAAGTATGCTGAGGCAGAAATTTTGCATCGTAAGAGTAAAGCAAGAAGTACGTAAGGTGATCAGGAAATGTTTGCAGTGTTTTAAAGCAAACCCCAGTCAGTTGTCGCAGGAAATGGGAAATCTACCGGCGTGTAGAGTCCAACACATTCGAGCATTTTTGCAAGTAGGCGTAGATTTTGCTGGGCCAATACTCACCTTTCACAAAAGAGGTAGAGGACAGAAACCATTTAAATCGTATGTGTGCCTATTTGTTTGTACCAGTACTCGTGCAGTCCATATAGAATTAACCACCGATTTAACAACAAACGGATTTTTAGCCGCATTAAGAAGGTTCGTCTCTAGGCGGGGCATCTGTTCAGACATCTACAGTGACTGTGGATCAAATTTCTTAGGTGCCGAGAGACAATTGCGGGAAACATGGGCATTCCTAAAAACCAACACTGAAGAAATTTACAATCACCTGTCAAGACAGTCGATCACGTGGCACTTCAACCCACCGAATGCTCCTCATTTCGGAGGATTATGGGAAGCGGCAGTTAAATCGATGAAACACCACCTAAAAAGAGTTATTGGAGAAACAATTCTAACGGTCGAAGAATAACAAACATTACTGGTAGAGATAGAAGCTATATTGAATTCTCGGCCTCTTTGCGCGCTACCAGTGGATATGGAGGTCGATATGTTAACTCCGGCACATTTCATTGTAGGTCATCCTTTAGTACTAGTTCCCGAAATAAATCTGATTAATGAGAAGGTGTCTAAGCTGAACAGATGGGAGATGCTGCAACGTATGAGGCAGCATATTTGGCAAAGGTGGCACATCGAATACCTGACTACAATGCAGTCACGAACGAAATGGATTTCGGCCAAACCAAATGTAAGTGTGAATGATATCGTTTTAATTATTGACAGAAATCTACCGCCAACGAGATGGTTACTTGGCCGCATAATTGAGGTATTTCCTGGAAACGATGAATTAATCAGAGTGGCATCGGTGAAGACAAAAAACGGCATCTATCGCCGAGCTGTACATGCATTATGCAAATTACCAATTGAATCGGATGATTCAACGCCGCGGAGAATGTTGGAAGCCGAACGCTCCTAAAATCAAAGAAGAAAGAAACATAATCAACAAAGAAATCGGTCTTAAACTAAAAAATGTATTTATAATTAAAAACATTAAGAATACTTATCTGAATAACACGAGTGACGACAAATGTATTTCTCAAATCACATAAAATATCTGAAAACAATTGTTATTAATTAATTAGATCATATTTATTAAATAATGTAATGTTTTGCTTACCTTAATCAAATTTTAATGTAAATATTATAATTATTGTGACAGTACTTCTTACTGTCAAACTCATCATAGTATAGTATATTCCATGATGAGAAAGTATTTTATACCATTTACAGAAATTGAATTGCAAGATGAAATTATTGAATGACGCATACTTCACACATATAACGCATATGTATTGGTACGTCATTTTTGGTATATAAAGAGAATTGTCATGTTGGGGGAATTATTATTCTGTTAAGAAGTATTCTACACGGTCAGTGTTGGTGAGGTCGTGTACTACAGACAAAATAATAAATGTTGTAGAATATTCATAAAATAAATAAATTAAATTGTTCAAAACTCAAATTAAGTTGTGGAAAGTTTTTTAATAGTTTATTTAACCAGACTCAGTCGTTGGAAATTTAGTTGATGGTTCTGGGCAGAAGAGTTGCAGTAAACAGCCCAGTAAACTACACTGTTAAATTATGTTTACGCGCTTTATTTCGCCAACCATATACGCACTTTATTTGTCCCAATAAAGTGACCTAAAACATTACACCGGTCCGGCCTATATGCTCAAGACAAATTTATTAACAAAACGCTAGCAGTGGCGTAACTGCAAATGTCAGGCCCCCGCAACATTTTTCTTGGGCCCCTAATAAATGCTTCTTTTACCTATGAACATAAGTAAAGCTTTTTATTTCAAATAAAAATTTGCTTTACGTCGTTTTTAATTAAAAAGTTATTTCTTCCTATTATCTATAGCCTCCATTTACAATTTCCATATTTAGACCCTGCCGACTGTTAGTGCTCGAAAAAATCTCAACTAATGTAATATTATTCAAACTTTTAAACATAAAGAAGTATTACTTTAATACGAAAGTGTATCAAAATTGGTAATACCTTATCTTATTAACGTGATATAGATTTTGCACTTCCATAATGACCAATTCTTTCATGCACTTGACTTATAAGTTGCTGTTCCATTTCTCGTGGAACATAAAATAACAATCGATCGTTTTTATTTGTTTTTATAAACAATACCGTCATGCATTTCGTAAACAGAAGATTCACTAGTCTCTAACAATTCTTTGAGTTTCACAATCACTGGGTCATGGTTTTGCGTAAGTCGTAACTGAAAATTAATATCGGAAGTATCAACAAAAGCAACTATAGAACTTCGATTGAGGGCAGCCACATGACCCATCTGGGTACCATGTCGATGTTTAATTTTATAATTATATTTTTCAAATTCCCATACCCATCTAGCAATCCTCGGGTTAACATCTCTTTTATTAAACGTAAGCACCAATGAATTACAATCAGTCACAATAGTAAATGTAATTCCTTCAAGATAAACTCGGAAGCGGACCAAAGCGTAAACATTAGCCAACGTCTCCAATCAATTCGTAACTATGATAATTAACTTCATGTTTACCAATAGTCTTAGAGAAATAGGCCACTGGATGAAATTTCGAATCATCCTGTTTCTGCATGAGAGCAGCACCAAAACCAATCTCACTAGCATCTGTGTGCAACTCAGTTTCCCGCGTTGAGTCTTACACAGCCAATACCGGAGCGGAAGTAAGAGATTGCTTAAGATTTTCAAACGCCTGAAGACACTCATCACTGAAATTAAATACAGCATCTTTCTGAAGGAGGCGATACATTGGAGGCAGCAATACGAGCGAATCCAGCAATGAATCGGCGGAAGAAAGAACATAATCCAATAAATGAATATAACTCACGAACATTGGTAGGCACTGGGTACTGACGAACTGCATTCAGTTTATTAGTACCCGGACTGATTCTACTAGCAGACACAATAAATCCCAAATACTCAATAGTACTATAAGCCAATTTACATTTGCTTAATTGCAACTCCAATCCATGTACAGCAATACATCTTAACACCTGTCCTAACAATTTCAAATGATCATTAATAGATTCACTAGCTATCAAAATATCATCAAGATAAACAACTATTCTCCCACTGTCAATAAACTCCTTAAATATCTTATTAATAAATCGCTGAAAGACAGAAGGAGCATTTTAAAGGCCGAAAGGCATACGCAGATATTCAAACTGTCCCTCAGGTGTCACAGATGAAGTGTACTTAATTGATTCCTCAGAAACTCTAACCTGATGAAATCCACTCTTCAAATCCAATAGACTGAACACTTTCTTATTACTCAAATACTCCAAGCAATCATCCATAAGAGGCAGAGGATAGTTGTCTCGGACAGTCATCTTATTTAAGGTACGATAATCCACGCACATACGTGTCTCACTATTTTTCTTCTTAACTAATACAATGGGTGATGCATAAGGAGACTAATGGTCTAATGGTTTCACTATGCAATAAATCACGGATAATTATTCTTACGTCTTGTTTTCCTTTAACTGAAAGGCGTCGCGGATGGGTATAAAAGGGTACGTCATTTTCCAGACGGATACACACCTCATAATCTGGTAAATCAATTTCTGAAGAATCAACACCCAAATATTTAGTATTAATACATTCCTCAACACATCTAAACATATTAAGTCCTAATTTTGGATCTATATCGTACTGAACACTAGGAGCACTATTCACAGAAGCGGCGAGTAAACGGAAATCGGAACAGAAGGAATTAAGATTAGAACAGGAGGAAACCTTAAGCAAAGCTGCACTGGGATTATCAATGGACAATTCACCATTTAACGACTCAGATCGGAATACCGTAGCCAAATGGGTATTCAGGACATGATCATCACGACCACAATCAGAAACAGAGAGAGACACATTTACTGTACCGTATGCCAATTTATTAACACCTTGATTTAATGATAACGAATTCACTTTATTTATTCTCATAAAACATAATCCAATATTAAAAATATTTAGTATATCTCGACCCACTAGCAAATCAACGGGAAGTATGCGATCTGGAACAATGAAAACAAAAACTAATTTAATCTGTTGACGGATACGCAAATAACACTGAACCTTACCATATAGATTGATTACCAATACTAATGAAGTCGGATTTAACTAAGGGACCAATAGATACATTATTACCGGTATCCAAGAGAGAATTAATTAAATTAAATTGCGTACACTGCTTAAGATTTTTACCAAATGCAACACTTACCTGTGTCATACTACTCATGATCTGAGATAGCTCCTCAACCTCATTACACTCTCCGGGAATAAACTGGATTCCAACAGCAACACCTTTTTTGTTTTTTGGACAATTTGATTTTTTATGCTCGGGTGAGCCACACGTAAAACAGGACCCTGGTGCTCGTCTAGGTGCCGAACAATTAGCTGACATATGTCCAAATTTAGAACAATTGTAGCATCTAGATTGCACTTGGTCAGAAGCAGCAGACAGAGTAGATAATTTTTTAATGTCCGAAGTTTTAATTTTGGCCCCAATAGAGTTACTAGTACGGCCATAAGATATCAATCGCTCGTAAGCAGGGACGGCGTCAATCAATTGCTCAACTGTCTGGCCAACAAAGTAATATATCCGGAAGTATCTCGTAGCCCAGAAACAATAAGAGATATTAAATCTCTTTCCGAAATATTGGCTCGCATTGCGGTTTCCTGCTTACACGACCTCTCAATTTTTAATAAATTTCATATGATGATACTTGACGATCAAAGCGCTTGAGTAAAGCTTCACGTAATTCATTCCAGGTAGTAACTCGAATAGTACGTAAAAAGAGCTCAGCTGAGCCCTTAAGCAAGTGACGAGCCATACGATACCAATCATTGTCATCTGCACCCAATGAGGTCATCGCATCTTCAAAATCAATCATCCACTTTGAAACCACATAATCGTCTGCACCACTAAACTTTAAAATCAAACTATCCACATCAGAAATCTTCACCTTTTTAATCGTATTGCTGAGGTTGCTAATAGTGAAACTACTGGCTTCGATTTCCATTTTCGCTATTTTTGCTCTATTTAATAATTTCGTCGATTTGCAGTTTAATAATTTCGTCAGCCATTTCCTCTAGGGTTTCTTCGGAGGTTTGATTCAAATTTTCATTACTTAAATTAAAATCCAACTGATCAACACAAACGGTAGTTGCTAACGCAGAAGCAGCATTGTCAATCGGAGGGTGAACCACAGTTGTAATTGGTATTGTTGTAGAGCTCGATGGCACTTTACTACCGACACTTACCTTGGTTAAAACTGCTGAAGTTGGCGTAATTTGGTTTATAGAAGTTTGAAGTACAATTGACTGAGACACATAAGTTGCATCCAGAACATAAGTCGTTGAATCTGAAGCTGCTGAATCTGAAGATGCTGAAGTTATCGTAGCTTTTAACGTGGTTTCTGAATTGGATTTTTCGGGTTATCCACTAACTCGGTATTTTCATAACCGTTCTTATATTCGCAAGACTCGTTGTTTTTTCAATCTGGATGCCCACACCACCCAACGCCAATACCATTTCGCCACGAGTTGGGAGCGTCATAATTTTAATTTTCTCGATACACGTGTATTTTGATTATTGCACAGAAATTTATATTTTATTATTATTATTATTAATAATTGATCGGGTTACCCCACATCTGATGTTATAAAACAATCAGATTTCAATAATCTTTAACGATCTTTATTTTATTAATTTATTAAATTTACACTTCACTTTAATTACATGTGTTTTTTCTTCGTTCTCTTCCACCAGATAGAATCCATCTCTTCTTTTTTGTTTCATTTTGACATTTTCCTTTTCTACTTCGTTCAGAAGAGGTTCATTCTATTTCGAAACGAGTTCAACTCTCTAACAATACAATTTTATTCTACAGTACCAAAATGAAATTTTCCATGATAAAACTATTCTAAATGTTTCTAGGCTATTCTTACTGGAAAAGTCATGAAATTTCTAGATGTTCTGGTTTGAGTATATAAAAGGCCGAATTGGATTATTAGTATTTGGTAAGAAACAGTATAAGGGATTAAAAAATTATTTAGTGAAATATAAAATGTAAAAGTGATCAGTAAAATTTTATGCAAATATTATAAAAAGATTAATAAATTGGGTTAAATTAATTTTTGGTGTTAAATAAATAAATTCGTTTGTGTTAAACTGAAGTGTTTCGTTTTATTCACAATCCAGTGATAATAACCTTGATTTACAAGGGAAAAATGTAACAATACCCATCAAAGTATGGTGAAAAGGAAACATTCAGGCGAATTTCTCCTTTAAAAATAAAATACGAAATAGTTTTTTATTTATTCAATCTTAGCTAAATAAAATTAAAACTAAATAAATGAAAAACTGTTAATTATGATCAAGCTTAATTAATGTAAAATAAATAAAATACATTTTTGTATGATAATTAAACTCCACCGATTTGCTAAGCTGTCCTAACTACGTTGCGACTGATACCGTTTGATAAAGTGGGATCAAGCGAAGCTCTATAATTTTGTTCAAGAAAAGTAAAAGTAGTATTCCTGATGCAAAAGTAGATTCAAGGTAAACATCAAAAAAAAAATTCCAAATAATAAACAAATCAGCCCACACTGAGCTACTCACTAAGTGAGTACAAGTGGCAGTTAGAGCCCAAAAAGGTTCAAAAAATGTTACAATATAATCCCAGTCTTACCATTTTTAACTTTAGTCCATCGGCCAGCTGCACAGCTCCTTCGATCAAGTCTTTCCGGACAATTGTGTGAGTTGCTCCTGTATCCAGCGTAATGATACACTTCCTTCCATCAATAGTGCCTTTGATTGTTACGCTGCTTCCGCCTCGTGCTACACCCGTAACAGGGATGAATGTTATGGAGCAATCAGACGGCGAAGCCAGCTTCGGTTCCTTCAAACTGACTTCTAACCTTTCCACTTCACCGACTGTTGCCATCCGTTCATTCAATTCCTGCTTTCCTCTTAGTGCTCTTTCCACAGAAGTTGATGATACGTGCCGTTTTCCTCGTGCTTCCAAACAATCCCGCGAGATGTGGCCAATCTTGTTACATACCCAACATCTTAGGTCGCTGCCTCTAGACCTTTGTCCCGACCGTTCGGCGTTTGCCCGCATTAAAGGTGGCAATCTTCTCTCTCCCTATATAACACTAGGACAGTCCATTGAGATGTGACCTAACTTGTCACATTCCCCCATTAACACCTAAGCCTGCCTCTTCCGACTGTCGGTACCATTCGCTCCATGCTGCCGTTCGTGTCTGAATTCATTTGGCGCCTAAGTAATGACGGTCTGGTGAAGTTCTGCACAGCCTCGATCGTTAACGCAAACGCAACGGTTTCCGCGAACGTTGCTTTAGGTGACAACATCACCGCCTTACGTGTCTCTGGATCTCGAATGCCATCAATGAATGCGTCAATTTTTAGCCTTTCAATATAATCGGCCGATGTACTGGTATGTAGATGTACTAACCGCTCGATTGCTGATGAAAATTCCTGAAGCGATTCTCCTCCCTTTTGGTAACGGCCTTTAAGTTCCATGCGATAGATTTCTCGCTTGTGGTCACTGCCGTACTTCCGATCTAGTGCATTCATAATTTCAATATAGCTGTTGCGATCTTTTTCCGGAATTGTTTGTAAGGCCTCCGTTGCTCCACCTTTAAGGGCCACTATTAACGCTGCGACAAGATGTTTATCATTCCAACAGTTTTGATTGGCTGCCGTTTCAAATTGAAATTTGAAAATGACGAAAGATGTTGTTCTGAACCACTTGCGTCGTTGATACACTTGCCTTGACATCATTTAGTTCTTTCTCGAGACATTGAACCTCCGCTTATTATTTTTCTTCAACATGTTAAACCTTCGTTTCTAATTTCTGGACAACCTATTGAATCTCCTTTTGCAACTTCTCCACTTCGTCGTGTATGTTAGTTGATAATTCGAGAAGTTTGTCGTCGATTCTTTTATGACCATCTGTAATTTGGTCTTTAATTTCTTCTCCTTGCTTCTCCATCCGGTGTTTAAGTTCTTCGTTTGACTGATTTTGTTGTTCAATTTGATGTTTTATTTCTTTGGTTTATAGTCTCTAACTGTCGCTCGTTTTGTTGTTTTATTTCTTGATTCGACTGCTCTCCTTGTTGTGGCATTTGATTTTTAATTTCTCCTAGCTGTCGTTCGGTTTGTTTTTTCATTAGACTCACCTGTCCCGTCATCTGGTTCATAGCAACTATTAACTGCGACAAATCGAAACTTCCAGATGGTGGTTGTGTTGTTTCGGCTGACGGTTGTTTATCTCCTTCTTTCTGCTCTACGGTTGCTGCAACCGTTACTGTCTCTCCAAAATCATGTTGATTTGCGTCTAACACTTCTTTCTCCATGGCGTCACGTAGTCGCACTTGTAAAGCTGCTTTACTACCATTAGTAGCCAAACCTCGTTTATCAAGTTCCCTCTTTAATTCTGGAACTTTTAATTAGTTGAGAATAGTTTAATTAGTTGAGAATCATTCACAATCTTATTATTCACAATCCCACTTTTTAAATCACTTTTTAATTCCTTTTTAATCTTTACACTATCGCTTCCCAAATACTACTAATCCAATTCGACTTCGTTCGCCTTTTTATATACAGAAACCAAACTTCTCGAAAGTTCATGACTTTTCCAGTAAGAATAGCGTAGAAACATTACGGAACAATTTTATCATGGAAAATTCCATTTTAGTACAGTTAAACATTCAGCTATTAATTTAACTTCTTCTATTACAGACTAGGTGTCACCGTCACACTATAATATTGTGACGGTGACACCTAGTATGTAATAGAATAAGTTAAATTAATAGCTCAATGTTTACTGTACTAAAATGGAATTGTCCATGATACAATTGTTACGTAATGTTTCTACGCTATTCTTACTGGAAAAGTCATGAACTTTCGAGAAGTTTGGTTTCTGTATATAAAAAGGCGAAGGAGATCGAATTGGATTAGTAGTATTTGGAAAGCGACAGTGTGAAGATTAAAAAGTAATTAAAAAATGATTTAAAAAGTGTTGTAGTGCGAATTAAAAATTATAAGTGAACAGTAAAATTTGAGAATAATTTATATAAAGTGATTTTGTGAATTATCGTTAGTAAATAGCGTGGTTATAATTTTTGTGTGACATAAATAAATTCGTTGGGGATAAATTGAATTGATTTTGTTTTATTCACAATCCAGTGATACGAACCTTAATTTACAAGGCAAAAACGTAACAATATATATTTTCCAGGTTCCAGTTATTTGCCTTTCTGTTTAAGCACGGATCTTGCCGGCCATTTTCCTACATGAATCAGGGCATCCTTCCATTGTTTTATTTTCAATCTTAAGGTTAGTGTATCATCTATTTCTCAGCTTAAGAGTATTAGGTTTCCTATTCTTCCTGTTTCCTTCTTCTCAGTGACTAAAGCAAAGGCTGTTCTTGGGGAACCCGTTGCTAGTATTTTTCATAACTTTCTCTCTCTTCAGGTTGGCAAAAATATCTCACTCGACTGTCAGTTCGTTAATATCTCTAGATTTATTGATAAATCAGCTTTCCGTCGTCTTCATACATTAGGGCCTTATGGGCCCTAGCAATTTCAAGTACTTCATTAGGACTTTTACAAAGAAATGCACTCAGCCTGCCGCAACTCTTTGTATTCCGTTACGGCGTTGCGATAGTTTTCCCATTTGCCAGTTCTTTTTGCGCTATTAAATTAGTTCCTTGTTGCCTTCCTAATCTGCCCCCCCCCTCCACTCCCCCCCAAGATTTTCAAGTAGTGGCTATTCTCGCCTGTTCAATTGTGATGCAACTTTTGCTCTCTGTAAGGAATATTTTTTGCATAACTATGAGTTTATATAGTTTTAGCAAATATTTGCAGTTTAAACGTGATTTATCAATGATTTCCAGAAGGCTCCTTGTAACTGTTTGATATTTGAACCTTTGGTTTGTTTTAATGGCTTTCCACATGTTGGCATTGTGCAGTAAAGACCTTAAACGTGGCATCTATCATTGAAAGGAAACATCTAACTACAGTTTTGCTTAATTTGGATTCATTAATTTCGCAACCTTTTTCAAAGATGTCTCTAAACTTTTCCAAACGTGTCATTATTTTACTGACTGACCACATGGAGCATTAAATAGATAATTGTGAAGTACATTATTAAAAACTTGACACATTAAACTTCAAACCTCTGTTTGGGTAAAATCTTGCAATCAATTTTCACCAACTTCTATCGAACCGTAAAACTTTGCATACATACTTGCTTTCATGACAATTCAGCTTTTTAACAATTTCGGATCAAAAAATTGGAGCAAAAAGTTCTCTTGGCATAATTCATGTAATTTTTTGTAGTGGTGTTTGCATACACTTAGGCGCAATGAATTTCTTAAATTAACCGTATACCAGGTGAATATTGTATTCATAATTGTAATGGCAATGGTAATGGTAACGATAATGGTAATGGTAATGGTAATCGCAGTAGTAATAGTAGCAGGTAATGGTAATAATAATGGTGAAGGTAAAGGTAAAGGTAACAGTAAATGTAAAGATAAAGGTAAAGTTTAAGGTAAGTCTCTAGAGCACCCTGGCACAATTGCTCCCTTTTATGCAGCGAATGCCACAATAACTTTATTGCACGAGAAGTTCTGGGGATGCATTATCTCGGGGAACAACGTGGCCAATTCGCCACCGTGATCGTGCGATTTGACTCCTTTGCACTTCTTTCGTTGGATGTATCTCAAAAGTAAGTCCTATGCCAATAAGTCAGCAACTATTCAAGAGGGAAAGAACGCGATAATAAGGCACATTGGTGGAATAGAGGAGCAATTATGCCAGGATATTATCCTAAATTTAAATAAACGGATTGATTTGTGCCGCCAAACCCATGGTGAACCTTTGTCCGATATTAACTTTCACATATAGTTTTTATCGATCAATTAGTATGTTTCAATAAAGAAATCAAAATCATTCCAACGCAAAATTTTTTTATTTACTATTCAAATGGTGAATTTCTACTTGGCCCACGCTTTAGTTGCAAGTGTGCTTGGAAACTTATACAGATAGCAACGCAGCGTATTCTGAAAAATAAAATCGAATTTTTAATCGCTGGAACTGTGGTAGATTTTTGTATCAGGTCAAAACTAACTGGGTCAAATCAATCCATTCCTAGAATGTCTGATTCATCCTGACTATTGGTAACTAGGAGTTAAAGTAAATATTTATTACCGTCGTTTTCGACCTAAACGTCCAGAGCACCTTTAACATGGAATTGTTAATATTCATATAATTGCTAATAGTTTAAGCAAACCTTAATTAAGGGTTTCTTTGATTTCCGTAAAATAGAATCCAGAAAGTCCAAAACCTCAGTAGAACTTGACCATTCATTGGATACCGCATCGTATTTTGAATTTATACACGGATGCTATGTGTCCAGCCTTCCCGCAATTATTAAATTTCGCCGAAAAAGGGTGATAATCCCATCGTTTTTGCTGGCCAAAACATCCAGGGCATGATCTATTTATCTTAGAGTTGAACCGGTTGTCACGGTTTCGACTTCATGAAACACCTCAAATATGGTAACTCAAATTGTCAACGGTGCTTACCGTATTTAGATCTATTTAAATCTAGGTTACTACTTTACCCAAGAACTAAAACTTTGGCTAAAATGTGATCTTCTAATTGCAAGGCACAGCTGAGCGAATGGAGTCGTGAGACATACGAAAAATGATCAGCTACCCAATTTCAGTCCGATCAGCCATTTTACACTTGCGAATTGTGAACAGGTTATCCCTTACACAATTGTACTCATCACACAGCTGCCTAATACATGACCAGAACAGCTTACGTGATGTGCACCCTACTGGAAGGTTACGGAGCTGGTAGATTAATCTACTCAACTTTGGTCCCCTCCCCCCCCCCCCTCCAATAGACGCAAAACCACCATAAAGGTAAGCCTAAATAAACATTCAATTTGCTTCAAGATGTTCGGTGGTCAGGAATGACTCATGATAGTATAGCAGGGGATTTTGTTAAAAATAGGTGCAGCTTAGAGGTTCTGCTTTTCTATACTTGATGATATGGTTTAACACATTTTTTGTTTACTCCGTTTAAAAAGATTCCATATAGCTTAGTTCATTGTTAAAATATGGAGGAATTTATTAACGCATTTCAAATCTACATTTAACGCTTGTTGCAATTTTTTTACCTTGGTCACTTACATCTATATTACAATATACAACAAAAACATCTATAATTCCAAGACGAACTATACGAAATTTAAAGGTACAAAGTGACGACTGCTCATAGTGTTAGTTGTGTACATATAAGCCTTCAATAAAAAAACTAACCAACACTAATCTAATTTGTTTTGGTTTTGTGCTATGAAATATGAAAAAAAAAACAAAAAATACATAAGAAACAACAACAATATACATCACGGCAACGCCGTTTAATAATATCGTGTAAACACAAATCCTATTTATGTGTATGTTTTGTGTTGGAAAATAATACCAATTACAATAACGTCTTTAATCTTGAGCGCTCTATTAAAATATATTTTTATATAACAAGGACCACAAAAACAAGATGTCATATGTTTGTCGTACATATTTTTTGACATAAGGAAAAAGATGTATAACCTAACCTAACCTATTTTTATTACACTCTAGACCAAAAAATGGCACATTTCATTGTGTTAAAAAATACGAATAAGCGTACATATTTTAATGCTTTACTACATGTTAAATATTAAAATATTAAGACACAATTCGATTTTTAATATTAAGACACCTTTTAAATTTAAATTATCTTAATAATTTTTTTATTAAATTCAAGAATGAATTCAAAAAGGTACAATATTTTTGTCAAGAGTGTACAAATAAAAAGTAAATATGTGTTTGTATGAAAATAAATGTAAAGTAATATGCGACGTTGCCGTCATCATTTAGTCACCAATACTACCTTCAGTAGCAATTACCAGCCAATAAAGAATAATAGTTTGTCTTGGAATTATAGATGTTTTTGACATACAAGCATACCAGTGATGGAATTTTAGGTACAATTGTACTTTTTTCGATACAACTCATTTTTTAAAGTACAATAGTACATTACAGTGAAATTCAGTACAATCTGAAAAAATTGAATTATTTCTTT
The DNA here is from genome assembly GCA_958295665.1 of Tipula vernalis. NCBI lineage: Eukaryota > Metazoa > Arthropoda > Insecta > Diptera > Tipulidae > Tipula > Tipula vernalis. The sequence goes on along the minus strand of OY282560.1, from coordinate 178,345,245 downwards.
TTTTTACATCTTTTAACCCCAAAAGGACCAGACGCGAGATATCTCGGGACTTACTATATTGTCTAAAAAGATCGTACCCAAGATAACTCGGCCGGTCACATATGTGTACCCGTACGTTCGATTATGTATTTGCCCAAAATAACTTGTGAAAATAATCTTATAACAAACGTTAAACATAAAACAATTCTCCTTATACGTTTTGCGCTATTAAATTTAAAAAACGCAAATTTAGTTAACTGAAAATTGCTTATAGTATCTCATTAATGTGTGGTTTCTTAGCTTAATTTTTTTATTAATTCTTTAACCCTAGTCAGCATGCGGGTCATTTTACTTGCGTAAACACATGTGATGAGTCTCTCGGACTCATATGTAATCTTAAAGAAAACTGAAAACATTTACTACATTTGAAAATGTTTTATTTACAAATTACAATACCAAAAATAAAATTAAATTTGGCAGTTACTTAGCGAGCGAGCCTCCTTAACTATTGGAGGAAAAATGTACCACTTAAGCTTAGAGGCCAAATAATCCTCGCGTAGGTTAGGTTAGGTTGGAGTGGCTGCTTGGGTCGAATTATACTAAGAGCCAGTAGGTACCTTCAGTAAGTTATTGCATTAATACCTTTATTAGTTAGGTAAACGTGAAGAACTGAGAGACCTGCGTTTATTTTTATTTGGCTCAGCGAATTCCTGTTCTAAATTTCCAAGAAATATTTACTCGCTGTATAGCATTACAATTTCTGCTACACTCTCGTCTTAATTTTATAAAGTAAGGCCATCATTGATTAGGGTTTTTTTTTTTTTGAAGAAAATATGTGTCACCGAAAAAATCGACGAAATAAAATGTTGGCTCGATTTTGTTCTTGAGCTAGCTTAAATATTTGAAAAACCGAAAACATTGCATTCATTAGGCTTTCACGCTTAACGGGAAGTAAATCCTCTAGACCTTTCAATTTGTCGAAAACTACTAAAATACTATAAAATCTATGAAATCTACTCTGATTCGAAAGTACTAAACCTACTCCAATGTGAAGTTGCAATGATTATTGTAAAATGAAGTGCATTGCTATTTTTCCCTATTTTTGAGGACGCCCATTTTCAAAATAAGAAATTCCTCGAGAATTCAATAGATTTGTTGTTGAAATATTGCAAATCTACCAAATTTATATTCCATAATTCTGAAGTGCCGGAAAGAAGGTTTTCTAGAAATTTTTACATCAGCTTATCATTAGTAAGGAAATTTGATGAGTTTTTCGGAGTGATCAGTCTTCTGAATTGTTGAATCGCAAAACATCGCTGAAAACAATACTTCAAAAATGATTTGATTTTTTATTTGGCCTTTTATTTGGCATCTAATTTGAAAGAATTCGACCACAGATATACAAATCACAAACGGTTAAGGTTAACCAATTAATCTAAACTTTTCGTTTAATCGATCCGATAATATACGATCTTTACCGAGAATAAAAGGTATTTTGAATTATTTATTAAATTTTGTGAAAAAGTAATTTCTCAAAAGAATTAGAATACATAATCAAATTGTCAGTTATTGTAATCCATCCACATTTCAATTTCACTTTCTCGGGTAACCTCTGAGTGCCTATTATGAAATTTCGTTTTTTACAGCTACAAGTTAAGTGAACTCAATTTACAGAGATGCATAGTGTAAGTTTAATTTATCTACATTGGAATTGTCTTAATAGGGATTATTTGAGATGTTGCTGACTTACGCAAGTACATCGATATTTTCTATATTTTATTTGATTCTACGAGGTTTATAACCTTATTCGAGATTGTTTTGGAGCGTTGTATATTTATGTGTCGTATATGAGTTATTAAGCGAAATTTGTTGATTGAATTAGGCGTAGCGTTGGGTTAGATTGTTCAAATTAGATATTTTCAGATTTTTGAATTAACCTGCAGATTTCCTGGTTTGATTTACTTCGAGTTGCGTTTGATTAACTTATAGTTGCTTGCCATCGAGATTATTCGATGTCCTCTCTTGTTGCTTTTTATTTGCTTATAGTATTTATTACAGATCGTTACATTATTACTGATATTTTTATTATTCAAGGTTATTCTAGAATTCTAATTTTATTCGAAATTTTCGGAATATTAGAAATTTCTTGAGAATATTGCGATTATTCTAGCTCTAGAAAATTATTTCGATTATTCATGTTTGGTTTAGAGTTGATTCAGCGTAGTATTCTGATTTGTGACCTTCCAAAGGTGAGATTCTAATTTCAGATTTTTGGATTTATGAAGATTTCCAAATTGTTAGTGTTAAATAGCGTTGTATTCAATATTTTCGAGATTATTCGATTGTAAAATTTTGGTCGAGATCTTTAGTGGTTTCTCATTTTTCAAGATTGTTATAAGATTTCAAATTTATTCGAGTTTTCTGCGAATATTCGAAATTTTTTTGTGAATTTCTGAGCTAGAGTATTCTAGAAAAGAATAACTATTTGACCATTTCGAGATTAGTCGATCATTTCGAAATTTTGCGGGTTTCTCGATTTTCCTCGAAATTTACAAGGATTTGCACTGGGTCTTGTTATTGAATTGGTGATTGTTTTCTGCAACTTTCATAGCATTGAGCTATATACTTGCTACTGATAAACTTGGATATGACATTTTTTGGGAAAATTTCAAATTTTCCAGGATTATTTATTATCAAAATTATTTTTGATGAGATTTTTGCAGATTTTCTAAATTATTTGAGAGATTTGGTTTCTACTGAAAATTATTCAAAGTGGAAAAACAAATGGTTCTTGGCGATTTGCGCTCGTTTAAACCAATAGATGTGCCCTAAACATTGCTACTACAAGGTTTTGGACGAGGTGACCAAAATAACGTCATTTATTTTCATGTTGTATTTTCACTTGCATGCTAAATTAAAATGGCTTTTTCTGCATTTAAACAGCGACTACATACATACAAGTTTTGCTTGTGACTAAGTAGTGTGATGAACGCAAATAAAACAAAAATTTAACTTGCCTAAAAATTTGTAAATATTTGTGTTAGAACTTAGAAGAGAGAAAAAGAAGAGTTATGGTTCTATCAAAAAGTTGATGATGAAATTGAACAATTACTTTTACTGTGCTCGTTTATTTTCTATTGAAAAAATTGGATTTCTGTTTTGCATGCAGTGAATGCGTTGTATTTATAGATACACATTGGCATTGAATTTTTATTCTATCAGTAATCTGTAAAAGCTCTAAAATGCTGGACTTTTTCCATACCAAGTTTATTCACTTCATCATCTGTTGAGTCTTAGAGACTCATCGCATGCTTTTATGTTTGTTTTTTAAAAATGGGCTGGTTAGGGCTATATTCGGTGAAGTAAAAAAAATGTTAGTAGGTGATTCTAGATCTCAAATAATAATTATTAGAATACTTAAAGCTCAATTTTCAAAAAAAATTATTTTTCAGTTAATTTTTAGCTAATAAAATTTAAATGAGTCCGCGAGACTTAACCCATGCTGATTAGGGTTAATAAAAAAAATCCGACGTATCGACTGCTAGTAAATTTTTGATAAGGAACGTTTACTAACGTAGCTAGGGTAGATTTTTAAAAACGAAAAATAATAATTCCAGTTATACAATTACAATGTGAGTTATAGCCTAATAACAAGTCAAATGTAGCCCCTTGAATCTGCAGTAGGAATTAAGATAACTTGTTATGAGTGAAACTGAAGAGCAAGCGATTTTCTATACAAAGTGGATTGTAAATTTATCAGATATGGAAATGGCTCTGGGCATTTTGAAAATTTGTAAGTTAGATAATAATTTTATAGAGTTCTATATCAGAAAGGCGGCTCATGATATGATTTGAAGAAGATGTGACGGATGTGTTAACAAATTTGGAGTCAAATAATTATTTAGGAAAACAATTTTTAGGAATTGAAGAAATCAAACAAATTCAAGATACAAAATGTTTTTTGAATGAGCATCTTGATTTAGGCATGTATGGTATATTGAAAACTGATAATTGTAAATTAACAGTGCTTATGCAAATAGGATACAATGTATAATTTTTCTTAATTTTTGTTAATATTTTAAATTGTTAGGTGGGAAATAACTTTTGGCTATAGAAAACGCGGAAGATTTTAAAAATAAAATTAAAAATATATCTCTACTAACCAATTGCTTTTGCATGGTGGGTTCGGTACCTAGATTATAAAGTTTAGCTTCCATCATATTTCAAAAATAACACGGTTCTCTTGTTAGTCGAAAACATTTTGAGATTAACAGACGTGACCTTTCATTCTGATAATTTCAAAATATCCGATGATTAACCGATGTTTTAATTCAAAATGTTTATCCGAGAAGTGTTTACTAAAGGTATTAGTACTATCGATAAACATAGCAATTCGGGAAATAATTTGGAAAATATTATGAATGAGCAAAAGCTCAAAATGGAGCATGCCAAAAGTTTGCATGCCAAAAGAGTTAAATCTCACTTTGTAATTGTATAACTTACCGCCGACCCTGTCGTTAAGACTTCTAAGACTGCCTTAGCTAAGACATTTTTTACTGGTATTCTGTATAGGGATTGTGCGCAAATTTTAGTGATTTAAAAAAATCGATATAATTTTTTGCATTTTGCTACCAAAACGTACGTCTTGTAACAGATTGTTTTTATATATTTGGAGTTATAATTTTTACGAATTTAACAAATAATTAATAATACTGATCTTAGCAGTCTTAATTTTTTGGTTGCAAATTCTCCAACATATTTATAGACCTGTCAGACTAAAGTCTTAATTAACAGAAAAATTCTTACCTAAGGTTCTTTTTTATTTAGCGACTGTCCGTCAGAATCGGGGGCTAAGTCTTATAAAAAGTCGTTAGATTCCTTATTTCGGTTAAAGTGAGTATTTTTCATTTTTCAAATTCTACCCTAGTTACGTTAGGAAAACATTCGATATCAAAAATTTTCATTTAAATTATAGTGTAAATTGCACTCTTGAAAATGGCGGAATATACCGTCGAAACGTCGCTCATTGAACTTAATCTTGAACTTAACTTTTTAGTTTGAATATACTTAAAACAATCACTTCAAACAAAACCGCTGATGCATTAAACCGAACATTATAGTGCTGACATGTTATTTTATGGTATCACTAAAGCAAACATAGGCGTTACCCATAATGCTGGCATATCTTACATAGTGACATTATGGTTGTGATGGTTTAAATTATGGATATTTGCTTTCATCAAGTCCATCCCACAATCTGGTGGTCCGTGATAAAAATGTTGATCTAAATTTATTAATTCGTCCAAAACTTGCTTATAGGGTGTAAACCTGAGAATATTGAGCAAGCATGGTTGATCTAAAATACTGTTTAAATAATGGCATTAATTCTTTCAATTTATTGGATTTTTTGCCCCTGTATCTTTATTTATTAGTAATAAATGCAATCAGCAATAAAATCACTGGACGAAATCTATAATGACGATCAAAAGTTAAGTTGTATTTCCCAAGATAGTTTATAGAGTTAAAGTTTATTATTGTCTCTATAACTTTAGAAAAAATTGACACTAAACTTTTGATTTTATTCCCTTTTTTGGTACTGGATGGATATATAAAATGTTCCATGGAGATGGACAAAACACCTGTTGTCATCGAAATATGAAATAGCTTGCTAAGTGTTTTTGCTACGGAAGTAAGGCAGTTCTTGAGAACAATTGCGGAGAACATCCTCCTTAATTAAAGTTTATTTCTTTGAGTAGCTTTGACACCAACGAATCCAGCAGATAAGAACTTGATGCAAATTGGGACGCTAAATAATTAGCTTTCTTAAGAGTAATTGAATAAAGATTATTATTGTTGTTTAACGGGAGTATCAATGACTTAGATGTACAAAGAAAGTTGTTTTGAAGTTGACCAACAAAAATTCTCCATTAGCACTAAAAATTTGTAGATTACACTGATTTGCCTGCCAGATTTAATGTTTCACCGACTTACAGTTGCAGCGGCTGAATTCTTAACGGCAGCTATAATTTTTGGATACTACTTTTACATAAAAAAATTAGGTACAATTAAACTCAATTTAGTACAATATCATTTCAATCTTCTGTACAATTCAAAAAATCCATTTTCCATCACTGAAGCATACCCGATTGAAGCAACCATCGTGTGTTTTCGTTTACATAAAATACTTCGTTCACAAAATACTTTTATTTCCCCAGTTTTCCTTTTGTTCACAATGTATATCACAATGTGTTAGTTAGTATATTATGTGTATATGTTTGTCAGTATATTATGTGTTGCTATACACGAGAAACAATTTTTGTTTCAATTAAGAACAAAAGACAAAAATGTTTCTGCAATCTGCACCCACACGACTGTGTTATTAAAAAATTTACAGTTATAGCTAGCTGTGTGATTTTAATTTACATGCACCATTCCATTGACTTAGAACAGTAATTCAAAACCAACACTAATGTAATACTACAAGCCTGAAGGGCCAACCAGCCAACATTTAAGAAATTTAACAAAATTTAACGAAAGTTTTTTCTTACAGAAAATTTGACATTTCGGCTAGCGAAACTGTAACACAACTTGTCAATTGCATGGAAGTGACGGTAGCTCACTTTAATATTTTTTAAATAAAATTTCTGTAAAATTTCGTGCTGACAATGGAATTGGAGCGACTTCAAAAACTGTTTAATTTCTTAAAAACCCTTAAATTCTTAAGGGACATAAATACAAAAAATAAAAGACGCAGATCTTGTGGCGTAAGAAAAATAAATCGCACAAGACATCGATTTGGCTATTTTAAAGTATGTATATCAAAATTAATTGCTGTCATAGACTTATTATTACTCGAGTTTATAAATTCTTTTGTTTAAGGTAACGTTCTGCGAAATTAAAAACTTTGATCAAAGCCAATTCTTTCTCCATACTCGAATGACTCGGGACATATTTGATATGGTTTTAAATTTAATTCGATCGGAAATGGCGGAGACTTCCCGGCATTTGCTTAGTAGTGAATTTCGTCTCGCTTTGACGTTACTGTGAGTATAAACTATTAATTAAACACTAACTGGATAACGGAGATATACAGGTACCTTTCTCAGGGATGCACTTTCCAATCTTTGTCGTGGAGCTGGAAAGTAGGTAAAGAAACTGTTCGCATGATCATTTACGAGACATGTGATGTTCTGTGGCGAGTTCTTGGCCCATTATATGTAACAGAGCCAAACTTGCATGATGCTGAATTGATTGCGGAAGATTTCAAAACATTATGGAACTTACCAAATTGTATTGGTGCCATTGACGGCAAACATGTCGCCATACAGTGCCCACCAAATACAGGTAGTGAATTTTTCAACTACAAAAAATTCTTCAGCATAGTGCTAATGGCCGCCTGTGACGTGAGGTATGTGTTCACGTATGTTGATGTGGGGGCGTACGGATCTCAGAGCGACGGAGGTATTTTCTTATTATTTTAGTTTTTCTTGTTCGCTAATCAAATTATTATTTGCTTGTAGGTATTTTCAACAAAAGCAACTTCGGAAAAAGACTGTGTGGTGGTAAACTGCCACTTCCTGAGCCAAAAGAATTGCCAGGTACTAATAATGTCGTGCCCCATTTTTTTGTAGGGGATGCGGCATTCCCTCTCACCCCGAACCTTATAAAACCGTATCCCGGCTTGAGCCTGCCTAAGCCCAAAGAAATTTTTAATAAGCGTCTGTCTCGTGCAAGACGCGTTATTGAAAATTCCTTTGGGATTCTTGTCAGTCGATGGAGGATTTTGCTGACCACACTAAATATGATGCCGGAAAATGCAGAAAAAATAATTCTTGCCTGTGTCGCATTGCATAATTTCCTTCGACTAAACAAGGAAGTAAAAAATTTATATGCCCCCCAGAATTTTACCGACTGGGAGGATAGTAACCACACAACACACGAAGGTTTGTGGAGGATCGAAATAAATTCTGAAACAAATATTCCTTCAATTCAACCATCACGGAATATTCACGTTTTAGGTGGTAAAAACGCAATAAAAATAAGAGATATTTTATGTTCATACGTTAATAATGAAGGTAGTTTAGGTTGGATGAACTAACCATTAAATATAAAACAATAAAATTATCAATTTTCGTTTTAATTCTTAGAAAATAATATATTTCAGTCATTTTAAGGTACTTCAGGTTCGTATACTTCATTATCACAATTCAAACTTTGATTGAAAAATCACAATATATCACAAAATAATAAAAAAATAATAAAATAAATATGTACATAGATTATTTACAGAAATATTTTATATATACATATATATATATATATACATATATATATATATATATATATATATATATATATATATATATATATATATATATATATATATAAAATATAAATATATGAATTTCAATTAGTGTTATCTAAATGCACGCCTCGCAAATTGGTAATGTAACCAAGCATATCAATTCGTGCAGTGTCCTTCACCGTGCCGGGTAAATCCTCAAACAATAACCGCAACGTTTTAAAAAATTGGTCGTCCGCGGTTTCCGTTGGTTTTGGGGCTTTTTCTCTTTCGGAATATTCATCCAGCATATCCTGAAACTTTCGGCATGTCTCCGCAAACGGATCTGGCTTTTGCTTCTTTGGAGCCGGCGATTCTAAAATATTGTCGTCGGTCTCCAGTTCATCGGATAGCCCAGACAACAAACCAGTAAAATTATTTGATTTAGTTCTAAAATGATATTTTTCAATTTTATAAACAATAATAATTACGGATCATATAGTTAAATTTTAAATACATACTTTCTGGGCTGAATAAATTTTTTTAGAAACATTAGGCTCTCCAAGTATGGCCAATCGTCCTCCAACGGCGCATTTCCGGATGGTATTGAGTCCCGCTTCTTACACTCCTTATTAAATTTTTCACGGAGGTAGTTCCATTTCCGTTTGCAATCTTCCTCTAAAACAGAGAATCACAATTACTATTTATTTTATTTAAATTCACCATTGATATGGTTTATTTAAGATTAAACTTACTCGGTATGCCAGTGATTTCCACTATTTCCTCCCAAGCTTTTTCTTTATTTAGCAAATTTTTATAATTTTTGTCGCCTTTATCGTACAGGCATTTGTGACCTTCCACGGCATCAATTAACACTCCGAAATCCATTTTGTGTTTTAGTTTCTAAAACAAAAGAAAATTTGTAAATATGCAGTGTATTACAATTTATGAAATCTTTGATGATAATTCTGTTATCAATTTACATACATGAATGTAATAAATAATTTTGAATTTAAACTTAAATTATATTTAATAAAAATTAAAAAATGTTTACCTTTAAAATGAGCTCACACAACACGATTTGCACAAAGGACAATTTGGATTTTTGACATTTCCTTCAGTTTTGCGCGATAATTTTCGCTCTGTTAAGTTGACACTTCAATTTAACGAAACTGAACGAACATTTCTTAAAAGTTCGCTGGGCAGTAACATGTAAACTCCATATATCGCACTGTTACGTTAAATTTCTTAAATGTTGGCTGGTTCTATCTTGATTCAAGCACACAGATACCCTCTTACATTTAATACCTTAAACTTCAAAGTGTTGGTGCGAAAATAGAATAAAAATACTCTCAACTAACCAATCCCAATTAGTTTTTTCATTATTAACATACCCAATTTTCCCTCCACAATTCGTTTGCTTTGTTTTATCTACAATTTGTATGTTTTTCTCACTCATTTATATAATCTGTCGATCACCAATTAGTGACAATCAGGCTTGTAGTACATTAATGTTGGTTTTGAGTAATTATAAAATACTAATATACATGTATAAGTATTGTAATATGACGTATCGTATTATGTATATTAAACACGTCGGGATAAATAAAACAAATATTTCAAAATTTTGCGCATAATCAGTTCGACTTTCGATGAAATTAGATTTAATAATTAATGTAATTTTCGTGATTACAAATAGTATTGTATAATTAAGAGAGTTACATTTTCCGAAATATTAGTATGAAACGAAATAAACAAGAATATTTTACAAGCTGTCGTCGTAGAAGAAATAGTGAAATAAATGAACGGCAACGAGTGAGGCGTTCACAACACCAAGTCCCAAGGGGACATTAATAGACCTAGAATTCATCTTGAACCTCGCAAATCCACTTACAAGTCGGCTATTTCGGGATCTTCAGAATTTTTGTTTCCTCAGACACATGATCTTGGACCGCTTTCGTTCACATGCATCCATTGCGCTGCAGTTCACTTCAAAAGTGAGCTTAAATCGAATTGTTGCCACAATGGTAAGTTGTCTAATTTACCTACTTCCAACGCACATTTTCCAATTGAAATTATAGAATTATACATTGGTACTGATCGCAAAAGCCGAAATTTCCGTGAGTTCATTAGGCAATACAACAACTTCAACGCCTTTGCTTCAATGGGAGCCAATATACATAATATACATGGCAGTGTTTATTGTTTTCTGGTGAAGTCTACCACAAAACTGCTGATAACATTCCAATTGACTTAAATTTGAATATGGGAAACGTCCACACCGCTGATGCCGATATTTTGTATGCTGAACTATTTCTTTATGATACTGATACCGCTGTCAATATTCGTAAGAATAATCATTATAACTCAGCCTGCCTAAAAGAAATCATGACAACAATTGGTAATGTTTTGCATAACATATCACCATACGCTAGAAGTTATCAAAAGCTTCGAGAAGCATTCGATATGCTGCCCAAAATAATTGCGAGATAAATAAAATGTCCTTGTTTTTAATAGAAATTTCAGGGTGATCAAAAAGTGTATAATGCACCTACAAATGCTAATGATGTTACGTTAATTTATGTTCCCGATCGTGATGGCAACATACCCGCCCAAATCGATTTTGCAGTTTATCCTACCAACAGCAGAAGCATTAAGCGAATTAACTTCCAAACATTTGAACCCAATGATTTTTCCTCTTTTTTACCCTAATGGAGATTTTGGATGGACTACCAATATACCTCATAATACAACGAACTCTACGGCTGTACGAAATACTACCACCGTCCTACAATTTTACGCATATAAAATAGCAATTAGACCAACAATTTTTAACCCTCTTCACTATGGGGGAAAGCTATTTCAGCAGTATATTGTATAAATAAGTCAATCGCTTAATGTATATTTGATCCAATCAAAAATCTCTTCGTGTTGATTCGTACAAAGATCTTTTAGATCATATAAGGATAATGAGGATAATAAGGATTGGTAATTTATTCATACTTCCATCTTTCATTTACTGGTGGGCCACGCTTTATGTCAAAACTTTATCAGGACAATATGGCTATGGTGAGAAAATTTGGGCGCCCCGATTTATTTATCACGTTTACGTGTAATCCAGCGTGGCCAGAAATTAAATCGCAACTACATTCATTTCAAAACGCTTCAGATCGCCCTGATTTAGTTACACGAGTGTTCAATCTCAAATTTAAGGAATTTTTGAACGATATTACCAAATCCCATGTGTTTGGAAAAACATGCAGTTACGTTTATGTCATTGAGCACCAAAAACGTGGCCTTCCACATGCTCATTATTTATTTACTCTCTGTAAGGAGGATAAGTTAAAATCAGCTGCAGATGTAGTCAAAATCGTAATAAAACATAAATTACATGGGCCATGTGGAAATTTAAATCCCAATTGTGTTTGCATGGTTGATGGTAAATGTTCTAAACAATTTCCGAAACTATTCTGCGAAGAAACCGATATATCTAAAGAAACTTATCCTAAATAAAGGCAACGTCTAAATATAACTTCTGAAGTTATGCCCTCAAATGTTTATGTAGATAATCATTTCATAGTGCCCTACAATTCGTTTTTGACCTTAAAATATAATGCTCATATAAATTTTGAGCTTTGTTCAACAGTTAAGGCCATAAAATATATTCACAAATATATTACCAAAGGACATGATTGTGCACAAGTTGATTCTAATAATGATCCCACAGCTGTTGTTGTTACATTAGTGCACAAGAAGCAGCCTGGCAACTCCAAGAACTTTCAATTCATGGTCAGTCCCATAATATTGTTATGATATCTGTGCACTTGAAAGATGGGCAGTCAATATTTTTTAACGAGAATAGCATTGAAAATGATTTGCGACGTGAATCTATTGCAGTGACGACCTTAACATCGTTTTTTGATTTAAACTTGAATGATCCAACTGCACATAATCATTTATATCAAGACATACCGATATACTACATATTTAAAAATAAAAAATGGGAAAAACGATCCCCAAATAAGATATCCCCAATCACGGCAATAAAGCTATAGGAAGAATAATAGCAGTTTCACCAAAAGATACTGAGCGGTATCACCTCCGACTGTTATTACTTTCGGTTAAAGGAAGAGAAGCTGTTTCCTTTGAAAGCTTAAAAAGTTTTGGAAATGTAGAGCTAGAGGTTTGATAAACGTTTCTGCAGAATGGCATTTTTGTCTTTCTGAAGCTTCGAAGCATATGCTTCCAAAATCATTACGCTCTCTTTTTGTTACAATTATTTGTCACTGCAATCCATCAAACCCATTACAATTATTCAACAACGATTTCATTTATTCTGGTCTAGGGGAAGATGCTGCGTTAACGAACTGCATTATTTCGCTGCGATATTTATTTGAAGATGTTGGGTTTGATCTCTTTACTGTATTACCAGTACCAAATTCAGAAATATATGCCAACCTTATTACAGCACCACTTTGTATTCCTAACAATGAACCATATCTTTGAGATAATCTAAACGAAGCACAGCGTATGGCTGCTTCAAACATTTGGTCCTCTATTCAAGGTATAAATTCACAGAAATATTTCTACTTAGATGGCCCTGGAGGTAGCGGAAAGACATTTTTGTACCGAGCATTAATACAAAAACTCAGCACAATTAATAAAACAACATTATGTATTGCTTGGACTGGGATTGCGGCAAATCTTCTGCCACATGGTATGACTTCACATTCTGCCTTTGCACTGCCTTTAAACTTTGACTGCGTTAAATTTCCTCAGTTATCAAAAATCAAAAGGAAGTTACTAACATCAATTGATTGCCTTATATGGGACGAGGCACCTATGGCACCTGCAGTTGCTCTTGAAATTATTGACTTAGTATTTCGTGACTTAATTAGGCGGCGACTTTCGACAAGTTCTTCCTGTTATCCGAGGAGGAAACCGTGTCAGCGTTGTAAATGCTACAATAAAAAAGTCACCACTATGGAAACTTTTTCAAATATTTAAGCTCGATCAAAATATGAGAGCAATCACTGATCCAACTTTTTGCAAATGGCTTCTTTCAATTGGCGATGTTAAATGTTGCTCCGATCAATCAATTAAAAAAACACAATATTCACTAAATATACCAAATGAATTTCTATCAGACGATATCGTTACCGATACATTTGGGAATAACTTTACTCCAGGAGATGTGGCATCTATATCTCAGAGAGCGATTCTTTATCCTAAAAATGATGATGTTCGTCATATAAATGACACAGTATTGAACAATTTAAATGCCGAAGAAGTGTCCTTTTGTTCAGTAGATTCCGTTAAAAACGAAGATGGTACCGATGACAGTAATTTTTACAAGTGAATTTCCCAACAGAATTTTTGAATTCGTTAAATCCTTCTGGTCTTCCTCCACATATTTTAAAATTAAAAAAGGACTCCATCGTAATGCTTATGCGAAACCTATCTATTAAAAACGGTTTGTGTAATGGAACAAGATACGCAGTCACAGATTTACAGAGGAACGTAATAAAAGTTGAAATTTTAACTGGCACAGTAAAGGGTATACTACACATTTCATTCCAAGAATATCTTTAGATACGTCGAACGATCCAGCATTACCTTTTAATTTAATAAGACATCAATTTGCAGTACGTCTTGCATACGCAATGACAATAAACAAGGCACAAGGACAAACATTTCAAAAAATCGGCATTTATCTTCCTGAACCTATTTTTACCAATGGCCAGCTTTACACAGCACTATCAAGAGCAACACAATCTACTGCTCTAAAAATTCAACTTATCGAAGGACCAAAACAAGGAAGTACTGTTGATGATGTCACAGTAACCGACAACGTGGTATATCAGGAGGTTTTCTCTTAATTATGTAAGTCAAATTTGGAGTGAAAATTTGCTTCCCATAGCGGAATTCAAATATAAATAATAATAATAATAAATAAAACACTTAATTTAATTTTTGAAATTATTAAACAGTTTTATTTAAAAAATATTTTTGTTTTTGCTGCTGCTGCTGCTGCTGCTGCTGCTGGCTGCCTCTAAAAATCCAAATTTGAATAAAAAAGAGTTGGAAGTCCGCGAGCAACAGAAATTTAGAAATAAAGAAATAAATTAATAATAAAATTGTGCAATTGCACAGGTGACCCCTAGTTAATGATCTAATTTGAAAAGAGCGTCCATGATTCACCACTTAAATTGGGCTATAAATGTCAAGTGAATATAAAAAGTGCTTTATAAAATAGGACAATAACATAAATGTACAAAATTAAATACAAATCTACCACCTACAATACGTGCCTATTCATAAAGCCATACTATTTTACATAAATTAAATGATTTGCAACCTAATACCATACTTATATAGCGAGTTGTCGCCACTTTATTAACGTAAAGTGTAATAGTCCAACGAAACCGGCGAAGAATTCCATAGTTATAAAAAACTGCGCTCAACCGAGGTTAATTAATTCATATGGGTATTGATTTCATCACAGTCAAAAATTTTCAATTTTAATTTTTTTCTAAATTTTTTAGGAAAATCAACAATGGTTGCATTCAATTTTATGATTGATTCAATGTCACATTCTCTAATCAACATACCACAACAGTTTTTTAATTTTTTTTTTGCTTAGATTTTGTCTTATATATGTGTATGGTGGTTTTTAATTTTTACGATCTTTTATATTTATTAGTGTTTACTCAATTTGTCATTATTCATGTCTACAATCAATCAGAGATTTCTAAACAGCGCACACCAAAAAATATTTCCCTTCAAAAAAAAAAAAATTGTTTCAATCAAAAATGAAAGTTTTGGTTGCAAAAGATGCGAGATTAAAATGTGTTAGTCAAGGACATATATAGAAAATATTTGCAGCCAATTAAGCCTCCAGTAACGTAATTGTCCACTATATGGTATTATATAATTAAAACGATTATGTTTGTATGTAGGTAATTATATAATAAAATACCAATACGGAAATGTTAAGAATTTGCACGCCTGTGGCGGGTTAAAAACGTATAAAATCCGGAAATTTTATATGCTCCAACCAAAACCAAAAATGTTGATCCCTTTTTTCTATAACCAAATTACATATGACGAATCACTTTATAAATTATTAGTATATAACATATGTATATAAATGATACAAGGCCATATGATTGTCATATCATCCATATAGTGTGGCGCTCGAGTTAAGACTAAAATGTATAAATGGCATTGAAATTCTTAATTTGCAACGGAATTATTATTTTAAAACACAACCAACTTTTAAATATCCGGGTAATGATATGCATATCGATCGAATTCACAATCAAATTTTAGAAACATCGCATATAGTACACCGCATTCATTCGCGATTTCAAATATTAACGTGAGGTCGTTAATATTTTATTTTGTTCGAATGATGATCAAGGTAAATAAAATTGAACAAATAATGTACCGGGCTTTTATCGAGTGGATGTCTTCGGAAAATATGTAAATTGCATCGATTTAATTTGTACTGTAAAACATTAACGCGCGATTTTATGAGCGACGACAAATAAATAAAAATCCGAGAGTACTATTTGACATTTGCCTTTTTATTTACCAAAATTTCTGTTATTTAGTTTCATTAAAATCAAAAATTTATGATCGATGTGGAAACATAATCTTCTTCGGATTCCGACTTCATGGAAACGAGAGTTCTGACCCTGTTGTTTGGTATTCGTCGAGCCAAAGTTTATATTCCGATGAAGAATTTCGATGTAGATATAGATTTTGTACCGAAGTGAAATTCTTCCCAAATAACAAAAAATATGTATGTATGTGTTTATTGCATTCATTCAGGCGATATTTTTTGCATCAAATGTTGCATATAAATCCCAAAAAAGTTGAACTTGAAATCAGAAGTATAAAATATTGGATATTACGCTACTAGCTATGTACATCAAGTACGCTATATGTCACAAGGTCGATCACATAATCAATCCTAGGGGGTAGCGATATAAATAACACGCAATATATTTACGGCATGTTGCATCAAATTTCAACGACGAAATCGGTTCAACAAAAATTAAAAGATTGATATTCGACTATAGTTTCTGGGATGCCTATTGTATAGCCCTTGAACGTAAAATGTCACATGTTCGATCCTAGGAATAAACGATATAAATAACAGGCAATAGATGTATACGGCATGTTGCCGTATAATGATTACCCTTGTAATGGTAATTAAGGGCGCTGTGAACGGTACGGCCACCTTTTAGCAAAGTTGGTGCTATTCCCGTTTTGGCGAATGGTATTAACATTTTTCCAATACCTTTATTAAATTGCATCAACATATTGTAAATGTTTATCATACTAGATCCTCCTAGGCCATCTAAGAAGAAATAAGCCCCCATTTATTCTCGAAATCTACGTATAGCGATAAAAAATTTGTGAATGCTGTTAACTGCTGCTGATTCAAATTTAGTATTCGAGGTTCTGCTTTCTCTTCTTTCTCAAGTACGTTGAATTGTTTAGGAATATTCCGAGTTCCCGTTGGTTGAGGTGGACCAAATTTAGCACACTCCCTACATGCCGCTTCAATATCATAATATCGCAAAAAACTTCAAGCCAAATCCAACTTGAATTTATCTCAAAGAACCAAAGCATTGAGGATTGCAGAAAACACAAATGAATGCAAAAGCTTGCCTCATTTGGTATGACATTTGAAAAACGAATGCTTCATCTAAACATTTTTCCCATTCTTCTCCTGAATCCAACAAATTAAGATGAAACGTTGCTTTCTTAATGTTTGAATATTCAAAATAATTGCCAGTTGTCGCTCAAGGAATGTCGTCAATCTCAAATAAAAACGAATCATTTTGCTCTAACTGTGTACATTCTTCTAACCATTTTTTTCCGCGCTCCTCGACGGTACACGTGACAAGGAATTATTATATACTGGAAATTAATTGTCGTTTAAACTTTCATTTTACTGACCTACTTCAAAAAATTATACTCCGCTGTTATCAAGGATGGACTCAGAGTCTTATTATTGCCTGCGATCTGTCGTGTTTTAGTTCTTCATTCAAGATATCAACGTTGGTATCAATTATGGTCAGTTCTCCTAGAACCAACGATGAACTACCACATATGTCAACCTATTGACTTCTGTTGAATAGATTTCGTCGTTGAAATTTGATGCAACATGCCGTATATACATTGCCTGTTATTTATATCGCCAACCCCTAGGATTGACCAAGTGAATTTTACATGTAAGGACCACATGATAGAGATCCCAGAAGCCATAGTCGAATATCAATCTTTTGATTTCTGTTGAACAAATTTCGACGTTGAATTTAGTGCAACTAACGGTATGTAATATGTTCCAATAGGCCTGTTATGTATTTAATTTTACATAAAATCAAAATGTAAAGCCATTGAACCGTTTTTTCTCTAGTCATTTTGGCTAATAAACACTGCTTAAATGTTATCTTTTAAATTAAATTTAATATTGGCTTTCTCCTTAAAGATGGTTATTCGAATAATTTAAACTCTGAAAATGGCATTTAGGCGAATAACTTACCACCACATACATAAAATATATACGTATACGGAAAATTTGGGATTTTATTTTTGGAAGTATTTCACAGGCATGATTTTGTAACTCTACCTTTTACTTTCTTTTACTCTAGTAAAATAAAGTATAGTAATCAAAATTTTGGACCTTGAGATTTTTAGAGATTTATCTGTTTTGAGGTCCCCTGAGTCCGAAAAAAAGAGTTTCGAAATGGTGTCTGTCTGTCTGTCTGTCAGTCTGTCCGTCTGTCAGTCTGTCAGTCTGTCAGTCTGTCAGTCTGTCTGTGTCCTCTCCACAGCCCAGATGGTTTAACCAATCGAACTGAAACTTCAGATTTAAGCTTTTTTGATAAATTGGGAGGTCCCAGTGAATTTTATTCCAAATCGGTTAACCGGAAGTGGCCACTCCCTTGGTCCAGAAAATTTATTTTGAAAATATCTTAAAAAGAAAAATGTTTCTAAAAATTAAAAACAAATAAAAATAAAAAAAAAAAAATTTAAAAATTAAAAAAAAAATTTAAAAATTAAAAATAAAATTTCTCAAAATTCTCTGTTCGTAAAAGAAAGTCGTGTGTTGGCCACACCTCAATTTTTTTATATTGTTGGCATAATTAAAAGAGATTTATGCCATACTGATATGCGAGGTCTTCCTCTCTGTGTAGAGGATCAGTTATTGATAGCGTTGAGATACAACGCTATCAACAGTTTTCAGGGTAGTAGCACATCAACTGTTTGTAGCACCGTAAAAATTGTTAATCAAACTCTCGCTTGTAACTTTCACAAGTTCGTCAAAATGCCAACGGCGGAGGAAAAGCAAAACACTGCTGTAAAGTTTTACTTGAATAATGGTATTTGAAGAGTTTTGGGGCTGATAGATGGAACCCACACATCCCAATAATTTCACCCAGGTCGTGTGTGACGCAGATTTTAAAATAATTGACTTGAATGCTAGGTATTTGTGTTCAAATCGTTGAAATGTCTGCGTAACATTAACATTTGTTTTTGAAAATTGAAACGTCAAAATATCAAAATTAACAACAACAAGATAAAAGATAAAAGAGAGGATAAAAAAAATCCACCGATTACGTTTCTTGTTTAACGTCATTCATAAAATGCAAACGACGATTAATCCGAGAATTAATCTTCTATC
This sequence comes from Tipula vernalis, assembly GCA_958295665.1. Lineage (NCBI taxonomy): Eukaryota > Metazoa > Arthropoda > Insecta > Diptera > Tipulidae > Tipula > Tipula vernalis. Next base: position 178,326,283 of record OY282560.1, on the reverse strand, counting down.
CGCCTTCATAAAATCGGGCCTAAGTAATTTATTTGTAAACAGAAAAGGCCCTAGAATTAATCGATGGATTGACCCTTTCTAACGAGACCTACGACGAAGCATGGGAAAAATTAAATTCTCGGTACAATAATCCAGATAAGATAGATAGCCTAGGTGAGGGGGGGGTGGGGGGATAACAGGTTTGTTACTGAATAAACTAGATCCCTAAAGCAGACTACTCTGATCAAGAGAAGCTACAGGTTCCGAGATGCCAACTTTACAATCATTTTTTAAATTTCTAAATAATAGGGCGGCTGAGCTGGAGAGCGCACAATTACCATCAAAACCTTATTCCACATCAAACAAGGCCGTACAATAACCCAATTCCACTCGACTTCAATGTATTAAATGGTCACAACACCATTTTTTATATTGATGTCCGGATTTTAAGCAATTATCTGCAATAACTCGCACTCAGTTCGTTCAGCAAAATCAGCTGTGTCACAATTGTTTAAACTCGGGGCATTTAACAAATAATTGTACATCCAAATATGTGTGTCGTTTATACTGATCATAAATTAGCCGAAGCCGGTTCATACCACATATTACGCCAGGACATGACAACATGTATTATCCACCAGCAAACAAACAGGAATCATCTCCTAATAATGATTTCTATTCAAATTCAATTTCGAATATTTCACGAGGTATATCACAAAAGCAATTACCAATCACACAAAATCAAGCGGTGACTGATTCATCTTGTGATATGAACCAGCTATCAACTCAATGCGGTATCATTCAAAATTCGAACACCATTCAGCATTTTCGCACCAATCAACTAACAAACTTCAATCAACAAGGATATCCTAATCCACAATCCAACTTCAACACAAACACAATCTTCCAATAAGCAATAGTCAGCAATCATTTCCTTCTGTAACATCTGCCCAAACTTTATTGTCGACAGATCTTGTCTACGTCAAAGAGAATTTTGGTAGTCAATCTACATGTCGAGTTTTGCTCGACTCGGGCTCCCAAGCCTCTTTCATTACCAAAAAATGCGTTAACCGACTCGGATTAAAGAGAGCTAATGCATCAGTGAAAGCATAGGAACTACAAATGGCCTATTCAGGGTAGATTTATCATCACGATACAATAATTAGGTAATCACGATCAATGCTCTGTAGTCTTACCAAATTTAACATCGATGATACCATCGCGATCTTTCGAGTCTTGGAGATGGAAAAGTATACAATTTCTCGAACTAGCTGATCCAATGTTCTACAATACTAATCATATAGACATAATTATTGGATCAGATTATTTCTTTAAAACTCTAGAAAACGAAACAGTTTCTGAAAATAACTTTCCCGTTGCTCAAAAATCAATTTTCGGATAATTATTGGCTGGAGCTTTATACGAACCACACCAGCAAACGACCAAATGCAACTCATCTTACGGCTCTTCTGTCCAATGTTGAAGGAAATGTAGATCATATTTTACAGAAATTTTGGATATCTGAGGAATTGAGTGATACAAGACCTTATACGCCACTTCTCGAAACGAGTTCGGTCGAATTGTAGTTCAGATGCCTTTCAAATTAAATCCACCTCTATTGGGAAATTCCCTTCATTCAGCGATATCAAGATTATATTCCATGGAAAGGAAATTCGCGTATGATAAGAGAAGTGAAAATGAATGGCCGGTAACTAACACTATTTTGATAGATTCTAAAACAGTTCAAAAGGTAAAACGCAATATAAAAACTTTCGTCATAACTTCGGACTTGGATTTCGAAGGCTCTTTTCACGAATCATTGATAGGTTCTCGCCTTGGTCAAAATTAATAAACATAACACCGAAATATGTATATGAGGTTCATCAAAAAATTAAAGAAAGGGTCGAAGTCTGCAAAATCGAAATGTTCCACAGTGCAGGAGCTAAGAAACACTGAAAATATTTATATTAAACATGTTCAGCAACAATACTTTGCCGAAGAATCTAACCATCAGAAAACATCTAAATCACAATTATCCGCCCTTGATCCATTCCTCGATGGAGAAGTACTTCGAGTCGAAGGAATGTTAACGCCATTCACTTCTACATACAGAGACTAAACACCCTATCATACTACCGTATTCGTCACATTAAATACTTACATGCTAATACAACATCGCTTATAACCGTTTTGCGTTAAGCAGTGAAGCCGGCTGTACACAGACGCCTAGCTTGTTTTAGATACGAAAGGCATAATACAAATTAGTTGATGGGCGATTTCGCCACGATGTCGCCAAACTTCCAAAGGATATATCGTGCTAATCAACTGTTTATCGACTAAGGCAATTCATCTTGATGTTGCAACCTATTCTTCAAGTCAAGAATTGTTAGCTGTACATAGAAGATTCACTGGAACTCGTGAAATTCCTTCGGATATGTATTCCGACAATGCTACAAATTTTGTTGGATGTAATAAATTCTTAAAGGAGCTCTTTAATAAAGAAGCAAAGTATATATGAACCAAGTTTGCATCAGGAAGGAATCAACTGGCATTTTATACCACCACTTTCACCCCATTTCGGCGGGATCTGGGAATCCAATGTTAAAAGTGTCAAATATAATTTAAAACGCGTGGTTGGGAACAAATTACTTACCTAGAGAATAATTATTTAACGTGCCTTAATCAACGTCAAAAATGGCGTCATCGTTCACCAAATTTATGTGAAGGCGATATTGTATTTTTGATGGATAGCAATATGCCGCCAGGCTAATGGCCATTAGGCAAAATCATAGAGCTACATCTAGGACAGGATTCACTGGTCCGAGTTGCCTCGATCAAAATTAAATTGGGAGAATTTAAAAGAAACATAGCGAAGCTATGCCGTCTGCCGAGGTGCCGACTAATATTTAAATTTTTACTAATTATATTTCAAGTTAACACGTCTCTTAACATATTTATTTATTTCTAGTAGATCATTTCATCAAATCGAGCATTGAGTATCAATGCATTACCTTAAATTAATATTCAAGCGGGGGGAGCATGGACAATTCTATTAAGCAACAAAACTTTTGAACCATGCAAATAATCATCAAAATATTCATCAATATTAAATGTACACACATAATGCTTATTTCGCTGATCATCAAGAGTACATATAACCATTCAATTAGCTATGTACTTACACAAAATTTGAAAGTGTTAAGTGTTTACTTTATTTGTATTTAACCCATCTTTATATATCTTATTCCTCTAATATATTTGTACAACAACCAATGTAAAATAACGTTGCCAATTAATATTTACAAAAAATTGGTACGGTCATTCGAGTTTGAACCTTTGTGTAATAATTAATAAATTAAAAATTATTATAACGTTTGTAAATTGTGGTGTATTATTTCTATATTCCCTTATTATCCAAATTCCCTGGATATATTCATTAAATTCGGAATTGTGGAATATTCTACGTAATCCTCATCAAACAACCTGCATCTATTATCAAGCATCGAGTCAACTGGATCCATTAACAACATTCAACACTTTTTCACTCGTGATCGATAGCTGCTGTTCGAAATGAATCTCCTAAAATGGATGTTGAGCGTTTAGAAGGAAGACGTACCTTTAATCGACCAGATGAATCTACTACTGTATTATCCTTGAAATGATTTTCGCAGAAACTTCCTTCGTCAACTGTTTCAATTTCCCAGAATCTTCTCAGCAATTCCTCCAGGTTATCTTGTGGGTTGTTTAAAGAAACGGTGAGTATTTTGCTCGACTGACCTTCATTTGCTTTCCCGCGGCGACGATCCAGCCTAGAACAGTTTTTTGCATGATCAATTGGTTATTTGTGATGATCTTTCCTTCAGTTAACAAATTGAAAAAGGTATCTGCTCCAATGATCATGTCGATGTTCTTTCCGCAATGGAAATGTGAATCTGCTAGCTCATACTGTTTGAAGAATTCAATATCGATTGATCGGGTGATTGTTTGTTGCTTCGCGGTTAACTTCGGCAAAATGTAGGCTTCGATGAAAATATAGGGTTCATTTTTGTTCCATGGTGTTATTTCTAGAGTCACTGCGTCCTTGGTGTGTCCACTTGCTATGCCACCAATGACGGTAATAGCCAGGTTGGCGCTTTTCCTTTTCAACTGCAATTTTTGTGCACAACTTTCAGTGATGAATGATCCTTATGAACTTTGCCAACCTTTTTTTATTAAATGCATCGGTTACGCTTACTAAGGCATTGGATAATATCGAACTTCCTAGCTTTGTGTTGGTGGTTAGTACCTTCTTCTCTGTTTCGTTCTGATGTGTTTCGGTATGTACAACTGATGCTGTGTTCTCCTCGGTTGTTGTGCAACTTTCTTGTGGCAAACTATGGTGTTTTATATTACATTGCTTGCACTGAAATTTTGATTTACAATTATAAACACTGTGGTTGTTGTTAAGACAGTTGAAACATCGTTTTTCTCGAACCAATAACCACTGTCATTTCTCAACTTTAATATTTTTCACGACATGGCTATTGATGTTACGTTTCAACTGGTTTCTTTGGTGGTGAGGACGTTTGTATTGACTGTTTAGTGATTCTAGTGCATCAACTCTTTTCAGGAGAAAGTCGAAAAACTTTTTTATAGAAGACTATTAGTCTCATTGTCAAGCTTGGTAATCAGTATGTGAATTATCCAATGGTCTCTAGACTCTGCCTCGTCTCCTAGTGCCTTTAGCCCTCGAATTATTTCGTCGGACGAATCCAACAATTATCGAACGTTTGAACTGTTAGCTGTGTTTAATGATGGCTGAAGCATGAAGTTTCTTATGAAGGCGTATACATTGTGCTTCTTACGGACGTATCTCTCTCTCTCTTAATTTCCTTAAAGCTTCAATGTAGTTAGCATCCGTGATGCTAAAATCCGTCAATAAACCGGCTGCCTCGTCTCGCAAGGTCCCCTTTAAGTACTGCACCTTTTGAGAGGGTGTAAGCCTCTGATTATCATGTATGGTAGAACAAAACAAATCATGGAAAGATTGCCACTGTGTATAATTTCCCGCGAACGTTGGAATTGATACTTTTGGTAGCTTCACTTCCACGTGCGCTGCTGCCATGGACATATCAATGGTTGTGTCATGGGAACTGGTAGACTATAATTTTGTTCTCAATGCTTATAATAATTATCTTCGAAGTCAACATTTAACTCCTCAGTTTCATCGAACATGATAATTTGGTCTTTAATTGCTATGAAATCCGCACGGTACCGTCCTACATTTGTTATTCTCACTTTTATTTCTTCGGTGTTGGTACTGTCACTTATGGAATGTACGCCCGTCTTTTCTTCAATGGTGCGAGCTCCACCATTTTACAATCAAAATTTGATTTTTCTTCACTTGCACTTTTCTTCACTAGAACACACGTGTTTTGGTTTTAATAGTTCAATTTATACAGCTTTTGATTCACGAGTTTAATTCTTTGTTTGGTCATTTCTTCAACACTTATAGTAAATTAGGTTAGTGGTAAATTATTCACCAATACAAAAGTCTTCTTGTATAATTTGTATACAAAATGGTAGAATACTTTATTTTTGCTTTTACACTTTATTGATGTTGATGATTTATTTTTGATGGTTTTCCTATGGTGGTCAGCCAGAGTTTGGCGTTTATAACGTTTTTTCAATTATGTTTATGGTTCTATGCACCTGTTCAATTGTAGAATGCTGTTCTCTGAATCCAAATTTATGTGGAGGAATTAGTTGTCCATCCTCAATTATTGGTTTAAATCTCTTTAGTAATAAATTTTCAAAGAGTTGATTTCATGATTACTTCTGCTACTTTCCATTGATGCGGAACCTATTCTAACCGAAGGGTCGCATTGATTATGTGTACTAGCTTACGAAATCCTTTGTCAACTAGACCCTTGATAATTTGGCTTTTTTAACATTCATGTTACTTTTCACTTCTTGTTTTAATTCTTTGAGGGTTACTGGCCGTATGTCAAACTCATCTAGCTTGTGAATTGATTTTATATTTTCATTGGCAGTTTGTCTTGGTAGTGGTTCGAAGGTTTCCTGGAGATACTCCGCAAACAGATCAGCCTTCTCTTTGTGACCTCTTGCCCAGGTCCCATCATCCTTTTAAGTGGGGGCACTTCCATTTCGGGTCTTTTGTGTCCCTTCGTTGCCTTCCATATATAGTGAGTAATCAGAATTTTTTCCATCAGTTAGGTTAACTAGATATATGTTGATTGATTCATTTTTAACTTCTTAAAGAAGGGATTTGAGACTGTTACATAAATTTGTTAAGAATTGTTTTGTTCTCCGAGTTCGATTAATTTTCCAGGTGCGCATCTATTTTCTCTTACCAACTCTCTGACTTCCGTTGTTAAGGTATTGGTACCTGGAGATTGATTTATTCCTCCACTAATTCATGAAAGAGATCCCAGTTTGTTTTTGAATTTGTTAATCTTCGGGTGCAATTTCCCTTTGAATTACCGTTTCACTGACTGTCTTGATAACCGGTGAGTGATCCGATACTAGATAACTGCTGTTTTCAATGTGAATGTAGTTCTGAGATATACCTCTTGCTACATAAAAGTCTATTAGGTCCGGTTTGTTAGCCAGTATATTGTGGGAACCACCAGAGTAAAATTCACATTTTGATGTCTGCCCTGCTGAAACAATTCTTTACCCTTTGACGTCGTAGGTCTAGATCCCCAATAGATGTTTTTCGCATTAAAGTTTTAATCCAGTTTAATGTAGTCCTCTCGAGACAGTAATCTGTCTGTGTTTAATATGAATCCTTATAGTAGTGACTTGCATTGCTTCTTCTTCGATTTTTGTTTCTACCTCTTGCTGCACGATGAATGAATTGGTATAAGTTATAACCCCGGATTTTAACAAACGAATATTTTTTCTGTATTTAAAAATATTTCTATTTCTGGAATATGTTGCATAAGTCCATTCGCATTCCAGATTGCTATTGTGAAAGTTGTGTTCTTACTTACCATTTTTTGTCGGATTGTGTTGTGGAAATTGCATTTTCTTCAGTTGATCAAATATCATGTTGTTCAGATTACTTTGGTCATCTAACCGCTTTGTAATAGCTTCGATGCTGTTCATAATGTTTTCCATAATTCGGTTATTTTCAGAGCCCGTATATTTGGTTGAATCCGAATTTTCACTATAGAATGGACCAACACGCAAAAACTAACATCGAAACTGTCTCTATAGACTGCAAGGTCATATCACCTATATTACAATTCAACTTTATACCAGAGATTTTCTGCAACTATTGCAACAAATAGAGGTTTATTAGAAATACCAACATCGCTAAAGACCGAGGAATTAAAACGGTTAAGAAAACGATAAATGCATTCAGTCTGAAGTAATTCGAAATTGGAATCACATCCCAATTACGGATTGCATTGTGGATAAAATCGATTAATCGATTAAACGACAAATCGGTCGGAAATCACGATTCAATTTATCGCTAGTTTACAGTATTTTCCCAGATAAATTCGAAAAAAATAACAAATTTTGATTGAATCTTATCATACAAATTTTAGTTTGATTGCTTTTTACAGAAGGTGCAGATAACTCAGTAGCGTGCTTGACTAAGTAATACATTATAGAACAGTTTAGTAAATAAATTGAAGTGAAATGAAGTGAGCAACATGTTAAGAACTATTACACCGGAAAATTTAGATGAAGAATCGAATTGATCTTAACCATCATATCGCCTAAGGCCCTCTGAAAGTAAAGAAGTTAAAAATTTCAGCGGCCAATAGGAATGACGCTATTTAGCGAATTTTGATTGGCGAATTATCGAGTAGCCGATACTAAGCTCACTTGAGAAAGGAGGATTGATGTCTTCACTGTTGCAGAATCGATAACACGCCGACAACTTATCTTCATCCCGGATGTATAATTGTGTAGTGAGTGTAAATAGGTGGTTGCCGCCATTTGTCGAAATATGGCTAGATACGGTTCGGGTACATGCCAAACCGCTTTCGTTTCCATGTATAAAATATTGATTTAACGCAGGTTTCGATTGAATGCGTTAAATTTAATATTTAAAGTATAAATGAATGAAGTTTCGAATTTAAATTGGGAATTCGGTATTTTGTTACAACCATTACCATGAAAACATTAGGTGGCCAGTTCTACTTCATTATTAACTAAACGATAGGCATCCATAAAGTTGTTAGTTATAGAAACACAACTCAATACATATTCAGCAAATATTTGCATTTTGAGGTTAACACACTTTGTTACAAATACCTCTCTCAAAACTAAGATGCGCTTACTAAACATAAGCAAATGCAACAAATCAAAATCAAATCTTGCTTAATTTCCTGTGAAAGTATGAAATAAAATATTTTAATTTTGAAAGTTAAAACTGATTTAACAATAATTTTGTCTTCCGAAATGTGAAATTTCTTTGATGGTTTTAGTTGTTAACCATTGTTTCAAAATTGAATTCTTTGTGGAACCATTTAAAAAGGGCTTCATGCTTAATCAAAAGTAATGGCAAACAAAGTTCCAGACAATTTACAATTTATTTAAAAAATTGCTGGACAGTTTAGTTCAATAAGGCTAACAATTGGCTAAGTTTCCCAGAAAGATATCATATATTCGTTTCACTTGTTCTTAACCAAAGTTCTGCACTGTCTTCTGCTTTCTTGCCGTTGATTTCGAATTCAAAAAATATTACACTTGTTAATTACTGCTTACAAACAAACCAGTGCACGAGGCTTGTAGCGTTTTCCGTACTGTATCCGTCCGGAGAAAAACGTGAGAACATTTATCCAATTGTGAATTCACGAAAATGTTGCCTCTAGCATGTCTCATTCTAATTCCTTTGACTGATAATATTTCATTAAACGGAATGATTAGTTTGGTTGAAGAAAGCATTAAAATTGTAACAAAGGAATTATCTCGGATATATTCGGAGACTGAATCTTCTAAATGTCAAAGAACGTTTTTAAAGAATAGCTTAATAGAAAAGAAACCTGCTTTAATCAATGGTTTTGTAGCACAGAATATCGATACAATGCAGCAGATAAAATCAGGTATGCAAAATTTAAAATTAACATCTACTTAGTTCCTTCCTCAATGCAAATCAAAATAAAATTATGCTATTTGGCCTTTGTAACGCACCTCCGACTATGAATTCCTTTCAAGTTTCAACAAACCCGGATAAGGTAAAATCCGTATATGATATTTTTAACTCCAGGGACCAAACTCGCTCTTTGTGGCCAGTTTTGGACTGTATAATATCTATCTCTTGTACGACTGTCCCAGTATGGGACAGTATGGTTAACATTGCTACAACTTTGTGAATATTTAATTTTTTCCAATAACAACTTCATATTTCCATAATTTTCTTTCATGTTTGTTGCATACGCGAGTGGGAGTGAAGGATATTTATTCCCATTCACGGAAACCCAGTTTTTGTAGAAGGCCTTCAGGATTATTAAAAAACACCAAATGGTCGCCTTTCCTCAAGTAACTCATAAAATTTTCTTGTCTGTTACGAAAATATGATACGTTCATAATTTTATCCAACAAATGACATAGTTTCAATCTAGATCCGAGAAGTTAAGCCTTCGATTTTGAGAGTCCTAAATCTCGAACATCATGTAAATCAGATTGAATAAGAAAATGAGGTACTGTCGATAAGCTTCTTGTTCATAAAGTGGAATATTTACTCGATTGGCTAAGTTCAGGATACAGTGCAACCAATTAGTCTCCGTACACTGAAAAAATACCAGAAAATCGGTCAGATAAACTTTCATAACTTTGTTATTACCGTGTAATAAAGAAATACCGATCGCAACTTTACCGATCGCAAATTAAAAAATGAAGGCAAATCTTGTAAAGATATTGGTGATATAGTTGGAAGAAGTCATTCATCTGTCCAATATGTTTGTCAAAAATATAATTCTACTGGATCCGTAGCCAACAAATCTAGATCTGGAGAGCCACCAAAATTAAACAGCGCTGCAAAACACAGTATTTTGATGAATGTTCGAGAAAATCTAAGATTGAGTGCTCCTAAAATAGTTGAAAATCTACAATCGGACTATAATATTAAAGTATGCCCACAAGCAGTTCGGAATATGCTAAATATAGCCGGGTATAAAGGTCGACAAGCAGTTTCTGGGATAATGTTATTTTTAGTGACGAGACAAAAATTAACTTACATGGTTCAGATAGGCGCACTACAGACAGTGTGGCGAAAACCAAATCAACTCCTGAAAACTAAAAATCTATGTGGGACTGTAAAGCATGATGGAGGTGGCCTAATGTTATGGGGTGTACGAATATATCTGGAGTTGGACAGCCTCGCATGATAGGGTCTATTATCGACAAGTATTTATATTTAGCCTAAGTGGATCGTTTATCTTCCAGTAAGAAAACAATCCAAAGCACACCACATTTATGATGAAGGAATGGTTGCTCTATAATTGTCCAAAGCAATTACATAAGCGATTGAGCATCCCTCGGCCGAACTCAAAAGGAGGATTAAAAATCGGATTGTGAAAAATAAGAATGATCTCGTTGATGTTTTGAAGGTTGTATGGAACCGAATTGAGCCAGAAGTAACGAAACAATTAGTAGAACCAATGCAAAGATGACTGAAGGAAGTTATTAAAGTCAAAGGTGGTCCTATGAATTTAAAAAAAAATCCGATTCTATCTATCTATCTTCTATCTTAAAGAAGAAAAGTTGTTTGTATGTTTGTGGGTTCCACAAAAGCTCTTCATCCACTCAAGCGATTGCTTCTAAATTTTGCACGAATACTTTTTAGCAGTCGAGAAGAAACATAGGGGGGTTAGTGATCAAAAATTGTTACCCCTCCTGTGAGGAGGTATTTGTGTACAAGTGGAATTTCTAAAACATCACTGATTGAGCTGATTTTTGGACATTTAGTGTAAAATCAAAAATAAATCGACACGTGTACCATTATTTTTTTAACGGTGATGGGTGATGGTGATGGTGATGATGATGTTGATGGTAATGGTGACGATGATGGTGACATGGTGCAATTATGTGATGATACGATGCTACGCTGGTAAGATGTTACTATGGTATGGTGGTGTGATGGTGTGGGCGTGTAATGGTGCGATGATATGACGTTAAGGCGGTGTGATGGTTTGATGGTTCTGTGGAGTGATTGTTTTATGATAGGGTGATATGGTGGTATGATGCTGTAATTGTATGATTATTATTGATAGCGGTATCTTCTTCTACTCGTATCTATTTATCTATCTATCTTCAATCTTCTATCATCTATCTTCTATCTTCTATCTTCTATCTTCTATCTTCTATCTTCTATCTTCTATCTTCTATCTTCTATCTTCTATCTTCTATCTTCTATCTTCTATCATCTATCTTCTATCATCTATCATCTATCATCTATCTTCTATCTCTCTATCTATCTATCTATCTATCTATTTATCTATAAATCTATCTATCTATCACTTTCTGTCTTCTATCTTCTATCTTCTAAGTATGTGAGTTCCATAAAAGCTCTTGTTCCACTAGAGCGATTGTTTTCAAATTTTGCACGGATACTTTATAGCAGTCGAGAAGAAACATAGGGGTTAGTGGTGAAAAATTGTTACTCCTTGCTCATGCCTCTCACACTTCACCGATTGAACTGACTTTTGGATATTTAGTACAAAATCAAAAATAAATCGACACGTGTATCATTATTTTTTAACGGTGATGGTAGCGGTGATGATGATGATGGGGGATGATGGTGATGATGATGGTGATTGTGATTGTGATATTGTGATTGTGATTGTGATTGTGATTGTGATTGTGATTGTGATGGTAATGGTAATGGTAATGGTAATGGTAATTGTAATGGTAATGGTAATGGTAATGGTAATGGTAATGGTGATGGTAATGGTAATGGTAATGGTAATGGTAATGGTAATGGTAATGGTAATGGTAATGGTAATGGTAATGGTAATGGTAATGGTAATGGTAATGGTAATGGTAATGGTAATGGTAATGGTAATGGTAATGGTAATGGTAATGGTAATGGTAATGGTAATGGTAATGGTAATGGTAATGGTAATGGTAATGGTAATGGTAATGGTAATGGTAATGGTAATGGTAATGGTAATGGTAATGGTAATGGTAATGGTAATGGTAATGGTAATGGTAATGGTAATGGTAATGGTAATGGTAATGGTAATGGTAATGGTAATGGTAATGGTAATGGTAATGGTAATGGTAATGGTAATGGTAATGGTAATGGTAATGGTAATGGTAATGGTAATGGTAATGGTAATGGTAATGGTAATGGTAATGGTAATGGTAATGGTAATGGTAATGGTAATGGTAATGGTAATGGTAATGGTAATGGTAATGGTAATGGTAATGGTAATGGTAATGGTAATGGTAGTGGTAATGGTAATGGTAATGGTAATAGTAATAGTAATGGTAATGGTAATGGTAATGGTAATGGTAATGGTAATGGTGATGGTGATGGTGATGGTGATGGTGATGGTGATGGTAATGATAATGGTAATGGTAATGGTAATGGTAATGGTAATGGTAATGGTAATGGTAATGGTAATAGTAATGGTAATGGTAATGGTAATGGTAATGGTAATGGTAATGGTAATGGTGATGGTGATGGTGATGGTGATGGTGATGTTGATGGTGATGGTGATGGTGATGGTGATGGTGATGGTGATGGTGATGGTGATGGTGATGGTGATGGTGATGGTGATGGTGATGGTGATGGTGATGGTGATGGTGATGGTGATGGTGATGGTGATGGTGATGGTGATGGTGATGGTGATGGTGATGGTGATTGTGATTGTGATTGTGATTGTGATTGTGATTGTGATTGTGATTGTGATTGTGATTGTGATTGTGATTGTGATTGTGATTGTGATTGTGATTGTGATTGTGATTGTGATTGTGATTGTGATTGTGATTGTGATTGTGATTGTGATTGTGATTGTGATTGTGATTGTGATTGTGATTGTGATTGTGATTGTGATTGTGATTGTGATTGTGATTGTGATTGTGATTGTGATTGTGATTGTGATTGTGATTGTGATTGTGATTGTGATTGTGATTGTGATTGTGATTGTGATTGTGATTGTGATTGTGATTGTGATTGTGATTGTGATTGTGATTGTGATTGTGATTGTGATTGTGATTGTGATTGTGATTGTGATTGTGATTGTGATTGTGATTGTGATGGTGATTGTAATGGTGATTGTGATTGTGATTGTAATTGTGATTGTGATTGTGATTGTGATTGTGATTGTGATTGTGATTGTGATGGTATAATATTGTGATAGTATAAAGGTGGGATAGTATAATGTAATGAGGATATTGGTTCTTCTAGATATGTGGCTACATAAAATAGAACGCGCCCTCATTCCGAGAGTAGGAACTTCAAAAAATGTGTGTGGTTTGCTCCGGCAGCAAAATCAAAAAATGTGGTACTAAAAACCAATTAATTTTGTCTTGATTTTATTCAATTCAATTCACTTGAGAAATTGTATTCAAATGCGCCTTAATGTATTTCTATTTATATTTAAAATAAAAGCACCTGTTAAAGTAAACCAATTGAACTTTAACCGTGCTTTTAACCCGCTGAATTTAAAGATCTCAGTTGTGACTTTAAAATTACCACATATTATATGCGCTCCATTTTGCTTCGTCGCTATTTTGATTGGTGCAGCAAATTGAGTAGCGTGCATCTTTCAATTCCAACTTTTACGGCAATGTATTTGTGTAAAAATTAATGATTCGAGACTTAAAATATTTTGTTTAGATTTTTGTTCTTAAATCGAAATATATCAAATATAAGCAGTAGACAATTAATAAGCTAATTTGAAAAAATGAGATTTTGGTGCCATCTTTGAATAAAAAAAAAAATATTTGATTTATACAGGGCAACGCCGGGTACTTCAGCTAGTTCTTTTATATTATTGAGCATTTTAATACAGTGTACGGAGACTAAATGGTTTCATTTTTTTTTTTGTTAAGTTTATATAGTATTTTGAAAAATGAATATATTTTGAATATTTTACATAGTTTTAAACAATAAGTCTTTATTTATCAAGCCAAACTTGGATTTCCTGGTATATTTTCAGTGTACGAAGACTAATTGGTTGCACTGTAAGAGTTTCCATCATTCGCCATTTCGCCACTGTTGGTAAGGGAGTGGAATTGTAAGGCACGAGGAATTGGCCCTCGTGCAGATGGAATAATTATTTTCGTAAATCATGGTTTTCATGGTTTTGATGTTCACTCCAAATCATGGGTGTTGAAAATGGCATAGACTCATGACTTCGTTCGAGCCAACCTCTTAAATTTCTTGAGCAACTGTTACAGAATATTTTCGGGAGCCAATTTTTATCAATTTCATCGACAGGAAACCCAAAGTTCGTTTTCGCAAATGAAGCAAAACAAAAGGAATTTGGCCACATCTTAACCGTGTATATTAGATTATAAAATAATTTGGTGATGTCCTTTAAGGACTTCTCCTAAAAATCATTATAAAATCACGTTTCCATCACACTTAAAGAAATCCCATTTTAGAATCCCATTCCTATGGCACGTATCGAATTTCATCAAAAACTTTCAAGAAATAGCCAAGTTCTATCCTACTTGGCCATATTCCAGAACTTCACCTAAAAATCATTTTAGAATCCAAATTCCAATGCACGAACCGAATTTCATCATAATTGGTTGAGAAATGGGCAAGTTCTATCATAGTTGGCCATATTCCAGAACTTAATCCAAAAATCTATTTAGAATGCCACATTTAGTTAGTATCATAATCATATGTATATTCCCAGTTTGGCACAACAAATACATAATTCATAACGCAATGTAAACTTATGTTAGTATCATAAATTCACTTTTTTTATTCAGCCGTTAAAAGGTTAGATAAAGGTTAAAAAATCCAAAACCAATAACATAAACTTAGGAAACTATGCGAGAAGCAATCGCACATTTTATTTGCATGTACTCACACATAAAAATTGCAAACACCAAAAATCAGCAAAAATAAAAGTAGTGAGAAATACGAATTTTTGTCCGATTTGCTTTTTGTATTCGTAGTTGTATCCGTACTCGTAGAGCAAGCTCAATTCAAAGTCAAACGCAAATCAAAAATAAATTTTAATAGTAAATAACGTAGTAACTGGAAATTAACAGCAGAGAGTCTGATTTGAAGAGAAGATAAACTTGTTACAGCTCTACTGTATTTTCCGTTGATTGTTGTTTTTATTTTATTTTTTGAAAATATATGTTCACGAGACGTCTCCTTATTATATCGTTTTTGGTTCAAGTTTCCCGTGGGAAATCTCGGAAAATTCGATTTTCCAAAAATTATTAGAAAATTTGTATAAAATGTATTTATGTATTTCTCATAACCTTAAAAATACAAATTTGCGAAATATTAAAATAATATTACATAAATTAAAGGTTACGAAGATAGGTTATTCTTTGCCAAAAGGCAGTGGTGAATAACCTTTACAATAAAACTAATTTCAAATAAAATATCAAAAGAACACAAAATATAAATTTTGTTTTATTTTATAAACATAAAGCCAATATTTTTATTTTCAAACAACCAGCCCTTAATCAAATTCATAATTTTTGTATTACTTAACTGCACAGTTGAGGCAAGCGATTAAAAAACGTGCGGGCCGAAACTAAGAAGTACCTGTGATAAGCTTCACTGATAAATGCTGGAACAGAAAGGAAATTTCTGTAATTATTACGAATGTCATAAACAGTAGTTAATCTCAGAATACGGTGCCCACAATTTCAAAACTTTAAATACATATACATAGGTGTTGTAATGGTAAAATTTTACAAGCCATAAAAATTGGTCAAGAACGATCTTAAAAAACATAACACGAACAATGTATTTTTGCAATATTTATAAAGGTTCCAATGGGTTCAAGCAAACCCCACCCCAACAATATAATCCACAGGAAAGCCTATAGATTCAACACATGCATAATACAATTTTAATAAAACTGCGGATGGACAAAACTAACGCAGTAAATAAGTGGCACATAAAGAAGAATTTAATTGTGTTTATGGATCGACAGCCAATCTAAAAATCTAATTTTCCGAAATCAGCCTCTTTTCGAAATGAATTTTTGTCCGGCAATAGCTATTGACAAGTCACATCAATAAAATACATCTCCTGACATAACACTGTAGAGGCTAATTTTATACAAATTTTGTTGATTCTTTTGATTTTCCGATATTTTCCACGAGTAGGTTAAACAAAGTTTACCACGTAAGACTATTTACAAAAAAAAAAAAAAAAAATTCATCATATTTCATATTTTATCCATGCATAACCATTAAATTGTTTATTTTCGGCTGGAATATTATTAACATAATCTGCATTATCGAGCTGAAAACTTTCGGCTAACTTGCCGGCTAGGGTGATTGCCATTTTGTTATGGTTCGCTGAAAAAGTTTATTGTGAAATTATACAATAATGAATTTGTATTAGATGAAATTGTCTTAGAAGTAAGGGCGGTATCTAATGTGTTAAATATAAACCTGTAATCAAAAATCGAAAGTTGCATCTTAAAAGATATCCAAATCAAAATAATTTTATTGGGCTTAATGACTTAATTACTTTTATCATTTCCATCCGATTTAGATCCGTTAAAGATCCTAAAGGAGAAACCCTTGATAAAAAACCCTAATCTAAGGTGGAACAGCATATGCCGATGGATGAATGGCTGATAGGTTAATCAGTCCAAAGTATGCGGACTCTGGATACCAGGCGCGCTCCAGTTTTATTTAGCCTTCCTGTGGTAAAGCTGGGTGTCCCACAGGCGACTCTCTTTTCCCAGCAACTCGTGGGAACAAAATGTCTAAACAGTTCAAAAATAATAAGGATGATGACGCTCCTAAAGCGTCATATACCAGCGATAGTTCCGCGGTGGTGTTCGAGGGCCTCGGTCCTCTTTCCGCTGTGGGACTCTCGATGAGTGGTCTATCGGATGGGGAGCTCCGTTCGGGGATTGAGAAATTAGTTCTCAACTCCGACATGGATACCTCAGGAGATGAGAACTCGAACCCCGTAAGTGGGGGTATCGCCTCTGTGAAAGCAGGGGGGAGCAAAGTCGTCGGGGAGAACCCGAAAGGAACTGTCAGCAGCACTGACAAACCTTCCGCGGCTCCTCGCGTGAAAATGTGTGGGGCCGCGAAGAAGCGGTACAGGAGGCTTCTTGCTGAGGGCAAACCGCCCGGAAGCGAGACAAGGCTGCTGGCGATGCGGCCACAAAGGGAGTCTTGTGCTCCCGCAAAGGCCCCACCGTCAAAGAGGATCCGCTCGGATGAGGGTACTCCACCGGCACAAAAGAAGGCCAGGGGAGAGGAATCTGTCCCGACGGTCTCGGGTTCTGCGGTCCGGTCTGGACTTACCTTCAGGCAGGCTGCGGAGTCGGAGATAGTTGGGATCTTGCCCACTGGTTTTCCAGAGGTTATCCTCACTGGAGAGCAGCTAAAGGCTGTCCAGGAGGGCATCCTAGATAAGGTGCTAGAGCAGGAGGCCAAGGAGCTTAAACCTAAGTTCCTTGGCAGTCAGCTTCGGCCTGGTTGGCTGGTACTAACCTATGATGACCGGGCCACTGTTCAGTGGCTCAGGGAGGCCATAGGTAGTCTCAAGCCATGGGAGGGTGCGCAGCTGATCGTGGCCGAGGCGGAAAACCTGCCTCGAGCCAGGATTGTGTTCGGCACCTTCCCAAATAGTGCTGAATTGCCCACAGAGAAGCTTTTTGGGTTTATAAAAAGCCAAAATGAGGGCATGCAGGCGATCAACTGGAGAGTGATCAGGAGAGAGGCGAAAGGCTCTTCGGCCTTTTTCACGTTCTCTATGGACCACTCTTCAGTTGAGAAGCTCAAGCGGGTTGGCTTTAAGGTCAACTAAGTTTGGGACTGTACAATTGCACCGCAAAGGTGGTCAGAGTGGAGCTAAGCCGGCTTCTGTCGGCGGGACCCAAGTGGTGAAGCCTGTAGAAGCTACGGTAGCGGCACCTGTAGCTAAGACCACCGGGGTGACCGCCCTCTCCAGGAGACAGGTAAGGAGAAGGAGGGAAAGGACTCCTCCCATGCAAGCCACTGGTTATGCCTCATCGGCCCGCCTACTGGGATGCTGTTTCCCAGTCGCGACGGCTACCGATGCCATTTATGAAGGAGGGACGCCCGCATGACAATCCCAGCGACAATCCCCCGGAACGAGACCGTCACCCCGACGCGATCAACTCATGAGGCGTGCCGCCCTTCAGCACAGCCTGTCCTGGAGGAACGAACGGCACGCACGGAAAAGGGTGGAAAAAGGCCAACCCTTCGCATGACCCCACCTCACATCACCCGATCAATTATTTATTTACGCGCACATGGTGCGGCTTAGCACACGACAGATAAAAATGCAAAAAGGAAAAAATTGTTACGGTAAAAGCAAAAACTGAAAAATTCGTTAGAAAAAACTACGTTACCACTGATTCTACGTTATATATTAAAATTTTATTTACACTAATCACTGTTCAAAAATCAAAAGAAAAAAAAATACCACCAAAGTACCTGAAACAGAAAAGTGAACCGCTATGTGGCCGAACCACACCCAAAGCGGACAACCGAACTGAAGCGAAGCACAAAGAAAAATCGCGAAAACTCCAAACGCAATCACGCAAACAACGGAGAAAAGAAGAAATCGGCGTGATAATTGCTCGATGTGGGGTTTCCACCAAATCGGTGGACCACCACGACTCACCAGTATGATTGCACAAAATAAATATATAACATGTAAAAGAAATAAGCGGAGGGAAAAACAACTGTTACAATTAAAATTTTACAGTTGGTTTTTCCTCCAAATCGTACCTTCTTTGTTTTTATTTTTATTGGCCCGTCCGACCACAGCAACCAGCGCCGACGCAGGATCCCCCTCAAACGAAATGCCCTGGCCCCACGGCCGGGATATGGATTCACAATATTACGCAAGAAGGGTATATTTTCAGTACCCGAGTCAAATTTAGCACAATTTGTTTGATGGATTTTATTAGCGAGTCAATCAACATAAATTCACGTCACTTTAGAAGTTTTGTTTATTCATATAATCTCACCACTTTAAAACGTGTATACTACTCGTTTTCTTAAACTGTTTTAATAATTCACAAATTACATTAGCACCCCAATCTTATTTGACAGAAAGAGCGAACCAAAAAGAAAAATACACATTTATTTTTTATTTATCTGTTATTTTAATTTTTATTGATTAACAGAATAGAAAATTTATAATTATTATTATTTTGGTTACATATAATTTATAGTTTGCAACACCTATTCGGTTTTGTTTTATTGTTCTATCCAAAAAAAAATTTTTATTTTTTTTTTATTTATTTTATTATGTATTAATTGAACAAAATATAAATGCAACGGTAGTAATTTCCTCGCCACTATTCATTACACACTCCCACTTTGACCCATCACAAAATTAACACTCTACTTAATACCATAAAATTGAACTTAGCGATACGGTATGCAAAATGTGTCTTTTACTGTAATTTATATAAACAAATGTTTACTTTATAGTCAAACGCAAGAAACTAGCGTTGACCGCCTTAAAAATCAAAACTAAACTTTATTTTACTTAAACTTCTAAATTTAGGCTTAATCACAACCGCAAAACTTAACTTGATTCCAAATGAATCAAAAATAGATCGAATTAATCTTAAATCCAAATTTAAACTTAATTATCTCAAAATCAAAAACTAGACTGTTTTTATTTTGTAACAAAAAAAAAAATTGGACTCATCGTCCCAAAGAAAAAACTAGACTGATTTATCTAAAAAATATTTTTCATCAAATACAAAAAAACTCAGAAGATTTTTCCCCCTCTTATTTATCCCTTCGCATCGTTGTTTGTCCCGCTCGCTGTATCTGTGCACACATACAATCAGTTTCATTTATTTTTTCTTTTTTATTATTGTAAAATCTTTATTCATGTTTATGTTCTATTTTTTTTTTTTTTATGTGCACAAATACAACGAACGAAACCAACAACGACGACGAACATATATATATATACTCAGTTGTACGGTCGCTTCGTTTCATGTCTAATCCGCCGCTCGGTTTTCTTCCCCCACACAGAGCAAATATCACGCGTTAATTCAAGCCAATGACACCAAAAAGAAAAATGGAATATTCGAGATTGAACATTTTAGTATCGTAAACATTCCATCTCATACTACACAATACATGTACACATACCACCTCGCAAGAAATATGTATGCTTGTACATGACAATATAGAAAACAAGTAAATGCAGGGGAAAAAAAATAAAATATTTTCACATAGCAATCGGTGAGAATATTAATTTGAATTTTGGGAAAGCATAAATTAGAGCATATGTATATACAACACTATGGTGGTCATGGTATTTTACAAAGCAAGGGAAAAAAAAATTTCAAAGTGTATGAGCGTTTGGAATTCTCACAAGAATTAAATTCTTCCACTTCAAGTGGAGACGTATGCCCGTCGTAACAATAATGGCCTCCGCCTACTTTCCTGGAGACTCAGAGTTAATACCTCCACTTGAAGTTAGGCGGCTCATAGCTCATTGCAAACGCAATGGGCTGGCCTACCTGATAGGATGCGATGCAAACGCGCACCACACGGTGTGGGGTAGCACGGACATCAATAACAGGGGTGAGTACCTTTTTGAATTTCTGATCTCAAATAATGTAGACATTGTCAATAGGGGAAGGAAACCAACTTTTATAAATGCGATTAGGCAAGAGGTCCTAGATCTGACACTTGCTAGTCCGCATTTTAGCGACTTGGTCAAAAACTGGCATGTGTCTGAAGAGGCCTCATTATCGGATCACTTGCACATCAGATTCGATTTGGCGGCTGAGACCATGCAGCTGCAGGAAATCAGAGTTCCAAAACTGACCGACTGGGACTCTTATAGAGTCCCACTCGAATCAGAAATGTCCTCGGTTGTGGGGAACATAGAGTCTCCAGAGGGTTTGGAGATCTGTTCAAACCAGCTGCATAATTCTATACACTTGGCTTACGAGAACAGCTGCCCAGTTAAGCGAAGAGAGTCCACAAAGATGGTCCCTTGGTGGAACGGGACGCTGGGTAAACTGAGGAAAAAATCGAGAAGATTATTTAACAAGGCTAAACGCACCGGTGAATGGGGCGAGTATAAGATGGCCTTGACGGAATATAATCTCGAACTAAGGAGATCCAAAAGGGCTACCTGGAGGAATTTCTGTGAGGGAATCAATGAATTGCCCTCTGCAGCTCGTCTCCAGAAAGTCCTTTCCAGGGACCATTCAAATGGTTTAGGACTTCTCCAGAAGCAAGATGGGGGGTTAACTGAAAACCGGAAGAAAACCTTAGAGGTACTGTTAGAGACCCACTTTCCGGATTCAGTAGTGGTAGGAGCCCAAGAGGACTCATATGATCCTTCCAGTGAGGTGGCCTATTCGCCTCACAGTAGGATCTGGAGTCTCTCTGGGAAAATTTTCACACTCAGCAAGGTTCGATGGGCTATTGGGTCTTTCAAACATTTCAAATCCGCTGGAGGGGATGGTATCTTTCCAGCTTTACTTCAAAAAGGTATTGAAGAAATACTCCCCAGCTTGATCCAGATGTTTCGGGCAAGTTATGCTTTTAACTATATTCTGAAACTGTGGAGGAAAGTAAATGTGGTCTTTATACCAAAGGGCGGGGGTCGTCCAGACACCCAAGCCAGGGCATATCGGCCAATTAGCCTCACATCGTTTCTTTTGAAGACGATGGAAAAAATCCTGGACTATCAAATAAGAAGTGAGGTCCTTGGAAAGAATCCGCTGCATCGGGACCAGTTTGCGTATCAAACTGGTAAATCCACGGTTATGGCGCTTAGCGGGCTAGTCATGAGGATTGAAAAAGCAGTGACATATAAAGAAATTGCCCTTTGTGCCTTTGTGGACATTGAGGGGGCGTTTGATAATACCTCCTATGGATCTATAGAGAGGGCAGCAATGGGAAAAAGGGTTCCACTTTCCACAATTAGGTGGATCCGTTCCATGCTGGAACATCGTGAGATTACTGCCAGACTAGGTGGCGAATCAGTAACCATCAAGGCCGTAAAGGGCTGTCCCAAAGGAGGCGTACTATCTCCTCTTTTGTGGTCATTGGTTATTGACAGACTACTGGTCCTTCTGAGTAGCCATGAGTTTGATGTCCAGGGCTATGCGGATGATGTGGCTATCATAATCAGAGGCAAGTTTGATGAGGTCATTTCTGATCGCATGCAAAATGCACTCAATATAATATGGCAGTGGTGTTACCAGGAAGGACTCAGTGTCAATCCAAGCAAAATTCTCATTGTTCCTTTTACGAGGTGGACAAAGCTTGCGCTTACAGCTCCCCCGTTAAACGGTACTACTGTTCCTTTTTCCAGCGAGGTTAAATATCTAGAGGTTATCCTAGATCAAAGACTGAACTGGAACCAACATTTGTTGAAAGTTCAAAATAGAGCCACCAAGGCTCTCTGGGCCTGTCAAAGACTCTATGGGCGTACTTGGGGACTACAACCAAAAATGATCTACTGGTCATTTCTTACAATCATTAGGCCTATGGTCACCTACGCATCGGTGGTATGGTGGCCTAAAACTGAGCAGAAGACAACGCAAACCTTATTGAATAAGGTTCAGCGTGTAGCCTGCATCGGTGTTACGGGCTCAATGAAGTCATGTCCAACCGCGGGGGTGGAGACACTTCTAGGACTGACACCGTTACTCCTGCATATTAAAAAGGATGCTGCAATTATGGCCCTGAAAATGCAGGCGGAAGGAAATATCAAGCCAGGCAATATGGTGGGTCATATGGAAATCCTTAAGGAATTTCAGACAGACCCTACCATAGGAATGCCTTCCGACTGTATGCCAGCTAAACTGGACTTCCACAAACCATTCTGTGTTAGGTTACCTGACCGGGATGTGTGGAGGGCAGGTGGACCATCATTTGAGCTAGGGTCCATGGTATGGTTTACAGATGGACAAAAACGGAAGATGGGGCGGGGATAGGAATACACGGGAGTGGCACAACCCTCTCGAAGTCCTTGGGTACCAATGCTACCGTTTTTCAAGCAGAAGTAAATGCTATAGAACTTTGCGCTAGGATAGGCATAGCAAAAGGCCTAAACGATGCAAAGATTTATATTGTATCAGACAGCCAATCAGCCTTAAAAGCTCTTAGGTCTTGTACCGTTGAGTCAAGGCTGGTATGGGATTGTCTGAAGGTTATTAAACATCTGGCAGGCTCAAATAAGGTAACACTTATGTGGGTGCCAGGTCATACTGGAATCGAAGGAAACGAGGCAGCTGATGGCCTCGCCCGTGAGGGTTCTGCCTCTCCATTTTTTGGACCAGAACCCTTCTGCGGTGTCACTAAGGGACACCTTAGAGCAGCGGTAAAATGCTGGGAAGATGTTCAAAAGTCCTCCTACTGGCGCAGAATTCCAGGTTTACGGCAGGCGAAGAAATTTATATCACCTTCGTCTGTCAGAGTTAAGGAGTGTCTTGAACTTAGGAAACCTGAGTTGAGGCTGCTTACTGGCTTCCTCACAGGTCATGTCCCCTTAAGGTATCACCTTAAGAAGATGGGCCTAAGTACGAAAGATGGATGCCGCTTCTGCGGTCTGGAAGCGGAATCAGCGGAACATGTTCTGTGCCATTGCCCAGCCATTTTCCAGCAAAGACTGCAACATTTAGGAGGGAGAACAATGAGCCCGGATGGTATGTATCTTGTACCGGCCAGTAGTATTGTCAGATTCATTAAGAGCCTGAATATTGACTGGACGGATAATTAAGTAGGGTCCAGCACAATAGATCTTTTAGGTCGCGGTGCGAGGTGGCTTATCGCCCACATGGCCCTCCAGTTAATAATAATAATAATAGATCCGTTAATAACTGA
Source organism: Tipula vernalis (assembly GCA_958295665.1). NCBI lineage: Eukaryota > Metazoa > Arthropoda > Insecta > Diptera > Tipulidae > Tipula > Tipula vernalis. The sequence goes on along the minus strand of OY282560.1, from coordinate 178,302,319 downwards.
TCTATACAAACTTGAAATACGAATAAGTACATAATATGTATACAGAAAATGTCGTGCACGTTTTATGCATACATATTTACAAGATTCAACGGAATAACAGATCATTCCTCCCATTTGTATAAGAATTTTAAACAAACTTTCATTAATCACGTGAACACCGACCAAAAATTTAATCAATCACGATCAAATTTATTTTATATTGTCGTATTTATGCTTATTTTTGTTCATATACCAAAATGGCGTCATGATAAATGGCTTATGGTTATGATCAAGAGACGTTGTTTATGAATTTATTTCATATAAACACATTTAACTTTAATTATCGGGTAAAAGGGATTACCTTGACATAAATTATAATTAAATATAATATATTATGTACATTATTGTGTATACACATAACTTGTGTATTTAAAAATAATTTAAAATAATTGTAATTTTATGTACGTATGTACGTATATGTATATATACAGTTTTGAATGTTTCTAACTAATACACGTATAAAATCACAAAAGTAAAACGATTTTATTTTTAAATTAATTATAAAATTTAAAATCGGTTATCCAATAGGTAAAGCAAAACACAATTGTGATGTGCAATTTCTAAGCAAAATGTTTTGATTATCTAATCAATGTATTTAGTTAGAGGGGTTACGTGCATTTACTACGTACATAATATAGTATACATTTTCTATTATTCGTTCATCCTTCAGTCATTTTCGGTCGTATACATATAAAAGCAAATAACCAAAACGCACAAAAAGCTTACGAAATTAGATGCACTTAACAAACAAAAAAAAAAGTAACCCACAACAAGTTGTACGTATTTTGGTAAAAATTAATTTTCAGCATTTATCCAAAATTATTCAAAAGATTAAAGGTTGTTTCAATGCCTTTAGAGTTTGTATGTATTTTTTGGCGATGCCATTATATTCTTCGCACAAATGAATTATTTTTTGTGACATTGATCGTAAATCATCGATCACGAAAAACGTTCTCCTCTCAACTTTCCAATCGAATGTAATTGATTGATTGATTACATAACATAGTTTACTATCTTATATACGTTAAGAGCTAGAATAGCCTACAGTTATCGATTACATCCTGTTCATATAAATCCTTCTCGCGCAAAGCCATTCGTCATATACTTATATGTTTAAGTGTACTCGTATATCGCGTAATAGATTTCAGTTTTACTTTTTAATTGATTTAATTTATATTTGTGTAAAGTTTCAATTTCAACTAGAGGTATGCCGCTGAAAATAAAAAAAAATCTGTATTATGTATGTACGAGAATACGAGAATACAAAAAAAAAAATAAAAAATATTTATATAAGAGTAAACGGCCTTGCCGTAAGCAATCTAACAACCTCATTTTGGTAAAACAGAAATTAAGAGTTTTTTTTATAGTATTTAATCCATTTTATATTACTTTTACCGATAGAAATATATGTAGCTCGAATTTGTATTAACTACGTTTTTGTTAATTACATGTTGTTTACCAATCGGATACGTGAGTATTCAAAATCAACATATGTACAACCACCAACCGTACACGGACAGTATGTTTATTGTATTATGTGTCCATATAATAAACAAAAATTGATTTGATTGGCGTTTTTTTGTTATTGGACATTTACTTGTTATTTACAGGGTGATTGATTTTCAATAATAATACATTTTCAACGATTTATTCAATAAGATACTAAGTCTTCAACTTTTCGTGACCTTAGAAAATTTTTTAGGCGATGAGATTGTTCTAGGAACCGTACATTTTCAGAATGCTTTAGAAAATAAAAATGAATTATATTTTACAATAATAGAACTTAATGACTAGATTGAGTTTGCTTGTCCTTACTTAATGCGCTTGATAACACTGGTCTGCATCGAAATACTCCTTCGAATAAAAATATGATCGACGAACTTTGGATTTTCGAAAATATTCTGTAACAGTTGCTTAAGAACTTTAAGAGGTTAGCTCGAAGAAAGTCATGAGTCTTTGCCATTTTCAACACCCCTGATTTGGAGTGAACCTCAAAACCATAAAAACGATTGTTACTTTTGTAAGACTGTGACAAAAGGATTTACGAAAATAATAATTCGATCTGCACAAAGACCAATTCCTCGTGCCTTAGAATTCTACTCCCTTTAGTTACCAACAGTGGCGAAATGGCGGATGATGGAAACACAAACAGTGCAACCAATTAGTCTTCGTATACTGAAAATATACCAGGAAATCGGTCAGATAAACGTTCACAACTTTGTTATTACTGATTGCATATTATACTCAGGTTTGGGTTGATAAATAAAAGACTTATTATTTAAAGGTTAGGTTAGGTTGGAGTGGCTGCTTACGCACACTTAGACCCGTGACGGTCCATTGTGATACCACAGAATATCTCCCCTTTTACCCCTATTGGAACCATTTCGAGCTACTTATGTAGCGTAAGACGTCCCGCACTTTACTGTTTTCGAGATCCGAGAGGTAGTCCATCCTGAACTTACCGAAGTGTTTTTGCCTTTTGAGAGCCAATGCTGGACACGAGCAAAGGAAGTGGACCAACGTCTCTTCCTCCACTTCGTCCATTTGCCTCAAGACCCAGCCTTCTTGCATGTTCTCCAAAAAGGCAGTGTCCCGTGAGAATTCCTACGACCGTTCTTAATTCACGTCTGCGTAGGGATATTAATGCCCTAGTGCGCCGCAAGTTCAGCTTTGGCCAAACTTGTCTTGCAACTCTACAAGTGAGGGTGTTAGACCACCTTTCCCCCGCTGAGGATAGCGCCTGCTTCCCAAGTGCTTGTCTCAGCGCTGTGATAGGCCTCCCCAGATTTGCCCTTTCCGGTTGTAGCTGGAGAGTCGTACCATGCCAGCAAGTTCATCCGCCCTGCAGTTCCCCATGACGCCCGAGTGACCTGGGACCCAGATTACCTGGATATTGAAATGCTCACCCATCTCATTTAGAGATGAGTGACAACTCAACGCCACCCGTGACGCCAAAGAGACCGATTCTAACGACCGGATCGCCGCTTGACTGTCCACATAGATTGCGATATCATCTGAGGATACCACATTATGCTTCAACCACGTCATGACCTCCTCAATCGCTACGACTTCAGCTTGGTACACGCTGCAGTAATCAGGGAGACGATTAGAAACAACGACACGTCCGATAACAGTCTATCCCTCCAGGATTCCCTTGAAGGGAAGGAGGTCCGAAATCGCTTCTCGAAGCGTAGAGTAGGTTTAATGTAGTCAAGATCACCAGCTCATCCTTCAACGATCTAACGATAGTAGAGTGTCCTGTACTAAGACACATACACTGAGAGACGGCTGCAAGTCGTACAGCCGTGTTTGCCGCCATCTGTTTACCAAAAATGTCGACCGGAAGAAGGTGCAACATAACCTCTATGGCATTTGTCGGTGTCGACCTCAAGGCCCCGCTAACCAGCATACAGGCCATTCTTTGCACCCTCTCAATCCTACTTTTATAAGTTACCTTGTCCAGAGCTGGCCACTAAACACAGGTCTCACTACAGCGGTGTAGAGCCAGTGTACCAGCTCCGGCTTCAGACCCCATCTATGACCAATGGCGTTCCTACAGGAGTACAAAGCTATGGTAGCTTTGTTTATTCTCTCCAACATATTGGGCCTCCAACTAAGCTTACTGTCCAAGATAATGCCCAGATATCTAGCACTATCAGTAAAAGCAAGTCTCGTGCCATTTAAGGTAGGAGGGGCAACTACCGGGATTTGTATTTCTTAGTGAAGAGTACCAGCTCTGTCTTGGACGGGTTAATACCAAGACCACATTTGCCAGCCCATTTCGTAACGATTGTAAGCGCATTCTGCACTACGTCTACAATCGTGCCCATGAATTTCCCGGTAACAGCTAAAGCTACGTCATCTGCGTAAGCGATAACTTCAATACTCTCTTTCTCCAATTCTAGTAGTAACCCGTTTACCACTATATTCCAGAGAAGAGGGGACAGAACCCCCCTACGGGGTTCCCCTTGTTATTCGCCTCTTGATGGTGGAGTCCCCCAACTTCGAGCTAACAATTCTGCTTCCCAGAATATAATTGATTAACCCTATCAGAGGAACGTCCACCTCCAAAAATGACAATCCCTCCTTGATTGCCTCCGCTTTCACATTATTAAAGGCGCCTTCTATATCCAGGAAGGCCACCAAACAGAATTCCTTCGAATTAATCGATTTCTCACTCGTAGACACCAAGGCGTGCAGAGCAGTGTCCACAGATCTACCCTTTGTATACGCATGCTGAGACGATGCCCACTTCCTGGCACCTATTTTATCCAGCAGCCTTTCCAAGGTTTTCAAAAGAAAGGATGATAGAGTTATTGGTCTTAGGTCCTTAGGATAGACATGTGAGCTTTTCCCCGCTTTCGGTATGAACACCACATTGACCTCCGTCCAGTACCTAGGAATATAGCCCAGCTTCAAACACCCTTTGAATATAGCTTCCAGGTGGGGAAGAATAATTACTGAGTTGTTTTGAAGTTCCGCTGGTATAATTTGATCCGGACCAGCCGATTTAAATGGTTTAAAACCCCTCAGTGCCCATAGGATCCGTTTCCTGATTACGATATCCTCTGAGAACACTGACAGTGTTTCCTGATGATTGTTACGCACCAACAGGTCTTCAAAGCTCCTTGAGAAGTGTGTCTCGAAGAGAAGCTCCAGAGATTCTCCACTAGAAGCTGTCCAAGATCCGTCCAGTTTTATCAAAAAACTGGGACTAGCTGTACTTTTGGAAAGAATCTTCCTAAGGCTGGAGGTTTCGGATACCTCTTCCATTTTATCACAGAAGATTCTCCAATACCTCCTTTGCGCCTTTATTAATTCTTTCTTATAAATTCCGAGTTTCTAGAATATTATTTTTGCCAAGAATACAAGATCTGATCTTCCCAGACTTACTAGAGGAAATAATTTTGTACCCCTTGGTTCTGAGGCCACAGATCCTGTTGTTATTAATCCAAGGTTCTTGGATTAATATCACATCCTCACCCGACCTAGTCAGCCTGAGGAGTAGAGCTGCCGAAGCAGCCTTAGAATGGTAAAGTTTAATTTGTGTTATCTTAATCATAACCTTTTAACCTCTACCTACCTCTATAGTATATTCCTGCTACCGCAGGAATATTCTTTCCCGGTATTTTGGGATGCGCCGGATTCGTCCGTCTCGCTAACCCTCGTACCCTCTGTAGAGGACTTGTCAGTGCCCGGACTTCCAACATCCTCCTCCATCGGTACACCAGCTCCTTCGCTTATGTGCCCCTCCTCATCTTCCAAGTGAATCCTTGCCAGACCGAGGTCGCCGGATTCACTCTCCCCCTACCCTTAGCTTCTCACCCCATGCTGCTGGTACCCCCTTCAGGCCTGGGCGGGTTACCATTATCATCCGGTTGGCCTTCCGTACGCACTTCCGCCCCATCCTTTTTATAAACGTTGAGAGTAATTGACCCGAATCTGAAGTTTTGTGCAGGAGGGCAAGGGACTCCTTATTTATTACCATAATTGATAATTTCGAACCCCCTTCGCCTCCTCCTGCTTGACGAGCTTCTAATTTCCGGTCGGAAGACTCGGGTTACTGGCCTGAATAATTTCCAAAGCCTCATCAGGGCTAGCCGGTTCGGATGACAGCCAGACACGTGCCCTCGGCCTGGTGGGAATATCCTCTCGGCTAACTGCCGCAAGCTTTGCGCCTGGCCACACCTCCCCTACTTTGGCTATAGCCTTTTTATATAGATCCACAGATCTAGAGTCCGAGCATGCAGTCATCCGCACACGCCCTTGATACCATCCCGCATCTCTGCAGGATGGGGGTGGTCCCGAATTTTCTCCAAGGACCTTTAAAAAGACGAGGTTGAGTGCATTATATACCAACCTCCATTTTTCCGCCGTGATGCTCCCATCTTCTTGACTTTCGTCAATTACGGCTAGCATCAACACATGCTCCCTCAGGACATCGCTGAACAGCTTTGTCCCTGAGTTGGAGCTCGGCTTCTTGTCAGTCAGCAACTTGGCCCTCTTGCTGTTGACTACTTCCACCTCGTCCTGGGACCGCTGTCTTTTTAACACATGGTCCCTTTCCGAGCTTCCGCAGCCCACAGTGCTCCTTGCCCAAGCTACCGATGTTCTCTGTTCTTCCGTGAGCTGCCCCTCGGGGGTCGCAGCCCACTTCTCGAGAATTCTAAACGCCTAGCGGCGATTTCTGTACCGCCTTTTCGCCGGAGGAATTTCTCTCGTCCCTTCCCCTGCGCTGCGTTGGTACTGCTAACCCCCGGAACTAGTGCCCTAGAGTCAACCACCTTTTCACCCTTCGAGGCCCCACCCGTCTTGTTCGAGGTACCTCCCTTCGCTGATACCGGCTTTTGAGGTGAGCCGGTGCTCTTGATTTTCTTATAGTTCGATCTGTCCATTGTGATTCCCACGAGTATCGGAGAAATAAAGGTCCACCTGCGCAGAGATCCGTATACGCAGGTAAGGCTAATTACAACCGGAGGTCGCCAGGTATCCAGAGGGCTCCGTTCATGACTGGGATTTGTTAAATGGGCCCCCAGCCTGGCAGATCGTCAGCACGGGTCGCTTTACACCTTAATCCCGCCCATTTGCCAATATTTAACGTGACCCGCCATATTCCTAGGTCACTTATTAACGCCCGCTCAATGAGCGTGGACCCGAAGGCGACGGCAATTAGTAGGCATTTTGCGCATAATATGCGCTTGAATTTGACTTGAAAATTCGTTTATGCGAGATCAAACATCCAAACTTGTACATTGAGTAGATTTGGCTGGAGTGCCTTCGATACCACTTATCTTGGCATATGACGTAACCAATTCAATACCTATACGTTTGGAGAATGCCTCCGTTATAAAATTCAATTGAGAGCCTGAATCAAGAATTGCTCGAGCCGTGATTTTTAGTCCTTGACTGTTTATAATATCGACCAACGCAGTGGCTAAAAATACAAATTTAGGTTTGCTGGTACATCAGTTGATGAACACGCCATGATAGTTTGTGAAAACTATTTAACGGTTGAGGCTGATTTGAATTGTTTAATGTCTTCGAGTTTACGTGAAGAAGGGTGTGATGCCTTGATTTACATACCCGGCAGTTCTCTCGACTTCCGCATTGAGCCAGGATGTGTGATGATCTAACGCAATTTATACATAACTGCAGCTTGCAAACATTCTGATTACGTTCGTCAGCTGACATTGCTGAAAACTGATAACAGCTCAGAATCGAATGACCAGCTTTCTTACACAACTCACATAGTTTTTGGTGGTTGTAAAGACTGTAGCAGTTCGTTGGACTTGGTTTGGTTGACTTAGCTTATGTTGCCTTTGCAATTTCGTTGAGGTTGCTGGTGACGAGCCGAAGTTGGCCTTACACACCTCAATTTTGTTGCTACGAATTTGTATGAAGGAGCAAATGTCCTTGAAGGTGGAAATCGTATTGCGAGGTGCTTCGCCTCTCCATCTCACTTTCGTGTCTAGATCCAGCTTAGTGTATATTAAATGCACGAGTAGATCATCCAATATTGAACTGGTCGCTTCAATGTATTCAAGGACCTTATATGTGAGTTACATTCTTCTACTAAGTTTAATAGGCTAACTGATGTTGCTTTATCCGCAGAGGTTTAATCGAAAATAATGATTTGATATGCTCTTCTGTGATTTGAATGGGTTTATCAAACCGTTCGAAAAGTAAACGTTGAGCTTCTTCATAATTGGCTGATACAAAATCTAAATTTTCAAAACCCTTTGACGCAATACCCTTTACTGAGTGCTTTAGATATTGTAATTTCGTTAAATCATTCAGTTTTGGGTTATTATGGACGTGGTTGTCAAATGACTCAATGAAGCCTTTCCATTTGGTTATTTCACTATAGAAAGTATCAAGCATAATCTCAGGAAGCTTTGAAATAAAGGACAGCGTGTCAGGCTGCATAGATGGAGAAGTTCGTTTTTTGATTTTAAGCTCATCAAGCAATGCAGGCCGTAATTCGTAATAGTATCGACTGACCATTGAACGAATGTCTGAATCTACTTGTGTTTCATCCAATGTTTCTAAGTCTAACTGATAATCCTGGAATGAAGTATAATCCCTAGGAGGATGAAGATAGTTTTTTTTGCACAAATTCAGTCAATTCAGTTAGTGATTCGAGAAATATCTTATTTGACTAGTTTAACCGCTTTATTTGTGTCTCTTTGTCTCTGGACATAATGAAATTTGGAATAGTAAAATTTTACAACTGAAATTTTCACGATTATTTAATTTGATTGGCTCACCAATTTTTACGATCAAATTACACGTTTCACTTTATCACAGTAGTAATTATTGCTTTTGAAAATACACATATACTATAGTATATAAATTGTGAATACACTTACGTTAGATGTTACAAAATCCTCTATTAACATAAATATAAATGGAGCGAAACTGCAATCCAATGCCAAATTAGCTTAACCGGTGGTTCCGTTATTCGAGATACACGTTCTTGATGGAAATTTTTGCACAATAACTTTGATGACTGTGCAAAGAGCCGGTTTAATAGTAACGCAGGTTTTTGATTGTTTTGTTGACATGCGGATGAAATTGCATTCAATTGTTCTTTCTACCACGATGAATAATGCCACATGTGCCACGAGATGCACGTGTGAGTTGATGTACCGTAATTGCCTTGAAGATTGTTGTTGTAGAAGCACCGCAATATAATTATGCAGCAGTAAATCGATAATAACGATAATTATACATGAAGATGATTGTAGATTTAAATCGAAGATACACAGCAAATCGCCGTCATTGTGCTACGTATCCCACTTCTGACACTAGGGTTGCCAGTTGGACTTCTTTGTGGAGTACGGTGCTTCTTTTCTGGTTGCAATTTTGCTGTGTTCTTGTTTTCTGTAATTTGTATAGAAGTATACAACTTTTTTACAAGTTACAGAAAGTAGATACGTTGCAGGGTCAGAGCCAGAGCGGAAGCACTGTACTCGCTAAAGAAGTACAACTGGCAACCCTATCTGAATCATCGATTCATCAATTGATTGGTTTTCGTGTGGTTTCATTGATTGTAAGGATGTTTCACTCAATTTGGTCAGCATTGGCTTAATCTTGTACAGTTTATCAAAATTTTGATCCTGCTTTCTTGGTTGCCTCTCATTATCATTCACATGTAGATTAGAAAGAAACCATGCGAAACGATCTCTATTAATGACTGAGCTTATATAAGTATCACGAAGCTCAAGCTGCAAAGACCAATAATCTTTATAACTCGGCAGTTTCTTTATAAGCCCATAAGAATATTAAGACCGAGGAACGCTTTCATTTCGGTAACAGTAGTTGGTATAAATGAGTTTTGATTACCCCCATTTTTTTGTAGCGCATATAAATTGGTTTGGAACACAAGATGTTCTAGAAAATCCAAAGGATATAATTGTAAAAACACATCAACAGGAAATTCAGCAGATTCATGTATATTTGGCCCTGATGATTCTGCAAATAAATTAGGCTTGGTGCAGTTCGCAATATCACTCGTCCAAATATCGTCTTTGTTATTGGGTACTTCATTAGAGGGTGCTATTTCGTCGGATTCGTCGTTACTATTCCATTCAAATTCAACAAAATTACGTTCATTTTGTTCGATTCAAAAATGACTTCCATATGTTCTATGTCAAATAATTAATGTTGATTTATCGTTTCAAATTGTTCGCTTTCATCCGACATCGATACTTCTGATTCATTATCAGACGGAATTTCGTCTATGATATTATACAAATCATCAGAAGTTAATTTTTTGAGATCATAGGATTTCCTTTACGAACTTTCTATAGATACAAATTAAAAACGTAGGTACTTAAGTACCTTGTGGTTACCACTTAGAACCGCCATAATTTTTTGAGTATAAATAATATTTGCAATGGAATGCAATACAATTTCGTACAGTATAAACAAATATACACATTCCCGTAACAAAATAACATCATAATTACCTGACATAATTGATAAAACTCCACAATACACAATAAAACTGTTGTTTTTATTAAAACTACCTTCCTACTTCACCAAAAGTCGTAAATATTGTGAAATAAAATCTAGAAAATTGTCACGCTGAAAGCGCTGAATAATAATTGTGCTGTATTGCAACATTGTAAGCTGTGGCGTCGATCGAAATTAAATTTGTCAAATTATAAAAATGCACCTTTAAGAATAATTAAGTACAAAATATTCGCACCATTTTTAGATTCCTAAAAAAACGTAGCAAGCAACAAAATAAAAAAAAAAAGGTTTTTTGTTTTTTCGAAAAAGAAGAAGGTTTTTGCTAAGAAAAAATATTACTTACGACTTTAGTCTTTTCTTGGTGCAATTGTATCTCCTCTCTGTTTTTGTAACAAAAATAAAAATAAAAGGTGTACAGCTAAAGTACTTATGATTAATATAAAAATCAATTAAAAACATATATGTTATTAATATAAAAAACACTAAAGAAGAACGAAAGAGGGCTTCGCATAATTGTGCTCGATAGGGAATTACCATCACCGAGCCGCTAGAGGGTTTCACATAATTGTGCTCGATAGGGAGTTGCCATCACCGAGCCGCTAAAAAGTGGTGACCCCGACGTGATCTAAACACGCAACCTTTTGATGCAACAAAATAGTGTCTTCACAACAAAATAGTGAATCGAAAGAGAGTTGTTCGCCCACGGGTCACGCCCGATTTCTCAGCGATTGGGGTTACAATCACCTACGTCCAGCAGCAGACAACAAGTCGGCAATCATTAAACTTCTTCAACATTGCAACATATCAGAGACCGAGGTGACTCCATTTTTTTAACGAGTCTCTGCACCGGCTTTCTGCTAAATTTAAATAACTGTAAGTACCGTGTAGTAGTTTTATCGGTGCATATTTTAATACTCTTTTAATTATCTCGCAAATATATGTTTATATCGGCCTTAAATTAAAAATAATTTTTCTCCTTCACTACCTTCACTAAATTTTTCGTAATGGACCCGATAACAGGTACTCTTCTCCCACCGAGCGTCAATGATGGGGCACCAACATCAGACAATGCGGCAACAGATTCTGCTCATGTTACGTTGTCCCCAGCGCAATTGGCGGAAGTTATTAATGATGCAATTGCCAAAGCCGGCGGCATTAATAATACGTCACAAATGACGCAAGTTCAATGTTGTTAAGATCACCAAACCATCGTCCTAACTCTGCAAATCAGCAGAAAGACGAAAACGCTGAACTCTGTCGAAAACTCAGTGAAGTAGATGTACTTTTAACCCAACTAAGAAGCGAAATTGAAAAACTAAAAAAAGAAAATGAAGAATTAAAGAAGCCCAAACCAATGGAGATTTCTGAAAACCCGCTAACTTGTTATAATGAAACAAGTACTCACACCAGTTATAACAATGAGTTCCATACTGATGAAGAGGATCTCATGAGAGAAATAGATTGGGTACTGAAAAGGAAGAAAAGACCTACCAAAAAACCAAAAGCAGAATTCTCGCCTGAAGTTGGAGATCATTCGCAAACTAATGTATTAGTAACTGGTGATACTAATACCAAACCAGCTCACCAGCAACAGCAACAAAATCGGCAACAAAAGGTTGTACCGAAAGAAAAGGCGCCTCCGCCAATTAATGTAATCGGCATAACAGAATTTGCTAATATACAATCTATAATGAAATCAGTAAAGGTAAAGAATGGTTCACATACGAAGATAAAAACGAACGCGCAATTAAGGTTATGGTCAGAGGCCTTCATCCAACGTGTAAGAAGGAGGACATAATTGAGGACCTAAAGGCAAGAGATCTGCAAATAGAAGATGCAGTAAACATCCTAAAACGAGAGAGAGGTGAGAACAATCAAGACAAAAAAAGGGGGCTTCCACTCTTCATGCTTACGTTTATCAAAAAGAAGAAAGTTGAAAACATCTTCAAAGCAATTCTCAATATGAGGGTTAAAATAGAACCGCTAAAGAAAAACACGAGGCTAATACCTCAATGCAAAAAATGCCAAGGTTTCAATCACACGCAAAACTATTGCAGACGGGAGCCAAGATGCGTAAAATGTACTGGAAAACACAACGCGAAAGAGTGTACAGAAAGTAGAAACACCCCTGTAAAATGTATAAACTGTAAAGGGCATCATCCTGCAAATTATAGAGGCTGTGAAGTAGCCAAAGAACTTCAAAGACTAAGAAACAAAATGCATCAGTTTCCTCAAAACCCTAGGGTTACCAGAGAACAGAAACCAACTAAAACCCAAGCGGAGCCAAAATCACCAGTTATAGATACAGAGCGGAAAAGTTATTCACAAATTGTACAGCAATCATCTAATGCTATGAATGATAACCCCCTTGAAACGATAACCATAAATATACGGCTAGCAAAGCAAGAACGTGGTCTAGAAGCTTTATATAAGCGACTAGATATGCATCAAACCTTGAACGAGGCAACAGCCCTCATATACTAAAATGAGCAGAACATTAAGAATTGTCACCTGGAACGCAAATGGACTAGCGCAACATGTTCCAGAGTTAGAAATTTTTCTAAATTTAGAAAAAATAGATATATGCCTTATATCGGAGAGCCATTTGACAAAAACATCATTTATTAAAATACGTGATTATGAATGTTACCATGCCGTTCACCCAGGAGGAAAACGTAGAGGAGGATCAACAGTAATAGAATTTTAAACACTATGAAGAACCTAGTATAGAAGAAGAAAGTATACAAGTTAAAACCATAAAAGTTGAAACTAACAATAATAATGAATACAGTATTTCCTCTATCTACTGACTTTAATGCAAACAACACCTATTGGGGATCAAGACTTACAACCCATAAAGGAAAAGAGCCATTCGAAGCCGGACGAGTAAATAACTGCGAGTTCCACTCTGGAGGTAAACTAACATACTGGCCTGCTGATATAAATAAAATACCAGATCTCATTGATTTCTATGTAACGAAAGGCATTTCGAGGATTACATGTGCATCGAAAACAGCGAAGGGATATATTCCGATCATACACCTATTATCATGACTCTCAGCACCATGATAATTAATAAGGATAACCTGCCTAAATTAACAAATAATAGAACTAACTGGGATCTATTCCAAGAACTAATTGAAATGCAAATAAATCTACGAGTGCCGATTAAAACACCGGTACAGTTGGAAGACGAACTAGAGGTATTTAACAGTACTATTCAACAAGCAGCATGGGAAAGTTCTCCTGCTAGTCACACCGAATCCCGTAGGAATCAAAAATATCCTATTGAGGTCAGGGAGTTAGTTAGAGAGAAACGGAAGGCAAGAAAGACCTGGCAAAGGACACGCGCCCCGGAAAACAAAAAAATTCTCAATTTTCTATGCAATAAACTAAAACAACTTATAAAAGAAATTAAGAATGAAACTATTAACAAGTACTTAAATGGTCTCACCGAACATAAAGATACTGATTACTCTCTTTGGAAAGCAACAAAGGGATTAAAAAGAACCAAAACGCATGTGCCGCCTATTAAAAATGGGGAAGGAACCTGGGCCAAAAGCGACAAGCAAAAAGCTATTTTATTTACGGCTCACTTGGAAGACACCTTTCAACCGTTACCGAGGCAAACAGCAGATGAAAACATAATAACAATTAGCAAAATTGATGAATATAATATTCGATGTGTAACATTACAGGAATTAAAAAATGAGATCAAGTGTAATTTGAACGCAAAAAAAGCTCCAGGATATGATTTAATTACTGGACAAGTCGTAAAAGCCATTCCCGGGAAGGGACTACAAAAATTGGTTCAAATTATCAATGCTGTCTTCAGACTAAAATATGTCCCACGGCAATGGAATGTTGCTGAAGTAATTATGATCCCCAAACCAGACAAACCAGCGAAAGATAAAAAGTCGTACAGACCGATTTCACTACTTCCTGTAATTTCAAAATTATTTGAAAAATTACTGCTCAAGAGACTCAAGCCAATAATAGAAGAGAGAAATTTGATTCCACCACACCAATTTGGATTTAGAGAAAATCACTGTACGATAGAACAAGTTCACAGAATAACGGATATAATCGAAGACTCACTTGAGAATAAGAAGATATGCTCCAGCATCTTTCGAGCTTGCTTTCGACAAAGTTTGACACCAAGGACTTGAATTTAAATTGCATCAAGATCTACCTAAGCAATTCTATCAAATTCTTAAAACTTATATCGCAGACCGACATTTCCGTGTAAAATATAACCGAGAGTACTCTGAACTAAAGAGAATATCAGCAGGCATACCACAGGGTAGCGTACTGGGTCCTATATTGTACATCATGTACACCAGAGATATGCCAAATACAGAAGGTGCCACCATAGCAACATTTGCAGACGATACAGCTAGTCTGGCGACTGGAAAGTGTGTATCAGAAGCAACGACAAAACTTCAAAAAGCAACCGACACAGTGAGTAGTTGGACAAAGAAATGGCGCATTAGCCTAAACGAAGCAAAATCGGTTCACGTAAATTTCACAAACCAGAAAGTTAACTGGATTCCAGTGAAACTTTATTCAAGGCCGGTTTCAAATGCAAATACAGCCGAATACATCGGCATGGCTGTCGATTGCAAGCTTAGATGGAAAGAGCATGTTAAAAAGAAAAAAGAAGAATTGAACATTAAATATAGGAAAATGTATTGACTAATAGGTAGAAACTCTGAGCTTACAATACATAACAAATTGCTATTATACCAGCAAATACTTAAACCAGTATGGACCTACGGTATTCAACTTTGGGGTTGTACCAAGAAGACAAATGTACAAATGATTCAATGTTTTCAAAACAAAGTGCTGCGTGGCATTGTAAACGCACCGTGGTACATTAGAAATGATAACCTCCATAGGGACTTAAACATGGAATATGTAAGTGAAGAAATACAAAATCATGCGAAGAAACACATTCAGCGGATATCTCGGCACTAAAATGCAGACATACGAAGTTTGTTGGATACCACCAATGCAGTAAGAAGACTTCAAAGGCAGAAACCTTTGGAATTGGGCAGTTGTATTTAATTAGGATAGAGAAAAATAATTACTATGTAAATTCAAACGGGAGTAACCATTGGGCTACTGCCCGTCAAATGTGAATCTTCATTTAAGAAAGATAAATTACTAAAATCAGTTGTAATATATTAAATAAAGGAAAAAAAAAAAAGTTATTTGAAATGTTCCATGATTTTTGCTAAAGATAATTTTCATCACTTCGTTTTGGACTTCAAAAATGATTCGACTTGAATTATTATTCAAACAGTATGAAATCGAAAGCACTGACTCCAACCCAATCGCTTTTAGTAAGCTTTCAACGGCTTGGAAATGGAAGTCATTGGGCGCTTTCAGATCCCGCAGCATGTTGGCTTTGAAAATTTACAGATGGGCAAAATGACATTCGATCAATAACATTGCCATGAAATTTTCGATAAATCGGGGGCATTCAGAAAACAACAGGGTTATTTTAGTCAACATGTTGCTAAGTTGGTAGATGGTGCTACAGTTGGTATAGCTGAAAGCGAGCAATACTATGTCATGCTTGTGCATGATGTTTTTGTAGTGTTACAAAAACAATTTCGAAAAGCTGTGTTATGGCCGAAAAACATGACTGCGTAAATAGGTATAGTACAGAATTTTCAATTTCGTCATATTTAGAACTCTTTCTACTTTACTACTAGCGTTATCCCGCTAGAATTCTAAAGTTTATTTTATTTCTGTAGCGTCACACTATATTTCAATCAAAAGTGTTTCTTAAATAATTTACTTGTATTTGCGGAAAAATGCCTTCTAGTAAATAATCAATCAAATACATGCAAAATTTCATATCGAATTTCTAAACCAATATTTCCAATTGTTCACAAAAATGTGTTCCTACAATGATAAAATTATAAAAAGATTTGTAAAAATTACAAAACACGGTAGATATATTCACTTTAATTAAAATTTTGTAATTTTAAAAGTATGACGATGTTGGAACTTTTTTTGGCCAAAAATTAGAAACGTCTGGGTTCAAACTAGGTCGAAAAATGTTGCGTGTAACAGCTCACCATCCCTTTGATTGGTAAGAGATTTTTGGAAAGCGTATTACATTTTGAATGAAACACACTGGATTATACTACACCTAATTTTGTAAAACGGTACAAAGTGACAAATTTTTGGTCGAACCGGTCCAAATCTACTATTTATAAACGGTAATCACTTATCACAATTTTTGTGAAATGGGATTTTAAAATGAATTATATAGATGAAGTTCTGGAATATGACCAATTATGATGGAACTTGGTCATTTCATTACAGATTCGACCTGTGCGTTCGAAATGGGAATTTTAGAATTCCTTGGGATTTTTAAATATAGTTCTGAAATACGACCTACTAGAATGGAATTTGGCTATTTCTTAACCGATTTGAGTGAAATTTGACATTAGCGATGGAAACACGATCTTACAATTATTTCTAGATAAAGTTCTGTAATATGGCCTATTAGGATATACGACATGCACTACGGAAATGAGATTCGAAAAAGATTTTTCTAATTTCAGGACTCTTCACTAACGCTAGAAGTTTCACTAATGCTGCGCATGCTTTTATTCACTTTTTCTTATTTTCCTTTGATTGTGATTAAATTTCCCGACGTATAATAAAAATATTGGTAAAAGAAACCTCAGCACCTGCCAAATTCAAAAACCCTCCACGGACAATATCATAAAATATGTTTTGTTGAGGTTTCTGTGAGGCTTATCTGCTGTGAGACAGGACGAGAATCCAAGGCAAGCTCCTTCCTAATTGGCCATAATCCAGAGCTTCCGGAACCGGTTGCGATATATTGGAGTTCCTTTCTAATAGACCATATTCCATAACGTCATCTAAATATCATTTGGAGATCCCATTTGTGTCGTACAAGTCGAATTTCATCATAATCGATCAAGAAATAGCAAAGCTCCAGGATGGACTTGCCCATATTCCAGAACTTCATCTAAAAATCATTTGAAAATCCCATTCACATCGTACAAATAGAATTTCATCATAATCGGTTGAGAAATCGTGTGTCGTGGCGACACACAACTCTAGTATTAAAAGAGACATAAATTACAATACAACAAGTAAAAAAACGAAAAATAAAAAAAAAACAAAAATGTTTCATTCGCTTTTTCTCTAGTTATTTATAAACACGTGGCGGAGTTGTATGACGTCACGAACACGTGACTCGAAATATCGAGCTAACGTTATTTGAATCATGCTCACCGGTGTTCCAGCGCATAGTGCATACTAACTACTTTAACATATGAAAATTTTTCTGAATAAATATTTTTTACTTCGCTCAAAATAATCTCGCATTAGTTGAAGAGTAAATTAACTCAAAGAGAGAAATATGTTTTTGTGGTTTTAGGTATATTGCGTAGGGTCTCACTGTATTGTTCGAAATATAATTAGGTATTTTCTACCCAATTAGGTATTTTCTACACCCAACTAATTTGAATTTTTATTTATTCGACACAAGACGTCTCTATGAAATCTACTATAGTTTTAGCTTGAACAGAATTTTTTTCTTGCGATAGCTATTGACAAGTCACATCAATAAAATAGATCTTCAACTTTCGGCTAACTATAACACGGTCCGATTGATAACGACTCCTTTTTTTATTTTCAGCTAGGATAACACAATCTGCATTACCAATTTTTACTTTAGACTGGAACCTTTCGGCTGAACTAACACAATCTGCATTATCTACTTTTTACTTTCGGCTGCCAACTTTTGGCTAACTTTAACCACGTATACTGCAATCAGCATTGTTGGTTTGGGATCGCACAATCTACATTACCATTTTTTTAATTTGGGCTGGAAACTTTCGGCTGAGTCAATTTCCAAACTAATTATTAATTATTTTCATATTTTCATTTGCGTGAACATATTCTAGTGTAAACATCATATTTACGCAATTGTTGCAATCTTTTTTTAAATTTGGATGTTGCATTAATATTCTTTACGTAATTATTCTCGTAATCACTTCTACTTGTAGACTGGCCATACTCCATATTTACCCCATTTTACTATATATATGTACACTACAAGTAAATATCATTATAACAGCGTCCTTTTTCAATAATGGACTTATAATCAAAATTGAAATTCAATGTTTATAATAAAAATAATATTTACAAATGTTTTATTATTACCCTTAACCGTTTTGATTTAAAAAAAATGTTAAATTAAACTATAGGTAATAATTATAATATAAATCTTGCTCAAATATAACTAAACAAAGCATATATTCTGACGTGTTCCTATTTTTGTTTCACATCGAGACTGTTTATCCGAATTATTTTGCGTATGTTCATCAATCATATATTTGGCTTGTGAGTCAATCAAATATTTACTTTTTCAGTTGACTTAGCAAAAGCTTTTGACACCGTCAATCTAAATGTAGTCATCGAGTGTCTGCAGCAATATGTTCCCCGTATCTCATTAACACATGTACAGCGAGAGTTACGAAATGCAAAGGGCTAAAACAGGGATCTCCAATCTCTTCTTAGATTTTCAATATCATTTTGATTGAAGTGCTAAGGTAACAGTGGCCGATCAGTTCCCCGTATTTTGCTTAAATCAGTTTTGATGACGTTTTAGTTATCACCCTGGACCCTATAAACTTGGCACCAATCCTCAGTGAGTTAATAAGTGGATTAGAGATCGCAGCAAAATTTTCAATATTTATCACCAACGCCACTATGATTTTTTGGTAGGTCTAATCTTGTAACGGAACCCTCGCAAGGGCTTGACATGAGAATAGGCTCAAGACTTGAGAATAGAGGTCTGGTGTGGCATAGTAGCTGGCTAGAGCTCACGTTGCGGGGTGGGGTTTCCCAGACATATTCCCATGCTTGAATAACCGCATTTTCAGCTAACGAAATAATAAACCAGGTGTGATCGTCCAGGAGGGACAACTGCCAACCGAGCCTCCCCTCATCGGCTCGCCTACTGGGATGCTGTTTCCCAGTCGCGACGGTTACTGATGCCAATTATGCATAGAAGGACGCCCGGATGACAGACCTAACGACGACCCCCCGGAACGGAAACCGTCGCCCCAGTACGACCAACACATATGGCGTACCGCCCTCCAGCCTAGCCTGTTTTGGAGGAACGAACGGCATGCCCGGAACACATATGGAACGGCCGACCCTCCATAAGATCATATCTCATATCACCCGATCAAAGGAAGAATTTACTCACACATGATGTAAGTGTGAATCATGCGAGAGAACAGAAAAAGAAAACTGCACAATCACTCACTGAACAACGGTACACAAAATATCACCGGATAATAGAATAAAAAAAAAATATTTATTTGTATTAACCAAAGCAAAAAAAAAATTTTAATTGAAACCGTTACAAAAAAAATCGAACCATACGAAACAAAACGGAGGAAAAAAGAATGGCGGAGTAGAAAAAAGAAAACCAGAATGAAAAATAATTGAAAAATCTGAAAAATTAAAGCAAGGTGGAAAATATGCTCTGAATGGGGGTGCACAATCTGTGTACACACCATAAACCAACCCAAATTAAAAAACAAAATATGTATAATGAACCGGTGTGGAGTTTTTGCACACTTTTTTTTTGGGACAAAAATTTAAGCGAGTGTACTGTCAAGTTTTTGGACAAAATTCAGATTTTAGAAAAATTATGTTTTTGGACATATATTTATGCGGGTGTACATCCTTTAACAGTGTATTTAACAAAAATTAAGTTATTCAAATAAAATAGGCCTCAAATAATTTCTAACATTTATTTCTAATTTTCTTATCAACAAATCAACGAATTAAGCGCCATTTTGAAATCTTCATATGAGTCGTAGGGCTTTTGCAAAAAAATTTTGAAAGTTAACAAATCAACGAATTTCGTTTGAAACAAGAACGTTATGTTCTCTATTATAACAAATAGCACGAATCTCAGAGATTGGCTCATATAGTGACTATATAGGTTATAAAGGGCATACATTGCGAAATTCAAATAACTTCATGAAATCCTTTCGAGAACAACGTCCTTGATGATGCAATCTCTGAGATTCGTCCTATTTAGTATAATAGAGAACGACGTCCTTGTTCCAAACGAGATTCATCGATCTGTTAATTTTGAAATTTTTTTTGCAAGAGCCCTACGGCTCATATTAAAATACCAAAGTGGTGCTAAGTTCTTTGATTTGTTGAACAGAATATTGGAAATGATTGTTAGAAATTATTTGAGGCTTGTTATATTTGAATAACTTTACTTTTGTTAAATACAGTGTGAAAAGAAGTACACTCGCATAAACATATGTCCAAAAACTACTTTTTCCTATAATCTCAAGGGTTAGCCCCTTAATCTTGCATTACAAAATCTTGCATAACAATTTCCCGTACATTTATAGAATCGCGCGCACGATTCTATAAATGTACGGGAAATTGTTATGCAAGATAACAAATCGCATTGACAAAATTCTACTGTATAATGATAATTGCAATCATATAGTAACAATAATAAAATGAAATTAAAGTTGCCTTTTTTTACGTTATACGTAATATTTCATAAAAACAATCGTAAAACATAAGAACGTTCTTTGGAAATCTGGACACAAGAAAACATTTTGTAAGCAACTTTCAATAAAAATTAATTTTAATTTTTAATTTTTATGAAATTATTTATTTTAGGCATATCCGAATTATGGATATTTCAGTGGTTAAGTTATTCGATAAGTTATTCGTTGATGGGTATGCGTACCATTTAAACAGAAAAACGAAGAAAACTTTTAATTGGGTTTGCAGCCAACAAAAATCTTTGTCGTGCAAAGGACGAGTAGTCACATGAAATATTAAAACATTCAATTAAACATTCGCACGAACCCTTGGCTTTCGAAAAAACCATATGCGTTGCCAATATTTCAATCAAAATCCAGGCTAAAAATGTCAATACCGCAACTGCTATTATTATTAGAGGTAGTATTACTAATTGCCAAAGAAACTCGCGGATATACTTACCGTCGAGAAAGGCACAAAGGATAAAAATTCAAAGAATCCGCAGAAATAAAATAAAAGAACCAGATAGTTTGCAGGCTTTAAATATACCCGAAAGCTGGAAATATGTTGAAAGGGAATTATTTATCCTTTGTAATAAAGAGTTTGACGATGAACAAATTATAATAATGGGGACGGTTTCATCGTTAGCGTTACTAGCGCAATCGAGTTGCTGGATCATGGATGGAACTTTCGATGTAGTTTCATCCATCATGCGGCAACTCTTTTCAATTCACGGGTGTGTTGAGGGGCAAATTGTACCTTTAATATTTTGCTTAATGAGCAAAAAATCTCTGAAGGTTTATGACAGATTTTCTTTTAACTTAAGGAAAGTCAGCTTGGAACTGGGTATTAATTTAAATCCAAGGAGAGTCATAACAGATTTCGAAAAGGCAATTGTGTCATCAGCTTCAACATTTTTCCCCGAAGCAACGTTTAAAGGTTACCAAATAATTTGGCGAAGGATACAAAAGCAACGGTTTATGGCTAGATACGCCAGTTCTGAGGATTTTTCAATCCAAATTCGGATGCTGAAAAGTTTGGCTTTCGTTCCACCAAACGAAATACCTGGATATTATCAACATTTAAATGAACCATTTGATGAGAACAGCGGAGCGAAATTAATTGGACGGTGGTTCCACAAAAAATATATTGGGGGCCTCAATCATACTCCCAGATGCCACAATTCAGAAAACTTCCCACGCACCCAAAACAGTGTCGAAGCTTGGCACCGACGCTTTAAAGTTGTGGTTGGACAACGGCATGCTGAAGTATACAGAATCATTGAAAATTTATCAAAGCAACTAATTGTGGCAAAAGCTCAAATTGATAAGGTGAAATCCGGAGAACGCCTTTCAAAGAAAAAAAAAAGACAATAATGCAAAATAGAAAAATAAAACATCATTAAAAAAAGGGAAAGACTCAGTAAAACTGATTTTTTAAAAAGAATCGCGCATAATATTACCCTTTTTTAATTGCTGTACAATTTATTTTATTTTATTTTTTTAATTATATAGATTTATACAATTATAACTTTTCTTTTGTTTTTTTGTGAATAAAATTGCTATAATTTAATCTAAACTCAAAACTGACTTATTTCAATTTTCAATTGACTTTTATGAATACGCAATATTATGTTAGATACTAAAGACAGGTACAGATACTAAAACTGCAAAATTTTGAAATGCAAGATTTTGTACTTGCAAGATTTTATAACTGCAAGATTTCGGGGTGCTCCCAAGTTCGGTGTATTTTATGTTCGTTTTCCTCTTATACATAATTTGTAATTTCGTTCTTATCGGATTTACGTTCCTTTTTTTATTTATTTTTGAATGGTAGGTACGTAGATTTTCATTTGACAAAGATGAATTTTCAGATAAAGTTCGTTTCAAATAGAATACAACAATTTGGAAATATTTCACTGAAAAAATTGAATAAATTTTGACAAAGATATAAATTAAAAATTCCCGGGATTTATGATGAAAATCCCGTTAGTCGGGTTTAAACAAATGTACCTAATTTCCCGGGAAATTTGTCCAGGGAATTTCCGGGAACAACCCTCTAGGTCAAAGATTGCATTATATTGATCCATGTCCATAATATTGACATCGACGACATTGTGTAATGTTATTTGGTTTACGATAGAATGACCAATTAACAAGAATGTTATAAATATATTTGTGACATTTTAAATCATTTAAATTATGTTTACCATTCCCATAATAAAGAATAAACATCTTCTGTTCGTCAAATTTAGGTTTTTTCAACTTCAATGATGTTATATGCACTGGTTGGATGTTTTTATTCAGTTCATCCATTAATTCATTATTTTCAATATTGGGTAAACCCGTTTCTCTTCCGCCCAATTCATAAGAGAAAAAATTAATCGCTTTATGTTTGAAATTTTACATTTTTATGATCATTCATAATGAAATAATTGTTTCTAATAACTTGGTACGTTTGATTTTTAATTATAACAGGTGAAATTTTTGGTTTTTTCCGCATTGAAATATCACTGTACTTTTTAAGCACTGTGTCAAGATTATTTTCATTACTTAGGACATCAAATCTCTTTCTAACATCCACATTTGGAATACGTTCATTATCATCCTCAACATCCACTCCACCAATTGCTCAAAGCACTTTTATGTTTCTTAGAAGAACCACTCTTTTGCTCTAAGTTTAAGGTTGGAACATTATTAATTGTTCTTTTTAACATCACACTCCCCGAGGGATAGGGTTTAATATCACTGCACTGTGCGTTATCTATACTGTTTTTAGTTTATATTTTATTTTTAATATTATAAAATAAATTCACAACACACACATATAGTATACAGTAGAATCCGTTTCTACCAAACCATGTATATAACGAACAAACGCTTATAATGATCATATATTTTTGTCCCTTGAATTTGCATGAACACTTTTTTTTCTTATACACTACATAAAACGAACTACGTTTATAAGCGGAATGATATCAAAGGGCCGAATGTCGCAGGGCCGAATGCCGAAGGGCCGAATTTCAATGGGCCAAATCTGTCGAAGGGCCGAATTTCGAAGGGCCGAATGGGTCGAAGGGCCGAATGGGTCAAAGGGCCGAATGGGTCGAAGGGCCGAATTTTTTTTTTTTTTTTGTGTCGTTTTTAGAAATATAATTTTTAAAATTTGTTGTTTTAAGGAATATTTCTTATGAATTTATGTATTTTATTATTTTTAATCTTACTTTTAATCTTTAAAACCCATTCGGCCCTTTGACCCATTCGGCCCTTCGACCTATTCGGCCCTTCGACACTCGGCCCTTCGACCCATTCGGCCCTTCGACACATTCGGCCCTTCGACATTCGGCCCTTCGACATTCGGCCCTTCGACACTCGGCCCTTCGACCCATTCGGCCCTTCGACATTCGGCCCTTCGACATTCGGCCCTTTAAAATTCGGCCCTTCGTACCCATTCCTTATAAGCGTATAGCGAACACGAAAAATGTCCGAAAGAGTTTAATTTCATATAAAACCCTACGGTTAAACCGAATGTCGATTCGGTTATACCACTTTTTTGATTGTTTTCCTTTACACATAAAACTACTACAGGTTTATACACACATATGCATAAATTTGTATTATACCTTTAAACATTTTCCTTAGTTTTTACGGGATTCCCCATTACTTTCGTCAGTTGAAGAAAATTAACACAATAGGAATATAATAAAGATAATAAAGAAAATTTTCTTAATTTTGGTTACATTTTAAAAAGATTGGTGGTAAATTTGGTTTTAAAAATTATTATAATTTTCTAATTAATAGTTTTTGTTATAATTAATTAACAAATTTTAGGTTATATATCGAAAACGATATTCTATACCGGTGGAAACAAAATTGAAAATTTTGAAAACGGTCGACAAAAAGCAATTTACTTAGTAACAAATTGCAAGCAAATTTAATTGCGCGAAGAGTACTTTCACTGAAATAGTAAAAAAAACGGGAAAAGTATGAGGATTTGAGTGTAAATTTTAAAACGTCAAAAAAATCGCGATGGAAAATTTCCAACAATGGAGGCTACATTAATTATTTGGATAAAACAAATGCGAGTAACAAAAGTTTCTTTAAGTGGAATTCTTGTAAAAGAAAAGTAAGGGCAATTTGCAAAGAAATTGAATATAGAGTTTAAACCAAGCAACGGTTGGCTCGACCGCTTTAAGAAGCGAAACGACCTTGTATTCAAAAATATTGTGGGAGAAAAGGCAGCCGTATCTTCGAAAGTTGTTAAAGAATAGGTCAATGAAAAATTACCTCTGCTTCTGGATGGATATAACAAAAGCGATGTATTCAATTTAGATAAAACGGGCCTTTTCTATAGGATACTTCCTAATAAAACCATAGAGTTTAGAAATAATGATTGCGCTGGGGGGAAATTATGCAAGGAGCGGATCACAGTTTTAGTTGGAATGAATTGTTAAGGCCTATGTACAAGTATAAGTTTTTTATAATTAATAAATGTTTTAATTTTATTTTTGAATAAACCGTTTTTGTTTTATTTTTGGTTAATCTTTCTTATAACGAACATGATTCATTATAACCGAATATTTGATTAAAACGATCAGCCGGCTATAGTGAACAAAAAATGATGTCCCTTGAGTGTTCGCTATAAGCGAATTCTAGTGTACTTGAAACGTTTTTTTATTTTTATTTTTTTATTTTTCGCAAGACCAAATAAAGAGATTTTTACTCTTTGAAGTTTGGACTAATCATTATTATTATTATTATTATTATTATCTTTATTTCAAATAAAATATATACATAATGAAAGCTAATTACAAGCAAAACAATTTAAAAATTTGAAATAGAGTAAAGCTCCTTTAGACATTACGTCTGTAGTGGAGCAATTAAAAACAAACTATTAATAAAATTAATATAATATTCTTAGGATATCAGTATAAAATAATAATAATTTTCTACAATATACAAGCTCAGTTATTATTACATTATATACATTTTTTACACGAAGACACATTGGAATATAGCATACTTCAATTCTAATGCTAAAAATATCGCTCAATATTATCCATGCCAAGCAGCCAAGTCCGAATTTCTCTGTTAAATTTGTGTTTCTGCATAGATGGAAGTATTTTCACGTGGTTAGGTAAAAGATGGAACCAAAACGGTGCCATATATAGATAAAATCTCCTAAACTTTTCATTATTACAACGAAGACCGATAAAATTGTTTGGATTTCTCATATTATGCGCATGATTTATTCGATTATGATAACTATTGCTGCGGAAAAAAAACATTTTCAATACTTTAAATACATATAGATACCTCAGTGGCAACAAATTCAGCTCACGGAAAAGCGGAATTGTGGGTGTAGTTTTCGGACGAGCGTAAATTAATTTCACAATTCTTTTTTGCGCTATAAAAAGATCAACAATATTGGCAAAGTAAATTCCACCCCAACTAGTTATCCCATACATTATAATGGATTCTACAAGAGCATGATATAACCTTCTTAAAATATAAGATGGACATAAAGGTCGAAGATTATAAAATTTATGCACCGCAGTAATAACAATTTTCCTGATATTAGTTAGGTGGGAGGACCAATTTAGCCGTGAGTCAATTTTTACACCTAAGTATTTAAACTCGTTTACGCAGGGTAAATCAAAACACTGACCAAAACATGAATTCTTATCGCATGAGTATACATGATACTTGAAAAAGTTTTGATCAACTGTTGTGTCAGGTCGTCTAAAATGCAAAACTTTAGATTTGTCACTCGCAACTAGTCGGTGATAGAAAAACCATTTACTTAAAATGTGTAAGTCAATTTCAATAAATTGTTTAATTTTTAGGTAATTATTAGACGCATATGTTAAAGCCAAATCATCTGCGAACGCTGTAGCACAGCCAGTGAGATTTATTTCAAAAACGGAATTAAAATAAATTAAAAATAACAAAGGTCCCAAAACTGAGCCTTGAGGAACACCACATCTCAAATTACCTGGAAGACTGTTTGCGTTATTAACTTTAACAATTTGGCTACGATTACGAAGATAACTGATAAACCAATCCAACACCATTCCTCTAACTCCAATACTTGACAATTTTGTAATGAGTATGCCATGGTTAACAGTATCAAAAGCTTTTGAAATATCCATAAATACGGCGGAGCATTTTTGAGAGTTGTTAATGGCTAGATAAATATTACTCAAAAAATCTAAGAGAGCTTCCTCCGTAGATTTTCCAGCTGTAAATCCAAATTGGTGATCATTAAAAAATTCAATTTTACCAAGGTATGAGATCAATCGTCGTTTAATTAATTTCTCAAATAATTTGGAAAATGTACTCAATAAGGAGATTGGTCTGTAATTATTCATATGCAGAGCATCACCCTTTTTCAAAATCGGAATAACAACAGCTATTTTCAAAGCGACTGGAAAAATTCCACTCTTTAAGCTGAGATTAAATAAAAACCTTAATATGTCAACCAAATACCAAGCACAGTTTTTAACAACTACATTATCTACTCCATCGTATCCTTTAGAGTGTTTGTTTTTTAACTTCTGAATTTCAGATAGAATCTCTAAAGAATTGATTTCCTCAAAATAGCAAGAAGTACCATAATTTTCTCGGTTTCCAAGAATAAACCGTTTTTGCTCTTCACTGTTATTAGTACTATTAAGAATAATTTCAGAAGTTAGCTCTGAAGATACATTTATAAAAAAATTATTAAACTCATTACATATATTTTGATTATCAGTAAGTAGAGTATTAGATTGATTTTTATAAATATGCGTTATCTGGTTTTTATATGTACCTCTACCCAAAATATCGTCAATTTCCTTCCACATAAGCTTAGGATTATTTCCAATTAATTCAAATTTATTTTTATAATATAATCTTTTAACCCGTTTAACATTAATATTTACGCGTTTAGAAAGTTTTTGAACATAATTTTTTAACCGAGCGCTATTAGGATATTTTCTTAGTTTTTTTGAAAAATGTTTTAGTTTATTAATTTGACATAAAAGGTAAGAATTCATCCAGGGCTTTAACTTCTTATTATTGCGATTTGTAATTGTGTCTTTGGAAAAATCAATATGATAATTGAGAATTTTTAAGAAAATGTTGAATGCTGTATTGCAATCCTTTTCACAATAAACAAGGTTCCAGTTTTCCACTAGGAGACGATCTCTAAGTTTGTCATAATTTACTTTAGAAATACTTTCCGCATAACATGCAACAGGTCTTTTCGATGATGTAAAAATATTAAGTGTAATTAAATTATGATCCGAAAAATGAATAGGTAAGTTATCAATACTAAAATTGTAAGTATTATTGGATTTCACAAATACATGATCTAGACATGATAGTTTCCTAGTTGGATTGTTAGAGACACTGAGGAATCCATATGATGCAAGCATTGTTTGGTAGTTGAATTGAAACTACTTACGTTGTCTAATATATTGATATTAAGATCACCTAAGATAAGTATATTATTATTGTTAATTGTATCCAGCAAATTATCCAAATCATTACAAAAAACATTAAGATCGCTATTACAAAAGCGGTAAAAACATAGAAAAGTCCAAAAATTTTTATCTAACTGAATGTTTAAACTAAGGACATCAGCTGAACTCCAATTACTAATATAACATGTTACAAATGTATACTTTTTATTAATAAATATGGTGTATTTATTAATAAAAAGTATACATTTGTAACATAACTCCACCGGCGCGGTAATTATCATTACAGCAAGCTTTAAAATTGTAATTCGGCAAATTGAATTCTGTAATTTCGTGCGAATAAATCCAGATTTCAGAAACAAAAATCAAATCATAGACTGGCTATAAACGTACTAAATATATCAAAATTTGCTCTTAAACTTCGAATATTTTGGTGTAATATACTATACTCACTACTCATAACGAATGCGAATCAATAATATTTTACATACAATGAAAATGATAAAAAGAGCGAAAATAATTAAAATTTCAGTAATAATCGTAAAATAACCTGTTAAATATAGTACATTAGTACGTTTAATAATAGGATACTTAATGTAGACATAAAGATTAGAAATAGTTTTAGAAAAAATAAAAAACGAGTAAAGCGCTAAAAAATAATTTCTATTGTGCTTTACATGCAATGCATTAATATTCAATGTTGCCAACGTTACGGAAACTAAACACAAAATAATAATCAAAATTGAAACCGTAAAAGTAATGTAAATAAACAATAAAAGTGGTGGAATCGAAATAAAATGGAACAAAATCACAATAAAAGATAAAAATTGAGCTTGTACAGGCAAATAAATTATTATACTTAACAATTTAAAAAGCATAAGAATCCAGGATGATTTCTTGACTGTCATTTTCCCTAATTTTAGAATCGATAACGATATTCTAATCAGCATTTTCAATTGGATGATAACTACTTGCAACCCGAAAAATATCACTAAATGATAGTATTCGATGAGCATTTGATCCCTCGGAATTCCGTAAGTAAATTTGACCATTTTTGCACCATAAAAATTTGTAATTGTACTTCAATTTTATGTTTTTAGCTTCATGATATAGCTTGCTTTGGAACGGTGTCAAGTAGTGCATGACAAATATACGTTGCATCGGGTGGTTCACTGGCAAACTAACATCAAGATCTTTACAGGATAGTGTTTTGTGTTTTTTTGTTTGTGCCAATATATTGTTTTTTAGTTCCACAGTTTTAAGTTTAACAATAAAAAAACTTTTTAAAACTGGCTTTGACATGTTGTTCTTACTTCCTGGTTCCAGATTTGTATTTGATTTTTGTTTTCCCTGAATTGATACTATGTCATCAGTGTTGATTTCCACTCCAAGTTTCTTAATTGTATTAATGATTACACCACGAATATCGCCATGATTGATGGGAAGGCCTGTTATTGTTATGCTGCTAGCATTCTGCTGTTGGTTGGGTTTATCGTTTTCAGCTTCAAGAAGATTTAGTTTTGTGGTGTTGCTTAGTAGTTGTGATTCTAGTTTGTCAACTCTGGTTTTCAGTTCTTTGTTTTCAGATACCAGTGACGTTACCATGGCTTTCAACGCTTCAAGAGCTGAAAGTTTCCTATCCATGCATTTTAGCTGGACCATGATATCAGATAAACTTGGAAGAACAATATTAGCATCGGAAACATCATCCTCACCCTCAATAATTGACTGGTTTGAGGTATCACGGCACTTTAAGCACAACCAGTTTCGGAACGATTTTTAATGCGTAGCATGAGATCATCGGAAATCTGGGCACACCTGATGTGAAATAATTTCTTGCATGGACCGGCACAATTTATGCCAGGGAATTTCGCCTTTGTGATGTTTGTAGAGCACATATTACATGACGACATTTTCATGACGATGATTTCTGTACCAGCTCACTATTTCAATTAACGTAGAACACAAACCACAATTAACAAAGCCTTATTACTATTAAATCTTGTTGAAATTAATAAATTTATATTAAATGAAAAAATAACTTTTTATTAAATGAAAAATAAAATTTTCAGACAGAACGATGTCATCAGCTTCAACATTTTTCCCCGAAGCAACGTTTAAAGGTTGCCTTTTCCACTTCGGGCAAATAATTTGGCGAAGGATACAAAAGCAACGGTTTATGGCTAGATACGCCAGTTCTGAGGATTTTTCAATCCAAATTCGGATGCTGAAAAGTTTGGTTTTCGTTCCACCAAACGAAATACCTGGATATTATCAACATTTAAATGAACCATTTGATGAGAACAGCGGAGCGAAATTAATTAGACGGTGGTTCCACAAAAAATATATTGGGGGCCTCAATCATACTCCCAGATGCCACAATTCAGAAAACTTCCCACGCACCCAAAACAGTGTCGAAGCTTGGCACCGACGCCTTAAAGTTGTGGTTGGACAACGGCATGCTGAAGTATACAGAATCATTGAAAATTTATCAAAGCAACTAATTGTGGCAAAAGCTCAAATTGATAAGGTGAAATCCGGAGAACGCCTTTCAAAGAAAAAAAAAAGACAATAATGCAAAATAGAAAAATAAAACATCATTAAAAAAAGGGAAAGACTCAGTAAAACTGATTTTTTAAAAAGAATCGCGCATAATATTACCCTTTTTTAATTGCTGTACAATTTATTTTATTTTATTTTTTTAATTATATAGATTTATACAATTATAACTTTTCTTTTGTTTTTTTGTGAATAAAATTGCTATAATTTAATCTAAACTCAAAACTGACTTATTTCAATTTTCAATTGACTTTTATGAATACGCAATATTATGTTAGATACTAAAGACAGGTACAGATGCTAAAACTGCAAAATTTTGAAATGCAAGATTTTGTACTTGCAAGATTTTATAACTGCAAGATTTTGATTTGCATGATTTTTAAAAAATGTAAGATTTTGTAATGCAAGATTTCGGGGTGCTCCCAAGTTCGGTGTATTTTATGTTCGTTTTCCTCTTATACATAATTTGTAATTTCGTTCTTATCGGATTTACGTTCCTTTTTTATTTATTTTTGAATGGTAGGTACGTAGATTTTCATTTGACAAAGATGAATTTTCAGATAAAGTTCGTTTCAAATAGAATACAACAATTTGGAAATATTTCACTGAAAAAATTGAATAAATTTTGACAAAGATATAAATTAAAAATTCCCGGGATTTATGATGAAAATCCTGTTAGTCGGGTTTAAACAAATGTACCTAATTTCCCGGGAAATTTGTCCAGGGAATTTCCGGGAACAACCCTCTAGGTCGAAGATTGCATTATATTGATCCATGTCCATAATATTGACATCGACGACATTGTGTAATGTTATTTGGTTTACGATAGAATGACCAATTAACAAGAATGTTATAAATATATTTGTGACATTTTAAATCATTTAAATTATGTTTGCCATTCCCATAATAAAGAATAAACATCTTCTGTTCGTCAAATTTAGGTTTTTTCAACTTCAATGATGTTATATGCACTGGTTGGATGTTTTTATTCAGTTCATCCATTAATTCATTATTTTCAATATTGGGTAAACCCGTTTCTCTTCCGCCCAATTCATAAGAGAAAAAATTAATCGCTTTATGTTTGAAACTTTACATTTTTATGATCATTCATAATGAAATAATTGTTTCTAATAACTTGGTACGTTTGATTTTTAATTATAACAGGTGAAATTTTTGGTTTTTTCCGCATTGAAATATCACTGTACTTTTTAAGCACTGTGTCAAGATTATTTTCATTACTTAGGACATCAAATCTCTTTCTAACATCCACATTTGGAATACGTTCATTATCATCCTCAACATCCACTCCACCAATTGCTCATAGCACTTTTATGTTTCTTAGAAGAACCACTCTTTTGCTCTAAGTTTAAGGTTGGAACATTATCAGTTGTTCTTTTTAACATCACACTCCCCGAGGGATAGGGTTTAATATCACTGCACTGTGCGTTATCTATACTGTTTTTAGTTTTTATTTTATTTTTAATATTATAAAATAAATTCACAACACACACATATACTTGAAACGTTTTTTTATTTTTATTTTTTTTTTATTTTTCGCAAGACCAAATAAAGAGATGTATTCGCCTTTTAACGCAAAGTGGCTGACATCTGGCGGACCTTATTCGAACTAGAGCCAATGGTGGTGAAAATTTGTTTATGTGCCAAACTGCATATTGAAATAGTGTCCTGTGCGAATAATTAACAAAATAGTTATATTTCACAATAATTTAATATTCACAACCTGTTGTACTAACATTGTTATATCACCGCCTACAAATTGTGTTTAATTTTATTTAGGAATGGCTAAAACTAAAAGCAAAAGAATGTGTTCTGAGTTTGAATGCCATAATCAATGCGACAAGATAAACAAAATTGCACTACATCAATTTCCGAAGGATGCTGGATTAAAAAAACAATGGCTTCTTGCAACTCGGATACCTCTGCCCATCACAAAAAATTATTTCGCTTGTTCAAGCCATTTTGAGAATACTGATTACAAAAGTAAGAATTTATTAGCAACAATTTGTATTTTTGTAATAAAAATGTTACATAACATCATTTTTTTTTTAGGCGAGATAAATAAACACTATTTAAAGAAAACTGCCGTGCCTTCTAAAAACATTCATAAATTAAAATTTTCGAAGCCACCAGCAAAACCAAGAAGCTTGCGATTACTGAACGATCAAAATGTAGTTAACGTTATGCAAATAACAGCGGCTGACGAAACAGCAATCGTCAAGAAAGACGATGTTGAAGAACCTAAAGTAAAAGAATTCGTTGATGCTGGTATTCAAACAACCATGATTTTGGATTGCATTATAGACAGGGATATTGCTCGAAATTCTCAAGTCACAGTTGATGATTTAATTACAACGAGTTCTCAATTGAATATCATGACGTCATTAAACGACGCACATACTATTCAGTTGATAGAGAATAGCATCATAAAAACAGATTTGGAACCTGAGATATACAGCAATATCTTTCAGAGCCAGTTTTCCATAAAATTAAAGATTCTGCTAGTGCTGATAAAATTAAAGCAAAACTTAGATTTTTCAGTTTTATCGGTATTATTCGGAGTGTCAATACCAACATGTATTAAATATTTCAGACAAATGTTACCCGTAATAAGAGCAGGATTAAAATTCTTGATTTACTGGCCATCTAAAGAAGAAATATTGATGAACATTCCCACCTGTTTTAAAAAAATTTCGGATGTGAGAGCTGTACTCGATTGTACAGAAATCGAGATCAGCCAGACAAATTGCCTTAAATGTAAGGTTACAACTTATTTACATTATAAAGGAAGGAATACAGTCAAGTTTCTGGTTGCTGTAAGCCCGGCAGGACTTATAACATCTATCAGTCTAGGATACACGGGAAAGGCATCCGACAAACATATCTTCAATGAGGAAAATTTAATTGAATTATTAGGAAATAATGATGCTGTAATGGTAGACAAAGGCTTTGCTATCGAAAATGATTTAAAATTGAAAGGAATCAAGTTATACTGACAATTCGATAAGGACGAGACGATTTACAACACCTCGATAGCTGCAGCGCGGGTGCATGTGGAAAGAGCAATCTAGCGCATTAAAATTTATAAAATTTTACAAAATTAAATCGATCACTGTCTATTTCCAGCAATAGATGATGTACATATTTAATGTTATTTGTAGTTTAAGCTAAGTTCATACTTCAATTTGTTCGTTCATTCATTCATTCATTCGTTCAGTAATTTTGTTTTGACGATTCATACTATGGTAAAATTACAGAACGATTTTGTCGCCATCTACTATTGAATTTTTTTTTATTTTTGATTTTTTCTGTTTGAAAATTTTTCATTTTTGTACCATGTTGTCTCTTTCACTCTTTGTTTGTTCAGTCAAAAAGTTAAAATTAAACTATCTCTTGTGAAAAAATTGAGAAGAAAAAATTTGTCATTTTTGAGCAATATGATTGGGCGAATGAAGGAATGAACGAACAAATTGAAATATGAACTCAGCTTTAGTTAACCTAAGTAATCCTATATTAAATGACAGTAAATTTTAGTTACTGTAATGTTTTTGTTTTATTATAATAGAAAAAAAAATAAAAAATACAAAAATTCAATATTGCACCGATGGATTTGCTTAACTCAATCCCAGTTCTAATTACATAATACTTAAACATAAATTTATATCACATTCTAAAATTAATCACAATTTATTTACAGTTATCGCAGTTTAGCACAAGTTTCAATAATAAAAAAAAAAAAATATTGATTAAACATTAAACATGTTGTGCTCAAAATAAACGATCTTTAATGCTCTAACCATTTTCATTCCAGATTAAACGGCACGTTTATTACTAAATTTGCATCACTTCTTTTAGAATATATCACAAAATCAGCTGACGTGCAGCCTAATATCAACATTTTAAATTGGACCTGGCCATAATAGTGGTGATTTTGCTTTAGTTCCCAATTATTATTATGTTTTACAATATATTTTATAGTTGGAATTAATTCTTCTAAATTGAGGTGTTCCCCAGTCGTTAGGCATTTAATTTCAATTAATTTTTTTTTAGAGTGATTGTAGCCGTCAGGACTAGAACCCATCCAGGCGGCCTTTGGATTTATCACAAATCCCAAATTCTTCACCATTTCCCCTGTAGAGATGCAATATGCTTTTAATGCTAGCTCTTCGGTTTCTCTGCCGTATTTAAAATTCTTGTTGTCCAGCTTTAATTTTGTGTGAATGTGAAGTTTCCGATTCCAGTCTGGGTTTTTGTTTTTTGTGTACGTAAATAGTCCGTAGCAACTTTTTCCCGTAACTCGTTTCGAACGCTCATAATGCCAGACATGCCCAGTTTGATGAAGAGACGCCTGAACGATGTTTATTGAATCTTCTAAACTCAGTTTGTGTGTAACATGAGTATTATAATAATTCGACAATTCATCTGATAGAATAAACTCGTTCAGTTCTAAAGCCATCAATAAGGCGTTGTTTTGGAGAATGCTTCTTATTAACTGCGTTTCTGAACCTTGACTAACACTAGTTAAAACTATTGGTTCTGGTTCTGCTAAGACGTTTGTTGTTCTACCAAAAGTATGTTTGGCTACTGCAGACGATGGAGACCCTAATTTTAAAAAAACATTTACGTTTAAAACTTTCGTTTTTTTTTTTATTTAATTCGATTTGTGATATATGTACATACAATTGACAAACGTAGCAAAATTTTCTTTATCTACAGCTGTTGTTGTTTTAACTTGAATTGATTTATATGCGGCCGATCCACAGCAATTATTTTCAATTAAAACTCTGGGCATATACATTTTATCAGCCGTAGCCTTCGCAACTTTCCCCCAATTTTGTTGGAGATCAGTTGGTGATAGTCAACGTAGAATTCCTGCAAACCAAATATAATTAGATTAATACCCCTATTATGGTTTTCACCTCGCCGAGAAATACTATGCAAATGTGACTCGATTTGTATGAAGTTTTTCGGTGAGGTGAGAAACATAATAGCGGTATAAGTTACAGTTTGAAAAGGGATAACCCCATTTACACGACCATGTAATGTGCTATGGTAAATTTGGAATTGGCATATTGTAGACAATAACCTAGAGGCTAAAAACCTAACAAGTTACGACTTTCGTTCATTATCTAAATGTCTGTCAAGCACCACAATATATTATATTATACACACACAATTGTGTAGGAGCCCGTAATAATTATAATGTCACTTACTGATTTATGTAAAAAAGGGTTGCTACAATATGTTTGCATTTTTGACCTGCTGGACATTTGCATGTGGAATTGTTTACCCATTGCTTATTTAAATGTATGAATACATTAACTTCCCATGGCTGATTTTTGGGGTTTGACGACTGCAAACATACACTAACAATGTTGTATATCCCATTGTGTACACCTTCAATTCCACATAAAATGACATTGTTTGACACATAAATAATTTTTCACCACCTTTGGCTCTAACGACGGTGGCGCCTCTAGCGGCGCTTTAAAGGTGAATACTCTTTGAAGTTTGGACTAATAATGACTAATAAAATGATTAATAAATTAATAATGTATTTAACAGTAAATTTCGATAATTCGTAAGCACAGTTTTCTCGCATTTAGAATGACAAAACTGTTCCAAATCAATCAAATATACAAAAATCACACTTTACACAACATATTAGATTATTAAATTTTCAAATCATTAGAATTTTAACAAACAAAAAGTAGCTACCTCATTTTTTCATTTTCCGCAGGAGCACTGCCGGTATATGTTTTCTATTTCCTCGCGAGAGGCGCTTTATCTACTTGTACAATCGTCAATAAAGCAATTTTTTTTATAGAATTATCATAGTTCATTTATCTATTGTCCGCTAGAGCACATCGTACCAATTCGTCAATTGGCGATTGGAGGTCTCGAGTTTTGTGTATATACGCTTTGGCGGAGTCTATGCAGGCTATTTGATCATTTTCATATTTTGAATTAGAACGAAAATCTTGAAAATACCCAACTGAACGTCAAAATTCGAGAATTTCGATTAATCTAAAATAAACCCTCTACTAAGGCAGCTCTGATGTTTAAAATTAAACTACATTTAAAAATAATCAATTAAAACTACCAAATCCGAGCATGGAAACCTGGGAGTCGATTATGAGTTTCGAAAAAATTTAGGATCCTGAAAATTAGAATTTAAAAATAAATTATAAAAAGAATTCGTTTGCCCAAAGTGGGTACAAGTATAACTACTAAAAAAATTAACCAATTTGAAAATAATTAATTATACGGGTGTCCGGGTTTGGGATGCTGATCCGTCATGGGGTGATTCCTTGGTTCATTCTGAGAAACAAATCGTATGTGGAGCGGGGATCCATTTTTGATATCCTTTGAGATACAGGGTGTTTAAAAAATTTGGTTCAGAAAAAAAGTACACCCAAATATTAAACTGTAACTTCCAAAATATTTATCGGAGAGCAACCAACTTAGTCTTATTTGATTGGTAATCGTATAGGATATTATTAAGGTAAGGTTTAAGTGGTTATCTTGTATCTTTATCCGTTTCAGAGCTATGGTGATTTAAAGTAAAAAAAAAATATTTGTTTTTTATAAAATCGAGTTTTTCTCAAAAAAACCGTTATAATTTTTTCTTTTGTTTATTTAATTTTAATTTGTCATGATCTCCTCTACAATCCCCCAATACATTACTTGTACCCACGTGCCAAAGTTTTCTTCGTATTCCGTTTATTCTCAATCTAATTAAGAGATGTTATAGTGTTAATATTTTACCAATTTTATTTTGATCTGTAAAACAGTATGCGATGATTATCAACTCATTTGTTTAAATGTTGAAAAAACAAAAACTAAATATTTTCTGATTCAGTCATTAAGTTTTGAGATAATATCTAGTGTTGTATCAGTGTTGTGAATCAAAATTTTAATTAATTTAATAAAATTAATATTATAATGGTACAGTTCTCAGGTGAGGAATACATTGATATCCATTATGTTTACGGATTTTGCGATGGTAATGTAGCACGAGCTCGCAATGAATATCAACTCAGATTTCCAACACGTCGCATTCCTGACGCAAGAGTATTTATAAATATTCATAGGAGACTGCCAAATATCGTAACAAGATTGAATACCCGGGCGCAGCCCCATTCAGTCTCACCAAACCATTTGGATGTCGACGAAGGTATAATCCGTAATGTAACAGCAAATCCTTCTATTAGCATAAGGAGGCTCGCTTTACAATTAAACGTCTCTCGCTATCGAATTCATCAAATATTGCACAAGGAGAATCCCGTTCAACAACTATTACCGATAGACCGCACTACAAGATTGGAGTTTTGTAATTTGTTGATGGAAAGGAATTTGGACAATGCAAGTTTTGTGAAACGTATCCTATGGACGGATGAATCTCAATTGACAAAAGATGGCATAACAACCTTTCACAATCTACACACGTGGGCTGCTGAAAATCCTCATTCGATAAAACAAATATCATTTCAGCACCGATTCAGTGTAAACGTATGGGCTGGTGTAATTGGCGATAAATTAATTGGACCATTCATATTACCACCTAGATTAAATGGTGAACGCTATTTACAATTTTTACAAAACGATTTGCCACTCCTTTTTGATGATGTTCCCATTTTAAGTAGATTCTCGCATACATACCAACATGATGGTGTACCTTGTCACTACCATAATAATGTTAGGAATTTTTTTAACGAAAATTATCCAAATAATTGGATTGGAAGAAATGGTCCAATTCATTGGCCTGCAAGATCCCCCGATCTTACGGTATTGGATTTTTATGTATGGGGAAGGATGAAGGCGCTTGTATACTCCAAAGAAATTGAAACAAAAGAAGAACTTATACAACGAGTACACACAGCAGCACAACAGATAAGGGAAGAATTACCAAGAATTGAAATAACCAAAGGCATACTTAAACGAATATTAGCATGTGTTCAATCACAAGGAGGACATTTTGAGCACCTTTTATAACTCCTCGATCCAAACTTTGTATTGAGGGATTGTAGAGGAGATCATGACAAATTAAAATTAAATAAACAAAAGAAAAAATTATAACGGTTTTTTTTGAGAAAAACTCGATTTTATAAAAAACAAATATTTTTTTTTTACTTTAAATCACCATAGCTCTGAAACGGATAAAGATACAAGATAACCACTTAAACCTTAATACGCCTATACGATTACCAACCAAATAAGACTAAGTTGGTTGCTCTCCGATAAATATTTTGGAAGTTACAGTTTAATATTTGGGTGTACTTTTTTCTGAACCAAATTTTTTAAACACCCTGTATCTCAAAGGATATCAAAAATGGATCCCCCCTCCACATACGATTTGTTTCTCAGAATGAACCAAGGAATCACCCCATGACGGATCAGCATCCCAAACCCGGACACCCTGTATTTAACACTCTGAAATTAGAAACAATTTGTTACTGATTATGCATCATACTTATGTTATCATCTAAATAAAATACTTCTCATGAACAAATATCTCGTGGGTTTTTTTTTGTATTTGACATTCGCGTGAAGTTTATCCTAAACTATCCTAAAAAAAAAAAAAAAAAAATAGGATCGTTTAGGAAAACTTCACGTCTTTGCACAAATGTGTGAAGTTTTTCCTAAATTTTAATAGCTTTGCATTGTTCGTGATTATAATATACTTAATTCGAATTTACTGATAATCAGCATTATATAACGAAGAAACGCGTTTCGAATTACATAGTTTATAAAATGAATATGGCCTAAAATGAGCCCAAACCTAGACTTTCCTAAAATGAGAACATCATCATTTGAATAGTAAATAAAAATAAAGCAAAATACCTGGTGTACTTTTATATGGGAATGCTGTTTTGTGGCCAGCCTTAAATAGTAAGGCTAACCAAAAGTAGCTGATGAAAATTTAGAGAACTTCCACCCTGTGTATTAGTGGTGCACTCGGGAGTACAACCACTTAGGCATTAAGGATAAAATCCATTTCTATGTGGACCATTATTACAGCATTAATTGCAGCATTTTTCAGGCTGAGTTAACTGCGATAATTGAGGCCGAGGATTGATTGAGGTATAATGTAGTATATCTGTAAGGGATACTCGCATTTTTACGGACAATCCACGACCTTATTTTCTTACGTCGAAGGTAGCCCAGAGAAGTCTCTCATCTCTTAACGAGATAGCAGATCAGTTTAACATCCACTTAACGTAGATGCCAAGGCACTTCAGCTTGCGAAGAATGAAAGGGTAGATGAACTCACTCGGCAGGGTACAAACTGCCTCACTTTACCAAGTAAGGTAAATGTTTAAATTCCGCTCGCTTATTTGAAAAGTTATGTCTTAGTTAAATTTCCCGAGCATTTTCCGCAACTTAATATTTTTGGACGGTTTTCCTAAGTTGCGGAAAACGTTTGGAAAATTTACGTAAGACATATGCGGAAGCCGTAATATGATCTTGATATACTAAACACCCTTACGTTAGGTTAGGTTAGGTTGGAGTGGGGGCGGGCTGCCGACATCCTCTTCCATCGGTACACCAGCTCCTTCGCTTATGTGCCCCTTCTAACCTTCCAAGTGAATCCTTGCCAGACTGAGGTTGCCGGATTCACTCTCCCCCTACCCTCAGCTTCTCCCCCCATGCTGCTGGTAGCCCCTTCAGGCTTGGGCGGATTGCCACCATCCTCCGGTTGGCCTCGCGTACGCGCTTCCGTCCCATCCTTTTTATAAACGTTGAGAGTAATTGACCCGAATCCGAAGTCAATTACTCCCTTCGTTTTGTTCAGGAGGGCAAGGGACTCCTTATTTATTAACATAATTGATAATTTCGAGCTCCCCTTCGCCTCCTCCTGCTTGAGGATCTTCCAATTTCCGGTCGGAAGATTCGGGTTACTGGCCTGAATAGTTTTCAAAGCCTCGTCAGGGCTAGCCGGTTCGGATGGCAGCCAGACACGTGCCCTCGGCCTGCTGGGAATTTCCTCCCGGCTAACTTCCGCAAGCTTTGCGCCTGGCCACACCTCCCCTACTTTGGCTATAGTCTTTTTATAAAGATACACAGAGTTAGAGTCCGAGCATGCAGTCATCTTCACACGAACTTGATACCATCCCGCATCTCAGCAGGATGGGGGTGGTCCTGGATGGATTGCGTCTTTCGACACATGGTCCCTTTCCGAGCTTCCGCAGCCTACAGTGCACCTTGCCCAAGCTACCGATATTCTGTGTTCTTTCGTGAGCTGCCCCTCGGGGGTCGCAGCCCACTTCTCGAGAATTCTAAATGCCGAGTGGCGATTTCTGTACCGCCTTTTCGCCGGAGGAATTTCTCTCGACCCCCTCCCCTACGCTGCGTTGGTATCGCTAACCTCCGGGACCAGTGCCCTAGAGTCAACCACCTTTGCATACTTCGAGGCCCCCATCTGGTTCGAGGTACTTCCCTTCGCTGATACCGGCTTTTGAGGTGAGCCGGTGCCCTTTGATTTATTTTCGTTTGATCCTTTCATTAGATTCCCACGAATATCGGAGAAATGTAGGTCCGCCTGCGCAGAGATCCGTATACGCAGGTAAGGCTAATTACAACTGGAGGTCGCCAGGTATCCAGAGGGCTCCGTTCCCGACCGGGGTCGCTTTACACCTTAATCCGGCCCATTTGCCATCATTCAGCGTGACCCGCCTTATACCTAGGTCACTTATTAACACCCGCTCAATTAGCGTGGACCCGGAGGCGACGGCAATTATAAGGCATTCAAGGACCTTATGTGTGAGTTAAATTCATCTACTAAGTTTAATAAGTTAACTGATGTTGCTTTATCCAGAGGTTTAATCGAAAATAATGATTTGATATGCTCTTCTGTGATTTGAATGGGTTTATCAAACCGTTCGAAAAGTAAACGTCGAGCTTCTTCATAATTGGCTGATACAAAATCTAAATTTTCAAAACCCTTTGACGCAATACCCTTTACTGAGTGCTTTATATATTGTAATTTCGTTAAATCATTCAGTTTTGGGTTATCATTGTCAAATGACTCAATCAAGCCTTTCTTCTAATGCAGGCCGTAATTCGAAATAGTATCGACTGACCGTTGAACGAATGTCTGAATCTACTTGTGTTTCATCCAATGTTTCTAAGTCTAACTGATAATCCTGGAATGAAGTGTAATCCCTAATCAAATCGGACAAACGCATTTTAATTTGAGAAATGGAGGATGAAGATAGTTTTTTTTGCACAAATTCAGTCAATTCAGTTAGTGATTCGAGAAATATCTTATTTGACTGGTTTAACCGCTTTATTTGTGTCTCTTTGTCTCTGGACATAATAAAATTTGGAATAGTAAAATTTTACAAACTGAAACTTTCACGATTATTTAATTTGATTGGCTCACCAATATTTACGATCAAATTACACGTTTCACTTTATCACAGTAGTAATTAATATACTATAGTATATAAATTGTGAATACACTTACGTTAGATGTTACAAAATCCTCTATTAACATAAATATAAACGGAGCGAATCTGCAATCCAATGCCAAATTAGCTTAACCGGACTGTGCAAAGAGCCGGTTTAATAGTAACGCAGGTTTTTGATTGTTTTATTGACATGCGGATGAAATTCCATTCAATTGTTCTTTCTACCACGATGAATAATGCCATATGCGGCACGAGATGCACGTGTGAGTTGACGTACCGTAATTGCCTTGAAGATTGTTGTTGTAGAAGCACCGCAATGTAATTATGCAGCAGTAAATCGATAATGACGATAATTATGCATGAAGATGATTGTAGATTTAAATCGAAGATACACAGCAAATCGCCGTCATTGTGCTACGTATCCCTTTTCTGACACTAGGGTTGCCAGTTGGACTTCTTTGGGGAGTACGGTGCTTCTTTTCTGGTTCCAATTTTGCTGTGTTCTTTTTTTCTGTAACTTGTATAGAAGTATACAACTTTTTTACAAGTTACAGAAAGTAGATACGTTGCAGGGTCAGAGCCAGAGCGGAAGCACTATACTCCCTAAAGAAGTACAACTGGCAACCCTAGATTGGTTTTCGTGTGGTTTCATTGATTGTAAGGATGTTTCACTCAATTTGGTCAGCATTGGCTTAATCTTGTACAGTTTATCAAAATTTTGATCCTGCTTTCTTGGTTGCCTTTCATTATCATTCACATGTAGATTAGAAAGAAACCATGCGAAACGATCTCTATTAATGACTGAGCTTATATAAGTATCACGAAGCTCAAGCTGCGAAGACCAATAATCTTTATAACTCGGCAGTTTCTTTATGCCCATAAGAATATTAAGACCGAGGAACGCTTTCATTTCGGTAACAGTAGTTGGTATAAATGAGTTTTGATTACCCCCATTTTTTTGTAGCGCATATAAATTGGTTTGGAACACAAGATGTTCTAGAAAATCCAAAGGATATAATTGTAAAAACACATCAACAGGAAATTCAGCAGATTCATGTATATTTGGCCCCTGATGATTCTGCAAATAAATTAGGCTTGGTGCAGTTCGCAATATCACTCGTCCAAATATCGTCTTTGTTATTGGGT
Organism: Tipula vernalis; assembly: GCA_958295665.1. Lineage (NCBI taxonomy): Eukaryota > Metazoa > Arthropoda > Insecta > Diptera > Tipulidae > Tipula > Tipula vernalis. Next base: position 178,259,116 of record OY282560.1, on the reverse strand, counting down.
ACTTCATTAGAAGGTGCTATTTCGTCGGATTCGTCGTTACTATTCCATTCAGATTCAATAAAATTTCGTTCATTTTGTTCGATTCAAAAATGACTTCCATATGTTCTATGTCAAATAATTCATGTTGATTTATCGTTTCAAATGGTTCACTTTCATCCGACATCGATACTTCTGATTCATTATCAGACGGAATCTCGTCTATGATATTATACAAATCATCAGAAATTAATTTTTTGATATCATAGGATTTCCTTTACAAACTTTCTATAGATACAAAATAAAAACGTAGGTACTTAAGTACCTTGTGATTACCACTTAGAACCGCCATAATTTTTTGAGTATAAATAATATTTGCAATGGAATGCAATACAATTTCGTACAGTATAAGCAAATATACACATTCCCGTAACAAAATAACATCATAATTACCTGACATAATTGATAAAACTCCACAATACACAATAAAACTGTTGTTTTTATTAAAATTACCTTCCTACTTCACCAAAAGTCGTAAATATTGTAAAATAAAATCTAGAAAATTGTCACGCTGAAAGCGCTGAATAATAATTGTGCTGTATAGCAACATTGTAAGCTGTGGCGTCGATCGAAATTAAATTTGTCAAATTATAAAAATGCACCTTTAAGAATAATTAAGTACAAAATATTCGCACCATTTTTAGATTCCTAAAAAAACGTAGCAAGCAACAAAATAAAAAAAAAGGTTTTTTGTTTTTTCGAAAAAGAAGAAGGTTTTTGCTAAGAAAAAATATTACTTACGACTTTAGTCTTTTCTTGGTGCAATTGTATCTCCTCTCTGTTTTTGTATCAAAAATAAAAATAAAAGGTGTACAGCTAAAGTACTTGTGATTAATATAAAAATCAATTAAAAACATATATGTTATGTATTAATTTAAAAATCACTAAAGAAGAACGAAAGAGGGCTTCGCATAATTGTGCTCGATAGGGAGTTACCATCACCGAGCCGCTAGAGGGCTTCGCATAATATTGTGCTCGATAGGGAGTTACCATCACTGAGCCGCTAAAAAACATAGTACTAGAGAAGTGTAAACTGAAATAATAAATAAAGAGCACTTTGCTTTACGTCTTCAACAATGATGTTTCTACATGGTGTCAGAAGTCAAAAATAAATAAAAAATTAATCGGGAATCATCGGAGTTATTATTTAAATTTTAATAGTGCAATATGTATATAAAAATAAACTGATAATATCGTCATTTTCAAGTTTTTATACAAAGTTTCTCACGAAAACCAACATTCTATATAATCGGAAAAAAAAGCGAAACACGTTTCTTTTATTAACAACGAAATAAAGATGGCTGATGATGAAGAAAACGCAAATGCCGGTGCAAGTTTTTTGCAAGTTTAATTGATTGTATAGTGCGAAATAAAAACCGTAAACTGAAGTTTATAGTGGTAGATGCAAATGTTAACCCATTATTAGGAAAAACTGAATGCGAGAAATTGAAATTGATCGTTAGAGTTTCGGAGATCGAAGGAGCCATTTTTGAGGGTCTGGGATGTCTAAAGGATTATGAGTATGACATAGATTTTATTGACGATCCAAAATTTCAAATTTTTCCGGCGCGAACATTGGCCATTACACTTCGGGAGTAAACGAAGAAATATATCGAGAAAGCAGTTACAGCTGGAGTTTTAATCAAGACTCAAGGAGCTACACCAGCAGTATCGCCAATGGTGGTAGTTAGGCGAAATGGTAAACTGCGTGTTTGCGTTGACTTGACGCATGTAAACAAAAATATCTTTAGAAGAAATCACCCGTTGTGTACAATCGAGGAATTTGCCACTCGAATTCAAAAAGCTAAGTATTTCACTCTATTAGACTGCAAAAAAGGGTTTTGGCAAATCCGTGTCTCAGAGAGAACAGAAAAATATTTAACTATGGCAACACCTTGGGGGCGATATTCGTTCAAATGGCTACCGTTCGGTTTGGCTTCAGCACCGGAAGTGTTCCAAGACCGAATGAGTCAAATTCTGGAAGAGTTTGAAAACACTGAAGTTTCAATGAACGATATACTAATTTACGCCGAGACAAAGAAAAAGCTAAGGGACATTACAAACTGCGTTGTGAGGAAGTTGAATCATGTGGGGCTAAAATTAAATAAAGGAAAATGCATTTTCGAGGCTACTGAGATCAAATTCCTCGGACATCGTTTAAATGAAAACGGTCTATCTGCGGATCCGGACAAAATTCAGGCAATCAATAATCTGAAGGAACCTACTAATAAAAAAGAACTGCAAAGGATATTAGGAATGGCCACATATTTGGAGGAACAGGAGGCGACAGGAACCGGAGGAACAGGAGGCGGAATTTCGAGTGCTAAAGCAAAAATTTTCAACAACGCCTGTTTTGAAGTTTTTTGACGCTAAAGCGGAGGTCACATTGCAAGTAGATTCAAGCAGGCTGACTATATTGAGTCTGACCATAAGCCATTGGAAATAATCATCCAAAAGCCAATTCATACGGCACCACAAAGATTGCAACGAATCTTGTTTGACGTCATGCCTTATTCACCAAACATAAATTATAAAAAAGGGACGAGTCTTTATATCGCAGACACTTTAAGTCGGGATTGCAAGAACAGCATAGATCCAGATGAAGAGGAGTTACAGGCTCATATAGTATTGAACATGACAAATAAAGCGTTTAAAGACATGATTTCTTCGACGGAACAAGATGTAGAACTTCAAAGCTTAATTTCAGTGGCACTGAACGGATGGCCAAACAACCAAAAAGAAGTACCTGCTAATGTAAAGCATTATTGGAATTTTCGGGACAGAATCTCGTACTATGGTGGAGTTTTGTTCAAAGGAACAGAAGTAATAATTCCAAAGGATCAAGTACCGCGCATATTACGCAGTATTCATTCTGGCCATTTCGGTGAGCAAAAGATTGGCACGTGAAAACGTTTACAGGAAAGGTATGAGTAATGATATCGTCGAATATATACGCAAATGTAGCATCTGCCAGTCTATGCAACCATCAAAACCTAAAGAACAGTTGATGCTAAAGGAAGTTCCCAGTCTACCGTTTGAAATAGTAGGAGTAGATATTTTCTATTTCCAGGAACAAGAATATTTGTTACTGGCCGATATAGTTATTCCGGATTCTTCGACTTTGAAAAATTTAAGCATAGCACAACTGGTGAGGTCATCAAGAAGTTCAAGTCCTGGTTATCTGTGCACGGTATACCAGTCACTATCGAAAGTGATAATGGACCCCAATTTGCCAGCAAAGAATTCAGAGATTTTGTGAGAGACTGGTCGATAAATCATCGCACATCAGCGCCTTATTATCCAAGATCAAACGAATGTTGAAAAAATGTGCTAAGGATAGCTCAAACATATATTTGGCGTTGTTAAATTATCGCAACGCACCGAGAAACAACGAATTAGGTTCGCCTAATCAACGTTTGTTGAGTAGAAATATCAGATCGATGTTACCGGTTTCCGTAACAAAGTTAATACCGAAAATTGTTGAGTATGACGTTAAAGAAGAGTTGACAAGAATTCGAAAAAATCAAAAAGTTTATGCTGACCAGAAAACAAAAGTTTCTAAAGAATTTAGACCTGGAGAAAAAGTTTGTGTACAGGTTGGTCACCGTAAATGGATCGGAGCAACAGTTGAAAGCTCTACGGATTATCCGCGTTCAATCGTATAATATTCGTGCCAACAACGGAAAATCATCATTCACATTCATAAAACGAAAGCAGAAATTAAACAGGAACGCAAGTTAGCCATAGATATCAGTCCAAACACTTCAAGCATACCAGATCACGAGGGCACATTTCGAATAACAAGCAATAATAGTATCCAGCCGAGGATGCAATCTCAGTTGAATAACTCTCCAACATCAAATCACGGTGAGGCCACCCGGCATACAGTTACAACAAGGTATGGAAGAATTATAAAACCACCACAACGATTAGATTTATAAAGTAGTTTTTAAAAACAAACCTTAATTGAACTAACGGGTTAATTGAAATTTAAAAAAAAAAAAAAAAAAAAAAAGGGCATAGGGTGTATTTGTTTAAATTAATAAGGGGGATGTCACGCTGAAAGCGCTGAATAATAATTGTGCTGTATAGCAACATTGTAAACATAGTACTAGAGAAGTGTAAACTGCAATAATAGATAAAGAGCACTTTGCTTTACGTCTTCAGCAATGATGTTTCTACAAAAATCCGTTAGACTTTGCGTACAATGCGCAAAAGCACCAAAATAACATAACACAATTGATGTACGACAAAAGTGAATAAACTTTATTGAATTTAAACAGACAACGAACGTCAATGTTAAAAAATATCCAAAACCAAAAACAAATAATTGTACTTGGTTTTTTTCACTAAATTCAAGTAAAATGTAAAATGCACACCTAAATAAATTTTATTGCACTCAATTCAAAAATAACTTAAATAAAAAAATAACATCGAAATACAAATATATCACCATACTCGTATGTGCCGCCATATTGGGCATTTGTTGTTTTTGTAAATTGCACCAAACAAAAATTGTTATTGTTGTTGTTTCAAATAGCCGCACTTTCCTTGTGACTTGTGAAGGAAGGTACCCCAGGTGTACCTCATTGATTGTTTCGAAGTTTTGCAATGTTAAAGACTACACAAAAAAATATGAGTCACATATTTTTTTAGTGTTAACTCGCTAATATATGACACAAATAATCCTGTAGGAACAGCTCACATAAGTCATAATTTTAAGGAGTACCTACTGTAAGAAACTACTGTAGTAATGGAAGATTGACTAGGTCCTACAACCATTTAAGCCAAACTGCTCACCAAAACATGAAATAAAAATGGAACAATTTGATCATTTGTAATAGTTCTTTGGGTTAACACATTATAGCAGGAGGTGGGATCATGCAAATGGTGGTATCAACCAGTGAACCTACCTATTGGCCAAGTGATAGGAGAAAGATCCCAGTCGCAATAGATTTTTGCGTCAACAAAGGAATAGCATCTATTATATACACTACAGGCCAAAAGTTTTTGGTCGATAAGTCTTTTTCAATTAAAACACAGGACTTGCAATGCTATTTTCGATGAATATTTTTCTTACACACGCTGTCAAAATCCATTTATATCTATGCATATTTTGTTATGTTTCAACGTTTACTATTCGAAAAATCACCAACATACTGAAAATCGATATATTTTGTTGCGTAAAAAACTTATTTATTTTAGTTATTAAATAAATATCTGTGAGTGAATATTAAAGTAAATAATTTTTTTACCTTTTGCTGTGAATTGTGAGTATTTAAATTAAATTTACAATTTTTTTAAAATTAATTCTGGTATTAAATGTTAATAAATTTATTATTATATTGATTTAATAAAAAAAAACTTTCAAAGGTATAAAAAAATGGGCAGAAAGTGCGAACTGGCGATCGAATTAAGAACAGCCGTTGTCACACCACACAGAGAGGGGCATTCGCATGCCGAAATTGGCCGAAAACTTCAAATTCCGAAGTCTACCGTGCAATACACACTGAAGAACTCGGGTCACCACTGCGAAGGAGGATGAATATATAGGAATGTTATCCAAGCGTAATAGGAAGTTGACGGCACCTCAAATGTTAGCGCAAGTGAACAACGCTCAAGAAAATAAATTGTCGTTGACTACGATAAAACGGCGCCTAACAGATCAGGGGTTAAATGGCAGAATTGCTGTTAAGAAACCGCTTTTTTCGATTACAAACCTTAAAAAAAGACTTATTTGGGCAAAGTACCACCAGAATTGGCAAATGTCACAATGGGGAAAAGTCCTTTGGTCAGATGAATCAAAATTAGAAATATTTGGATCCAAAAGGAGAGTTTACGTTCGACGTCGTCCCGGTGAGAAAATGCTGCAAGACTGTATGATTCCTACAATTAAACACGGGGGTGGTTCTGTGATGATATGGGGTTGTTTTGGTAACAACAATGTTAGAGATTTGGTCGAAATTACGGGTCGAATGGATCGCTTTGGGTATCTTGCGATCTTGGAGAAACATGCTATTCCATCTGGACTAAAACTAATAGGACGAGGGTTCACGTATCAGCCCGACAATGATCCCAAGCACACATCTAATGTGTGTAAGGATTATTTACAGCAACAATTTTGCTACCGACAGCTGAATTTAATGAATTGGCCCCTACAATCGCCCGATCTTAACCCAACAGAGCTCTTATGGGATCAGTTAGATCGGGTGCTTCGGAAAACATGCCCAATATCAGCGAGAGATTTGCTACAAAAAATTGCAAGATGCCTGGAACAAGATTTCATCCGAACAATTAAATAAATTATTGGATAGAATTCCATGTCTATGTTGCGCAATAATTAAAGATATCGATGAGTGTGCAATTTAAATATTTCACTTTGTTTTTTGTAATAAATTAGCTGATATGAACTGGTAATTAATTAAATTAATTGAAATAAATTAATATTATATTTGTTAAAACTATATAAAAAATTGTTTTAGTTATAAAAACCATATCGACCAAATACTTTTGGCCTGTAGTGTATGATCCATAAGATCTAATATTGTTATGGAAAATTACTTCCCAATGTCCTAGAGCCTCATACTATAGCTCTAAAAATCACAAAAAAAATCTAGGCGCCCCATTCTCCTTTGATTTTGAAATTATGACATCCGTCAAGGTCAAAGGTCATAAAAACACTTTTTAGCGCTTTTATTATATTTCCAATTTACATCTTCATATATCATACGTCAGTAGGCTAAGTGATATAGGCGTTGACGATTTGACGATGACATAGTAACAACAATCTTCGTTTTCTTGTTTTGGGGTCGATGCTCATCAAAGTCCGTATTCATTTTAAGGCCCCAATTCCACTGTGAAAAATTGACTGAGCTGACTTTTGAAGTTGGAAGAAGACAAAAAAAAATAATCCATCAGAGAGACAAAGACAATGTATTTTGTTATTGATTTTTTTATAGCAAATTTTATGGATACATCTTGACGTTGACAGCAAACAAAAACATAACCAAGAATTATTTAAAAAAATTATGAATTACTGTTAATTCGAGTATTTTTACGATTCAAAATAATCTAAAAAATTAATTATTATTAATGCTCACATCAGAATTATTTTATTCAAATTATTTCCGTCATAAAATACAAAATTAAAAAAAATCTTTCCCATAAAAATACCAAACAATTAAAATTATCAGCGGGTGCGAGAAATATTTTTCATCGGTACACAATATTTATGTACATGTATTAGTTGGACTGCCATAAAATGTTCTCGATTTGATACTTTTTTTTAATTCCGACCTCAGTGCACTAACACAGATACACATTTTTTGTAAGTAAAAACTTTACTGACTCCGTTGTGTGTCTCGTTCACACAACCACCGATTTTATATTTTTATCTCAAGTTATTTTTACTGACAAACTTTGATTCACAGTGGAATTGAGGCATAATAATATTTTTTTTTTCATAACGGCATTTTATTGGTTTAATACGAATTGAAAAACATAAAATTTTGTATTGTAAAACAATAAGTATGTAATAAATTTTGTAAAACTGGTAATCAACATTTAGGCTGATACAGCAAATTATTTCATTCAATTTTTAATCATTTCCAAAAAAAAAATTCGGGTTCTATTCTCACCAAGGACGTTTTGCATTATTTATTTATGTTTTATTTTTATTTTATAACGGCATTTCAATGCATCATAAGGAATTGAAAAATATAAAATTTTGTATGCTAAGGCTTTAAGATGGCAGCATTAGACAATTAGGGTTTTTCTACATTTTTTTTCTATCGAAACCATAAAGTAAACCAAAGCAACCAATGAAAACAAGAATGAAACTGACAACTAGACATAATTTATTTGAATTATTTACGTAAAGATTTCTCTGAAGTGATTGGATATAATAATAATAACAATAAACTTAAGGAAACCTCGGACTCTGTTGGTCAGGCTGTAACATACCAAAATAACAATGACAATTAAATTTGATTTCTTTTATGATTTGGGTTTGGGCAGCCTTGAGGTGGCTCGAAAAAGAAGACGCGATGCATCTGTACAAGATTCACAGGCCCAAAGTAGCCTTCCTGGTGAACAAATTTCTAGCAATTCTCATAGGCAGGTTTAAAGTTCAAGACAGGCAGCAATGAGAGCTAATGAAAGCTCTGAGGCAAGAACTCGCCGCCTTATGCAAGTTTCCCAATATAAACAAAACAGAATGAGACGTGGGGCATTGACTGCCCAAGAAATCGCCATCAATTGTTTTAATGATGAGTTATTAGTCCTGTGCACTATTGTGGGCCCATGGATGCTGTTTGTGAGTTGTGCAACTCCAAGCATTTTCATGGAGAACGCCCAACAGATAAAAAGTTTAACTGTTGCGCTAAAGGCAAAATAGTACTGCCACCTCTGAGAGAGTACCCTGTATGCTTTCAAGAGCTTTTAACCGGAACTACAGGAAACTCTGATGAATCTAAAAACTTTATGGCAAATATACGCTCTTTCAACAGTGCGCTTGGATTTATGTCAATGGGAGCTTCAGTTTCTCCTCCCCCTGGACATGGCCCTTACTACTTTCGCATACATGGGCAAATTTACCATAAAGCACGAACGTTGCACTCTGCTATAGGTGAACAACGACAGTATGCTCAGCTCTATGTTTTAGATGCTCAGGAAGCTACCAGGACTAGGATGGAAAATCCTGGAAACTCTAATTGTTCAAAAGATTTAATGTTGGAACTTGGTGCTTGGTTGAAAGACAACAACCAGTACGCGATAGCCCATAAAATGCTTTATGAGATTGAACAAGAGCAAGATGAGGACCCTGGGGTTGGGGGTTTTCCCAACATAATGATGGCTATTCGTCAAAATCCAACATCAGATCAGAGACGATATAATAACCCAGTAGCTGTAAACGAAGTTGCTGTGGTTTTTAGAAATAATGATGGCGACCCTCCAATGGAGAGAGATCTGTTGATCTATTTAAGACCAGATGCCAACAATCCAAATGCAAGAAGATCTTCAATTCTTGCATTTGATCATGTTGGCCTTGATCCAATGACCTATCCATTGCTCTTTCCGTATGGTGGGGTAGGATGTCATCTAAACATTCCACTCGGTGGTGGTGGTGGGTCCCATTTTCGGGTATCCTAGATGCGGTACTTCTCCTACCGACTGCAGGTTCGAGATGACACATTCAATCCACTATTAATGGCTGGAAAATTAACCCAACAGTATATAGTAGACTAGACGTAAGCGTGTGCTACGCACGTGAGATATCAGTCGATAAGCGCTTATCTACTATCTCACAGGCCAATAATATCGGATGATTAACATGCTAGCACTCAGTAAAAATCTTTTTAGGATGTTTACTGAGTGCTAGCATGTTAATCATCCGATATTACTGACCTGTGAGGTAGTAGATACGCGCTTATCGACTGATATCTCACGTGCGTAGCACGCGCTTACGTCTAGTATAATTTTATGACGCCATGCTTGCTCTTGTCATAATGTCATAATCAATTTGGAAGCAACACGGAAACAACCAATTGTGAACACATAAAAACAACCAATGTTAAGCAACAATAAAAATGTTTGGAACTATTTCAGATACAAAGTAAGATGGAAAGTGATTAAGATCAAGCAGTGGAACATCCCAATAAATATATTCAGTCGGCAGCTTGGTAGTCCACACCACTACAAAATGAGGAAGAAAATCAAGGGGAAGGTTCGAATGTTGTCAAAAGAATGATTAAGAGTGACCCTGATACCGGTGGAACTTACAATACAACCCAACACCTCATTGTTCTGCCAATTTCACACCGTATGAATTGGTGTTCGGTCGACCAGCCTTAGTACCAACAACCATCAGGAAGGAACCGCAACCAATCTACAGCTATGATGACTACGAATTAAAAGCACGTTTGCGACCAGTTCATCGTGTAGCTTGACTGAATATTTTGAAGAAGAAAGAAAAAGCCAAAGAGAGTTACGATAAGAGTACTGCCAATTACCACGTAAATAATGGAGACTTAGTGTGGATTAGAAACGAAATGAGGAGGACCAAGCAAGACCCGATCTAGCTAAAATATTAGTAGCAGACTGTTGGCAGCATTGATGCTAATCTAGACTATTAGCGGTTTAACCAATACATCGAATTTTGAGATCAAACAATTAAGGAATGTAGGCATTCTCTTTGAAGGAATTTCAGAAGTAGTATTGTACAACAGTAAATATAAAATACTGACTTCCTTCAGCCCCTATCACTTTGTAGAAACTATATCAAGTCTAGAAAGATGTAGACATTGATAGTAATCACAGTTGCATTCTAATGATAGAGTATAACAAGGGATGAACAGACCATCCATTACTACTCAAACCGAAGTAAACGATCATTATTTGATTTTGTATGATCAGCATCAAAATTCATTTTTGGCACAATGGACAAAGAGGATTCAGGCAAAATCTATCAAGAATTATTGAATCTCGAGGGTAACACAAACAGCGTTTTCAAGTTAGTAAAAGAACAAGTTGCCGTGGTTAAATCAAATTTTGATACATTAACCGCACCGGTACAAAAAAATTCGACACAAACCAAAGAAAAACAAAAGAAACTTAACAGATTGGTGCAATAGAACCAATAGAACCAATTTCGTAGCACTCAATGACAAATTTATCGGAATCTCTAATCTTTTGCTGGTTAAATGTTTAATCATTAACAAAAATTTGGAACAGACTCTTACCGAGCCCTTGATGTTGCTGACAAAAAATTGAAAACATATACGTATACGATTCCAATAAGAATAATACAACTCTATAGGATTCCAATTAAAATGTAAATATATTAGTAATATTCAATAAATATTTTGATAATTTTCTATTATGACAATCACTACCACAGGTTTGTAAAAAGTTCGGCTATATAAGACATATAAGCCGAGGTACAGGGCACATTATCCAGAAGAAGTTTTTTCCAAATTTGGAGTCCGGTTAATGGCCGTTTTGCACTTAACAAATTGTGTATTTTTTATTGGGGCCCATTAACAAGCACTGCCAGAGATTTTGGAGAGGTTCGGATATATAGGTCATATAAGCCAAGGTATGGGGCACATTATCCAGAAGAAGTTTTCTCGAACGGAGGATTTGGATTCCTGTTAATGGCCGTTAACGGAGGCCATTAACAAGCACTGCCAGAGATTTGGGAAAGGTTCGGTTATATAGGTTACATAACCCAAGGTATGGGGCACAATATCCAAAAGAAGTTTTTTCGAAACGGAGGATTTGGATTCTTGTTAATGGCCGTTTTGTACTTAAAATATTGAGTATTTATTATTGGAGGCCATTACCAAGCACTGCCAGAGATTTGGGAAAGGTTCCGCTATTAAGGTCATATAAGCCTAAGTCTGGGGCACATTAGCCAGAAGAAGTTTTTTCGAAACGGAGGATTTGGAATCTTATTAATGGCCGTTTTGCACTTAAATATTGAGTATTTTCTAATAAGGCCCATTAATAAGCACTGCCAGAGGTTTGAAAGGTTCGGCTATAAAGGCCGTATAAGCTGAGGTATAAGCACATTATCCAAAAGAAGATTTTTCGAAACGGAGTATTTGGAATCCTGTTAATGGCCGTTTTACACTTAAAATATTGAGTATTTTCTATTGGGGACCATTAACAAGCACTGCCAGAGATTTGGGAAAAGTTCGGCTATAAAGGTCACATAACCCAAGGTATGGGGCACATTATCCAGAAGAAGTTTTTTTGAAACGGAGGATTTGGATTCTTGTTAATGGCCATTTTGCACTTAAAATATTGAGTATTTTTTATTGGGGGCCATTAACAAGCACTGCCAGAGATTTGGGAAAGGTTCGGTTATATAGGTTACATAACCCAAGGTATGGGGCACAATATCCAAAAGAAGTTTTTTCGAAACGGAGGATTTGGATTCTTGTTAATGGCCGTTTTGTACTTAAAATATTGAGTATTTATTATTGGAGGCCATTACCAAGCACTGCCAGAGATTTGGGAAAGGTTCCGCTATTAAGGTCATATAAGCCTAAGTCTGGGGCACATTAGCCAGAAGAAGTTTTTTCGAAACGGAGGATTTGGAATCTTATTAATGGCCGTTTTGCACTTAAATATTGAGTATTTTCTAATAAGGCCCATTAACAAGCACTGCCAGAGGTTTGAAAGGTTCGGCTATAAAGGCCGTATAAGCTGAGGTATAAGCACATTATCCAGAAGAAGATTTTTCGAAACAGAGGATTTGGAATCTTGTTAATGGCCGTTTTGTACTTAAAATAATGAGCAGATTCTATTTGGGGCCCATTAACAAGCACTGCCAGAGATTTGGGCAAAGTTCGGCTATAAAGGTCACATAACCCAAGGTATGGGGCACATTATCCAAAAGAAGATTTTTCGAAACGGAGTATTTGGAATCCTGTTAATGGCCGTTTTACACTTAAAATATTGAGTATTTTCTATTGGGGACCATTAACAAGCACTGCCAGAGATTTGGGAAAAGTTCGGCTATAAAGGTCACATAACCCAAGGTATGGGGCACATTATCCAGAAGAAGTTTTTTTGAAACGGAGGATTTGGATTCTTGTTAATGGCCGTTTTGCACTTAAAATATTGAGTATTTTTTATTGGGGGCCATTAACAAGCACTGCCAGAGATTTGGGAAAGGTTCGGCTATATAAGTCATATAAGCCAAAAAATGGGGCACATTATCCAGAAGATGATTTTTCGAAACGGAGGATTTGGATTCTTGTTATTGGCCGTTTTGTACTTAAAATATTGAGTATTTATTATTGGAGGCCATTACCAAGCACTGCCAGAGATTTCGGAAAGGTTCCGCTATTAAGGTCATATAAGCCTAAGTCTGGGGCACATTAGCCAGAAGAAGTTTTTTCGAAACGGAGGATTTGGAATCTTATTAATGGCCGTTTTGCACTTAAATATTGAGTATTTTCTAATAAGGCCCATTAATAAGCACTGCCAGAGGTTTGAAAGGTTCGGCTATAAAGGCCGTATAAGCTGAGGTATAAGCACATTATCCAGAAGAAGATTTTTCGAAACAGAGGATTTGGAATCTTGTTAATGGCCGTTTTGTACTTAAAATAATGAGCAGATTCTATTTGGGGCCCATTAACAAGCACTGCCAGAGATTTGGGCAAAGTTCGGCTATAAAGGTCACATAACCCAAGGTATGGGGCACATTATCCAAAAGAAGATTTTTCGAAACGGAGTATTTGGAATCCTGTTAATGGCCGTTTTACACTTAAAATATTGAGTATTTTCTATTGGGGACCATTAACAAGCACTGCCAGAGATTTGGGAAAAGTTCGGCTATAAAGGTCACATAACCCAAGGTATGGGGCACATTATCCAGAAGAAGTTTTTTTGAAACGGAGGATTTGGAATCCAGTTAATGGCCGTTTTACACTTAAAATATTGAGTATTTTCTATTGGGGGCCATTAACAAGCACTGCCAGAGATTTGGGAAAGGTTCGGCTATAAAGGTTACATAACCCAAGGTATGGGGCACAATATCCAAAAGAAGTTTTTTCGAAAAGCAGAATTTGGATTCTTGTTAATGGCCCTTTTGCACTTAAAATATTTAATATTTTTTATTGGGGGCCATTAACAAGCACTGCCAGAGATTTGGGGAAGGTTCGGCTATAAGGGTTACATAACCCAAGGTATGGGGCACATTATCCAGAAGAAGTTTTTTCGAAACGGAGGATTTGGATTCTTGTTAATGGCCGTTTTGCACTTAAAATATTGAGTATTTTTTATTGGGGGCCATTAACAAGCACTGCCAGAGATTTGGGAAAGGTTCGGCTATATAGATCATATAAGCCAAGGTATGGGGCACATTATCCAAAAGAAGTTTTTTCGAAAAGCAGAATTTGGATTCTTGTTAATGGCCCTTTTGCACATAAAATATTTAATATTTTTTATTGGGGGCCATTAACAAGCACTGCCAGAGATTTGGGAAAGGTTCGGCTATAAAGGTTACATAACCCAAGGTATGGGGCATATTATCCAAAAGAAGATTTTTCGAAACGGAGGATTTGGAATCCAGTTAATGGCCGTTTTACACTTAAAATATTCAGTATTTTCTATTGGGGGCCATTAACAAGCACTGCCAGAGATTTGGGAAAGGTTCGGCTATAAAGGTTACATAACCCAAGGTATGGGGCACAATATCCAGAAGAAGTTTTTTCGAAAAGCAGAATTTGGATTCTTGTTAATGGCCCTTTTGCACATAAAATATTTAATATTTTTTATTGGGGGCCATTAACAAGCACTGCCAGAGATTTGGGAAAGGTTCGGCTATAAAGGTTACATAACCCAAGGTATGGGGCACAATATCCAAAAGAAGTTTTTTCGAAAAGCAGAATTTGGATTCTTGTTAATGGCCCTTTTGCACATAAAATATTTAATATTTTTTATTGGGGGCCATTAACAAGCACTGCCAGAGACTTGGGAAAGGTTCGCCTGTAAAGGTTACATAACCCAAGGTATGGGGCACAATATCCAGAAGAAGATTTGGATTTGGATTCTTGTTAATGACCGTTTTACACTTAAAATATTGAGTAATTTATATTGGGGGCCATATTAACAAGCACTGCCAGAGATTTGGGAAAAGTTCGGCTCTATATTGTGTCATATAAGCCAAAGAATGGGGCACATTATCCAGAAGAAGATTTTTCGAAACGGAGGATTTGGATTCTTGCTAATGGCCGTTTTGCACTTAAAATATTGAGTATTTTTTATTGGGGGCCATTAACAAGCACTGCCAGAGATTTAATAAAGGTTCGGCTTTATAGGTCACATAAGCCAAGGAATGGAGCACATTATCCAGAGGAAGATTTTTCGAAACGGAGGATTTGGAATCTTGTTAATGGCCGTTTTGCACTTAAAATATTGAGTAGATTTTATTAGGGGCCAATTTACAAGCACTACCAGAGATTTGGGAAAGGTTCGGCTATATAGGTCGTATAAGCCAAGGTACAGAGCACGTTATCCAGAGGAAGTTTTTTCGAAAAGCAGAATTTGGATTCTTGCTAATGGCCGTTTTACACTTAAAATATTGAGTATTTTTTATTGGGGGCCATTAACAAGCACTGCCAGAGATTTGGGAAAGGTTCGGCTATATAGGTCACATAAGCCAAGGAATGGGGCACATTATCCAGAAGAGGATTTTTCGAAACGGAGGATTTGGAATCTTGTTAATGGCCGTTTTACACTTAAAATATTTAGTATTTTCTATTGGGGGCATTAACAAGCACTGCCAGAGATTTGGGAAAGGTTCGGCTATAAAGGTTACATAGGGCACATTATCCAGAAGAAGTTTTTAGGGCACATTATCCAGAAGAAGTTTTTTTGAACGGAGGATTGTGAATCTTGTTAATGGCCGTTTTGCAATTAAAATATTGAGTATTTTCTATTGGGGCCCATTAGCAAGCACTGCCAGAGATTTGGGCAGGGTTCGGCTATATTGGCCGTTAACGGAGGCCATTAACAAGCACTGCCAGAGATTTGGGAAAGGTTCGGTTATATAGGTTACATAACCCAAGGTATGGGGCACATTATCCAGAAGAAGTTTTTCCAAGCGGTCCAATTACAAGCACTGCCAGAGATTTGGTCAAGGTTCGGCTGTAAAGGTCATATAATTCAAAGTATGGGGCACATTAACCAGAAGAAGTTTTTTTGAAACGGAGTATTTAGAATCTTGTTAATGTCTCTTTTACAAACAACAATTTTACTAACTATCGACTACACAGGTGTTTGTAACTGGGTCGAATCTATAATATTAACATTCCTTTCATATCCTTCGGTATTGTTTTGTGTAATGGGTGTACGGTGGGCCCGGCGTCATACGAGAGACAGGTCTAGTCTTGGTCTTACATTATATGAATGTAGAACACTTGTGTTACTTAAACCAAATTGTGTAAAAGATGACAGATTGTATTTTTTGAGGTTAAATTTTACTGCATAATAATGTCTGCTAACGAAATCTTGTGATTTCGTTCCATTGCCAATACTCACCTTGCCCAAATTTCAGGTATGGCTTGTTAATGCGCCATCAAAAGAAAATACTCAACGTTGTAAGTGGAACACTCCAATTAAGAAAATTCCAAATCGTCCGTTTCGAAAAAACTTCTTCTATATAACGTACCCTACACCTTGGCTTATATGACCTACATAACCGAACCTTTCTCAAATCTCTGGGAGTGTTTGTTAATGGGCCCCAATATTAAATACTCAACTTTGTAAGTGGAACAATGCCATTAAAAAGATTCCAAACCCTCCGTTTCGAAAAAAAAAATTTCGTCTAAGCTTTACATGGAAACACTCATTCGGGTGGGATCATATTCATTCCCCAAATATAGTCGTTTATATACAACTTAAATTTTAACAAATTTCGAAAGCTTGGAAATTTGATTTCATTTTGTACATAATATTTTTAAACCTCACTTAAGCAATCCCAAATTATTTAACGGTTACCTGCTTATATTAATGAAAGTATAAACTAATCTCAATTGTGGAAGGAAAATGCAATTGTGCCTACGTTTTATATTCCTAAAATTCGAAAGGTCGACTCTTGCTTACGTTCCTATTTAGTACAGAACAGAACCATTCACTAAAGGTATTTAATCACTTATTTAAATCAGCGAAATAAAAAATTCGTTTTAATTTTTATTGTGTTATCGAAAAATGAATAAATTTAACGGTTGGTAACAATATCAAAAAAAAAAAAAAAAACGCAACAATACCACAAAAGATTATGTTACGTTCAGTAAGTTTATTTGATAACAGCAAATGTATGTGTTTATAAAATTACTAATGTGTTTTGTGTTGTGAACGCGTCCAAAAACTAAAAGTGCTCAACTTAAGGTTCATTCACATTGGAACAAATATAGGTAAAATATGTAAATACATTTTTTTACGTACAAACGTTGCATAAGCGAACAAAAAAATTAAAATATCAAAATCGACTCCCTCTCCCAGCCACCCAGAGATATGTATATTACAAAGTTTAAATTAATTTTTAACTTTTACAATTAAACAAACCGTAATTACACATTTTATTCATTTTCCTGGTGAAAGATGATTATGCTCTGACATATACGAGAAGAAAGAAAAAGATTGTTACCCTTTCATTAAACAGAGCCAACAAACCACGAAACGAACACTCCGTAACTAATTTAACGAGAAGAGAGTACACCTATACAGTATACATACAAAACACTTCTTTTAATATTTACAGCATAAGTCATTCAACTTAATATTTAATTAATATTTATTTTCTTAATGTACCTCAATAAAAATAAAATTAAAAAGTAAAAAAACCAATTTGGACTTTGCCGTTTGATAGGTTTGACCAATTTAATGGGTTTTCGAGCGAAAAGAGAGGCACAAAAATATTTCATATTCATAAATAAATTGAAAGTGAAATGATTTTGTTGCCATACAGAGATAGTTTTTTGTCGGACGATTTACCACAGGCATAGATTTAAACCAATTTCAGTTGTTCAGAAAAGAAAGATGGCTGCTCTTAATTCACATTATGTAACGTATTTGGATGATTTTATTAGTATAAAACTGAATGAATATATATATTCGATTAAATATACACACACATTGTATAGGTATTTCTATGCAAATTAAGATCATGAATTTATAATGTGAAGACGGAACATAAATAAAAACGCGCTTTGTTGAAAATGAAAGTTTTTTTCTTTAATTTTCTTGAATCTTGATCATGATCTATAGTGCATCTCTTCGATTTCCTTTCAACAATATTTACATTTAGATGTTTAATGTTTTTGGTTTGATTTTTCAAAATACACACGCATACATTTGTAGTATAATGTAACTAATAAAATTACAAATACGGGTTGTTTTACAATTTCACTTGTTCATTTCAATGTAAGATGTTGACGTATGATAAATGAATTGTTATTGCTTTATGGAGATTTTGTTGATGAAACAAATATAAGGCGCTATGTGAATGATTTAATATCTCTGGTAACTTAAACAAATTAAGAACCTCCTTCCAAATATTTAAACGGTCTAAATAAATGCATTTGGTCAAATTTGTATTTTAAGTATTCCTGCTATATATTCAAAAAATGGCTTCGAAATGGTACATTATGATTTTATGGTTTACAGGGTATTGATTATTGAAACCATTTTTGCTTGGAGAGAACACATTTTTTACCCTAAAGGCTCATTTTACGAAGCAAGATATATTAACTCAATGTTGATGGAACAGCCCTAAATTTTAGATCTCCAAGTAATCGTAGATTATCACCAAATCGGTATATGTCGATCCCAAAGAAGGAACGAAATCCTCATCGGCACTCCATCTCTGGTAATCCAGTTGTTGACCACGGGGTCAGCTTTTGTTGGTGTCTCCTAATTGGGTAAGGGTGAGATACACTTCCGGCCAATTCTCTCGAATGTGTAACAATTTTATAAACTGTTAATTATTATTGGTTGTTGCCAGGGTGGTAAATCGTCAATGGTAATGTCCATCAATTCAATTAAATAATTCAATTTTTGTTTATACACTCAATTGATTGTGTAATGGTAAAACTCACTTCCAAATAATAAAACATGGAAGACTATGGGATAGGGAGGGTAGTTTATGAGTGTAAAATCTTAGACTTTTGTATTTAAATTGTAAATTTAATATAGTCTTGATTTACAGTTAACTAATAGATTACCACGGGTGGGGTCTATTTAGTTATTGAGAATAAACAACTTGTTGTTAATATTAGAGTTAAATTCATTCTGTTTTATTTTATTTAATATTTACCTTTTATATACAATTAAATGCTACTGTCAGCAACTTAGAGAAAAGAAAATATAAAAATAAGAAATAAAATATGACACCAAACATTCCTATCCAGTAAATTTAAATGTTGTAATGTTGATGAGCCAAGGTTGCTTCAACATCATTATTGTTGTTGTAAGTAGGTTAACTGCTAGTATCAGCAAATTAGATAAAAATATAAAAATTGGACGTTGCACTGTTGATCTCAACATATTCCCGGGCCGCCATTTAGATTGTTATACTGTGAAACTTAACATATGCCGGGGCTTCCGTTGCTGCTTTCATGCTTCCGAACGTTGAAGAGGTGAAGGGGGTGGGCGCGTTGTTCGCCTTTGTTTAATATAGTTGATGCCCCAAATAATACATATGGCTACACCAATCCAAAAAATTGTGTGTATCATGGTGTAGTGATGGACATGATGAAAATTCCCCTCATGTAGTCGTCCTTCCTTTTCTCTAACCGCTTGTATTTCTTGTTCCAGTTGCGTGGTATCCTGAAGATTTACGAGCTGAGGCTCATCGTATCCTATCGTTTTATTTCGAACTCGTGTGATGAACGTCCTTAAGTTGTTGGCTCCGTTTAATGTGCTGAGTGGTCTGCGGAACGATTCGCTTATGTTGTTGGAAGCTGAACCGATGGCGACGATGTACAAATTTGTGTCTCGCAGCACGCATCCAGCCTTGATTTCTAATATCCCTGATCCTTGGAGACTGAGTGATGTGATGCTTTGGCCGCATATAACATCGAATGTTGTTTCATTTGGAATGGAGTATATCCACTGATTCGTCGCATGGAGCTTAATCCAATGGTTTGATATCTTAACTGACTTAATGGTACATACCCCTTCGAGATTATCTATTCGTTGTAGGATTGCTAATTCGCATTGATTTTGGTTAGTCATTGCGTTATAAATTGGCGATATTTCACATAAAAATCGGTTATTTTGGAATAGTTGGCATTGTTTCACTTCTTCTCTCGTTAGTAATGAAAAATGTTCCCGGTGATCATCTACTGCTAAGTATTCCGAATTGGTGGTAATGTACGACTGCGTGTTGTTGTGCTCTATATTAGGAACTGGAAATAGGGCCAGTAGGGTATAATCCAGCGCAAAGGATAGAGGAATGGTGATTTTTATTATGATGTTGCCCTGGGTTACTCTACTGCGTAATCTCATGCTGCGATATATGTGAAGGAGATCAGAGATGCCATGCCCAGGTATGGTTATGGTTGTTGGTATGTGTTGTTTGATTAATTCGAGCTCTTGTTGTAATTGAGCGGGGGCGAGTAATGAGGGATGCAATAAATTCTTGTGTGCGTTCTGGACCACATCAAGTAAGGCTTGCTGCGTGTCTTCCAAATTCTTTAGAATTAACATCAGTTCAATTGTTGATGTTAATATCGATCGAATCTTTTCTTCTCTGATGGAGTACTCATTTAATAATTCCATTTCAGCATTCAGCCTTCTCTGCTGCTCTATCAGGTTGTTTAATAATTCCATGGTGAGCTTTGAATTATGTTTTACCAGGTTGATTGTGTTATCTATTATGGTGGTATGACTCTTTATCAATGATTCTAATTGTTGCTCATCGTTGTTTATGGCTTCAAATTGTGCCTCATAATATCTTGCCTCACGTTCTGTCAAGATCCCAAACATATCGCCTAACACTAGGCCTATGGTATCTCCTAGGCCTCGTTTTGGTCGTTGTACCTCCTTGTTGCTTGCTAATAATAATTCATTGTCCGCAATCAAATTGTTGTATTGCCATTGAATTTGTTGAAGAATTAGGTCGCAATTTAACCCAGCTATATTCAAGCATGCCGCCTTTAATTCATATTGTGTTTGCTTAAAGGTTTCAATTTCTTCCCAGTAATTGCTCATGTTGTAATAAACCACCAATGTCCATTTCATAGCTACCACTTCGAGTTTAGCTATTTCTTCGAAGTAAATCCCTGTGGAATGCTTGAAAGGGGTTATATGTACGTTGGCCTGTACAAGTCCCATAAAACAACAAATGGATAATATGGCTAGCGCTAGATGATTGACGGTTCCCCTGTTCTTTACGCGTCTATGAGGCATGGATAATATGGCTAGCGCTAGATGATTGACGGTTCCCCTGTTCTTTACGCGTCTATGAGGCTGTCGCCTTAAAACTTGATTGTTCTTCTCCGGTGATTGCAATTCTCTAGGTTGACCTCGGTTTGCTTTCATGGGCATAATTTTTTGTAAGCCTTCTTCAATTGGTAACTTACACAATTTCACAATCGGTCGCTTATATGTTGCGTTTTCGCATTTGACTGTCGCTACCCGAACTAAATCATCTTTTCCAGCGTGTGTTTGTTGGTTGTTGGTCGTCTTTTAATAATACCAGGTCGTTGATCATTAAGTTTGACTGGCTGCTCTTCCATTTAGTTCGTTGTTGTAGTTGGTGAAGGTATTCGGAGGACCACCGTTTCCAAAAGTCCTGAACCATTCTCTCGACTACATGCCATCTCGTTCTTAACGATATGCGGTCAATTTCTGCGGCTGGTAGCGCCTTGAGAGAATCTCCTATCAAGAAGTGCCCCGGCGTTAGTGCTGACATATCTGCAGGATCACTTGTCAGCGGTGTTAGAGGGCGAGAATTGAGACATGCTTCTATTTGGGTAGTCACGGTACATAGCTCTTCGAAAGTGAGTGTTGTTTCGCCTATGATCCGTTTGAGATGGAATTTCATTGATTTAATTCCTGCCTCCCATATTCCACCGAAATGGGGCGTAAGAGGTGGTATGAAGTGCCAATTGGTTCCATTGTCAGCTATCATAGTGGCAATGTCGCTTGGTAATGTCGTCATTGCGCGACGGTAATCTCTCTGCATTACGTTGTTTGTTCCTACGAAGTATGTTCCATTATCAGATTAAATGTCGGTGCATAATCCTCTCCTGGATATAAATCTTTTGTAAGCGGCAATGAAGGATTCAGTTGTTAAATCGCTTATTATTTCAATATGGATGGCCTTCGTTACCATGCATATACAGAGCAATGTATGCCTTATATGTCTTGTGACCCCTGCCTTTGGCTGATCTTAATTGGATGGGCCCCGCATAGTCGATTCCCGTTTTGATAAACGGTCTTCCCGGCCTCACTCTTGCTGATGGTAGGTTTCCCATTAGTTGTTCGGATGAATGTTGTTTGTGACGAAAGCAAATAATACAGTTTTGAATTATCTGTCTGACAGCTCGTTTACCATCAATGATCCAGAATTTGTTTCTTAATGTTGCTCATGTCAATTGTGTGCCTCCGTGTAATGTACCAATATGAGCATCTTCTATTATTCTTTTCGTAACTATGTTGTGCCTGCTCAGTATTACTGGGTTTTTGCTTGAACTTGGGAGTATTGAATTTTGTAGCCGTCCGTTTACCCGTAGCAACCCGTTTTCATCTATAGTTGGATTTAGTGATAGAATTTTGCTCTTCGTGCTGATTTGTTCAGCTTTATTAAGACAGTTGATTTCCTTATAGAAATCTTGTCTTTGTACGAGCTTGAGAATTATTATTTCGGCGTTTTGGAGTTCTGCACCAGTTAGTTCATTTCTATTGTTGTTTCTACGCGAGCAGTTGTTGATGAACCTTTTGCAATTTGCGACTATACGCTTCAATTTGTTGTAGCTGGAGCATCGTTCGAATAAAGGAAAAGCGTGATCTTCCGTAGTTATTGTCATAATTTTTATTGCTTTTTCTTCTAACTCTTCTGGTTTAAGGGTGCTATTTTGCATAATAGGGTTGATTGCCTTCCATCTGGTGAGCTTTTGTCGAAGAAAATCTGGACCTTCCCGCCACAATTTGTTTTTTGTGTGTGCTAACGGTTTCGTGCCACGTGAAGCTATATCCGCTGGATTATCGCATGACTTTATGTGGTGCCATGTTGCTTCTGGTAGCATAGTTTTTACTGCCGAAATTCTGTTTGCCACGAACGTTTTAAATTTGTTTGGTTCCCCTGTGATCCAACATAGTGCAATGGTCGAATCTGACCACGCATATATTTTGAGGTTGTTGATTTCCAAGCTTCTTTGTGTGTGTTTAAGTAATTTTGCCAATAGTAGAGTTGCATTTAGCTCCAATCGAAGAATGGATAGCTTTATTTTGGTTGGCGCGACTCTTGTCTTCGAAGTTAATAATTGTGTTGTTATAATCCCTTCTTTATTTGTTGTTTGACAATATATTGTGGCTGCGTATGCGTATTCTGAGGCATCAGCGAGCCCGTGAAGCTCCGTTTCGACCTCGTCTGTTGTATTTACCCATCTCTGGATTGTTATGTTTTTGATTTCACTTAATTCTTTCTTGTATTTTACCCACTTTGTATTTATGTTTTCTGGCAAGGGTTGATTCCAATCTATTCCTGATGTCCATACTTCTTGCATCATGAGTTTTGCTGTGATTGTTATTGGGGAAAGCCATCCAACGGGATCAAAGAGCTTGGATGAGTCGGATAACAGCGAGCGTTTGGTTGACTGCTTGTCTGAAAGTTGTAATGTTTCTACGTTGAATTTGAAAAGGTCCTTTTGTGGATCGTATAGAATTCCCATTCATCATGCAATCGTTTAGAGATACTCCCGTTGTTGTTTTGGATGAGGCATCAAACACTATTCTTAGCCTTATTGTTGTGCTGTCTTTCTTGATTATGCCATGATGCGGTATATAATAGATATTGGTTGATTTACCATCTTCTGGTTTTTCTTGTACTGGTTCCATGTGCTTCAAATTTATATATTCTTGCATGAATTGATGATATAATTGTTTGAACGGCGCATCTTTCTTGAATCGTTTTTCTAATTGTATCAATCTGGCAGCGGCCGACTTCCTGGATTCCCCTAGTTCGGTTTGGTTATCCTTAAAAGGAATTCTTACTGTGTATCTGCCGTCTGGACCTTGTTCTACATTTGACTCAAAATGCTTCTCTATCATGATTTCTTCTTCAGTGGTATCTCTCTCTTCAGGAATTGAGTCGTTTTCTACCAGCAATCTCAGTTGATCCTCTATACTTTTATTTGCAATCATCGTTGTTTTATGCTGACTACCTGTGTTGTTCCTGCTGCCCAATATAATCCAACCGAATTCCGTTTGTTGTGCCATTGGCTCTAATTGACCTCCCTTGATGATGTTGTTGATTAGTATTGATGGATAATAATCCGCGCCTAGTATAAGATCAATTGGCTGTGACTGGTTGTAGTGTGGATCAGCCAGTTGTATTTGGTTGAGATGCGTCCAGCTGGTTGTGGCAAAGTCCACCTCGGGTAATTGTTGGTCGAGTTTGTCGAATATCAATGGTTTGATATTCATTTGGAAATCTCCATCAAATCTTGGCGATATTTTTAGATTAATGGTGTGTCTGCAAATGCCTGCTTTTTTCCCACCTACTCCTGAGATGGTGACGTGTACTTTCTCTTTTTTAAAGTTGAATAAATTTGCGGCCTTGGAGGATATTAATGTGGCCTGTGATCCTGGATCAATTAGAGCTCTTAGTGTGAAACAAACGCCTGTGTCAGTTGCGGCTCTGACTAATGCAGTTGGTAGTAAAACTTGTCCTAGCTGACTGATCACGAATGTTTTGGCGGCTTTGACACTACTTCCGGTGGTTGATGCTGCATTATTGCAGTGTAGAAGTGTGTGGTGTCCTCCTTTACACACAACACATGTTTCTGCCTGGCAGTTTCTTCCTTGATGCTGGCTTAAACATCGTATGCACAAGTTGGATGAGTTGACGAGCCTTGCTCGTTCTAATGTTGACATCTTTTTGAATTGCTGGCATTGATTTAAACCATGATGCTCCTTACACCCTTCCACCCAACATGTTTTGGTTAACATGGCTGTATTCACTCGTTTCAATGGTGATATGTATTGCATGTGTGGTCGTGGTGCTGTTGCTCTATGATTGCCCATGGCTTCCAAAGATTGAAACCTTCTCTCCAGGAATCCAAAGAAATCTTCCAGTTGTGGAATTTCTCTGGGCTTCTCTATAGTTGTCTCGTATATCTTAATGGATTCTGGGTCTAATTTTTTGTTTAAAATGAAACCCACGAATGCCTCGAAGGGCGAATCCATATTTAGCCGCTTTATGTTGTGTAATATTTCTCGCGCCGTATCGTGCAAATTTCTCACTGTTTGGGCGGATGGTATCTGAATTGTGGCCAATGACAATATTGCATTAAACTGATGGTTTGCCAGTAGCCTCACGTTGTTGTACCTTGCTTGGATTATGTTCCAAGCGGGTTGGTAATTGTCACCTGTTGTTGTTAAGTGACTAATAATTTGGGCTGCTCCCTTCTGCAGGTGTGATTTCAGATACGTCATCTTTACCGTATCTGTTAGTTTGCTGTTTTGGTGGATCAGCTCAGTGAATATATCGTTGAACGTTTCCCACCGTTCATAATCACCATAAAAGATCGGGATTTCTACCTTAGGCAGTTTCACCTGTGCTGCTGATCCTGCTGCGGTTGTTGTCTGGGGCTGAAACTGTTGTAGTTTGATCATTGCATCTTCTACCCTCTCTTGAAGCTTGGCATAATAATCTTCTCTAAAGTAGTTGGATGTTTGTTCGTCTTCTTCCAGCTCTACTAATAATTCTGTGTGTTGGGCTGCGATTTCTCCCATGTCTTTTTCTAATTGTCTCGTTTTGATATTCACATATTCCTTAGATATGTTGTTGGTTTCCAAGGAATAATTTATTGACGCCAATTTCTGATATAACTGCCGCATGAGCTCGTCTTGCCTCTTGAACAATTTTGTGTTGTTGTTTCCTTCAAACTTTGCTGCTTGAAGGGCCTCGATTGAACTATTCATCAGTGGTTGTTGTTGTTGATTTGCCGCTGAGTGACCTTGTTTAATTTCCTCATTTTGGGAATCGGTTGATGAGCTTTGTATGGTATCCAACCGAATTGATGGTGTTGTTTTATATGATGCCTCGACAAGTGGGTTTGGTAGTTGTAGGACTTCTTGTGACGTTGTTGGTGTCAATGGCAGTCCGCTATTTAGGCGATACCGCATTTACTCTATCAGCTTATTGTAAACATATGTCATGTTTTTTCTTGTTGTGAAATAAGCGTGATTTTGGCCCAGAGGCGGGACCATTCCTAGAATTTTGTCATCGATTCCAACGAATTCGTTATATAGCGTTTTTAGATTCGCTATTCTCTTCTCTAAGTAAGACTTCGTTTTTCTGTCTTCACCGTCTTTTCGATAGTTTCTCTCTAGCTGAACTATCTTTCCACTTGTTACCTCTTGGTATTGAAGTAACTCATCCATCTTGTTGTTGTTTGGTTTGTTGTGGTGGTTTTGATGCTTGTTGTTGCTTAGCTTCTCCTTTGACGGTAAGTTATGTGCCTGTTGTTGCTTGGCTGCTAGTGTCGTCACCCTTGACAACGTTACAGACTGTCCGTCTATATTTCTATTTGCCGTCTATATTTGGTTTTGTATTTAAATTGTAAATTTAATATAGTCTTGATTTACAGTTAACTAATAGATTACCACGGGTGGGGTCTATTTAGTTATTGAGAATAAACAACTTGTTGTTAATATTAGAGTTAAATTCATTCTGTTTTATTTTATTTAATATTCACCTTTTATATACAATTAAATGCTACTGTCAGCAACTTAGAGAAAAAGAAAATATAAAAATAAGAAATAAAATATGACACCAAACATTCCTATCCATTAAATTTAAATGTTGTAATGTTGATGAGCCAAGATTGCTTCAACATCATTATTGTTGTTGTAAGTAGGTTAACTGCTAGTATCAGCAAATTAGATAAAAATATAAAAATTGGACGTTGCACTGTTGATCTCAACAATGAGGATGTAAATAGGTCGAGGGCAAATACAAAATTTTATTTTTATTTTTTTTTATTTATTATTAGATCGCACCCACGACTAGCGTATACCTCTCTAGACTGAGCTCGGGTTAAAACCATTTTTTTCTTCTGTTGTTGCTGTTCTAGACCATTCCAAAATACGCAAGTGTTTTATGTTGTCGGTTACAATGAGATTTTTTTTTATTGCGAACCGTAACATAATGGCGCCCAAAGTCACTAAAGGGACCTTGATTTAATGCATTTAATAATTAATTAAGATAACTGATTTTGCGGATAATAGCTATCTACATCAATTTTCTCCCATGTGGGATTTGATGGTTTGCGGAGAATGACCGTTTGGAATTCAGTCTGGTTTTTTTTTTGTATTACGCTATTAACAGAATTTATTTTAAGGTTAAAGTTCCTTCTTCCAATTTTGTTGTTTTTCAGATATTTTTATAAATTTTTTTTTGCCGTATGATTTTTTTTTATTGTCTCTAATATTTAATGGATAATCGTGTGCTGTTTCCAGTTGCAATCATCTTTCTTTTTGCCTTTACCTCACATCTGCTTTTTATAGTATTTGAGTTGCATTGTGTTTTGCATTGTTCACTGTTAACTGTTAGATTCGAGTCTATCTGATTAGGGGTAATGTTTATTTTTTTTCACCTTGCACATGGCTTGAGAAAGGAAAACGAAGTGTTTCTTTGACTTTTTTAGTCTAATGTGTTTGGTTCTTAGAATGTTTAATTTTTGTTTTTACATTGCATTAATTCATTTCCATTTAAATTCTGGAGATTTGCATTTGACTTCGACCTCAGCTGCCTACGGGTATTATCGCTATTACTTTAATTATTGTTATATTTACTATTAGTAATAAAAACAATCAATTTGTTCATCCATCGGTTTCACTTAGAATTTACTGCTTCATCAAATTTCGGAAAATGGATGCCAACATTTGAATCCCGATGAGTTTGCCATCGAATGTCTAGTTCAACAGTTAAATAAGGACCCTATGTCCAATTTAAATTCATTGCGGACCTTCATAAAAAATTAAACCGAACACCCAACAATTAAATCAAGTCGTGCACATTCCGCAGCGACTAAAAGACCACAGGACGAAATACGTATATGTACGAACAAATTGGTTGAACACCGAAATATATTGATTGGAATTACCAGTGAGGACGATATTATGACAAACATAGTTGCGCAGACTGATTCGCGTATTTTGCATGTTATCGAACGTCTAAAAACGCTTGTCTTCTACCAGCCGCAAGTACAAACAAAAAATGCCTTGACTTAATCGACACGGCAAATCAACTAAGAGATAGTTTCAAAACTATTTCTGAGGAAACTACAGATTTTGACAAAACAATATCAGAAATAAATGGCAGCATTGATTTACCGGCGAACGAAGTATCAACGGATGAAGAGGAAGTTATTGAAGAAATAGCTAGCATAAAACGGTCAAATCACAATCCTTCACGTTTTTATGGTACGACAAATGGGAACCCAGCTACAATTACCGAACCGAACAAGCAAAATGATGAAATTCCGAACCTTGCAGGCATGACAAAGTACAATACGAAGCCCTCTAAATCTCAACCAGATCATCAACATGTACCTGAATCATTTCATCTTGATGCTAATTATAACAGACTGTATGAAACACACGTATCACGGTATCCACCAGCCACGAAATGGAACATCTCATTCGAGGGTACACCAGATGGCTTGACTTGAACGTGCCTGCATCAAATCGGTGTAACGAACTGGCAGCTCTCCTAAGCGGAACTGCATCAAATTGGTTTTGGTGTTTCTTGAAGTTAAATCCAGATATGGCCTGGGATAAGTTAAAAGAAGGTTTACTTTCCAAGACCGTGGAACCGACCTAGACGTTAGGCAAATGATAGACGCTCGAAAACAATAACCCAAAGAGTCTTTTATGGTCTTCTATAATGATATTCAGGCCATGACACTACAGTATCGTAGTCCACCGCCGGATGTTGAAACATGAGGCCTGGGTTGCAAAATGCCTTGGCTGATAGAGTTATTAATACCATAAGTGATTTAGTGAGGCGATGTGTAGCTTTAGAAGACTCGTGGTCCCATTATGAACCCGAAATATTTTGCACTCGACGATTTGTTAGTGAAGTGGAAGCTGATTGTGGTAATGATAGATCTAATTATGAGCCTTCTCAAATAGGTCAAAGGTTTGGATATGAACAAGGTAATCTCAATAATAGTATAGCTGCCTTGTCGTTGAACCAAAAAGTTTCTGCAAATCAAGCTAATGACTCCAGGCAAGCAACGGAATAAGAAGGATTCGTTGTTGATCTGCTGGAACTGCCATGACATAGGACATGGTTATTTCGACTGTAATAAACCAGTCACAAAAATATTTTGTTTCGGATGCGGAAGACCGGACATTTTAAACCCAAATTGTTTTAGGTGCCAGGAAAACGACCTACCGAGGTTACAGACTACGGGGAAATCCGTTTCCTCGGAGGAAATTCCAAGCCAAGACAATTACAGTCGAAGCAGCGGCGAATACCGACCCCGAACTTTGATGGAGAATTCAACACAACACTTAAACCGCACAAAAAACTTTAAAGATTTGCGGTCGCCTAGTATCACCAAACCTAACCTGTAACTCAAAATACATTCTCTTCTATTAAGTCTAAGTCTGAATTACCCATCTCACCAAAACAAAATCGGAATTTTTATCGGGCGAAAGAATACTGGAGCAATTGCAAGCAGTTACGATTCAATATTGCAGAAACGTTTATCACTGATGAGTTGGATAAACGACCATACGCCGATGTAATTATTGATGGCATTAAATACCGCGGATTG
Source organism: Tipula vernalis (assembly GCA_958295665.1). Lineage (NCBI taxonomy): Eukaryota > Metazoa > Arthropoda > Insecta > Diptera > Tipulidae > Tipula > Tipula vernalis. The sequence continues at coordinate 178,229,549 of OY282560.1, read as the reverse complement.
ATGGATAGTGGTGCGTCAATTACTGCTTTCGGTAGTGAAAGTTCAAAATTTCTCAACCATCTTAAACATGAGGTACGAAACTTTCCATCACTGGTTAAAACCGCTAGTGGCCAGCAGCAGCGTGTATTTGGTATATTTGGTTTAAAGTATCATTCAATGGAATACAACGTGACATGCGCATATACCTAATACCAGGACTTAAATAAAAGCTATATTTAGGTATAGACTTTTGGAAGCTGTTTGGAATCATGCTCACGATGATCTCAGAACTGGAACAGACTTCACAAAATACTAAACCTGCGGAAGACTTAAATCGACACATACTCTCGGGACTTGGAAATACTTCGCTATTATCACACCACATTGAAGTTGGAACAGCAACACCTATCAAGCAAAGGTACTATCCTGTCTCCCCGCCAGTACAAGCCGAGCTTGATAAAGAGATTGAAAGGATGTGCTCATCAAGTTCATGGAGTTCCCCGGTGACATTGGTCCGAAAAGCGAGTGGCAAAATCAGTTTATGACTTGATGCCCGACGGTTGAACGAGGTGACGGTTAGGGACGCATATCCGCTACCAATAATCGATGGGCTTCTGAGTCGGTTGGATAAAACCCAATTTATCTCGAGCATCGATCTTAAGGATGCATTTTGGCAGATCCCGCTGGCTCAGGAGTCCCGCGATAAAACAGCGTTTACCGTTCCTGGCCGTCCTATGTAGCAGTTTACCGTGATGCCGTTCGGGCTCTGCAACGCCCCGCAGACCATGTGTCGACTGATGCACCAGGTAATTCCACACCAGCTCCAGGACCAGGTTTTTGTATACTTGGACGATCTATTGGTTACCAGTGGTACGTTCCAGGAACACATTGAGTTACTTAAAACTGTTGCTAAACACCTGACTTCCGTGGGTTTAACAGTAAACCTGGAGAAAAGTAGATTCCTTTAGAAAAACATACGCTATGTCGGGTATATTGTTGGCGATGGTACTCTTCGAGTAGACCCAGAAAAAGTTCAAGCTATTAGAGAGTTTCCAGTTCCAACCAGTGTAAAGAAGTTGCAAACTTGGGGATAACGGGGTGGTACCGGCGCTTCATCTCAAAATATGCAGTTTTATCTTCACCGTTAACAGATCTACTTTAGAAGAACACAAAATTTATATGGAATGAAAAGCGTCAGATTTCATTTGATCGGTTGAAAAATGCTTTAACAACAGCGCCCGTTCTGGTGTACCCAAATTTTAGAAAGCCATTTTTCGTACAATGCGATGCTTGTCGTTCAGGAGTAAGTAGTGTCCTCTTCCAGGTTGGCGAAGATGGAGGCGAGCACCCAATCGCCTTTATGTCGAAAAGACTCAATCCAGCCTAACAAATATACTCCATAACGGAGCTTGAATGTTATGCGGCCGTACTTAGCGTGAAAAAGTTTCGTGCTTACGTAGAGGGTTGTGAATTCACAATTTTGCCGGATCGTGGAAGCTTAAAATGGCTCATGACCCAAAAAGATTTAACTGGTCGATTAGCGAGGTGGAGCTTGAAGCTTCAGTCCTTTAACTTTCACATTGAGCATCGGAAAGGGTCGTAAAATATTGTTCCCGATACACTTTCTCGTGCATATGTCGACGAAATTATAAGTAATGGATTGCCTAATGTACCGCATATCGATTTGAATTCTCCTGCATTCTTATCGAACCACTATACCGAACTAATACGCGAAATTGAAACCGCTCCAAATTCTCTTAAAAATTTTTTAGTAATGGATGGAAAGATTTACGCAAATCTATCTGATAATCATACCACCGAAATTACAGATCTACCGATTTGGAAATTATACGTTCCGGCCGAGCTTATTCCTAATCTTATTAGCCAATCGCATGACCCACCTTTGTCTGCCCATCAAGGAAATACCAAGACGCTCGAAAAGTTGCAACGCTTGGATTACTGGCCTCGCATGGACGTGCGATCCTACATTATTCAGTGTAATGTTTGCAAGCAAACCAAACCATTAAATTATACTTTGCAGCCACCAATGGGCCAACAAATTCATGTAGAACGGTGCATGCAACGGCTTTATATTGACTTCCTTGGCCCTTATCCAAGGTCAAAACTTGGCAACACCTTATTGTTTATCATTTTAGATGCATTCAGCAAATACGTATTTTTGAAACCTATGAAGCACGCATTGTCCACGGAAATAAGTAAGATGCTTGAGAATGAAATATTTAAAGTCTATTCAGTGCCTGAGACCATAATTTCGGACAATGGCTCTCAGTTTAATTCAAAGAATTGTCAGACTGAGACCTCTATATTACGGACTTGGGACCTCTGTATTATGGACATAGCCTGCGCCCTTCGTAATGTAGTACACGCTTCGACTAGTTTTTTCCCCTCATTTTATCATGTTCGGCCAGCATATGGTGTTGGTGACTCACGGAGATGATTATAAAATTTTGCAGAACCTTAATTTGACCAATGAAAGGGGTGTGTCAGTGCAATCAAAAGCGAACCGCTTAAATATTTGCCAGGAAATTATTCTTTGTCACCTAAAACAAGCTTATGAACGAAGAGCTCATAATTATAATCTACGTAGTAACCTGAGGGATTTAAGTGTCGGTCAAACCGTTTATGTGCGAAATTTCGTGCAAAGTAACGCTTCGCGGAATTTCTCGGCAAAGTTGGCTCCGAAGTTTGTGGAAGCAAAAATTATTCGAAAAATTGGAACAGTGGCGTACGAATTGGCTCTTAAAAACGGAAAGAATTTTGGCATGTTCCACGCGAAATATATTCGGTCTTGATAAATCATCGTTCTGTCCGTAATAAATGTTCTCTTCATCAATCATCTATCCGTTACCATATGAAATTCATTAGATATAATATTTTACGAATTAAACAATAACTTAAACGTTGGAAGCCCCGGCCTATTGAGACACTCAGGGATTCGATGGGTACGTCCTCACGATTGTAACAATTTTATAAATTGTTAATTATTATTAGTTGTTACCAGGGTGGTAAATCGTCAATGGTCATGTCCATCAATGGGTTATTCAATTTTTTTTTTTATATACCTAATTGATTGTGTAATGGTAAAACTCACTTCCAAATAATAAAACATGGAAGACTATGGGATAGGGAGGGTAGTTCATGAGGATGTAAATAGGTCGAGGGCAAATGCAAAATTTTATTTTTATTTTTTTTATTTATTATTAGATCGAGTGGTTTAGAACGGCACCCGCACGACTAACGTATACCTCTCTAGACTGAGCTCGGGTTAAAACCATTTTTTTCTTCTGTTGTTGCTGTTCTAGACCATTCCAAAATACGCAAGTGTTTTATGTTGTCGGTTACAATGAGATTTTTTTTTATTGCGAACCGTAACAAATGGTACTACATCATTATAATATTTCTTGGTTCCACGACATTTACTTGCTGAACCCTTCACCGCCGCACATTGGCTAAAAAGGCATCACTCTGTCAACGACTGCCTACGTCCTGCCCAGTAGAATCGTTGACATATCTTGATTAGTGTTTTATTAATTCATAGATAACCCCGCTTACTCCTCCTACTTGCCATCCGTGCTTTCTCACATTCGTTGTAAGCACTCATTCTCTATACGAAGTTTATCCCATTGAACCCAATAAGCCTTGACAATGGGGTTATTGTCTGCGATCTCACTCCAAGTGGGCCAGCGTTAATTTTTCTTAAATTCCATGATTACCGATAAATTCGTGTCCCGTCAGTCAGCTCTTTTCTTCAATATGCCCACAATGTTTGCATTCTACAGGACATGATCGTCTTGATGATGCGTCGGCATTTCCGTGTGCGCTTCTCTTCCGATGTTCGATCTGGAAATCGTAGCTTTGAAGAAGTTTGATCCAATGTGTTACTTGTCCCTCCAGATTCTTGAACAGTAGCGGTCATCATAAAGCTCCATAATCTGTCCGTAAATTGGATTTTTGGCCATTGAGGGTCTTATGGAAATGCTTAACGTATTTAACTAAAGCCAAAAATTCCTTCTGTATGTATGCAATAATCATACTCCGGTTTTGATAATGTTTTAGAGTAGTATAAGCAATAACTCGTTGTTGGCCATTAGTTTCCTGTGACAACAATCCTCCTACACCGTCATAGTTACAACGGTATCCAAAATAAATTTTACGTTGGGTATAGGATATGGTAGGACTGGCGCGACGCATATTCGACTGCTTAATTCCATGAATGCTCCTTCCTGGTCATCGTTCCATTCGAATGCCTAGTTCTTCTTAGTATAACTTGTGTAAACTCTTTACGATAATGGCAAATGCTGTAAATTTTAAAGTCTTGGCCAATCCTTTACCGCTGACCCCAGATGACCCAAATATTGGGGTAAACTATGCGGGTGTTTTTCGCCAAAATTCAAACACATTTTCCTTATATTTTAAATGAACTTTATTAAACTAAACATGTGCCAAGTTGATCGATAACCTTTTGCCATTTTTCTGGTAAAACCATTATGGCTTCACTGTAGAACTTCTGGGGTTTCTGGGCGAAAAACTGAACCAAGTAATTTTCTCAGGCTGCTTCAGAAGTCAGCGTTAAACCATTAAGAGAGTTTTGCAGAAAGCGAAACAAATGGTAGTTGGACGGGGCAAGGTGCGGGCTATACGGTGGATGCATCGAAATTTCCCAAACAACCTCTCTCAAATTTTGCTGAGTCATTTAAAGAGTTGTGTGGTCTGGCATTTTCTTGATGGAAGACAACGCCTTTCATATTGATCACTCTGGCCGCTTTACCTGTACTGCCCGCTTTAATCGCATTATTTATATTGACAGTAAAGAATGGAATTAATCATCTGGCTAGATTGAAGCAGCTGATGATGCACGATTCCTTTCAATCTCACCAAACACCTTACACGGCATCAATGCGGGCTTTGCCACCTTTTGTGCAGGCAGATTCATCCATCTTGGACTACGATCTTTTTCGCATATTATTGTGTTATGTGACCCACTTTTCATCGCCCGTTATCAATCTCGACGGATGCAAATTAGAGTCGGAGAAGGAAATTCGGCCCTTTAAATTTTTCACTGTTAATTCATGTGGTACTCAAATATCGAGCTTTTTTGTCAACGTTTGGCCGAATAGAGCGCAGTGCCTCTTAAATATCGAAATTTGGTGGTCATCGTCTAGTGGAGTGGAGTTGGACCAAAGTTGAGAAGTAATCCACCAGCTTCTTAACCTTTCAGTAGGATGCGCATCAGGTGGGCTGGTCTGGTCATGTTTTAGGCAGCGGCATGATGTGTACGATTGTATAAGGTAGGCTTAAGGATCAAAGATCATTGAGATATTACTCTCTGGCCCTGAGGTTGTCCTGACGATGGATGGATCGGCTCAAGGCTGTCCAGGAGGCCAAGGAGCTCAAAACAAAGTTCGTTGGTAGCCAGTTTCGACTCAGATGGCTGAGAGTGACCTGTGCCAATAAAGCTATTGTACAGTTACCCAAGATGGCGAATGATACCATGAAGCCAAGGAAGGTGCGCAGTTGAAGGCGGATAACCTGTCTTGAGCCCAGGTTGTATTTGGCAGCCGACGTCTGTGGACGGGACCTAAGTAGTCAAGCCTGTGGAGATTACAGTTGCAGTACTCGCGCACAAGACCTCTAGGGTGGTGGCGCTATCCAAAAGGCTGAAAAGGAGGAAGCGAGAGTGTAAACCGCTGGAGTAGCCTGGAGACGGTGAGGCTTCGGGGAGCGTTCCAAAGGAGGTGGGGGATAATGGTCAGCTATTTGCCTTGAAAGGAAAAGAGAGTGGAAATTGTGGGGCGGAGGAGAAGCCTAATCTGGGCCTTCTTAAGAAGGTCCCAAAATGAGGGCACATGTCTCTGGCCTACAAGTAAACCTGCATCATGCAAAGGCATCTTCAGATATCCTTAATTCAGTAGTAACCAAATCAAGTGGGTAAGTTGATTTATAATAACGGAACTAAGAGTCCAAGAGCGGCCATTCTGACAAACTCGCAAATAAATTTTATTCCCATTCCAAAATTCATCTCCAGGGACTTTGTGGCAGTGATGGTAGAGATTCTCAGGAAAACAGGCAAACAGAAGGCTATAAGTAGGCCTCCGCCTACTTTCCTGGAGACTCAGAGACCACGTGTCGTCTTGCAGTTAGGCAGCCCATAGTTCATTGCAAGCACTATTGGCTGGATTATCTCACAGCATATGATGCGAGCTCGGTCTGGGGTAGCAGATATATCAATAATAAATGCAAACAGTACAAACGAATATTAAAAGCTTCGGTTAGAACAATGTTGCCAATGCACACTCATCTAAAATCCATTCACAATAAAAATTTGGGTAAACGACGATCGGTCGCGGTCGATCACAACAAAAATGGCATCAATTAACACCTTGTTAAAATATATTGTAAATTCAAACGACATCAATAGATTTAAGGAAAGGTTTATTAGCTCGCGGTTTGCTTAATCGTTTGATTGTGTTAAACTGTGCCAGAAATATCAGAACAGAAATGAATAGACGTTTCAGAATTCTATAGCGAGACCTTGAACGGTTCTTTATAGCGTTTAATGAGTGAATATGAATATTTACTCGGCTTCCGCGTTTTTCAATTTGGGATTAACCAGAATTTTTAGATGATTATCGCTTTGGGGAAAAAAACCCTTGAGAATGTGATCCATATAGCGATTATTGACGTCATTTTCTTTTATAAAAGGCGAACGGCAGTAAACGTAGACGAGATCGAATTTGACGGTGACGATAAAAATGATGACGACTGTGATGACAAGGATGGGGATATATTGCTCGAACGTTTAATGGGAACCAGAAACACTTACTCTGATTGATAGTTTCAACGTATTACCAGGTGTGTAAATATGAAACCGGAATTTTTTAGTAAAAAATAAACGTGCATCGTATGATAATGGTTAAGAGTATTTTATTTAAAGTATTGCCCATTATTAGTTATACATTTTTCCCATCTTTATGGCAATGCGTGGATGCCAGGCCTCTGTTCTTCTTTTGAGGCAAACCAGTTATCGAGGCATTTTCGTAGGAAGTAAAGTACTTCTCAGTGATAATCGGATGGAGCCGCTTGCATAAAGTGCTTCCAAAGTTTTCTTGACCGGTTTTGCTTTGTGTGATGGTGCATTATCATAAAGCAAAATCACTTTGTATTGCCTTTTATCATATTCTGGTCGTATTTCACGCAAAGCTCGATTTATATTGATCATTTGTTGTTGGCAGCATTTAATATTTACGGTTTCACCAGGTTTTACCAACACAAAATAAACCACACTCTTCTGATCCCACCAAATAGAGAGCATTGTGGTTGTCATGGCCGTTAATGGCCTTTCATCAATTTCATGCAAAATGGCAATTTGAACCTAAAAATTCGAAGCACATTTAATTCTTTGGTTAGAGAATACCTTCATAGCTTAATGGATGAAGAATTTAATCGGCTATTTTGTGAACTATCACAACTTGAGTCCAAATCTCTGAGAATGGCCATTAGTGGCCCTTTATTAATTTCATGCCAAACCGCAATTTGAACTCAAAAATTCGCAGTAAATTTATTTCTCCGGTTAGGCGATACGTTTATAGCTTGATGGATAGGAAATTTAATCGACAATTTCGTGAACTATCACAACTTGAGTCCAAATCTCTGACAATGGCCGTTAATGGCTTTTTATCAATTTCATGCAAAATTGCAATTTGAACTCAAAAATGGATAGTGTAAAAAACATTTTGATAGCTAAAAAAACTTTCAATAGTTTCAACAGTTTCCAAATTTACCAGTATATTTGAGAAACTTGTTGATGAAACAATAACAATATTTTGTTTCCTCTTTTTTGTAATATCGCACGCACAGCTTTTAACACTTTTCGGCAGTTTTGACACTTGTCGGCATTTTTTGACGATAATTTAAGGTTTTTGACCCATTGGTCGTGATCCAGTCGAGAAAAAGTGATAAAAAATATCATAATATTTTTTAATATCCTAACTTCACTTCGTTGTATTTTATGTCATGTCAGACAAAACAACCAAAATGAAAAAAGTAATTTTACACGTCAAACTTCGGTATAACACCTTTATTTGAGCAACATCAACACGAATTTATCGCGATTTTTTTTTAAATAACTAAAAATTACGCTTCCTAAATAATATTAAAAATATCACACTACAATCCAAAGCCAAATATTTTGTTTCCAAATATGTATTTATTTTGACAGCTAAAACCATACAAAAGTTGTTGTTTTTTTTTGTGATAAATGAGTGTGTTTTATGGCAAAACGTGATAGAAAATATCATGATAATTTTTATCACTTTTGCCCGACTGAACACTAGGATTTTTGATAAAATTGTCGAAAAACCAGATTTTTAGCGTTTTACCGTCTCTGGCTTTAAATATCCGAATATTTGACAGTGTGTTTAGGGTTAAAGCATCGTAATATAATAGTACAATAATAGATGGCGCTTTTTACTTCGTTAATACAATTCCTGTTGTACTAAAACCTTTATGAGATTTTTTGTATGTAATACGATTTCTAATCTAATAAGAAAATAAAAAGATTTATTATGAAAAATTATTATCAGGAATAATTTTCTATGCAAATAAAAGAAAAACAGGAAATCATGGTATACTATATCAAGCTGACAAAATATTCCATATCCTCAGACATAAATGTGCTCCGAATTTTTAACTTCAAATTGCGATTTTGCACGAAATTGATAAAAAGCCATTAACGGTCATTCTCAGAGATTTGGACTCAAGTTGTGATAGTTCACAAAATATCCGATTAAATTCCCCATCCATCAAGCTATGAAGGTATCGTCTAACCAGAGAAATAAATATGCTTTGAATTTTTATTGATACAAAATAAAAAATTGATAAAAGGCCATTAACGGCCATTCTCAAAGATTTGGACTCAAGTTGTGATAGTTCATCAAGCTATAAATGTATCCCCTAACCAGAGAATTAAATGTACTGCGAATTTTTAAGTTCAAATTGCGATTTTGCATGAAATTGATAAGGGCAAAACACCCTTTGTCACAGATTTGGGCTCAGTTTCTGATAGTTCGCATGACATTTGAATATATTCTCCATCCATCAAGTTGAAGATGTATTCCCTGTCCCCAGAAATAAATTTCTTCCACATTTTAATCTTCAAATCGCAATTTTGGCATAAATACTAAAGGGTCATTTATTTAGTTACCAAATTAGCTGACTAAATTCCGGAATTCAGAAATAATTTTTATTCTTAATTTATAATTTGATTCTTTTCAATTTTTTAATAAAATTACATTTTTAGTACTAAATATTTCAATAGGAATCTAGATTTTTTCAAATTGGAATTCAATTTAACAGTGTGAAACTGACACATAAATAAAATTGGGAATTTTAGGAAAAACTTCACACCCATTTATCAATTATACTTCTTGATAACGTAGAAATCAATTTCCATTTTTTTTTGTCTTTCTATCCCGCTTATATTAAGTTCGAATTTTGTCCTGACGGCTTGTATCAGAGCCTTCTAGAGTGCCATAATCATAATGATGTATTTTTTAGAAGCCTTTTTAGTGGTTTAACTTTTCACTGATTTCCATAGGAATCCATAGTAGAAATGGTGTTTTTTAGCTTCAAGTTTTTCTACATATCTACAACAACACTATACAAGAATGCTATATTGGTATTAAGTAAATATTAATTGTAGAAATATTAAAATTTAATTATTTCTAAAATATATTTTTCAAACTTTCATTTTAAAAAAATACATCAAAGTTGGCTCTGACGAATTAAAATAATACTTGCTAAATTTATCTTCAGTTTTACTAGCGTACGTAAGATGTCTAAGATGTTTGCAGAAAAATTCCGAAAAAAAATTATTTAATCACAAAATTATCACACTTTCTTAATATTTTGTGAATTTGTTTTGATTTTCTTACAATTTTTTTACTTGAAGTTTACCCAGGTGATAACTTTTGGTATGATTTTTTCAAATTTTTACGGACATCACTGCCATCTATGTAATGTATATTGATTTAACCTTTATCCTTCCCTCAAAATAAATAACACTCAACTCCCTTGGGTCAAAAAAGACCCATTGCCTTTTACACTAAATACCGCAATAAAACAAAATTTGTTTTATAAGTTTTAAGTTATTTTATTTTCATAATTAAAAGAACAGAAATATATTTATAGACTTCATTTAATAATTCTTGAAATTTATTTTGGTTTATTTATTTCATACATTGCAGACAAATATTATTAGCATGAATTTTACATATAAATTTACTGCATATGTGACATTTTATTGTATGTTTGTTATCTGATTTTTCGCAGAATATACACCGACCTCTTTTTTGAGTAGAGGTTTTTCCTTTCGATGTTCCTGAAGTTGAATGCTCTGTGAATGATGATAAGGCGGTTACTATGTTCCGAGAACCTAACGCTCTTGGCATGTAAACTCTTCTCGCTATGTGATGTTTTACCAAAGAATCGCCTAAGGATTCAATAAAAAGTCGTCTTCTATGATTTTTTTTTATGATCCATGCTGGGCAGACAACTAATCTGAAGTTTATGACAAATTGACAACAAAACCTTACAACAGCAAAAAAGTGTAGAAGCAATTATTGTACACTAATAAACTGCGGATCTCAAATAGTTTTTAGTGACATAACCAACAATTTAGATTTTCACCATTATTCAACCTACTTCCCTACAATCCTACATAAAATTTTAATTTTAGAATACAAATTTGTATGAATTTGAATCAATTTTATAAGTACTTCTTAAAAAGTGTAGGCTAACATTGGGTAATCATTCAGACTTCTAAGTAAATGTGGGCAATCAATCTAATTGTATGTCCCAATGAACACATTTGTAAAAAACGGTATATTAGCGCGATTTTGAGGATCAAATAGAGAGTTATCGAATTTACACAAAAAAAAACACTTGTAAAAAAGTGTAGGTGGAAGTTAGATGGCCAATGAAAGGCAATCGCAGAGATGGCTAAGTAAATCTGAATATGCCACAATATTGTATGTCCTAATGTGATTATTTGCTATATAGGGTATATTTGCGCGACCCTCAGAGCGCAAGTTATCGAATTTACAAGAAAACACTTCTAAAAAAGTGTAGGTGGAAGTTCGATGGCCAATGACAGGCAATCGCAGAGATGGCTAAGTAAATCTGAATATGCCACAACATTGTATGTCCTAATGTGATTATTTGCTACATAGGGTATATTAGCGCGACCCTTAGAGCGCAAGATATCGAATTTACAAGAAAACACTTCTAAAAAAAGTGTGGGTGGAAGTTCGATGGCCAATGAAAGGCAATCGCAGAGATGGCTAAGTAAATCTGAATATGCCACCATATTGTATGTCCCAATGTGATTATTTGCTATATAGGGTATATTAGCGCGACCCTCAGAGCGCAAGTTATCGAATTTACAATAAAAAACACTACTAAAGAAAAATCATTCATGCAGGAGAGCCGGTTTATAGGAATCCTTGTTCATACAACCATTTATATGGTGCGCCCAAGCCAATGGGCTGCTTTTCACTCACGACGGAGAGGGGGATTCTCCGCTTATAGGGATTCTCTTTCATTACCAAGAGAAACAAAACGTCTAGTTTGCCAGTAGTTAGTTGGTTGACGGTTTGGTTACCCCTTCTGCTCATATAATTAATAATTAATAAGTCAATCTCTGAGATTCATGCTATTTGGTATAGTAGAGAACAACGTCCTTGTTCCATGCGAAATCCGTCGATTTGTCAATTTTCCAAAAATTTTGCAAGAATTCGACGGCTCATATCAAAATGACACTAAGTGCTATGATTTTCCAGAGAATTTAAAAATAGGTATTTGTAGCCAGAAAATTGGAAATTAATATTAGAAGTTATTTGAGCGCTGTTTTGCTCTTTATTCTTTTTTTAACTTAACTTTTTTTAAAACCCTGTTAAAAGATATACACGCTCATAAATATATGAACCGTTTCTTTTAAAGTGGTATAAGTTCATATTTTGTTGAAAAGAGATAATTGTAGTTTTACTTTGGGAATTTTACGACAACAATGCCGCATATTTTCGTACCGTTTGGAATAGTTTCAAACCAAGTTTTTGTTTAGGATTCAAGTTGTGTTTAGTCAACTGATAAAAGTAAAAAGAAAATTATTTTCGATTTTTATTTTGAGGATAATTTGCATTTTTATTTTTATACCACTTACTATTCCAGTTACCAAAGTAAGACGGCAAATGAATGAGTAGAGAAAATAGTAAATGGAAAAATATACGGGATTTCGAATTTTTCTATTTATTGCACAAGTATTTTAGAGATTAACTTTTTTTTATTTTCACTATAAATTGGTAAATTGGGTGTTGGGGGTGCGCTTCAATAGGGTAGGAGTTGACCGTTTATAGCCACGACTTTCGTGAACTATATTCCAGCTCTGCAACTATGTAGAGGCCACCAAATGTGTCTAGTATACCTCCTCGTGGTGACACCCGGGCAACGATTTTAAAATCGGCTAAATACTAGAGGCGAGTGGATTACACTATAAATATACAATATGCAATGAGTAAAACAGAAGGAAAAAATACCCCAGGTGGTAAACCAATAGAAATATTGGGCAATCCACTCTCTGATGAGACTGGCCCTAAGGATTCTGGGGAGGGCCGATCCTTGCATACACAAAAAAACAAAAATATGGAAATAGTAAACAGCCCGTTCCACAAGGGAGGAAACGTTGCTAGATCTCCTGAGAAAACTTTTAATTTCTCATCTGAAAATTTTAACATGGAACGATTCCAAAATAATAAGGGCGCAACAGCAGCACCCCAACAAGCAAGTATAACAACCTCATATAAGTATGGTGAAACATCTATTCTTGAAAGTGGTACTTCAGAAAAAGAGCTAACGTTATACAAACAATGGCAAAAAGTAACTGATGAGAAAAATCAGCAAAGCATTATTATTCTCAATTTACAACAACAAATTGACGAACTAAAAAAAGAAATGATGCAATTAAAGCAGAACGAAACTCAAGCTAAGCCATCAATGAAGCAGAACCAGAATACCGAACTTAACGCCAACAATGTTAAATGTCCAACCGAATCATCAATAATACAGAAACAAAACACCAATTCTAATGTTAATAAAAACGTTGAATATCAAACCGATGAGGAAGACTTAGCTAAAGAAACAGAATGGATTCGTGCTAAGTCTAGAAAAAGTAAAAAGAGAAGGTTAAATAATACACCGTCACCACCACAAAAACCACAAACTCTGGATCAAAACACTCAGCCTCAAAAGGTTGAGACAAATATCAAAACAGATAAAAAAACACCTCCCCCACCACCGATCATAGTAGATGATGTTAAAAATTATCACGTTTTCTATGATATAATTAAGGCGAGTGTTTCAGAAGAATCATTCATCACTAAATTGATGAATCAAAATAAAATAAGCATCAACGTAAATAGCGTCGATGCATATAGAAACGTAGTGAAAACTTTGACCGAAGGCTCATTTATCTTTCACACGTATGAAAATAAACAAGAAAGGCCAATCAGAGTTATGGCAAGGAACTTACATCATACATGTAGCCCAGAACGAATTAAAGAAGAATTATCATCGAAAGAATTTAAAATAATCAGCGTAATGAACAAAGTTAGCTGGAGAAATAAAAGGAAGCTAGACATGTTTGTACTAACATTCAGTTGTGACGAAAATATAACTAAAATATATAAGATCACTAGTTTATTGGGTTGCAAAGTGGAAATTCAACCACTTAGAAAGTCTAAACTAGTTCCGCAATGCCAAAAGTGTCAGGCATATGGACATACGCAAAGATATTGTGGCAAACTTCCAAGGTGTGTTAAATGTGCCGGACACCACCTAACTGGAAAATGCGACAATCCACAAGCTCAACTTAAATGTGTACACTGTGGACAAGGTCATCCTGCTAACTATCGAGGATGTATTGTTGCAAAGGAAATTCAGAAAATGAAAAACCAAAGGATGAATAAAACTCAAATGTATGGCCAGTCAAATCGATATGAGAGGCATGCAAAACAAGACAATGGGCAACCATTTGGCCGCCAACTAAGAACTGAAGGTGTTACATATGCTGAAGTAACAAGTGGCGTAGTCAATAAACCCCAGCAAAAATCTAAAGATGTAGACATCAGTCAAACATTACAAGATATTCTCATGAAATTAACAAAATTTGATGAGAGGCTACAAAAATTGGAAGATAGAGCATTGGGAGCTAGACCCAAATCAACACAAAAATGAACAACACAATGAAAATCATGTCATGGAATGCTAATGGTTTGCTCCGGCATCAGCAAGAACTACAAGCAGTCCTCGACATTGAGAATATAGATGTGTGTCTTATTTCGGAAACACATTTTACTAAGCAATCCTAAATAACATTTAAAGGCTATTGCATATATCACACTATTCATCCAGATAATTCAGCCAGAGGAGGAAGTGCAGTCATCATTAAAAAAAATATCCAACATTTTGAAGAAGCAAAGTACGGAAAAGAAGAAATTCAGGCCACAGTGGTTTATATAAAAACGGAAAACTTTCCTATTGTTGTGGCAGGATTATACTGTCCACCAAGACATTCAATTAAAAGCAAACAATACTCAGAGTTCTTTAAGCGTCTGGGAAAAAGGTTCATAATAGGTGGTGACTTCAATGCGAAGAATACTCACTGGGGTTCTAGATTAACTACCACTAAAGGAAAAGAATTATTGATTGCCATCAAAGAAAATGGATGTGAATCCATTTCAACAGGTAAACCAACATATTGGCCAACTGACCCAGGGAAAATACCTGACCTGATCGATTTTTTTATAACCAAAAATATTTCTAATAATTTTATGAAAGTTGAAGAAAGCCAAGATATGAGCTCGGATCATTCTCCAATAGTCCTAACTCTAAGCGAGTATATCATCCAAAAAGGGAATAATCCAGTATTAACCAACAAATATACGAACTGGGAAAGTTTCAAAGTACACCTGGAACAAAGAATACTTTTGAAAGTTCCTTTAAAAACTATGGATCAACTGGACATAGAAGTAGAAAAGTTCATTACAGATATTCAACAATCAGCATGGGAAAGTACTCCAGAAATCAAATCAAGGCTAAAAGGAAATAACTATCCAATAGAAATTAGAAATCTCCTTAGGGATAAACGCAAATCCAGAAAAAAATGGCACCAAACTAGAGCTCCACAGGACAAAAAAAGACTAAATAATCTTACTCAACAATTAACAAGAGAAATTCAGAAATTAAAAAATGAGTCAGTTAATTTCTACTTAAGTAAGTTAACGAATGATAGTAATACGGATTATTCGCTTTGGAAAGCAACTAAAACTCTGAAAAGGCCAATAATGCCGATCCATCCTATCAGGAAAATGGATGGAACATGGGCAAGGAAAAACAAAGAAAAAGCTGAAGGTTTTGCCAATCATCTTGAAAATATATTTCAACCTCATGAATGTCAATTACGAGAAATATTGGATGAGAACATAACACAAATTCTCGAAGATGTCACCCCTACATCGACTACTGAAGTAGCAAATGAAATTAAAAACAATTTAAACTTAAAGAAAGCACCAGGGTTTGACCTGATTACCGGAGAAATAATAAAGCAGCTACCGGGAAAAGCTACGGTAAAGTTAACTAATATCATAAACGCCGCATTTAGGTTAAAATATGTACCCAAACTTTGGAAAGTGGCTGAGGTCATCATGATTCCCAAACCAGGAAAACCGCCACATCTAATAACATCATATAGGCCTATATCGTTGTTGCCGATAATGTCCAAACTCTTTGAAAAGCTACTATTAAAAAGGCTTAAACTAATAACTGAAAAAAATAATCTAATTCCGAATCACCAATTTGGTTTTCGCAGTGAGCACTCAACTATCGATCAAGTGCATAGAATAACCAATATTATTGAGAAGACTTTAGAAGAGAAAAAAGTTTGTTCAGCAGTATTCCTTGATGTAGCGCAGGCCTTTGATAAAGTTTGGCACAAAGGATTAATCTACAAACTCAAATTAATCCTACCGAAACAGTACAGCATAATACTGGAATCATATATAACGGAAAGATATTTCAGGCTTAAGCAAGAAGATGAATATTCAGAGCTTAAGGGAATAAAAGCAGGAGTTCCACAAGGAAGTGTACTTGGGCCACTTCTGTATTTACTATACACCCGAGATGTCCCAATCCCACAAAACAACATGATAGCCACTTTCGCCGATGACACAGCTATCATGGCAGTAGGTGACAACAACTCAGATACAGCAGAGCAATTACAAAACGCCATAGAGCAAGTACACAATTGGACAAAAAAATGGCGCATAAAACTAAATGAAACTAAATCTGTACATGTTGACTTTACGAACAAGAGATTAGTTCATAAACCAGTATATTTAAATAATCAAGAAATACCACATGCAAACACTGCCAAATATCTTGGTATGACGTTAGACGCTAAACTTCGCTGGAAAGCTCATGTAAAAAAGAAAAGAGGCGAGTTGGAATTAAAATACAAAAAAATGTATTGGTTACTGGGAAGAAACTCTCATTTATCAATCCCTAATAAACTTCTGCTTTATAAGCAAATATTGAAGCCTGTTTGGACTTATGGTATACAGCTGTGGGGATGTACCAAGCAGAGCAACATGGATATTATCCAACGATTCCAAAACAAAGTGCTAAGAAGCATCGTCAACGCACCATGGTTTGTCAGAAATAGCGACATCCACAAAGATCTGGGCATAGAACTCATCAAAACCGAAATTATGAAATTTGCTAGAAGTCATGAACAACGGCTACTTCACCATGTCAACATAGAGGCCAACCAGCTACTGGATAATACGGATTTAGTTAGAAGGCTCAAAAGAGTAAAGCCTTTTGAGTTAGTGTAAATCAGTTAAAATAAATCTTTATCTAGCGCACGACAAAAGCGCGATCAAATCATAAATATCAAAACTAAGGAGTACATCGATGGATGAACCCTTAAATTTCAGTAAAATATAGTAATTCAAGTTAGAATAAAATTGCTTATTAGTCTTAGACTAGATTGTAATTAAAAAAGAAATAATAAAACAGAATTATTTTCAAAAAAAAAAAAAAAAAAAAAAAAAAAACTATAAATTGTTTACCGTTAAAAAGATTTACTGTCATTTGTCTATTGTTATCATTAACTTAATTTTTTTTTTAAAAAGGCCTTATACAACTTTCAACGGCACCTGTATCCAATTAGTATAAAAATTCAATTTTGTCCGAAAACTTTGCAATGTACACTCTCATACGTTTCTCCCCCCCAAAAAAGCGTTCAAAAACTTCAGACAGGTCTCATAATCTTAATATTCTTACTGATTAGAGTCAAACAATGTATGCGAGGGACGCGGGGTTAACTTTATTATGGGAGTTAGTTTCTAAAATATCTTCTGCCAAGTCATCATGTATTTCCCATGATCCAGTTTTTCTTTTAATATATGCTATATAATGCCCTGATACGTTGCGAATTTTCGCTTGTTGGTAGTGAATAATGGCAACTAACTTTAGCTTTGTCATTCCCAAAGTCAGTTCCGAAGTAATTTCGTTGATTTTTATGTCATAAAATTTATTTGTATTTAATGGTTGGATATCTAAAACTACAAACCCATTGATTGGTTTTAGTTGCATGTCCTCGATATTTTCGATCTGTTGTTTACAGTTAATACATTTACAACCATAAAATTTAAATGCTTTTTCAATTGATTTTAAATCTGCCTCTTTAAAATTAACGTAATCTATCGGAATATAAAAGTGGTTGTGTTTAACGGAATCGAACGCTTCAGAAAATATTCAATATATTTTGTTACGTTACAAATACAGTCTAACTCGATATTGGTTAGCGTGTTTGCTTTAATAAAACACTTCAATAGTAAGTGACTTCGTATTTTATTTGTGGATTGAACAGCTCCGTTTTTTAAAAAATGAATAACGAAATTAAAAAATTCCGACTCAGTTTCTTTTAATTTATTTAACAAGTATTGGTAATCTAATAATACCGTACGCATTATCTGTGAGAGTGAATCAAATCCGCATGTCGAATAAACATTAATTTTGATATTTCTTTCATTAACATACGAAAAGCCATTTGGTAAGAGCGGTTTGAGCAATTCTGACTTTTCACAAGGAATGATTTCAGTAACACTTTTTTTAAACAATGCTTTTGTAGAATACCTTTTTATAACACGTTTGCCGGTGTGCTTGGGGAAATCATTCAAACGTATTTTTTTATTATAGTTTTCTGAATTCTGGAAGTTATCAGGTTCTTCATCTGAATCATTTGTTTTCACAAATGTTCTTTTTCGCGATTTAGGTGTTGGCTGAAGTGCATCAGAGACCGCTATAGAGTTTACTAGTAGTTCGGTTTTCCGCTTCAATAAAGCCACGAATCTTCCAATTCTTAAAAACTTTTTTTGGGTTTAAATATTTTTAACGTAACTGAACCACAGCCCTACATTAGAAGTTGATAAACGGCCCTCTATATTTATAAATTTAGAGTAACATGTACTCCATAGTGAAAGACAAGCAAAATATCGCTTTATGGTGAATATTACAAACTCTGGACAGTAGAAGATATTCTCTTCTAAATTTGTTTGTCTATCTTGATTTTCAGTTACAACTTTTCCGTGAATAGTCAAGAATTTTCTGTAGAACATGCTAAGAGAGTAGAGCGCCTTGTCATTTTGAAAAGTTGGATTATCAAGCTCTGGAAAATCTGCTTGATCTTTTCTTGTCGAATTATTATTTTCATAGCAATATAAAAATTTTAGAAAAATTGTAAACTCATTGTATGCTTGCAATACCGCTTCGCTTTTATATTTATTAGTACAGATAATACAATAAATCTCAAATAAAGTGGATACCTGCTCTAATGTATCGCAATTTAAAATTACACAAAATATAGTATATCTAAAATAAAAATTTTTGTCATTGGTAGAACATTAGGAATTTTTTTTTTTAATCTGGGTTGAAATAATATTAATAAAATGAGTGCAGCAAATAAAAACTGATACAGTCCTTTTGGATGGAACTTGCTTAGTTTCCATACAATTATAGGTATATTGAATATACTCTAACACACTCATTTTATTAAATGTTTGGAGAATTGCTTGAATATAAGCCCAAGTCCAATCTACCACGTATACTAAAGGCAAAATTAATTTCGGAATCAGTGCCATTTCCGATTTGAATTTCATTAAAAATAATGATAATGTTGTGGAATCAAGCTTACATGAAATTAATTCAGCAACAGGGACGATGGTTGTACCTAATTTTACAACACAAACATAATACAATATTTTATTACAGCTGTGTTCCTGGTGACAGTTGCGTCCAAATACAAAATTAATGGAGAATATTGTGAAATTAGCTGTAACTGAGCTTTTCTTAATGGTAAAGAGACACAATTTATATATTTGTTATTTATTTCCAACTGTTCCATATCCCATCGGGCGAACCATATCGTATACGTCACAATCATGAACTAAATCATCCTTTTTTAAAACTTCCGACCTTATTTTGCGCAAAACCTCGTTTGTGGTCAACTTCATAATTCATACTTTTAATTAATTCTAAATCAGAATTAGTTCTCATCTCCAAATTTACATTATGGGGAGTGTCGTATTTGAGTTTTTACACATGATGATACATAAAAGCTCATTTTATTTAGCTCATCTATTATGAATTTAAATCGTTGAGGGTGCGATGAATATTAACACCGTACTTCTGTTCCTAATAGTATCATACGAAATGACACAAGAATTTCTATAAACAATGAATGCATTTGAAATCGCTAATCTTATTTCTTCTTTAGAATTTAATAATTCATCGGATTTAAGAAAAATGTCTGCACCAAAATTCCATTTTAAAACAAGTGATTTATAAAAACTCGGATTATTAATTTCCATACCATTGTCCTGTTGTAACTATCCTTCAAACTCGATTAAAATATTGGGGTCAATGTTGATTTAAAGTCTGCTAATTTTTCCTGAGGTGAAACAATAATTAGAATTTCCTTTTTGGCAGTGACATGCTCATATTCCAAATGTATATGGTACAGCTATATTAGAGGTTGGAGTAGTATCCACATCATTACTACTATTTCTAGTCTTGTGAAAATCACTAGAATGTGCGCGAGTTTCATTGTCGATTCCAATGTGAATTTTGAAGCTGCGTACATGCTATACATTTCTGGTGAAAAAATGTACACCACGAAGTTAGCTGTATGAGTTGAATTATTTCCAACTAGAACAAAAAGTTCACCAGGGTAACCAATTTTAACTAAAAATTATACTATTTTGCTAACTTCTTGGTGTACAATTTTCACAAGAATTGGAGCATGTGCTTGAAGGCCTAAATTTATCTTTAGTTTTACTAGTGTACGTAAGATGTCTACAATATTTGCAGAAAAATAGGAAAAAAAATTATTTAGTCACAAAATTATCACTCGTACTTAATATTTTGTGAATTTGTTTTGCTTTTCCTACAATTTTTTTACTTGAAATTTCCTCAGGTGGTAATTTTTCGTACGATTTTTCCAAATGTTTATGGCCATCACTGCCATCTATGTAATGTATATTGGCTTAATGACCAAACGAATCGTAGTAAGCTTTTATTTCAATTTGACCAGAATGCTGTAGTTATGATTTTTTTTTAATATTTTGGTTTAAATAAATCAATTATTACAAGAAAATGAAAACGATTTACTTAAACGATATTCATATATGTTGAAATTCAAATATTTATGAAAGTATTTCAGAAATCATAATTAAGAATTTGTAACGTTTTCATTTAAAAATTTGTCTTAGGAAAAAAAGTGATTTCCCATATGTTTTGTGTATTTTACCTTATTGGGCCTTATGTACATACATATGTAGATAGTGTAGCGACGTCCTATTATTTTGAGTATAAAAAATATTTTAAATTTTTTTTCACATGCTATACAATAAATGAAATAAAATAATTATGCAATAATATTTTTATGATCTTGTTTACTAAAATTTCATATTTATTAACAAAATAAAAATGAAAAGATTAAGTGTTGTTATATATTATTTGTAATAAACATAAAAAATACAAAAAAAATCTCGTTCATACAAATTTTATTAAACAGGTAAACAATTAAAATTTATTTTGTCCTTAATTCACTTTGCAAATTGTTGCAAGCTCGCGCTTGCACAAATAAACATTCAAAATTTACTCAATATGTACATACCATATTTACACACTCTAAACTAAAGTAACTACAGGAATTATTCCAAACTAAAGTTAGCAGAACACCTGTGTTGTGCATTTATCGAAAGTAACACGAAACAAATTAAACATGAACGCGATTGATAAACGCTTTACAAACAAATATTTATTATCAAATAAATAAATTTTATGATATTATGGAAAAACCCTGATATTCTATAACGAATGTCAAGATCGTAGTCTTTATTTATTATCATAAAGATGCTTTATTTTTGTCTTAGTCAATAAGTGATATAAACAACACAAAAAAATGAAAGCACTTATCGCATTGTAACGTTGTGGTTAGTATTTTTTGTATAAATTACGATAAAATATTAACACATTGATTAATTAATTATGAACACGTTGATAAATGTTTTTTGTGTATTTATTTGTATACAACAATTAATAGAGATGCTAAATCATGCGAATCGCGATTATAAAATTGGTTTGATATAATTTCACAATCTAACATGTGTGTGCTGTTTGCGTATAAAGGTTATGAGTTCATCATACAGTGGTTATACAATCGAAATTATTATGCAGATTTAAAACTTAATACTTCACCCATTTTTTTTTTTTGTTTTTTTGTTTGTTCAATTTTTGTTGTTGTCTTGTAAACAAGAATAAAAAATATGATATTCTTAAGAAAGTAAACCAAAATACAAAAGAAAATGAAAATAATATCGTTCGCTTCAGAGTTTTAACAAAAAAAAATCTTTTCGTTGCATAATATCACGATTAAGTAAAAGTGTTTTACATTTTTTGTTCTTCTTGTTATAAATTCGCACACGGTCGTAACATATTTTAATTCATAATAATTTTTGGTCTTGGTTGTCTTAGTACGCTTTCTTAACTTGACTATATTGTCCTCTTTTGTAGAGGACAGCAAATAAAACCATTGTTGATTGATTGATTGATTTGAGTTTACGGTTCCCGGTAAGACGCACCATTTACACATAACAAAACCCGGTTCCAGACACTAGTAGATAGTTACAATGTTTTTATTAGTAATATAAATGATAAAATAGTTAGCAGAAGCCAAACACAATTTTTAAACTACATGTCCGAGTTTCTGGATAGCGGAGTAAGGTTTCTCCGGTATTTTTAAAATCCACGTCGAAATTAATTAATTATCGCTAAATACTACTTTAAAAATCAAACTAAAAAATTATTAAGAACTCTGAAACACTCATAAGTTTATGTTTGCTGTAATCATAATTAATTTAAATAAAGGACTGAAACCTCATGAGGTGATCAGAATTTCGGGACTGAAAATTAACTGAATTCCCAAATCAATCCCTGACCGAAACTCTTAACTCAATCTTCAGTCCAACCTCCCTCTCAATTTACAACAACAAAAACACAGCAAATTAACCATCTACCCAACCCTCAACTCAATCACCAAATCAACCTCAAATCGACTTCCAAACCAATCATCATCTTACTTAACACAAACGTTAGCTAACTATTCCATAACTTAACCCCAACTCAATTTTCAATTCAACCACAAATAAACCCTCAACTCAACCCAAACTCAATGTTAATCTCAAACCTTAAATAAACATCGTTCGAAAACTAGATGAGTACATGATCTGAACATTCGAATCTCTACCGCAACTCCCGACTCAACTCCCAAATAAATTCCCAACTCTACTCGACAACTTAACCATCAACATAACCCTTAATTTAACGCCCAAGTCAGTCCTCAATTCAACACGGTCCGAAAAATTAAATACGTACCAGAGCTCAACTCAAAACAATTCAAGCTAACTTAAGACTAAATTCAACCCGCAAATAAATCTCATTGACCATTGTAATTGTACCTCACTCAATCCTTGGTCCTAAACAATACAAGCGTACGTAAACTCAAATCAAGCTAATTTCCAACTAAATCCACAACTCTCTCAAAATAAATCCGTAACTGGACTCTCAGTAAACCTGGGCGCTACCGAATAATCCTTGATTCTGAATTTAAAAAATCAAATCACATATATGAAACTTTATTTTCATATTGGCGGTAGCGGAGAATTCTGATGAACATTTTGTTCGAAAGTAGGAAATGTCGTTCGACAACTATTTTCATCACGGGTAGGATTAAATAAAGAAATCTTTATATTATTTGAGATTTTTGTTGGCAAAATTGCAATATTGTGGGAGTTTAAAATTCACAAAAAAAATATAAATTACCAAAGGAGTACCTACATCTACATATTGGAACAATTTTCTTTTTTTTTTTTTTTTTTGATTAAAAATAAAAGCTGGGTCATCTGTTAAGCCTTTTTCTATTTGTAAATAAAACACACATTTTGATATGAAAAGCCCAAAATTTTTGTGTTGTTAGCGACTCCATGATGATAAATAGCATATTTTTGACTTTTCGTATGTCAAAGAATTTTTAGAACAGATAACATTAAGTACTAAAATTCATTGATTGAAAAAGAACCAACAGTTGGCCCACCTTGTAGTTATATTTACCCACTATGCTAGAGAGAATTTTTATAAAATTAATTTTTTTTAATTTAATGATTTATTTGGATAAACTAATATGTTTTCTCTAATTTTCTGATAAATTATCATCATTGAACGTTAGTTTGTTCTTTCTTGACGTTTGACAACTAAATCAATACATAAATGAAGTGAGACGCAATTAAAATATCGTAAATTGTTTCTGGCAATACTAAAATGTTATCCGAAGCTCATCTGCGGTACCAAACAATTTTCGTAAACTTGTCAGATTCGAATCGGATTGCACGGTAACCCTCCTGAACGTCTAGCCAACTCAACATCAACTTAACCTCAAATCAACGCGGCTCGAAAAACCGTTGCACCATCATTCCATCATACCATTATTCCATCATACCAATATTCCATTACATCATCATTCCACTTAACCATCATTTCATTATTCCGCTATACCATCATTTCATCAGTCTATCTTTCCATCATACCATTATTCCATCACTCCACCAGTTCATCATTCAATCATATTTCCATGCTACTATACCGCCCAACCATCATACCAATATACCATTATACCATTACACCATTACAACATTACACCATAACAGCATTATACCATTATACATTATACAATTTTACTATTACACCATTATACTATTACACCATTATAAATTTATACCATTATTATTATACCATTACCATTATACCATTACTCTTATACCATTACAATTGTCCCATTGTACCATTATACCATTATACCATTAAACCATTATACCATTAAACCATTGTACCATTATACCATTATACCATTAAACTATTAATTTTATTTTTTCCTCTGTCAGTGTTTCATACAAGTTGTTTACATTTATTAGTATGTATTAGTTTTCTGAATTCGTTGATTGGTTTATTGATTTATGTTATTTTAATTATTATTGGTTCAGTTGCTGGTGTTGGTTCTCTACTTGGGATGTCGCTTATTCTCGCTTCTTATTTATTGATACAGTTTTCTATAATACTTTTCATATTGGGAAAGTAATATTCCGTTTTTAAATTTATTTATGTTTTCTTTGTTCCTTCATGTCTTTGTCATGCTCTTGCTTTATCAGATTGTTCTTCTTTATTTTCTATGTCTTTTACTACTACTTTTGATCTAAATGTTTTAGCTAATAATTTTTTTTATTAATTCTGCTATTTTCTTCTGAGCAATTCACGACCATTAAATCATTTGCTTTTATGATATGTAATAGAATCTCTGATATTAAAGGTTCATCAAATTTATATTTTCATATCGTATTCTTTCTTTGTTTCCAAACAATGTTGTTTTATTCTCTGTTATTTTATGTTCTGTGGGGTCAAAATTGTTTAAAGGAGTTGTTGTTATTGGGAGTGTTTTTTTTAAAGTATGCTAGAGGCGCATTATCTTCTGGACCTTCCTAGGAACTTTCCTGTTGATTATATATTTCCAATATTCTGGAGAGTGTATCTACGTTCCTGTTATTTATTCCTTTTTTTACTTGATGGTATAATCGAATTCTGATAGTTTCAATCTTACTAATTTTGAAGAGAAATATTTTATATTTATTAACCATTCCAATGGTTTGTGTCCAGTATATATATCGAACTTTGTACCGTATAGGTAAGGTCTAGTTCCTTGTTATATTTTTGTTCTGCATCGCTTGGTGTTCTGCTTGCGTAAACGATTGGAAGATCGTTATCGTCATGGGACAATATTGCCTCTACTGCAACGTCGGAGGAATCGGTTGTGAGTCTGAGTTTTCGTTTAAAATCTGGGTATTGCAGAATAGGTTGATTCGTTAACACACATTTACATTTCCTTACATAGAGTAAAACATTATACATATATATTCTTACTGTCGTTTAGCAAAATTTTTAATGAATCTTCTGCAGTATCCTATTAATCCAAGGAGCTGCCAAATCTGTTTCGCAGTTTTTGGTAAAGACAATTACATTCTAATCTTTTCAGGGTCTTGTTGTATCCCATTTTTGCTAACAATATGATCTAAAAATTGTATCTCCTGCTCCAAAAACCTACCCTTTTCTATTGGAATAAGCATGTTTGAGTTTTTCAACCAGTTAAATGCTATTTCTAGATGTTCTAAACGTTTGTTTGGTTTTTTACTATGAACTATTATAACGCCCATGTAACACATGAAGTATTTTCCGATCAAGTCATTTAAGGTTCGGTTCATTAACCCTAAATATGTGGAAGGTGCATTTTTCAGTCCAAATGGAGGAGAATGATGAGAGGATTTTTTGAGTTTGGTACAACCGGATCGTTATTTTCACTTAAGTAGTCCGTCATGTATGCTGGTTTAAGTCGTTCTAAGGATATAGAAAAGTTCTTTCCCTTCATTTCAATAACAAAATACTTACGAAGTCGTTTCACTACTTTATATGGCCCCTCATATGGAGGAGTTAAGCCGATCTTAACTCTGTCCACTCTAACGAAAACTTGGTCACAGTCCGTTAAGTCCTTAGGTATAAAAATACTGTTATGAGGGGGACTTCGGGTATTTTTAGGTATGACGTTGCGCATCGATTGTCGCAGGCGATCGACCAGTGAAGTGGGACCGGTCGATGTTACAGAGGAGGGATGCATTACAAGTTCTCCAGGGACCTTTAGAGACTGTTCGTAGACAAGATCTGCTGGAGTGCATCCGAGGTCATGCTTGACTGCAGTTCTAATTCCAAGGAGAATGAATGGTAGCTCAGTGCTCCAGTTCAGGGTATTTTCTCTAGCGTATAATGAGGCTTTAAGGGTTCGATGGAACCGCTCCACTATTCCATTTGCCTGTGGATGATAAGTCGTAGTCCGTATTCTGTGTGAACCTAACAGTTGGTTAAATTCCTGAAAGAGATTACTTTTAAACTGACTGCCTTGATCAGCCTTTATCTCGAGTGGTACACCGAATCTCGAGATGTACTGGTCTACGAATGCACGCACTACCGTTGTTGTTCGCATATCCACCAAAGGAATAGCTTCCGGCCACCGCGTAAACCGGTCAATTATAGTCAGTAGGTATGTACAACCATATGACGGAGGTAGTGGTCCAACCAAGTCGATATGAATGTGCTCAAACCTGCCAGAAGGAACATCAAAACGGCCGCATTCAGAGCGCATATGTCGATTGACCTTTGACTTCTGGCAGGCAATACAGGTTTTGGACCAATACCCCGTATCTAAATTCATACTAGGCCAGAAATATTTTGATGATATCAGTTTACGCGAAGACCGTATTCCGGGGTGGGATAAACCGTGAAGTTTCTGGAATACTTCCAGGCGTAGTTCTGGTGGTATATACGGACGATTAATGCCCGTCGAAGTCTTACACCAGACTGCTAGTTCGGAGGCAGATTGATGAATCTTTTGCAGTTTTAATTTAGACCTCTAACTCGTTGTCTGACTCCTGAAGTGAGGCAAGTCCGATATCTAAACCTGTGTGACTGATAGTTCGTTTTCGTCGTTTCTTGATAACGTATCTGCTATTACGTTACTTACACCTTTAATAAACTGTATATCGGACGTAAATTGAGATATATAATCTAACTGACGAGCCTGGCGGGGACTTCGCTCTGACTTTGAGGACATGGCAGTAGTCAGCGGTTTATGGTCGGTAAGGATAGTAAATACTCTACCTTCTACGAAGCATCTGAAATGCTTGATGGCGCAATATATTGCAAGAAACTCACGGTCGAAGGCAGAATACTTACGTTCGTGTGGGGATAGCTTTTTGGAGAAAAATCCCAATGGTTCCCAACATCCTTTGTTGTACTGCTCCAATACAGCCCCGAGCGTAGTGTTGAAAGCGTCCGTGGTTATCCGGAATTTTCCACGCTCCAGGGTTTGGGCAAGAAGTGTTACCTGAGCCAGGGCAGCTTTGGTTTTATCCATAGCTGCTTGACAATCAGGTAGCCAAATAAAATTTTTTTTCTTGCCTTGTTGAAGTATCGCTAATTGAGAGTGTATTGGAGCAAGCAGTTTGGCTAAGTGAGGAATGAATCGGTGATACTAGTTAACCATTCCGATAAAACGCTGCACTTGCCTTATAGATGTGGGTTGAGGAAAAATGTTTATAGCCACGATTCTCTCTGAAGATGGTCGTATTCCATCTTTAGAGATATTGTGACTAAGGAAATTTAGCTAGGCTGCACCGAACACACACTTCGAGGGTTTTAGGATAATGCCGAAATCTGTAAGGCGTTGGAAGATGATGCGAAGGTATCTTACGTGTTCGGACTCTGACCAGCGTTGCACAGCCCATACGGCATTCTCATGAACTCAAAAAGTCCAAAAGGAGTTGTGATAGCTGTATTGTATACATCTTCCGTCACTACTGGTATCTGGTGGTAAGCTCGAATCAGGTCTATCTTTGAAAAAATAGTACAATTGCAATGATGTGTTCAGTGAAAAATTATAAATATGGGGAAGGGGATACCTGTCTGGTACTGTCACCTCGTTGAGTCTCCGATAGGTAGTCTCCGATAGTGCGCGTGAAAACGGGAGTCGTCCTACCGTTATGATTCTATGCACAACATCATGTTTAATCGGCAAGTCATATCTGGGTTCTTGTGTTAGGCTAGGGCATGATCGAAGTAGATCTCCGAATGGCTCGTTGAGCATGAACAGTCGAATTGTTGGTAATGGATCGTATACGTATATGGTATTAACTGATAACGACGTGTTCGAGTCAAGTAGTCGTTTATTCCCTAAGTCTACCACGATTCCAAACTTAGTCAAGAAATCAGCACCAATAATAGGCTTAGTTACTTACGCAATTATAAAAGGATGTTTGAATTCACGGCGGAAAAATAAATCGATGCCGAATAATCTTACAGCATAAGTTACTATAGGAGGACCATTTGCAGCGAAAACTTTACTGCCTGAGTCGCGTGTCATATATATTTTTGAAATAACTTACAGGAACAATTGAGACATCAGTTCCTGTATCGATCAGAAAACTAAAGTTAGTTTTGGCACATTTAATAAATAAGCGACGAGTATTATCAGAGCACCCTGTATTTTATAGAGCCATAATCAAAAAATCTGAGCTTTTATAAGGGAATTAGAAACGAGCAAAAAACGAAACTTTTCATTGTAAAACACACAAAACATAAGGGAAATCACTTTTTTTCCAAAGACAAATTTTTAAATGAAAACGTTATCAAATTCTTAATTATGATTTCTGAAATACTTTCATAAATGTTTGAATTTCAACATATATGAATGTCGTTTAAGTAAATCGTTTTCATTTTCTTGTAATAATTGATTTATTTAAACCAAAATACTAAAAAAAAATTCTTAACAACAGCATTCTGGTCAAAATGAAAAAGCTTACTACGATTCGTTTGGTCATTTAAGTCAATACACGTTACATAGATGGCAGTGATGGCCGTAAAAATTTGGAAAAATCGTACCAAAAATTACCACCTGGGGAAATTTCAAGTTCAAAAATTGTAGGAAAAGCAAAACAAATTCACAAAATATAGGAACGTGTGATAATTTTGCGATTAAATAATTTTTTTTCGTATTTTTCTGTAACCATTTTAGACATCTTACGTACACTAGTAAAACTAAAGATAAATTTAGCAGTATTATTTTAATTTGTCAGAGCCAACTTTGATGTATTTTTCAAAATGAAAGTTCGAAAAAATATATTTTAGAAATAATTTAATTTTAATATTTCTGCTATTAATATTTACTTAATACCAATATAGCCTTCTTGTATATTGTTCTTAAAGATATGTAGAACACTTTTATACAAACATTTTATAATATTTTTACTTTTTTCATTGAAAAACTTGAAGCTAAAAAACACCATTTTCACTATGGATTCCTATGGATATCAGTGATAAGTTATACCACTAAAAAAGCTTCTAAAATTACGTCATTAAGATTATGGCTCTATACTCTAGAAGGCTCTGGTATTATGTGTCCCATCATTTGTCGCGAGAACTTTGGGACTACTTAGTTTTCCGGCTTTTCGTTTCCATTATTATTATTATTATGGGACTGACCAACGAACTCACATGAACCTGCCGCACACTTTCTGGCCGCAGAACCAAACCGGTAATGGTAATAACAAAATTTTCGTCTGCCAGAGGAAGAACGGTTACGTGAATTTGAAGCTGATCTAGTGAGAGTAGTTCCGAGATCTTGATCGGTTTTGTTTAAAAACTTGACGAAGTTCGCTAATCGCTACCGCAAGGCTCCCTAAGGTTACTGTTCCGGTCGTGGGGGTTTCGTTTGGTTTAGAGACACTACAGACTCCCGATGACGACTTTGATGGGCTATGAAATTCCCAAATTTTATCGGCTAAGCAAGTTAATTTCTCGATCGTTTCGGATTCTTGCACTAGTACAATAGATCGTAATTGGTCTGGTAAACGTTTTAACCATAATGCTTTAATAGGGTCGTCAGTCACTGCAGTCGAAGAACCTGCCAACTGTTGCAACAGTAGCACCTATTAATTTTTCAAGGCGTTGGGTTTCCGATAGACTTAATCGTTTTATTACTTCTGCCTTAAGTGCTGCAAATTTCCCAGTTTCTGGCGGTTTTGTAAATATATCCGACACGGTCGCGATTATATCAACGGGTAGTGCAGCAACCGTTAGCAAATATTGCTGATTGTCCGATGTTATCCGTTTCGAGCTAAACACGGCTTCCGCTTGCACAAACCAAAGACCTGGCATTTCTTGCCAAAAGGGTGGAAATGGAACAGAAATTGATGAATCCACTCTGCGCGATTTTCCTTTAGTGTCTATATTTTCACTATCTGACATCGTTTAATTTTCACAACACTTTACTTTTAAATAGTTTCGTAGGTTATTAGCAAACCGAATTTGTCAACAAAAAAATATATGAGTGAAATTGACTATTAAAAACATTATGATTGGGAAAACAAATTATGAACAAAGGATCGAATAAAATATCAAATAGCAATTCAAGACCGAAAATATGTAGTAAAAGCAAAAGTAATTCTCACCATTTACAGTGCGTTGCTCCAACGTAGTGTTCGATCTCACCGATTTTGTATTTTACTGCTGTTAATAAATAAATAAATTTGTTTTACAAAAAAAAGAATAAATTATGGAAATTTAAATTATTTTTTACATATTAATTGATAGATCCTGGTTTGATTTTCACATATGTCTAAATATAATTATTAATCTACAAATGGGTGAAAAAAAAATTGGCGAAAAAACGAGTTTTCATTCAGAAAATGTAAATTTTACACCGGCTTTCATGGAATATGACAAAATTTACACCTCTTATAGAAAGCACTTTTAGAAAATAGTGGAAGCATTAGGGCTCTTATATATAAAGCGGGCTCTGATTTTTCTATTGGTTGATGATGATGATGTAAGAACTGGGTACTATATCAGAACCGTTAGTTGTCGTAAAATGGTACATAACACAATGATGTTGGATAAAATTTCAGTTTAAAGTTTTATCAAAATATTTAATTTTTTAGGGGATTTCGATTATGAATTACAATTCCACAAATAATACCATTATCTTTTAAACAACTTTTAAATTGGTTAAAAAATTTTAAAATAACCGATTAATAATTTAGTTATGATAAATAAATAAATTTTTTTTAAATTTATTTGATATTTTCACGTACAACAACCCCGAATCATTCGAAATAAAATACTCTTGACTTGCGACTGTATAATCAGACGTTTAATAAATCTAACCCACTTATTTTGCGATTGGGTGTGATAATAAATAAATGCACGCTTATATACAAGCAAATCTAATAATAATATATAATTTAATTATTAATTAATTGATTGATTTTCTATCGAATGGTATGAATACAGTTATTTTTAAAAACCCTTAACGATATGTTTATTTAAATCAACAAATCTATTTTGATCTACTAATTAAACTATATACAGATCTTTATACTTTTGTTGATTACAAATGAATGAAAATTGTAGGTCTTTCTCCGCAAAACATTTCGATAAGTGTATTGATTATTATTTATAAATCGGATCGTAAGCATCCAGGCACTGCCCCCTTGAATTTTATGTATTTTAATAAGCACAATTATTTATAAAATAAAAAACTTAATGCTTACTAATCAGAATAAACATACTATTTGAAATAAATGAATGAATTTATAGTTATAAATAGTATAGTTCGATTTTTCTGAAAGAATTGCAAGTACAAATTACAACTGTTCGAGGCCAATGTTCAATATGAGTTTATTGAATGGGGCAACACTCCTAGTTGGCGATAAATTATTCGGCTCTCAATTTGCTCTTCAGCGTAACAATTCTCCCATACAGAAGAAGAATCATTGCTACAACAAATTGTTGGGCCACTAAAAACTGACCAAGGGAATAGCAAAACATAAGCCACTAAATCACTAACTTTAATAAATTAAAAAAAATTTTAAATTTAAATGATGTATGCCCGATTTCACAAAAAATAGCCAATCTACAATTAAATAATATTTCCACTCTTTCTTCTTTTATGAAACTGCGTTTGTTTCATATTTAACTGGACAAAATTGGGCAGTCAAATATTTAGCTGTCGTATAAACAAAAAATATAAAACTAGCTACTTAGGATTGAGATTGTATTATACCAATGGTGAGATGTTCTAACCATCACTATTTTCGATGTTCGATATTGTTTATGTCTCCCTTTTTAAGAATAAAATTGTACACCATTTCGATTTTTGAATTATGCATACTTTATTGCGATCTCAGCATGCCCGAATAAAACATCATTCTGTTTCTACTTTCATTCATCACTTTTTATCATCCAAATTTTCGTTTGTGGCATTTTGTCTATGTGAAAAAATGAAACAGTATTTACATTTATTCTACAAGAATGAGATCGCAATAAAGAAAGCATAATTCAAAAATCGAAATGGTGTACAATTTTATTCTTAAAAAGGGAGACATGAACACTATCGAACATCGAAAATAGTGATGGTTAGAACATCTCACCACAGAGCTTTTATAAAACGTTTATATAAAAATCTTCTACATATCTTTAACAACAACAGACAAGAAGATCGTATTGGTATTAAATAACTATAAATTGCAGAAATATTAAAGTTAGCTCTTTCCAAAGTAAAATAATACTTGCTAAAGTTATCTTTAGTTTTACTAGTGTACTTCAGATGTCTAAGTTGTTTACAGAAAAATACGACAGTAAATTATTTAATCACAAAATTTTGACACGTTCATAATATTTTGTGAATTTGTTTTCCTTTTTTTTACAATTTTTGAACTTGAAATTTGTTCAGGTGGGTATTTTTGGTTCAATTTTACCAACTGTGTGCTGCCATCTATGTAATATATATTTACTTAATGACCACACGATTTGTAGTACGGTTTTGATTAAATTTGTCCAGAATGATGATGGATGTGAGTGATGGATTTTGACCATATCATTATAGTGAGGTTTATAAATACAAAAACTATTACTATAACATGAGTTATAGTTGTAGTAACGACTTTAAATTCAGGCCTTATACAGTTTAACAATAAACTTTTAATAGAAACTTTTAATGATGTTATATTTTGAAATAATTTTGCCTGTTTTAATACGTAGTTGACCACACTTCACGAAAACGAAAAAGCAAATACTCAAATAAAAATTAATTATATATTTCGGGGGACTGGTAACTCGACGTATTACTTGCAGGACGTTATAGAAGGTTTAAAATACAACAAATTGAGCAACCAAATGTTCTATCAAATAAAAAAAAAATCTTTTTCTTTTTTCTAGTAAAAATTAAGGAAACTAAAATGTTTAATTAGTGATCTTTGTAAAACTGTTTGGTATTTTTCAACTGTTAATTATTAACAAAAATCTGCGATGGTATTAGCTAAGATAAAAACTTAAATTTCAACCCATTCACGCAGTACATTTAACATTTAACATTTTTTTTTTTTTTTTAATAGGCTGTTAATATGAAGCATAGCAGAGTAGTCATCTCTTTGAAAGTCAATATGGTATTGAAGATTACTCTGTTCCGATGATATTTTATTGATTTAATATTGGACTCCCACAGCCACGAAAGTGTGGTGCAATTTTTAAATAAATCGAAAAGAAACTGTAATATGCGACTTTCTGCAACTGACAAATTGCCGTCGACTGTCTATTTATGCTTCAGCCGACATATCGGACACTAGCACAATATGAACCGCTATCGTAGTAAAGCAAATGAAAAGAGCGATACATCCCTTAGAGATAGGGCATTTCGTTCGTTCGTGCTTCGTCTTCGGTTAGATGGGGTCAGCATAATCCACTACGGTAACGATAAATGGACGGCTGACGATCAAGCTTTGTTTCGGCAAGTTTATCATTAATTGTGTGGTGATGCACACTGCGACCATTGATAATCGAGAACTTTTGCCTTAGTAAACTGGATAATAGAGAAGGGATGGATGTAGGTTAGCCAGATGACAAATACGCTCCTTTGCACTTCTTTCAACATAAAAGTATCAGCTTTACGTAATAACTCAATAAAGCACAGACAACGATGCGACGGACTAAACTTGAATACATACGCTAAAGTTTGTTTGACACTTTCAACCGATGGAAATTTTTCTAAAAGATCGGTGGGCACCGTGTAGATTGTTGGCCAATTAACTTCAGAAAGACTTAACCTTCCAGCTCCGTAAATCATAGTTTGAAGTCAGGCAGCGAACTTGGGTTGATGCCCCGCGATATGTAATCCGCCGGATTACCCCTTGAAAATACGTGCCCCATTGAGTGCGGGGCAGGATAGCCAGAATTTCAGACGTGCGGTTCCAACAAAAGTGTTCCATCTTTATGGTTTTAATTTTTTTTTTTTTTTAATTTTAATTTACAACCATAAAATTGTGAACCAACCTCCATCTCTCTCTCGAAAAGAAGCCCTCTCACAGCTGAAGTATGTATATAGCTGTCCACTGCATCTGCCCTCCTTGTTTCGCTAATCGAAATTCCGGAATAAACATTCACAGTTTTGTTCATCAGATGAAAGAATTGCAGCCGATGGAGGTTTCTCCAATTCTCAAAAATGCTGAAGAATACAAGCAACTTCGTCATTCATCACAACTGCCGAAAAATACCTTGCAGGTGGACCATCTCATTGTGGAGCCAGAAATAAACATACAAACCGAATAGAATGGGCTTGCGTATGACCATTAATTATAAGTTTCTCAGCATTGCCGTAGGATTGATTAGCAATATTTAGGGCAGTTTAGGCAATATAAATATTTTTAATTCGATGTAATCAGAGTTGAACCTTGGAGATATTTCGATATTGACTAGACCCTTTGTAGTAGCAGAGATAGAGCTAGCTAAACCATTTACAGTGGTCAAAGAACAGCTTCGAACAAGTCCAAGGAGTTGAACTAACTTACCGCTGATAAATGAGCATTGTGATTCAGCATCAAGCAATGATAACAGTGAAATACTCGGTTTAGTGTTCTTTTTATTCAAAATCTTGTTGTTCAAGTTCGCTGTCGCTGCTAAGACATTAATTTGTGGCGGTACATTTTGGATTGTGAAATCTTTTGTGTTGAATTAAATTGTTTTTCAAGCGAGTCGTGGTATTGATCAATAATCGCTGACGATGTCGATGGAGACTGATGAATGTGGTTGGGCCGGATCTGATGCGTCAATATGTAACATGGTGTGGTGCAACTGGTTGCACCTTTTAGACAGTTTTGGCACGCTAATATATCGGAAAAATCTTCGTCAGCTATCTCCTTCGACCATTCTTGCCTTGTTTCATCGTCCAGTTTTTGAAGCAGTATCTGAATTAGCCATGCTTTTCGATATTCTGCCTGCGTACCCACGGTTCGAACCCCGATCAGTAATTCATCTGTCTTATCTATCGCTTAGAGACTGGTTATCAAGCAGCTCGTCCGCTTAAAGCTGGAGAATGATCAAGAAAAACCGCAATGTAGGATTTATTTTTACCATTTTTACCATTAATATTACCATTATTTTTCCATAATGGCCGCTGCCACATTGACCATTGATTGTACCTTAAATAGACCTTAAACCAAAGAGTAAGGGCTTTTAATGATGATTTTACATGTGGGATATCGGGAGCTGTTCTTTTCCTAAAAAAAAAAGTATAAATTGAAAAAATCAAAACTAAAATGCCTTGAGCACAATCAAATCCCAGACCTTATTCGCTCTAGCCCAATACGTTACTTTACTAATAAACCACATCTAATCTAGGAAAATTTATTTAATTTTCAATATTATATTGTTCTATTGTTTCAAACAAAGCAAGCTATGAAGTTTATGACAGGAAAAAAAATTTACCGACAAATTCTCATGGCTTACTACATAATCTAACAGTCTTTAAATAATTTGTAGAAGTGTACATTTAGGCGTGATGAACGCTCGAACGAGGAAGACGAGTTTTTGTCTTCCTGCGTAAATTAAATTTTATTGTTATTTTCGATGTAAATTCAATGAAAAAAGTGTTTGTTAGGTGTTGTCTTGTGTGTGTCCGTGTTGAAATAAACAATAAATAAAAAGTGATCTTGTTTCAAGAATAAAAAGTGTGAAACGAAATATTCTCCAGTATACAAAAAATTAACTCTGTTGCAAATGGCGTAATATTGAAATAATAAAAAAAATACAGTCGAGAAAAAATATTTTTGTTTAAGTTCTTCTAAATTGTGCGGGACTGTGAAAAATTTGTGAAATGAATACAATTTAACAGGAAAATTGTTTGAAAAACGGTCGAATGAAGGAAAATGTGTCCATCCGGAACATTTGCCAGGTTTTTATGTCAAGGAAAATCAAATGTTCTATAAATTTTATGCTTTTTGATTAAATTGCTGGCTGTTTGCCTACGGACATCTCTTTCTCGAACGTATTTGTATTTGTTTATATATAAACGGGTGCGTGCATTATGATGTGCGAGGTAAAGAATGCAAGAGGGATATACGCAGGATATATGGTTGGTCTTTCTTTTAATCGTAGGTACGTAAACATCAAACATCATTTCTGTCATGACAGTGTCGCGATAGTAATATAAAATTTGTGAATATTTTGTACATATTGTAAAAATGTACATAAATTGTAAATTTTTATGGAAAAATCACATATTTTATTTTAATAATTTAATAATTAAATTAAAAGTGATTTAATTTAATTTAAAAATTAAACGTAAAACGATTTTAAATCGAATACGTCGTGTTGGATTTGGAAATTACCCTTATATGTACATATGATTGGATGATAGTGCGGGGTTGGAAAGTGTTTTGGTTTTATGCTTGTTTGGTTTTCGAATCGGACGTTTTCTGTAATAGTTTTTCATATTTCTATTGGAAATTGAGATATATGGTAAGTTTGTATGAAATGGTGAATTGGATTATGACTTAGTTATTTAACATGAGTTGAATCAGTACAAGATTTCCGGAAGTAGGACTTCTAGTTTGGTTTATAGGGTGTTGCTTGGAAACAACTGATTAATTTGATTTCAATTTTGAGAAATTTTTTTTATCTTGAATTTTAATATTTCTAGATGGGTTTCCGGAACATTCTTGGCTTACTGAGAGGTTGAATTGGGAATGGATCTGAATTAAATTTGTTAACCTATTAAACTACAGAATCTTTCAGGTTTTGAAGGTTTTAAATATTCAAATTTGAATTTTAAGTTGGCAGTTCTTAAGTTCGGTTATGGGGATGGGGGAATTTTTACTCGGTCAATCGAGACTTTAACCCTTCTGCCTTTAATTTCTATGTCGAATATTTTGGCGTCTCTTTTGATTACTTTAAAAGGACCTGTGTTCAGGGGTTCCAACGCCTTTCTGATTGCATCTGTTCTCAAAAACACATGGGTGGTGGAACTTAGATCTTTGGACACGAAAACGTTATTCGTTGCATGTCTTGAAGCTGGTATTGGTCGAATTTCGTCGAAATGATTTTTTAAATTCTTAACGAAATCATTTTGCGTAATTTTGTTATCGAGAGTTTGGTTTATGAATTGTCCCGGTATACGTAGTGATCCCCCATATACGAGTTCTGCTGGTGTGGCGTTGAGTTCCTCGCTGAATGACGTCCACAGCCCGAGCATAATCAATGGTAACATGTTGTCCCAGTCTGGTCGGTTATGACTCATGATGGCCGCTTTGATGGTGCGATGCCATCTTTCGATCATGCCGTTGCTTTTCGGGTTGTAACTCGTAGTGCGTCGGTGTTGAAACCCAGTAATTTAGCTAATTCTGAAAATAGTTGTGATTCGAATTGTGCTCCCCGGTCCCTGCAAATGTGACTGTGGCCGCAGTCATATCTGGCACCGAAACTGCCTCAGCCCATCGCGAAAATCGATCAATTAACGTCACGCAATAACGGTTGTTACCGGAAATTGGAAGTGGACCAATGATGTCAAGATGTATTTCAGCGAAACGTTGCGATGCAACTTTAAAAGTGCCGAGAGGTGATTTCGGGTGCCTTGAAATCTTGGATTTTTGACATGGTATACAATTTTGAGCCATAATTCTTGAATCTTTACCAATAGAAGGCCAAATGACATTTTTAGTTAAAAGTTTGACGGGGGCTTTAACACCTGGGTGTGACAAATTGTGAAAAGATTCAAAAACATACTTCCGAAATGTTGTTGGAATAAACGGTCTTGGTATACCAGTGGATGCGTCACAACATATAGTTTTGTTTGTGTTGACCGCTATGGGAATTTGCACCAATTGAAGATTTGTATTTAGGTTGTTACCTAGAAGTTCTCGTAGTTCATCGTCATTGGTTTGGGCATCTGCTATTTTTGCATAACCAATACTTTCATGGATCGAAATTTAATTAATGCGCGAGAGGGTATCTGCGACGACATTATTTATGCCGGAGATGTGTTGAATATCGGTAGTGAATTGACCGATTAGGTCTAGATGCCTGAATTAGCGCGGAGATGCTTTTTCCGGGTTTTGTTGGAATGCGTAAATCAAGGGTTTATGATCGGTGAACAAGGTGAACTCACGACCCTCCAACAAGTATTTGAAGTGCTTAATGCCAGAATAAGCTGCAAGCAGCTCTCTGTCATAGGCACTATACCATTGCTGCGTTTCGTTGAGACGTACCGAGAAGAAACTGAGTGGTTGCCAGACGCCGGAGACATACTGCTGGACCACAGCCCCAAGTGCAGCCCCACGCCCCAAGTGCATCGTAGCGTCGCAGAGTTTTTGTTTGCAGGTTTCGAAAGCCAGTCTGGATTCCTCTGTCCAATCAATTTTTGTTTTAGAGTTTTTTTTGTAGCCTTTCAGAAGATCGTTGAGGACCATCTAATCAGCTGCCGCGTGAGGAATAAATCTTCTGTAAAAATTGATTGTGCCGAGAAATCTTTTGATGCCGTCAATTGTTTCCGGGCATTTGAAATTTTTGATAATTTGGATGCGGTCTTGATTTGGAAGTATGCCTTGTCCAGTGACCCTATGCCCTAAAAATAGAATTTCCGTCTTTGCGAATACGCATTTGTCCGCGTTAATTATAAGTCCGTGTTCTGAAAATTTTTGAAAAATAATTTTGAGGTGTTCTAAATGTTCGTCCATTGATTTTGAGGCAACCAACACGTCATCCAGGTAAACAAAACAAAATGTTAGTCCTACAAGTACTGAGTGCATTAGTCGTTGAAATGTCTGTGCTGCGTTCCGTAGTCCAAATGTCATTTTAGTAAACTCGAAAAGTCCGAAAGGAGTAGCGATTGCTATTTTAGGTATGTCCGTCGGTTCAATGGAAATTTGGTGGTACGCCTGGACAAGGTCTAAGGTCGAAAAAATGATGCAGCCTTCCAGCTGAAACGAAAAGTCCTGAAGGTGTGGAATTGGATATCTGTCTGGAATTGTTCTGTTATTCAATGCTCTGTAATTACCGCAAGGTCTCCAGGTTCCGTTTTTCTTCATTACCAAATGCAACGGACTGGACCAGGCGCTACTACTGTGCCTACAAATTCCCTGAGCCATCATATGTTCGAATTCGTCTTTAGCTATGCGTAGTTTGTCGGGTGCTAAACGACGTGTTTTACATGATACCGGCTGTCCGCTTGTTTCCAAGCGATGGGTGACGGTGTGTTTAATAATTTTCGAACTGAGGCCCTTATTTGTAATTTCAGAGAATTTTGCCAGTAAATTTTGAATTTGGGGATGCAGTAGTGACTTGTCGAGATATGATAAGGTCTGATCTGGTTCATTCGAAATTGTACCTTTTGCGAACAAGGAGGTTACCGGATCTATAATCCTCTGTCCTTGTATATCAACCAGTAGACCTGAATGTTTAAAAAAATCCGCACCTATCATAGGGATTGACACGTCTGCTACCACGAATTCCCATCTAAATTCTCGCCGCAGTCCGATATCCAATTTTAATATTTCTGTGCCGAAAGCTTGCACCGGCGAACCATTCGCTGCGAATAATCTGCATGTCACTGCTGTTGGTGCGCCCTGCAAAAACTTCACTGGAATGACTGACACGTCGGCTCCCGTGTCGATTAAAAAATTAAATTTTGATCCCGCATCAAAAATGAGTAAACGGCTAGTAGTCTATCCATCAATGGCAGCCGTGGTTCTTTGATGTTATCTAAAAATCCGTTTTGTCTTCAATGTTACGCTCATTGTAAAATTTGCACCCCGCCACGCATTTCCGAGCGTTCGTGCCAAATTTAAAATGGTAGTAACATTGTTCGTACTTTGGGTTGATTTTCGCTCTCGACGACGACCGTGAGCGATTTCTGTTGTAGGTGGCTGGTGATTGTGAACTTGATCGAGAGCGTGATTTTTTGAATGCTTCGCACAGCTCTGCAATCATGCCCGTCAATCTCTCTAGTTGTTCTTCCATCCCTGATTTGTCTGGTATGGATTCGTTGCCTTTGGACGTCTTTGTTGTGTTGGATGCTGATGCCACGCTGGCTACTGCGTGGATATTGGACTGTGTCATTGTCTCCATTATGTTATCCGCACGAGCAGCCAACGTAACCAATGGCACGTCGTTCTCAAAAGTCGTTAGGATCATTTGTACTTGCGCCGGCAATCTCTTCAACCACAATTGTCGCAGTGCGTTTTCGTCAAATGCCCGCCCTGCGTTCAGCCTGAATTTGTTCAGTAGTTGCGATGGTCTTTGATCCCCTAGAGTTAATCCATGTAGTATATTATTTAATTTAGATCTTTCCGATTCGCCTAACACCCGAGTCACTTCCTCTTTGAAAGTGGTATACGGCACAGTGCCTTTGTCTCTCAATATGAGATCGGCGAATGCGTCGTGATGCCGTGCGACTAATGCGGCTAGAGCATGGGCATATTTTGTCTGTTTTGTTCTCAGGTTGGCCAATTGGAAAGACTCCTCGAGTATATTGAACCTCACTATTGGGTTTTGATTATACAAAGGCTGCGGCGCCTTGAAAGCCACTGCCGCGATGTTGTGTGTCTGCAGATTTATGTTTGGAGTAGTAGCACCATTTTGGCTGGAGCTAGCGGTTCCCGTACCGTTCTGACCCATCCTGGACGCTTGCCTTAACCGCTTTTGTTCGTCCACATATTCTTGTAATTGTTGTGTGGTCAATGTCACCGTTGTTCCTTGTTGACGATCATCTGGAGTCTCCGTTGACACGTGTGTACCGTCCGCATTGAAACTCATTTGTCAACACTCGAATTAGAGCTCTTAACCAAAATAATATATATATTCAGCTCTAAATGCTGAATTTGTGAAAATAGTTGTTAACAAACCGAAAAACTATATTCAGCCTTAAATTCTGAATCCGTGAGAATATTTGTTAACAAAAGCAAAAAAAAAACTTTTCGCGCAACGCAAAAATGTGATTAGGTTGAGCAAAAGAACACAATAGGCATGAAATAAAACGCAATATGCGATAATAATATATAAATTTTAATAATATTTAAATTTTTTCAACTCTTTAAAAATGTTGGAATTTAACTTACGGTTTCTTTCCCGGCCCACAGTACACACGATTCACGATTGGTTAGGATGTTGCTGCTGCTGAATAGTCCTCGGGTGGCATTTCGCCGATCTGTTGACTGTTTACTTGTTTTTCGCACACCAAATAAACTCAAGCTTACCACGGGTGGGGGCTGTACTGAGCTAATTTCACTATTATTTGCTTGTCGTATACTAACTTAACTGAGCGCTGGCCACTGGCGGGGGCTATGACCTCAGTTTAGTTTCTGCTGTGGTTTGGCGCTGTTGAGCTGCTTCCCGTTGTCTTTCTTCGTGCTGTATTTTATTGCTACTGGTTAGCACACTGTTGTTTCTTCCTGTGTTGTCCGGAATCGTTTGAACTGCACGTTCTGATGCCTTGCTAATGATTCTTGGCGCACTGAGCGTGCTACGGTGGATGTGTGGTCCTGCGGATCACGTCGGGGTCACCACTTTATAGCTATGTTTGTTGTTGTAACCATAAAAATATATTTAGATATTGCGTGATGTCCAGGAGTCTGTTGCCATACGTTTTCCGATCGTTAATTTAAAGATTGTGATATTCGTTGAAATTAATTTTATTTTATATAAATTTTTTTTATACAATTATTGCTGTTTAGATGTACATGTTTTTTATTTAATCAGCCGTTTGTCATCTTGTTCATGCAGATAATTGGGGTAATATGTACACGGCTGAGTCCTTCCTACTATTTTGGTTTTATCCTTGCGGTAGCTTTATTTTATCGGCTTCCGTCCTTCACAAGTTATAAGTTGTAACTAACTATATTTTTTCTGCCCAGACAAATGTTTTATTTTATATAATGCAATTTTGTCTTTTCGTGTGCACTGTGTTTAAGGAAAAAAAATAATTCGCGTCTCCACAATTTTTATTGAGCTTACTGATAATTCGCCAATAATAAGTTAGACCAAATCTACTACTTTTGTGTTCATTTGCTCAACCTACTGATTGACGTTTATCACAAATTCACACCTACACAACTTACATGCGTTATGGTAAATTCGCCACAGGTCCTCATCGCGAGGAATTTTGAAAACAAGCAATGTTGACATTTTCACTCAAAACAATGTCCATGGTGACGTTTGCTTGAATACACTAGTGATCGTCAGAAAAAAAAAATAAATAAATATTACAAAAATGATTTAACACTATGTTTCTATGTATGTCTGTCTATTTGTGACGTTTGCTGTTTTTCTATATAGTATAATCGAGCTATTTCAACTCAGATTTTGGCTCTGTCATTGACATGTTTATTATGAGGCCAGGTTTCATGCTCCTTAGATCATTCCTTGATGGCTCTCCTCGATGTTCCTCGATGTGTCAAAAATTGTCACAATTTTCAACTTTGTAGACGCCCGATTTATTTAAGTGACGTGACTTATGTTGCGCTGCTTCCTTAATTCAAGTTTTTGAGGGATATTTCACAAAGACAATGTATCATGCAGTCCTTTTTTGTTGTACAGGATGTAGTCTCCGTACCGCATTACGTCAAGAAACGGAAATTAATTGTTCTGTTTAATTCCCATCGTGTAAACTTAATTGTCTCCACTCGGCTATTAATTAATATCATTCCAGAATTACCAGCGCTTTGTCAATAGGGATGTTGGCAAACAACGCTGTTACGTTAAATGACGCCTGTACGTGACAAATAAAAGTGTGCGTAATTTACAATTATTAGTATTGTATATTGAATTGACGTAGCATTACTAGCGGAATGAATCCAGAATAACAGTCATCAACACATCGCTATTACAAATTTCTCTATCAATTCAAGATGAAAAGTTTTACGTGAATGAGCGGGAAACTTGGAGGATTTTATTTAAATGTGTGAATATTACTTTTCTGTTTTATTTGAGGCAGTTCAATGTGTGAATCTTGAAGATTTAGATAAATAAAAAACCAATAATATACTATAAAATCTGTATTACCATAATTTTAATTTAATTAAACGTTTTTTATTGGTTAGCGCCTTGTTTAACAAACTATCAATCTCGTAAATCAACGCTTAACCGCTGATGGATATCTTTAAAATAATAACGTCTAAGAGACATTAAAAGACAGATTACCTCCATTTATGAGTCAGCAATTATGATAATGAACAAAACCGCCGTCATTTTACAGACATATTTTGTACATAATCATCTAACAAAATTGATTGATTATATTCATAATAATCATTACGTATCGAATTGTATTCCATTTAATCGTCGATTACACTTTAAATTACTAACAACACTATAATATAAACCAAACAAACACATAATAAATAATGTATAATGCAATTAA
Source organism: Tipula vernalis (assembly GCA_958295665.1). NCBI lineage: Eukaryota > Metazoa > Arthropoda > Insecta > Diptera > Tipulidae > Tipula > Tipula vernalis. The sequence continues at coordinate 178,185,544 of OY282560.1, read as the reverse complement.
TTTACAAAAACAATAATTAGTGAATTCTTTATAACGACCAGTGTTAGACAGATCATTAACATTGACTGATTAAATTTTAAGAGTACGTCTATTCTTGGCTTCAAGATTGGCGTTTTTAAAAAACCATTTTTCCTCTGTTTAATTGATGGCCATATAAATATCAGTAATCGATATTCACACACATTTATTGATTAACTATCGATAACTTAAATCAGGCAACAAAAAATTGAAACCTGTTTCGTATAACTGGAAATAATTTATTTTAAGAATATTTATGCAAAACTAAAATCGAAAAACAACTTAAAAGTAAAAAACACTTTTGATTTCAAAATGATATTAAAAAAAAAAAAAAAACGCCACCAATTGATTACATTAAAAATACAACACCAACAATCGCAGCGATCTTATTTAATTCTGTTAATGTTAATACCGATAGAAGGTAAAGAAAAAACCCACTCAAACGAATTAAATACGGAGCTGTGCTAAGTGTTGTTGGCGGTTTTTTGTGTTCTCTTTAATTTTGATATTTTTTTTGTTGTTTTCTTTATTGTAATTTAAAATATATTCTATCACGTCAAATGTAAATATCCGTTTCTATTTATTCGCTTAAAAAATTAATTTAATCGTGGTGCCCAAGGACAACTAGGTAATATTATGTATCTGATATCCTGAAAAGAAAACCAAATGCAAATTTGTGAAAGTTAATGTACGACATATAACAAAATTCAGTATACGATTCAAAATAACAAAGTAAATTTTGTTATCAAAATTCTTATCGCAACTCTGCTGTTCGTACACCACAAGGTCATCGAATGAATCAATGTGAAGATAACGCGTATGCACACATAATATTGTATTAGGCAATAGTGATTAAATAGTTTGCTGCATATTGAATCATTGTCCTCATTATAGATTATATTCAATTCACGTTTAATTCATATTCAATCCAATTCAATTCATATTCAAATCATATCCAATTCATAATCAATACATATTCAATTAAATTCTTATTCAATTTATAATGAATTAAAATTCAATTCATTTCAATTCATGTTCAATTCATATTCGATTCAGAGATAATAAGCAATAGGGAAATTGTTTGCTGCACACATTACCCACATTACAGTTCAATTCATATTCGAGTGAAGTAGTGAATTAGTGAATTATTTCCGAAAACATTTCTAAATTTTAAAATCATTTTAGTGTATGTATTAGTAAACCAATCGATTAATGTTAATCAAAAATGTTTTTTAAACACTCAAATGGTAATTTGAATATAAATCAGAGGTAATAACCTATTGTTAAAATATTAAAACTATTAACTTCAGAACAGAATGTAAACCGTAGTCCATTCTTAACTCATACAAATATGTATTAGAGATGTTCTCTTAGAGAAGTATAAATTGAACGGCTAACCTTCAGTATTTGAATTTTCCAAACCAAAAAATTAAGACCGTCGCCCATTCTTATGACTTACGCAAATATTGGAGACATTCTCTTGGAGCTAAGAGGGTTAGATATGAAATAAGTCAACCTAAGTTTTAATTGAACGGCCAACGTTCAATATTTGAATTTTCTAAACCATCTTCGCTGCCTTATCCAGAAATAGAACTATAACAAAATGTAGACCATGGTCTATTCTAGACTTATGCAAATATTGGAGACATTCTCTTGGAGCTAAGAGGGTTAGATATGACGATGGACAATGCTCTACATTTTGCTCTTAATTTAATTTCCGAACAAGAAACCGAAAATGGTTTAGTGAAATGTTAGCCGTTTAATTATAACTTGGGGTGATTTTCGTCATAACTAACCCTCTCAGCTAAAACAAACTGTTTCCAGAACGGACCATGGTCTACATTTTATTCTAAGTTTTATTTCCGGACAAACTACCGTAGGTGGTTTAGTAATACAAACATTGAACATTAACCGTTGAATACAAACCTATATCGATCTATTACATTAGCTGCATTTCTTGGCGCTTAGTGATCCGGATCAGACCAAAATATAGATGTGAAGCAACAACAACATTTCATACTATATTTATCTTGGATCACAAATGGTGATCTAAAAATTAGTCCAGCTATTAAAATGTAGTTGAACAATAATTTTGTATAATGGAAAGAAGCGGCAAAGAATATGATGAATACAATATAAGTATGCAGATTCAAAACGAAACGAGACAGAAAATTTAAATTTGGTGTTGGTTTGGTTTACGCATTTTAGTGACGTTTCATGAGACATGATGTATGCGGAAGAAATGCGGCTGTTCTTGCCATTATTTGTAAAGCACCACCCGGGTTTACATTGAAATTCGAATAAAACGAAAATGGAAAAATCCATATGAACAATAGTTACCAATTACAATAATATATTTGTGAACAACTGTCAAATTTGGAGCTAGAGTCGTTTGATGTCAGCTATGATGATGTTATATCGACGTCTAAAGGTCGATTTATATTATCAGTTCCTTTCAGTTCCTACTCGTATCGTGTCAGACAAAGAAAACATTGTTACATATATTTTCTAAAGGAGTATTTATATTATCCTTTCCTATCCGTTCCTACTTGTACCGACACAGACACATATTGTTGAAAAGAATGTTTTGTCTGATATTTGAAGGCGAAAAAATACGAAAGAATAACGAAACAAACAAAAATTGTAAATTGCTAGTAAAACATTTTTGTATTTTTGTGTGTTATCTTTACTCTATACGTAATCAAAAGATACGAAGAAAATGCCTGAATTGAAAGGTACGGATAGTATAAATTGATGATGTCTGACACGATACGAGTAGGAACTGAAAGGAACTGATAATATAAATCGACCTTAAGTCGTTATTTTATCAGCAGATGGGAAAATTTGAAAGAAGTTCAAATCAATCAAATGATATAGAGATGAGAAAGTTAAGTTACAGCAACAAATGCTGAACGTCAATTCACACAAACGCGTTTACAGCGAAGTGATAAAAGAAATTGGGTGATTCTTATTCAGTTAATGGTCACAATGAGAAGTTAAGTCATCATAATGGTAACCTTGGGTTACATTAACGACTGGTAAAAACGATTCAAAATTGAATGATCTACCTCACAAACACATAAAATGTGATCACCAGTTTAACTTGCCACAAATACCATTACAACTTTTAATGGAAATAAAAAGAATTGATGAAAGTTTCGCGATAATGACGGAATAGATGATTATGGATTATCAAAACTTAAAAGTATGGAAAACACTAATGTGGAAATACAAGAATGACTGGGAAATGATTAAGGAACAGATGCAATCAATTTTCAATTTAAAACCAGCCAAGTTTAAATCAGCTATTGAGTTACAAGAACAAATAGATAATTCACAGAGATTTATGTTCAGCCATTAAATCGGTTGGGAGAAAAAAAAAGGATTCTGAAAATATGGGCTAGAAAAATCGCATTTTTTATATTTCCCAACCCAAGTACTGCAATTACAATTTCTAAATCGTTAAATAATTTTAAAGTAAACAATAGTTTCACTACCTTTTACCTTTCCATAATGCCTAAGTGTTTGAAAATCGGATAAAAAATAATTGATTTTAGAAAAAACTTCTTTATCGTATTTCACAAGAAACAGGCCTGCCCTGTATAGATACTATACGTATTCCATCAAGATTGTCGGCATCGAATAAAGTTTAACACTAGTCCAGGAAAAATCTACCAGTTTTTTTAATTTGGTAACGGATTTTACTTCACCGCATTTTCCAGTATTTTCCGAACCTAACCTAGTATAAAATCAAGTATTTAGTACAATTTGTATTTCGAAACATTGTATCCTGCGAATTCGGGCGCTAGTACCTTTTGGTACTGATTGACGGTGCCATGGGTTATTTTTAATGAATAATATTAAATAAAACAATTCGATGGATTATATTTTTATGTATTTATTTCAGATATAATAATCACACCTCTACTATTCCTTTTAGATAACCGGAAACTTTATCCGTCCATCACTAGCAAGGTTTTTACTACGACTATATTATTAATACTTCATGTAAAATGAAGTTACATACGATTATATTGTATGTACCCAACAAGCATAAATATCGTCACTACAATAATTTAAGAAACTAATTCTGTTCTGTTTTATATATTTTTATTATAAATTTATATTTTTTCTTTCGTGGAATTTTTTCCCCGGACTTAACTTTTTCCACTGTTGTCTTGGAAATTATTAACGCATTTGCCAGATATGCATAATAATTTTGTAAAGCCCAGAATGACGCTTTCCAATGATAATTTTGATACGGCGATGCCAAGCCTCCACATTATTTTGAGTTTTCGGTAAATTATTTTCAATGGCATCAGCAACTGTCCAAAAGCGAGGGGAGAATTGAGGGTTGGTGCAATTAGAGCCAACGACATAATTTTTTTTAAACCAATTACTAACAATTTTTAAATCGGGATCATTAAAACTTTTATGCAGTGCGTTGAAGTAGTCTTCAATTTGGCCTGCTGGCACAAATGCCAAACTTTTTAACATTTTAATTTGTTGACTAAAACTGCACGAATTACCATATTTCTTCACAAATCCATTTGCTTGGACTTGTCGCAAAATGAAACAAACATCCGCTGAACAAAGCTGAAAAACTAAAATATTCTTTTGCCGTTATTGTGATTGTTTTTTCAAAACCTGTTATTATGTGAGAAGGATTAAGGTTTATTCCCCAATCACAAGCAACACGACATAGCTCCAAAAAGAGTTGATTGTAAACTTTCTTTGATTTTTTCGTCATTAGACAAAACAAAAGTGGTATAATTTCACCCTCTACAGCTCCGTGAATCGTGAACAATGGCTTAAAAATGGATGGAACGACATAAAATGTCCCACCCATCAACCAGCATTTCGATTCCTCTAATAATTTTAGACTGGAACGTGTTCCCATTAAAATTATTTGTTCGTTTTCAAATTCTTTTTCGCTTAATATAAACAATTCGCCTTCTAAATAAATTAAATGATCTGGAATCTTGATTTCTTGAAGACTTTTTGGTTTTTTTTGATGAGAAGCCCTCACTCTCGTTATTTTGACTTTTTGTGCTGCTTTGCTCGGCAGAAAAACTCTGCAACGGTATTTGTATGTACAATGCTGTTAGTAATTATTTGCGAAGGTGGAATTTGTAGGTCATTTTGTGCCATTTTTTTAACAAAATTATTCGGTGTAATTATTGTTTTTTCTTGGGCTGAGGGTGAATGACTGTGGCTACAAGGACCTTTCACGACAATATGTAGTGTGTCTTCTATTTTAGTAATTACTCTACCTCTAGAACAAGCCCAATTGTACGTGTCTTTTGTTTTTCTGTCCAATAAATACGAATATCCATCGATGATCAATTAATTTATCTTTCCCTTTATTGGACTTAACAATTGAAATATTCATTTAGATGCGGTAATGTAGTCCGAATATCCTCAGAAACACTAATTAAAATTGAAACATAATACTGAATGTATAAACATAAATAAACAACGAGCTTTTTTAGTTATTAAAGTAGTACTTACCTTGATATGAAAGTTTACTAGATAGGTGCCAATGTTAGATAATACTAATAATGATAATGCATGTGCATTAATTAACAAATGTAAGAAACAAATGCATATATTATATTGCAGTTACAATTATACAATTTGTGATACAACGCTAACTGCGATGGATTACTCACATGAAGTTTACAACAATTAATTATGTTTGATTGTTTGATACAGTACTTACGTTTTTCAATCTCTGTGGGGATTCACAATCCCGTTTTATATCATCATACAAAGGCTTAGGTAAGATTAAAAATCGCGCGATTTTGAATCTAACCTAAGCCTTTGTATGATAGTTAAAAACGGGATTGTGAAATACGGGATTTTGAAATACGGGATTTTGTAATACGGTATTATGTTTGTGGGATTTTATAAAGGGTATTATGTGATACGGGCAACTGTACCCAACCCCTTATAACCTCTTCGAAAAACCGCGATTTTGATCAATTGTGGATATTCTCTGGCCGATTCTGGCTAAAGTGTAATATGCATAAACGTAAGTCTTGACCAGAATACTAACTAAACATTGTTTTAATTCGAATGTTAATAAAATGTGGGATTTCTGGAAACCGGCCATAAACCAAGATTTTGATAAATTGTGGATGTTCTATGGCCGATTATGGCCAATATAAACTATTTTCAAGATATGTTTAGTAATGCACAATTTTGCGCAATCTTAATACTCCGAAAATATGTTTTGTTAGGAGAATGGAATATATGGGATTTCCTGTTTCCTAAAGTACGTTATGCACAAATTTTCTAATTACAGGCACAAAATTGCAAACATTGCAATTGAATTGCATCACAATGGTGCGAAATACATATATATAGAAAACTTCAGTTTTCTAAAATGGGATTTATAGCGTGATGCACACATATACCTGGGTACTCGAGTTTTTCACTCCCTTTGAACCACCGCCGCGCCGATTAAAACTACTTTGGTCCGATTTTGTCCAGAGTATTTTCTCTGGCATTAGAAGGAACAAATGTTCGTCTTGAGAGTGAACGAATTGCCAATATAAAAGTTCACTGTACAGCTAAGGGATATGAAACAATCTTTCCAAACAGATACCCTCTTTGGTTTCATGCTTGTGTCGTGCAAGTGTTTAAAATATTCAATTTTTGATGTCAGCGGTGCTGTTTTGAAATTTAATGTGGCGGCTAGAAAAATGTTCATACCAAATTCATTGGAACCTGATGTTTTTGGTATGGGGGAAGTCACTGACTATATGGGAAAAAACCAACGATTTAATTAACTATAGTTTCAGTGCAGTCACACTCAAGGTGTACAAGAAGAAGAAGGCGGACAAACCGGAGGCTCCGAAGTCAGCTTCATACACTACCACTATGCTTCATAGCTGACCACGGACACGTAGATGTGATCATCCATGGAGTCTTTAAAAGCGCTCTCAGAGGAATTCTCATTACGGGACAACTCTGATGTTACTGTGGTGGAGAAGAGCCTGTAGAGATAATATTGACATTTCTACAAGTCAGCCTTCACCACTTTAAGGGTGCATCAGCTGCTATCATTTTAAAAATTGGGAAAGGATGTACAAAAGTCGTATTAATCCAGAAACCTTAGGTCACTGAAGACCGGGTACTTGGGCTCAAGATTCCCTATTATAGATTAATGCAGGCGATAAAAGAAGGTAGGGCTCGGTCGTGTATTCCATTAAAAATAATATTAGTTGTTTTCTGCTATCAAATTTCAGCAATGGAGATGTAGCAGCAGTCAGCATTGAGGTCGATAAACGAAACCTCTGGCTAATATCAGCTTACCTAACTTACGATAAAGTGAATATTCCACCAGTCATTTTAGGTAAGCTAATTTTGGAGGCTCAAAAGAAACTTCGCTTCATCTGTAAAAGTCAATCTGACCCCTATTAAAGTGGGAGGATCGATATGAGGAAGTTTATATTTTCTAAAGAAGATAACAAATTCGGTTTTGTCTGGGTTCACATTCAACCCACAGCCATTGGTCCTTATTGAAAGAATGCCCAGGGCATTTTGCACAAGCTCACTAAGGGTGCTTGGAATATTTGCCACGGACACCAATAGCAACATCATCCGCATTAGCAACCACCTTAAAGCCACCGTCCTCCAATCTTAGCAATAGGTCATTTATTACCAGGTTCAAAATTACCAGGTTCAACTGCGGCGTACTTCTTGCAAAACTTCTGGCTGAGGATTCCCCCAAACTGGAATTTATGATTGTGCCTCATAGCATTTGATTTATCCAGTCCAAGAGTGCTTCATCCACTCCCAGTTTTGAAAGTGCCCGAGTTATAGCCCCTGGAAGCACGAGGTTACCATTGCGAAGTCTCTATTCTCGAAAGATTTCTCAATTAAATATATAGGAGAATGAAGGGCAGTCTCTACAGATATGCCCTTGCAATAGGCGTGTTGAGAATTAGACAGCTTTTCCGGTACAATTGTGTCTCCAATATGAGCTTCTATTTGTCTTTCCAGTGTTTTAAAAAGGAAGGAAGACAAGCTAATCGGTCTAAGAGATTGCAGTGTGAACGTTTTCCCGTCTTAGGTATAAACACAACCTTCACTTCCGTCCCTTTGTTAGGAATTTGACATAGTTCTAGGCTGTCTTTGAAAATTACCTTTAATCAGGAAATTTGTTGGATATCCGCAGGGATAATATCATCGAGTCCAGGCGACTTACACTGTAGTTCACTTGAATAGGAACGACAGTTTGGCAAGTAGCAGTAAATATTAAAGGAAAAAACAAATTTATTTTTTCATGATTAATTTTGCTTTCTTGTTTTTTCTAAGAAAATGGTAAATTTGAACGTTCACTTGAATAATAACGATTAACTAATCTTAATAAAAAGTTATTTTGTTGACTATAAATACAATTGAGTTCGATTTATTATTAAAAATTAATTTAGTTTACATGGTTTTAGTAATGCGTACTACTTCCCTTATTAAAAATTACTTCATACAACCTGCTGGAGATGGAGTCATACAAAGATTTTAAATAATCTAAAGAAATCTCCTTCCAGGCTTCATTTATCGCCTTAATAAGGCTTTCTTTGCTATCAAATTGTCGACCACCTTCGTAAACTTTCTGAGACAGTCAACCCCACACGTTTTCCATGATATTAAGATCGGGAGAATACGGTGGCCATGGCAATAGTTCTACGTTTTGCTGCGATATCCATGTTTTAATTATATTAGCCGTATGGATAGTGTAACACATTTCCTATTTAAAGGCCGCCAATTTATTACGTGTGTGACGCCTATTTGTGAAAAAAACAGTGTGAGACGCCAAGGGGCTCGGTATAAGGCGTTGCCTTCGTTGTGCGCCAATTATTTTATAGGTTAACCCACCAAAATTTAATAATTATACTAATTACTATTATTTATATAATCAATAATTTATTTATTACTTTATTACTTTACTATAAATCAAACTAAATTGTTGTTTTACTTTTATTTTATTTTAATTTTATCACCGCGTGACTTTCTTCTTCGATGGACGCTACGCTTTTTTTTTTTTTCTTTTTTTTTTCGTTTTTGTCTACATTTCTTTTCCATATAATTTGTAAGTTTATTTAATTAGGTTTTTCTTACTCATAATAGATGGCACCACGGGTGAGTAATTTTTATGTGTATAGGGTGTTACAATAGGGGCATTATCTTGCTGATATATCCATGGCAATGGTCCAAAAGTATCATTGAATCTAGGAAATGCATCTTCAAGGATGCCCTTGTAAGTTGCTGTGATCATTTTTCCGGTTGGAAATGAAAAATCTCCCGGACCATAAAATGATAACGCCTCCTTCCCGGCTATGGTGTTCTGTTAAGAACTTTCCCTCTTTTCGAAGGTCATGAAAATAATAATTAAACCCATCGGGGCCATCGAGGTTAAATTTCTTCTCATCAGAAAAAACGACACGTTTCCATTTTTCAGCCCATGTCATATGTTGTCTCCAGAAATCCAACCTTTTCTGTTTTCTCTCCTGATTTAGAGGTGGTTTCTTTTGAAGCTTTCTTCGAATAAGGTGATCTGATTTTTTAATCACTCTCCATACTGTTATTCGGCTAACCTCCACACCAACTTTTGCTTTAATTTTTGCACAAGATAGTGCACAATTGGATGCTGTCCTTAGTATAGCCCGCTTATCGGCTGCAGATGTGGCCTCAACAATTCGGCCTTTCTTGTTTGAGCCATATTTACTTGGATTTTTTGTAAAATTGAAAATTACAGTCTTACTTCTTCCTATTTTATCTGCAATTGCTTGCAGAGAATAATTTTTGCTGTATAGTACTTTAATTTGGGCTATTTCTTCCTTACTAAGTTTTTTCCTCGACCCATATTTTTATTTTTTTATGTTAAATTGGTAACGTTTTATAAAAAACTAATTTAAGTTAAGTTTAAGTTGCTAACACTTCAAATTTACTGATAATTATGGTCGTTTCTATTCAAGTGAAACAAACAAAAATCTCACTTTTTAAGAAAAAACAGAATAAAATAAAATTCTTCTGGCCTACTAATTTCTTTTTATTTAAAAATTTTGTCATTTTGAACAAGTGCTATTCCTGTAAAAGACAATCTTGAAAAAGTTGGATCGATTTTGAAATATTCCAAAAAAACTGTCGTTCCTATTCAAGTGAACTGCAATGTATGTGGTTTAAAACTATTTATCGCCCACATGATCTTTTTTCTGCTAATAACTTTGCCTACAAAACTACTAGTCCTATTACTACGTTTACCTAGAATGACTGGTGGAATACTCACTTCATCGTAAGCTAGGTAAGCTGATATTAGCCAGAGATTCCGTTTATCGACCTCAATGCTGACTGCTGCTACATCTTCATTGCTGAAATTTGATAGTAGAAAACAACTAATATTATTTTAATGGAATAAACGACCGAACCCTACCTTATTTTATCGCGTGCATTAATCTATAATAGGGAATCTTGAGCCCAAGTTCCCGGTCTTCAGTGACCCAGGGTTCCTGGATTAAGACGACTTCTGTACATCCCCAATTTTTAAAATGAGAGCAGCTGAGGCACCCTTAGAGTGGTGAAGGCTGAATTGTAGAAATGCCAATATTATCTCTACTGCCTCTTCTCCACCACAGTAACATCAGAGTTCTCCCGTGATGAGAAGTCCTCTGAGAGCCTTTTTAAAGGCTCTATAGATGTTGACATCTACGTGTCCGTGGTCAGCTATCAAGCTTAGTGGTAGTGTATATGAAGCTGACTTCGGAGCCTCCGGCTTGTCCGCCTCCTCCTTGTACACCTTTAGTGTGACTGCACTGAAACTATAGTTAATTAAATCGTTGGTTTTCTCCCGTGCAGTCAGTGACTCTCTGTTTAAAATAATAACCGTTAAGCATATAGTAATAGTCCGATATAGACCGTTAAGCATTTATTTTGTTGAACAACAATTGTTTAAACAATTATTACACTAGTTTCGTAATCCCCCATCCCAAACACATCAGGTTCCAATGAATTTGGTATGAACATTTTTCTAGCCGCCACATTAAATTTCAAAACAGCACCGCTGGCACGAAAAACTGAAAATTGTAAGCACTTGCACGTCTCTTAAGCATGAAACCAAAGAGGGTATCTGGTTGTTTCATATACCTTAGCTGCACAGTGAACTTTTATATTGGCAATTTTGAATTCGTTCACTCTCAAGGCGGACATTTGTTCCTTCTAATGTCAGAGAAAAATACTCTGGTCAAAATCGGACCAAAGTAGTTTTAATCGGCGCGGTGGTGGTTCAAAGCGAATGGACAACTCGAGTACTCAGTTATACGTGTACATCACGCCAGAAATCCCATTTTAGAAACCCCAAGTTTTCTATATATATATATATGTATTTCACACCATTGTGATGCAATTTTGTGCCTGTAATTAGAAAATTTGTGCATAAGGTACTTTAGGAAACAGGAAATCCCATATATTCCATTCTCCTAACAAAACATATTTTTATGTGTATTACGATTGCGCAAAATTGTGCATTACTAAACTTATCTTGAAAATAATTTATATGGGCCATAACTGGCCATATTACATCCACAATTTATCAAAATCTCGGTTTATGGCCGGTTTCCAGAAATCCCACATTTTATTAATATTCGAATTAAAGTATAGTTAGTATTCTGGTCAAGACTTACGTTTATGTATATTACACTTTAGCCAGGCGGCTAGAGAACAACCACAATTGATCAAAATCGCGGTTTTTCGAAGATGTTTAATGGGCGATTTCTAGAAATCCAACCTTTCATTAACATTTGACTTAAAACGCAGTATATGTGTAGTTAATATTCTTCTTGAATGTGAACCCAGACAAAACCGAATTGGTTCTCTTCTCTAGGAAATATAAACTTCCCCATATCGATCCTCCCATTTTAGTAGGGGTCAGCTTGACTTTTACAGATGAAGCAAAGTTTCTGAGTCTCGTTTTGGATAGCAAATTAAATTGGAAACCTAATAATCGGGAAAGGGTAAAGAAATGTTTAACCTCTCCTTCTGTCTCCCCGACTACTAGCATTTTTCAAGCTGAAGCAACTGCGACAAAGCAAGTCTTGAACTCGTTGACGTACAATGTAATATCGAATTGTGATATTTGCATATATACGGACAGTTAGGCTGCCATTAAAGCGTTTCAATCACACCTACTCATGTCGAAAGTAATTCAGAACTGTCTCTCATCTCTTAATGAGATGACAGATCAGTTGAACATCCATATCATATGGATGCCAGGACATTTCATTAGTACGGGGAATATTAAAGCCGGTGAACTGGCTCGAATTGATACAACGAATCAGTGTTCAGTAAGCAGAAAGGGTATTGAAATGCGTCTTGCGATATGCCAACTGCTGCTTCAGGAAGAAGCTAGTAAGTTGATGAACGACAAATCGTCAATGAGCACCTCAACATACTATAGTTTCTAGGGGCACCTCTCTTCAATGACCTGATGGACCTTAGCAGGATGGACGTCAGGAGTATCCAGTGTTTCGTTAGCCGCTCAAAATGGTTTCAATGAGTTGGAGGATAAATAATTAAATGTTGGTATGGCTACGAACCTTTTTGTATATATGCCTGGTCCTAGGGGACCACCACCTAAACCTAACCTAACATAACAGTCTATTCAACAAATAAAGAGAATCGTTTCAAAGGTATGAAAAATTGTCTAGCCGCCATTTTGTGACCGCCATATTGTATTTCAAAAAGAGCTTACCGGCTTCAAAAACTAGACAAAAAACTCTAAATGTTAAGCACTGCACAACTCTTAAAAGTGCGAAACTACTCTGCGAGGATATTGGGTGTTAATGTTTATAAATAATCACAACTATTATGATTGAAAAGACGATCGACAATCGGCACGACTCTGTATTGCATTTCCGTTTTTTCATTTGATGATAAAAAAAGAAAAAACAACACTAAATCGTGCCGATTGTCAATCGACTCGACCATCATTGTAGGCGTACATAATTTATTTCTAGTTTGAACTTCTTTTTTTGAATTTCATGAAAACTAAAACCGATGCTTCAATTTGTCATTGTATTTTTTGTAACATTTTGAAAAAGTCACTCACAACTCACAAAGAAAATCTCATTTGTCGTTTGTCACTATTGATCAGAATTTATGACCTGGTAGCCTAATTCGTCGAGAAGTGTCGAAATCAGCAACCACATTTTTCCGCGATTACAAAACTTACCCAATATAACTTCGTTATAGCGTAAAAGTAAAAAACCGATATACAATGCAATAATTTAAATCAAAATGGTGTATGTGTTTTGTAATGTTTTACTAAAGGAATTAGGGTAAAATTTGAAAATTCACAAATACTCAGTTTAACCGAAATTATTACAGTTAACAAGTCGTAATTTTAATTTGCCAAATTATAACAACAATTGCAGTATCCAATTCCTTAATAAAAATTCGTCGAATTCCTGCTAAATTTATGGAATGCAAATTCAATTCCATTTTGAAGTGGTTGAGTGATAACTGGTTTTTTTTGTATTTTCTCTATTGGTTTGGTATTTATAAATTTAAAAAAAAATATTTATTACATAAGCTAGACGTAAATAAACCCGCATGTCAATATCTTGTTCGCGAAACAAATAAACTTCACAATGCTACCACACTGTAAAACCCATATTCAATTCTTATTTAATTCATATTCAATTGATTTACTATAAAGCCCAATACATTATTTATGAAACTCAAACAATTTACTAATATTTGTGCGATGTCCTTGGCCTGTATAATAGCTCCAATTGGACAATTTATCCAGTTCAAGGGAATCACAAAACATATAGCGAATATTTTAAGTGGATTATTTGATTTTAAATCAACTCTCCAATAAATTGAATTAGATAATAGATATTTGGTTTGAAGACGCGCGTAATTAACGCAAGCATCATATAAAATTTTTAAACATGAATTCTACTTTATGGTTCTATGAAATCCATCAATAAATTAATTGGTTCCAAGAAATTGTGATATAAATATATTTAACATTAATCAAGTAATCAGATGATCAGCGTACCATACAGTATTCATGTATCTAATTTACGTCAATGTTTATTGATTCAATATTCCATGAATTCATATCGAATATAAGCTGTAATTACAATAATACTTTAGTACTATACCACAGTGACAGTTATATTTTTCATATCACTACAAAACAACAATGGAAAGGATCCGACCCAAAATGCTTTTATTTTGTATTTTTATCCGGAATCATAACTCGCACCGTTTCTAACTATATAGTATTTGCACAAAAATCAGAACTAGACTCATGTAAAATTAACATATTGTACGTAATAAAACCTGTACCACCATCCAACCTTTCCAAAAACAACAAAAATCCATCTTAATGCTCGAATCAAGTTGTAAACAAAAACAAAACAAAAAAAAAATCGCTTAAATATTTTTCAAGGTTAAGAAGTTGAGGTTTTTGTTGTTTATTTATATATAATACACTAACTTTGCGCGATGTTAAATCGCGCTTATTGTGGAATTTTTGTTGTTGTGTTTTTTTTACTTTTTCAGAATAAATTTTGTAATATACCATAAAACTAAGAAGAAAAAAAAATTGAAAGTTTAAGACTTGAAATTGGATTTTTTTTTTTTTTAAATGTATTTCTAGATTGGTTATTGAATTTGAAAGGAGTTTTGTGTGCTTTATACAGTTTACAGCGCTTAAAATGTATTTAGTGGTTATTGCCTATATGAATTCATGTGAAGTTACTAACTGAATTTAAAAATATGTTTTAAGCGATAATCTTTGCCAGTAATCTGCTATATAATTGTTCCACACTTACATACATCCACTTACATAATCATACTCAGAACAACGAGTAACACGCTCTTCCCAGAATATAACGAAATCAGTACATAGAATCTGAATTCATTCATATTAGTCTAATACGTCATAAAACAGTGGTTGTCGTAAATCTATTTAGTTAACTGGGCGATAGAAAACAAAATTTCCCAAAAATTGTACATTAAAATATTTTCGGTTCTGGGGCCCTCTTCTCGAATTCCACATCTATTTTCCACATGTGGACATCTGTCAAAATTCATAAAAACGTTCGGAAATTGTAATTCGTGTATTCTTGAATTCGCTACTAATGCAATTTTTGCGGTACTAATGGAAAATTGCCGAATGGGTATAAGCAGGTGAAAAAAATTCCCCATATACGAAAATGTCAATAATTACTAGATTTTAGATTTACTTTTTGTAAATAAAAATTTCACAAAATTTTTATTTTGTGAATCAAAAAACATTTCGAAATTTTTATATCAAAATTCTTAATAAAAAAAAGATTTCTTAAAAAACAGACTGTCATACAGTCAAAAAAGCTACTTTGGTAAATTTACAAAATTGCATTGCATAAAATAAAACAATAGTATATTATTCAACAAGCATATAATGGTAGCTGTTATTCACGAAGATGAAGTTTACCGACACGAGCCGATAGGCGAGTGTCGTAAATCATCTGAGTGAATAACAGCCATTATATGCGAGTAGAATACGATACTTTGTCCACGACCGATAAAAAATTGTGTTTTATTATCAAATCCTTTAAATAAACCTAAAATAACTTCCGTCGACCTTCTGACGTCTCAATTTAATAATAATGAAAATGGCAAGAGACTACTAGATAAAATTTCCAAAAATGAAATTTTTATTTGGTAATAGTGAATAATGAAAGAAACGACTACTAGATAAACTAGCAGTGAATAATGTATATACTATAATTATGATTGAAGAAACAAACGTATAATGAGTATTTTATACGTTAGTCGTGGACAATAGTTATTTGTGTATCAAGAGCGCAAAGTGCCAGTTTGTCACGCGAGAAAGGAAATTGCTGGCCGACGGGACGGAGGCCAGCAACCTTTCGAGCGTGACAAACAACTTTGCGGACGTGTTTCACACTTTATTTTTCCTACAATCATTTTAAAAAATATAATAAAAAGATAATTTTGTAGTAAAATTTACTATACTGACAATACGATTTTATTTTAGGACCGACATTTTGTTCAATCGAGTAGTCAAAGATTTTTTTTATTTTTCATAAAGAAAAACAAAAATTTGGTTTGATGTTTTATACAAACATTAGTCTTTCTTAAAAATTGACAATTTATTTTTTGCAACAAAAAACTAAAAAAAATGGATTTAAGTGACAGCGATCTCTCAAATACACCGCCGGAAAACATTCATTCTATTTTATCACCAGAACTCAATCAACGCGGCATCAACATACAAAACTGCACCAATTGTACCATTAATGTAAATTTCAATAATAATCAATAAAAATAATTACATCATAATTATGTGAAATTTCGCTTTTCAATACTCTTCTTTTACTCTTACTCTTCTTTTCATATGTTCAAATTTAGCGTGCGGTTTCAAGTTTTGTCACACGTTTCTAAGAGAAACGTGTGACAAAGTAATTTGTTTATTAACTGTCAAAAAACAGACACTTTGGGCTTTGAAAACAGAGAAAAAAAGCCTGCTTTTCACGGCGATTGTAGGAAAATAAAATTGTTGTTCTTGCTTAGGATAATTCTAAATAGGCCAGTAAATATTTTTTTTTGTTTTTTATTTAAAATAAATTTTATTTATTTATTTTATGTAATTACAATCTAGTCTCCTGCACTAATGAGCAATTTGTTTCTGACTTAATTTACTAACTTAAATTAATCTATGGCTTCTTCCCATTGGCGTTCCATAGTGTTTGGTAAATTGAAGTAAACCACATCTTTGTAGTGGATTTTAGATCAGCATAATGCTGCTTAAACTGACAATCACACCAGCTCAAAAGGTTTGGTTCTTTTAAGTCTGCGTACTAAATTCGTGATGCTTAGGAGCTGAGTTGCCTCAATGTTCACATGTTGGCGGAGCCTTTCTTCATGTCTCCATGCTTTTTCCTGGATTTCATTTAAGATGCGGTTCATTTTAAGGTCCCTATGAAGGTCATGTTCCTGACATACCAAGGTGCATCAACGATGTTCCTTAATACCATATTCTGAAATTTTTGGATGATATTTACGTTGCTCTGTTTGGTACAACCCCAAAGCTGAATACCATAAGTCCAAATCGGTTTCAATATTTGCTTATAAAGTAGAAGCTTGTTGTATGTTGATAAAGAAGAGTTTCTTCCCATCAGCCAATACATTTTTCTGTATTTAAGTCTTAATTCTTCACTTTTCTTCTTGATGTATGCTTTCCATCGTAGTTTAGTATCCAGGGTCATGCCGAGATACTTAGCTGTGTTCGCATGCGGTATTATTTCCCGATTTATGGTAATCGGAATATGTTCGATTCGTCTGTTTTTAAAGTTGATGTGAACTGATTTAGCTTCATTTAATTTTATTCTCCATCTTTTTGTCCCTTTATATATTTGAGTTTTAGCTGATTGTAACTTCTGTGTTGATTCTTCGTTGCTTTTTCCAACAGCTAAGATCGCCGTATCATCTGCAAAAGTTGCCACTGTGTTGTTTTCTAATGTAGGAAGATCATAAGTGTATAGTAGGTATAAAACCAGCCCTAATACACTGCCCTGTGGAACTCCTGCATTGATTTCTTTCAATTCAGAAGATGTATCATCTAACTTAATCCTGAAGAACCTATCTTTCAAGTATGATTCCAGTATCTTGGCAAATTGGATTGGTAGAAGATTCCTTAACTTGTGGTTAAGTCCTTCATGCCACACTCTATCAAACGCTTGTGCAACGTCTAGAAATACTGTTGAACAGACTTTTTCTCCTCTAATGCTTTCTCAATTATACTGGTTATTCTGTGTACTTGATCAATTGTTGAGTGTTGGTTGCGAAAACCGAACTGATGATTTGGGATCAAGTTGTTACTCTCGATTATCGGATCTAATCTTTTTATCAGAAGCTTCTCAAAGAGTTTGGACATGACTGGCAATAGCGAAATTGGCCTATAAGACGATGTTATGTGTGGTGGTTTCCCAGGTTTTGGGATCATAATTACTTCTGCAATTTTTCATAAGCTTGGTATACATTTGATTCTAAATGCTGCATTTATAAGATTGGTGAGTTTCACCAAAGCTTTCCTTGGCAGTTCTTTTAAGATGTCTGCAGTAATAAGATCGTACCCAGGAGCTTTTTTCGTATTCATATTAGCTTTTATCTAACGCATGACTTCTTTTGGTGTTGTGGGTAAGATTTCTTTACTTTCTTGCACAGCTTGTTCAGTTATTATCTCGGCTTCTAACGTTTGGTCTTCATGTGGCTGGAATATTATTTCGAGGTGTCTCGAGCTTTATCTTCATTATTTCTAGCCCATTTCTCACCTGCTATTTTTATTGGGGGAATCTGCATTATTGGTCTTTTGATTCTTTTGGTTGCTTTCCAAAGAGAATAATCAGTACTGTTATCATTAGTTAATTTTCTTAAATAGTTGCTGATTGATTCATCTTTCAATTCTTTGATCTCTTTTCTTAATTGTTGAGTGAGATTGTTCAAATGAGTTTTATCTTGGGGGGCCCTTGTTTGTTGCCATACTCTTCTCGCTCTTCTTTTTTCTGCGAGGAGTTCCCTAATTTCCATAGGGTAGTTGTTTCCCTTGATTTTCGTTTTAATTTCAGGAGTATTTTCCCAAGCTGATTGCTGTATATCGTTTACAAATTTGTGAACTTCTTTGTCTAATTGTTCTTCAGTCTTTAAGGGAACCATTAAGTTAATTTTTTCTTTTAGCGATAGTCTAAAGCATGCCCAATTAGTGTGATTATTTACTAGGAAAGGGTTTCTTTCTTTCTGAATGATTTTTTCACTTAACGTTAGAAGTATTGGTGAATGATCAGAGTGTAAGTCATGGTTTTCATCTACTTGTAAATAATTTACAGATATGTTCTTTATTATAAAGAAATCAATCAGATCTTGTACTTTGTTTGGATCAGTTGGCCAGTAGGTTGGTTTTCCAGTTGAGAAGGCTTCACAACTGCATTTTCTGATAGCTTTTAGGAGTTCTTTACCCTTAGTCGTTGTTAATCTGGATCCCCAGTGGACATTTTTTGCATTAAAGTCTCCTCCAAGTACAAATTGTTTTCCTAATTTACTGAGGAACTCGAGATAATCTTTTTCTTTCATTGAGTGCTTCGGTGGGCAGTAAATACTAGCAATACAAATAGAATTAGTTGCTTGTATTTCTTCCGTTTCATATTTTAACTCCTCATAGCGATGAATACTATTTCTAATTATAACAGCACTACCTCCTTTAGCAATGTTTCCAGGGTGAATAGTGTGATATATTTGATAATTTTTAAATTTAATGTTTGATTGTCTAGTGAAGTGTGTTTCCGCGATGAGACATACATCGATTTTTTCTGTGTCGAGGACCACTTGCAGTTCTTGTTGATGTTGCATCAGTCCAATGGCATTCCAACATAATATTCTAAGATAGGCCATTTTTCTGTTTAGGGATGGCTCCTTTAGTGCTGTACTCTAGTTTCTGTAATCGCTCATCAAATGTATTTAGTCTGCTTAAAATTAATTTAAGTGTTTGACTTATATCGTCATTTTGAGCAGTTTTCCTGGATTTTCGTTGCTCATCATTACTTGAGCATAAGTCATTTTACCAAATTGTCCTTGAGTAGTTCCCGACACTCTACGATTTACTTCGGGTCGGTTCATCTTAACCGCTTGTTTCCTGAATGAACTTGGATTTTTAGCAATCACGTTCTTATTTTTGATATTTTGCAGTTCAATAGCAACGCTGCATCCTCTGTAGTTAGCCGAATGGTTTTCTCCACAGTGAACGCATTTAGGTTGAACATTTTGGGCTTTTACACAATCTTTGGTATGATGTTTATCTAAACATTTGACACACCTGGCTTCCCTGTTGCAATATTTTTGTGTATGTCCATAGGCTTGACATTGTTTACATTGTGGTATAAGCTTAGATCTTCTTAGAAGCTGAATAACCACTTTGCACCCCAAGATGTACTTAATTTGATAAATTTTTTCGATATCTTCATCAGTATCGAAGGTCAACATAAACATGTTGAGAGATACTTTGCCTCTCTGTTTTAGCTTAATCGATGCTTCAGTTGCCTTAGATCCTTTTGTTTTCAGGTCATCAATTATTTTATCTGGTTTACACGTAGAGTGTAAGTTTTTAGCCATGACCCTAATTGGTATGGTTTGTTTATCTTCAAACGTATGCCAAGCACGTTTTTCTTCATTTAACATTTTTGTCATTTTTCTGTATGTTTCAGCATCTTCTAAGTTTATTTTGATGGTGTTTCCATTCATCACCTTTGCATTAAACTTATCAGTAGCAGTTATTGTTTTTATTTTCTCGTAGAGTAAATCGTAGTCTTTGACTTCATCTATTACTATTGGTGGTGGTGGAGGTATTTTTTTTGGTTGTTTCTGGATAATATTTGGAACATTATCCTTTAATTGAGGTGGGGAGGGCGTATTATTCCGCCTCTTTTTTTTTCTCCCACCTTTAACTCTTATCCACTCAGTTTCTTGAGCTAGTTCTTCTTCATCCGTATGGTATTCTTGTTGAGTTGCATTCTGGTTAGGAGTAGAACCGATGTCCTCCTTTGGCTTAAAAGCTTTAACTTCGTTTTCAAGCGTCTTCATACGCTCCTGCATCCATGCAATTGTAACATTCAGTTGCTTATTTATATTGTTGGCTTCAACTAATGCATTATTAGCTTTACACAATTCATTGTAAAGCTTTTCTTCGTTTGTAGAACGAGTGTTGTGGCTGCTGGCCCCAATGGAGGGACTACCGCCTCTTATCGGAGAATACGCGACTTTGTTACTCCTCTGGAGGGGATGTGAATTATCCTTTTCTGTTTCACTCAAATGAGCTTGTTTATTCACCAACATGTCTTGGGATTGGTTCCGAATGGCTGGTCTCCCCCAGAATCCATGAGACCGACCTCCGAAGAGGGTGGACTTACCTGAGCAACAGGTGTACCACCTGGGGTATTAGTTTCCTTATTTGTTCTGCTCATTGCTCATTTATAGTGTACTGCATTCGCCTCTAGTATTTCGCCGATGCTTCACATCGTTGCGCGGGTGTTACCACGTGGAGGTATACTAGACACATTTGGTGGTTTCTACATAGTGGCAGCGTTGGAATATACACCACGAGATACATGGCTATAGACGGCAACCCCTACCCTTTTGAGACGCACCCAACACCCGGCCAGTAAATGAAGGAGGAAAAAAAGGCCAACCTATAGATTATTAGTTGCCATTTTTATTTGCTAGTTGATGAGTGGCATTTGGCACCCCCTTGAAAATGAGCCCGAGTTTGCGTAAAAATATTGTGTGACAGGAGGAGAAAATGGCCCTAAAAGACCCGGAAAATCGGTTTTCCGCGAATATCTCCCAAAATATGGCAGTTAGAGATTTTTTGTTCAGAAAAAATTGAAGATCAGTTAATTTTCTACAAAAATGGTCCCAAAGATTTTTTTCGCAATATTAATGTAATAATAATATTTTTTGCAAAAAGTCGGGATGAAAAATCCAAAATTTTGAGACTCATGAAATATGCAAGTTTTTTACAAAATTTGAATGGAGGGTGTTGGAAATACATTATTTTCAATGTTTTGGACTGTGTAAACCAATTGTAGATGGCGCAACCACATTCTATCCACTGGTAAAATTCTCGGGGCCATATATGAGAAACGCCGTAAACCATTTAATTTTTTTAATTTTGAAGGATATTTATGTTTCCGAGCGTCTTGTTTTTCTCGCAAAAGAGGCCTCAAGCTATACCTATTAGGAAAGCAGACCATAAGATTAATCACAGCAGGATGGACCCCACCAATTGGCCAGAAACTAGCGACAATCAGTTTTGCACATGTGGCAAAGTATTGAAGTTCATTAGGTTTTTCCTAACGAAAACTAAAAATTTCTAAAGTGTGAAGATTATTTACCCATAATACTCAACAAAAATTTCTTGCAGATTCTCGGCAAATTTTTGCAAATTTTTTTGCAACCATCCGGATCGAGGTTTTTGGAATAAAGAGTTATAAAGTTTCTTTAAATATCATTTATTATAGAAAAATATATAAAAATACATTGAAATTATGACATAAATCTGTAAATCACCAGTCCCCATCACAATAGTCCAATAATAATTCTTGGGCATCAACGTTGCCCTCGCCAACAACTCCTTCTGGTTCTAGAGTTTCCTCTAGTTCTACCTCTTCGGGTAACGTATCTTGGCTGTCTTTATAATTCGAACCCTGGCGGGACTCACATGAACCACAAATAGATGAGCAGTTCCGGAACCGCTGGGTCTTTAGTGGGTTTGGACCAGCATGAGTGTACCTCCTACACGTTTCCATCCCCATTTTTCTGGTGACAGTTCGTTTCCGAGCCACTGCTGGACTTGCAGATATACCCGATAAAGGTGTTGCCTTGCAGCTTCAGGTGTGGGTGGCAAGGTTGCTAGTTTGAGTGCGGTTTGGTTTCTGTTTCTGTCTCTGGTGAATCGGTTGAAGATCTTGTATCTAATTTTTGTCAGGGTTTGTGTATCATCATCACTGTACATGTAACTGTAAGAAAAGTAGACCAAGATTTAAGTCAGAACTGTTACTTGTAAACAAATGTTCTTGAATAAAAACAACATAAACAAATGCTCACCTTTTGCTCCAATTTGACAAGATTTGAATCTTCACTTTCTATATTTTAAAACCTCAAAATTTGTTCAATATTCTTGACTTTTATCATTCTTTTTTTCTATAATTGACTATAATATTTTTCAAAATAATGAAAGAAAACCAACGCATTTAATATCTTCAAACATTAACCAATAAAATGCTACGTGGTCGCATGAACTGTAGCAGACGACACGAGCGCCGCATAGAGCACACACGCGACGAACGACGGAAAAAATGAAAATAATGAAATTATAGCATTACATTTAGAGACTCGGGTTTTTCCCCACGTATAAATCAGATGGTGGTTCTCAAAATGCAAGAAAATTAGATTATACAAATTTCACAGATGACAAAGGACCTTCAGAGGACCCATAATCAAGGAAATTTGGAGCAAATTAGTGCAATACAAAAAAAATAGGAACAAATTCAGGGGAGGACTAAAAATGCATGGGAAAACAATATTTGACCCCTTTTTTCGATACGGCCAAAGATTAAAAACGTGACTCGAGTCATCGGATATGGTAGCGGTAGATTTCCCCTTCCAGAAAAACTTTGAATAATGACAAAATTCGCATTTTTAACAAAGTTATTGAAAAATTTGTCCGCCCGCTCATGTGTAAATGCACTGACTGTGCTCTCCGCCATAGAATACAGAAACTCAATATTCTGGGTGCGCTTGGGCCCGTTTATCTCGAAAACGGTCAAATTTTCGGGGAAAAATGATAAGGACTATTTTTGTAGGCAAGAAACTGATCTTCAATTTTTATCTGAACAAAAAATCTCTAACTGCCATATTTTGGGAGATATTCGCGGCAAACCGATTTCCCGGGTCCTTTAGGGGCTGTTTTCTCCCCCTCCCGCACAATATTTTTACGCAAACTCGGGCTCATTTTCAAGGGGGTGCCAAATGCAATTCATCAGCTAGCAAATAAAAATGGCAACTAGTAACTTTCAGGTTCGACCCTTCATTTACTGGACTAAAAATAGCTACAACAACCTTACCAAAGCAATATACCATATGTACAACAAACAATGGTTAAAAAAATAAACAAAATTTTGTAAATTTTATATCTCGCTGACAAACAAAACACAAACAATTATCAAAAATAAATTCAACGCACTAAAAAATTTGACACAATTTCAGAGTGGTGAATAAAAAATTCCGAATAATTCAAAAATAATAGGGTATTTGGTTGTGGAATATACATAGGTAAATACCCAGTGAATTATTAAGGGAATTTTGACAGATGTCCGCATGTCGAAAATGGATGTGGAATTCGAGAATTGGGCCGCTGAACTTGAGAGTAAATAAACATGGATGGAACAGATATGGAGTCGTAAAATTATTTTTTATTGCGCAATAATTTTTTTTTTCAACCTTTCTCTACACATTATGTACATATATTGATAGAGAATTAAAATATTTCAAGGTCATTTTTAACTCAAATAGTTTTCGTACATATGGCGAAGCCACCAAGAAAATATTTACATTCCATGTAGGATAAGATGAAACGTCAACCTACGCATTTACTATTGAAATCTATTTCCATTTTGTATTTTCCCAAATATAGGTATATACAAAAGAAAAAATCATTAGACAAACACCCACACACGAACCAAATCTGGGGTGCAAACAAACAGAATCCACTATACATATTTAACATCCATCTCTTGTACTTTGAGTTCATTCATGAAAATGATTTGAAAATGCGCAGTATCAGTATCACAAAATATTTTATAACTGGAAAATTCTATAAAAGCTTTCAGTACAAACAAATATTCATACATATATACAATACGTATAAAAGAGATTTTCATTGACTGAAATTAACATTTTCCTCCTACGCAAAAAAAAAAATCGAAGCGGGAATATGACGTTGTTTCTCAAATTTGTGTGTGACGTCAACATACTTCCACCGTGCTTCCTCTCCCCTCCCCCCCCCCGCTCCATTCACCACCCACCAAAAATTGATTATTATTTTGTAAGTACTAATTGAATTTGTTTGTTTGTTTATTTAATTTGCGTATAGAAAAATCGGGAAAATCCATAAAACATCTCAAGATAAAATTTAATAATTTCGATCGAGATTGAAGAGGCTCTCAACTTTTGTTTTGTTTTGCACGGTTTAATCAATTAAAAAAAAAAAAAAAAAAAATTAGTGATAAGCCTTATATTTCACAACTTAATACGATTCTCATTCTCAAAACTGACATACATGATAATTTTGCTGTTCGGACGATCGGTCGGTAAACAGCGACACACTGTAATCTAAATTAAGTTTTTTTCCCCCCCATGTTTTTAGAAATGTACTCGTATGCAAATCTTGGAAAAAATATCAACACGAATCAAAACGGGAGTACACATATACACCTCACGTGATTTGATTGCGTATTTTGTTATCGTTTTTATTTTTTAATTAATCAAACCACCGGTCAGTTCAGTACCAAAGATAATTTCTGCCCTTTTAATTAAAATAAAATCAGAATATGAATCTCGATGTAATATTATTGTACCCCGTGTAAATAAATATTTCGTAATAAAACCGTAAATTATGTGATTACATGAAAACATTTATTAAATATCAGATCAACGAACAGTAATCGTTTACGCAATCCACAAAAAAAAGAACAATTTTCATATACATAATATACAGATGTCAATTAGCCCCGTTTACTACAATGAGTCTCATCTCTTGATTTTAATTTTTTTATTTTTCAATTTTTCCTTTATCGCTTCATAAAATTTCGAAATTTAATTTATGATCAAAAAACAAAAAAATTAAATTATTGTTGGGATCATAATTTTGTGTTCATTCATTTAACCGATTATTTATATGTATATTCAAGTCCATGTCGAACTTACCAAAGTGAAATTTTCGTCGTATTCATCAACAGGAAAAGATAAAACGCACGAATTTAACGCTTTTTTGTATGTATATATATATATGTATGTATGTACATATAAAGAAGGAAGTAAATTATTTCTCTTTCCTCCCATTTTCACTTTTTTTTTTTGGTAATGACGTCAACACGCGGAAAATCAATAAAATTGTTTCAATGAACATCGCATTTCATGTAGGATTTTTATCTTTATTTTATGCTCGCTTCTCTTGGCCTGGTTGGTATTCTCGATTGCATTTGGTTGCCAGAGAATAAATATCTTGCGCAAAACTAACAAACAAACTTTATTTTTTAATTGATGAAATTTAGTCAAGAACAAAAAATAAAACGGCAACCATATAAATTTTTCCCGTAAAATACCACCTACGTTATTTCCCCCCGATCAGCCACCACCCGCATTCTGACTATATTTTATACATAACGAGAGTGTAGAGCAGCACATACTCGTACAGATAGGTTGTTTCTGTAAATAATAAAAACAGCCAGAAAGTAATGAATGGATTTCGAGAGATAAGAGAAAACCGTCATTGATTAAAATTCATAGTGGTTTTTGTTTTTGCTTTTTTGATTCGTGAGTTTTTGTGTTTTTGTGTTGATAAGAGCAAATGACGTCAATTTGTAAATATATAGATGAACATTTATAAAAAGTCACAGATGTTGTATTTTGTATTTAATAAAAATATTTTCCTATAATTGTTTGCAACCAAAATTTGCGACGTTCTTTCGATATGGCATAGTCCACAAATTCGGGAAGTTCACTTACACATTTCAGCTTAATTTATTCTAGTCCTGTAGAACATTTGTTATTCTAATTAAAACATTTCTACAACTAAGGGTTGTAACCCAAGTATAAATAAGGGGCAAGTTTAAAAATTGTTTATTACAAATTTAAAGTAACTTTAAGGTAATTATAACGTCGAAAGAATCATTTAAGCTAACTGATCAAAATAAGCTGTAAGTTATTCGATATTCGGTTAAAATGTCTTTACATTTTTTAATCCATTTTTGTATGGGTAAAGCAGTACTACCCAAACTGTGGGCTGCGGCCCGGAAGATTATACCTTACAAGATTATTATAAAAACTGTATTTTATAGTTTAAATTATTATTAAGGTTTATGGTTGAGTTCCTATAGTGAAAAAAATGGTAATGGTGGTAGGTGATCAGAACTTCGGTCTTTCCTGAATCCTGAAATGAACCTGTTAAGTCAATCTTCAGCTTAACCTCCAACTCAATTTATAACTCAACATCTATCTCAATCGGAACACAATCCTAAACGCAATCACCAAATTAACGGCCAACCCAGTCATCAATTAAACCACCAAATCAACCACTAATCAACTTTCAAATCAATCCTTAACCTAACTCCAAATCAACCCTTCAATAATTCCCCAACCGATCAACTCAAACCCCAACGCAAGCTAACTACATTCTAATTCTACATCAACTCAAAATAGCTCGACTCAAATCTCAACCCTCTGCTCAACTCTACACTTATTTTCCAACCCAATCTGAAAATTAACTCGATTATAACTAAGAACTCAACTCAATCTAATGTCCCACTAAACCTTAAACTCGTCTAGAACTCCTCATTCAAATCCAACACAATTTCAACTCAAACCCTACTCAGCATACCATTATTCAATTATACCAGCATATCATCATGACACTATATCATTAAACCATCATACGTTTTGTCTAACCATCACACCTGATGTATATCTTAACATCAATCCACCAGACCTTCATTATATCATACCATCATATCATCATAAAATCGTACCATCGTACCATCATACCATCATATAATCATACTATAATGCTGTCATACCATTTAACCGTCTTAACATCATACCCTCATACCATCACACCATCATACTAGAATAAATACCGTCATACCATCGTACGTTGTATCATATATGTATATGTGCAATCATATCATCACACCACTATATCAGCATAACATCACACAATCATACAACATCACACATATACCATCTTACCACGATACCATCATACCATCGTACCGTCATATCATCATACCATTTTACCATCGTACCAACATACCATCATACCATCATACTATCTTACCATCATCCGATCATACCATCATGCCATCATACCAACATACCATTACACCGTCATACAGGTTTTACACTTCAAATTAATCCTTTTACACTTCAAACTAAACTTTTTACAATTTAATTATATGAATGGCCAATTAGGATGGAGCTTGGCTATTCCTTAATGTGGCTTATATAATGTTCCTTCCAATATGGCTTATATAATGTTATCTATTTAGGTTTCTGTGAATCATGCAGCTGTTGAGGCTTTTTTAAGACAGCCTAAACATATTATTTCAATTGCTAAACGATCAAGAGTATCTCCGTAATAATATTCAAATTCCATTAGAAACATTTCTTGCCAATCCTTTGCTTTAAACTTTGGGTTATGTTTTCTGAGTATTTGCTGTCAGAGCGGTAAGTTGGCCTTATTTAGAAAAATATAGTGTGTAGCGGATACGCGCCTCATTATTGAAACTAATAAGGGTAGTGCAGAGCTTCGGAATTAGAAATATTATTTTAAATCCTCATTCCATATATCGAATTTTATTATAAGCGGTTAAGGAATCGGATAGGCAAGCTACATCATACTTTTCCATATTCCAGAACTTCATCCAAAAATCATTGTAGAATCCCATTTCCAACGTACATGTCAAATTTTATCATAATCGGTTGATCAATAGACAAGTACCACCTTACTTGGCCATATTCCAGAACTTCATCCAAAAATCCTTTTAGAATCCCAACACTACCCAGTCTACGTATCGAACTTCATCATAATCGGTAGAGAAATAGCCAAGTTCTATTATCCTAGGCCATATTTCAGAACTTGATTTAAAAATTATCTTAGAATTCCATTTCCAACGCAAATATCAAATTTCATCGTAATCGGTTGAGATATAGGCAAGTTCCATCAATATTCCAGAACTTCACCCAAAAATTATTTTAGAATCCCATTTCCGATACACAAGCCGAATTTCATCATAATTGGTTAGAATATAGGGAAGTTCCAGCATGCTTAGCCATATTCCAAAACATCATACAAAAATCATTTTAAAATTTCTATTATATAAGCAAGTTCCATTATACTTGGCCATATTCCAGAACTTCACCCAAAAACCATTTTAGAATCCTATTTCCTACATACATGTCAAATTTTATCATAATCGGTTGAGAAATAGACAAGTACCACCTTACATGGCCACATTCCAGAACTTGATCCAAAAATCCTTTTAGAATCCCATTTCCAATGCACAAACCAAATTTCATCAAAATTGGTTAAGAAATAGGCAATCTCCATCACACTTGGCCATATTCCAGAACTTCTTCCAAAAATCATTTTAAAATCCCATTTCCAATGCACATGTCAAATTTCATTATAATCCGTTGAGAAATAGGCCAGTTCCATCATACTTAGCCATATTCCAGAAGTACATCCAAAAAACAATGCACACACCGAATTCGGACACATCGCACTGTGACCTACAAGATCTTTTATGCTTGAATCCTGCTTAATTATCCGTTCAGTCAATATTCAGGCTCTTAATGAGCCTGATAATGCTGCCGGCCGGTATGCGATACATACTATCTGGACTTATTGCTTGCCCTCCTAGATGTTAACTATAGCATGTACTTCTGCTAGAAAGACGTTAACATTGGTACTCAAGGACTTTGAGAGGGCAGTCCCACTCCTTTGTATTCCTAGCCCTGCTCCGTCTTCCGTTTTGATTTTACTCTTACGAGTTGCTGGGAATGGAAAGTCGCCTGTAGGTCATCCAGCTTTACTACAGGAAGGCTAAATAAAACTGGAGGCTACCATACTTATAGAGTCCGCAAAGGATTTTTTATCAAGATTTTCTCCTTTAGCGCTATACTTTAGTCTGTGCCAAATGGCTAAAATGTGTCAAATGGCCTCAGTTACCAGTGGTTGCCACGAGGAGGCAGCACTTACACTGGCGACCAGGTTACTTCTTAGACAATTGTACCCATCACGCAGCTGCCTAATACATGACCAGAACAGCTCAAGTGATACGCACTCTACTGGAAGGTTACGGAGCTGGCAGATTAATCTACTCAACTTTGCCCCCTCCCTCCCCTCCTCCCAATAGACGCCAAACCATCAATCTTTGATCGACGTAAACTATGTGAGAAATTTAGTTCGATCAACCAGAGGAGATGATGCTTCATTTTTACTATGAAAGAAGTCACTTATTTAAATTTGAAATCTGCCGATGTTTTGAAATTTAATGTTTGTTAAATATTTAGAAAACATGTGTTGTTTGGTTATTACCTATTAGTAATAAGTAAGATGCTTATCTTTAAAAAGATCATAAAGGATCATAAATAAAAATAGAAAAAAAAAATTAGAGTAATATAATTTAAGGATAAAAATTTAGTTTTATGTTTATGTTTATAATATTTAGATGTATATAACCTTCGTATCTTCACGCCCTTTTCCGAGCATATAAATAAGGAAAGAAGAATTGAAAGAAAGGAGTTTAGTAAGTGAAGTGTTTGAATAAAGAACTTATGTGTGAAAAATAAAATAAAATTTTGTGTTTTAATTTATGACAAAGATTTAAAAGTGGCGACGAGAGAAAAAAACAAAAAAAATAAATAAAAATATATAAATTAAATTCATTAAATTTAATAAATATAAAAATTAATTTATAAATTAAAAAAAAAAAGAAAAAAAAGGGTGTAAAATGGCAAATGAAGACAAGCCAAATAAATTGCATTTAATGGGTAACATTAAAGAATATGTACCTGGAGAAGATTTCGATGAATATATGGAAAGAATGGAAAATTTTTTTGAATTAAACGAATTAGTCGATGAAAAAAAAACAGCAATTAATTATTCATTTTATCGGCACCGAAAGTTACAGTCAATTAAAAAAATTGGTTGCTCCGTCTAAACCACGAGATTTAGATTATAAAACAATTATCAACAAATTAAGAGAATACTATACGAACGATAGATCTACAATAGTGCAACATTACAAATTCAACAAAAGAAACCAAGAAACCGGCGAAAAAATAAAAGACTATGCAGTAGAATTACAAACCCTTGCTAATACCTGCGAGTTTGGTAATTTTTTAAATACGGCGCTACGCGACAGATTTATCGTTGGTTTACAAAGTGCTGAGTTACAAGAAACCTTACTAATAGAGGCTGGTAAAACCGACGCTAAGGGAGTACAACAACAATTTACTTTTGAAAATGCATTAAAAATCGCGGTGAGCAACGAAATGACAAAAGCGAATATCATTTCTATTCATGATGGCAATGCTGAACGGATCAACAAATTAAATATGAACAGGAACTACATACCAAAAAAGGAAACAACATCAGCAGATGCAACAAATCATCGTCAACTTTATAATTATAATTTTCAACAAAGAGGTAACGCTTATAATAATAATTTAAATTTTAGCAATAATAATAAATTCAATAGAAATACGGATAATTTTAGAAATAGAAATATTATATGTCGATTTTGTTCTCGGGTCACGTGGAAAAGTTTTGTCGGCTTAGATTAAATTATATTAAAAAATGCGATTCGGAGGATTTCAATAGTTGTGAAAACGATAGTGTTAACAAAGAACAAGTGGACTGTATCAAAAATATTCAATCAGACAAGTCTGAACCGCTTTTTCAAAAATTGTGACTAGATAGATTTAATCTTGTTTTTGAAATAGATTCAGGTGCAAGTTATTCTTTAATTTGTAAAGAAGATTTTAAAAAATATTTTGAATCTAAAAATGTATCACCGGTGAACAAAAATCTAGTAGTTTTATCAGGAGAAAGATTAAAGGTTTTAGGGAAAATTTTGTTAGATGTTTCATTGAATTTAGAGATGGAATCAAAACATAAATTAGAATTAATAGTTATTGAAACTAATAAGTATTTCATACCTTTATTAGGGCGAAATTGGCTAGATAAATTGTTTCCCAATTGGAGGAAGGTTATAGGTAATACAGTAGGAAATCAAACAAATTGCGATGTTAATGAAGTATCGGAAATTCGAGATAATAAAATAGATTTTTTAAAGGAAAAATATAAAGCGATATTTTGTAAAAGTTTAGAAGAGCCATTGTTAGGATTTGAAGCTGAAATTCATCTCAAAGAAAATACACGACCAATTTTCTACAAGGCATACGATGTACCCTTTAAACTTAAAGAAAAGGTTTCTGGGGAAATTGATCGATTAGTAAAGGAAAATATTTTAGAACCCGTAAGAAATAGTGAATGGGCTTCTCCAATTGTTATAGTTCCAAAAAGTGACGGTTCAATTAGAATATGCGTTGATTGTAAAGCAACCATAAATAAAGTAATTTATACAGACCACTACCCTCTACCGAACATTAATGATGTTCTTATGAATTTAAATGGTTGCCGATATTTTTGCAAATTAGATCTAACTGGTGCATATCAGCAAATTAAAATTTCCGAAGAATCCAAAAAATTGGTAACGATTAATACACATAAAGGTTTATATGTATATCAAAGATTGCCGTTTGGAGTTAGTAGCGCAGCTGGCACTTTTCAAAGAGTTATAGATGAAATTTTAAAAGGGTTAGAAAAGGTTTTCTGTTTTTTAGACGACATTTTAATTGGCGCAACCTCAGAAGAATTGTTATATGAAAAGTTATTAGAAGTGTTAGAACGATTGTTGGCACATAAAGTAAAAGTTAATTTTGACAAATGCAAATTCTTTGTAGAACAAGTGGCATATTTAGGGCATGTACTATCGAATAAGGGAATAAGTCCAGCCATGACGAAAGTAGAAGCAATATCAAATGCACCCTCACCAACTAATATAACACAGTTACAGTCTTTCTTAGGTATGATAAATTATTATCATAAGTTTATTCCGAACTTAGCTGGTAAATTAGCATGTTTATACAATTTGTTAAAAAAGGATAAAAAATTTGAGTGGACCCAGGAGTGCCAATCAGTTTTTTCGGATTGCAAAAAACTCCTTATTAAATACAATCTATTACAACATTACGATCCATCTAAACCCATTCATATTTTGTGTGATGCCAGTAGTGAAGGGGTCGGTGCTGTATTATGTAATGTAGTAGAGGGCGAAGAAAAACCAGTTTTCTATATTTCTAGTACTCTGTCTCGAGCAGAAAAAAATTACCCGAATTTGCATAGAGAAGCTTTGGCGATAGTTTACGCAGCCACAAAATTTCACAAATATATTTACGGTAATAGAGTTACATTTTTCACAGATAATCGACCCTTAACCAAAATTCTTGATTTAAGCAAGGGTATGCCATCTTTAGCAGCCGCTAGACTTCACAAATACGCATATATTTTATCCATATATGACTTCGAAATAAAGCATAGATGTGGGCGAAAAATGGTAGAAGCAGATGCATTATCTAGGTTACCAATTCAAGGAAATACTGATGTGGACTCAGTGATTAATAGTATTAAAAATATTTCAGAGGGATTTCCGATTAATTTTAAAAAAGTAGGCGCAGAAACACAGAATGATCCAGTTTTAAAGAAAGTGTATTTTTGGGTGAAATCGGGTTTAAGTCACAGGGAAGTTTGTATTAACCCTGAGTTAAAATTTTACGAGAACAAATTAGAATATTTATCTATTGAAGAAGATTGCGTATTATATTTAGAACGTTTAGTAATACCCCCTAATTTAAGAGAGCTCGTTTTAGGAGAAATTCACGATATTCATAACGGAATTGTAAAAATGAAGCAAACGGCACGTAAATTTGTTTACTGGAAGGGTTTAGATAAAGATATAGAAGAGTATGTTAAGAAATGCGTCGTATGTAACAAATGTCAGAATACGAACTCAAAAGTTAGTTTTCCATGGCCTGAAACACATTTTCCATTTGAACGAATTCACCTCGATTTGTTCTACTTCGGAGGTAAAACTTGTTTGATTATGGTTGATCATTTTTCAAAGTGGATAGAGGTCAAATTATTAAGGTACAGCGATACGACAAGTGTAATTTCACAATTAAAATTGATATTTAGAATTTTTGGAAATCCTCTTAGCTTAGTTTCAGATAATGGACCACCATTCAATAGTTTCGCATTTCAAAAGTTCTGTAGTGATTTAGGCATAAATGTTTACAAAAGTCCACCATATCGCCCACAAAGTAATGGTTTAGCAGAGAGAGGTGTTCAAACAATAAAAAATTCGTTGAAAAAATTAATATTAGATCCGCGGTTTTCAAATTTAAATTTAAATACTCTTATAGAAATGGTTCTGTCCAATTATAATAATTCTTATTGTTCTACCGTTGATGGCTGTCCATCGGATCGCGTTTTCAAATATAATCCGCGGGTTAACATTAATTTATTAAATTTATTCAATTCGAGAATGCAAAACGATACCACGTTACAACGTTCGAAACAAATAAATGATTCGACCGTCAGTAAACCAAAATTAAATGAAAACAATTTCGAACAGAAAGTAATGGAGTTTAAGATTAATGAACCAATTTGGTATCGAAGCGACCATATAAATAATTTTAAGTCGCACGCGGGCTATATTGTTAAAAGGAACAGTTTAACTACGTATTACATAAATATTGAAGGAAAGATTCGTTTAGCAAGTATTGGGGAATTAAGAGAAAGGCATATCCCTAAAAAGGATTGGATTCAGCCTCAAATTATTATAAATGAAAAATTCAAAGATTTAGCGGTTCCACATGACAATGAAATAAATAAGAAAAGAGCAATTTTAAGAAGGTCAAACAGAAAACGATCCATACCTGATAGGTTGAATTATTACAAATTCAAAAAATAAAAATAAAAAAATTAATATAATAAAATTTATTTTGGTAATTATTTTTAAGCTTATATCTAATTAAAATTAGTGTTTTAGGTAAAAACAATAGTTGTAAGTCAAGAATTGAAATAAAGTAAACTTTATATTTTTCCAGAAGGGAAATGTTAAATATTTAGAAAACATGTTTTGTTTGGTTATTACCTATTAGTAATAAGTAAAATGCTTATCTTTAAAAAGATCATAAAGGATCATAAATAAAAATAGAAAAAAAAATTAGAGTAATATAATTTAAGGATAAAAATTTAGTTTTATGTTTATGTTTATAATATTTAGATGTATATAACCTTCGTATCTTCACGCCCTTTTCCGAGCATATAAATAAGGAAAGAAGAATTGAAAGAAAGGAGTTTAGTAAGTGAAGTGTTTGAATAAAGAACTTATGTGTGAAAAATAAAATAAAATTTTGTGTTTTAATTTATGACAAAGATTTAAAAACGTTCTTATTAGTAACATTGATGTCAGCTTTATCTTAAGCTGTGTTTCTTATTTAAATCCGTAGATCGAGCAGATTGTGAATTCTGAAATCAAATCGATTTGGTCGATCTGAAATAAGAAACAGGTTTCAGATTTTGTAGATCAAAAAAATGTTCAACTGTCATCGAACTGTCAAAAAAAAAAAAATTATTTTCATTAGCTAGTGAACAACGCCAACGAGATTTAGTGATTTAAACAGTGATTTTTATTTACCCACGCTTATATTGGACATGAGAAACCGCTACCCGAATTTTTGACCCACGCTTGAAACATTGGATACAAGAAATCATCAACAAATTATTGACCTTTGCTTAAAAATTGGATACGAGAAACAGCTACACGATTGATAAAATGAACGACTTAAAAAAGCAACAAGTTTCTGCTTTATTCCAAGGAGCTGAGATGATTATGTTCAACGACTCTGAAGAAGAAGAAGAGAAATACGAACACGAAGGGAATACTAACGTGTTAAATTACGCTGAGGAAATTGTACTACGAATGTTGGATGGGCAGATCAAACAGCATTTCCGAATGATCCGCGAAACATTCCAACACATTTGCGGGTATTTAGCGAGCTTTTGCACAAACACAACAAGGACCGAAATGGGAATAGAAAAACAATTGATGGTGACTGTGTGGTATTTAGCAAATGCAGAAACATTTAGGTATAATTTTTATTTCACTTTTATGTTGGAATTTATCTATCAAACATTACAGGACGGTGGCTACTAGGTTCAACCTTTGCAGAGCATCTTGTTTTCGAGTATTATATAGGACCTGTAAAAGGCTTTTGAAAGTCAATTTGGCGAACAAGATAATAGAATGGCCTTCGGAAACAAAAAAAGTATAATCGCTGCTTAGCGAAAAGTACGAGGGCGGATTGAAAATAAAGCTACCTAGCGCTAGATGGCAGCACAAACACAAAATTTTTTTGTTTTTTAAAAATTGCGATCTGTCAAACGTCAGCTGTTAAAATTTCACCCAAATTCATCGATTAGTTTATTTGTTGTAGTTGTTTGAAGTAAGCAACTTTTGTGTTTCTTGAAAAATGGAAAAAAACGAATTTCGTGCAGTGATTATCACTATTATTTGAAAGTGAAAACGGCGAAAGAGATAAAAGAAAAGCTCGATAAACATTACGGTGAGTCTGCTCCGTCAGATTACATGGTAAAATATTGGATTGCTGAATTTAAACGCGGCCGAAGAAGCACTGCAACAATACCATCAACAGGAAGGCCAAAAGAGGTGGTTACTGAAGAAAATATCAAGAAAATCCTCGATATCGTTATGAATGATCGCCGAGTCAAGTTGCGTGAGATTGTTGAAATGGTAAACATATCATATGAACGTGTGTTCAACATTTTGCATGAACATTTGCATATGAAAAAGCTATCGGCAAGATGGGTGCCGCGTTTGCTCAGTGTCGAACAAAAACGAGTTAGACAGACCACTTCACAGCGGTGTTTGGACATGATAAAGCGTAA
The DNA here is from genome assembly GCA_958295665.1 of Tipula vernalis. Taxonomy (NCBI): domain Eukaryota; kingdom Metazoa; phylum Arthropoda; class Insecta; order Diptera; family Tipulidae; genus Tipula; species Tipula vernalis. The sequence goes on along the minus strand of OY282560.1, from coordinate 178,149,081 downwards.
TCCTGTTGATTTTTGGCGTCGATTAATTACTGTTGATGAAACGTAGGTCCACCACTACAAACAATGGGTGGAAGCTGGTGGAAGTGCTCCGAAGAAGGCAAAGGCAGTGAAATCGGCTGGCAAGGTTATGGCCACTATATTTTGGAATGCACACGGAATATTGCTCATCGATTATCTTGAAAAAGGATTCACAATCACAGGAAAGTATTATCGTGCATTATTGGATCAATTGGTTGATGCAATCAAGGAAAAACGACCACATTTAAAGAAGAAAAAAGTGCTCTTTCTTCAAGACAACGCACCGGTTCACACAGCATTAGATCCGATGCTAAAATTACGTGAAATACACTTCGAATTGGTTGATCATCCACCTTATAGTCCAGCTTTAGCTCCTAGTGACTTTTTCCTGTTTCCAAACTTGAAAAAATGGCTCGCAGGACAAAGATTCATCTCAAACGAAGAAGTGGTTATCGAAACTAACGCGTATTTTGAGGGGTTCCCGAAATCGTATTATTCAGATGGTATAAAAAATTTGGAATATCGTCTTACTAAGTGTGTCGAATTAAATGGAGACTATGTTGAGAAATAAATGGTTTTTGGCAAAAAAAAATTTTGTTTCCCTACTTAGGTAGCTTCATTTTCAATCCGCCCCCGTAGAGTACGCATTGAGAATGCGTTCGGAATTATGAAGTCTCGGTTTAGGCGTTTGAAGTTGATCGAAAATCGAAGATTGGATTTTGTAGCTGTAATTATTATGTCTTGTTGCATTCTGCTTAATGTATGCATTAACTTGAATGACGATACTGAGGTAGAAGTGAAGAAATGGAAGATGACAACTCATCGTCGCGAAACGAGCTAGCCGAATCATCGGGGACAAATAAGAGACAAATTATTTGTAATTCTTTATAAATAAAAAAAAAATTCTTTATTGAAATTCATTTTAAATAGTTTTAAAATTTAGAAATATAAAAGAACGAAAGAAAGAAATTTAGAAACATATTTTATTACATTTTATTTACCATCTTCTCCATTAAATCCAAGAAGCGGTCTTGCCGTGACATTTTCACGTCTGAAATTCGTTTTTTCTTTTTTAGAGGTTCTGGACACGCACGTCTGAAATTCGTTTTTTCTTTTTTAGAGGTTCTGGAGAAGAAGGTCTAGGTTCTGGAGAAGAAGGTGAAAAGTCATTTTGACTCTCAGACTCTGAGTTTGTTGTTTCTGTTGGAACTCTATTGGGCCTGGCAATCACGGAGGAATCACTACTACAAGTCGCTTCGAGGTTCACCTCCGGCCTTTTAGCCAATATCTCGTCCAATTCATAGTAGTACTCAAAAGCCATTCTCTTTCGGCCACTACTGCTATTATTTAGCTTCACAAAATTATTATTTTTTTTTTAATAATTTAAATTTTGTGTCGCATTGTTGCCCGTTTAGCTTAATACCCGACATTTTTTGAACTTCCTTTGAAATGGAATTCCAAACATTCTTTTTTAATTTAAAATCAAACTCATCATATAGCCGTTTTGTAGATGCAAGTAATGAAAGAATAAGGGGCCTCGTCCACTTGGGACTGTCATTTTTTTCCACTTCTAAGTAATCGTTCAAAGTATTATTTTGGATTTCGTCCGCAACTTCTTGCAAATACCCTATAAAAAAAAATGTGGTTGTATAAAATATTTATTTCATTATTTAATAAAATTATTTTGTCCACGACTAACGTATAATATACTCATTATACATGTGTTTTCTCAATTATAATGATATCCATTATTCACTGCTAGTTTATCTAGTAGTCCCTTCTTCCATTATTCACTACTACCAAATAAAAATTTCATTTTTGAAATTTTATCTAGTAGTCTCTTGCCATTTTCATTATTATTAAACTAAGACGTCAAAATGTCGACGGAAGTTATTTTAGGTTTATTTAAAGCATTTGATAATAAAACACAATTTTGATCGGTCGTGGACAAAGTATCGTATTCTACTCTCATATAATGGCTGTTATTCACTCAGATGATTTACGACACTCGGCTATCGGCTCGTGTCGGTAAACTTCATCTTCGTGAATAACAGCTATCATTATATGTTTGTTGAATAATATACTATTATCCACTTTTGATATATATAATAGCTCGATAACTATGCTGATTTCAAATAAAGAAAATGTAAAATAACCCACTGTTATTGTATAATCCACGCTGCTAGGGGCAACGTGAGTTATATTTTGTATAACAAAATGTTGAGTAGTCATTGGAAAATCATTCGTAGCCAAATTGAATGAAAAACTATATTCCAAAAATTAGTTAAATTAAAGTACACCATGACAATTTAAAGAACGGTCACTATGATAAAATGTATTTCAAAATTCAATGCTCCAGTGTGAAAATACAAAATGGAACTATTTCTTATTAATTTACGAAATTTATTTCAACAAAACTGGATAAAACGTTGTATGCCACTCGTGAGCAAAGAGATATTATCCACTCGGGATAATGTCTCACTCGTCTATCGTCTCGTGGGACAAACTTATCCCTCATGGATAATATCTCATTTTGCTCACTAATACCATAAATAACTGTACCTTCGTCTACATAATAATTATAATTTCCTTCAATTTCCATTTTTATAACGTTTGCAAAAAAAAACAATTGATGAGAATGACAGTTGTTTATGCGGTAATGTATATATTTGAATTACGTGAAGTTAGCTAAACTAAAAGTAATCTGAGAAATCGGAATATTTGTACAAATCAAAAAAATCAATCTAATCAATCTGAAAAAAATAAGAAACAGATCTGATCTGAAATAAGAAACAACTTTTTAGTACTCAGATCAATCAGATTGATTAGATCAGAAATAAGAAACACAGCATTAGTATGCAGATTTCATTTTATTCCTGCAGTTGATTTTGTATGTAAATGAGTTCTCGCAATTTTTGGAACAAGAGAAATCAAAAAATTTAATAGTTTTAGAGATAGTTTGGTCTGGAATCATTTCTACATAATATTACTCGTAATGAGTCAACATCTTGCATTGACCATGTGTGTTTGGTAGGTTCTCCAGGACTTATAATTTAAACTTGACATTTGTTATTACGGACGTTAATCAGATGCCGAATATTTTCAATAATTTCTTTATAAAAATACCTCTATTTATTATTATTATTATTGGGGGGCCTTGCGGGCGATCAGCCACTTCGCACTGCGACCTAAAAGATCTATTGTGCTGGCCCCTGCTTAATTATCCGTCCAGTCAATATTCAGGTTCTTAATGAACCTGACAATACTGCCTCCCGGTATGTGATACATACTATCTGGGCTTATTGCTCTCCCTCCTAGATGTTTACTACAGCATGTAGTTCCGCTAGAAAGACGGTTGCATTGGAGCTCAAGGACCTCGAGAGGGTTGTCCCACTCCCGTATATTCCTACTCCTGCCCCGTATTCCGTTTGATTTTACTCTTACGAGTTGCTGGGAATTGCAAATCACCTGTAGGTCACCCAGCTTTACTACAGGAAGGCTAAATAAAACTGGAGGGTGCCTGGTATCCAGAGTCCGCATATTTTGGGCTGATTAACCTATCAGCCATTCATCTTTCGGCATATGCTGTTCCACCTTAGATTAGGGTTTTTTGTCAAGGTTTTCTCCTTTAGCGCCGTACTTTAGCCTGTGCCAAATGGCCAAAAATGAGCCAAGTGGCCTTAGTTACCAGTGGTTGCCACGAGGAGGCAGTACGTACACTTGCGAATTGTGAACAGGTTACCCCTTACACAATTGTACCCATCATGCAGTTGTGAACAGCTCACGTGATGCGCACCCTACTGGAAGGTTACGGAGCTGGTAGATTAATCTACTCAACTTTGATCCCCCCCCCTCCAATAGACGCCAAAAATACCTCTAGGATTATTGTATTTAAATTTTGAAAATTATGTAATTCCAACTGACTTATGTATATAATTCCAGTAATTTATTTTTAACTTCAACGGCGTTGAAGCCCTGAAAAACTCTGGTTCTTCTGGTATTGATAATTTTTCTTCGATTATGGTAAAAAAAATAGTGCCTGCTGTTAACCATGTTTTGCCTTATATTTTCAGTCTATGCTTTGTAAATGGGGTTTTTCATCTGAGATGAAATATGGCTTAGTCCTAGCGCTTCATAAAAAAGATTCGGGTAGAATTCTAAATAATTACAAGCCTTTAATCTTACTTATTGTTAGTACTACCTTCTCCAAAATATTCGAGAAAATTATTAAACATAGGCTTGTGGGATATCTCTAAAAAACTATTTTTTTGTTGATAGACAATATGACTTTAGACCGGACAAAAGTACTGAAGATGCCCTATTAAGTTTCCTTTCACCACTGCATAATCATTTAAATAAAGGACATAAATGCTCACAACACACTTCTATTACAGAAAATAATTAAATGAAATATATAGTTAGTAAGCTGCAGTATGTTAATATTGGAGTTCCGCATAGTTCAGTATTAGCACCATTGTTTTTTTTTAACCCTTGTGTGAACCATTGTTGTTTTTTGCACATTGGTTACCAAAGGGCCCAGCCAGACCATTTATATGAGCTTATATAAGTAATTATTTGATTTTATTGAGGTTTGTGATTGTATTTCATTACTTTTGATTAAAATTAGCATGTTATAATAAAATAGTAACAACGTAATGTTAATAAAGGGAGGTAAATTAATAAAAATAGTTATAGTTAGTTCTGTTGGATGTTGCTTCTTGTTCATTAATAGTTAGTTCTGTTGGATGTTGCTTCTTGTTCATTATAGCATTTGAAACAATTATAGAAGCATTTTGAGTGTTGCTGGCATACAGGGTCCAAACATTTCTCGAAGTAGTATCGAGTTTTGCGGCGGGCGGACCTTATCATATACATGACACAATCGGCAGTCTCTTCTCTTTCCCTTAACGTCAGCATCGCTGGCACTGGCGACAAATTGTGTTGTTGGCTGCAACATAAATGTATAACTTATAGTTTTTTGAAATAATAAATATTTGAATTTCGAATTCTTACCAATAATGGGCCACCCAAAAATGTTTCTATTGCTGATCGGCAGACGAAATGTTTTATCACTTGCCGATTTTTACAGCGCAATTCAATTTGCGGACGAACTAGAGCTTCCGATAAAGAGAACAAAAATTTTCTCCGTGCGTCTGTATGTTTGAAATGGTCCATCTCTTTGCAAGTGATATAACTGGCCAGCGCCATTACATCAACCATATAATAAAAAAAGCCCAAAAACCATCTTTTTGTTCGCCTTTTGGTACTATAATGGCTGAGCATTTGGTCGATAACATCGACTCCACCTTTTGATTTATTATAGTACAAAATCACTTCTGGCTTTTGTAATTCACCTACTACATTTTTATCGTAGTGCAATGTCGATAGAAGAATCACGGCTTTATTTTGTTTTTTGGCACGTAAGATATTATTGCAACTCTGTTTTCGTGAAAGCCAAATTCTGTTAAATGTATAGGGCGAGAGGGATGTTTTTTCATTTCTGGCGGAACACATCTTTTATTACTTCGAAGCGTGCCAACATACCCTAGTCCAATATCCATTAGCCATTTACATCCTTGTAGTGTTGTGAAAAAATTATCAGCTACGATCGTTCTGTCCGAATTTGCATATTTGGAAGCCAAACGCATCAACTCAGTTTCTCCTTTGTCTACAGCCCGACCTGCATCTAGATCTTTACCAGTTTAAATGTTTCCGTGCAATGGATAATGCGTTGTAGCGTCGCATGCCCACCAGACTTTAATCCCGTACCGCGCAGGTTTTGAAGGGATATATTGAGTGAACTTGGTCCTGCCACGATATGGAAACAGCTGTTCGTCAATGGTGATATCGCTAAGGGGACGATAATTTTTTTCTAAATTTTCATTTAGAAAGTTCCAGATATCTCGAATAGGTGCAACTATATCCGATTTTGCACGAAATTCGCGAGTACGGTTATCATCAAACCGCAAAAATCGTGATAAAGAAACAATTCGTTTGTATGACATTGTAGCTCTAAAAATTGGTAAGCTCATTGTTTTCCAGAGAACAGATGCGTATTGAAGATTTTTATGACTTACACCAGTCGCTACAAGGATACCAATGAATGCATTCAGTTCAACCTCCGTTAACGCCTTCCACGCTTTCTGCTTTTTGCCTGGATTATTTGTATTCCATTGGTGTATTTTGCTATTAGCATATCGATTTGTTTCATTCACGATAATAAACACGATATTTGGAGCAAAAAACTTTTTGAATACTTCGATGGGCACAGAATTGTTCTGAACAGAGCCTCCGGTAAACCGCATAATGTTATGAAGGCGTGTACATCCAGTTGGTGGTGGTGATTTGTTCCATTTGGTTCCGTCTTTTCCGACAAAATATTGTGTATTCAAATCGGTCAATACTTTTTGCATTTCTGATTGATTTTCATTTGTCGGCTGTAGATCGACTACTGGCTGCATTCCAACAGTCGATTGCACTTCGTTCTCTTCATCATCACTATTATACTCCAGTTGTCCCTCGAATTCTTGCTCTGATTCAATGTCTGATGTATCGTCCTCATTTGGCAAACAATCTTCATCTACGTCTTCATCGTCGTCAACTGCGAAAGGGTCCTCAACATAATCCATTTGTTGCTCTTGTTCACGTTCACGTTCTATATCATTCGCCAACGCTTCTGCGATCCGTTCATTAAATCTAGAATCAGAGCGTGAACATGTCTGAAACACTATTTCGACCATGTATTTCAACATGTTCGCCAAATTGGTTCATTTTTTTACAAAAATCGTAATAACGTAAATAACACTTTTCATTGAATCAAAAAATGGAATATCACTAACTACTAACTACACATAATCTCGAAAAACTATCAAAACACATAAATTTATTGCACTTGCTGCAACACTTGCTTTCGATATGACACGTGTACAAATAATGGCACGAGAATTTTGAAAACGAAATAAATAACGGTACTCACTAACAATAAAGATAAAAATATTTATAAATAAAATAATTAGTGCATTTCATCTCATGAACAAACAAAATCAGTACATTTTCCTATTAATAATATATGGGGTCTGGCTAGACCCTTTGGTAACCAATATGGCTAGATTTTAAAAATTCCCTAAAACTCATTCCTCTCTAAGATGTTTAATTCATTCTGTTCAGAAATTTGTTTAAGAATGGTATGTGAATGATGTAACGGAATATGATGACCACTGCTGTTTTCAAAGTGTGCAAGCAATAGCAGAAATTTGGAAAAGGACCTGGTTAGGCCCATTAGTCTCCACAAGGGATTTATACACAATGTCAATTTTTAAACTGAAATTAAAGAGTCATATTACAGCATTTGCTAATGATATTGCTCTATTGTACGCTGAGGACAATTTTAGAAATTTCGGATTGGCAATAAATCACGACTTGGTATTGTTAAATATGGTGTTAAGCTCAAAATTTAGGTAAATGATATTTAATATTGGTTTTAAGGATGATGTTAGTATGAATGTAGATGAATGTAGTATACCATTCATCTCTTTGTAATACAAGTTCCTGCCATACGAATTAATATCTTTAAAGTTAAAATTGTTTCATGCTCTAAGAAAATTTTATTTAATTCGCTGGATCCGTGATTCTTCGTTTATAAATTGTTTATATTATTATTTGGTTGATTCCCACCTATAATATGGAATTTCATGTTGGGGTGGTATCTACAATGCAGCACAAAAACACTTCATACCTTCAGTATCTTCATACCCTTTATTTGTTGGAAATAAGATACTTCCATTAAGACAATTGTATATTTTTAAGGTACTTCAAATTTTTTATAACCGGAGTGGCAATCGATATTTAAATTTAGATGTTAAGTATAATTTGCGTAAAGGTAACAAATATCACATACCATTTGCTACAAAGGAGTAGGTATACTTTAGGTAGTTTTATGTGTATACTGTACCGACGCTTTTTAATCAAATTCCTGAATATATTAGAAGCATGAGCAGCCGGAAAGCTTTTCTAAAATCCCTTAAATCTCGGCTGCTTTCCCACTACGATATTGATTTTTTATTTAAAGTTATAATTTAACTGCTTTGAACTTTCTGTTTTTCTTCACCATATATTGTTTTTCTTCCATGGGTTGTATTATAAGTTATTTAACATACAATGGCAAAATTTACAATTCGCCAGAGCTTCGTTTAGTCGATGAAAACGAATCTTTGGTCCAAATTTATTAATACAAGATGGCAACAGGATTATGGAAAATCATAATATAGAAATTATGCTCAAATTTTTTTTTATTTTTTAGTATATGCAAAAGGATCGCTGATTAATAATTATGGTTAAAACGCATTATTGAATAAAACTAACCTCAAAATTTAAAAAAATTATAATAAATCAGCTATTTTTCACTTTAATGCGGCCATATTGGATCCGCCATTTTGAATTAAATGTTTTAACCTCATTTCTAATAATTACTTGTGTTTGATCGGGCCAAAATCTATCTTGTAGCATAAAACATACTCATTTAGCACAGAAAAATCCAAGTTTTTTTTTTTGGATTTACATGTTAAAAATTTGTTGGGTTTATTTGTCAAAATTAAATATATTTTGAGTGACAAAACTTGGACAAATTTAGAGTTTGAGGTCCAAAATAAATTTTCCACTTTTGGTTGTTCGGTCCGGTTTGACGTAATATTTAACGAACAGATAAGTTAGCACGAAATGAATTTGACGTAAACTATCGTGATATTCTTTTTCATTTTGGCCCTATTAAATTTGAGCAAAAAATTTGTAATCAGCAACCAAAACAAACCTTGGGTACCGAGTCTCATTGCTTAATAAAAAACCGTAATTTGTTAATTACAAATTAACACACTATCGGCGGGTAACACCATGAGCTTGATTCACACATAGTATTTCAAAGATGTAGATGAAAAAAATTTAAAAAAAAATGAAATTTTTAGTTTAGTTTTCTATTACTTACAATAATTGTTAATTTTTGAAAGTTCCAAGAGTTCATGTAGTAAGAGAAAAGCGTAATAATGTTTAGGAATATTTTATTATTCAGTTTCTTATATAGTAATAATTTTATTTACTCTAATATTTTTTTAATGTATGGTATTTTTGAAAACACTCACCCCTATGAAGGGGAATCTGACAAAACTTACAAATATAAGAAGTTAAAATTTCTTTTCATGCACTGCACAAACACGACATTGTCTTTGTGGAATTTTTTTTTTTGCCGCCAGTAATAATTTTTATAGCTTCATGTTTCCGCCCGCAAGTCTAATGACAATCGCCAAGGAGGATCTTTACTTACTGTAGTCCTTTTAACGCCAGATGTAGATGGTTGAGGATCTTCGCAAGCGGTGCTTTCAGGAAGCCGATCACTTATCAACTCTTTGCTAATTTCATGCAGAAATTGTTATAAGTAATTGTTGTTGTTGGATTTAATTTTCTAAATACTTGGAACGCATTAAAAAGTGCACAGTTTAGCAAATACATGACAACCCGCTTTGTCCATTTTCTTGCTCGATCGACCCCCCTCGATCAATTATCTGAACTGAATGTATCGTAGAAATCATTCGCACCTGTTTTTTTGATTGCCAGTATTGCAGTAAAATGTCCCCACGACGGCGGAAAGTAGAATCACCTCGTGCAAGCCTATAACATTCTTCAAACTCTCAGGAAGTTCTATATTTATTCCAATCGTCCCACGAGAATTATTTCACACTTTTGTACACTATTATAATAATTATCCATGTACAAGGGGTAGGTATCACAAATTAATATATGGTTCTAGAAGGGTTGTGATTGTTTGTAATAATGGTTTTCCTTGTCCGCAATATATTTCCAAATTACAGATAAAACCCGTAGTGGCTTCACACACCATTCGTATGAGAACACCATATTTTCTAACTTTTGAGGCGTTGTACACCTTGAACGCTAACCTGCCTCTCTACGGTATTATGCTTTCATCAAGCGAGAGTTGCTTCTGAGGTGTATATACCGCTGTAAGGTATGTAAGAATTGGTCGAACTTTTTGAAGACGATCACTATTATCAACATCAATTGTTTGAAAAATGGCAGAATGCCCAAATTTGTTTGAAACGATCGCGACTCAGCACTTGTGAAAATATCGGCGTTTGTATTATCGGATCCGTTGACCAATATTCGTCTCTATTATCTTTACGTACTTTCCCCATGACCAGAATCGTGTGAGTTCTTAATGGTAGACGTTGGAAATAATGGGCGAATTTCTGATGGAGGAATTTTTTCAAATACCAAATTTTTTTAAAAATTTAATTACGGAGAACTTGGTTTATCAGATCACTCCGCTCCTTGTCCCGGAGCACAAATTTTGCCATTTGCTTTTGTGGGCTGCTTTGCAGTTTTAACTATTCGCTCGGAATATTCAGCTCCACTGAAGATCTAGATAACTTTGGCGTGGGTGATGGACAACTTATTAGGGATGCATCCCTTTCTGATTTTCCCGCATAAGTTTTTGATGTGTCCAAATAATCTTATAGGCCCCTTGTGGGTACTCCGGTTGCTGGGGAGCCTATAAATGTCTTTTTGGGGAACGGCTAATCCACTGATCGGCCACTACCTGCTTCGTTTCGTATTCCCTACGGTTGTATGGAAATACTGGTCACTTTAACCGTCAGCCGTGGAAAAATAACAGACCGACGGCAATTTCCTAATTGATTTAAATAAATGCACCAACACAAATTTATCGTTATTAATTATTTTTTATTGTTTATTAAATTGTGCGGCATTAATTAATGCCCTAGAAAGTACAGTGATTATTTAAGGGCATCGACTATAATACCATAAACGGCTAATTGCCGTATTTTTTATTACAAGAGCAAAACGTATTGCTCGTAGTCGATTGGCCAAGTAACTAATTTTTTTCTTCGTAAAAAACAACTTTTTAAATTCTTGTTTTTTAAAACGGTTTCTGTATTTTCTTTTAAATAATTGTTTCCATATTTTACCTTTTTAAAATGAGCTCTATGGACAATACCGAAAAGTTACTAAATTTTCTCATTCGGAGCTCGCATTGTTCAACCCTTTCTGTTTTGACGTTAGTGATGACATTTCGCATTAATAATTTGCCAAAAGGGCTCAATCACCACAATCTATTGCTTTGAGTAAAAATTGCTCTCTGTTAATATTTGCCTAATTCTGGCGTGCTTTTTTACATATTGGTTCCGCTGCAAGTTCCGACTAAAAACAATACATAAAAAATAAAAAACCTTTGAATACTTTATATTGTTATTTACGAATTACCGAAATAGAAATGTCTGTATTCGAATCTATTGTTGATGTTCCTTCTATTGGTGTTTGTTGGTCTTTTAAAAAATTTAACATATCGAAATACCTTAATGATGGTATACATATATGTTATCAACTCCTGTTCCTGATTTTTCACTTTCATTTACATTTTTCTTACCCTGCGGTAACAAGTCCTAATATTAGTTATCTGCTTTTCAATTGTTCCACCGTTGCATCCTTATCAATTTTTGATATTCTTCTAAAAATTCCTGCCAGCCTCTTTATCGAATAAATTTGTTTTTATAATGTTTCGAATAAATTTATTTTCTTACGACAGTTAAACGTCAATTTTATTTGTAAAATGATTCAAAGGACACATTTGACAATGTTTCCTTTGTTAGTTGATACAACATTGCCAAACACAGTTCAAGATGTTTATCAACCATTAGCTCCGCCTACATAAAATCATGATTAGACAACTGTCAAATTGGTTGATAAACTAGACTATACACGGTTAAACTTTTCTGTAGACACAACTAAGCTGATCAACATGTTGAATAATGTATGTGCTGCATAACTCGAAACAAATCCTCAAGAACATTCGGTTCATGGCTTGCTATTTGTATAGTTGAAATGTGTACTAGTTTACGACGCGTTTGTAACACTCAGGCACAAGACGTATTTTAAATTTGTGAGAACGGAGATAACTTAATTTAAAAAATGGACAAATTGGCAACTGAAATGTTTGTGTTACGAGAAATTTTGGTTAGGCCATAGTTTGTCAGTAGTTTAAAAGAAAGATTCATTTCTAGCCGTATTTTCCATGAGAACTGCACTAGAACTCGATAAATTTTAAATTCCTTTTATTATAGGTAAACAGAAAAAAAAACAAAATTCATAAAGTGCGAATGTGTAGTGCATTTAACATAAATACACACAGTATAGTTGCGTATAATGACGTTAGCAAGAAATAAGAAAATATTGATGAAATAACTGAAAGGGGAAATTTTTAAACTTAAAATCTGTATTTATGTCAAACACACTACATATTCGCGCTTGATGAATTAATTTTTTTTTCGATTTACAAAGAATAAAAGAATTTTAAAGTTATCGAGTTCTAGTGCAGTTCTCATGGAAAACACGGCTTCTATTAACTTTAAAGAAATCATGTAATCAATTAAAATATTCTGTTGACTATTTATGTTCATTGACCTGATTATAATTAAGCAGTTAAATAATTACGATTACGAATGACACCTTCATTAGAAGGTGTCACTCATAATACCAATTGTTTAAGATTAGATTAGTTTAACACTTTTCAATTTAAATAAAATGATTCGAGTATACACAGGTAGAAATATTTTCAAAAAAAAAAAAAAACACAGGGTGTGATGACTAAAATATCTGTAAAATTCATATCCGTTACAACAATAAACAAAACATTTATCTGTTTCGTTTGTCGTACATTCAGGGTCGTTGTATTTTAAAGTACACTAATTCAACGAGATGCAAACATTTTGCGCAACGTACGATACAATCATATCTATTGTATTTAAAATATAAAATTAAAATCACAGGTTTGAGAGATGAAATAATTTTCATTCATTTGCCATTTATTTATAGACGCACATAACTTAAAATGTTAAATTTGTGATCATAAATTGGATGACAATGTTTTCATTGATCGAGACGGAGGATGGTCATTTATCACAGAGCATACATTTACTTGTTCTAACAAAATTATTTTACCATGTAGTCATTTGATGCGTAGGGGTCGTCGCGAAATCAATCTATTAACTCGCCATCAAATTTATTTCTTATACACAACATAATATGTGTATTGCTAAGCCCAATCGAGGTACATAAACCAAAATCGCCTACACTCTTTTATATTAAATTTTTATTTTCTACAAAGATTAAAACAAGAAACTTGTTCTTGCGACTTTTGAAATGTCATAAGTTAGATTTGATTCTCTTTATTTTACAACACTGGTATAACAAAACAAAAATGAAAGCACATACAACTTAAAACTATGAAATAAATAACAATAATCAGCACCTTATTTTATTCGATCATATATCCGAATGAGCAGGCAAAATAAACAGTTAAACACATTTTTTTGCTTCGATCGAATTTTTTTTTTTTTTTTTTGTTTGGATACGCTTATGTATATTTATACTGATATCGCGCAAATAAGCAAAAATATAATATTTTGCTGACATAACCTTGACATTGATGTAAAAACGCGAATTAAACTTTAAAAATATTGAAAACATTGTTTTTGAATGAATTTTTAAATATGATGGAGGGGAAGAGTGACAAAAACACAACAAAGTTGATCGCCCAGTATGTGCTTTAACATAAAAAACAAAAAAAAATGTTAGATTATTTAACGCCCCACATAACAACACAGTTCAATTACAAGTTTTGCAACTGATTTTTATTTTTTGTGCCTTTCTCTTGGTTTTGTTAACACGCATTTTGCGATTTACACAAAAAAAAACTGTAACGCAAGCTATTTTGCCCGTCATAAAACCTACTAATATAAATACATATACATATATGTATATGTACATACCTATACACATTGCGATCCTTTGATATTTATTTAATATGTTCAAATTCACGTATTTGCACAAAATAAATATTTTCTGCGAGTAAGCAAAAGTGTATCGCCGATGACAGCGATTGAGCTTCGAGCCACGTTTACGATTTGGGTGCTTTTGCACACGACAAAAAAATATTTTATAGTAAATAAAGAATGCAAATATTGTTAGTTTACATTTTACACTTGTAAATATTTACAAGAAGCAATTATGCATTAAAACACATTTGTACATATATTGGCAAAATTACGTTTCGTTTTTTACGGAAGGAACACTTGTTTCTACATAAATAAGGCTACCAGACTTCTTTTATTAAATTAGACATTTCAAAAAAGTTTCAGTGGACATTCAGATGTGAATGCGGCTAATTTGCCAATTTTTCCTTATTTGCTCATTTTTACGTGTTTAGACACCTTTCATATTAAACAGCTAATTATAAATTAAAACAATCTTTTCTTAATTAACTCTGCTTTCTGTGAAGAATCTGAGGTTAAATATCAAAAGCTTTTAGGATATTGAAATGTACGGCAATGAAAGCTTTTCAAATTTCACCTTGAACTCAATACTAATACGTATCTTACCATACAGTTAAACCAAGTGAACAAACAGCCAGATGTTGCAAAGGGTTCAATATGCCGAATGTTGAAGTGCCAATTGTTGGAGGGCCAATGTATGTATACATATAGTTCCGGCGTCTAGTCGATTAAAAATGCAAAAACCAAGAAAAGTTGTTTCGGCTAAAGTTCTGATAGATTTTTGGGCGCATAAAATTAAAAACAAATAGCTTACCACTCTTCCCCAACCGTGCCCTCCCCCCAATCTCCGGAAGCTGAAAGTTAGCAGAAAATTCGGAATTTAGTTGCAAAACATTGCTAATTTAAATGTTTCGCTAACCAGTAAATAATGAATAGACGGGTGTATCCAAATAAAAGAAGAGACAATTTCTCAAAAAAAAAGATACAATACGTTTTTTTCGCCAAAGTGGTACAAAGGCTAGGAAAACGTATCCAAAGTTGACTTTTTGTGTAAAGCTTAAAAATACAAATAATTAGAAGTATAAGGAAAGAAAGATTTCTTCCAGTATTTATTTTTCTCTTCTTTAACGGGAGAACATTTTTGTAAAGGGCTCACTAAGCCGCATGTAACTATTTTCCTCCTATTAACGATTAATCATCCCTTAACAAGATTTAAATTAAAATGTGTAAAAACAAAACGAAATTTGCAGTTTCCTTCTTTCTCCATATCAGTGGCGGCGATGTTCATAAATAAGAATACTCTTGAAAAAGCGAAAAGAATTTTTAGTAATATTAGCCATAATGAAAAATAAAAGGAAAACAGTTACTAGTTAACACAAACATATAGGGCAGCTGTGATGCCCTAACCCTCTCGGCTCAGTCGTTCGAGGTAACCCTTCTGGTCATGGGATAAAGTAAATCGATTCGATCGGCAATCGATTTTACAGGCAGATGCAATATTGCGTCTACTTTCTAAAGTTTGTAAATTTATTAACGCGAGGCGATTTATATAGGGTTCACGAACAAAACCAGAGTTCAAGTTAGGTTGACAAATCAAAAATTGTTCTTGAATACTTTCGATTCTCTCAGAATGCGTGTGATAGAACGGATCCCAAATCACTGAGGCATATTCCAGTATAGACCTGACATAAGTAACATAGAGAGATTTCAATGTTAGAGGGTCACAAAATACCCTCACATTAAGCCTAATGAAACCAAATAAAGAATACCCTCTGCTTATAATGCAGTCAACAAGCTTATATAAGGTTGCACGAAAAAATAACGCCAAGATCACGAATATCAGAAATTCTGCTAATTTGTACATCCATTAAAAAATAAGGGCCTCTATGCTAGATAATCGTGATCAACAAAAAGATATTACTCTAGACATCAAGTTCGTCTTGCAAACGCACAGTGTCAATTATAGAATTAATAGTAGCATACATTTTTAAGCCGTAAGCATGCAATAGACACTTACAAAACCTGAAACACTGAACAATATCGTCAATAAATACAGTGAACAGTAAAGGTTCGAGGTGGCTGCCTTGAGGAACACTATAGAAAAGATAGAAGAAAGCTATCGAAAAATCTGTGTAGACAACATCAACCTGGCCACGGTCCAACAGTCTCGAAAACATCGCCCGAAAATACCATCAAATTAGTAATTGTTGATTTATCCCGAATGAAGCCGTGTTGATGTATCTTAACATTCCAGTTCAATCATAATTTCCGCGAGTTGGATTGTGGGATATGAATTATAGCGACCATCAATGATACCTGAAAAGTTAGGAATATTAGATTTATCAAAAGAGGCCTGAAAAGAATTGGCAAACATGTCACATATTTTGTCATTACCATAGACTTAATGTATCATCTTAGGTTATAACGATATTTAATAAAACATAAGATGATGTTAAATGTCTTTAATTATATATTTATTAACTCAATATTACACAAGCTAAAGAATGTGTTGTGCGGCTTCTTTAGTCCACAAATTACATGTCACCAAAACAGTGCTACCAACATATCTCTGTATCTATAAAGGATGGGACACTACACATCACCTCCCCCTTATCAATTCAATTTATAACCTTATATTTATTTCAGATATTTATATTAATAATACAAAACAAAAAAAAAAATTTTACTTATATAAAACAAATATATATCATTAACAATAAACATTTTCCCCTTTATCAAATTTCGACTAAAGGTCTTTTAAATTCAACTCCGAACGTAATCTCGCAAATATGCGGGTGGTCTAGAAATACGACCTGTTTTAGTGATATACGCACGATTTTGATTATTATACGTTACTATGGTGTCAACATCCCTAGGAGACACTGGTTGTAAAGAACGACGACCACCTTCACTGCTGTCACCAAGCCCATCTTCCCGTACATGACCAGTGTCTGATGTATTGTATTTGAAATTAGGCTTATTTTTCGAATTTCTCAAATGTAATGAGTTTCTACGTAAGATTCTATTTTCTTCGTTTCTTAATATGTATGATCGTGGACTAGGATGTTTCTCTACGATCTTGGCTGGTCTCCAAGTTTTTTATGATACAACTTTGTTTTTGCTTGATTATCATGCAATTTGTTTTTAATTTCTGTCAACACTTTTGGAATCAACAACCCATTTTTGACCGGAACTTTTGTTCTGGTCATTCTGCTCATAGCAATTTGTGCTGGCGATGCACCCAGATTCGGCACAGGATGGTTCCTGTATTCAAGCAAAGCATATTCAATATCTTTATCGTCTTCCACAGCTTTTTTGATCAAATTTTTTGCAATGTGTACTGCCTTTTCACTCTGACCATTTGATCTTGCATATGTTGGACTTGAAGTTTTAAACTCAAAGTTCCATTCTTTGCTGAACTTTAAACATTCCTTTGAATTAAACGGCATATTATCCGCAATAACTGTCTTTGGTATGCCATGAGTTGCAAAGATTATTTTCAAATTTTTTATTATTTCACATGCTTGTTTATTCTTCAGTGTTAATACTTCCATCCACTTCGAGAAATAATCGACTACCACCAAATAATCACTCACGACCACCAACATATAAAATGTCACACCCCACCTTCTCAAATGGATACTCAGGTACCTCATGAGGAATCAGAGGCTCTTTTGTGTTTGATGGTAACCATTTTTCGCATATCCGACACTTGCTGATAAAATTTTCAATATCGGTATCGATACTGGGCCAATAAAGAATGCCTCTAGCTCTTTGCTTACACTTTGTCATTCCGATATGGCTTTCGTGAAGTTTATCTAACATCTCTCCGATTAGAGTTCGTGGAACTATCACACGATTTCCCAAAAATACAAGCTCGTCATCAACATAAATATCATCTCTGAACTTGAAATAATGTTTTACTATCTCGGGCACTCTTTTCTTATCGGAAGGCCATCCTTCTTGATACATTTTTGTAAGACGTGATAAAACAGGATCACAAATAGTTTCTCTTCTGAATTGTTCCTTCCTTGGTTCACTTAAAGCGACGGAATATACAACTTCTGCATATTCCTTAAATTCATCTGCAGGTTCATCCCTCAGATATGACCTCGAAAGATGATCTGCGATGTGTAACTCTTTGCCAGGAACATATTTAACTTCTAAGTCATAAATCAACAGTTTTATTTTCATTCGTCTTAATCGTGAGCAATTAACTTTATGAATTTCATTCTTCATAACTCCTACAAGAGACTTGTGATCTGTGTTAATTTCAATATGTCTACCGTAAATATAATGATGATATTTCACACACGCGTAAACAATAGCCAACATCTCTTTTTCTACCTGTGCATAGTTGACTTTTGTGTCGGTGGGATTACGAGAAGCATATGCAACAGGACACTATTTTGCGGTAACACACAACCCATACCTGATTTCCAAGCATCTGTTTGTATCACCACTTTCTGACTCGCATCAAAAGGCTTCAATATTGGAGCTTCACACATTTTGTTTTTCAAAATTAGAACCGCCTTACTTTGAGCATCCGTCCACTGAAACTCCGTGTCATTGCGTAATAATCTTCTTAATAGTTCAGACACTTCGGCCATATTTGGTATAAAACTTCTCAAATAGTTAGCCATACCCAAGAAGCGTTGCAACTCTTTTTTATTAATCGGATTGTCCATGTCCGTGATCGCTTTTATTCTCTCGGGATCTGGGCTTACACTATCTTCGCTGAAAATATGACCCAAGAATTTCAAACGGTTAACCTTAAACTGTAGCTTGTTTAAGTTAAATTTGATTAAATTTTGCCCTTTCCAGAAATTTTCTTAAATTATGGTTGTATTCCATTTCAGTTCTACCTGTAATTAGCAGATCGTCTATATAAATATAAACTCCATTCACATCACCAAAACTTTTTTCATTCAATCTCTGAAAAACTTCAGGGACATTGTTCAACCCAAATGGCAACCTCCTGAACTTGTAACAACCAAAAGGTGTGCTAAATGCACATATATTGGACGATTCTGCCGATAACTTAACTTGATAAAAGCCGTCCTTTAAATCAAAAACAGTGTAATATTTTACACCTGTCAATTTTATCATAAGATCCTCTAGCACAGGTGTCAAATAATGTTCTCTTTTTACTGCCTGATTCAGCTCTCGGGGATCTAAACATAATCTTAAAGTGCCGTCCGGTTTCTCTACGACAACAAGATTACTGACCCAGTCTGTTGCTATGTCAAGTGATTCTATAATACCTAAACTTTCTAATTGTGATAATTTCTCCTTCGTTTTTTTTCGTATTTTTACAGGGATTCGTCGCGCTGCTTTTGACACTGGATTCATATTATCTTTTAAATAGATCGTTAATTCGTCTGGAAATTCACCAAGATCTTCGAAAATTTCTCTATTTTCATTAATGAACTCATCTCTTTCTATTTCGACACTCTGAACTAGTTTTATGTTTCCTAATTTCCTGCAACACTCAAGACCTAGGATCGGTGTTGAATCTGGACCAACCAGTATAAATTCCTCAGTGAAATGATTTTGCTCAAATTTTATTTTTAAATTGACCGTACCGAATGTTGGAATAATCGTCCCACCGTATGCCTCCGAGATGCTTCTGTCTCTTTTAACACAGTTATTTGAATTTATCTTTTCAAACATTGACATAGGTAAGAGATTTACGTCAGAACCCGAATCTATCTTAAATCTACAAATGCTATTATTAATTAACAATTTTTCATACCAGCCGTGTCTAGTCACGTCATTGATTTTATGCACTACATCGATGCAATAACTGTTTGTGCCCTCATTCTCGGCTTCAATTACATCATGCACTTTCTTAGCTCGACAACATCTCGCAAAATGATGCATACACCTACAATTACTGCACCGCTTTCCAAAGGCAGGACATCTCCCTTTCTCGTGCCATTGGTTGCATTTACTACAAATTTTTCGATCGACTGTGTTATTGACATTATTATCTGCACAATTATTTTCATTATTTCTATGCATTGCAAACTTATTTGAGTTCTTATTACTATAATTTTTCTCACGATTATTATTCCTATTATATAGAGTATTCACCTCACTTTTTTGACTCTGCTTCACCTGTTCTCTATATTTCTTTCAGCTATTCTGCAAGTTTCTGATGTCTTCTCCAGATTAGGGTCCTCCAATTTTATCAGTGTTTCTTGAACTGATAGGTCTTGTATTCCGAAAACAATTCTGTCCCGGATCGTTGTTTCTTCTTGAGCTCCAAATTACACAAATATCACAAATTACATGTCACCAAAACAGTGCTACCAACATATCTCTATATCTATAAAGGATGGTTTACGCTACACATCACTTAAGATTTGCGACGTTTTTTAAGCGGCGATTGAACCATGGCTCTGTAAACGTCGAACCCACAAAAACCTTTGGAACAAATAATTCAAAACCACTCTTCATAATACTATAAAACTTTGAAATTTTGAAAAATGTGGTTTAGCGACACTACATCAGAATTCCTAAAATCAAATTTAAAATCGCTCTCAATAAAATTACAAAAATCAAAATCTAAAAAATAAAATTTAATTAAAAGTGGCCAAAATACGTCCAAACTCGTTAAAAATAGTATTGAATTGAAGCGTTACAAAATTCGTAAAACTTTCTAACACATAGCTAGAAGTGATATCAGCGTATGATCCCATAAACTCTTCATCGATCCAGCACCAAGAGACTTTTGGCAGATTAAAGTCGTACACAACCAACACCAGATCAGTTTCATTACATGGCGGTTGAACATCATTGGCAATAAATTAAATTCAATAAATCCTTGGTAAACGTCAGAAGTACTACCAAACGGTATATAGACTCCCACTATAGAGAGCCAAAAACAAGCACAAATCAATAAGTGCTTAGACTTGGAACTACTGCAAATCAATAATTTAAGAGAAATGCGTTCGAGTTGAACGTGTTGAAATAAGAGCAAGTTTTGCATTCATCAGAAAGACTATTGTACACAACAATATAAATTCCAATTTTCTTAACCGCATGAAAATACTAAACATTATCACTTCCAGTCGAATTTGTAGATTTAAGTGAAGCGATAGCATCTAAGATTTCTAATGGGAACGTGTCATGAAAAACAAACGATCTTGGCTCCGATTTGTTGCAAATTAGTTCACTATAAACCTCAACTTTTTTCTACAAAATAATTATTGAATAATTCAGCGATTTCAAGATCATTTGAAATTTCATCCTGCTCATAAACCACAATTGTATCAATTCCTGTATGTTTCCTACCACTTCCTAAAAGCTCATCAACCAATCTCTAACGTTTTTTAACATCATTGTTCCCGTTATTAAATTTAGTTTGATAGTATTCGGTTTTTGCAACATTTACTTCTGTTTTGACAGATTTACTTAGGACATTGACTTGTTTTTCTAGATCTAAATTACTGGGAGATTTAGCTACTACCGCCATATTATAATTTGAAGAAATCGGATCGAACATTTTCATATCATCTGCGTAGAGAAGGCAATGTGCAAATTCAAAACGCTTCACAACATCATTAATAAATAATTATAAAAGAAGTGGACCAATGTAACTAAATTGCGGTAATCCAGGAGTTAAACAAAATAAATGAGAAGCAGAATCATTAATCTTAACATATTGTGAACGGCCAGAAAGATAAGATTGCAAACATTTGATAGGGATGAACTCACAATTTAGTTTCTGTAGCTTATAGATAAGAATGGAATGATCAATTTTATCAAAAGCTTTTAAAAAGTCAGTGTAAACTATATCTACTTGTTGCCGGCCCTCAATCCTGCTGTATAAATGACCACAGAACGCGGCCAGAATGGTAATTGTGCATCTTCCCGGATAAAACCCTTGTTGTGCAGGCAAAATAAAAGATTTCACGTGAAAAAATAAAAATCACTGCAACTGATAATTTCATATCTGTTGCCAGATTTAAAAAAACTAACGAATGAAGGATATTTTCCAGGGACCAGGCAAAATTCCAGTCCGAAAGCTTTCATTAAAGATATGCTTCAGCGGAAGAGCTAAACTTTCTGCACAATTTTTAATAAGGATGGTTGGAATACTATCATGATCAGCCCCTTATTTACATCAAGAAGAGACAAGCAGTCATAAACCACCGTTTAAGTCCATTTCAGTAAATTATAATCAGTACGATTACAAGCAAGTTGAGGCGTGTTTTGTGATGGAAATGCCATCGCGGATGGTTCGAACACTGACTCAAAATATTTGGCGAACAGATTGCAGATACTAGAGGGCTGACTCGCCAATGAATTCTGATAAATCATCGGTGAAGGAAACCTAACTGCTTGCCTTTTACCATTTAGGAAATTCCAAAATTTTCTTTGATTGGTTGAGTTGACCTCAACTTCAATCTGCAAAATGTAGTTATTATATAGGAACTAATTTAAAATTTTAAATTCCTTTCGAGCTGTATCAAATCTAGAATATGGCAATATGGCTCTATTTTATTTTACGTAGGAGTTAAGCCTAAATTTAGATTCACAATTTAGATTTCCCTCGAATACTGGATGCATTATGGTAACAAATGGAGGATATTGTATTTTGTTTTGAGTATATGGGTCGGATCATCCTCTTATTTAAAACAACATCAGTTAAACTCTGGGAGTCTTGCTGTCTACGGGTTGGTTGCGAAATTGTATCTTTGAGGCAACTGCTTTCCGAAAATTTTCATTCTTAAATAGTCTAATATAAACGCCAGCTGATCAGGTTTCCGAAGTTAAGGCCTTGTCCTAGAGATCTTCGTTTATCCCCAACTTAAAACATAAGTATTCCAGATCCTGAATTTTTTTCATCAACATGGTAGAAACTTGTTCCCAAACACTTATTAGCCAAAGCTAAAACATCATCCTCGGTTGTTTGAGGATCCAGTCTGGATAGATAAAGGCAATATTTATGTGATATCTTCGACTGGGTAACAGCTTCGAATATTTCCCCATCATTTGGGGGCTGCTAAGGCAAATGTTATCCGGTTTAACAGTTCATGCCACTGATGAATCAATATTTGGGGGCTTAGTTGTTGATTCTGCTGGATTCATAGCGCCGCAAAGGTCATTAACTACTTTTACTTTGCCCCTTGTTAAGCGTTCTTTTTGGCGATATGTCGGCCTCATTCTGATGTCAAAACAATCTTATCTGCAGTTTCTACTTTTTTTTCTAATATTCTCCTTGTTCATCTGAATCTCCTTCTGCAAGCAATTCACCGTATTCACCGATTGGGAATATCCCAGTTAGCGTTTGGAAAAACATTTTTAAGAAAATTTTGTTCTTAATTAGAACCCTCAACCTTCAAACCATGAGATGCCACCATAAGAATATATTCATCAGAAACAGACGGTTGGTTAAGAATATTGATATTCGTATCACCAACAATTTATAATTTTTTTAATTTATCCTGAAATGATACAACTGTCCAATGATTCAAGCACAGCCACATTCGCTAAATATAAATGAAAATTTTTTACGCATACTTCGAATATTTCGGTGAGCAATAAATAATTTAGACTTAATTTTTGATGATGTAGGCGTAGCAGATGATGGTATTACAGATGAATAACTGGTTTGGTCAATTTTGGAGTTTTGATTTACAATTGACGTTTCTAATCGTTTTTTTGGCTGCAACAAGATCACAATTGTTTCAGGTAATGCTTGTGGTCTAAATTCAAATTTACGTATTAGGATTCATGCCGGCCAGATAGAGAAATCAGCAACTTTATGAAATACATCCTCATTAAAACCAATTTTAATGGAAACAAATGATAAAACCTCAATATTCGGCTTTTTGGAATTAAAACATTGCATATATATTTGAAAGAGCAGCGATGCCCGTTTTCGATACTACATGAGTTATAACTCCATCCTAAGTTGTATTTGGATGAAGCCTCCTAACGTAAAGGAACTTTATTTGAGTTACATGAACCGATTTAAGATTTTCCGAAGAAATATCCTGCCCGTAAATAACATCATTTGCAAGATCAGATGTCAGATATATATATATATATATATATATATATATATATATATATATATATATATATATATATATATATATATATATATATATATATATATATATATATATTTTTTTTTTTTTTTTTTTAATGAGGGGGGGGGGGAATCCTCATGGACGTTGTGCTGGACTCCTATCGACTAAACACCCCACCCTCTAAACCTCCTCACACCGACCGGGACCGCTTAATACGCATTACTTCAGCCGCTGGATGTCCTTTGTATATTTTTTGGTCTAATTAGAGTTCATCTGCTCTCTCATTTTTCTCTTTATTATCATCGTGATCATTTGTTATATGGTTCCAGGCCTGTTCGTCATCCAACATCCTTGAAACGATGCATCCCGGTGTTAGTTGTCCTACCAGGTTCGTACATCCTTCCCGCTCCTGCTGCTACCTTGTGCATTGCATTACCGTATGTTCTGGTGTATCCAGCTCACCGCAATAAGAACAGTTTGGTGACTCTCTAAACTTCATCCTGTAGAAGTAACTGTTGAAGCAGCCATGTCCGGATAGAAACTGCGTAAGATGGAAGTTGACCTCGCCATGTTTTCGCTTAACCCACTCCTTGACACTAGGGATTAGTTGTCTCGTCCATGACCCCAATTCAGAATTCTGCCATCGTGCTTGCCATTGTTGCATCATTTCTTCTTTGGCCTCTTCCTTTGAAGTTCCACCGAGAATTGCCACCCTTTGTTTGGCCATCAATATGATGGGTGGCATGCTACTTAGTACAAAGGCAGCCTCTTTTGATACTGTCCTATAAGCACTGCTTACCCGAAGTGCTACGGTACGTTGTACACGTTCTAATTGGTCGCGAGCTCTCGCAGTTTGTAGTGCTCTGATCCATATCGGTGCTCCATACAGCATGATTGATGTAACCACCGATGACAGTAATCTTCTTTTGCTTGAACTAGGACCTTCAGCGTTTGTCATAAGTAGAAAAAGGCTTGTTGTTGTTCTGGTTGCCTTTGTTACTGTTTCTCTAATATGATCTTGGAAACTACGCCGATAATCTAACCATACACCCAGATACTTAATTCTTGTCTTTGGGTTTATTCCAGTGCCGTCAATATTGAGAACCACCGAAGAAAGAGGTCTCCTGCCCGCCATTACGACCGCTTCTGTCTTTTCCGGAACCAGCTGCAGACGGTGGTTGTAGAGCCACTTAGAGATCACCTCCACTGCTGCTTCCATTTTTTTTATCAGTTGTTCCTCGGTTCTGTCTCAGACGATAAGTGCTAGGTCATCAGCATAACCTACTAACTTGGCACCCTCCGGCAGTGGAATTCGAAGAACTCCGTCGTACAAAATATTCCAGAGCATTGGCCCCAGGATTGATCCTTTTCGGGACGCCCACGTAACCTCTATCTCAGTTGAAATGCCATTTGCTTCCATAACAATACGTCGCTCACTCAGGTAGCTATGAATAATATTCCTAAGGTATGGACTCACTTGTAGCTCCTCTAGCTTTTGGTGTATCACCTCCCAGGCTGCACTATTAAATGCGTTTCGCACGTCGAGGGTGATAACCACTGGGATGCTCCTCGTGTATCGAGACCCATTCGCAGCTGTGCCTACTATCTTCATGACCTCTGCTATGGCATTTATTGTGGAATGTCCTGAACGAAATCCAAACTGATTATCCGCCAGTCCACCCGATCTGTTTACTTCGTTCACCAGGCGGCGTAGCAGTGTCCAACAGGCAAAGTGGTCTATACGATGTTGGTGGGCCTTCTGGTTTCCCATCTTTCTTGAGCAGGACCAAACGGGGCTTTTTCCAATTATAGGGAAACTCCCCGTTTCCAAGCGACATACTCATAACGTCCAGAATCCTTTTTGGGTTCACTTCGGATGCAATTCGGACTGCCTCTGGTGGGATCCCATCCGGTCCGGCACTTTTCTTGGTCTTCATTTTGCGCCATGCTATCTCCAATTCCTCTGTAGTGAAAAACGGTATATTTTGAGTTTGTATGACTTCGCGAATTACTCTTCACGAAGGGGAAAGAGCGCGTGCATAATAGTGGTCATCATTGCCGGTGCAACCAAACCTCTTCATCACTATCTTTTAAGCATCTCCCCACGAGTCATTTTCAATTGTGCAGCAGAGAGATTTCCAGCATTTCTTCTTTGATTGCCATATGGCCACCCTCATTTCCCTTCTAGCGCGCTTAAGTTCATATTGGAAGGAGATATCAGCCTGTCCGTGTGTTCGCTTGTTTTCACTCATTAGCGTCCTCCTAGCGTTGTTACAAACTTTGCGTAGTTCGCTGATCTCTGAGTTCCACCAATAAACATCTCTTCTTCTGTTATGGCTTCGCGCTGTTAATGCCACTTCGCATGCGGTTCTAACAGCCTCCGATCAGGTGCAGCTTTTCCAATAGAATATTTAATTTTTTTAATTTTTTTATACGTTAATATCGTTCAAGTTTCTATTTTTAATTTTGTTTCCTAAATTTCTTAAAAGTTTATATTTGGCTTAAGTGGGATTTTATTATTATTATTATATATATATAGGTATATATATATATATATATATATATATATATATATATATATATATATATATATATATATATATATATATATATATATATATATATATATATATATATATATATATATATATATGTAGATTAGCTTACTGCTTTATCTGGTAAACCGTTAATTTTTCCATAGTTGGTCCAAGCTCCTATATAAGTGCTACATCCCAGGTTATAGTCTAAAAAAATGTGGCATAGTTTGGAAATGGTTACCTTGGAACAGTGAAACATTATTTTCACAAATCTCCACGAGGTATGCATTTTTTATTTCCCATATTTGGGCTTTGCAGAACCCTGCCTTTTTCCCCTAATAATTCCAACCTTTCCCACCGCGTAGTTGTACTTTATCACCTGGTCCACTATGCACACACTATTCCTGATTCATTCGGTTTCCTGTTTGCTGGAGCGCTATTCAGTGTAGAGTCGTCTGACTGACAGTTGTTTGCGCGTGATGCACTTGGTACCGTAAGCACAACCTTAGAGAAGCACCGCCCTCGTTTTCTATTGTTAGTATTATTATCCGTACACTATAGATTTGATTGAGGAAATTAAAGTCCGCCACAGCACAGCGTCTTGCGCTGCGGTAATCCTAAATTTAAATCGGAGATCGCCTGTTATCCTAAGTTCATTCACCCCTTGATGATTGCTAATTTAGATCCGTTATAAGTAATCTGCTAGACAGAATCACCTTGAGAAGGCTGTGGTTCTTCCACAGTAGTCTGGAAAGGCAGTAAAGTTTGGCCACCATGACCCGCCCGAACAATAGACAAATTATGTTCCTTGGACCTTGAGAATTTCGAAAATTATAGTTTTTTATCCCTGCCTAGCAAAAGTACGAGCCCGTCCCAGAACAAGTGATTTACAAACCCTTTGTAGAATGTGAAGCTCTGGGATAACGCACTTTTCCAAGACAGAAACACTCGATTCTTCGGTAAAAAGCGGCTTATTTATTGTACTATTACTCCTTGAGGCCTGTTTCTTAATACTGCCAAGTGAAGCGAATTTCTGGTAGTCTGATTCTAAATCTCCGTAAGTTTTCAGTCTATAAACATCTTGCTCTAATGAGTAAGAAACATCGCTTAAGTCTAATTCACGCTCATTGTTTAATTTCCCAATATCTAGTTCTTTTCGACTCCTGACATCTTGAAGACGGACGAAACAATATAGGCAAGGGAAGCTCGATGTAGCCGTTTGTTGACCGTTTACTAGCAGAAGAAGCTTGAAATCTGACAAGAATTTGAATGGAATAGAATTTATTCTAATCAAATCAAATAAAATTATGAATTCCTGTTAACTTCCCTTCATTGTTGTTTGAGACTAATTTTTCTTTTTTAGAACCATCATCTGAATCTACACATAGATAATCTTCTGGAAGAATAGTCATACAAATCTTGAAGAAGCCCTGACCCCCGTCAGCCATAACTTTAATAACATAATTGTCAATTAAATTTATTCTTATTAAAACACACTCTAATATTTCTTCGGCATCGGCCCACACTACTGGTCTTTCTTGTTTATTTATATTTTTATCGACTTCGAAACTCAAAATAGTACTTTTATATACGTCATCTAATGCCTTGGATTTTTTTGACGCTTCTGCTAAATAATTGCTAGGAACCGATTTTCAACCGATATTCTTTCTAATGAAAGTGCATAATTTTTTCATCTTTCTACCAGAAGTACCTGACTGAACTTGAAAATCAAATAAATTAGCAGATGAAAATTGGGCGTTTATTCCTTGCTTGTTCAGATCTCTGCTTTTGCGTCCTCCCGTACTCATTTTCACCATGGTCTTATTATCGGTGGCCTGCATTTTTTTGGACACCAGTGACGTACAAAACTGTTCTTGTTGTGTTGCAGGAAGAGTCTCAACAAACTTTTCAATATGAACTCTCTTACGAGCGGGCTTACTTTTTGAGCAGCACACATGTCTGATTCCTTCTTTACCAGTACGTTGGAAGCAAATACCTTTAGTGTGCAGTTTGGCATATATAACATTCACAAGAAACCACACTTGATTCACCACCGTACCTTGTACTTTTCAGCAAAATAATATCTTCGTAGTTGGGCATGATTTTGAATGATCGGCTTGAGTTCTCCGCGCTCTCTGGATGTAAGTTTTCATCTAGAATTCTTCGACAATTCACACAGATACTAGTCGGAAATCAAGGATCGGACAATTGAAAATTCACATTTATACGACTTTGTATCTGCTCCTCGGGACATGGCGTTATTCGAAAATACTCCAATGTTCTACCACTTAAAACAATTTTCCGACCACAAGGTGCACAAATTTTCCTTCGATTTTCGCTATGATTGCATTTGTGATCGTATTTACTGCCCATGTTTCACAAAATATAAAATAGCAAATGAAGACTTATAAATGTTAGAAGTAATATTCAAGATGTGAAGTGGATGATGATATTTCACGCGCGACTGACTTGGAAAACGCGAAAATTGTTTTTGTTGTGAAAACTCGATTTGAGCGCTCACACACACATACACACGCCTTCATGAAAGAAACTATCATAAAAATACAGTGTGACTTCATGAATTCTATCTGAAAGCGCATAAATGGTTCATACACACAACCACACCCACACACACACACATTCACTCACACACATACATGTAGGACGAGTCCCCGTACCTAGAGACTTGAGTGTATACCCGTTAATGTCACTCCCGGATACGCACACGCGGAAATTTCTGCGCGCTTTTAATTCCCGAAATCATTGAATTTTCGCATTTTCTCAGCACGCAAAAAGTATGGAAAAGAGTAAAAAAGGATCAGCGGCGATTTCGGGGGCGGGGGGGGGGGGTAATTTTCCAAGTTCTCAAGGTCCAAGGAACATAATTTGTCTATTGCCCGGGCGGGTCATGGTGGCCAAACTTTACTGCCTTTCCAGACCACTGTGCTTCATGGGCAACGGTCTTATTGAAAGGGCAGAGGCTATGTATTGCGCTTCGCTGTCCCCTGCTCCTTGGACTCCCTGGTAAAATGTTTGACTCACTCCGGCCCCTCGGGTGAGTTGTAAGGCATTTTTTTTTTAATTCTACCGCCAAATATGTAATTAAATCTAAAATTTTGGCCTAAAGCAATTTTTTTGTGAGTTAAATGACCGACCGACTGGTCTAATATAAGAGTTGGTAGAATTTTATTTTGCAAAATTATTTTTACAGAAAACACATTGAAACATCTTTTTAGCAAATTTTTTTGCACAGTTTTGAAACAATATTTGACTTGGTTAGTAGTGGTAACTATAGGGTGAATTATACATAATTTAAATTTGGTAATAAACCCTCAGTTTTTTTTTATCAATTTACAACTCTATAGGAACGGAAATGCTGTAGCTGAAAATATGTATACTAGCGATGTACTGAGAAAAGAAAGAAAGGGGAATTCTACTTAAGCTTAAATTAGCATTGGCGCCGTTTGAATGTAAAATATTTGTAAAATGAAAAAAATTTAGATTTATAAACAAATAATTAAATTTTGTGCAAATTGTTGTTTTTTGTGCAAATGCCAAATTTTAGCCGTTCGACCTTCGTCCCTTTGACATTCCGGCCCTTTGATCCCTTCAATTTTATACTGAGCCTTGTTTGTGTCTTAATTTTTTTTTTTTTGCTGTACATTTCTTTGTTAAACTAATTAGTGTAGTGTTTTGAATTTTTAATGTTAGTACTAAGCACATAATACTCGGTCGTCGAATTCAATCGAAATCACAAATTTATAATTATATGTCTTCTTATCAATATTTGTGTATGTTTCATGTGACCTGTGTTTCTAAAGTTCACCACATCTATGTTAGAGAATCGTGCAAGTTTCGCAAAATATTTTTTTTTTATAAAATCATCATATTTAAAAATAAGCTTTATGATGAGTTCATTGACAAGGCGTGCGCGGCTAGAACAGATTAACTTGTTTAAAATGTAGTTAAAAATTACTTTCATCAGACTGAATGTCTAAGCACACAGAATTAATTTGAAGGTTAATACATATAAAACATCCGGATAAAAAGCTTATAGACAAATTATACAAAAATATTTGTATATGGTTTAAAATGGAGAAGTCATGCTCCAAATTAACTAATAAGTTATATCATCAAATTTACAGCCAATATTGGATCTTTGACTCGTAAATTTTAAAAATATCTTTCCATTACCTGGTAAGGACTATCCATTTCACAAAATCGCTTAGAAACGAATCAAAAAAAAGTGTCCGAAAGATCATCAGCCATTATCGCCTTGCTTAGTCCAAGATATTTAAAGTGTTATAAAGTTAGAGGACCTGGAAAGATAACAGGTTCAAAGTGTCTAGCCAGGTGAACGAAGGTGACTGCAACAGGAATTTCAACAGGCAACACCGCGGGTGCGGGTTTTAAGAATTCTCTGTTCCAACAAATATACCTTACTATAGTGTTTTCAAAGTTTAGTTGTTTTCGTAATAAAACATTGCCTATATAATCCATTAAATGATATGCTGAAACACCGTCATTTTGCCACCAGATGCAGATACCACACCACATGGGGTTTTCCGTAAATTGTAGAAACCATCATGGGTAGACGTGGCTTCGTTTGACCACACAAAATTATGTTGGTTCAGGGGCCATTTATAGAATTGAGGCCGTTGTGGATAAGCAGCTGCTTTTATTTTTAACGAATACAAATCATCGTTCTGAATGATACAAAGAATCCCAAACTTCCTTTGGTCGTTCCTCAATTAATTGTCAGACACTAGGCAGTTTAAGTGTCCAACATTAGGTAGTCGTATCAGCGCTTTGTAGATGTTGTTGGTTTTTAGGCAACATAAGAAGAGAGCTGAAGATTTTGATGTTGGCATAAAATGTCGGTAGACTGCTGTGATTCAATGAACAGTGGTCCGAGATATACATTTGGTATTCAGCAAATTTTGGTGATCATAGATTTAGTATTCACTTCGTTGATCTGAAAGACAATTTTTTGGAATGTTAATTAATTATTGATTTAAAATACAGGCAGCCGCACTGCGCCTTGTTCAGCCGACATATGACATATTCTATTGATAGGTTGAAGGGAGTCGCTTTTATTGAGCCTCCTTGCTGCACGCCAGTTGTTGTGTCAAAAGCATAAGGAATTGTCTTCAATTATAACACCTTGCATATTGAGCCATTCATTAAAAGCTTGCACACAGGACTTCTCTAGCACCATGCTCGGAGTAAAAGTTTGATCCACAACCGATTAGAGATAAAAATTGAAAATCAGTGAAATTTAAACTCAGCAACTACTATTAAGAGGTCTGAATTGATGTAAACTCAACCTTTGGTTCTGCGGCCGTTGGAGCTAAACAGATGTTTTTTGGAGTGCTTCACCTATACAATGCTCTCTGACAAACTCAGTGTTGAACCGGATTAGATATTTGACTTATTTGTGAGGTAAAACTAACTCTGGACAATTGTTGAGATTTTGAAGAAAAAAATTATTTATAATATTGCATGAAGATGGGTTAGGACGCAATTGATACTCAAAGAATGAAAAATATGTAATATCAGTTCTCTGACATAGGTCGAGTTGAATGATCCCAGAGCACTTACTGTCTTGTTTCTATTTTGCCCAGTTTGCCAAGCTCGCAACATCTCTCGTAAACTACTGAGGGTAAATATTCCAATTAGTTTTTAGGTAGGTAGGTACCAGAAAAATTTGTATGGCCCTCAAAGAATGTTGCGTATAAGTGTAAAAACCCCCTTTATTTATGTATCGACAATCCTCTACACAACTCCACACTGAATTGCCGACTTAACCCCAAAATCAACTCGACTGGAAAATAACATGCATGTATATCATATTACCATACTATATCATCGTACTACCATACCATCAAGACATAATGCCGTCATATCATCATATCTTCGTGCAATCATAATATCATACCAGCATAAGTACCGGTGTATACCCTCATACCATTAAACAATATTCCCAACACTCTATTATTCACCATTATGACACTATACCATCACTTCATCATACCATCATATCATCATACCATCTTAACATCATACTACTGCCAACATGACATCATACCATCATGCATTCATACAATCATACCATCATACCATCATACTGTCAAACCTTCATAAATCACTTTCATAGCATCATCACCATCATCATCACAACAAACATCACCATCAATAACACCGTCACCACTACCATAACCATCATTGTCATCATTAACATCACCATCAACATCACCGTTAAAAGAATTATGATACACTATCAATATCCAAAAATCAACTCAATTAGTGAAGTTTTAGAAATTCCTCCGTAGTAACTTTTGGACATGGTTATTATCCCTCAAGAAGAAGATCGAGGTATGAGTTATTAACAGTGACCTTTCTTAAGTTTTAAACCAGAGTTTAAATTTTTCGTTCTATTATCGCTCTTTATAAAAATTTTCGCTCTTTCTCCCAATAATATCTAGTGATATAAACACAGAAAAAAATTATTTCGCTCTTTCAAAGTGCTTTAAATTTTTATTTTTAATATTGCTCTAGAAATAGGGAGGGTAAAAGTTAAAAATATCGCCCCCAATCTATACTACAGAGCGATTGAAGACAATATTAGGGAGCGATATTTTTTGTAACAGACGAATTGCTCTTTGAATATTATTAAATAAAGAAACTTCAATAAACGATATTTTGATAAATTTCTGGAATATGGCCAACTAGGATGGAACTTGGCTATTCCTTAACCGATTGTGATGCAGTTTAACATGTGCGTTGGAAATGAGATTCTAAAATTATTTTTAGATTAAGTTCTGGAATATGGACCAACTAGGATTGAACTTATCTATTTTTGAACCGAGTTGTGGAATATGGCCTGTTTGGTTAGAACTCAACTTTTCCTTAACTGGTTTGGATGGAATTTGTCATACACTACGGAAACGGGATTCTAAAATGATTTTTCTAATTCCGGAACCCTACACTAACATTAGAAGTTTTACTCAAGCTGCGCATGCTGTCACACATTTTTTCTTATTTTCCCTTGATTGCGATTTAATTTCCCGGCGGTTGAATATTCATCCAATGTGTCTAAAAAACTGTAAAATAGTAAAAAATTCACGATAATCTACTCTGTCTATAATTCTACTAAAAATTGTTTGTTGTTATAGGAGAGGCATTGGTTGTTTTTATACCGCCCCTCCCCCTAAATTGACAAACCAGCTTAATTTGAGTAGCTCGTTTTAATAAACCAGCTGTAGTTGTTCTTGATAATACGTCAGTTAAACCTACTCTTTATAAAAATTATTCTCTTGTTCTATTTAAATGTCTAATTCATTAAATTCTATTGCCTGTCTATTGTGATTGCACAATTATCCGTACTATTTTTGTGATTTTAACTTACACGTAATAACAAGTGCTCTAGTATGCAAGGCATTCCTCCATTGTTATGGCTCTTATAATAAACATTTCTATGTTGAGTGTTTTGATAAAGGAACCTTTTGCCAAGTTTACGTCAGGCGATAATTCGCTTCAACTGCCAACTGTCGTCTGTAATCTATCGTCTAATATATCATCATCTTGTGCCGATATTGTTACTACTGCATTTAGTAAAATGGAAGTTCAAATCACTGAGATCTATTGAACGGAAGTTTTGATCCAATTTATTCCAGTAAGAGCCCGATATGCTGTTGAGGTAACGGTAACTGATTTTTTTAAAGTTACATAGTTTGGATGTTTCCCAATGCTACTGTTTTACAAAAATAATTCCAAGAGAACTGACTCTCGATAAAGTATCACGCCAACGTGTTTGAAATTGCAACTTTAAATATTGCAAATTATTTCTTGTATGATTTTGTGAAAGCAAGCATGCTCATTTTCTTCTTCTTCGTTCTATTCTGAAGATTAACATTTTTCTATAAACTTTTTACAAATTCTACATACATATATTAAATATTTAAATTTTCTTTTTTGAAGTAGTAAAATTTGTAACAACTCTGGTTGAAGATTTTCTGATTTTCTAAATAAACTGTCAGATGTGGTTATGCGGTCATCTGATGATCACTTATTGCCAATATTTCAGTAATGACTGCATTATTGAAGGTTTCCAATATTCAAAACAATTGAATAATAAGTGAAAATTACTCCACAGAATCTATCTAATTTTTTTATTTAGTCCATCTTACCAAAAGAACATGGCAGAACTTCATTTTTAGCGTTTTACCTTCTGATCAATTTTCCATGTGTAAATTTTTCTGTGCGGGCTTTTTTCTTTGTTGCAAATTTTGGCGTAGCCTGGTTTCTTGTGCGCATTTGTGTCGGAGAGGGTTTTTCAAGGCGCAATTTTCTTGTGGGCTTTTTTCTATAGTTACCCAGAACTACATTTATTTTCCTCTAAGATGTGTTTGACTACATTTACAATTCTGTGCATTAATACCGCCATCAATGTAATTAGTAGCATTCTTATTGGACGATAAGACGAAATTTGATTGTACTTCGAGAGATATCCTCCATTTCTGAGGAATAAAACCATGGTGATCGCATTGAAGATGAATGTATTATTTGCATTTTTCTAGGAAATCTCATCTAGAATCCCATTTTCAAGGAACAGCAAAGTTCCATTCAAATTGGCCAGAATATACCATCATTTCCATCGTGCATATTAAATTTCACTAAAATCGGTTAAGGAATAGCCAAGTTACATCCTAGTTGGCCATATTTCAGAACATTATCCAAAAAATATTTTAGAATCCATTTCCATGGCACATATCGAATTGCATCACAATCGGTTGACGAATAGCCAAGTTTCATAATAATTGGCCATATTCCAGAAATAATAATAATAACCTAACGAAATTAGAAAACGAGACGGATGCGTCTCTAACAGCATCAAATCAATCATCATCGTTGGATGCCGATAACATGGATCCTGAGGGGGATCAACTATTGCAAAATAAAGGGAACAACTTTCCTAAGAGCACGAAAATGTTGGGATCACCAATTCTAAAGGTTCCAAATGTAAGTAGTTGTACACTACAACTAAATACATACGGCTGCGACAGTCGCGACTGCGTCCCAAGTAACTAATAATAACCCTCAATCTGAGGAAGTAATCAAAGCTCTAGCCGAGTCTAGACAAGAAAATAAAGAATTAAATAAAGCAATTCAATGGACGTAGCACCATATACAAAAGAAGAAGTTAAAAACATTAAACATAATCTAAAGATGGACTACCAAACGGTCATGAAGTTTCGGTTGAAGTAGAAGCCCTAAACCAGGAAAACAACAACAAAGAAACGGAATGCGCTAACTTAATTGAGTACCAAACCGACGAGGAAGATTTAGAAAGAGAGACCAATTGGATAATGAAAAAGTCAAAAAGGGCTCTAAAAAAGCAAAAAACACAGGAAGTAAATTCACAGAAATCAACACCAGTGTGAACATATCGGGAGCAAAGGTAAACCAATTACCAACTATCAGCAAGACCAAGAAAGAAAAACCACCACCACCAATCAATATCACGCATGTCAATAAATTTAGCGATATTCAAGCGCTAATGAAAGAAGTGACAGAAAAGGAGTATAAACATGTGTCGCTAAACAACAACGTCTAGAGGGTAAATATGTCTGATTCAGACGGTTATAGAAAACTTTCAACTGTATTGAATGATAAAGGTCTCCAATGGTATACATATGAAGACAAAAATACCAGACCCATTAGAGTAGTTGCTAGGGGTCTAAAAAAAATTTAACGATCATAGATGCAGTTAATATGTGTAAAACTGAAAGGAAGCCTACCGGCAAAGGAGGGAGTATTGTTAATAAAATAAAGTTACCACTATTTACTCTGACCTTTGCAAACTCAGAGAAAATTGAGAACATATTCAACATTAGGAACATCTTGGGAATGGTTGTCCGAATGGAGCCATTAAAAAAGGTAACAGGGATCATACCACAATGCAAAAAGTATCAGGCATACAACCACACGCAAAAATACTGCAATCGTGAAATCAGATGCGTAAAATGTGCGGGAAAGCATGACACTAAAGAATGCGTGATAGATAAGAACACTCCAGCAAAATGTGCTAACTACCAAGGAACCCATCCTGCTAGCTGTAGAGGGTGTGAAGTAGCCAAAATAGGACAAACAAAAACCAGCCAAAGAGAGCAACGAAAGAAAAAGAAATCCCGACAAAAACTGTCACTGCGTTCCATAGTGCGAAAGTGGCAAAGGGATTCTCATACTCACAAGCAGCAAGACAAGGACTAACTGGCCTACAGATCATGTTGGAATTCAACAAGCTATGACAACAATGCAAAACACCTTGAATGCTATTGTCAATCGCCTTTCTAAAATAGAAGAAAATATAGAGTTTCTAAACAAGAGACAAGTTAATCTTGAACAACAAGTAGGATATCAAGGAAAAACTAAGGAGATTTCTAGCAAAAAAGATCCTTTATCTTCTGATCTTTTACTCCAAAAAAAATTAACAAAACACTAAGAATATTAACCTGGAATGCTAATGGACTTCTACAGCATCTTCCAGAGCTAGAAATCTTTTTGAGTACAGAAAAAATTGATATATGCTTAATAGCAGAGAGCCATTTCACTAGAAAGTCTTATGCAAAAATAAAAGGTTTCACTTGTTACCATTCTATACATCCAGCAGAAAGAGGTAGGGGTGGAGCAACAATAGTCATCAGAGAAAACATTAAACACTTCGAAGATGTCAAACTCGAAATAGAGACAATGCAAATTGTATCACTTAGCGTGCAACTAAACAATTACAAGAAGCTGCGGGTTGCTGCGATATATTTCCCACCAAGGCATCAACTTAAAAAGGATGATTACCTCTCAATGCTCAAAATGATGGGCTCAAATTTCGTCATAGGAGGAGACTTCAATGCCAAACATACGCATTGGGGGTCGAGACTAATATCACTTAAAGGTAGAGAACTATTAGAAGCTGGACATCAAATAAACTGCGAATTTCATTCAAGTGGTATTCCTATTTATTGGCCAACGGATACAAACAAAATACCAGACGTGATTAACTTTTTCATAGCCAAAGGTATTTCAGAAAACTATATCCACATCGAAAATAATGAAGGTTTATCCTCGGATCATTCTCCAATCATACTTACGATCAGTGAAACAATAATTGAAAAAGAAAAGCCACCAAGGTTAACAAGCGGGAATACCAATTGGGGAAAATTCGCATTGTTAATTGAGGAAAGTATTGATGAACAACTTGAAAGAGAAGTCGAGCTGCTCATAAACAATATTCAGACCGCAGCATGGGAAAGCACTCCCCCTGCCAAAAATAAACCTCACAAGAATGAAACATATACACAGGAAATAAGAAATATGGTCAGAGAAAAAAGGAAAGCACGCAAAATCTGGCATAGAAATCGAGCACCGGAGAGCAAAACTATCTTCAATCAGCTCAAAAATAAGCTGCAAAAGTTAATAGAAGAAACCAAAGCGGTAAGCTTTAACAAATATTTAATAAATCTTTCTGGCCACAAAGAAAGCGATTACTCTTTATGGAAAGCTACAAGAGGACTAAAGAGACAAAAAGAGCAGGTGCCGCCAATTAAAAAAGCAGATGGTTCTTGGGCCAAAACCCCCAAAGATAAAGCTGATATTTTTGCCGAACATCTGGCAGAGACATTCCAACCTTTGACTAGACAAACAGCAGATGAAAATACCTTTCTAATGCAAAAAGAAGATGAGTTAGACATACAACCAGTTACAATGAAAAAACTCAAAAATGAAATCAAACATAACCTAAACGCAAAAAAGGCTCCTGGATACGATCTTGTTACAGGAAAAGTTATTAGAAATTTGCCAGGAAAATGTCTTAAAAAGTTGCTACACATAATTAACGCAGCATTTAGAATGAAATATGTTCCTCAGCAGTGGAAAATAGCAGAAGTTATTATGATACCTAAGCCGAATAAGCCACCTAATGAGAAAACGTCATACAGACCTATATCTGTATTACCATCATTGTCCAAACTCTTCGAAAAATTACTCCTCAAAAGGATGAGACCTCTCATTGAAGAAAAACACCTGTTACCATCGCATCAATTTGGTTTCAGAGACGCTTGAGAACAAAAAGGTATGTTCTAGAGTTTTCCTTGATGTTGCCCAGGCCTTTGACCGAGTCTGGCATCGAGGACTGGAATATAAACTTCATCGCGACCTTCCTAAGCAGTTCTATGAGATATTAAAATCATACAATGAATGGAGATATTTCAGAGTGAAATATGAAGGAGAGTTCTCATCACTCAAGAGAATTAAAGCAGGCGTACCACAACGGAGCGAGCTCGGACCAGTCTTGTATTTTCTTTATACGAGAGACATACCTATTACTGGAGAAACAGATATTGCAACCCTTGCGGATGATACAGCAATCTTGGTGATTGGAAGAACAATCGACGAAACAACCAGCAAATTACAGCACACTGTGAATGAGATTGTCCACTGGACAAAAAAATGGAGATTAAAATTGAATGAGCTAAAATCCATTCACACAACATTCACCTATCTAAAAGTTGATCACTTACCTATTTACATAAATAGGCAGGAAATACCACATGGGAACACGGCAAAATACCTATACATATGACGCTCGACGCCAAGTTAAAATGGAAAGAGCATGTCAAGGAAAAAAGGCAAGAATTGAATATAAAGTTCAGAAAAATGTATTGGCTCATTGGAAGAAATAGTGAGCTTACCATTCACAATAAGCTGCTTTTGTACAGGCTCTGGGGATGCACAAAGAAAACGAACGTTAAAATTATACAAACGTTCCAGAACAAAGTACTGCGATGCATTGTCAATGCACCTTGGTATATTAGAAACGATAATCTACATAGGGATCTAAAGATGGAAACCGTCAACGAAGAAATCACAAAAAATGCCAAAAAATATATCCAGCGTTTACAACTCCATGAAAACACGGATATTCAATATATTGTCAACGACGTCGACAGCACAGTGACACGACAGCTAAAGAGAACGAAGCCGCTTGATTTAGTTCCTCAGGATTGAAAGTTGCTGTTGTAACCGGAAGATCTGGGCCCACTGGGAATAACTACTGTGTTAACACCAACTAACAGAGAATTAAAATAAGAAAGAAAAATTGCTAAACGAGTTGAAATAACTTAGCCGTAATATATTAAATAAAAAAAATAATAAAAAAAAATATTCCAGAACTACATCCAATCATTTTAGAATTCCATTTCCAACGCACATGCCAAATTTCACTGAAATCGGTTAAAGAATAGCCAAGTTCCATAATAATTGCCATATTCCAAAACTAAATCCAATCATTTTAGAATTCCATTTCCAACGCACATGTGGAATTGCATCACAATCGGTGAAGCAATAGCCAAGTTCCATCCTAGTTGGCCTTATTCCAGAACAGTAGATATTTTTATCTGTTTATCTGTTCGCTAACAAAACAATTAGGCTTTTTAAAGATAAAATTTTAGAAGGTTTTCAATGTAACCGTTTTGCCGTAAAAACAAGAGCAAGAGCAATATAACATTAATGACGTTTTTATTTATCAGAGCAGAGCGTATTTGTTTTTCAATATAGCTCAATAACAAAGAGCGAAAATATGATAATACAAATGCAGCAGCGGAAGAGCAAGAGCCTTATAGTAAAAATATTGCTCCTGATCTTCAGAGCGATATTTTTTTTTATTATATCGTTCCTTATGAAGAGTTTTTTAATAGTTTTTTATACTATCGCTCTTGAAAAAAAATGAAGAGCGAAGAGCGAAATGCCATCCCTTTTGAAACTCGGCCTTAAACAATATTTCTGTAAAGTTTGGTTCAAATCGGTCAATGCGTGTGGATTTGTTTAAATATCATACACACATACATACC
The DNA here is from genome assembly GCA_958295665.1 of Tipula vernalis. Lineage (NCBI taxonomy): Eukaryota > Metazoa > Arthropoda > Insecta > Diptera > Tipulidae > Tipula > Tipula vernalis. The sequence goes on along the minus strand of OY282560.1, from coordinate 178,108,723 downwards.
TACAAACACTCGCTTTTATATGTATGTATTGCTCAACTGCTCATTAAACCCTAATCGAACCCCAATTCAACCCGCAAATGGAACCCTACTCAACCGCAAACCCAACACCCAACTCAAACCTCAAACCAACATATATAAAAAATTGGTAAATATTTATACAACCAGGTGGTTTTGGGTCAATTCGTATGGCAGGTACCCGACCTTCTTAACGTACAGATTCCAAACTTTTTAATTATCCGCCTCGACCTTGAGTCCTTCCGACTCAGGGATTTTCAAAACGTCGAGAAAAGTAGTTTTGGACCAACCAAGTTTTTGGTTATTTTTGACAGGGTATCAATACTTTGGTCTTTTTAGACCGAAGTTACTTGAAATATGAGGCACACATAATCGACGAGAAGAGATAACCTTAGTAGGTGAAATTTGAAAGTTAAAACCAAAACTGTATGTTCTCCAGTATAATTTTCCCGCGCATTCAAGTGTCAATTTAATTTTTTTATTTCGTTTTTAACGCAACGGATTTTAGTTTTCTGGTGTTGGTTGAACAGGTAGGTCGCATAAAATATAATTATTAAAACATCGTGTTATACCGTATTTATCAACATTTTTGTTGAATCCAAATTTATTATTGTTTAAAAGACAAAAATTCGCTACACGATGGAATCAGAAACTTTTGCCATTGTTGTAAGTAACCAAAAAGAAAGAAAGAGTCACAACAACATCGTTTGAAGAATTGAGGAAAACAAAAGGAACAGGTAACAAATTTGTATGAATTTTAAATATTCTTAGTAGAGCGCATACTACCCTAATTACAGGTACGAAATGAAGAAATTGCCTAAGATGCCCAAATGTGTCCACAAAGCCAAAACTTATCGGTGTAAAGAAATACGTGGGAACGATGCCTTGGCATTTGCGCAAAATTTTTACAGCTCAAAGTCAAAATTAATTCAAGACATGTGTGGAAATGGTTGAACTGGTTTTTCCAGTAAAAGACCATTCATTCATACCGCCGGATCGTGTGTTTGCGAGAATAGAAAAGGAGGTACGTGCGAAACAGACCATCATTCACCCCAACGAGTATAGGGATATTTTTCAACAACATGGAACAGTCGTAGAACTGGCCACACCAGCTTGTCCAGTCAGAGACTGGAAATCAGAGGTAAAAACAATGCTAAAGCCACCATCAGGGTTACACTTCCAGTTCAATAAGTGTAAACGTTTTATATTGACCAAGGAGCACAACGGGACAATATTTATAAGAGGAGAAATTCCTTATAAGTCAAATATTGGAGCTGGTATGGCTTTTACCAAAAAAGAAATAAACTTGCGCAATATGCTCCTTCCTGTCCAACTAGAGAGTGGCATACCAATAAATAAAAATAAACTGGATGATGTAGACAAACTACTGAAGAAGCATTTTGGCAACGACTGGCGAAATCATGCATCTTTAGAATTTTATAAAACGTGCTTAGACAGTACTCCACAAAACATTATTGAAGAAGAAGTAGAGCTTTGCGAGTTTCAGGAAGCATATGACGGACTAATCGTTTAATTTTATTTAATTAAAACTATTTTGTGATAAATTATTGTGATAACTTATGATTTATTTTTTGTTAAATTTATAATTACTTTTTTATAATGAATTTTTATGTTATGTTTTTTAATCATATGACTGAATTTCAAATAAAAAAATATTTAAAGTCTAGTCGTTCCTAAATTTTAATTGTTTGAAGTGTTTTCAAAACTATATCTTATCCAAAAACAGTTGGTTTCAAAAATTCATCTTTTCCAGATGTAATTTTCAAAAGTTATTCTTTTCCAAACTATTTATTAATTTTTTTCAGTAGTTAATTTAAATTTGGTTAATTATCATTCATGATCTCGTTTAAAACGTCCATTCGAATCAAAAATACACACTAAAAATAAAAAACCGTGTTTAATTACGATTTTATAAGTTTTTATCATTTTTCTCTAAATGACTTAAAATGGAGAAGAACAACTTTTGATTCTAATAGGCTCAAATATAACAGAAACTTTACACCAGAAATAGGGAAGCTGATAGTATGGAAATATTGCAAACGAAATGCAACAAATATGTAGAAAAAATAGAGCAAGAGAGTTTATCGTGCCATTAGAACCTAGAATGAACTGGCGATTTTAAAATCAAACCCAGAAAAGAACGCGCTCGAAAAACAATGGAAAGGAAGATAAAGCCAAAAAAATAAGTGAAGCCGAATCACCTCAAAGAGAGTTGGTCGGACAAGATGTCGGCTGGTTTAATCTCGAGAGGCAATTGTTTGGCCCCGGCGCTTCGACCAGTATTCAGGAACGAATGGACGAACACTTATAGAAATATCTATATCGTGAAAAATTTGTGTCCTTGAGTCATTGTTCCTTCGAACACAAGCCGGTTTCATTTATCTTTCGGTAGGACATGATACTAAACACGATTGTCCACCGCAAAGCCCTGACCTTAACCCAATCGAGAAACTTATGTGCAGAAATTCAGCAAAGACTAAACAGGAAAAGTGCCAGGAGTTGAGACGAGCTGTTCCAAGTGTCGCTTTGTCGTGGCTACCGCACTAATGAACCACGAACTACGAGTAGTGTGCCTAGGCGTTAATCCGCCCCTGACAAAACATTATCTTATAAGAATCGTGAAATATGAAACTATTATATGAAAGCATAATATTCGCTAATAGCGTATAATATTCCATGTTAACAATTTCACTAGAGGAAGGAGCAGGCAAGATGACCGAGAGTTAGTCATGGAAAATTCCTGCGCAATATGGATTATGAATAATAGAAAAAGGGTAGCAATTAAGATTGACACAAAAAAAATGATTAAACTAATGAGTTGATACCACCTAAAACCAATTACAACATATTATTCTAATAAAAATTTGTATTTCCCCACGATACAAAACTTTTCTAATCAGTTAAATAAAATATTTACGCATTTGATATCTACAGCGATAAATAAAATCCAATTTGTCAAAAAAAATTAACGCGTACTTAATTCCGAGGTAGTTGCACAATATTACCCAATGCATTTGGAAAATGAAAGATAATATTCTTATAGTGCCAAAATGGTCCAAGGGAAAAACTGAATAAGTTCAACAAGTAAACGAAATTCTAAAGATGTCGTTGATGAATCAAAATTTGAGATAACCGCACGCAATTTTTTTTGAAAAAGGTTTACTCTTCTGAGAAACCCCACATCCCCATACCGGAAATTAAATTTCTCTTATCAAATTTCTCACAATATGTAATTATAGAGGAACTGATACAGGACATGTTTTTTTCGTTGTTCATTCATTTTATTTTTTAAGGAAACGCGCAAGTCTTTAGATACCATAATATTACGAAATTCATCTCATTGACCTTAATAACGAAAAAGTAAAATTAAATAACAGAATTTTCCATTTATTTCTGGGAAAAATATTTAGTTCTTATTAATTTTGTCATTTGATTTAATTAGGATTTAATAAAAGTAAAAATTGTTTTCGTTTTTATGTTATTGGAAAGTCTACAAGCTAAACTTTAAAATGTATCGCATAAAAAAAAAACACAAACCGAAACAAATCACACACACGTAACGGACATACATACACGTACATATTTTATTTAATACAAATCGTACAAAATAGAGTAGAGAGAGTCAAAGCTGTTTTTCTTATAAAATAAATTTTTTTATTTATTATTTTTTGTTTTTCGTTTCGTTTTCGATTGTACTTGTACAAAATATTTTTTTTTTTATACACGAACTTCGTGTACATCAAAATTTTATTTTAATTCCGAATTCAGTCGTTCAGTGAGTGTTGTCGTGTTTGCATTGCCATTTTGTTTTGTCGTTTTTTTTTTTGAAAAAAAATTGTGTTGCTGTGTTTTTTTATTAGTGTTTTGTGCGCCTGTGACAGAGTGTGAAATTTCCAAAAAATAAATAAATAATAGTATTTTAATTTAATTATTAATAATTTTTGCGAAAATCTCTAGAAGAAATAAAAGTTTTACATAAATAAGAATTGAGGTTTTTTTAAAAAAATTTATTTAATATTTTTAAAATTATTTTTTTTTATGGTACTTATGTGATAATTTTTTTTTTTTTTTTGTTTTATTTAAACTTAGTAAAAAACAAATGAAAAACTGTACTAAATGAGATTGAGGAAAATTCGCGAAAAATTAAATAAAATTCAATGCTCGAGAACATTCTAAAGAAAATAAAATAAAAACGACAACTTACTAACATACGACACACGCTAAAATCTAAACTCTCCAAATCGAAAAATTACGATTTATACCTATTATTTAACTTAATAATTTTAAATTATTCACCGTTATCGAAGCAAGCACGTCGTGGTGCCAGAATTAAAATACAGTATACTACAATAGTATTTAGTAAAGTAGTGGTAATACATTTTCATTAACTTGTAGTGCGAAAAGCCCGCAAATAAAAAAAAAAGTATTTTTTTAAAAAGTGAAAGTGAGAAAAAATATAGAAAAGCAAAAATTTTGAGTGAACGTGATAAAAAATAATTTCATAATTTGGAGAAAAAGAGGTTTTTAAAAAAAAAAAGCAAAAAAAAATATTTTTTTTATATTTTCTTACGGAAACCAGGAAACATTATAAAGTGGTTCATATGATATCGGCTTGGATAAACCCTTACAATGAGAAGGTATGTGAAAATGTTTTTAGGGATTTTTTTTTTATTTTTGAGAAAAACATATGGATTTGTTACCATATGGTTGCGTATTTATATTTGGGTCAATCAAATTATGCTGCTATAATTAAAGTTTTAGCAAACCATATGGGAATATTGAAACATGTTTCGTTTTTAATTTGATCATTTTGCCAAATAAATTAGCTACCCAACAGTTCTTTTAATATGTTTATGAAAGAAAAGTGAAATGATAAAGGATTAGGTAGTTACTTATACAGTTTCTAAAAATAAATTAAATCGGATTATCCTGCATGGATAAACAAACAGCGTTGTACAATTTTTTTTTGTATGAGTGAATGTGACATTGATCGATTTAAAATACATATAAATTACGCAGTAGATTTTATTCGCAATAGGCCGTTATTAGTTTTCTCGTTATTCTGTCTACAAAATTAATTTTCACCTCTCGATAACGGATCATCGAGAAACAAACACAAAAGCGTTTAATTCACGTGATTCAGATGTATAAACGCACAACGCATATGAAATATACAACAACATAATCGAAAAGTAATAAAATTATCTTTATAACCTTGAATTATTTCAATCTCGCGTAATAAACATGTTTCGCCACGTTTTTCACTATTGTTGTGTTGTGTTGGTGTAATACTTAGATTTTATTGGTTGTCAGTGTTAGTGTAGTTATGCATATGTTTTTCAAAATTTTATTATACATAAATATTTTCGATTTATCTTTGAAAACAACGACCTATAAGTTCTTGCTCTAATCGCAGCCTTGATATAAATTATTCAAATCAACGTGAATGACCGCAATATGTAATGGTGTTACATAACATCACTGCACTACATACTATAGAAACTGTCTCTTTTTTACATTTCCTTTCTATTTATGAGACAGAGGGTGATACTCAAGTGACCCTATTAAAACATATGTTTTATGAGTTTTCCACTTTATTATGGATGTATGTATTTACTGTACTATATATTATGTTTTAATGGAAATTAAATGTTGGCGTCAATCTCATTTCTTTTTTTTTTCGTTTTTGTGTTTCGTCGTTTATGCTTTTCATTTTCGTTTGTTGTTGCGTTCCATGATGTCGTCGCCGTCAATTTGCCGGCTTATTAAAATATGTACACAGTACTAAAGTGAACTTACTACTAATCTAATGATTTATTTAAAGTTATATTTTATTTTCTATCAAAGCAACACCAAATTTTTATTTTGTGTTTTAGAAAATATTGTTACCGTTTAATAATTTATATTATCTGTCGTGTAGTTATTAACCAAAATAACTTGAAACATATTTATTGTAATTTAAGTATATCTGTACATATTATTTTATTTGATAAATAAAAAATTTCATCCGGTCTGGTTTTGTTTTACTGATATTTCTGATAAAGAAAATTAATCCGTACGCTCAGCTTTATATATATATATTTTCACTTGTTAATAGTTGATAGGATTCAAAGGTCATAATTGAAAGTCTTGTTGCTAAGGCCAAAATCCACATAACTCCATTATGTTACTTTCACTCTTTTAAGGGGGTAACCATTCCACCGAATCCTTAACAACCGATAAATACAGTATTAAAATTGTAATGTGAATCTTAAAATTTATTATTTTTATGAAAAGTGTGCTCCTTCAGTTTGCTCATTAATTTTCACTCTGTTAAGTGACAGCTGAACAGAACTGAAAGGTTCGCTGGTCAGTAATAAGCACTTTCTGTATATCGCATTCTTACTTAAAGTTGTTACGGACTCGCTGGTTCCCACAGTTGAAAAAGATGTTTATGGAATCGACAGCATTATCAAGTTCGTAAAAAGTTAGTAAAAAAGGCAGATGGTAGATTTAAATTAAATCGGGCCCCGTCATTATTTATAAGCTTGTATCGAAATTGGAAATAAAAAATACGATAAACATTATTACAAGACCGGAGTTTAGAACTTTGTGACCCCTGTCATTTTGTACTTTAACTTGGAATATTAATCAGAATATAGGGCTAATTACATTTTAAAATTTAACTCTAATTGGTGTATCATTACAATACACTTGTAGCGCTGTAATCATTTTATTTTCTATATTCTACTTAATGCGGATATGAAACGAAATGAAATAAATTTGTGATTTTATTTGGTTATTCAATGAAAAATAATAATGATATTCGAATAATTTACTAAACAAAACGAGCAAAATATAAAGGCAAGTTCCAATTCGGGAAAAAAAACGAAAGTACTGAATAATAATGAAAAACCAATATACATATGCAATACAATATTACGCGAATATTTTGAGCGCCATCCTACGTTTGTTACTAAGTAATTTGTTAAAGAATTTTTACACTGTTTATATGTACCTACATACATTTATGTATGTATATGTTGTCATTTGTGTGTGTATAATAAACGAACATTTTATTTTGGGAAAATGAAAGAAAATCAGAAAAATTTTCTTTCTGATTCGTTGCTAAGGGGAAAAAATCAAGATAATCAGAAGGAAATGTGTATAAGTAATATTTATTTAGTATATAGATAGATGCATATACAAGAGTGGCAAAATATAAAGAGGCGACTTTATGAGTTGGTTTTCAAATCGGACGATGCTAAAATTGGCCTGATATAAACCAAAAAATAAAATAAAATAAAGTTCAAGTAAGTTAATTACAGTCTTCTTTAGTAGTCTTGCGTTTTTTATATTGTTAAATAACCGGCATTATTAAATTAGCTTGACTGTGTAAGTATGCATGTATCATCATGGTATCTAAAAATAAAAAATTAGTATTGATATCGATCCAAGATGAAATGTTTTGGTGCCAAACGTAGTTACAAAAAAAATGTCGAAAGGCGGTAGATTTCCTGCCATTTTTGTCTAGCTTCAAAGGTGTACAGAGAAATGAAATTTGTACTCTTTTTATAAGTACATGTGATTAATGATTGAATCATCATCATGAATTTTAATTTTCTAAACAATATTACTTATAATTTATCGCATCATTTTCATATTCATTCCATTAAAAACAATTTAAATAATATATAAAACTGAATAATGATAATAATAACAAAGCAAATTAGTTTGTATATAATTTTTTGCTGTTTTCGGGGATTTTTCACTTAAATTCCAGATAATTTGCGTTGTTTTAAAAATGTATATTATTAGAATTGTTAATTTTGTTTACGAATTATGCGTTTCGTACTGGATTTTTACTATTTTAGGCTCGATTCAACAGATGACGACTAAAATCGTAATTAGGAAACTTTCAGTATTTTTAAACCATTTACTTATAAGGTACTTCAACTAAAATTTATAGTACATAAAAATGTATTTCAAAACATCACAAAAACTAAAAATACCTACCAAAATGCTATCTATACCAAAATGTATTCGTGTCTTTTTATTCGTTTGCACTACTCGATGCTATGCGAAGCAGTCGATTTTCTAACTGTAAAACTGTTTGAATGATGTCAAACTGTAATTTTTAATTCAATTGTTTAGCGAAAACTTGTTATATAATATACTTGGCTCACCTAAGTATTTATACGGAGCACTAATCGAGAGCCACATTTTGCATGACGACTCTCGATAGCGGCTATCGGGAGTGAATAAAAAAATACAGCTAGTGTTCCCAATTAGTAGAGCGCCCTCGTACGTAAGCTGTAGTAGATTACATTTAGTATATACTGTAAATTAATGGACACTCTACGGTAGGCAGTTGTCAAAACTTTGCTTTATTAACTCAACCTACTCTTAAGCGAATGTTCGATATTAAATGTAAACAAATTTTTGTTTGAGAAAGTCAATTAGACGGCTATCAAAAAATATTCCTAGAAAAATTTCGCATATCTTAAAATAAATAAAACGCTATCGTGGTGCGATGTTATCGAAATTTGATTCTTAATTTTTTTTTTTTTAAATAAAAATAGAAATTTTATCTTAACATATACCGATCAGAGAGGAAGAAAACGGAAAGAACAGATTGGAAAACAACGTGTAATTTCCTATTTAAAATTCAAACAAAACCAAACCCTAAAATTATAAAGAACTCACCAAAAAAGAAAGTTTTGCACAAACAGACACGAACACTTTGAATACTTAAATTTCATCTTACCAGTAATAAAATATTTGAATCTAATTAACACAATTTCTTGTAGTGTGCTTATAAAAAATTATTGAAATTTCCCAATTTTAAATTTATCAAAAAACATGATTGATGTTCAATCCCCGTAATTTAAAAAGAAAAAGAAGATTTTGTAAATTAAATTCCAATCAAAACAGCGATATATAGTGTTATTTTATTTGGCCTTCTCACGTCGTCCGTACGTACCCATCGCATTGGTTTTTCAACTGGAGATTTATGTTGATGATCATCAAGTGATTTGAAAGTCATCGTCATAAAGTGAGAGTCATTTTGAAAATAAAATTCGATTTTTTTTTTTTAATAAATGATAAATAAAATATTTGAGTGAAACCATTCAAATGCATTTAGAAATATTTGTAGTGTGCACACAACAAGATGGATAATTGGATTACACTCACTGTTAGAAAACATTTGTACTTATTCAGATTTTTTTTTTTTAGATAGCACGTGAACTATTTACTCCTACTACTAATTTATTTGCGAGTATACTATATACATACGTAAATAATTATTTTCGTCCGAACAAAGATCATCTATCTTTACTCAATGCTACAACCTCAATTCACAAGCGATTCATCCATTCTCCCTCGTCTAACCTTTCACCAAAATATTAATAAAATATTCGCATCTCTTAAGTGTATATCATCTGAAATTGACATTTCATTTTATTGTGTACCTACTTTTTATAAATACACAACAATAGGTGGACTGTTTGACAAATTACTTACTTATTCAGAAAAAAAGACGAAACTAAAAATATTGTGCAATATTAGAATTAAAACTATTTTTAGTGATTACCCGAATCAAAAATTTGTTATCTTTTACTTGGAAACAAATCATTCTCATTAACCTCTATAAACAATAAATTGTTCTGCACTTGTAATAAATACACACAGAAAGTACTAGAAGCTAGAGTTTGGTTAGCGATCAATTGCAGCAACTATAATACGCATACCACACAAGTTAATTATATATTTTTGAACTGATAACACAACACACAGCGATATAATAAATAACTTGTCTTTCGTGATAACAGCACAACAACAATAAAATTATAAAAAAAAATGTTGATAATGTTATAAGTAATGTTTGCCCCATTTTGAGTTTGAATACATGAAATGGTTTTATATTTTACACCACATCAAATGTATTTTTGGTGTTTGGTGTGGTAACATAATATACATATCGTAATAATGACTTCCGCAATTATATGTCTTTTAATATTTGGATATTTCTTGATGACCAAAACTTTATTCAGTGATTTGACAAATGGGAATATTGGAATTTTATCATTTTGTTTGTATCGTTATGGTTTTCCTTTTAAAATATGTTGAGCAACATTCTGAACCTATAACAATATTTTTTTTGTATAGCAACTTGTGTCATATTTTAAAGTCTGTCTCTCGTTCAAAAGTATGTAAATTAAACAAAAACAAAAAAGTGATTGTAAAAGGTACATTTCTAATATATAAATAACATAAAAGAAACAAACGCAAATATGATGCAACCGTTCATCATCAAGTCTATGTAAAATATATCTTCATTAAAATCACAAGCAACTAAATTTTTGTTGTTGTGACTACGTGTGGTATATTGTTTAGTTAATTTCAACAATAAAATAATTACAACAATTTATCTACCTTCCCCGCCCGTCTCATATGATATTGCCTACTCTTAAGTGAAAGACGTTTATAATTTTGTGTAATTTATTTATTTTATGTAAGATCTTTTTGTTTCCTTGGCATTAAGTAATGCGGGACAAGTAAGTATATTTATTGGATCATGGATTTACTTGACCCTTTATGAATGATATTTGTGAAATTTATATAATAATAATCATGAAGACGTACTACGATGGAAAGTTTTATAAATATTGCTGAATGAAGGACACTGTTTACCAAACTGCACTATATATTATATAAAGGTGTGTTTGTGTGTAACACACTGCTAATATGTATAATGCATTGTAAACAATAGAAAAAAAAAATTTGACCTACTAATTCCTTAGCGCTAATTTTTAACGGTGCGGTGAAGTGGAAATGAATTTAATTTTGAAAGTAAATTAGAAATTAATTAGATTTGAAAATTTTGTAATGTCTGATTGTTGTTGGGATTGTAAATAAAGTTGATTTGGGTCTTTCTCTGAATATGTATATATGCGCCCAGCGATTAGATAATCGGCTTGTATCTTGAGTCACGTACATTTTGGTACATTTTGGTACGTCTTGTACATTTTGGTTAGATTATGAAATTTATCTTGATGTGCGTAAATTTAGTGTGTACTCAAACTTAACGCGAAATATTTACATTTTATAATTAACCATTTGATAAAGTTTAGGTTAATTATCATAATCGATAAACCATAACTTAATTAGTTTACGTTTATACCAAAAAAGATAAATTTGTGCCAAAATGGAATATCTTTTTCTACGCCAGTGGCCCTATTCTGGTAATTCCCGGGGAATAGAAATTTTAAATTTTGTTGCAGTATTATTTCCTTTTCCCCAAAGTGTATTCTGGTGTTCGGGAAAGATTTTTTATTGGGAAAAAATTATTCCCCATTACAGCAGTTTTGACGTTTGTTTTTCCACACCGATTTTATGAAAGAATTGATGGGGAATAGATTTTTAACGAAAATGTTTGTTTATATGTAGTTGTTATTAATAATTACTAATATTAATACTGTTAATAATTTTAAAGATAGTATTATAATAAATAAGAGTTATTATAATAATTTTGATACAACTAAATTTATTTTCCCTGTATATTTATTCCCCAATTGACAGAATCCACTTTAAGAAAATGGGAATAAAAAGTTGGAAATATGTATCTGGGAATAACTGCTGTAAAAAAAATTATTCCCCGTTCCCCGGGAATTACCAGAATAGGGCCACAGGTAGAAGAAGGAAGCATTTTTTAAGCGATGATTATGAAACGAGCTGTGATGATAGAAAACATTTTACATAATAAATAATGAAGCAAACATCAACCGATTTGATTTAAATTTTAAAATTTCTCTAAAGAAATTTGTCAAATCATTTTATTTATTAAAATTCTATTTGAATGTAAAATAGATAAAACATTTCAAACCCCCTTTCAAATAAGTATTATATTATCTAATCTTGATCAGCAATTATTGTTATTTATATACTTTCTAACGTCACGATGATATTATTATGTTTAAACAAACAAAGATTTAACCTGAGGTAATCACGATCTAAACAAGTCGACGACTTATTTTTAATTAAATCATTCACCCTTATTGCGATTTTCGTGTCGATGATCGACATTTGACGATCGATTCTACCATTTTATGTCGATGCTAAAATGTCATCGACAGAAAATGGTACAATCGATCGTCAAATGTTTATCGAAGTCGAGATTATGCAACACAAATTTTGTTGCTGTTTCGAGTTATCGACGTCGACATGACAATCGCTCTAAGAGTGATTGATGGAAATATTCAACAAGATTATGTGTTTTTAGTTTTAAGAAGAAATTTAAGTAAAATTAAATCTTACAGAATAGAATTTGAAGAAATTATTTCCCTAAAGAATACTTGACAAATATGTTTGGTTATCCTACAAATGCATCAATCAATAAAAAATAAGATTGCGTCACACGGCATCCACTACAAAAAAAATGCTGAAAAAAATTACGTTTTTAAGATTTGTTTTCGAGACAAAATGACGAAGAGACAAAACTATGCTGCATTATTTAGTGATTTTAAAAGTCCGTTCCGTTCGGTTTTTTTTCGAGTTTATGGCATCTTTATGAATAAAAGACGAAAAGTTGAATTCTACAAACGAAGGAGAATAAAACGAATGCAATATTAGATCCAAATTTGACATTTTGGAGCAGGCGAAATTCACTAAGGTGGAGCAAATAAAAAACGAGCAGAACCGAACGGACACCATTGTGTTTCAACCTTATTAAGGCATGGAATCGGAATCGGATAAACAAAACTTACTTCGAAATGGCAAGACACATCCTCTCGTAAGATATTTTCCAATTCGATGAAAATTTGATTTAACTTGTGATGTGAAGAGGGACATGTGACGCGCTCCAAAACACATATATTGCAAGCAGCTCCATATTTTTTGACTTTTATTTGATACCTATACCACCTTTAATTTTAATATATTGATATAATTTTTTGGAGTAAATTGATCATAAAATATCTAATTTTTATCCTCGACTAAGGCAATGTCAAAAAAATTTCATTTGTAGTCAACAAACACAAAAATTGGTAAATTATCAAAGTAAAAGAAAAATAATAACTTTTTCCTTTTATGTACTTAAAGTAGAAATATATGCTAAAAACAAATGTGCAGAATTCTGCATATATCCAAATTAGAGCACACTATTGTTAAATTCACAATGAAAACCGTTTTTAATTTTGACTTACAGGTTTGTATGAATTTCCAACATAATAAACAAAAATTTTTGTTCGTTATGTTGGAAATCCAAATAAACCTGTAAGTTAAAAGTAAAAAGTTTTTTCATTGTAAATGCAACATATGTGGAATGCTACCTTACGTAGGTTACCTTACAAATTAAATAGGCATGTCAAAAATTTCCTGTATTGACACATAGTTGGAAAATAGAATCTTTTAATAGGCGCCATTTCCATTTTCAAGTCTAGCTGTTATTTAGTTAGCATTTCATATGCAAAAAAATAGACGCATTCTGTATTTTGTGAAGAATGGGTCAATTCAAATTTCATGGTGTAATTCATTATCTTTCTGTTTTTGAGTTGGTGAATTTAAACGTGGCGCACAAGTGTTTTTGATGATTGAGTGATCGTAAGGCGAAGTTGAGTGAGATTGTTGACATCATAAACATTTCAAAAGAACTCATGAAAAATATCTTGCACGGATATATTTGCACAAGAAAAAGCTTAAAGCAAGATGGGTGCCGCCGCGTTCGGTCACTATCAGTCAAAAATGCGAACGAGTAACTACTTCACAGCAATTTTTGAAAAAAAAAAAATTTGGAATATCGTTGGATGAAGTGTATTGAGTTAAAAAGAGATTATATTGAAGATTAAATAAAAACATAAAATATGTTAGAAATTATCCAGAAAAATTAGAAATAGAAACAACTTGAAGCATTCTGTATGGCTTGCTGAAACAGTAACTTGGTCAATCTGTTTACATTGCGGTTCAGTTGTCATACCAGAAAAGTAGTAGTTGTGGTATGGTGCGCAATTTCATATCAAGGTGCCCTTAAAGTAGGTTTTGTTTCCATCTGGTGAAGGCTTCGGTTTCAAGTGAAAACATAAATTTATTACTCTGGCCAATTGAAATGTCATTGAGAACGTTTGAACTCACTCGAAACGAAACTTAACTTATCGCGATTACAATCAGTTACTTACCTCATGCGAAGATGTAAAGACATCGATAGGTTTTAATACAAACAGTAATACAATCGTATACTTTATTATTGTGTGAAAAATTAAATAGCATTCTAACAATTAGAATCTGGTTCCGATAGAGTTTTTTATGGGGCAACAAATATTTTATAATGTGGCTCTAAATATATTCCAAATATGGATAGGTTGGGGTAGAATGTAGATAATTAAATAATTCAAAATAAAATTGCTATAGGTAATATAGATGTCACATTTTTTTGTAATTATTTTCCGAAACACGTGAAATCCCCGTATACATTTATTACTAGCAATATAAGCATTGTATATATAACAATAAAACGTACAATAGAACAAAATTATTATTATTATGATGAGTATCGAAACGGAAATACATTTGACTATATAAATATTATAAAATTTCCTTTTAATTATGTAATTTATAATTATTCAGAACACTTACGCACAAAAAAAAAAAACGTTAGAAAATTAATAGCAAACGGCACAAACGCTTTGAGACTGACGATTGTAGAAAGTAGATTCACTCTCTTTTTTATGAACAAACATAAAATCAAAAAATTTATTTTCACTTTTCTTCCAAATTTTAGACGCCGTCGTGGCGTTTTTTTTTTGTTTCATTCATAAATGAAATTACAATTGATTCAAAAAAAAAAATGAAAAAAGTTTTAAATTTTAATTAATTAATCGCGACAGTAAAAAAAAAATTTCTAAACAAAAACGTGTGATGACCCAAACGCTCGTCTTGTGGTTGTTGTCAAAAGTATTTTTTTTAAATTTCACTTAATTAAGTGAAACCATTTGTTTATGTATATTAGTTTCGAATTTATGTATTAATTTTCAAACCGTATTACAACTGATTTTATTAAGTTATATAAGTCGCTTTATGATAAATATCGCGGATCTAGAGGAAAAAAGTTATCCGCACCGCACGTACGCATATTATTATGGTCATGTAATAAATCTTGAGACCCGATTAGTAATGGATAGTTTTTATTATCTGCTCGAATGCCGAACAGGACAAGTGGTATAATTTTAGTTTTTAGCTTTGTAAAGTTTTGATTTACTCTTTCCCTATGTATCTGATAAGGAAGCTATAAAAATAATAGCTTGTAAGTATTTGAAAGGTAGACTAAATAAACATGATTAAAATGCTTCAATAGCCAGCAAGCAAGGAATTTTTGTACGACACAACAAAATAATTGGAGCGCCCTTTTGTACCGACAAATAAATACAACGATAAAATATTGGTTAGATAAAATCATCTATACTCGAATATTTTCCTTTCTTCTCAAATTATGTAAGAGAATGTGTACTTAGTGAAAGAAAACCGTAAAAATTGAAATTTTGCATTATTTGCACGTTATTTTAACTAGGTATCGTTGTTAACAGGTAAATGAAAAAAATAAGCTCTTAAGTATTAGTATAGTACCCTGTTTTATGCGTAGTCATGAAAATATATAATCAAGAGTGAAAAGTATAAGAGCTAAACAAAATAAAAATTTTTATGTTGAAAGAATATGAAAATTCAACTTCCTAGAGTTTTATTGTTTTCGAGTTGAGAAATGTCCAGACTTGGGGATTTTGGGGTTGCTTAACTTTCGACCCCGAACATCTACATACATAAATGTTCATAATTCAATTTCGAGTTGAAAAATGACCTTAAAGAAGTTGAAGTTGAGACAAAGTTGAGTGGCAAATTTCAACTTTCTAGTGTAAAGAGAAGTTACAACTTAAGTTGAACTATATCTAAATATCGCATCGCTCATGTAAAATTTAAACAACAAATTTTGATAGTTAAAAATTTACCACGAGATAAAATTGTACGTATAGGATAAGAGGTTAGTATAGTAGGTTAGTCAAAAGTAGCCTTAGAGCCACACAGGAATCCCATATGTCAAATTAAATGAGGAAGGTAATCCAGAATCCGCCAAATTTTGATAGATGAAAATGTCTCGGGAGAGTGAATGGGGAAGTTACACACACCTTTAAGAAGTTGAACCATCCCGAAATGGATCTTATAAAAACGCATATTTCCAAATAAAAGCAAAACATAATTTATGTAGGTACATATTTGTTCGATTTGGTTTTAAAACCGACTTCCATCTCAGTATAAATTCCATAATTTCCAACCAACATGTTGGCAGTGAAAATATATTGAAAAAATCACAATTGAAGCCTGATTTCCATTATGAAACATTTACTGACAGTATTTTTTACTGAACAAAAATAAAAACATAAAAATCGAAAATTTCATTTAAGTGACAGAGACCATTTTTTGTTTTTGATTTTTTTTTTAAATTTCATTGAAAAATTGAAATTTTCCAGTACTGAAAAAATATACTTCGGTTCATATATTTTTTCAATAAATTTTGTCAGTATACTACACTTGGGTGCAAAAAAATCGCACATTGCTCAATTTTCCACAAAAGTTCAAAAATATCAAAATAATCCAATTTTTGGTAAATTTGTTTTAATGCAGATTCAAAGTCTATTTCAATACCTATCCAGTGGTACCTTTTTTGTACTTGTACCGTGCCAACAAAGTGATTTTTTGTCAAATGCATACAGCAGGCTTTCGAATTAAATTCTACAAATAATTCAACAAGATCGATACAATAGCATGCCATGAAATATCTCACTCGGAATTGTCATCATTCGCATACCGACGCTTAGTCTGAACGGTCCTCTATTAATTACGTCTTCAATCGGAGCAAAGAAATGGATACCACACCAGAGGTAGCCGCACAAGTGGTTGCACTAATTGATGAGGGGCAGAATCAAAGTGAAGTGGCTCGACAGCTAAATTTGAGCCGATACTCCGTTCGTCGAGTGTGGCAGAGATATCAGGAAACTGGTGGCTTCAGACGGCGACAAGGATCTGACCGACCTCGTGCTACAGCACAGCGTGATGACCGCTTTCTTGTAACAACTTCGTTGCGAAATCGTCCTATGAATGCGGTTCAACTGGGACATCAGGGGACTGGGACTTCATCGAATGGAAGCTGTCATTCGGGCCAGAGGAGGGAATACTCTTTATTAATAAAAATATTTTTTCTGATTTGCATGTTTTAATTCGATTTTTACTACTAATTTTCATGCTGACAAATTCACAAAAACGTATACCTCAGATGTTTACCCCCAAAAATCAGTTTGATGGCACGTAAAGGGTTTTCCAATAAGGACTTGACAACTTTGAACATTCACTGTGAACGCACCCTTAAAGCAATAACTAAACTGTCAGTGTCAAAACATTCAGTAAAGATAACATTTTCATCATGATGAAGTACACGAATGAACAACGTTTACAAATAATTAAAATTTACTACAAGTCGGTGACTGCAACTTCAAGAGCGTTAATTCCAATTTTTGGTCGTAATTACCGTCCCAGTAGATACGCAATTCATAATCTAGTGAAAAAATTTGAGTCTAAATATTCGCTGTCGGATGTTCCCGTGCCAGTGAGACAACGGGTTGGTCGAAGTGCCGAGAATATTGCTGCCGTTCAAGCGTCCGTCGCAAACGAACCAAAATAGTCGATTCGCTGCTACAGAGACATGTTGCAACGTTATTTCTTTGGTCAATTGCATGAGCTAGACATTAATGATATGTGGTTTCAACAAAACAGTGCGACATGCCACACAGCATGTCTAACAATCGACTTATTGAAATCTAAATTCGATGAACGTGTTATATCCAGAAATGGTCTTGTCGATTAGCCGCCTAGATCATGTGATTTAACATCTCTAGACTTTTTTTTATGGGGCTACGTTAAATCATTGGTCTATGCCAACAAGCCGGCGTCGTTAGAGGAGCTCAGAGCCAATATTGAACGAGAGATACCGGCCGTTTCGGTCGAAATGTGTGGCCGAGTAACCGAAAATTGGGTTCAACGAATCGACACTTGGAAAGGTTTCCGTGATTATATATGAACGATGTCGAATTCCATACATAAATGTTTTGATTGTACTTTGACCCAATAATAAAATTTTCGAGATATCTCAAATGTTTTGCGTTTTATTTAAAAAAAAAGTTGTCAAGTCCTTATTGGAAAACCCTTTATAAATACAAAAAAGGTACCACTGGATAGGTATTGAAATAGACTTTGAATCTGCATTAAAAAAAATTAAACAAATATTGGATTTTTTTGATATTTTTGCACTTTTGTGGAAAATTGAGCAATGTGCGATTTTTTTTGCACCCAAGTGTAAAATAATTTTTTTATGTACTGTAAAACTGGAAAAAAAAATATTCTTTCGCACATCAAGCGAATACATATATATTTTGATCCCATTTTGTTTATACTGTCAGTCAATTTTTCATAATGTAAACACGTGGATCACATTGCCATGTAATTTGTAATGTATCAAGAGCGTTCACAACTCAACACGCTGATTTTACTTAACTTGTTGCCAATAGTTGGCGGAGCTGAATGCAACCAATGTTATTTGAAATTAGGCTTTAGGTGCGAATATTTCAAAACGAGCGGAATTTATTAAACCACAAGGCGGCTGAAACATCCAGTGTCCAAGTGTCGATTGAAAAATGGAAAAGTTTAAAAAGCGCCTTAAGCGGACAAAAGTAAAATATGTGATAGATTGTAACAAAAATTTGATATATGAAGTTATATGGAAATAGTGTCTATTTAAATTACATTTTTATTTGTGAAAATTATAATGATTGGAAAATTGAATTAATCCGATATGTAGTTTAAATTAAAGTGTGGTTTTTGTATATCTGATTCATTTGGGAAATTCTTATCATTTTAAATATTAGAAATGTGTACTTAAATTTCTAGGAGCTAGTAAATTTTAGATTGTATTAATAAGTCAAATCGTAGCAACTGTGGTCTAATAAAGATTCAAAAATGTTTAGTGGCCCACTTATTTATTTATAGTGAGTTTAACATTAAATTTCTGCAATTTTTAAGCACAAGTTTCTGTTATTTAAAATTATAAGAATGTCCCAAAGGAATCAGATATAGAAAAGTCACACTTTAAGCTATATCAAATCAAAAAGTAATTTAAATAGACACTATTTCTATATAACTTCACGTAGCAAATTTTTGTTACAGCCTATCACATATTTCACCATTGTGCGCTAGAGCACACCGTTCCATTCCTCAATTGCCAAATTTCACGTATTGCCTGTAGCCTATACAAATTCAGGAAAAGTAGTAAAAAAGTACTCCGAAATACAGAGTAGGCTTTGGTAGCTCTTTTATTACATACAGCAAACAGAGACAACGCTACAACAACATATATTACTTTCTTTTACTCTAGTAAAATAAAGTATAGTAATCATGAAAATTTTGGACCTTGATATTTTTAGTGATTTATCTGTTTTGAGGTCCCCTGAGTCCGAAAAAGTAGATTTCGAAATGGTGTCTGTCTGTCAGTCTGTCAGTCTGTCTGTGTCCTCTCTACAGCCCAGATGGTTTAACCAATCGAACTGAAACTTCAGATTTAAGCTTTTTTGATAAATTGGGAGGTCCCAGTGAATTTTACTCCAAATCGGCTAACCGGAAGTGGCCGCTCCCTTGGTCCAGAAAATTTATTTTGCAAATATCTTAAAAAGTATAAGGTTTACAAAAAACTACTAAAAACAAAATGTTTCCAAAAATTAAAAACAAATAAAATTAAAAAAAAAAAAAAAATTTAAAAAAAAATTTTAAAAATTTAAAAATTAAAAAAAAAATTTAAAAAATTATAAAAAAATTAAAATTTCTCAAAATTCTCTGTTCGTAAAAGAAAGTCGTGTGTTGGCCACACCTCCATTTTTTTTTTATTGCAATTGCATTCGTAGCGAGCAGATCAAATGTCATGGGGATTGGTGAGCGTAGCGAGCAGATTGGACACATTAAAAGAAGCAACAGCGTAATAAGCAGATTGGACACATTAAAAGAAGCAACAGCGTAATAAGCAGATTGGACACATTAAAAGAAGCAACAGCGTAATATTTTTACATTAACTCATCCTGAAAATTAGTGGTTACAATTTTTTTTCCTGTAAACCAGAGTTTTCTTTTGTAAATTCTCTCGCATGTAATTTAGTTGAGAAAAAAGATTTTTGGGGTCTTTGATAGATTTAAGTGAAATATTTTCCTATCGTGAGTTGTGTTGCGGTTAAGTAGATTGGAAATTATACAAATAGCTACTTACTTAAATATACTTGCGATGAAATAAACAAATGTGTTTTGACTTTTGTAGCGATCGATCGTCATTTATGATTGATCGCTAAATTATATTAAAACAGCTTGTACTTAGACATCAATCATTCGTTCATCACGATTTAAATTTCTTAGAAATTGTCTGCTAGTGTCTTCAAAAAATAGTGTATTTGCGATGTTATATAATGATGTTGATCGCGTATTTCGTGAGTTGATGTAATCTTCATATCAAACGACTGAAAACCTTGAAAATAGTTTTTACGTTATTAAGTATTCTTAGAAGTCTTTAAATAAATTTCACGGATCTAATGAAAATAATATCTCGATCGAAATGATGACGTAATATACGCGTGTATATTGTTAATTTTGTATGCGTACGGATATGTGAAATGTGAAAAGTTTTATTTTGTGTAGTTTTATTCAAATACTTATTTGTTTAATTTAGAAAAGTAAAGCTGTTTTTGAGTTGAGTTGAAGGTTTTTTTTTTATTTACGATTTACTGCTGTTTTGTTGTTGTGGAATTCTTAGAAATAAATTATTTAGTACATATTTGAATGATAGTTTGTTGTTGTTGTTGTTGATTTGGTTACCTAATTTGCCTTTTGTTTATGTGGGTGGGGAAACTTATGTTTGTATGTTAATAATAAACATATGGAAAATTACTTTATTTAACTTCTATAAAACTACTTATTTTGAACCCAATCCAATGTATATGTTTATTAAAATATGACCGATTTACCCTGAACTGATAAATGTTTACACGAAAAAATACGTTTTATCGAACGCGAACTATTCAGCTTGAAATTTAAATGATTGTTCTGTTGTTCGGTAGTGAAAATTTAATGTTTACAATTTTACATACATATTTATGATTGCGTGCTTGGAATTTAACATTGATGCTCGTTTATGTAAAAATAAAAATAAATACGTTTTGTTTTGTTTGAAGAGTTTTAGAAAATATTTGTGTAACATTATATCACAAATATTTGGATTCTATGTAGGTATGTATATAGTTTTTGCCTCAACCACTTTCCCGCTTCCTACACTGTTTTTGCATTCTTAATATTTATTTTAAATTTCGAGATCGGTTTTAAATAAGACAATTTTACCAATTTCACAAATAAATCACCTGAAGCACACAACAACAACAACAAAAATTACTGTTACGCAATATCGGGCATAATAATATAGTTGGTGTATGTGGAAAAATTATCGCGAGACTACGATTTTCGTCATATGATTTCGTAAATTTTGTTGTGTATAAAAATAAATCATTTTTTAAAATTCGTTTAACTTTCAATTTTTTTTAATTTAGTAAAAAAGAATAAATTTTAAACAAAGACAAAATAACCGAAAAATAAAAATAAAAAATTTACTAAGGCAAGCAAAATTACTACAATGCGGCTGGAAGTCATTGAACTGAAAACTATTTTTGTTTGTTCTTGTGTATATGTAATGAAGTATGTAATTTAGTTGTTTTTTATTGGTGGGGAGGGGGACATTTATGCAATCTAATAAAATTTTCGGTTAATTGTTTGTAAGTATTTGTATACAGTTGTGAATGGATCGTGTATTTATAGTTTAATCGAAATTAGTTTCGGGTGATTTGCAATTAACTTTGGGATTTATTTTGAGCAATTTGTATATTAAATTAGGTAATTATATTTCATAAGTGGTCGTTTAATTATAAATTGGTGTAATTTGTTGATTCGTGAGATATTTTGGATTTTGCCACATTTGGAGCAATGGCACAACAATGTTATGAGGAACTGACAACTTGCCTCCAACAAATTGATTATAAATAATATAATTACATAGAATCCAATTTCAAGTATCGTACGTATTTGCGACGAACTATTGAATCGTTAATTCTAATACTTAAGCATGATCATTGACAAACTTTCTCTTCAAATTTTCGTTTTCAAGCAGTATTGACCTAAATTAAAACCTCGTGCGCGCATGATGATCAATGATGATGACAATCAATCAACCTTGATTTTAATATACATACTTATATATTTTTCGTTTTTTTTTTTGCGTTGTATGCTTTTTGGCAAAAATAATTAACTTCAATATATGTGATCAAATGATCGTGTAATATTATGCAATGTCGCGGTTTTGTACGAGATAACTATATAATATTTTCTTTCTCCCTTCTCCATTCGTAATTAGTTAAGTTATTATTTTTAGTGTATGGCTGCGGTTTACACATTAACAAGTAATACAAGTTTTTTTCGTTCTTCATAAATTATAAAATAAATCCACTTGGGTGTACACTCTATATTTATTATTTAATTCCAACTTTCGTAACATTGAATTCTGGGTCATACTTACATAAAAATTGGGTTTTGAATGTTGTACAAATCGATTTTTTCGGATAAACCAAACACAGACAAAGGCATGATTTGTTGATATTGATGGTGATTGGGCATAAAAATTATCGATCATTGAGATCTCTTTAGATATAAACAAATCCTTGACTTGTCTGACTCTAAATTACTTTTGTATTGCGCGCACATTGAATAATTATTATGTAATTCACCTTATACATACATGTACGTGGTTAATTGAAACGGTAAAATATGTTAAATTGCACAATGCATTATATCGCACGCAGTTTGATGATCGATTTGTTCGATCAGCTGTTTCAATGTCGATCATGTTTTTAGCTATATTTGTAAAAATAGTTTCTATTTTTAATTAGTTAATTTATATTATTTTTTAATTGATTAATTAAAATAATAAAAATGGAATTTGTAAGAATTTTTATTTTTTTATGGTCATTTATAGTTAAAATTGCCTTTAACTTTATGTTGGCTAGGATAACACATTAGCTGTCGTGTTGTGCATTAATTTGTAATAAAAAAATGGCCTATGTGATTTATTGACCTACCTTATTTCTTTGATTATATATCAATAAAGTATAGAAAGGTTATCGCGCGCATGATCCACATCGCGAAGTACATTTACACAACAAAGTTGTTATTATGTTTATCACTGTTTTTAGCTTAGTTCCTTGATCTTGACACATCGCGCATTCATTTTTATTTTAAAACTTTACTTATGTAAAAACACAATGATTATGTAAAGTGTGCTATAGCAAAACGAAGGAAGTCAAGCTCAATACACACCCACAATTTAGTTAGGTTTCAGTTGAATATACTTTACAAAAGAAATGAGATAATAAAAGAAATATAATGTTGGGGGGTTACATATTAATCTGGTTGAATTTAATTACATTTCAACGAAACGTGATTAGAGTACACAAGTATTAAGAATGATTTTAATTTTTTTTTTATTTTTTTTTATTCTAGTGCGGGACTTTAGAAGTACCCGATTCTTATAACCATCACAATCTGGATATGATGGATCCTTATTCGGATTATGAAACACAATCTACATCATCATCGTCCGATGGTGGTATTGAAACATCACCACCATTAAGTCCACACAGTTCAATGATTTCATCGTCAGCTTCATCAAGTAGTTCCACATCGTCAGCATCATCCACTTTATCATCATCGACATCAGATATTAATGGATCACTTGATAGTGTTGATCAATCGGCACAACGTCTTGCCGTGCTATCATTCGAACAAGTTACAAAATTAAACGATGTTATGGATGATATGGTATCGATACATGGGCGCGGTAACTTCCCTACATTGGAGGTAAAACTTAAAGATTTAGTCACATTGGTACGTAGAAAATTAGAAATGGACGTCACATTAGGTGGTGCTGGTATGTTGGTAAAAGATATTCGTTTAAATGGCGGTGCTGCTAGTCATGTTTTAGCCTCAGAACCACAACCGTACAATGATGTTGATTTAATATTCGCATTGGAATTTAGTTCAAATCGCCATTATGATCGTGTCAAATCGGCTGTTCTTAACTCACTGTATGATTTATTGCCAGAAGGCGTATCTCGACGGCGACTAACGCCATGCTCACTGAAAGAGGCGTACGTCGGTAAAATGGTAAAAGTAAATAATAACAATGATGGTGATCGATGGAGTTTAATATCGCTCGGAAATTCACCGGGCAATAAAAATGTTGAACTAAAATTTGTCGACACAATGCGTCGCCAATTTGAATTTAGCGTTGATTCATTTCAAATTGTACTCGATTCAATATTACTTTTTTACGACTGTGCCCAATTGCCATTTTCTGAGAATTTCTATCCAACTGTAGTCGGTGAATCAGTATACGGGGATTTCCAAGAAGCTCTCTACCATCTACAGAAAAAATTGATATCGACCCGTCAGCCGGAAGAAATACGAGGTGGCGGCCTGTTAAAATATTGTTATCTACGCGTTCGAAATTATCGCCCCGTCAATTGTGATCGTATCAAAACCCTCGAGCGTTACATGTGTTCCCGTTTCTTCATCGATTTTCCTGATATAAGTACACAGAAATGTAAATTGGAAGCCTATTTACGCAATCACTTTTGGGACGTTGACGAGGAGCCAATACAATATCAATATTTAATGATACTACACGAGGTCGTAGAAACGTCTACCGTCTGCTTGATGGGACATGAGAGAAGGCAAACATTACATTTAATTAAATCGCTGGCAATGGAGATTTTGTGCCGCGAACAACAGAAACACCAACATCAACAGCAACAACAGCATCATCATCAGACACAAATCACATTACCACCACAACCCGGACTATTATATGCCAATGGTGTATATTACGCTCCCGTGATACCAACCACATATTGTACATGCAATTCAACATGGCTAACAACGTGATCACTTAATCAATACTATGTTAAGCTAAATCATAGATATAGTCATCGTTATAATATTAACTCTCTTTCTACAACACCATGTGAAGATAAATTTAATTTATTTAGTTGATAAAAAAATATAAAAAAAAAAAAAAAATAATAAAAACAAAAAATACAAAAAAAAATATAAATGAAATAAAAAATATATAAATAAATATATTTTATTAATAAATAATAATATAATTTTAATTTAATAAAATAATGAAATTGAAATTTAGTCTGTAAGCCTTAAAATAATGTAAAATACATCTTAATTTTTATTTTTTTTTATTAAGAAAAATTTTGTGATTAATTATAAGACAAAAAAAAAAAAAAAATTTTATGAGTATGATTTCAATTAAAATCATTTAATTGAAATATGTGAGATTAATTTAAAACAAAATCTATTATTGTTTAAAAAATCAAAATGAAAAATTAATTTGCGGACCCCCCGCCCATTTTGGCTTAATATTTAACTATCACTTATTTTTTACACTTTACATATTATATAATTGACTGAAAATCTAGAATAAACGATTATTTATTCTAGAGTTTCATCGAGAGCTTCCAGCATTTTGTCTTCCCTGGAATTAATAAAAAAAATATAATAAAATGCATTTAAATCATAATTAATCACAAGAGACGATTTGTTGTAAATAGAAAATCAATAGAATGAGAACAAAAATGAAACAAACGCTAAAAAACGGTTAATTAATTTTTTGTTTTGAACGGGGAAAAAAATGACGCCCGGCGTGGGCCAATTAAGCATAAGAATTTTTTTGGTTGTTAATCCCACCGACATGTTAAGGTTTTTGTTTTGTTGTTTAAATCAAAAAAAAAAAAAAAGAATGAATTATAAAAGGCGTCAGTACGCACACATACACACAATATTATACAAATTAAAAATGAAATATTATAACCGTAAATTGATAGTTAAAATAATGAGATACAACACTACGTTTTGCTGTGATTAATGTCATTTTAGGTTCTCATTCTTGCGATTTTATTTTCTATTTTTAAAACACATTTTTGTGAAGGATATTGTACCAGAAGAAGAGAAAATATGTATAAAAACGACCTAAATTTTGTGATTGAATTATAGAATATAGTAGTAACAACAATTTATTAATTAACGACTCTTTATTTTTTTTTAAACTCACTTGAATTGTACTCAAACAAAAACGAAACTGCGATCATCGACTTCAATAATTACAATACTAAAAAAAAGTAACCTAGTAACTATTTTTAACCAAAGTATACTATAAATTCTCTTCTTGCTGATCGATCCTTCACTACTTTTTTTTTTAACTAGCTATCTATACTTGCTACAACTAATTTTTTTTGTTTTTTGCATTCCTCTTATCCAAAAACAGCGCAAGAAAAACTTGTATAATTTTTAATAAAATGTTCTTTTATAATTTTCTGAGAATAAATAAATAAATAAAGGAAAAACAAACAAAAAAAAGGTGGATGGGGTTTTTTTTATGTTTATGTTTGAATTATTATTATTTTTGTTTTTTTTTTAAAAACTTCCTTTTTTTCATTCCAAAAAACGAACTAAAAAGATAAAAAACTTACATAGAAAAATGTAAGGTTATAAATTTTTACCATTTTAAGGATTTTTTTTTTTTAATACTTATAGTATCGTAAAAAACATTAATGTACTATGTTTTAGATTTATATACTATTATTTTATTATTTAAATAATATAATATAAAACAAAAACTGTTTAGCATGTACGTAAAAAAAAACAAAAGGAAATGCGTAATTTCTTTTCTCTATTATATACTTTTTATTTTTATTTAAGGAGTTAATTAAATTATAAAAATAAAGAAATATAAAAAAAAAATTATATTAAAAATCTCAAAAATACAAAAAAAACAACAAAAAATCATAATACTTAGACTGCATAATATATTATAATTTATATATAAATATTGTATATAAATTGTAATATACACAATACATATGTGTATGTATGATTTATATATATATAATTTATAAATAGTTAAAATATTTTAATTAAAAATATCGACAAATCAAAAAAATCAATCAAAAAAAATAAATAAAAAAAATATAAAAAATTATTTGTTTGTTTCTTTTAATTTTTAGGGATGAGTTTTTGATCGGGTGAAAGCTGGATTAGGGAATATCACAAGAAGAAATAGACTATTACCTGTAGCAAACCATAAAAGCCCTGTAATTACCTTAACTTCAGAAATGTGATTGCGTGATTAATGGCAGCTGCGGTCAAGAATTCAGCCGCTGTGCAGTTTTTACTGCAAGTCTGTCAAAAATGTATTTTTGCAGCCAAAGCAGTACATTCTGGCGGATTAAAACGTGTTGAAAGTTGAATTAATATTGTTACGCTGGGAACGTCCTTTTTATATTTACATATAATAAAGAAACCATGCAAGTTTCTTTTGTCTTGCATTATGTTCAAGTAAATAAACGTGTTTTAGCTAATCCGTGCTCTGTATTGTTAATTTTACAACAGTATTTCAACAAAATAAAGTTAGGCTGCGCAGTTTACGCAGTCATATTCAAGAGGATGCAAAAACTGCAAATGTCTATTATTAAAATTCAATTTTATACATTATTGCTGGTAAAATAAAATAAAAAAACACGATTCTTCTCAATTATTCGTAATCACAGGAAATTATAAAAGTAGGTAGTTAAATGACAAATATCTTATCAATTTGCAAGCAAGTGAAGAGGGAAATGATGCAAAGCTTCATGGCGCTAATGCAGATAGTCGTAAAAAGCCAAAAATGACTATTATCAAAATAGCCATATGGAATGCGGACGACCTAGCATATCATAAAGCGGCGTTCAAGCATTCCTCACCGAGCACAATATTGATGTTAATATCTGAAACGCGCTTCCCGAAAAATAGCTATTTCAAAATTAATGGGTACTATATAACCAGATGGGAAAGCACATGGAGGCATTCCACGTATCGCCCTCACCGGTAACAGTCAGTACCGATGTCCTTGAACATTGAAACATTGAATCATTTGTACATTTGTCTTCTTGGTACAACCCCAAAGTTGAATACCGTAGGTCCATACTGGTTTAAGTATTTGCTGGTATAATAGCAATTTGTTATGTATTGTAAGCTCAGAGTTTCTACCTATTAGCCAATACATTTTCCTATATTTAATGTTCAATTCTCCTTTTTTTCTTTTTAACATGCTCTTTCCATCTAAGCTTGCAATCGAGAGTCATGCCGAGGTATTTGGCTGTATTTGCATTTGGAACCGAGCTTGAATTAAGTTTCACTGGAATCCAGTTAACTTTCTGGTTTGTGAAGTTTACGTGAACCGATTTTGCTTCGTTTAGACTAATGCGCCATTTCTTTGTCCAACTACTCACTGTGTCGGTTGCTTTTTGAAGTTTGGTTGTTGCTTCTGATATACACTTTCCAGTCGCCAGAATAGCTGTATCGTCTGCAAATGTTGATATGGTGGCACCTTCTGTATTTGGCATATATCTGGTGTACAGGATGTACAATATAGGACCCAGTACGCTACCCTGTGGTATGCCTGCTGATATTCTCTTTAGTTCAGAGTACTCTTCGTTATATTTTACACGGAAATGTCGGTCTGCGATATAAGATTTAAGAATTTGATGAGTTAGTATGATTATTTGGTGATCTTAACAACATTGAACTTCTTTCGAATGGGTTTAGCAATGATTGGCTCACCCCAGAATCCTTTGAGCCAGCCTCGTAAGAGGGTGGATTAACCAACTGGGTAGTTGGTTTACCACCTAGGGTATTGTTTCCTTTTTGCGTTGTATTCATTGCTTTAAAACTGGTTATGTATCAACTACCAGCCTAACCAGTACAAGTTGGTAGTGCGTCATTGAAGAGAACATCATTTGTTATGTTCTCGGTAGTCGGTTATTCCGCCGTATCTCGGTCGGCAGAGCCTCGTTAGTTAATTAGCAGGAAGTACCACGTGCAGGTGAGGTTGGCATTTGGGCTAGTATATTAAAACCATCTAAACCGGCGCCTCTTACCCCCCAGGAACGAAATGCCGAAGGGATCAAGTAGTTGAACAAAATTGTCTACTTAATATTCCTCTGATCACACCAGTTGATATTGATGCGACGACAGAAAGTCTATCAGCTGAAAAATTAATGAACTGTCACGAAATTTACAGGAACTAATCCAGGAAAAGCGAAAAATTCGCCGTCAATGGCGAATTGTCATTTAAAGAGACTGAGATAGTCATAAAATGGTATTTCAAGGTATTAATAGAGATGGTCGTAGTAGTTTTCCAAGTAGAGTAGTATTGGTCAATAAGAAGAACGGGGAGAAGAGAATTTTTGTAGATTATAGGAATTTAAATAAGGTTACGGTTAAGTATAGATTCCCTCTTCGTCCTGCTGTTTTTATTTTGATCGATCGGCGGTATGAGTATGTGAAAACAGTTTCAGCGCTTTATATCGGAAATATTTCAATCATTGATCCCGAAGAGGGTGTTAGTAGTATATATCGATGACAGTTATAAAATTGTGTTAAATCTGGTATTAAACTTAATGTGTGAGAATTGTTTAAAGTTTAGAGCAAAGAAGTGCTCCTTTTCCATGTCCCACATTGAATATTTAGGTTATAAGGTCTCAAAATTGGGAATTACCCCATCAAATTGTCATATGCAGGCCATTAAGGAATGTCCGTTTCCTAAGAATGTCCCTGTGGTTTCAAGATTTGTAGGCCTTGCCAGATATTTTTAGAAAATTTATTCGTGATTTTAGTGTTATTGCTAAACGATTGTTAGATTTATTGAAGAATGATTCGTTTAGTGAGTTACAGAGGCGATTGGTTTCAAAAACTAGAAGTAGAGTTGCATACAGATGCTAATAAAAGGATTTGATTTATACTCTGTGTCGTATTTTAGTAAGAGGGCAACTTCAGCTAAAAGTTACAAACATTCGTTTGAGCTGGAGGGATTGGCTGATATTTATGCAATCAAGTAATCAGATTATGCGTTTATTATGTATTTGTATATTTATTTAATAATAAGAACAGTCACTGAATCAAACACTTGTATTATTTTGTGTTTTATGATTATGATTATAATTTATTTTATTAATTCATTCGAAGTACATTATTTATTGTTAACCAGGGAAGAACGTGTATACCTTCATTGTTACATGACCGGAAGGACTCTCCTATCTTCTTCCCTTTCTGACGTAACTCATATTTCTAAAAGTTGAACTAACAATTTAAGGTTGAACTAACAATTTAAGGTTGAACTAACACTTTGGTCCAATGAACATATATAACAGCGTTAGTCAGCGTTTTTAGCGAACTATGGTTTTGAGGTGATTACCGAAGTAGTGTATCAATGTGTCATGCGAATTCTCTAAGTAGGAGTCCATGCGTTATGATAGTTACAGAATGCAGTTTCTATGAAACATTAGTATCAGACATTATTTGTTTAAAGTTGTTGTTTGTTTGTTCCCAATATTTTAGAAAACGCCGTTATTCGTCAATGTCACGAAGTTGGACATTTTGGAGCAAATAAAACCATTGAGGCATGAACTTTTTGAAAATATGTCACAGACAAAAGTTTCCGAATCAATCTCTTAACCGCCTCGAGGAAACGCTCAACGACACTTCTTAATGAAAATATTCACTTTGTCAATAACGAGGTGGACTTTTATTCTGTTAAAAACATGTAAGTTTAATTTAGTTAAAATTACAAACTATTTTATTTTTTTATCTAATTTGTAGGTTCTACGATAAAACCTGAATACCAGGGATAATATAGGCCTTATCGACGGAACTCATGTCAAAATCTACGGTTTAAAAAAAAATTGATTGGGAACATGTATGTCAACGGGAAGAGTTTTCACTCGATGAATGTTCAAATAGTAAGTAAAGTCCATTATGCAAATAATACATTATTACACAACGGTGGCTAGTTTGCTTGGTCGCTTTGTAATTTATAAACATTTAGTTACGAACCACCAATTTCTGATAATATTTCGTAATTTATAACTCGTGGACGATTCAGGATATGCACTGCAGCCACGGCTCTTAACTATAAATCATTTTAAATAATAAATATTAATTAAAAATTAAATGAAATCGATTTATTCTCATGGGTATAGTCTCTAACATCGTCAAGAATTTTTTTTTCGGGCCCATGGCCCGTATTCTTGAAGTTCACCGAAAAATATCGCCGCTGTCTTTAGTATAAAGCAATTTAAATTACTTCGGTCTAAAATGACCAAAGTATTGAAATCCTGCCAAAATAACCAAAAATTTGGTGGGTCCAAAACCACTTTTCTTGACGTTTTGAGAGCTCCTGAGTCTAAGAAAGTTAAAAAAAAAGGACATAGAACTTCGATCTTGATTAATTCAACTCCTAAATCAATCCCGATACGAATCTCTTAAGTCAATCTTCGGCTCAACCTCCATCTCAATCGCAACATAATTCTAAAAGCAATCACCAAATTAACCGCCAACCAAACCCTCAAATCAATCACCGAATCAACCCCAAATCAACTTTCAAGTCAACCCTTAACATAATTCGAAATCAACTCTTAAACAAATAACCAACCGAACAACTCACTTCAACCCAACTTAGTTCGAACCAAATCTCAACCCCCTGCTCAACTCATAACGTCATACCAACATACCAACATACCAACATACCATCACCATCATACCATCTTAACATGACAAATCGACTCAATTTTTGAAGTTTTAGAAATTCCTCTGTAGTAACTTTAGACCTGATTATCATCTCTCAAGAAAGAGATGAATGTTTGAGATATTAACAGTGACCTTTCTTAAGTCTTAAACAATATTTTTGTAAAGTTTGGTTCAAATCTACCGTACATGTATTGTATATAAATACTCACTTTTAAATACAGTTAAACCTCACTTCAACAGACACTCAATTTAGCGGAATCCTCACTTCAACGGACAAACTTTTAAGTCTCATGTAACTGAAGTTTTTCAATGAAAACCTTCCTTAGATAAGCTAACATTTTATTAGAGCACACGAACGAGTACACTTCAAATTGAATCTTTTACACTTACAATTTGTTCCTATTGCACTTCAAATTGAACCTTTAGCAAATTATAAGCATGGCCAATTAGGATAGAACTTGACTATTTCTTAGCCGTTTTTAGTGAAATTTAACATCCATGATTGAAATGGGATTCTTAAATGATTTCTGGATAAAATTCTGGAATAGGGCCAAATGGAATTCTAAAATGATTTTTTAGATCAAGTTATGGAATACGGCAACAACTTTATCTAAAACTCAGTTTAGAATCCCATTTCCACCGTATACGGTTAAGAAATAGCCATGTTCCATTTTACTTGGCCATATTCCAGAACTTTATTCAAAAACCACTTTAGAATCCCATTTCCATGGCAGATGCCAAATTTCACTTAAATCCTAACTGGCCATATTCCAGAACTTCATCTTAAAATCATTTTAGAATCCTATTTCCATGGCACAAGTCAAATTTCATTATAATCGGTTAAGAAATAGCCAAGTTCCGTCCTCATTGGCCATATTCCAGAACTTTATCCAAAAATCATTGTAGAATCCCATTTCCATCTCCATCCCATTAAATGTCGGTGCGTCTGTCTGGACGTCTGGATGTCTGTACCCATGGTATCTCCAGAACGGTTTGTCCGATTTAGAATTTTTTTTTTGTCAAATCTGTTTCTATGGTCAAGGCGGACATTTGAAAAGCTTTTGGAAGCTCTACGTTAAGAGGGTCGGGTACCTGCGATATGAATTGACCCAAAACACCTGGTTATTGAAATATTTACCAATTTGTTATGTATGCTAGTTTGAATATTGAGTTGGGCTTTGAGTTTGGGGTTGAGTTGAAGGTTAATTTAGGGGTCAATTTGCGGGTTGAGTTAAAGTTGAGTTGGGGTAGGATTTAGGTATATAGTGAGCAGTTGGCCAATGTTTTATATATGCTGGTTTGAGGATTGAATTGAAAGAGAGTTTGCGTTTGGGTTGAGGGTTGAGGCGGAGTCTGTTTTTGGTTTGAATTGCGGTTGAGTTGTGGTTGGATTAGTGTTTAGTGACCAGTTGAGCAATCTATATACATAAGTGTTTGTATGTATATATAGCATACAAACGTGTTTGATATTTAAATAAATCCACACACCTTGACCGATTTGAACCAACATGTACACAAATATTGTTTAAGATTTAAGAAAGGTCACTTTTAATATCTCAAACCTCAAATTGAACCTCTTAACGGATTTTAGTCAAATTTAACATCCACTTTGGAAATGAGATATGGCCAGTTAGGAAAGAACTTGTTCATTTTTTAACGGATTTTAATAGAATTTCACGTGTGCGATGGTAATGGGATTTTAAAATGATATTTAGATAAAGTTCTGGTATATGGCCACGTAGGACATAACTTTGCTATTCATTAACCGATTATAATGAAATTCGAGATTGGAAATGAGGATTTAAAATAATATTTCTAATTCCAAAACTCTGCACTACCGTCATTAGTTTCAATACTGAGGCGCGTGGCCGCTGCATACTATATTTTTTTAAACATGGCCAAACTTACCGCACTGACAGCAAATACTCAGAAAACATAACCCAAAGTTTAAAACGAAGGCAAGCGATTAAGAAACTTTAACAGCTGCATGATTCACAGAAACCTCAATAGATAACATTATAGAAGCCATTTTGACACAACCTCGTCTAAAAATAATTGTTGGGTCACATTTCCTTCTATTTTAGCTAAGTTATATTCTTATTGACCATATTACAGAACTTTATGTCAATTTTCATCATAATTGGTTAAGAAATAGCCAAGCTTCATCCTAATTGGTCATTCATACAATTTGTTTAGGGTTCAATTTTAAATGTAAAAGGTTCAATTTTGAATGTAAAAGGTTCAGTTTGAAGTGTAAAGCCTGTATGATGGTATAATGGTACTGATGGTATGTTGGTATGATGGTATGACCATATGCGATAGTATATTTGTGTGACGTTATGATGATAAAGTGGTATGATGGATTGATATTATTGTTTGATGGTATGATGGTATGACGGTATAATGGTATGACGGTTGGATGCTATGATGTTATTCTAATAGAAATGGAAATGGTATAATGGAATAATGATGGAATGATTATTTAAGGTTATGATGGTATGACGTTAGTGATTAATTTGAGATCGATTTAGGGTTTAGGGGGGCGTTGGATAATAAGTAAAGAGTTGAGCAGAGGGTTGATTTGGAGTTAGGTTAAGGATTGATTTGAAAGTTAATTTAGGGTTGATTTGGTGATTTAATTGATCGCTGAGTTGACTGTTAATTTGGCGATTGCATTTAGGATTGTGTTGCGATTGAGATAGAGGTTGAGTTGTAAATTGAGTTGGAGGTTAAGCTGAAGATTGACTTAAGAGGTTTATTTCGGGATTGATTTGGGAGTTGAATTAATCAAGACCGAAGTTCTAATCACCTGAGGTTTCAGCCCTTTATATTTTTCGACTGAAATGACGAATTTTACTAGAAAGTCACCGATGACGTTTTTTTGATCGAATTTCAAGAATACGGGTCCTAGTCATCTAAATTTGTTTCAAATTTATGTCAAATTAAAACAATTTGCAATAGATTTTCGAATCAATTGAACCTTTGAAATCTTTAAAAATGGCCGGGGAACTAATATTAATGTCCGAATTCATCAATTAACATTTATTTCTGGCTGGCTTCAACATTTGCATGAGATCAGAAGATTTTTCCAGCTTGCCAAAAATATATTTAGGGTGTTGGTGTCTTAAAAGCTTATAAATAAATAGGCACACTCGAAAAGTGTATAATTCATGTAGAGAGCAACCGAATAACAAATTGGAGTAACAAGAAGTGTGATCATATTTCCTAAGTCTGAAGACATATCTGACACAACTATTAAAGAGCCTCGGTGAAGTATTTTTTTGCAAAAATGACCACGTCACCATAAAGAAAATGAGGAAGAACCAAAGATTTGACCAGTCGAAGTCTGAGATCATTTGAAAAGCATTATTTGGTCGTAGCCCACAACATTCTTAGTAAAAATATTATCCTCCTATTGTAATCTAATCTAAGTGAAATAAAATTTGAATTTTTCTAAATATATTGTAAACGACATCTACGCCGTTAGACCTATCTACGGCGGAGGGCGGAGCAAATTCGGATTTTGATCCGGCGAAAACATCGTTGAAGGCATTCTTGCAGTGTCGATCGCGTGTTGACTGTGTATAACCCTCCTGAACTAGTTTTAATGCATGCGGTTACCTTGAAGCTAAAAGAGAATGGCCGGAAATGGTATGAATCATTGGACACATGCTTTAAATCATGGATATTTTTCAAAAAAGCATTAATCAATGAGTTTTCCGATTCGCGAGATGCTGGCGATATTCACCGTGCTTTGGAAAAACGAAAATGTGCTGCGTACGAAGATTTGGTTGATTATGCCTACGAAATGCGACGAATTGCCTCGGAGGCAAACATCGATAAGAAAAATGTAATAAAATACATCATAGGCGGATTAGGGAATTCAAATCTAATTTACTCACTCAGTGTTATGAGAATTGCAACTTTCTCGGAATTAATGTTGAGACTCCGGGCACACAACTCGATGACAAAAACATTTTCAGACCAGGGTGTTTTGGCGAATCGATCATCCCATACTCAAGTGCATCGACCTGAGAGACGCTACGACTACCAGCCGTATAAACGAGACATGCGGTCAGTTATATGTAACTATTGTAGAAAAGAGGGGCATTATGCTGCCCAATGTAGCAATACAAATCGGAATCAGAGTCTCACCAATCAAAACAAACAGGAAAAACCCAATTCTACAAATACCAATGTGAAGCGAATGCACGATATTGTGTCAGAATATTGCCGATAAAATGGTTTTGAAGTATGAGAAATGTAGCCAGAAATTGCGTGTATTTGGAGTTGGGGTATGCAGTACAGTGGGGAAATTAACGGCAGAAATACAAATTGATGACGTCGCTCTGACCAATTGTGAAATATTGATTGTGCCCGACGTTTTCCAACCATTCAATATGATTGTTGGCAATAATGTACTTAATCGTGAAAACGTAGTTATTGTCAAGGGCTACAATTTCTTCAAGCTGTTGAGTATTACTAAAGATACCAATAACGTCACGAATGTTGTGAATTGTCTGAAAAGGGAACAGGGATGTACAGGAACAGAGGAGTTGGCCGTGCTGACAGTACAAAAGGATGATTTTCGTGATATCGTAGCGGAACTCATTGGAAAGGATGTTACCGGATCTGTTAAAGCGGACATTGTGCAGTTGTTTGCCGAGTATAGAGACTGTTTTGCATTAAATATGAACGAGCTTGGCCTGACTACTAAAGCAACAATTAAGATAAAGCTAAAGGATGAGAGACCTGTTTGCTATCAGCCCTATCGACTTGCTTATACCCAGCGGGAAACTGTTAGAAATCATGTAGAGGAAATGCTGCAAAATAACATCATAATACCATCGACTTCACCGTATGCATCCCCAATCGTGATCGTCAAAAAGAAGAGCGGTGAAGATCGCATTTGTGTCGACTATCGCAGGCTCAACGACAGAACTGTGAAAGATCATTTCCCATTGCCGAACATGGATGATCAATTACAGCGGCTGGCCGGCATAACATGGTTTTCGGTGGTTGACTTGGCGTCTGGGTACTATCAGATCCCAGTTGATGGGAAGTACCAGTTTAATAGTATTCGTTTCGTTGTTAATGCACCATCAGCGTTTCAGCGTATGATGAATTCAATGGCTGGTGAACTCAGTAACCGGATTGTTACATATCTCGATGATGTGGTTATCCTATCAACGACTCTTAAGGAAGGTATACTACTACTAAAAGAATTCATGGTCAAACTACGAGAATACGGATTGAAAATGAAACCTTCGAAGTGCAGGTTTCTGCAAACACAAATCGTGTTCTTGGGCCACGAAATTTGTAAGGATGGTATCCGTCCGGGAAAGGAGAAAATTCTGTGCGTTGAGAAGTTCGATGTTCCGACTAGCGTCCATGTTGTACGGAGATTTGTTGGATTGGCAAGCTATTTTCGGAAGTTCGTTCCGAAATTCGCTGAGGTTGCAAGGCCATTGACCGATCTCACTAAGAAGGACCAGGTCTTTGCGTGCCGCGATGAGCAAGGCGCAGCTTTTAACCAGCTTAAAGCTTGCTTATGTTCTCGAAATGCTTTGGCTCTTTATGATCCGTTAATGCGATACATAGCAGGAATACTAATTCAGGTTCAGGAAGACCGTAGAAGACCAGTCGCCTATTTTAGCCGAAAGACAAACGCCATAGAGCAACATTACCATAGCTACGAATTGGAAACCCTGGCTGTCGTGGAATCGGTAGAGCGATTCCGAGTGTACGTACTTGGCAAAACATTTGAGGTCGTCACGGATTGTGAGTCTTTACGAACCGCTGCAACAAAGAAGGATTTGATTCCTCGGGTTGCGCGTTGGTGGCTACGGCTGCAGGAATTTGAATTTGAGATCAGGCATAGAAATGGACAGCAAATGGCTCATGTTGATGCGTTGAACAGAGCACCTGTTTTGGAAAGTGTTGAAGCAAGTGGAGCTACGTTGAATGTGTTCTTGATAGAAGATAGCAATAAATGGATGATTACGTTGCAGAAAACCGATGAAGAAGTTTCTACAATGAAAGACCAAATTTTACGAAAAGATCGGGCGATGAGTAATTTCGTGATTCGAGATGACTGTGTGTACTTTAAAGGAGAAAGTGGGGACGAATGTTTGTTGTTCCAAAGTGCCTTCGTGGCCGATTGGTATCAGAGACTCATTCAGCAGGACATTTTGGGTTAGAGAGAACACTTGGTATTATAGGCAAGAATTTTTGGTTAAAAAAAAATGCGACCTTATGTCAAAAGGCATATCGCATCCTGCGTAGAATGTTTGTATCAGAAGGATAAAGCTGGCGGTCAGAGAATTGAATTGCATCCGATCGATAAAATCCCAATCCCGCAGCATGCGTGGCACATAGATTATTTAGGACCCTTTATCAAGTCATCAAGGAAGAATGCCTACCTCCATTTACCAAATATGTTCACTGTCGACCGTCAAAAGACACGTCCACTAAATTTGTGGTTCGAGCTATAGAAGATATCATCATCCATTTCGGCACGCCGACACGGATAATAACGGATCGAGGTTCTGCATTCACGTCCAAAACATTCGAGCGATTCTGTGTAGACTTAAACATCAAACATATTCTAAATGCGACCGCCACCCCTCGAGCAAATGGACAGGTGGAACGTACAAATTGGACTCTATTGAGCTCACTTCGGACAATGGTTAGCGAGGGAAGTGAACAAAATTGGGAGACAAAACTTCGGCAGATACAATGGACGATCAACACAACCGCAAATTCGGTGACAAAAAAGTCACCACATGAACTACTATTTGGATATACTCCAAGAAGTATTTTTAAGGATAAATTGACTCTCGAGTTGGAAGGCGACAAAATATTAAATGAACGACAGGACTACGTGGAGCAAATGTACAGTAAGAAGTATTTCGATTCACATCATAAGAAGCCAGATGTCTATCACGATGGAGATCTGGTTATGGTAAAGCGTGAGACGATTTCAAAGAGGAGTAGCACCAAGCTACAGCAGCGTTATAGGGGCCCCTACCAGGTTATACAGAAACTGCATGGGGATAGATATCGGATTACCGATATAGCACCTGTGGGCAACAAACGAACGTTTACTGGCGTTTTCCCAGCCGAGCGAATGAAACTAGTGGAAAGACCAGCAGTCAGTAGCGATTCAGAGGGGAGCGAAGATTGAGGACAATCTTGAAGGTCAGGAAGGCCGAGTGTAACCTAATCTAAGTGAAATAAAATTTGAATTTTTCTAAATATATTGTAAACGACATCTCTTGAATAACCTCGGTACTGTCTTATCTTTTATTGTACCTCGGGTAACCCCTTTGTCTTGTCTTTTATTGTATATCGGGTAATCCCTTTTAATATAATGAAATATATAAATTGGCCAGCCCTACTTTCCTTTTTCCACTATTCTTCTTGAACAGTTAGTTTTATAAAAACTAGTGTTGTGAAAGGACGTGTCGTGGAGTAGTGTCAAGTGGTGTGAAAATATATAAATCAGGTAGGATTGCATTGCATTGAATAGTTTGTATTGTAGAATTGTATTGTATTTATGTTTGCCTAATGAATATGAGTGAAGTGGTGGCCTGAGGCCTGCGTGAGTGTGTGAGAACCCGTATACCTTGTAGACAACCACATGGTACCAACATACTAACCCACTGTGCTGCGATGATATATACAGTGAATCGTCAAGAATGAGTGAATCGACCCGCGCTACTGTGGCCTTGCCCATCGATTGATCTTTGTTGATTAAGTCTACGTATGATGGTTGCATCGTCTTGCGTTGGTGGAATTGTGTGATAGAGAAGATTGGTGGTGATGCATATTAAAATAGATTGAGCCTTCTCACTATTAACACACAGTCGATTTTTCAACGACCATTCAACAATTAGGCCTATATATCCAAATTAACTTTATTAATGCTGTCCTCAATACTCGTAGGATTACAAAATCTATAAATTTGAACATCGTCAGCAAATAAATTATATTTACAATGTGTAATTATTTTCGTCAGGTCATTAATATACATACATCATAAATAAAAATTGCCACAAAATTGAACCTTGGGGAACACCAGAATAAGGGTTATTAAAACCAGAGATGGAAGTATGCATGTTGGTTATAGTAGTACAACAATTATTTATTATTATTATATGTACTTCCTCTTTAATTTAAAGACAACTGCACAGGTTCACCATTTACGTGTCCCAAAATTTAACCAACATTTTGAGACTAATATTAACTATTTCAGCTCAGCACTCGCACACAACTTAAATATTAAACTTTTTACGCTATATTACTTTCTTTACTATTCACTTAGAATTTAGTAGTCTTTATTAAATAACCCACCATCATAGGCACAAAAACGTAGGAAAATGTTTGAAATGCAAACCACGTTAATAGAGTTAATCACTAAACATTCATGATATAAGTTTTACTTGTAATCACAATGTAAATATGGTTTTATATAATTTCAAAAATGTTTAGTGGCTCAACAGTTTTCTGCATAGTTTCTGCGTTTAGACTGTTTTCTTACTTCAATATTGTCCGCTAGAGTACACCATTTGAATCAATTAGCCGAGACATATATTTCAAAAATTTACAGTTCCATCTATTTTGAAATAGCTAAACTATCATTGTTTTGCCTGGTCGCCATCTAACGAAAATGGAAAAATACTCGCATTTATTTGTTTAATTTTTTTTTGTTTTATTTTTTTTATAGCAGTAGCAGAAACTATAGAATCCAACCACTTGTCTGATAAAATCACATTCACTAAAAAGAAGCTGCAAGAATATAAAAACTGCTATACCGTCTTTAGCAAGCAATGAGTGTGTACGTATTTTTCACTCATTTTCCTGTCTTTTGTTGTCAAAATTAAAATTTGTTTTTGTTGTTTTTTACTGTGTTTTGTGTAATATTTGATTGTTTTTTTGTTATGTTACCTGTAGTGAGATTGCATTAAAGAAAAAAAAAAGAAATTGTGTTTCGGGTGTATAAATAGCTGAAATAAATAATTTAATAAAAAAATTACGAAAAGAAGAGGAAAATCAATTATCATTTCCGGTTCATCTTAAGCAGTGTATTGTGTATGTGTGTTAGTGTTACTGTGGTGTTTTTGATTTCTTGAGTTAAGAAATTTTTTTGTTGTTTCTCTTGTTCGTGAATTGTATGTGGGGCAAAATAATTTTTTTCGGTTTTTTAAATAAATACCTACATATAAATTTATCTATCTATATAGTGTAAATCTTGAGAGCCATATTGGTCCTGTCAATTAAAAAATAAAAATCAATTTATAGGTGAGTAATTTCATTTATTAGTTTAGTTAGTTATATTAAATGTGTTGAAAAAAATGCGATATGGCCGCACCGGGTGAAGGTTGTTAAGATGTTCTTTTGTGCAGAAGGCAATTTTTTATTTTTTGGTTTGTAAATTAGAACTGAAATTCAGACTTAGAATATATTTTTAATATTTTTGTAATGACATAGCTAACGACATTGAATTGTACATATTCGTTAAATTTCGGGACGAGTTAAAGTTGTTTTTTCTAAAGATTGTGTCAAAATGTTGTGCAAGAATTTGCCTAAATTACAAATCTCCTCATAGCTAATAACAGAATACATAAAAGGCGAAATATAAAATCATAATCCTGCCAAGAATCAAAATATTCAGTAAACTCTTGTCAGAACAATGAATACTAAAGAATAAAAATGTAAACGTTTATTCAATATCAAAAATGGCTAATTTTCAAGGTTATTGTTTTAACTGAGTGGGTTACATAACCCGTTGACTGTCATTTCTTTAATACCCATCGAGTACTTTTTTCTCCATTCAATTATTCTTGATGTTATCTGTTTGATGTACGTAATTGTAACTGTTTGTTAATTTTGTTTTTGTTTTCAACTTACATCAACCTACATAATATATGTACAGTTAATTATTATTATTTACATTTTACAATATTCTTTTTCTGTGTAAAAGAATGTAAAGAAAACCATAATGTACTGTATAAAGATAAGCTGCACACTCCACACAAAAGAAGAAATGTTCTATCTTATCATCGTTTATTTCTTTCGCTCCTTTCAGAATGGCACCATAACTTCAAATAAACTGGGTCACCCTTTGTTTTCTGCATCAGTAATCATAATAGCAAAACATCAGTAATCATAAAAACTGCAACCATATATTTCATTATAACTACATACGTCACACCAGTTTTATGACGCCATAATTTCAGTATTTTTGATCTGCCCGAATGATTTATTTTTATTCAAGATTTTCGCACGGTCAACGATTCTGGCTTGTGGGCGATAAAAAATATAAAAAATAACCAGAAATTTTAACCTATACACCGCGTTAACGACTACCCACTTATCTAACAACAATCATGCATGTATTTTATACTGTGTAATAGGGCAATCACAATGCAAAAACTTTTAACTTACAGGTTTGTATGAATTTCCAACATAACGAACACAAATTTTTGTTCGTTATATTGGTAATTCATATAAGTTTTTTCGTTATGAATGCCCTGTTATAAGTGTAGAAATAAAATGAATTTACATACAATGCCTCATTAAATATTATATCTATCATTGTTAAAATCGAGAATTCTTTAAACTACTGTCTGTGTATTGTGTTCCCTCATTTACTTACCGATATGTCTGCCTGTTTGCTTGCGAGTTTTTCTTTTCTCTTTTTTCAAATTAAATGTTTACCTTTTGTTTTTTTGTTTGTGTATGTTGCTTTTGTATATTAATGTCGTGTGTGAATTATTTATCCGCTTTAAATTAGAGATGCACAAGTAAACGTTGGTTGACTATACCTACTAAACAGGCAAAAATTGTGACTGTCAAATTAGGTATACTGAAAAAATTGGGTTTGATGTTTTATGTTTGGGTTGCCTTAATGTAGGGTTACCAGACTTTTGCTAGGACGAACCGGGACAAAAAAAATTAGGGTAGGGCATTAGGTATTTTCCATCATCATCGGTGATGTTTTCTGCTATTTAAACCATCAGGTTTCTTTTATGAGCTGGTTAGTAGAGTGCTTGGCTCGTTCATAAAATGAGGAGTGTCTGATCAAAAGTTGCTATTTACATCTTACTTTTTGCTACTTACTTTTGATCACTTTTTTGTAGTAAATAGCTTGTTTTGACCAAAATCAAGAATTTTAGAAATATTTTTCATAGAGAAATTGGCAATTTTTGGTCCATGCTAGAAATAACCACTTTTAGTCATTTCACTTAAAAAATTCTGCCCTGATAGAAAAAAAAAATATCATTTTGGAAAATGTAAATAGCGACTTTTGATCAGACACTCCTCAAATTTGATGGAGTTGTTTATGAGGAAGTTGTCGATTCTCGTTGTGTTTGTATCACTGTACAGTTTCGAGTTATTGACGTATCCCTAGGTATCTGGTTTACGGTTGATGTTGGAGCAAATTCTGACCATTCCTTTTTACTCAAATTGGCGTAATTTTTCCATTTGGGCCGAAGATTATTTAGACCAGCACTCGAATTCCGGTTCGATGACAAATTTCTCATATGGGTTTTACTCGTATAAAAAAACCTAAAGGTATAAAAACTGAGAAATTAAACGCATAAAGAATGTCAAAAAAACCCATGAAATATTTTTCTATGAGAAGATGATAAAATAAGTTTAATGCACAATCAGTCAAAAATTGTTTCTAATTTTCAATTTTTAGATCCCAGAATTTATATTTCGAAGTCTAAAATTATTGTGTTGTGTATCAAACTTATCAAAAAAAGATCAATTGATCCGAAAGGGACCCACACACGACAACAGTTTTTTGTATGTTGTTCGAATTCCAAAACACAATCACAAAAGATAATAAATTTCCCCAATTTGCGTTTATTGGTAAAAATGGCCTTATATCAAAATAATCTTTTATAATAACTCCCCAGATGTTGATATTGTTGATAGACTAAATACTATACACAGTTTAAATTGTAAACAAAACTATTGTAAAATTTAAATCACGAAACAGAATTTTCGGGTTACACATATTTAGCATACCGGACTTCATCCCGCCCTGCTGATTTTTTACTATTTCTGGATTTTATGAAGGCTTTAATTTCTGACGGTCTGGCAAATCTCATTGGAGTGTCCGGATTTTAACAATGTTTATCTGAGGTAATCTGTTCGCTATTTGAGATTTAGACTGTAGAGGTGATTTGTTCATATTTAAGTAATTATTGACATTGTTCATCTACCGACTCTGTAAATCTGTCATACCAAATCATATTATTTTGGCAGTGATCATCTTTGAACGTACTTCCTAAGAAATTAGCTTCTGATCTACTAAGTCTTGGCTAAGCGGAGCTTGTTAGTGTTGGGATTTAGTTAGTAGTCAGTTTGTTTATTTCTATGTAAGTGCTACTGTTTAGCTTAATGCTAGAGCGTTTGGATTTCCAGTAATTTTCATAGTATTAATTAACTCTATGGTGATGGTATTCGGGTTGTCTATCTGAGCTTTGATTATATTAGAGCTGGGAGAATATCTGTTTCTATCTAAACAGCTGCCACGGTGAGGTGTTTTTGATTTTAATAAATTTGGGTGTGGTATTTGCATGCTGCAATTAAGCGTCGTGACCGGAACTTGTTTTATCCAGTGCCCTACTCACTGGTACATCAATATTATTAAGCCTAGAATTATTAAATACTGACCAATTAACTGCACTAAAGTTAGGTATTTGCTTTGGCGGAAGTTTCGGAACCGCA
Organism: Tipula vernalis; assembly: GCA_958295665.1. NCBI lineage: Eukaryota > Metazoa > Arthropoda > Insecta > Diptera > Tipulidae > Tipula > Tipula vernalis. The sequence continues at coordinate 178,064,162 of OY282560.1, read as the reverse complement.
AAATTCAAAGATATTCTTTCAACGGCTGAGTGTTCTGATTCAAAGTCTATTGCTTTCAAGTTAGGGAAACTACAAGACCATCACAAATTAAGAAGAGATTAGATATGAGCCAGTGTCTCTTGGATGCTAAGTAGGTAGGTCCAAGCGCAACAGCTTTATTTCGTCTGACATACAATTATGATTAAAACCATTTGAGCAATTGTTCGACACTTTTGTTTGAACTTACATTTCCCCAAAAGCTATGTTTTGCATTTAAATCCCTTCCTATAACTATCTCAATGTTTCAGTTCAGTCTAATTTTCATTCATTATCTGTATCTAACCATGAGCAACTCATACTGAGTGTGAAATAAGCACACAACCAGCACTTTATGTACACACATATATGTATTAATATAGTGTGACGATTATGGCCATCATACAAGAAGTCCACGTACGTTATGAACTGCGATAGCTAGGAGACGGTTGGCGCATGGTATAAACAGGAAGGCCGATGGTTTGATGCTCGTCATAGCGAATGTTTTTATTACGGTTATTTATTGTGGACATCGAAACATATTTATACACCAACGCTCAAATTCATAATGATCTAGTAAAAACAAGAACGTCCGAGATGTAGCGTACAAAGGAAGGCGTTGTTTAGAGATTCAAGAATAAATGAGTAACGATCATCAGATCATCACCGAAACGGCAGCTCCAGCCACATGAAACTACCATTATTCGATGGTGAGTCTTCTTGGCCAAATTTCTTAGTGCAATTCACGGCAGCCAAAAATTAATAAATGGAACGCGGAACAGTTATCAAGTGGGTTAAATTTGGCATTAAGAGTTGCTATTCAGAGACTCCCATATGCAGGAGCTTCACAAGATATAACTACAAAACCGCAGGCAAGCCAAAGGTGAAAGTTTACAACAATTGGACGCAGAGATCACACGGCTTGCCAGGCTAGCATATGGCACGGCTCGCGCGAATATTGTAAACCATTTGGCTGTGGATGCATTTATCAATGAGCTACGATATGATACCCTGAAGTTAAATTTCCAGACAACGGCTAAGCGAGCTAAGCCAAGTGAAGCTCTTATAGCCGCATTGGAATATGAGGCCGCAAAGCAGACGCCCTATCCGGAAAATTTTAGATTAAAGAAATTAGAAGCTGCAGGCGTGAGTCAAATTCAGAGTATGAACAGGGGGTCATTAAAAGCATTTAAGGAAGAACGTTCGAGGACCACAGCAGCAGTATCCGGACTAAGGTACTGTAGGTACAATAAACGAGGACACTTGACCACACTTGGAAACAACTATAGTCTCGTCGTTGAAGGAACAATAAACAGCAAGTTTAACCTTTACTGATAAATCGAAATACCTGGGTGTTGTTTCGGACAGTAAAGTTAGCTGGAAGCCTTATATTTTAGAAAGGGTAAGGGCTCCATTCCTCAGTGATAGGGCCCATACTTTTATATGGGATTTTTGTTTAGTGACCAGCTTTAAACATATTAAGAACTGGACAGCTGTTAAGACTTCAGGACACAGTCTCATAGGTGAGCATATCGAATGATTACTGTAGAAGCTGCGAAGATGCAGGAGGAAGAAACGGTACTCCACCTTCTTCGCACTTGTCCTCGTAGAGCGTTAAGCGGATGGAAATTTTTAGTAACTCCTCTCCTCAGCGACCAGGCAGATCTGTAAGCTCTGTATATATATTTTTGTGTCTATGCCGGTCCTTAGGACAGCCACTCTAACCTAACATAACCTAACCTTCTAGGTAAGAGGTTTGTCAAATTTTTGTCGGCCTATGTTATTTTGTTATAATACCGAAAATATCGGTATATTTATAGTTCAATACCGATATTTAAAACCAAATTTTTTAGGCCGGTATACCGGTATTTCTGTATTCGTTATACCGGTATTGCGAACCCTAGATGTGAGAGTGTCTGTATGTGATTTGGCTGGGTCGTCGAGTATTTTTCACTCTCCATTAAATATTTTGGTTATTTTTGTATTAATTTAAAAGGAGCGACTACAGTTCATTTAATATTTATCTTGAGGGTTACGATTGGGCTTCATGGAGTTCGATTAATAATTTTGACGCTTTGTTAAACGAATTTCTTAATATTATTTAGCAAGGTATCAATAAATTTATTCCGAAAACAGTTGATTAATCTGATAAATAGAAAATTCAAAGCTCGTAAACAATATAAACTATCTCTGAATGCTTCTAATTAGCTATGCCGCTTTCGACGTATTGCGCAAAAACTACACTTATCATTGATTTGAGTTGCTCTCACTCGATGATGTACTATCCGAATTGTTATAACCCAATATTAATCAAAGGGCTATCCCAGATTCTGTACCGCTTCTGGTTCTAAATATTAATTGCGCAACCCATCACAGATCTATTTAATCAAAGCCAGGATGGTTACTTTTCCAGTTCGTGGAAGTCTTCAGCTATGAAATTTGGTTTCCGTTGTGGCATTGAAAATTATAGGGGAATAAGTATTATGTCCGTTTTACATAAACTCTAATTTCATCAAAACAGCATGGCTTAATTTCAAGTAGATCCACAATTTTGAATCTGTTACTATTAACTAACTACGTTTCTTGTGCTCTATCAAATGTTTATACCGATTTACTAATAACGAAACTTGTTTCGTTGGATTACACTTTCTTACCTATTAAATGGATTACATCTTATCTAGACCCCAGGACGCAATTTGTAAAACTTGGTGATCATTTTTCCCGACACCATTCATGTCAGTTCAGGAGTTCCTCAGGGTAAAGCCACTTGAACCCTTTGCCAAAATTTTTTTCGTCAGTAATGTAGTTGATTGTCTGCATCATTCTGAAATCCTCATGAATGTCGATGACATAACAATTTTAAAAATTATTAAGAATAACAGGGATGTTATTGATTTTCTAACTAGTTTTTCATCTTGGTATTCAGAACAAAAGTTGAATCTAAATTGGTATTACCTTTACCTCGGACTTGTAATTTCACAAACAAATGGACGGTTGTACCTCCAAGGCCAATTCGATGATTGGCTTCATTAAGAAATTCTTCAGAGATTTTCACGATCCATATCATTAAAACTTTATACTTCACTATTATTCTGATCGTATTGAGTGTTGTCAAAAATGTTTCTTAATGTATGCTATACGGATACTTCCCAGAACCGCAGATTACACTAGCTTTCGTACTTCCTTCTTATAGTTAAAAATATGACCTAATTTTGTACGGGATTTATTAGTTTCCAAAATCGATTGTGCTGATATCTTGCAGCTATTTAATGTTTACGCCTCCACCCGTCTACTACGGGATAAAGATTTTCAACTCAATTTACGTGTGGTGAATTCGCCCAATGTATCTCAAATATTTAATTTTACTCAAATGAAAATGATTTTTTTTTGTATCAACTACGATTCTTACAATATTAAATAGCCGTAACGTTATTGTAGCTAAAACGATTGTCGATTATGCTACGCTTTTTACACCAGTGAAATATAACGTCTGGTTCCAAAAATATAACAATTTTTAATAGCCTAAGGGGATATGCAAATACAAAATATGTTTAACTTTCCGTTGGGAAATATAAAATCAACCACCGGGAAAATAAACCAATAAAATTCGGCTGCACTGCTTTATAGGTGAGTCGCAATTTTGTTAGGAGCTAATATTGAATATCCAGCAAAACTAAAAGCTAAATCGAAAACTATTTTTTAATAAAAATAAAAACTAATATTTTGTTTGACCGATTTATGGCTTCCATTTGAAAATACGTAGGTACTTTACATTTTTTTAAATGCTTAGTAACAGTAAATAAATTATTTTATAGTCATCGATTCATATTTCATACGTATATGTGTATACGAAAGAATTTCCGTTATGTAAGTAGTAAATGTGTCAACAGTAACACTGATTTAATCAAATCAAAATCTTTGAATCGGATCTTATGAATTGTCAGTACATTGTAAGAATTTCCATATTGATATATCATTTCGTTAAAATATTTTTAAAGAAAGACTTGCTTAGTTAGAAGTTTAATAAATGTTTAATCTGATTTTTTTTTTAGTAAGTTGTTAATGTTTTACAAAGTTGATGTTAAATTCTTTTTGCTTAATTACTACTTCTTTACTTTAATTAATAAATCTTACAGTATCAGCACATTCCACATTTAAACAATATTTATTTACATGTCAATCACACAATCACAAATCAAAATTATGTCAAAACAGCAGTTGCAATTTAATGTCTGTGTTTAAATTTATATTTCCATGGAATAGAATATTAGGAGCCATGGACAAAACATCTGTAGAATCCCATTATATCGAACGCTCAAGGGACCAACATTTTTGTTCATTATATCCCATGTAAATTTTAAGAAAAAAAAAGGTTTCTTACAAACAAATACAAGAGACAACAAAAATGTTCATTTTATAAACGAATGTTCATTCAACCATGGTTCACTAAAACCGGATTTTACTGTATGTTTGAAAATGTTAAATTTACTCGTATATACATACATATCGATAATTGTAAAGCTTCCAACTATGAAATTTTAAATCCAAACTGGATTTAACAAAAAAGAAAAATCAAAATTCAAAAATTCGAATTCATCAAAATTCAAATTGACATTTAAATGAAATTCTAAACATACATATAAAAGGAAAAAATTGTTTGTTTGTTTGCCATTCAATTCCAAACCACTTTACCGAATTTAATCAAATTTTGCATATTTGTATTTTACAACAATCAAAACTTATTGCTACAATTGATGCGAATTGTCGATATAGCTACTAATGAAAAAGCTGTTTGTAGAATTAATAAAAATTAGTGAGTCAGGTTTTTAGATTGTACAATAGCCCATAAATAGCATTGAAAGTGCTTAACCAACAACACATTGATGAGCTACGTAATATTTGTTTTCAGTTATACCCAAGAAGACAAAGACTAAGAAATTTGAGAATGTCTTAAATCTTCCTAATTGTGGCACCACATTATTACCTTTAAATTTACATCTAATATGTGCGCAAGAATATTTTATGAAAAATCAAGTCTGTTTGTTCAGAATTACTGCAGCTTGCCGAAGAAAAATTCCTGTAGACGCTAACAACAAAGCCATAATTTCTACCCCCAGTATTGCGGTCCAAATCTAAAGTGTTAATGGATTAATAGAAGAAGTATTTACTAATTTTATTTATCGCCAAACTTAAAGAAGTTACTTGGCTGTGTGAAAGAGCAATATTGACACCAAGGAATTTAACAGTTAATTTTATCGACCACTAGCTACTCCAAAACATTACCGTTAAACAGTTTCCGATCAAAATAAAGTGGTCGATTATTTAACAGAGTTTCTTATTTCTTTGGAAATACCAGCATTGCCTCGGCCCTCAGCAACCACTTCCTTAAACTTGGGTCTCCTATTAAGCTTCTAAGAAATATATATAAGCATAAGCTGTGTAAGATTAACAATAAGGGCATTACAGTCTCATGTTTGAAGCACAGTTCAAAGCTGGTTGTGGCAAGAAAGAAGATATATTTTTATCCTGCCTTTGCTTCATATATGAAATAGTTGAATGAAAGTACCAGGTGTGTAAATATGAAACCGGAATTTTTTAGTAAAAAGTACACGTTCATCGTATGATAATGATTAAGAGTATTTTATTCAAAGTATTGCCCATTATTGGTTATACATTTTCCCATCTTTCTGGTAATGCGTGGATGGCACACCAAAAAAACTGTTCTTCTATTGAGGCAAACCAGTTATCGAGCCATTTTCGTACATTTTCTCAGCAAGCCCGTGCTTCATCGACGCAAATAAGTTATAATCGGACGGGGCCAAGTCTGGCGAGTAAGCCGCCCGTGAAAGTATTTCCAAATTAAGTGCTTCCAACGTTTCCTTGACCGATTTTGCTTTGTGTGATGGTGCATTATCATAAAGCAAAATCGCTTTGTGTTGCCTTTTATCATATTCTGGTCGTTTTTCACGCAAGGCTCGATTCAAATTAATCATTTGTTCTTGGTAGCGTTTAGTATTTACGGTTTCACCAGGTTTTAGCAGCTTAAAATAAATCACACTTTTCTGATCCTCCCAAATACAGAACATTGTCTTCCGTCCGAAGCGATTTGTCCTTGTAGTTGATGTCGATGGTTGGGCGAGCAACATTTCGCAGTTTTCGATTTTCCTCTTGTCTTTCATTCAGTTTATGCTGAACCCATTTTCCAAGCTTTTGGATCTTTCCCCTGGCTTTTAAACGTAAGCAGACGGCTTCTCCTGACACATTCAATTGATCCGTGAGTTGTTTTTGCGTTTGAGCGTCATCCTCGTCAACAATGCTTGCAATTCACTGTCTTCAAATTTTTTTGGTGGTCTTCCACGTTCTTCGTTTCTCACGTCAAAATCACCATTTTTGAATTTATTAAACCACTCATAGCATTGTGATTTACCAAGAGCATGCTTACCGCAAGCTTCGACAAGCATGTTTTGCAACACGCAAAATCGTAATATGTAGGCATAAACTTGACATTTTTAATACGTAAAAAACATGCGGTTATGCATGAAACTTGTCTGGTTATGATAATTGGATGTTGACAGATGTCAAAAGAAATCAGTGGCGCCGATGACTCGGTTTGTCGAAAGGTATATTGACAGGTGGCGCCATTTATTGGTAAATTCCCTTTTCATATATAGACACCTGGTACATTCCGTGAAAAGATGGGAGAATAAAAGATGGCATATTACTGTTCCTAAAATGTCTTCGCAGAGCAAACCTAAAAAACGCCTTTGAACCATATTTAAGTTTAGAACTAAAAACAATATAAAGGGGAGGGGTTCCAATTTGAGGTTAATTTTTAAATTTTTAATAAAACATAAATTATTCGATAAGTATCTAAATTTTTATTTCAAATGGTAGTACAAAGGTTCCGGTTTAGTAATGGAAAATAATGTCTTGTAAGTGATCTATTGCTGCTGTACGGCAAGCTACCATTCTTTTACCAACATTTTCTATGATATTATGGCATAACTACAACTCAAATTCTTGAATACAATTTATAATATTCTTCTTTAGGTAATCAATTGTTTGTGGATCCGTTGACATATACTTTTGCCTTCAAATAGCACATAGGGGAAAAAATTTAGGGTTATTAGATCGCAAGATCTAATACGGCCAATTAATGTTCCCTTTTCGAGAAATTATTCGATTACCAAAGAGTTCGCGCAAAAAATCAATTGTTTCTGTTGTCATATGACACGTGGCACCGTCTTGCTGAAACCACATATTCTGAATATTCACATCTCACAGAAAAAAATTCGTAATCATATTCCGATATCGAGGTATATTTATAGTAACGGCAATCCTAGCTTCCTTTTCAAAAAAATACGGTCCGATTACTCCACCAGCCCAAAAACCACACTAGGCAATTACTTTCTGTAAATGCATCGGTTTTTCCATTATTTATCGTGGATTTTCTTGGTTCGTCGCTAAAGATGAATTCTCTCCACTGTTTAAATTCATTTTTCATTATTTTCTTTAATCCCTGTTTGCGGAAGGAAACAAAAAATATTTATTTTTGTTTCTTTCCCCTAGAACGAAATCCAAAAAATTAAATATCCTCTCCTCGTAAAAAATTATGTATTTTAAATGAGAGATATTTTACTTTTTTGATTTCGTTCCCAGGGAAAGAAACAAAAAAAACATTTTTTCTTACCTTCCGCAAAGAGAGAAAATAAAGATTTAAGAAGGGAACAGAAAATGAACTTAAACACAGCTTTTCTCGCATTTTCATGTTTTTTTCTGTATGGCCCAGTTAGCGAATTTACGACGAAGTCCAAAGTCGGATGGTTTTATTTTTTGAGTTATCTGAATCCTACATGCCTTCAAATAAAGATCTTAGTGCAAAATTTTGAATAAAATGGTTGGTGGAATATGTAATTGCTGTGAACGGTGACGAATTGATGTTTTTGGACTCTCATTTACACTAACAGTTACAGCAGCAGTAATTTTTTCTGAACGACCACTGTAATGGTATGTTTTGGAGTGGCTGCTTACGCACACTTAGACCGGTGACGGTCCATTGTGATAAAAATGGTATGTTTTGCTTTTATTATCCTTTACCAAACCATTTTTCACAAATTTTGCAACAACTTTTCGAATGACCACAATATTGACGGACAATTTTTTCTTCCATATTCTGTACGAAATTTTCTTACCAACTTCTGCATAACTTTTACCAAATTTAAAATAATTTTTAATAATAAATACGCATTGTACAATCGTATATCTCTCCATCTTTGAAAATCGGAATGGTTCTACTTGTCATCTGTCAAATAACATACACCCACCCCTCGGTTTGCGAAATCTCTTTTAACGAATTTTTGGAAAATTTACGAAAAATTTGGTAAACGAAATTTCGACTTACATACATCCCTCGCTTAACGAATTAATAATCGTATCAAAAACTTGTACGTAAATCGAAACTTCGTTAACCCAATTTTTCGTAAATTTTCGGAAAATTCGTAAAAAGAGATTTCGTAAATCGAGGGGTGGTTGTATGGCAAAAGATATAAATGGCGGCAAATTTAAAAATTAACCTCAAATTGGAACACCTTTTATATACTATTTTGATTACATACGTTTACGTAGCCCAGCAAAAAATTTAGGCTTATTTATATGCACCGCAATTTCACTCGTACGAGAAAATTTTGACAGATCTTCCAGCGATTTATCTCATTGCCTTACACATGAGGCGTGATTTATCGTTGGGAAAGGTACTGTGGTTGGAAAGGGACGGACACATTCAAAAATACATAATTGGTCTTTCTTTCAATCATAAGAATGTAAACAAACAAAGTTTTGCGAAAATTACAAATTATCAATTAAAAACAAATAATTTAATAAAACAAAACTTACTTTCTGCTGATATCACAATAATTGTAAACTACACATCACTAACCAAAAGTAAAAAAACGACAAAAATGTCAATACAAATAAAAGTAAGGTTAAATTTGTACGATTTTATTTATCGCTGAAGCAAAACAGTGCAATATGCGCGATTGTTGATATGAAGAGCCGCTGTCATATTGAAAAATTCGCGCGAGTAAACATTATTTTGCAATTTTTATTAGGAGAAGTGCGTTTGCTAAGAAATTTGCCAATGAGATTATATTTGGATTTGTATATTAAATATTTTTTAAGAACTAGTATTTATATGATTTTAATATGTTCCGAAGATTGTAAGAGAATTCAATCCAGTTTCGAACTGATGAGCTTATGATTATGAAAAAATCAATCTTCTCATCAGGCCGCCGCGACTGGACTGATTATACCACAATTTACATTCTATATATACAGAATGTGCTGTGCGTTAAGTACTAGCGAATCATAACTAATACAGATGAATTCTCTTACAATTTTTCTTCTTCACGATATTCACACAGCTCTATTTCTGTGTACGAAAATTTTTACTTTTTTAATTTTTTGTTGGCTAGTATTTCCTTTACCATGCAATTACTCGATACATGTATAAATAGGTCATTAGCCTTAGAAATACAAATTACTTTTATGAAAGGACAAGCACGTAGCGAAAGTATTACCCAAATTAGTCCAGTGTTTGACAGTTTGTCGGTCAGAATTCTTACTAACAAAACCGATTGACGTGAAATTTGGACAGTAAGTAGGGAATGGCTCAAGGAACAAAAGTTACTTAGTACCGATGTGTGCTGTTAGCTTGGGGGTGGATGACACCGCTTCTCGATGGTAGAAATAAGTACACTCAAAATAACTACAGAAATCGATAGAGGGATGAATTCTAAGCAAAATATGTTCTATGAAGTTTTTTCGATAAATCAATGTTTTTCGAGTTATTCGCGATTGAAAATATTGATTTTTTAGCTAACAAATGCACGTTTTAGAGCGATTTTTCACGAATAACTCGAAACCCCTACGTTTTTTCAAAAAATCTTGAAAAGCAAAAAACCTTATAAAATTACCAATCGATTGTTTTTTTTTAAATTTTTGTAGATGCAATACAAACCGAGTTGTGACTCGTTGAAGGTGACTGTTTCTTCACCGAAAACTGAATTCAAACCTTTCAACGTTAAATAACGGAAAAACGACGAATTCCTGGAGAAAAACTTTTAAGATCAACAATATATTCTAAAAGTTTTAACGGTTTAGAATGCCTCAATTTGAATAACAGTTTGATTCAATTTTGAAATGATTTTTGAAATTTTTGAAAAAAATTTCCTTTTTTCACAACAACTCAGAAACTATACAGGTTGTTACGAAGCACACCTCCCCACCATAGTGTATGAAGGGTAGCGTGATTCGCAACAAAAAAAAATTCCTTCGCATGGACTACTACTGCAGCACTTTTCCTGGACTAGGTGACAGTCGTGGGGGTGGGGTTAAAAAAAAATGTAGTAGTATACGAAAGACTAGTAGATGCTGCAATGGGATGTTAAGGTTCAAAAAGTATGATAAACCCTATGTAGATATATAAAACAATGCAAACCAAAAAAAAAAAAATGTAGGGTTTTATTGTATAATACCAGCTTTTAGCTTACTGTCATATAAAACAAGACCGTTGATGGATTGGCCTTAGTGTCTACGCCTCCCGAACGAAGTGTTATATGATTGCACACTTCCCTCCCTTACATTTTTATGGCCATCCAGTTAATGGTAACAACAAAACAAATAATAATATGTTCAACATTGAATGTTCTTACCATTCAACAAAATTCTCATATCTAAATCAAATTTATTCAACATAAATAGGGTACATGTAAATAATATGCATAAGAGAAAATCACGTAAACCTCGATTTCACGCGTATCAGGTCAGTGGCAAAATACAGCAAAACAGAAATTTCAAACTTCAACCATGTAGCAATTTTGAACAACCAAAATTGTCACAAGGTTACGTACAAAATGAAAGAGTACAAAAATTTAGGTTTTTCTTCCAGAAAATTTTGTTATATCTCTGATAAGAAAATCTATTGAGAAAAACCCCCCAAGGTAAAATCACACATCGACACTATATAAGTTTTGTTCTTTAAACCATTCGCTACTTATTATCCAAATTTCACGTCAATCGGTTTTGCCTGAAAGAATTCTGGGGTAATAACATATTTTTACCGTCAAACACTGGATTAAATCTTGGTGGGTCGTGACTCTGTCTATCACGTTATCATCAAAACAATGCTCAAGATTATAGACTGTAAGATACGGAACACATTGCTCTACGTTCCGCTAAGACAAGTTGGATAAATCAGGTTGAAGATTAACTCCGTCTTTATTGACGCCATTTCAGAGTTAAATAAAAAAATGAGTTTCTATTTTTGAAAATATTGAACCTATTTTCAAACTTTTTTTAACAGCAGAACGCTGGAAAAAAATGTCATTTGGTTCAAAGATGAACAAATTTCAATAATGAAAAGTCAAAACTAGATAATTTTTGCATCGAAACAGGACTTTTTTAAAAATCACTCCTCATTATACAAATGCTACGAGTAAGACTAATTGACCGTAGTTACGATGTTGGGATTAATTTGTTTTTAAATTTGTAAAAAACGAGTGTCAACTCAAATTGAAACATTTCGCGAGCCTACAGACGCGTACTATCGAACATCCCATTAACTGTTAACAGATAAATGTTTGTAATTTAGTCTCTAATATTTTTGAACCTTGAACGTGCATTGACGAAGCTTCAGCTTTAGTTCTTCCATAAGTGATTGTAAGCATCCTGTAATGATTTTGCTTTACTTTTAATAAGCCTAAAGGGCTAACCAGCGAATCAGTAAGAATCCTTAAAGAATTTGACGAAATTATTTCCTTATAGAATATTTGACATATCGGCCACCGAATCCGCAACAACTGACAAATGCAGCATTAAAATTGTAATATGAATACGAAAATTTATTATTTTTAAGAAAAGTGTGCTGTGAAAATTTTGATGTACTCTGACATATTCTTCAATTTGCGCGTTAATTTTCGCTCTGCTAAGTGACAGCTGAACTGAACGAAACGTTCTTAAACATTAGCTGGTCAGTAACATGCACTTTCTGTATATCGCGTTCTTACTTAAATTTGTTACTGACTCGCTGGTTCCCCTATAAGTCTTAAGAACCGTAAGGTATATGAGTTTTAACTGCGTGGAAAATACTTTCCGTCTCAAATGTGGAAACTTAACATTTATTCAGGTCCATCTCGCTTAACACAAACCTAACAATTATAAGCTAGTTATAATAACGCCATTAAGAAGGACATTAAAGTATAAAAAAAGGATTAGGAGAACTTACATTGATTGTAAGACTGTTCTACCGCAAGTACGACCAAATAGGTATTATATCCATAGCGCCTTAACAGTTACATAGATAACTTAAGATCATAAAAAAAAAAAACTGTTGATTCTTAAAAACCTTTACTTTCTACGCAAAAAAAAATATTGTTCACTTCATAATATTGATGAGTTTTTATAGGAAATTTCCATGGAAAATAAATGTATGGGTTTTTTTCGATCAAAGCGTTTACAACAGTACTACTTCCAAGTCTACAAGGTATTTGCAAGTGACCAACCATGAATATCGGTCACAGTGCGAACGCAACGACCCACAGCATTAACAAAGGAAAGGACCGAAACGGTGAAATAATTAAAGGAGAGGATATAAGGGATTGGGAGTTCACCCTTTAAGAATTCTACTTTTGATATTGACTTTGAATTTCTGCAATTATGCGGAACGCGTACTCCAAATTAAAAAAGAATTCGCCAATTTTTAGTGGTTGTACCTGTGAACTTTTTGTCTCAATGTGCGTTTTGACCTGGACATTCCCAGCACAAGTTAATAAAGCTCCGCCGAGCACTGTCCATGGAAATATTTGTAGAACAAACACAGCTTCCATATTCCGTTTGTGCGAAAGCGAATCTAGGGTAGAGGAGATATTAGAATTTGAAATGATGAAAATACACTCATTTTTTATGTATAGTTTTCTAGATAATCAGCTTCTGCGTTATGCTAGTCTGTTGGTCATATGTGTTTTCGTCTATAAAGTGACGCTTTCCCCGAATTCTTAAATTTTTTTCGGACGTTCGATTAAACCACATACATTGCTTGAAAATTCTTTTAATTTGCAAATAGCAAACAACTCCGGAGATTTCATCTTTGGATTTCGGTGAATTTCTCTAATGATCATTGTAATATCTTTTACAAATGGAACTGAGCACAGTAAACCTTAGGTTTAACAATTTTTCGCTTTTCGCGATGATATAATAATAAGGAATGGTCGTTTACGTTGACGTTTTTCCTTGTTTCACCACAGTATAACGCTCTTGTTTAAGGCAATTTTCTATATTTTAAATAACTCGGTGCTTGCAAAAGATTTTAGGGTAGGGGATTATTTAGAATCTGAAATCATTCGGTATGGTAAGTTCTGAATTCAGTCGAATGCAAGTGATGCAACCAGGTTCTTTGGTGCACCAAAAAATCGCAAATTGCGAGAGAGAGCTAAATAATCTTGTAAACCGGCTCATTCGTTTTCCTTTCCCAAAACAAATTCAAAATTTAACATATACATGAATAAAAAATCCAATACACACATTATACTTAAGGTTGGAATCCCTATTGCGGCTTATTGAAAAAGTTGTATAATATACCCTCTATTGGCATTTAAAGACTATTCACACCAATCGCGAAAAACGAAACTCGCATGCAAAATGTCATATTACACGCGATTTCATTATTTTTATCATTTGCTGACTTAATTAAGTATAATTTAAATAAATTATTTACTCGCACTTGCAAATCGCGCTTTTTGTATGGTGTGAATAGTCCTTTAATCTCCGAATGTCACAAAAGTTTATTGAAATTATAATTACTATTTACAGCTAACTAGCTGTGTATAGACAAAATGAAAAATAAAAAATCCTCTCCATCTTTGACGAAAGCACTTTTATAAATATTAAATTTGAAAACAATTCAAATTGATAAATTCAAAATCAATAAAAGCATAAAATATTTAAAATGACGTAAACGAAATTAGCTGGTCAATTTTCTTCCAAACCTCGTGGTCAAATCAAGACACGCAAGGTTGAATTTTATGAAATATATAAATTTTCGTATATGTACTTATTAATAACTGCAAATTACATAACATTCATTAGATGTGAGTATTATTGGTTAATAAAATGCGTGAATTAAGTTCAGACCACTAAAACAAACCCTAATTATTATTAATAAAATAACTTAACAATTATTTAGAGCTAAAAGAAACTATTCTTGAATATTTTCTACGAACTTATACCTGCATGGTTTTTGACTTGACAACACCCGTTTAAGTAATATACCTTACTTGACCCCGTTTGCTAATTATTTGGATCAAAAAAGTTACCACAAAACATCAGTTACATACCAATCTCGAAGTTCGGTTCTCATCGACAATAAATCAATTACAAATTAACTGAAACGAATTATGACGAACGGTTTTATTTAATTTAACGTGTTTTTGGCTAAAGAATGAAGACAAACTTACAACAGAATATCTTTGTCCAACACAGCTATCACAATCAAAATTGGGTAGACGGGAGACTGAATTTCATGTCGGAAATTTTAAAAATAAAAAAAAGAGAAGGAACAAGCATAGGTTCGGACACGGCCGTAACGACTAGCACCTAGTGCCGATTGGATTGGCATGTTTTGATAGGGACTATCAGTTAGGACAGTGCTTTGATTTACCATGTTTATTTTGTTTCCGATAGGTATCGCATCCTGTACTTTTCTAAACGTCAAATGCAGCCTTGTATATGTTGAAGTTTTTATTTTTATTTAATGCGAGAGGTGCTAATCAATTTTGAAACCATCATTAGATCGAGAATTGGTTGTTCAATTGCTGGGAAAAGTCGCATCAATTTGTTACATTGCATCTTGCGTCTAAACCATTTTCCGTGCTGCATCTGTGATTTTGGTGTCAATCGATTTATGAAGATTTCTTTTTCCATCTTGTAAGCATTTCGATAGGCTTGTTGGCATTTTTGCACTAATAATTAAACAATACGTAGTTTTATTGAAAATCGTCAGGTTTATGATTACGTTTCACCTAGTTTATCACACATATTTTTAAAAATATTACAATAAAACAACAATCCAAAGTCCAGGCAATCACATCGCATTTCGGAGCTGTAGTAATTTTAGTGCACATGAGACGGGCCGAAATCATAATGGCTACCGCTCTCCCCGCTCAGCGACTATATTGTCGAATGACCATCAAATTATTAATAATTAAAAATTGCATGCTTCAGTTATCCAAATCCAAATCATTTACAACCTTCTCCTTTCTGTTAAGTTGGACATACATTTTTTGGGGAGATCGACTTTTCGTAAAGGCAGCCCATTAGACCGAAACTAAAGACGTGTTCTACGACAAAAGCTATTACAATGAATGTGGGAAAACGTGAAAAGCCAATAGCATCTGTTAAAACATCTAACCTATTTTACAGTTTTAGACAATTTAAATAACTCTTTAGGAATTGAAGCCTACAAACTATAGGTAAAGTAAAGCCTATAGAATAGAAACTAGAGCCCAAATGCGCCCTAGCGCATCGTTACCGAAAAAAAGGTATTACCGAGCAACCATTATTACCGAAACTATTCATTTACCGAAGGGTAATTTAACTACCGATAATTTCGGTAGCAATATTTTACTTAATATATTTTTCTCACCGTTTTGAAAGTCCCTGTGTCCGAAAAAGCAAAAAAAAAAAAAAAATTCCGTCCGTCTGTTTGGATGTCTGTACCCATGGTATCTCGAGAACGGCTTGGAGTTGGCGTTGGATTAGGGTATACGACCAGTTCAGGATTGAGTTGGGTTCCATTTGCGGGTTGAATTGGGTTTGAGTTGGAGTTGAGTTCTGGTTGGAGTAGAGTTTAGCGAGCAGTTGAGCAAATATACATTTACATACATTAAAAATTTGACAATGGTGGTGACGGTGGTGATGAGTGTAGTCATGTTATTCGAAACGGTGATGATGATTACGGTGATAGTGTTGGTGATGGTGATGATGATGATTATGATGATGATGGTGTTGATGATGATGATGATGATGATGATGGATAATGGCGTTCAATTACGGATTTATCTGGGGAGAGTTGTGGGTGGAGTTGGAAGTTAGCTTGAGTTGAGTTCGTGTACGCATATATTTTTTCGGACCATGTTGATTTGGGAATTGAGTAGGGCGTTGAGTTTGAGGTTGAGTGAGATTTATTTGGGGATTAAGTTGAGATTTGAGTGGAAGGTACACATGTAGTTCTCGAACCGTGTTGATTTAGGGCGTGAGTTGAACGTTGGGTTTGGTGTCAGTTGCGGGTTGAATGGAGGTTGAGATGAAGGTTTAGTTTCGGTTCAGTTATGGTTGAGTTGGTTTATGGTTAAGTTTAGGGTTGGGTTGCGTTGAGATCGAGTTAGGGATGAATAGGGTTTGAGTTGAACTTGAGTTGGATTTGAGAGAGGTGTTCGATTAGGAATTAATGTGGGGTCGAGTGCAGGTTTTAGAGGGAGAATAGATTAACTTGATTTGAGTTGAGTTCATACACAGTTTCGGGATTGGGTTGGCCGTTAAATGTGGAGTTGAGACAATGGTACAGAATTTGGTACAGAACAGAAACAGACAATGGTACAGAATTTTTTAATGTTCCTTTTCAAGCATTGTTTCGTAAATCAGGCATCCAATATCAGTTAAGAACCGTATAAACACCGGAACAAAATGGTAGGACACTAATTGGAAAGCACGTTGCATGTTGTTTGATGCCGCAGCATATACTAACAATCGTTCACCTTATCGATAATTAGAACGAAAAACTCCGGAAGAGTTGTGATTCGGCAGAAAACCAAATTTAAAGAGATTACGAGTATTTAGTTATAGTTGTTATGTTCATGTGCCAAAACAGATACGAAAATAATTTGACACAAAGTCTGAACAGTGTATTCTCGTGGGGTACATTGATGAATCGAAAGCATATAGAGTCTACAATCCTGAAAAGGACAAGACAGCCTTTTGATGATAGAGCGCAGTGATGTTATTTTCTTCGATGTGCAGTTAAAAGCAGATGATGTTATCCTTCGTCCAGGCTCTGATAATGATGATTATATTCCACAGAATGAAGTGAATGTTGATAACAATGTACAGAGCAGATCGTAATTTTTGGAAAAACGCTATGAAAAGTGAATATAGCTAATTAATCAAAAATCAGACGTCGGAAATATGGATGTGGTAGATGTTAGTGGTGAAATTGTTCAACACAAAGCTAGATTGGTCATTAAAGGTTGTGCTCAGAGAAAGGGAATATACTACGAGGAAACATATTCACCTGTCGTGAGAAATAGTTCAATACGTTTTTTATTGGCGATGGCAGCAAAGTACAATTAAGATATTGATCAAATGGATGCGGTCATAGCGTTCCTCCAAGGTAATTTGGAAGAGGAAATATATATGATCCAACCTGACTGTTTCGCAAAGAACGAAAAAGTGTGTCGTCTTAGAAAATCATTATACGGTCTAAAACAATCCAACCGAATATGGAATATTAAACTGGATGGTGCTTTAACAAATTTTGGATTACAAAAATCGAAAGTCGATCCATGTATTCATTTCAAAATTTAGGGTAACCGAATAATCATAATTGCCGTATATGATGATGATTTTTTGATATTTTCTGATGACGAAAAATTTAAAAATGATTTAAAAAGAGGATTGATGACATCATTTAAAATGAACGATATTGGTTTGGTCCTGCTTGTTATGTATTAGGGTACAAATTACACGCGATAAGAAAGCGGGAAAGATTTGGATCGATCAAGAGCAGTACAATACCGAAATCTTAGCTAGATTTAATATGACTGATTACATTCTATGCCATTAGGCGCGGCGCAAATCAAAAGTTATCAAGTGAGATATGTCCGAAAAGAGATCAGAGACGATCTACAACGGGATATGCGTTTATTTATCAAAATTGCTCGATTTCATGGAATTCGAAAAAGCAATCAACGGTGCCGTTATCTACGACTGAGGCGGAATATATGTCTATGAAAATAGACAAATCAAATGGAACTTATGAAAAAAACCTTCAGAATGTGTTTCGTTTAATTGTGTTAATAAAAGTGCCAGTCAAATGATGTTTATCAAACGATAAACGATATAAAGATTCAACCAGTGAATCACCAATGCAATCAAATATTGCAGATGTATTGACGAAGCCGTTGAGCCCGATGAAACATATGAAGTGCTCGAAAGCTTTAGGGCTGAAATTTTAAATTAAATAAATTCTAATGGGGGTGTTGAAAGTTGAATTAATATTGTTATGCTGGCAACACCTTTTTATATTTACGTATAATAAAGCAGCCATGTAAGTTTCTTTTGTTTTACATTATCTTGAGGTACATAACCGTGTTTTATGTGATCCGTGAACAGAGGTACTCTATCGTATATCACGTACCCAAATACTGTAAGGTGTTCTGGTAATTATTTATAATCTTGGGAGGTGGGGGGCGACAAAGCCATCTGCGAGGATGCCAATGGTAAATTCTTTTATTTTATGTAAAAACTGGTTACTTTGCTAGTGGGTAACCCAAATACTGTTTGTGAATTGTATGATCTGAAATCGTTGACTCCAGCATAAAAATGAAAGAATAACAAAGTCCCATGCCAAATTTTGCCAAGTTTTTTTTACCAAATAGGTAAGAATATTGTTAAAATATAGTGAAAACCGAATGCGTTTAGTTAACGATAGTTAAAATATCGTGCATTTACTAAAAGAAAAATATAAAATTTTAACAGTTTTAAATAAATTAAAAATTATCGACGATAAATTGAAATTTTGTATTGAATCTGTTTTATATTTTATTTTTAGTAAATGCGCGATATTTTAAGTATCGCTAATTATAACATTTGTTTTTCACTATTTAATTAAGAATATTGTCTTACGTAATTTGGTAAAACGGGAAATATCGTTCTCGTCGCTTGTTCTCAAGGTGCACATTAAGGGCGTTGTACCCAATAACCAGTATCTGTTATTGCCAACCTCCGAACTTATCCCGAGAGCTGTTTGGGCTTAGCCTATCACATCGATTTTTCTATCGTGGGCCGACATTCTATTATTATTTTCAGTTTATTGTCCGATGTTCTAGTTCTAGTTAGCTTTAGTTTCGCGGAGTATTTACACATAATTTGCAAGATCCGAGAAAATTATAACCAGTGAAAATTCAAATTTCGCCATTATTTATTCGAATTTAACAAATATGTATACTTAAGTTCAAATTTTTTAATTTACTAAGGTAGATCCAAACTTATTTCATGTTTAACAAAAACAAACCACTAACAAGTTTTTTAAAGATTCACAATTCACAAAGTACATAAAATAAATTATAAAGGTAAATCAACTGCACTTAAATTTAACCATGGCATGTCTATGAAACGTAATATACAGCTCGTATCATGTTACAAAAATAATAGTTATACATATAACTTGCAAATGTATAATGTGCTCATTACGGGTAAATAATTGTTAATATCAATATTTACTCTACGTTAATTAAATATTATTATTATCATTTGTAATTAACTATACAACATAGAGATACATTCTATTATCCGGTCACGAAACCTACATTTGATATTTGCAATTCTATTGGAGATGCATGGAAAATGCACCTTATTTTAAATGAATGATCTCTAAAAAATGAATCGTGTCCGTATCACATTTATCGCATGTTATTTACAAAATGATTTCACTGTCTCGATAATAAACAATTTTCTGTTTTTGTACGCTGATGATTTATGAGTGACATTTTTTATTTGTTGGATATATAATTATGGTTGTGCTAGAGAAAATTTCAGTTTTTTATAGTGGTTAGCAATGTTACATAGTAGTTTGTTTAATTGTTAAATATTGTTGTGTAATCTCTCGGCTGTGTTCTTCTATTGTCATAAAAAGGTTTATAATAATTATTATAAGTAATTAACATTTTTCTATAATATAAGTATACATAATAAATTGTCGTTGTGATATTGAAATATTAGTGGTTGGTTACATTAAATAATTATACTTTGCCCTAAACTCATAAGATCGGTTTGGATTTATTTTTGTTTGCTTTTTACACCTGACTGGTTTCTAATTATATTTATAGAATTTCAATAGTAAATCACTATAAGTAAATGTTCTTTGTAATGTACATATATTATTGATTTCTTATTATATTTTTTTATTTCCGCATAATAATTATGTTGTCATACTGCAATTTTTTAAATCAATCTCAAATAACGCCATATTATTCGGTGTAACTTTTTACGAGTATTTTGACATAGAGACGAAGTGTGCGATTTTTTCTTGTTTTCAGACATGCATCCGTTCTACTGTACTTATAGCTATTATAAGTTTTTTGCTGGATTTAGAGAAGTATATAGTTAGGTATATGATACTATAAACTGTAACAAAAATCAAATTGTTAACAAAAATTCCAATATTTGTGAAATGTTTCTATTAACAAAAAATATTCATTTAAAATAATAATTGAAAAAATTGAATAATAAGATTAATTCGCCAATATCATACTATTTCAAAAGTTGCTTTTTTTTGTATTCAGAAATTTGTATTTTTATGTATAATGTTCAGCGTTCAAGTGGATCAATTACCTATTTCATTCCTTTGTCATTTAGTACAATCATCTATATACCATATATCCCGTGGAATTCAGAAATAATTAACCGTAGCGAAAAACTTCATCAATAACTTACCGATCCGTATGAAATTCTCCTTGGTAATATCAGATAATTCCCTCCGTTAGAGTAGTGATTCCGGTGGGTTTTCGGAGCACCTTAAACAGAAATCAAGGACACGGTAATTTGCTTCCACATATAATTGGTATTGCCCTCATCTTTTTCTGGTCTATGTAACTCAGAACGCCAAATGAAAGAAATGTAGAAATAGTCCTAGAGAACTTGATATTTTCTATATTTTGAGCTAACTCCGCCTCAGCTAGAAATAGTTTTTTTTAAATATAAATATACTCTTAGCTAAATATTAGTTTATTTCTTTACATAAATCAATAATTTAATAGTTTAGGTTAGGTTAGGTTATGTTGTAGTGGCTGCTTAAGCCATTGTGGTACCACAGAGTAGATCCTCCTTCACCTTTACTGAAACCAATTAAAGCTACAACAGGTTGCCTATCTTGGACTTACCAACATTTTTATCCCTTCTGCATGCTAATGCTGAACATGAGGAATGGAAGTGAACCAACGTTTCTTCCTCCCCCCGCGTTCAAACAGCTTCTAGAGAAATCATATGCCTTTAGACCCAGCCTTCCTGCACGTTCTTCAAAAAGGCAGTGTCCCGTAAGTACTTCTATGACCGTTCTTAATTCACGTCTCCGTAGGGAGATTAATGTTCTCGTACGCCCCAAGCCTAATTTTAGCCAAACTTGTCTTGCTACACTTCACATGTGGGTGTTAGTATACCTTTCGCCTGCTCTCCTGTGACAGGCCTCCCCAGATTTGCCCTTTACAGTTGCAGCTGGCAAGCCGTACCGTGTCTAGCGAATTCATCCGCTGTGTAGTTTTCTATGAAGTTTGATTGACTAGGACACCAGATTAACCGAATGTTGAAATGCTCGTTCATCTCATTAAGAAATTTAGCTCCCACTTTGCCGTGTAGCTTGGAGCCGTCCGAGAAGAATTGAAAAGCTTTGGTTTTCGATAATGAACCGTTCCTAAAGGATTCCCTTTTAGCGGCCGCAGTCCGAGAGCTCTTCTCGAAGTGGAGGGTAGGTAATTAGGTATACTGTAGTCAAGGTTCGCCGGTCATCCCATTTCGTGAGCGCATTCTGCATTACGTCCATAATCGTGCCCAAGTATTTCCCAGAAACAGCTATCGCTACGTCGTTTGCGTAGGCGATAACTTCTATACTCTCTCTCTAGTTCTAGTAATAACCCATTTACTACTACGTTCCAGAGAAAAAAGGGGGGGGGGAAGATCCTCCTTGCGGGGCTCTGGTAATCACCCGCCTTTTAAAGACGGAATTCCCTAGCTCAGACCTAACAATGCGGCTTCCAAGCATATGGGTAATTAACCTACTTCCAGGAGAACCCACCTCCAAAAATAACAATCCTTCGCTGATTTTATCTGCTTCCACATTATTAAAGGCCATATCTAGAAAGGCTACCAAACAAAACTCTTTCGAGTGAATCGATTTCTCAATCGTACGTATGTTTTGTTCTAATATATACATCCGACAGCCTTTCCAAGGTTTTCAGTAGAAAGGATGACAGAGTTATTGGTCTTAGGTCTTTCGGATAGACATGTGACATTTCCCCCGCTTTCGGGATAAAGGCCACAATAACCTCCGTCCAATACCTCAGGATATAAATCAGCTGTAAACACCCTCTGAATATAGCTTCCAAATAAAGAAGAATAATTCCTGAGTTGTTTTGGAGTTCCGCTGGTATAATCTGATCCGGATTCTTAGTTACGACTTCCTCTGTGCACACACTGGTAGTGTTTCCTGATGATTACTGTGCATCGTCACAGTCAAAGACTTGACTAGAAGCTGTCCATGATCCGTTTGGTTTAATCAAAAAACTACCTAGGACTGGTTGTACTTTTGGATAGAATCTTCCTAAGGCGAAAAGTTTCGGAGACCTCTTCCATTTTATCACAGAAGGGTCTCCTGAACTTCCTTTGCGCCTTAGTTCCTCCTTATAGGAGTCCCAATTCTGAGCCTCCCTTGTACTTTTGGCTCTATTAAAAGCTATCCTACAAACCTCACGATAGGTGCCCAGTTTCCTAACCATTGGACAAGCAGCACTATAAGACCGGTTACATGTGCTTGTGACGCTATGCAATATGTCCTACAGTTCCCCTATTGTTGCTGCGGTCTCCGAGGTCATCGGCGACCAAAATCCCTCCAATATTTCCTCATATTTGCTGTGCACTTTGAGTGTTCTTTACCCACTCTCCATTTTTTAACCATATGATCAATATTATTTGAGGCGAGGGTCACCTTTGTTTATTACTAGTAATAAATGTGGATTGTCCTCCTATATTACACACTGAAAGGT
This sequence comes from Tipula vernalis, assembly GCA_958295665.1. NCBI lineage: Eukaryota > Metazoa > Arthropoda > Insecta > Diptera > Tipulidae > Tipula > Tipula vernalis. The sequence continues at coordinate 178,041,066 of OY282560.1, read as the reverse complement.
TAGTACTCAGTAAATAATCAGAAAGTGGCTTTCGTTGGTATCCGTGCTTCCCCAGAGAGTGTGGTGCGCATTAGCAACAACTCACAGTAGCTCCTCTAGGTTATTCGGAAGAACCCATTTTTCCTCTGTCCAAGTAGGCTGAAATCAGCCAAAATCTGCAGGTGCCTTCCTCCATGCTGAACGCAGTTGTGTCGTCATTGCTATATTGAGAAAGTAGGAAAATAGCAGCCCACTTCTTCAGAATTCTAAAGGCTGAGCGACGATTCCACGCTGCCGCTTCGCCGGAGGGAATCCCTCATCCCTTTCCTATTCCCCTGTGTAACGTTGGAACCACTGACTCCCGGCTTCGGCGCCTTAGAGTCATCCTTCTTTTCTCCACCAGAGGGACCCCACTCTGAGCAGCCTTACACCTAGATCACTTTTGTCATCCGTTCAATTATCGTGGAGTCGGAGGTGACGGCAGTTATAAGGAAATTTAGTAGTTTAGTACAAAAATAATTAGCATCGATTATTAGTCATAATATTTTGTGGCAGACCCGTGTTTAAAATTGAATAAATTACCAACTATATAACAATAGTTACATACAATGAGGATTATTTAACATATCACATGTCGACCGATTCAACACCGTTATTCCAAAGTTCTTCGAAAGATTTATTTAATATTTGATAAGCAACAAAATTTTTTTATTTTTCTATAATATTGTCACTTTCTTTATTTCAATACCGGATTGAGCGCATTCTCCTTTTGGCACTACCCTTCTATTGTCTTTGTCTTTTATTTCTCCAATATTTCCAATACAGGTGGCTTACATTTTGGCGTAAAAATCTACAGAAATTAAAATACTTTCTAAAATTTGTTAAAGGAGTATTTCGCTTAAAGATTTGCTTGGTTTCACTCAAATATAACAACAAGAGATTTACATTTAAATAGAGAACTGACCGCGCGAATCGACAAAAGTTATTGAAATCCAGGCAAAAATGACTAAAAATTATTTGGACATCTTGAAGGTCCATCAGTCCGAAATAGCAGACAAAAAAAGAAAAGTCCGTCCGTTTGCCTGTATGTCGGTTCTGTCTCACGGTACTTTGAGAACGGCTTGTCCGATTTGGATTTTTTTTCGCCAATCTATATTTATGGTCAAGTAGGAGAATTGAAAAGCTTTCTACGTCAAGTGGACCGGATACCTGCCATACCAATTGACCCAAAACCACGTGGTGGTTTGGCCCACCAATTTTTTATATGCTGGTTTGAGAAGTGACTTTGGCTTTGAGGTGGGAGTTGAGTTATGGGTTGAGTTGAAATTAGCTTGAGGTTATTTGAGTTGAGTTCATGTAGGCATTTAGTTTTTCATACCTTGTTGATTTGGGAATTGAATTGGCGGTTGGATTTAGATTTGGGTTAAGGGGTTCGTGTTGAGGGTTGAGTTGTTTTAAGTTGAGTTCATGTACGCATATAATTTTTTGAACCGTGTTAAGGTTTGGGGTTGAGTCAAGGGTTGAATTGGAAGTTGAGCGAGGGTTCAGTTAAGGATTTATTTGTGGTGAGTTGAAAATTGAGTTGGAAATTAACTTCAGTTGAGTTCATGTACGTATGTATTTTTTTTGGCCTTATTGAGGATTGAATTGGGTGTTGAGTTGAGAGCTGAGCTTTTAGTCGAATAAGGGTTGAGTCGGCGTTTGGTTGGATTTGAGTTGGAGTTGATTCAGTTGTTCTGAGTTAGGCATTGAGTGTGGGATTGCGTTGTGGTCGAGTCGGGTGGACATCCGCATGGAGTTTTCATAGTGTGTGATTTTAGGGTTTAGTTGAGCGATAAGTTTGTGATTGAGTTGAGAGTTGAATTGACTGTTGAGAGATTGAGTTGGAGATTTAGGATGAAATTTTACAGACCACAGTTCAGATCACCTCGTGTGGTGTCAGCTCTTTATATCTTTTATATTTACTTAATGAACCAGCTATAGTCGAAGAAATTTATTGGAAAATGAATTTACATTTCATTTTTTTTTTCATGCATTATAAATCGCTAACATCCTTTTCAAAATGGTTTGAGGTGTTTTTGCTTGCTTTGTGAGGGAGTTAATGACAACCCGCAACTCAATTAGAATTAAAGCTTGAAGTTTATATTAATAATAAGTCACACATATTCGTTCGATAACACCAATATTCCGCGATATACACTTGCGTTTGACATTCGATGGCGTAACTGAAAAATTTCTATTATGTACGTACATACTATATAGAGAAATTTACTTATAAATTGAAATGAACTCTGAGGTGAAACTTCGGATAATATTTTCTGGGTAAAGATTTTATACTGGGTTTTTCATAAATGTAAATATTTAAGTTTTTTTTTTTTCAATTAACAGATGTTTTAACTTTGGTAATCCCCTTTTGTAAAATACAAGTATGTAAGTAAATTAAATTGATGTTCTTTCTTTCTGCCATGAGTCTTTAAATTTTTCACTGCTTAGTCAACACGTCTTAATACTGGATTTTAGTATGAATATAGATTTTGATATTCTTAAGCGCCATATTGTTTATGCTATCTATCATAACAAGCCTATTGTACATTTATTATACTCGTATTTTCATTTTTTTATAACATTAAAGTTAATTTAATTATAATTCATGACAATCAGTATACAGCAGTTTTTTATTGTCATTGGAAGAAAATCATTGTATACATAAATTAATAGACTATAAAAAACTAGTTTATAGAAGTGTTCTAATCCATTTGTTGTATTTCTATTAATATATTTTTGCATATCACCGTCATCGCCATTTGATGATAATAATGCGCTACTCCACAGCAAAATACATCGGCATCAAATAAGACAACGACGACCTTTAGTAATCCACCTTGCTATTTATTAGTGTGTTCAATGTATATGTAAAATATTATGTATGTAGATAGAAATGTTGCACATAAAATATTTAGCAAACCAAATACATAAAATAATTTAGAAACACAAATTTGGTATTTGTGTTACGGAACAAATTTCTAATCAAAACTTCTTTTTTTTTTGTTATTATTTGTTTCAGCAATGAAATTTAATTCGAATAATAATTATAATGAAAAAGCATTTGAGCCATTAAATTTAGTGCCCGATTTGGTGAGTACTAACAAAAAAAAAAAAACAATTGTTTGTGTTGTTGTTGTTGTGTGTACGTGTGTGGTTGTGTGTGTGCGTGCTGGACAAAAAAAATTGAAAATGTTTTCTTTCTGTTTTTTTTTTTCTTTCATTTTGTATATTTTGAATCTATCTAGATAATATCAACAACATCAATATCATGTTGGGGTGAAAAAAATGAATCACAATTGCGTCCAGCCGATTATAGTTCAACACTAAACGGACCGCGTCATCGTACAAGCCCATTTCCATGCTCAGATGATATAAATAATCGATTTGCAATTTGGTAAACATTTTTTGTGTTCTTTAAGAATTTTATTTTTGTTTTTGTTGAATGATGATATATGTTGTGCTGTTGTTGTTGTTATTGGCCTTAAGAGTTTTGTTATGGTTTTGCTTTGATTAATGCAATGATTTTATATATGTACGTAAGCACCATAAATATAACAGTGAATTCTAGTTTAAGAATTACTTATTATAAAATTAAACTGCTAATAAGAAAGTTAAAAAAAACAGGTTAAAGTTTATTCCACAAATAGGGTGCAGCTTGGTGGGAAAAATTACCTGGTCATGCGCTTTTTAAAAATTAGATTTAGGACAGGACGTATTATTAAAAAGACAAACATTTCAAAATAAATCAATGGAAATCATATAAACGGATTAGGAATTGCAGGTTTCTTTTAAAAAACTAAAAATTTTGCAAAAGGTACTGAAAAAGTTGCGCGAACTTCAGACCGCTGTTAGTTATGCTTGTACGGTAAGCTATGCTTGGCCATGTATAGATTTTACTAAGAATTTAAGGATTAAAAGAATCCTATACATGACAAAAACTTTAGTTTAGTTAAATAATCAGCTGCATAATTTCGATTTTAAAATCATATACTTAAATGAGAGGAGCTTGAGTACACTTTTCCCTAAAAGCTTTGGTAAAATGCTTGTTGAATTAAAATGGTTCATTGCGTTTGTTTATTTAAAAAAATTAAAAATTTAGAAATATATAATCGTATTTTAGGAAATAATATTCAATTTTGTGTTTGTGATAAATGTTAACTTGAAATTTCTTAGCTCAACCGCCCTACAATATTTTAATTTGTTTTTTTTTTTAATTTTCACAATTTTATTATTTATGTGACACGTTGTCGCCAACTAACACAAAAATTCTAATAAAAACTCTAATAAAGGTCGGGTCTAACCAGCGAAATATATAATATGGACACGGATAGAACAAAATTTATGGAGAAACTAAAAAAGTATTTAGTGTGTGACAGAGAAAGAAAAAATCTTCATCCTTGTCTTTAAATCCGAATTTTCGAATACCAAAATCGAATTTATCTGTAGGAGGCGATAAAGCAAAGTAGCCGTCACCTAGAGACGGAAAAAATAAATTTTGCAAATTAAAAACAAGCCAGATGCAATAATAGAAAAGTATGTTAATAAATTTTTTAAGCTTTCAAAAAATGTGGATAGCGTATTACAAAAAATTGTGGTAAAAGCACAATTTAGATTTCTGTAATTTTTATATAACTCGTTTATAGAAGTGACATGTTCTTAAAATCGTATTAACTTAAAAGTTAAACCGATACAGAAATTTAAATTTTTTAAAGATAAATTTTGTGAATATATTACTTACCGTCATTTAAACTAAGTCCTTTATTTCTTTGGCTGGGCGCTATTGTAAATTTACTAGGACATTAATGGTTATTGTTGGTTCAAGAGACTTGGAAATCAACATAAAATCAATCGTAAATTAAGCACTTCACATCAGTAATCGTTTGTTGAAACTTTAAAGGTTTATTCATTACTGTAACACTGTCCACTTAAATTCGAGCAAGTGGGTGTTATGCTAAGGCAGAAGCAGGTCAAACTACAGAAAGGAATTTTTCCAAAAATGAACTACAGAAAGGAATTTTTCCAAAAACGACTAAGTTACCAAAATTGCATCTCTGGGTGTAAAATTCATATCGGATCAGAAATTTATCCAGACAAACTCAAACAAAGCCAATTTCATACAAATACCAAATGTGGCACTATGAAGACAACCAACTTTATCTATTTATTTCAGCTATCAGATTACGCCGAATAGTTACCTTCAATCCTATAATTTAAATTTTTCAAGAAATTTACATTTTGTGGAAGCGTCACCCACAAATTAACGGTTTTCTACCTTACATATTAAATATTAAAATCGATAGGTTTTTCTACTTAAATTAAAAATTTTAATTTAAAATAATACCTTTTTCAATGTTTGAGTAATTTTAATAACCGAATTTGGACAGCCATTAATTATACTGGCTGACGTTTTTTTATTTTTTTTTTTAGAAACGGAGGCGGCATCAGATGATTTTAATCAAGTTTGATAAGCTTCTGAACATCAAATTAAAATTTCTCCATCACGTCTCACTTTCAAATAATGTTGTTTTAATCTTTTTGATTTGTCTTATCTTCCTCCTTAGGAACCAGCAAAAACCGTCCGTTTTAAGCAATTTTGGGTTAAAACTAAATACAATAATAAATTTAATTAATTTAATTTGGAGTTGGAGCTATAATTCTTATTTTTACTCAGTGGTATTAGCAAAATACCTTGCATATTGAATTATGTTGTCTCGAACATAACTACATATATATATGTAACGGTTAAAACGATAAATTGGTAATTATCTATAATCACCATGGCTATTATGTATAGTCCTCGGTTATTATATATAATCCCCAGTATTTTGGTGAAGGTAAATTTACATAATAACCGGTAAATAATTAGAATTGCCAATTTATCACTATGACCGTAACATACATATGTATAAATTAAAATTTTCAAAAAACCTACGTTTCATTTCAAATCATTGGTAACCATGGTAACATATTTAAAACACATCTTGAACACAAAAATTGAAAATTCACTTGAATGTATGTTTATGCTAGATTTTTGACGTTTTATTCGATTTTTGTGGTTGTTGTTTGTTTTTCAGAGTTGTATTTGAAATTTGAAGGAAGAAATGGTTATTAATTCTTAAATTAGTGGACGAAAGCTGGTAGCGCAATGTTTAACTATTAAAATTTTATATAATCAATTAATCATTTTTAAAATAATTAAACATTATCCAATATTTATTCCATTCATTTAAAGAAAAAATCTGTTTCGAAAAATTTCGAAATGAAATTTGTTCAAGTACGGCACTTATTCGGAAATACTTTTTTTGATAAAGAGGGCTATATAAAAGAGTATTAAGACTATAAAATAAAATTTGCTCCATTTTTTGTGACGTCCGTGTATATATATCGCTGGGTCTAACTGTGCAATTCGATTTTATTATCGTTTTGTTTTAGAAAAGAACAAGAAGAAGAAGGAAAATAATATTACATATTTACTATTGTTCTCCTTTTTCTTCCTTTGGTGCTTACAAAATAATTACTTGCAGACCGATGCAATAAAATCAGTCACTGCTCAAAATGCTGTTTATATATAGTTGTTCATGGGAAAAACATTTTTTTTTACTTCCTTGACTTTATTCTTGAATTTTTTCTACATGATAGGCTACAAACACTCTTTAAAAATATCGCAATGGCGGCTTAGGAAGGGGACACAGGACAATAGCTGCACTTCTGGTCGCGTAGCGATACGGATCATATCAAAGTTCACATTTAATCCAAGAACAAAAATTTTCGCCCGAGTATATATAGCTCCTTGCATTTCTTTAATATAGTTCCTTGTATAAATTTTGATGTTTTTTGATGTATGTAATTGCTTTCCAAAATTAGTCTTTTATTGAGATTTTGCTCCTTATCAAGTATCTCAGCGTCATCTATAGATAATGAGTGATTACTTCCACGTAGATGATTCAATAAAGCGCTCTGTGACAGTTTAAACTCATACCTAGAATCGTAGATATGTTGGTTAATGAACCCGTTTTTTTAAATTTTGTTTAGTTTGACCTGCATACTCTTTTCCACACGAACATTTAAATTTATAAATTAAATTTGATTGTAACTCTATAGGAATTTTGTCTTTTAATTTAGTGAATAAAACCATGTCCAAACTTTGAAATGCTCTACCAACAAGTTGTACATCATAATTTTGTAAAAGAATTTTAATTTTTTCGAACAAAATTTTAACATACGGGACCGAAATGAAAAGTTTGCGATTATTTTCAACGATTAAATTTGGATTTTCGCGCGTATTTTCCACAATATTTTCCGAAATGTTATGTTTGTCGATAGCCCTCTAGTAATTACACTTCTCTGATAACCATTTCGTATTAGAACATGCCTTAATATTTTAAAATTTTCGTAATGAAAAACCTAATCCGATAATCTCAAAATTACGTATTACCATCGTATCTAGAAAGGCTAAACGACCTTGATTTTCAATTTCACATGTAGATTTAACTCGCGGGGTAAGTCCAAAAAATTATCAATTTCCGAATTTGGAATGGCCGCATTAATATCATCAACATACCGGTAAAAGAAGATACGTTTGACGGACGATGTTTTTAACACTTCGGTTTCAACGTGTTCCATTACTAACTTTGCCACTGTTGGACTAACTGGCGGACCCATCGGTGAACCAAACACTTGTCTAAAACATCTTCCGCCGAAACTAAATTCAATATGATCTAACACAAATTTCAACGCTTCTACAAAATTTTTTGACTCCAGATTTGTATTACTTACATGCTTTAATGCTATTCCACAATTTGTTAACCAAAAATATTACCAAAGATGAGTCAACGTTTGTGAATAACGAAACTACATCTGATGATACTAATATACAGGGTGGCTGAGACCAAATGTTACTAACTTCACTCTGCTGTCATTTGTGTAGTTGTCATTTTCGCGCATTAATTTTTTGACAGATTGAAGTTTGGTTAGTTGTTTATATGTGGTCAATAAATAATTGTTCTAAATTAATATCTTAATAAAAAAATCGTAATGGAATTCAAACGTAATAGTGTAATTGCACTGTATTTGGGTGGAAATTCACAAACAGCAATAGTTCGTCAGCTCCAGCATTTGAATGTGAATAAAATGTTTGTGTATCGAACCATAACTCGATACAACGAAACTGGTAGCATCGCTAAACGCAACAGAGGCGGTCCTAAAAAGACAGCAACATCAAAAGAAATGATACGAAAGGTGAAGAAACGAATCCAACGAAATCCTCGTCAAAGTGCCAATCAATTAGCCGCACGTCTACATGTTTCACGATACAGCATTCAAACCATATTGAAAAATGAACTACACTTGAAGCCCTACAAGATACAAAAAGTTCAAGATCTTACGGAGGCACAAAAAAAAGTTAGGCTTGAAAGAACACGAGCATTGAAGGCCTTGGCCGAACGTGATGAGATTCCAAAAATTGTCTTTTCTGATGAGAAAATTTTCACCATTCAACAGCATGTGAATAAACAAAATGATCGTGTTTGGTTAGAGGACAAGTCCAACGATAATTTGGACACAAGAGTTGCCATGCGCAAGCAATCACCAGCTTATGTTATGGTTTGGGCTGCAGTTACTGCAGATGGACGCACTCCTCTGGTTTTCATCGAACATGGAGTCAAGGTAAACCAAGAGATGTACCGCCAAAAGATCCTAAACGATGCTTTGCTACCTTGGGCACGTAAACACTTTGGTACGAACCGTTGGACATTCCAACAGGACTCGGCACCGTCACACAAAGCTCGAGCGACACAGCAATTTTTACAAAATTGCGTTCCGCGGCTGATTTCGTCGAAAGAATGGCCACCATATTCACCAGACTTGAATCCCATGGATTTCTCCATATGGTCCATTTTGGAGAGTAAGGTGTCCACTAAAAAATACGAAAGTGTTGATGCATTGAAGTCAGCTCTTGTTCGAGAATGGAATAAAATTCCGCAAGCCCACGTTCGGTCAGCATGCAATGCTTTCTATGGAAGACTGAATCAAATAATCAAAGCCAAAGGAGGTCATATCGAGCAGTAACATGTTTTTCATAAAATGTAATATGTTTTCAACATATTCCACGAAATTTCAATAAAAAATAATCAAAATTAAAAAAATTACAGCGTTTTCATTTGGTAACACTTGGTCTCAGCCACCCTGTACAATATAATTTATTGGTAGAGACACATTTTTAATTTTATTCTTAAAATCTTCCGCGTTTTTTACAGCCGAAAAGTTATTTCCCACCTAATGATTTAAAATGTTAGACAAAAATTTGCATAAATTGTATAAAGGTGAACCTAAATAGCTTATTTTACTTTTTCAGTGACTAGGAAAGACAAACGGAGTGAGAGAAAAAATATATATAAAATATATTTGTGAGAGTGAGTGCATACACCATAGATTTGAAAAAAATATAGAAACTTCAAAAAAAAAAGTGGTTGCTCAATTTTCTAGCAGTTAATCGAGCAAAAATAGCAGAAAAAGAATTGGATTTGATTCTTTTTTTTGACATTAGATACTTTTTTCTGAAATCTCTACCAAAATTAAATTTTAAATTATGTCGCTGTAATTAATTGCGGCAGCTAATGCAAATTTATTATGCGCGGGCCTCATATTTCTTACGTAAGAAATCAATTAAAATCCCAAAAAATAAATATTCTTCAAAATGGCTAATTCATCGCATAAAAAAATTTTGATTCTATTTACATATTTTGTTTATCCGAAACTTCAAAATATTTGCATATATAGTATTGTCTACACTACCTTTCTCCGTTTCGCTTTACTAGTTTTGCAGCACTTTATTGCACTTGAAAAAAAGTGAGTATCTACAGCCATAACAATTGGTATTGGTCTCAAAGGAATACCAATTTTGTGCACTTTTGGTAGACCATACATTCGTGGGGTCGTACCATCATAATTTTTAAGAAGATCTCAGATATTTTGTTTTAAAATTCGTCAACATATTTACTAGTCTGTTTCTAATCGTATTATTTGTAATTTTAATTTAGTAAAGGAGTCTGGCCTTTTTTGTCTAAACTCCAGAATTCACCTGCTGATTTTGCATACAGTTTTTCACTGTATGTATTGATCACTTATTGTATGTATTGAAACTCAAGCAATGAAATGAGGAGAAATAAAATGAAACTATCATTATATCCCATTCCAATAAATATTTCTGAAACAGATATAAAACTAGATAATTCTCCTAATGGCAGTCCTCCGAAAGGTTCTTATTTGAAATTGGCATTAGCCTCAGACAAAAAAAAACTTCAATAAAATATCGCAAAACAAATATTCTTTATTTATAACACCGTAAATTCTTTCTGGCATTGAATTATACAACGGTTGAATATAGCTTAGAGGGATTTCCTTCCAGCAATCGATAATCCCCTTAATAAGTTTTGTTTTATTGTCATATTGGCTCCCATCTGCATACACTCGTTGGGATAACCATCCCCAAGCATTTTCCATTATGTTCAAATCTGGCGATAATGCTGGCCACTTTAGAACAGAAATATTTTCTCTTTCTAACCATTCCTTCACTATTTTAGCTAAATGGATGGGTGCATTATCATGCTGAAAAATAAAATTTCGGCTCTCCATAACCTCTCGAAACTTTTGAACTGTTTGGATACCATCGCATGTCACCAAATCAACCACATCATAATAAGTTACAGCACTCCGACGTCTAGATAAAATGATGTTTTTTTTTCCTTAAATCGTGAAAATAAAATCTGAATCCATCCCGCCCATCCAAGTTGATTTTCTTTTCGTCACTAAACACAACATAGTTTTGCCATTTATTTTTCCAACTCATGTGAAATTTAAGCGAACTCACGCCTAGCTGCTTTATAATGATTCTTCAACAGTGGTTTACTTTTCAATTTTTTCCTTTTTAAATTTTGAGATGATTTAATGATGCGTCGAACTGTATCCACACTTGCTTGAATTCCCAATTCAGAAGCCATTTTAGTTGCTGGCTTCATCGAATTAGACGGCGCTATATGCTTGAAATTTCTACCATAGTTCTCTATTTCTCCACGAAAATTATTAATTACTTTTGCACTTCTGAATATTCTCCTAGCTATTGCTGAGTAATCTTCTTCTATAAAAATTTTATATTTATCCCATTTTTTCCTCACTGAGAGATTTTCAAAGTTGAAAAAGTCGAGTAACGACGTTAGGGGAGAAACTTAAATTTATGTCTGTTTCAGCAACATGTATAGGAATGGGATATAATGACAAGTACATTTTATTTCTCCTCATTGCATTGCTTGAGTTTCAATACATATATTAAGTGAGACTAATCAAGTGCGTGGGGCTATATACTGGGTGCGCCATCTTTTATTGGCGTATGTAAATATTGAATAGCTTTGAAAAAAAAAACAACCGATTTCTATATATGAGGTATTTTTATTCAATTTGATCCTTTGCAACTTATTTGGACTATTTTTTGAATATAACATCAATTAAGTGGTCACCTTTATTGGCCAAAGAAAAATGTGTCCTTTTTGCTGCGTTTTCTATTACCTTTTCGAGCATTTCGGACGGTATAGCGATGATTTCGGCACGAATGTTTGCCTTGAGCTCGTCAATGGTCTAAGGCTTGCTGGCGTACACTTTGCTTTTCAAATAACCCCACAAAAAGAAGTCCGGAGGGGTCAAATCTTGAGATCTGGGTGGCCAATCAATGTCGCCTCTTTTTAACATCAGACGTCCAGCGAATTTTCGTTGCAGAAACTGAATTGTTTAATATGCAGTGTAGCAGGCGCACCGTCTTGTTGAAACCAGTAACCGTCAAGACCTTTTTCACGCATTTGTGGACAGACATAATGAGCCAATATCCACCGATATCGATTTCCATCGACTGTTTCGTTTTCTCTGAAAACATATGGCCCAATGATGGTTTTTGGCGCAAACGCGGCTCAAACAGTCACTTCTTTGTCATGTGATGGCGTTTCATGGATCTCGTTTGAATTTTTCGTTCCCGAAATGCGGCAATTTTACTTATTAACGCCGCCAGAGAGTGTGAAATAGGCCTCGTCGGTCATCAAAATTTGCTTCCAAAAATCAGGTTCAGTATCAACCATTCGAGCGACTGTTTGACCGTATTTCAAGCGACGTGGACGGTCTGTCGGTAATATTCTTTGTGTTAATTACACTTTATGCGGAAACAAATGCAAATCATCCTTCAAAATGCGCCGCAAAATGGTTTCACTGGCGCCAAAATGCTGAGCGCGGCGTCGATACGACTCTTTTGTGTTCTGGGCAACGCTCTCTCTGAACGCTTCAACCAGTTAGTTCATTGGAACGTATTGGTCGTTAATGAACGGCATGTTAACGATCTCTCACTGTCCTGTGCTCAACAAAATTCAACATCAAACGACGAATAGTGTTGTCAGACGGTGCCTGTTGGCCACGATATTTTCGACGATATGCACGTTGAGTTAATACAACTGAGTGACTATTTTCAATATACAGCGTCATTATTTCTGCGCGTTGTTTCGGTGTGAAGCGATTCATGATTAAAATTGTACTGAATTGACGTTTCGAAAACATGTTTAATCATGGTCAATCGGTTGAAAAATGTCAAAGTTATTCAATGTTTAGATACCCTCATAAAAGATGGCGCACAATACAACAATAAGATGTGTATAATATACCATGTACCATTATATTGCTTATAATTTAAACTATATAATTTTGAGGTGCAACGGTCCCCACCAAATTTTATAAATCAGGGAGTAATTTATTTCATTAAAAATATAATATACCATTATGATTTATAATTAAAATTAATTACATATATGGTTTCTAATTTATAATGTGCTTTAACATAAGTTTAACACAAATTTGGCGATTAACAAAGCCATCAAGGTGAAAACGTGCTTCATCGCTTAGGATGATTTTGTTCGAAAATTCAGCATCCACTTGTTGATGTTCAATAATCCATTTAACCAACTCTCTTCGCTGTGCATGGTCACTAGGCTTCAGTTGTTGTGTTAATTGAATTTTGTAAGGAAGGAGACACAGATCTTTTGTGAGTATACGCTGTAGAGAACTTCTTGAAATTTGCAATTCTTGTCCACGACGCCGAATTGATGTTCTGGGATTTTCACCAACACTCTCATGCACTGCTTCGATATTGATACTTGAACGGCTTGTTTTTGGACGACCCGTCTTTCTAGCACCTCCAACTGATCCAGTCTCCCTGAATTTTTCAGTTAATCTCTTCACAGCTGACGAAGTTAAAACAATATTCCGACCATATTTTGTATGAAATTTTTGAACCGTGGCCGCCAAACTTGAAAACACGTTGTTGTATAGTGTAAGCTCCATTTTTACTAACCCTAAACTCTCAGCTGTCAAATGTTTTTTTTTAAGGGTTGCCAACATTTTAAAAGCATAAAAAAGTATTTTCAATTTTGGAATTCAAGTTAAAAATTATTAACAGCGTTTAAAGAGCAAACGAAGTTACAAAAAAAAAAAATCGATTGACACCACGTTGGAACAAGAGGACGCACAATGTCAAGAAATAGTTTTTCGAAAGGTTTAGTTGACGAAGTAGTTATTCACCTTGAGATTTTGGTACGTCTTACGGGTTTGTTTTTTTGACAAGAAGGGCATTTTTTAATAAATTCCCTAAGGCGAGACATTCATTCTTTTGAAAAGTGATAATAACATTTTATCCAACGAACTGCACATAATGGTGTGCAGTGGAGTTCTTCAATAATGCAAATTAATGCTGATTCGATCTTAAGATTCGTAATGTTTTGTGATAGCGATAAATTAGAAGGTGAAAGGAATCGGTGAAATGGAATTTGAAGAATTAAGATATTTGGTAAATTATTGTTCTAAATTAGCTCTAGAGATTGCTAACGTGTCATTGGAAGTTTTGAATTGAAATGAATTCTTCTGACGTTTGACAAGAAACAATCGCAAATAACGCCTTCTCTATTATGGGGTAGATCAGTTGTATGTATGGGCTTTACATTTTTGAGATAATATGCCACCAGTGCCACCTAGTTACGATAAAGGTTTCGTAAAAGTCAGGGTAATTTAATACCCCTATTATGGTTCTCACGTCACCGAAGTGTCGCTTGAGTTCAATTTTGATATTATGTTTCTCCGACCGCTGTGTACATTTTTGAGGATTATGAGTTATGACAATTTCATATAAATGGTGGTACACAAATGAATTCGTACAAACTTTAAATTTCTTCAAATAATTGTTTTGTTACAAAGATGTAGTTCATTCATTGTACAATCCGGAAAAATCCATAATTTATAACTAAAAATAAAAAAAAATGAAGAAAACATATAAATGCCACGCACAAAAGTATTCATACAAATTTTATTGAACATTGTTTCATTACTTTGTGTGGTAGCTTATAGGCATTGATTCTTAACATTTGTTTATTTGTTATTTTATGTTAGCGGATTCTTTACAGTTCAGCATTCTCAATGATATTAATATGTCAAGACTGCGGTGATGTACGTAATTGATGGCGGACATTGTATAAGAGCAACCATTCCTTAACAATACCTAAGAAATGTATACAATACTAGAAATATAAATATTACCTGCAGTATGTTTCGTATCAAAATCTTGTTGGAAGTTTCAAAATATCTAAATAATGAAACCGGTCTTTTATTGTTTCGATAAACTTTATATTTCCCACGCCAGATGCGACTACGCTAGCCCGCACCATTATGCTATCACCTCTGTGTTTAACGGTTAGTTGTATATTTTCTTCCCTGAGCTCGGTATTTGGTTTTCGCTAAACCATTTGGTTTAGCATAAATTTAGGCTCATCCTTAAAAATGACTATTTTCTAAAAATCTAATGTGGTTTATGTAGCATTTAGCGAACTCTAATTTTTTTATTCTATTTTTTCTAAAATAAAAGGCCTTCAATCAATCTAAAGAAACTGGCATGGTATCCGAATCTTCTCAATACTCTCCTAACAGTTTCTGCTGAAATTTTTTTTCTATTGTATTTTCCATTTCTACAGTTAATTTTGAAACATTTTCTTCATGTTTATATTTATTTATTATACTTTACACAGTGGTGGACTTGTCCTGATGTCTAACATATCAGGTCAATGGTTATTGTATTTTGCGCACTTTGAAATGGCTTTCCAACAGCCTTTTTTTTTGCTGTTGTTGTTGAAAACGACACAAAACATCAGAAATTTCCGAACTCTGTGAACGCGTCAATGGAGAAAATAGGCATTTACTATTGCCATATCAATTAAATGATAGAATAGTCGCATTGAATAACTGCTCGTCTTCAATCTTGTGTGGTAACGTTCAAGCAACCCATCCATTAAAATTGAATACCCCTCTCACATGATAAT
Source organism: Tipula vernalis (assembly GCA_958295665.1). NCBI lineage: Eukaryota > Metazoa > Arthropoda > Insecta > Diptera > Tipulidae > Tipula > Tipula vernalis. The sequence continues at coordinate 178,025,653 of OY282560.1, read as the reverse complement.
TACATTCCTTGATTATGTTAGGGCAATCTACCTCCAAATATTTTTTTTTACTCTACGTTCTCTTTGAAGCTTCTTGTCTCTGTTACTTGGAAATTTGCACTTGTTTATGCATTACACTATTTTGCACTTGTTTATATAAATTAAAAAATAATCTAATTATGTTTAAAATAATTAATTCAAAAATATACATCACAATAGTAAAATTTATAACTTTTTAAGTTGCATTTACAATAAATTATTGTAAAAGTTTGAATAAAAGCGAGGAATGTGGTTTGTTTGTATTAAAGATCACTTTTTTTATTATCTTTGATTTTTATTCTAATAGAATACGCTGGTTTCAGGTCAGGTAACTAAAAAGGAACATTACGTTTTCTGGACGACATGTCGGTTTCTTGAGATTGGCTTTCGGAATACGATGTTTTAATTATCAATTCGATTTTTTTCAATTATGAAAATTTTTACAGATGTTATTTTGATTTTAGCAAAAGCAAGCTTCAACTGATCCGTTAAATCTTTAATCGTGTAGAAATCATTGTGAGTTAACTCATTAACGTGATACGGTTCAGCACGTTTCTTTGCGAAGGAACATAAATAGGCCCTGATTTTAATGACCTTTTAATTTGTCCTTCGACTGTGGAGTGCACACTGTCGCCTTCGTTTTGTGTGTGGCCTGTTATTAAATACTTAGGGTTATAGAGTTAATTTGTGGAAACTTCATAACTGCATAAGTATACGTGGCGACCATAAATTTATTTTTTTGTTGGCCGCTGTAGTTATCCGAGTAGAAAACTAAGTCTACACTTCCCACATCGCCTAAATTATTGACAATTTTTTCTATAAATTTCCAGACACAACTTGTGATTTCCTGCACCCCTCGATTTCCTTCACCCTCATGCCATAAATAACACTCAGTTCTGCCAGTTTTCAATTCTGAAATGTTTAAGTTATAAATATTTAACTGACTGCCTGCAAGTCGTAAACTGCCACTACGTATTGTTGATTTGATTTTGCTTTATCTTCATTTTTTTCTTGTCTCGAAAGCTCTCGTTGTATTTTTCTTCTGCCTCGGGTTCTGATAGGCTACGCATAATTCGCACTGCTCCCTTTTTGGCACAAAAAAACCTATATTGAATTCTTCGTTGAATATTTTGGAGAACATAACCAGATTCACGCACGGTTGGTCAGCATCAATACAGTTACGTTGATAATCTCTCCATATTTCAGCCAATGTTTTTCCTCCGTCAATATACTCACGAGATGTTTGTGCACGGAGATAATAGGATTCAATTCTAGGAATTGATTTAATATGTTTCCGAGCTCCATCTTTTATTTCTGTGCCAACCGTTGGGTGATTACAATGTTTTCCACGAAAATCCTCCGCAATGATACCAGTATTACTTTTTTTTTCTAAAACAGTTCTAATCGGGCGGTCATTAATATCCAACGTTGCCTTGTAAAACTCTTTACAAAATGCATTGTTTAATTTTCGATAATTCACTGTGCTTGAATAGCGGTATTTAGGTTTTATTATTGTCATAGAAGCTGCAATGTAACTGCGTTGCTTATGCAAATCACCCAACGACCAATAGTTTTCAAATATTTGTTGCCGTTGAATTTCGTTAAATTTTCAATTTCGCTGTTATTTAAAATTTCATCCTCATTAGTTGGCACGCTGGAAGACGGAGGTTCGCTACAAGATTCGCTGGAAGAAGTTAATTCTCCGTGAGACTCGTTGGAAGAAGAAGTTGTACTCTTCTTAGCGAAAGTATAATTAAATTCCGGGTCTAAATCGGAATCTTAGTAATCTGATTCGCTGCTGTCCTTAGAAGAGATAGATGATCGAAGAACAGTGACTTTGGTAGGATTTTTTGGATTGACTGATACAACAAATTCAGACAAGCCGCCGTCATCAGATGTACTTGGTGATGTTTGTAGTGTGTTAACTGAATATCTTCCATCCATTTTAGTGTCGGCATTGTAAGAAGATTGTGGATCTTCATCTGTTGAAAATTCAATATTTTATAAATATGTATAAGTAATTTTATTAAACATCTTCACAATATAATTTTATTACCATCTACAGAAGTAGATTGACCGAATCTTTCCATAACTTTCTTGCTTTCATCTTTTAAAACAAATTCATGAGGAACCGTATTATTTGAAAAATTAGTTTCCGGTTCCAGCTCCGGTGATATCTACAATACTGGATTTATTGGTTTCAGTTTCTGGATGGATATGTTGATTTTCTGCTTCTAAATTAAAATCACATTCATCTATATTCTCTGCGGAATCATGTTCAACTTGCACTAGGAAAGATGGAGAGGCTCGTCTGTAATCTACAAGATTAATATTGTTAAAACAAAAATAAATATATTAGTCAATATTAGATACTTAAGTTATATTGGTGTTCTTTTTAAACTTACCACCTTTGGAAAGGAAAATATCAGATTCTTGGTCAGTTTTCTCCTTTTGTTTCGCAAAACAAGTTGTACCATCAACTTACCTCGACTGAGAGCCATTGTATTGTGAGCCATCATGTTACTAAAAGAAACAACCTCAGTTAATAAAATAAACCTCAAATTGTTCTTCTACCAAAACTGTATTATATCTAAATATTTATTAAAACCGTTACTAAACCTTTTCTAAAACAGTCTCAACACAAAATATTAATTGCAACATGACACTTTTTGTTCCAATCAAAGCTGTCTTAACTCAAAATAAATATTTAAAATGAATTACCTTAATGAAAAATAAAAAAATACCTCGCATAAAACGACACAACTCAAAATATGCCACTTTGTATGCTGTTTATGTCCGCCTTCCTCAACTAATAATTCACAACTGAAAATGTGTCAGTTTTGATATTAATGGTTACCGTTATTTTGTAAAAAACAAAAGCGACACTAGTGCTCTACAGCGGTTAATAGCAAAATACTAGTTATGTCTTTTATGTAATTCTATAGTAGTGTTATTGTAGCATGAAATACAATGATAAAACTGGAAATCACGTTTTTTGAGTTGTGTCACTGTCGAAGCGAGAGTGCGACCCACCATTATTCGGTTGCAATGCGATCCTATTCTTCAAACACATGTAAAAGAGAGCAGCGGGCCCACTTTGCAGGTTTCTTCGGAAGCTTCGATAAAGATTGTGCTTATGATTCTATATATGGTTGCATCGACGAGGTCTCTGGCTGTGCCTCAACTTCTACTGGTTGTATATAGTGTTATGTTGTTGGTGTCTGTGATGAAAATTCAACGGGAGGTATCTACCTTAATAATCTCCAGCTGATAAATTTAAATCAAGATCAGCGATCGAGTCATCATCATCAAATTTACCAACATTCGTTTCACTGTCGCTTGATCTGCTTAGGAATTAGGTTGAAATTTTACTAATTTAAATTTTAATTTTTAGAATTGGGATTTCAAAAATTAATAGACTGAGAACCAGACGAATACTTAAAATTAGAATTTGTTTTCGACATGAAAGATGTTTCATTAAAATTACTTTGATTTTAACCCAAATTAGGTTTTCGAAGCCCGAACCTCCGCATTCGATTAGTTGGACTGTATGTCAAAATTCGTGCTTTTTGCAATAATTTATATTGCGACCCGTATTTTTGCAATAATTTCATTTATGAGAATGAAATTTATAACTTTGGCGATTATTGTAATTGGAATTTTGGGTGTAGAATTAGAATTTTTATTGTCATTATTTTGGTTTGGTCAAGTAAAAAAATAAAAGGATTTTATGGAATGCCCCTTGCGTGAACATGACAATGTTCACGACTACCACCGAAACGTTTGATATTGATGCTTCTGCTTCAACTTCTTTGGTTACAGTGTCTTAAAATGTATTAAATCTACAGTTGGTTGCCAAATTATTTATTTTACTGACACATCGAATTTTGTTGGAACAGAATTTTAGTTTTGTAACCCGCTTATCAATTTTATATCCAAAATTTGAAATTTTATTTAAAATATTGTAATTTTCGGTTTCAAGTATTTATCCATTTAACGAAATCAAAATTTTTGAAGAAAATTTGGAAATTTCCAATTGAATTAAAGTATCAGTATCTTTTTGAAATTACTAAAAATATTTTCCTTAACCAATTTTATATATTTTTTAAATTTCCCCGAAATTACGCATCGACCTCGGATTTAAAAATTTTGTTACTTCATAATAGACGTACTATCTGCACATTGCATACCTGCCTCACGATCGGCCTAAGACAACCGATTGCAATCAGATGACAATACAATTGTACTTACCTCCTGCCCTATTATGAATCGAAGAAGTTACCTGTCAAAATCCATAATTCACGTTAGGATTTTTTTGCCCCGCATATTAGGTTTTGGGATCTGAGATCCCTGTTCATGTTCATTATAGAATAAGAGCTTGTCACATCACTCAGCTAATTTATATGTTGGAGACAATCAAAAGCCTTTGTTGGCAGTCTTTTATATTATAATGGCTAAGGTAGGCGCTATTAAAATAACGACACAACCAGTTATTTCAGATATAGTGAATAATGGTATAAAGAATGGACACTAGATGGCGGGTTATATTGCGAGAACGTAAGATAACATATTCGCCTATTTATGTTGCTTTAAAATTTTTTATCTTTGCGTTAAACTTACGAGAACAATTACTGCCTAGATCATTACTAGACGAGAAAATGAAGTTCATTGTTTACTTTTAATTGGTAATAATCACATAATTGACTACTAACGTTAGGGCGGAAAACAAATTGTAAATTTGATTCTTAAAAATATCAAATCTCCATAAATAATTATGTAAGGAGCAGAATTTTGTTAATTCAGTGAAACACGTTACACAAGTAAAAAAGTTAGTATTAGAAAATTAAAATACTAACATCGTTAGAATGCCAATTATAAAACTATAAGCTTCATGCTACTCGTATGTACTATTTTTAAAACGAGTGTGTTTTAAATTTTGTATGTACATAATTACAAAATTAAAATGCATAAACACTTACTTTTCAATTCTACTAGGCATTATTGTTTATGTTCGTGACCGAATTTGATAATTACTAAATAATACATTTTAGAACGATTGGTTTCATATTATTCATTTTAATATCGTTACGTATGCGTACATTGTGTGCAGTTTAAGATTTATATTTTAACTTCTGTGTAATTTGGTGGTTGGTTCAAAACGAAATAGTTAGCAGTAAAAATTCTGGATTACGCATATCTTACTTGGGTTAATAGTATAAGCTGGATAAAGTGCATATATAAATATTTAACGCTCAGGCAGCAATAAGTAAACAAATCATGTTATATTAGCATCGGTTGGTTCCAACGGTTCCGATCTCGTAATTACCTCAAGTTGAAATAAACTTCACTTCAGCGGTTGTCACCAGGCGTCTCGATTTTGGGATTTCGATAAAACACCATTATTTTGGTTTTGTCACTTTCTTATTGTGATGTTTATTTTTATTTGAAATTCGGCCTCTGTTAAATTTGTAACAAACACTAACTAAATTTATATTCAAAAATCTCCTTTTATGGGTGTGGTCAAGAATTGAGCCACTGCAGCCGTATGCAGCAAATTGGTGAAAAATTAAATTTTGCAGGGAAAGCTGTGTTTTCTGCCGGATTATAAAATGTAGAAATTAAAAATTGGCTGCTCATCTAATCTTGTTTTACAATTTTTTTTTCACTTCCACTAATTTTAATCTAAACAACATGTTAAATTTTAAATCAAGCAACTACCGGCTGCTTTTACATTTTTTTATGCAATATAAACTGCGTAGCGGCTGAATTCTTGACGGCACCCTATATTCTATTTTTTGTGCTTACATGACTTGTGAAACTCCTCTCCCCTTATTTTATTTTTTTCCTTATTATTTATGTAATAAAAGGATGTAGTTACCGCCTTTCTTTTTTATATAAAAAACGAGAACTATAAAATAGAATAAAAGAGAAGATTTTGTTTTGTGTAAGAATGATATTGTTGACGGACTTACATTGGTCGTAAATTTTGTTGCGGTCAATTTTTTCATTTAGTAATAAGGGATTGTATCGTTCCTTGTATATTTCACGTTCTTCTAAACTGTTCATTATTTAAAAAAAAATATTATTTTTACCCACACAGCACCGATGGTCAACAAATGTTTTTCTCTTTTATTTTGCCTTTTAGTTCTCATTTTTACTTTCTTTTAGTCTAGTAAAATAAAGTATAGTAATCATGAAAATTTTTGACCTTGAGATTTCTAGAGATTTATTGAGATTTATTTGTTTTGAGGTCCCCTGAGTCCGAAAAAGTGGGTTTCGAAATGGTGTCTGTCTGTCAGTCTGTCTGTGTCCTCTCTACAACTCGGATGGTTTAACCAATCGAACTGAAACTTCAGATTTAACCTTTTTTGATAAATTGGGAGGTCCCAGTGAATTTTACTCCAAATCGGCTAACCGGAAGTGGCCACTCCCTTGGTCCAGAAAATTTATTTTGCAAATATCTTAAAAAGTATAAGGTTTACAAAAAACTACTAAATACAAAATGTTTCCAAAAATTAAAAACAAATAAAAATAAAAAATTTAAAAAAAATTTCAAAATTTAAAAATTTAAAAAAAAAATTAAGAAAAAAATAAAATTTCTCAAAATTATCTGTTCGTAAAAGAAAGTCGTGTGTTGGCCACACCTTCATTTTTATATAAAAAAGAAGGGCGGTCGGTAACCACCTCCTTTTCTTACATAAATAATAAGGAAAAATTAAACTAGAGGGGAGAGCAGATTCACAAGTCAGTTAGGGCAAAAAATAGGATATAAAAGCCGTTTTTTATTATAAGTTTTTTAGCAATTTGACAAAAGAAAAAAAAAAGTTTAATAGGTGCAAGATGTTATAGATGTCTCAAGATTTTCGATATTTTTAAGATCATCTTTGAGATTTTCCAGGTTTTATCGGTTTTTGTGTCTATAAAACGATTTTTTGAGATTATTTGAAATTTTCAAAATTTCCAAGATTATTAAAAAATATTTTCTATTGGTTTGCCTATTTCAAAGATTTCTTCGGGAAATACAGTTGGTGTCTCATCCGTTTTTCTCCGACTTGCTCCATATTTGCCATTGTGTTCTAGAAATTTATTGTTTGATGTGTTGTCTAGACATAAGTTGAAAGATGTCAATAATATTTTCCCTTTCAACATATATAATTTGATTTATGATCTAGCTATAAGGTAAATTTTGTAATGTAGTTTTCAGTGGTATCCATATATTCTAAAACAAAATGCAAGTTGCATGTTGCTTAATACTGGAAAATTTACAGATATAAATAATCACACTCACAAATAATGTATAAAACTGAACTACCCTCGTTATTTACAAAAATAGTTTAAAGCGAAAGCATTGATTTTTCCAAATTCTATTTCACTTTCGATTACATCTGGATAGTATTAAAGAGCATGTATTGTACTGTACACATTGATAACATCTAATTAAATTACTATTAAGTCTAATAATTAGAGAAATGCTAAGTAACAAGAAACAGGCTTAGGTTAAATATTATCGCATTGCATTAGTGTGTCAACGGATAATAACATTAAATAATTTTTTTATATTTTCGTGAGGTAACTACTAACTGTTTCATGCATGTAAATATTAGTTTTGTGGGCACAAATTCTAAATATGTTAATAGTCACGAAAACTACATAGTGTTTATGTAGTATATACATATATACGTGTACACTAATCATTACACGTTTTCCACTAAATATCAGTATCTAGCGTTTCTATTAATTAAATTAGCAATGTGTCAATTAAAACAATTGTATGACAAAACTGTTTTTGCTTTAAATTGAAATCTAATTTAATTACCACACCGTCCAATTAATTTAGTTAAGGCCATTCATTACCGAATCACGATTGTTTTGTTAAACAAATAAATAAAAAAACCTATCAAAATCAGTGTCTATATGGTAACAAACCGACAAAATCAATTCGATTCTAAAAATAAAAATTCCAATTTTCATATAGATGATGGGGGTATGTCGGTGGTATCGGGATCCAATTGTCTTTATTTTCTTATTTATTTTATTTTAGCACACACATACACAGGCACAAGTCGAAAAAAGAAAAACCATAAAATATGAAAATTCCAAAATAACCCAGAATGGTAACATGTTGTGCCATATAGCGGTAGCAGCCAAAGTAATATACTCTATCAGACCTTTATTTTAAATACATAATTTTATTATATCTAGGGAGGTATGTACTCGTATTGCGTCAGCAACGGAAAATTGTCATTTAAATTACTTTTTATGCTGGTTGAAGAATGTTAGGTTTTATTTGAAATTTCTCAACTTTAAAATTCGGAATGAGGTTTGCAGATAAAAATGAATAATAGAATTAATGTCTTTGTTTTGTTAATATTTCATGAAGCATGCCACTTTTAATTTGGAATTTTTTTCTTTCTTAAAAGGATTGGAGAACACAATTAAGGGGTGTGTACACCAATTTTGCGAATTGCTTTAGTAGTTTCTACTATTTTTATCGTAAAATTTAACAATTTGTAAGGATATTCTGTCGTCTACTTATTCTTTTTCCCGGGAGTCACAGTAAATGCTTTGAAATACTTTTATGTTTGCAGGAGAAATATTTTGTTTTGTAAAAATTGAAAGTTTTCAGAATTAGACGATTGAAAATAGTGGGCATTTTCAAAACGAAACCCTTTTTTTTAATTGTCATCTATAAAACCATTTAACTTGAAATTACGGAAAAGTCGGGAGATAAAAATGGAAATTAATGGCTACATCCAGCGGAAGTTAACTTCACAAAAACCACATTCTTTAATAGGTGCGTTTTTTTGTTTGCTTCCGATAGATGCTAGACAATACCTAGGTTTAAATTTGACGCGCTATTTATTGGTATATTAAATTTATTTGACGTCAAAATATAATTTTTAACTCAATTCCTCAGTGAAAACTTGATATAAAAAATATTTAGCTTCTAATAACAAATTATAAGGTAAGCTCTCGAGAGAAGAATTTTCGTTATCCGTTTGCTGGTTAATAGCGTAATGTACCATAATTTAGCTGAGTCATTTAGGATTAGTCAAATTATCATCATAAATTGAATTTTCTGTCTTAAATAGGATAATTAATTGGACGTTCGATGTTGAAAGACCGAATGGGTCGGAAGGCCGGACGGCGAAAGGCCGAATGTCTAATGGCCAAGTGGGTCGAAAGGCTGAATGTCCCAAGGCCGAATGGGTCGAAGGACCGAATATCGCAAGGCAAAATGGATCAAATGAACGAAAGCATGGAAGAGCCGATGAGTCGAAAGGCCGAATTTTCATGAAATTTTCCTTGACTTAATTTATGTAAAACAATATTTAAGAGCATTGAATTTATTTCTTAGTGTAAAATTATTTAAATAAATTAAAAATATATGCAAATAAATGTATGTAACATATTAATGTGTACATTTTGTCTGAAAAATCTGTGTCTTTTTTTGTTTATTGCCATTTGATGTATCGGTTACATTTTTTATATGTTTTGTTATAACAATTGTTGTCGAAAGACGAATGTAATTTAAAAATTTCGTTAAAACTGTTTTTGAATTATGTGATTAAATTATTAAATACTCTTTAAAAGGAATCACGGAACAATTTTAAGGAGAATCTTATATTACTTTATAATTCGTGCACTATAATTTATAATTTATAAATAAAAGAAAATATTTTTTTGTACTACATGGCGGCAAAACGATATAATCGTTCTTTGAAACAGGCCCCGGTCATTACGGCATATTTCATTACGGAATATGGTACACTACGGCATATTTCAATGCGGCATGTGGTATACTACCGCATATTTCAGTACTGCAAATGGTGTAAAATGATACATTTTAAGACTTGGCTATTTCTTAATCGAGTATGATTAAATTTGGTTTATACGATGGAAATCTTAATATGTATATGTATTAGCGAGCCGAATTTCAACATTTACCTTACATGGTAAAATGAGGAAATTTGTACCCTGACGAGCGAGTTCATCTGACTTTGCATTCCCCGCAACACTGAAGTGCTCTGGAACCCACGCTGCTAAGAAATAAGCGACAGCTCTGGGCTACCTTCGCCGTAAGGAAGTAAGATATCGAATATCCCTTACAGATATGTACTTCATTATAACACAACCAATCCAAGGCCTCCGTTATCACGATTAATTCAGCCTGAAAGATGCTACAATGTACTGGGAGACGGAATGAGAGGTTCACATTCAATTTCTCATAAAAACGCCACCACCACCATTACCATCCATTTTTGAACCATCTGTGAAAAAGTTCAAAACTTCATGGTTCAACATCTCTTCAATCAGCCAGTGCTCTCTCCAGGGGGAATATCATATGAAATCTTTCCATTTCCAACCAAACCGTTTAAGGCTTGCCAGCAAACAACAATCACATAATAGTATAGGCCTTATCACCAGGGTTGTCAAAAACCCATGGGTAGGCACAAAAACCCTGGATATTGAGCTTTTACTGGGTTTTACCTGAGTTTTTCGATTTTTGGAGTTTTCCGAAATCTCTGTAATAAACATGAGTAATTACATACTGATGCTACAAACATAATATCGGCATTTTGTTTTATTAGTGAGGCAACGTGATTGGTACGAACAATAGTGAATCCAGTGATAAAAAATCAACTGCTGTGATAGCGGAAAACGCAAAAATTTTGATTTTTTATATGATCGCCGTAAGACCTCAAGGTTTTGTTTTTTTATAATTGTATGATTTTTTAATTTATAGGGAGAAATCAAATGACGAGCTTGAATTTGACTTTTAAGGGTCATTACAAGGTCAAGTCGGTTTTTTTAAAAATGGAAACACCGATTATTGACTCTGGATTCTGAAAGATGATACTGCAAGGCTGAACGTAGAATTTCACGCACTTTTAGAATCCATAGTCCAAATTACTTGTTCAAATTTAAAAAAACCGTCTTGATCTTGAAATTTAACATTAATGTTAAATTCAAGCTCGTCATTTGATTTCCCCCTAAAAATTGTGCAACTTTTGTAGCAACACTTTTTTTGATTTAGGCCTTCCCCTGGGGATTATTTGAGTGGTTCTTTTAAAATGGGTCACCTGGTATAAATTGTAAAAATTTCAGTTGTTTTTTTATTATTTATTGAACAAATTAAAAAAATGTGCCAAATGTAAATTTTGTAGTAGATACGTTACATACAAAATTGAACGCGTTAAAAATCGTTTGCTAAAATATGACGCTCATTTAACGCGTAACGGCAAATTGGAGAGCAAGAAGATGAGCTCTCCGAATCCGAAAACTATAGCAACGATATGGAGATTTTGGTTAATGAAGAACTAAATATTTCTCCACCTTGACTGACGGCAACTCCAGTTCCAAACAAGTCTTCTTCGTTTGTTTTCCCAAATGTATTACCAAGGGCAACATCAACACTATCACTTTCGCCGTCGCCATTTCTATGACCCTCACAATCACAAAATTATCCGGCCCAGACCAGTTTTAACAATTTCATAGAGAAAAATCGCCAGAATAGTTCGGGTTTTATTTTGATTTTAAAATTCGCGATGATGCGGGTCTTTCCTATAACGATGTTCGAAGAAAGTTTAGCTGCATTTCTTGACGCATATATATAAAACAACAACAACAATATTTGGATCAGAAATGATGATCTAAAAATTAGTTCTGCTATTAAAAAGTAGGTGAAAATTAATTTGGTATTAAGTGGTTGGTAGTAGTGAAACCAACAACAAAATTAAATACCGAACTCATTTTACCTATCACAGAAGTATTGTATTCAACATATTCTTTGTAGAGGAAAGAAGCGACAAGGAATATGATGAATGTAATACACATATGAACAGGCATATTCAAAACGAAACGAAACAGAAAACAGACATTTGGTGTTTGTTTGTTTTACGCATTTTGGTGTTGTTTCATGAGACATGATCTGATCTGGATGCTGTCTTCAGCAAACAAATGGTGGTCTATTATGTATTCGAGAACTCCGATGCCTAGTTGTAAGACATTTTGTCAATTGATTCGGCAAAGTTGCATGAATGCCCAACAAGTTCGGCTATGATAGAGAGAATATTTGGCACGTTTGGCCGTTTGTGGAGCAGGATCCGTAATAGATTGGGCATAGACAAAGGTTACAAATTAGTCAAAATATTAAAATTTCTTTGATATAAACTATATAAACCATAAACTGTATAGAAATAAATTAAACAAGGCATTTCAATTTATGAATTTTTGAGTTTTGGGCAGTTGGGGATTTGGTTTTACCCACCCAAGGAAAACCCACAAAAATTAGGTTCGGGTTTTGGGGTTTCCAACCCTGCTTATCACTGAGGTACAGAGCCAGTATATGATGTGGGTTCAAGACCTCATCTTTTGCCAATAGCGTTTTGATAGGAGTATAGCGCTACAGTAGCTTTCTTGACTCTTGAAATATTAGGCTTCCAGCTAAGTTTGCTGTGCAAAATAAGACCCCGGTATTTTACTTTATCAATAAAGGACAAGTTAATAGCATTTAAAGTAAGAGGATCAATCTGAGGAAGTTTGTATTTCCTGGAGAAGAGGACTACCTCAGTTTTACTTGGATTAACATCTAGTCCATAACCGTTTGCCCATTTAGAAAAATGCCAAGCACGTTTTCTTAAGGTACAAGGATACTTACCATAGACACCAATAGCAACGTCATCCACATAAGCAACCACCCTAAAACCTTGCCCCTCCAGGTCCAGTAACGCAGGTCATTAATTTGCAAGCTCCAAAGAAAGGAGGCCAAGACTCCGCCTTGCGGTATGCCCACTCCAACAAATCTGTTAATGTGAGCCCCGCCAAGCTTAGCCTTCACGAACCTGTCTCTTAGCATTTGATCTATCCAGCCAACAGAATCGACAGTCCTCCATGACTTAACTAAGTCAAATTTTCCTTTAATAAACAGAATTCTTCTTCACTTAATAGAATCGTCCTTTACTTAAGAAAATTTTCCTTTACTTAATTCTCTTATTAGAATTTTCCTTCACTTAATAAAATAAAATTTATCTCCCGGTGAAAATAAATTTGCATTGATTAGGTTGTAATAACGAAGTGTAAAACGGCGTCACTGCATTTGCCTGAAAAAAATCCAGAATAATTGAAAAGTAATAATCCAGCAAAAAAATCGAAAAAAAATCTAGAAATTATCAGAAAAGCAATCCAGAAAAAATATCTTGTTTAAAATAAATTAAAAATATTGATTTTTATAGGCATTTTTAGACTTTGGACATAACTTGAAATATTTGTGGCACATCTATCAAAAGAAGCGATACGAGCGATACAATTCCTTTCATCTGTGTCTGCAAGGTTGACGAAGCATTAAATCTGCAATTCCCTCCAATACATTCTTCGGTACCATGCTAACCCAACGAATTAAGTCAATCACAAAATAACTTGAAACATTTGTGGAAAAACTAACAGTAGAAGCGAAAACCTTTGATTTGTGTCTGAAAGGTTGACTAAGCAATTTCCATTATCATAGATATTAAGAACTTTACGGAAAAACTCAAATTTTATAGACATTTTATTAAATTTAATTTTAATTTGTACCGCACTTTGAAGTGTTTCTGGATTTTAGTTTTTTGGATTTTTGTTTTTCCGAATTTTTTGTTTCTGGCCAACCCAATGTAAAACCTTCAATTTCATTACACATTCGGCCTTTCGACATTCGGCTTTTCGGCAAATTCGGCCTTTCGATATTTGGTCTTTCGACTATTCGACATTCGGCCGCCGGTGCACCTTTTCATCCTTTCGATACCTTTTCATCGTTCGGCCTTTCGATATTGAGCCTTTTGGCATTCGGCCTTTCAACATTCGGCCTCGTGACATTCCGCCTTTCGACCCTATTCCTAACGGGTTCGTATCGTTATCGTTAAAATCAAGATTTTTAAATATTAGTTTAATACGTTTTATACGTGAGAGGATGAATGCTATCGCTCCAAACCACCGCTTGCTTTAACGATTTTTTGAAATTCTAACATTCATAGAAATTGGAGCATTTTTGAAAAAATTTTATTTTTTAATAATTACAATATTCACATTCTAAAATAGAGAACTCCCCAAAATCGTTATCATATTGTAGTTAACCAAAATTTAGTGTGACCTTCCATAAATCACTAATCTCTTATAGACCGTGTAAAATATAAAATATGTAGTTAACAAATAGCAAACATTTGCTGAAATACCGCTAAATATTGCCCATTTTTCTACTAAAACAAGATTTTGCTCAGTTGTTTAATTTTAGTGTACAGATAGAATATTTGAGATATATTATTGCAAAGCTTCTCTCGTAGCAAGCAAGTAATAAAATAATCTTTTCTAGCGTACAGTTACGCTTTTGGCGAAAATCATATGAAAATTATTATATAACCGAAGTGCTACGTAAGCAGTTAGTATTACTTCTTCCAACAACAGGAGAACGTGCACCATTCACACAGTGAAAATATGGTGATACGGTAATTCGGTGGACCTATCCTTAAATACAAAGAAACCAAATAAATTATCTAAAAGTTGGTTACTTCTTGTTAGAAGACGAGTTTGAAAGACATTTTGAATATGAATAACAAATCTAGATATTTCTATAAACCTAAAATTAAACAACGTAAAAGTCAATTGTAACAAAGAAACATAAGGAGAAATATCAGTCAAATATTTTTGGGACGTAAAAATTGAGTACCCCAATAAGATTCCTTTAGGTGGAGTGTTTCAGAAAATTGAAAGGTGTTTTCCTGATAGGTAGATCTCACACTTTTAATTAATAATAGCAAGATTAAGTCGAAATTAGTTTACCTACATTAAGTTAACTAAAATTTTTAAAAGACGTAAGCGTAGAGATCTACACGGACTAAAATATTTCATTTGATACATCAAAAATTTCTCCAACTTAGCAATAGGAGGATTCAGGTTCACTAGCTATAACGGTGGAAAACTGGAAAAAGCATTCAACCTTTCTGTTCTATTCTAAAAACTCCAAACATTTTACATATGTATAAAAACGCCTGCGAACATCATTACAATATTATTTTTGCATTTCAAAAAGTCTGATTAAATTTGGTGGCAAATGCGAAAAAAGGACAAACTAGTTTCGTCTTTTTAGGATTTTCTCATAATTTTAGGCCAAAACAAAAAACTTGTTTACTACAGTCTACTGCACAAAAAGATTGATTGGGTGCTTTTACCTCCCGATGGTAAAACTGACACTTTGTATTTGGGCACATTCAGTTCCGTTGAGTTCTGTTGACAAAAAGCGAGAAACAAGAGTAAAATTGACAATGCGTTGCTACTTATATGCTAATTTTCCATTGATCTAGCGATATTGCCACGAGGCAATTGTAGTGTTTGTGCCGCAGCTAAATTAGCAATTTTAAGTGGAAATACTAAGTGTAGCAACGGAATAAACGCGATGGTATTTCAGCCGTTTGTACGAGTGGAGCGTACGTACATATTAGTACGCATTTTCACAATGTGTGAAGCGTATTTCAAAGGTTAATCGTAAATTTTTATAAAAGACAAATAAAGCTAATCATTGAGAAATAGTAAACTTATTGTTTACAAAAAAAAAAAATTAATTTAAGTAATACGTTTATGTAAAATAAATATATCGCATGTCAACTAAAAATTGAAGGATAAACATAAAACTGAAGTTTGTATCATTTGAGTGATTAAGCTTCATGTTTAAGTTTTTTTTTTTTAAACAATGCAAATCTAACAACATTAACACTTATTTCTTGATTATGAATACTCGAAGATTCAATAGCAAGGGTGTCGAATATCAACAAATCGGTGAAAATACTTCCACATACTCAGATAAATGCAACATAAAATTTTGATTTTGTTGGTTTCGTCACAAAACGCACCATCTTGTATTTTAGACCACTAAAACTAATTGCACAATTTCAATAATTGAAGTTGAACTTTTGTACAGAGAGAGCCCTTAAAGATATGACGTTATAAAAATTGTGAAGAGGCCCTCAGATGAATAATTCAATACTGTAGCATTTTTTCCGCGTTTAAATATTATTCGACAATTTACCGAATATTAAATTAAATAATTAAATTGACTATGTTTATAAAAAATACTTAACTCATGCACTTGACTGAAGTCGGAAATTTAATTGAATTCGCACACATAGATATGTAATGCAAATTACAAATATGAATTGTAAATAGCAAATTTCTTCATTTTTTTTGTGGTTTGCCTTGATTACTAAGAATGAGAATTTGTTAGATACACTTACAACGTGTGTATTTGTAAGTAACTACAAAAAATAAATATAATTATTTGATACAAGACATCTTTATTTTTATTGTTATTTTCATTGAGCAAATATTTAAAGATTGTTACTTTACATTCAACGGTATAGATAAATAATGAAAAACCAACAAGCGATCATAATACAACCTTTAAAAAATGGTTACATTGTTCGCTTGATGAGTTTTATTTAATATTATGAACAATTGTTCTTTGACAACATCGTAAAATTGGTTTGCAACTAAAAAAAACGATTCAATTGATTTATTGTTATTCATAAACGTAATTTCCGTTTTTTCCAGTAGTTGCCGTTTATTTTGATGGACTGCATGTAATATTGGTATTATTCTAATTTTGTGGTACGTCCATGTTTGTCTTATCTTAATTATTTAATTAATTATAACTTGGCTGACCACATACAAAGTTCACCAATATGTCACTAATCTTCAACCTGATCATCATTTACAGCTTGCAAAACAGTAGATTAGAGGTGACCTAAAATAATATATATAATTTGTATCAGATACAATTTAACCCAAATTACTATTTATTATAAAGATTATACAAGTTTGATTAATGACAGGCGCTGTGTGGGATTAGTTTATCAGTAGTAATTCTAAAGTGCAGCTTTATATCATTTATACCGACTTTGTTCTAAGGTTTCCGATATTTGTTTTTTATTCTCACCTTCTTCAAATTGTCGATTGCATTTACTGTAGATAATAAATTTTAATAATAATTAATATCAATGATCATGGATTAGGGACCTTAATCTATACCCCTACCCCTATGGGGTTGGCATTTGGTACAATACTAGATACACATTTAATAAATTAAGAATAACGTATAATGAAATGGGATAACGGATAATGAAGTCCTTCATTCTTTGCATTATTATAAATAATCTGTTAGTTCACAATTTATTATACTAGATGCCTGTGATCCCCACGGACCCAACCCGATAGGTGTTAATTAAAATTTTGGAATAAACATGATTGCCGGACGGCGAAACTTTATAAAAAGCTTTTAAATTTAACAATTTCGCTTCATTAATATTACGTTTCCTACAATTCTACCTGTAACGCTTGTTGTTGAGGGAGGACCTATCTTCATGTTTACATCATGACTCGTTCTCTAAAATTTCTAATCTAAAGAGCGACAAAGGTACTTGTAAAATAAATAACTCATTCGCTGAGTTGGTGTGATTTGAAAGATTCCTCAATCATCTGGTCTTATCTTCTAATCGACAAAAACTGATACCGAAACTTTCATTTGGTTCGGAACAAATTTGTAAAACCAATAACTCATTCCCTGAGATTAAGGGTCTTGCGAAAGTTTCTTTGAAAATTCTCAAATATTTCTAAGTACCCCCTCCCCCCCCGCCCTTCCCCCTCCCCCATACGATTACCTGAAACACCAAATAAATCATAATTTTAGTGTGCCGCATTTTTATAAGTCGAGAATTCATTCCCCGGGACCGCGTAAAATTTGTGTTTTGCACCTAACAATGGTGTGTGCAGACTTTATGCAAATTTAATTTTAACCAATTCTGTGCGGGCGAAACTAGGTTATTTGTTACTAGATTTTGGTGAAGTTTTGCGTGTGCTTGTGACGCATTTTGTTTTGAAGTTGGTCGTTGGTTTTTTTTAATTCTAAATCGGATAAACGGTTCTCGAGATATATGAGTACAGACATTCAGACGTCCAGGACGGACATATTATTATTATTATTTTTTTTTTTTTTTTGCTTTTCGCCGGACTCAGGGATTTTCAAAACGTCGAAAAAAGTGGTTTTGTACCAACCAAATTTTTGGTCATTTTTCACAGTATTTCAATACTTTCGTATTTTTAAACCAAAGTAATTTTCACTTTAAAAGAAAAAATAGCGTACACAATCATTTTTATACATATAATTTAATATTTCATAATTAAGCTATATTCACAAAAATTTCACACTTTAAATTAAATATTGCATTATTTATTTTCCAATCATTACAATTTTAACAAATAAATTTAAAAGTTAGATAGGCAATATAGCTTTATATAACAAATTTTTGTTGTATGGAATCACATATTCACTTTTGTCCGCTATAGCCAATTGTCAATTGCGAAAAATCTGATACCCTTTACACGTATTCTTTAAAATTAGAAAGTGGGCATGCATTAAAAAAATATCCCAAGTTTTAGGGATAGGACATTCTAAATACAAAAATTTAAAATAAAATATCCTTTTGTTCTAGTTAGGCAAAATATTGAGATTTATGAACAATGAAACATCCTTATGAATACTGTTGTAAAATTTCCGATATTTTTAAATTTAGTAATGTTACCGGTAATATTACCGGTAACACGGGTAAAATAGGTAACACACTTTTTATTCAATATTTTAATTCTAATTTGTACTAAAGAACACTAGTAATATTTTAGCGTCTGGACAAAGGTAGTAAGATGTTTAAATAAAACATAAAGGGCTTATTATTCTTGCAAATATATTTCATCCTCTTCAAAGTAATCTCCTTCGGAGAGAATACACTTATGCCAACGTTTTTCCCAATCTTCGAAACAGTTGTTAACGTGTATTGAACGTTAAAGTGTCAAAACGATGTCCCCGGAACGATGTTTCAGGAATAGCCAGAAGTCAAGCAGCGGCTAAATCAGGCGAAGAGTAGTTGCGAAACAATATGGGTCGAATTTTGGCCAAATAGTCACGTACAACCAAAGCAGTGTGAGACGGCGCAATATCATGATGCAAAACCCAAGAGTTTCCTACCCAAAATTTCGTGATGTCAACAAGATCTCTAATTGTCGATCGACGAATTTTCAACACCAAATCCTTAACTTCCTTGACGTGGTGTTCATCGGTAGACGTTGAAGGACGGTAAGGTCGTCGCCTTCAACGCCTACAGTAAATAATAAATTTTACATAAATATGAGTTTATGATCAATTAAACTCTTTAATCAATGTATGCTTCATCCTCACTGACGCATTTATCATCCTCAGCCTCAACATCATCCATAATCCAATTATGTTTACTTTCCTCCAAGTCATCCCTTTCTTCAAGCGAATATGATTATGCAGCTTCATCCATTAATAATAATTTGTATTTGATTCAGCAGGAATACCTTTATCTTCGTTATCCACACTTCCTATCGTTCGATCTCGACAGGTTTAAGTACGACAGGATCAACAGTCAATGGATCACGTGTTGAGCTATGTGTATATAACCATAGGTACTGAATGTGCTTTCCATTGCAGCTCTCGATGCAGGTATGCTCGAAATATCAAGCGCCAAGCACTTAAAGATGAAATAGAACACACTCCCGCCGATCAAATTTCATCAGAGAGCTGCTCACTTGCAACCACAAACGGTCGTGAAAAAAGTTCACTTCGAATGCCCTTCTATTTTTGTCCTTATGTTTTGCGTGAAGTTTTGCGACATTAAAATTAAATTCAGTCGCTTCAAGTTTCTGTGATTCCGAAAGACTCTTTCCTCGAATAGCTGGTTCAAGCAAATTTGAGAATACTTATAAGTTCTTCATAATTGGCGCATTTATTTTGTTCAAAAGTTTGTTTTATATTAACAAAACTACAGCTTTTTAGACACCAAACTCTCAAAAAAAGATGACTATTTAGCAATCGGAGGTAGTACACAGTGAACACTTCGTCTTCGGTAGCCAGCGTCTTCAGGGCAAACCTGATTTAGCATGAATGTAGATCGAATGTAGTACTCAAGGCCCAACAATTGATTGGAAAGAGCACCAGAAACGAAAATTGCTCGAGTAATAGCTCATCGACCATCTGGTGCTACTTTGATATCATGTTCTCAACGAAATTCCAGCATACTAGAGGTTTTCATCGATTAAGACGTTGCAGCCACTCTTCTACTTAAAATGGTGATTGGTGTTTTTTCCAGACAGAGCGATGAATCATATTTAAAGTCAGATTCCAGCTCTATTATGTATTTGCCAAATGAATATGTCAATGAAACAGGAAAAAGGTGGTGTCACAACTATTTTTGCATCTAGACTAGTTGAGTTGTTTGGAAAAAACATTTTTAATTTATGTTACCGATATTACCACGGTAACACCACTTTGGGTAGTATTACCACCGAGAATATTACCGTTTACATCAGTACTTATGAATATAATTAAAACAAAAATCCAAATGATTTCATAACGAAATGCAATAGGAAACGAAAAACCGATTATGAAAATTTTAGTAACGTTCCGTTGCGAAAACTTTCGTAATCCGATTTCAAGAAAACCATTTTAGAGTTTTCGTAATACTTTAACACTAATTCGCAATACGAAAGTTTTCGTAATGGTTCAAGAATAGCACCCCAGCACTCGAATTCCCGTTCAATGGCAAATTAGAATGAGAAATGGCTTTATTTTCTATTTCGCCTACTCTAAATAAAAATGTAACCGACTAGTTGAAATAAAAAATCAAGTCATTTCCCATTATCATTTGTCATCGAACCGGAATTCGGGCACTGGTCTTTCTTTAAGATTGACTTGGATTAATTTTTTTTAATTTGCATTAAAATGGTCCTTAATAGGGACTGTAACCCATAATCATTATTATTCAGGTGTCCCGCGCCTGCCTGATTGGGTAAAAAAATTAGAGTACGTGGTATCTTACGCATTCATAAAATCGGCCATTAGGGTTTTTCTAAATGGCGTTCGTCAATATTTTAGAAGTATTAAATCATTTTAATAAATATTATAAAAAATTAATCTTTGGTTTTTGAATATATGTATAGATAAACATTTTGAAATTAATTTTTGTCATTGAATAACTTTTGGTTTGAAAATATTGAGTCGCTATCCGTCAACTAATATTCATCGGACGATTTTTGACGGAAACTTACCATGAAAGCGGTGTTCATGATAGGTTTTTTTGTAAACCCGGGCGATTTACTTTGGTATGCGCACTAACTCAGCCGAATTTGGAATGGAAGAAGAAAAACGTAATGAGAGAGAATGTGATTGACAAGACGATGGTTCTAGATTAGATTTTATTCGATAACCGGTTCCATTGATTACATGTTTAGTGAATTTACCGACTGTACAATGGAGATTGGAATACTAGCGATGGTCCACTACAACATCCACTACTAAAGTCCAAAAATCTTTCAAATATCGAAAAGCTGAATTTGTCCAGAACCCTAATGAATAACAACAAATCTTATCTGTGAAATATGTGGTCTAAACCAGGATAATGATGGCACATTTCGAGTTCTGCAAAATTGTGAGATCGTTAAATTTAAAGAAAGCAAATTTTGAACCACTCAGGAACCAATTTTCAAATGTGGGTTACTTTACTAGTATTAAGAGTATCTGTGTACTTAATAATAAACACATTATTAATTTATTATTCGTGCAAAGAATGCTTTTGATATAATAATGCTGATTTATAAATTAAATAAAAAAGTAAAAGTGACACCCAACATTTCCGTAGTTCCCGAGTTATTTATACGTATGTACATACAATTTTAATTTACATCATGCAATAAGAAATAATTTAACCCTGTAATATTTTTTATGTCTAAAATCTATTATTGAACTTTCCTATTCAAACAGTAAATATAATTACATAGTTTATGTATAAAAATAATGTTTTCCTGTTCAACCGCAACAAGAAGGCACCGCAGCAAGTTTGCATGTTTTCAATATAAATTTAATGAGATTTATAATACTTGAAGTTGTTAAAAAAATGTATTGTGCGTGTGTGTTAAATGATGCATTTGAATAAATACAAAAAAAAAAACTATCTAAACGGAATATCAAATTATTGGTTGATCAAATTATGTGGATGACGTAACCACAGTGATACTCAAACGACGCTTAAAATACTTAAAATAAATAAAACTTGAATTAATTTATTTACTGTTGTTTCGTGAAATTTATGACAATTATTAATTTTAAAATTGCCTCTAGGGAAATCATCAATGGTCATCAAGTTAATAACAACAACAGCAAAAATGTTTATAATTTTTATTTTTATTTTGTTTTACCTTTTTTTGCAGGGAGGGTGACATTTCATGTTTACAAGTTGACGCAATTACAAACACTACCGACGAAAGTTTAACGGAAAAAAATTCAATATCAAAACGTATATTTCATCGGGCTGGTCCAAAATTAAAAGTCGAAATATTTAATGACATTAAAGGTAGGTAGCGCGTGCGAAAAATATTTGATTGAGACATTTTAAGGTATCCAAGATAATTACTTATTATAATTTTCAGAATTTCACGTATTCTTTTGTTTCTTAAGACATTACTAGATCTCAATAAAGGCTAAGATATACTCGACGCGAACGACGTGACTATTTAAGTTAAACTATAAAAATTTATTTAAATCAATTATTCTCGACGTGACTCAAACGAGATAAATACAAAGTTGATTTAACTTTAACTTTTTTTTGTTGTTTAGTTACAAATTTTCATAGTTTAACTATTTTTGCAGCTATTCACGTCTATATCTCGGGGATAAGATCGTTTTAGTCTATGTAAAGCTTATTACAGGCAGTCGAAGTACAAGAGATAAACAAGGGTTTATCGAGTGTATGAATCAAAAATATTTTATATTTCACATCAACAGCACTTACTAAACTTTATATAGAATAAAACAATCCTATAGTTTATCGAGTTCTAGTACATTTATCATGGAAATAGCTGCTTTTTAAACCATTTAAAATGGCAAATCTCAAAATTGTATATTCCAAACAGGATGTTTTAAAACATTATTTTTCAACAAAACGATCCATTTTTCTTTACTTAATTTCTTCACTTTGATGTTGAAATTCAACATATACGAGTACAATGAAAATCGGAATCTAAATTGATTTTTACAGTTTTTTGAAAATGATGTATTTTTTCAAATATTCTGTTTTGTCACTTCCACTTGGAAATATGTCGTTTCGACAGCGATTGAATTCGAATCGTGTTGTATTTTAAAAAATCCGTCTTTTTCTCGAAATGTAATATAAATTGTTATTATATTACATACAAAAATGTTCTGAAAATCACGAAATTTTGTTGAACTCGTTTAATCCAGTCAAACTTCACTTTCGGAAACTAGTCTTATGGACAAAAGCGAATTTACATTTTACTCTTTAGATGAGCATTGCAGATGATTCATCCATGGTGAAACGTTTAAACATTGTTTTCATCAACATTTCGTCCAAAGTGAATTGTGAACAAAGTAGGCACGGTTTCAAGTTTAATGAAACTGTAGTATTAGTTGTTTTCCAATCGACCAACCGCAAGCACCCGCTAGCAAACCGCTAGTAGAAAGGTTTTAGTCCTTGCTATGGTCGATTGGAACGATTAAAATGGATGATGTGAGTAAAAATACCCTATAAATCGTTTATGTTTTGCAATTGCTGTCAAAACTTTGGTGCGGCGAACAATTAAAAATAAAAATGAAAGACAATGAGAAGACAAAAAAAAATTGGACATTCGCCGAAACTAAGCCTTTAATTCATATTTATGGAAACAGGCAGGAATATTACATACAATAGTTAACGTAAAACGTACAACAGAAACGGAAACAAGAGTTTAATTTCTCAAATATCCAGTAATATTAAATATTTAGTATCAATTAAATTTTTTTTAACAACGACGTTTTAACGTATTGAAAAATGCGATAGGAAATTTTTTAGTTTTGACACAACAAAAATAAATATTTTTGACATAAGAAATCTGTTCTATCAAGCGGTTCTACACTCCACCGTCTAGCGGCGAAATTATGCGTAACTGCTTCTAACTGCTCGTGAAAAATAACAAGAGCAGTTACGAGTAGTTCCTTGAGCGAAGACAAAAACCTTTCTACTAGCGGTTTGCTAGCGGGTGCTTGCGGTTGGTCGATTGGAAAACAACTAATCTATACGTTCATGTACGTACTGATGAGAAGTGTTTCTGTGTAGTTTGCCTTTTGTCCGATAGTTGGCACAACATTTTTTTTTTGCATATATAAAAAATAATTTTGGCTAGATTTTAATAAGTGTCATTGGATGTATGTATCTTTAAAAAAAACAAATCACGGTGTGTTGCGAAATAATAGTAATACAACAAATAAAACAATATTACAGTCATCACATGATCAACACCAGCAAATGAATTAAACGCGTGTTTGAAAGCATCCCATTTGTGGCGATTTATTTAAAAACTATCACTTACTATAAACATGCAGGTACAATTACAAAACGATACATCAGCCCATTTATTTGCAAAGCAATTATTGAACATTGCAAACGGAATAATTGCTATGGACAATACAGCAGGATTAATAACATTGCCTGTTAATTTAAGTGTTACCAATGAATTAAAATAGGATTTAATTTCAAGTGTATATTCCAATATTGTATGTAATCATACAAATCATCAATGGTTAAGTGATCAAGCTATATTGGCGGTCCCAAAGAAAGACGTCAGTGATATTAATATTGACATTCAAACAACATTCAAAAAACATAAAAATCAGATGAAGTTTTGAATTACCCAATTGAATTTTTAAATTCACTTGATTTGCTTAGAACTCCACCTTATATTCTATAATTAAAAATTGGTGTGCTAATAATTCTTTTACACAATTTAAATCAACCACGGTTTTGTAATGGAACAAGATTGGCTGTAAAAAAATTACTGAACAAATTCATTGAGAAAAAATTAAAGAAAAAACATCAAAACTCAAAAAAATCAAAATTCAAAATTATTGAATTATTGAACAAATTCATTGAAGCAACTACATTAACTGGCAAATACAAAGGTGAAAACGTATTAATTCCACGTATACCAATCATTCCATCAGAGATGCCATTTAAATGTAAACGCATCTAGATAATTATGTATACGTGGTTATCATTTTGAATATTCGCACGAGAAGGAAAAACAAAAAATATTTTTTCTAAAAGACCAAATTTTGGAAAATATGAAATAAAGAACGTTACCCATTAGAGAGTAATGTAGAATGTGCTTACTGTACAGATATGCGAAACATGAATTTTCGATAACTAATCGATAAACTAAAAGGCATACTTAAGGCCAGCAAGGCGTCCGGCTTCAGTTAGTATAATATAATATCAACTTGTGTTTCATTGTGAATTTGAAAAGGCAGAAATACTTTTAGAGCCCTTTGCACTTTCAGAAACCCAGTTTTAAACAAACATCCGCCCTATACTTATAAACAGACTTACATGGTTTTCTTCGTTTTTTTCATAAGGAAGAGAATGGTGCAAGAGAAATATGATTTTATTTACAGTTAGTTAATGAAAAACCCGTTCGAAGGCTGAAAATCGGAAAAAATCAGCAAAAAGCTCATTTTTTTTATAAATTTTTTTAACTTTTCAACCGTTCAACAGATCGTAAAATCTCAGCAATGTTTTGAAGGGGAGACATCATACTATTGAAAAAAAAATACTGTCACATTATTCAGTTAAAAAAGTATATTTATTTGGGCCATTGAAAATGATGAAAATCCGAAAACTGAGAGTGGGGAAAATCATTGAAAAAGTAACCAAAAATTGTGTTTTACAGGTTTCTTTTATTATGAATTCGTACAAAAAGTTAACTGACTTAACAGGATATAGTACCGTACAAAAATTTAATCAACTGCCGCACAATCGTTGCAAAATATAGGAGTTTGTGCTCCCCGCACATGCCTATAGCAAACTATTATGACGGTCCGTTGGTGGTTTGTTATACAGGGAGTTCACTGTATTTGACTATTATCCTCAGATTACGTAATAATATATATAAAATGTTGATTTCAACATAAAATATAAAATTAACTTACTGCCACAAAAGATATACGTCAACTCATGACCGGGGTTCGTTCACACCGCACACACGATTTCGTAGCACACTGCATGACAGCGAGCAATCAACTCAAGCTGCAACCGACCTGACACCACTCATAGGCCTTCGAATTGAATTATTGGACAGATCAGGAGTCGATAATGTTGCTCGCCAGCTCAGGGGCGTAGTTCAAAGTTCGCGTGGGGTACGTTTGGACCCCAGTCATGAGTTGTGGGGTTAAGTATATCGCACGTGCTAGTTGTGCGATTGAAGGTTAAATGGATAGATAACATGTATTTTAGGTTAGAGTTGACCATTACTTGTGATATTAGTGCCATAAATTCAGTTATTTTTTTATTTAGCCAAATACAACATTTGCTTGGAGGAAAGATCTTATCGGTCAGCTGCATCTCCATAGTAACAGTTTTCTAGAATTGAAACGATCTAGAACTTTGCTACCGACACTCAATAATTCAGTCGCTAAAATTATCCCTATTGATATGATAATCTTACAACTAAAATTTGCTTAATGTTTATTTGTTAAAATTATAATAATTTAAAAATCGAATTAATCCAATACGTAGTTTACATAAAGTGTTTTTTTAATATTCGATTGATTTTAAACAGTTTTGCCATTTAAATGGCAGAAATTATTGTTTAAAAATTGCAGAAATTTGATATTTATCTAGTGTTAATAAAAACGGTGGTAATTACGAGTTAAAAGATCTGAATATGGTCATAATGTTTAGTGACCCAAAGATGTATTTGTAATGAGTTTAACATCAAACTTCGGTAGTTTTTAACCACAGTTTTCTGACATTTAAATGATAAATGGTTCCAAATAAATCAAATATACAAAAATCACACATTAAGCTATCTATTGGTTTAATTACATTTTCCAAATAAAAATTAAAATTAAATACGACACTTTCCGTATAACTTCATATCCTCATATAGCAAAAATTTGTTATAGGATTATCCACAACTATGCACTGGAACACAACGTACATCATCCACGATGTTCATCCAAAGTGTAAAGTGTAAATTCGCCAAGAGACAAGCAAAATGTTTCACTAGGTAGCTACAGTCTTTCGTTTTCCATTTAATATTATTCTTATTTAAAATATGAACTGTCGGAGACAACTAATTCTTCATAAGTTATAAGTTCACACGAATTTAAGGGGCAATAACACCTTGTGGGAGCGAAATTAAGGGTCGATATTTCTAAATTCGGTTTTTAATAATAGATAAAATGGCGGCGCAGTTGCTGATTAAAGAAATCTCTTTATTTTTTTAATGACCTCCACGTGCGGAAATCTACAGGTCACAATTTTCAATCTAGCACAAAAAATCAATTTTCAATCTAGCACGAAATCTTTTTTGTTTCTGATTGAAAATTGTGACCTGTAGATTTCCGCCCGTGTAGATCATTAAAAAAGGCGTTTACTTTCATCAGCCACTGCGCCACCATTTTTGTTTAAGTATTAAAAACCAAATTTAAAAATATCGCTTCGTTTTTCTTAAATAAATTGGAGAAAATTACCCTTGATTTCGATCCCACAAGGAGTTATTACCCCTTAAATCTTACTTCTACAGTGCATTCAATTGTCTAATTACATAATTGTGTAAACTTAATTAGTTCAATTAAACATCCTAATTTTGATTTCATGCAAAATTACGAAATTATAATTTATATAAATTTTTCATTTTTGTAGAGTGCAAAACCGGTGAGGTACGAGTGACACAAGGATACTTACTACCAGCAAATTATATAATCCATACGGTTGGTCCAATTTACAGTGAAAAATACAAAACAGCATCAGCGACAACATTACACACGTGTTATCGGTTTGTAAAAAATCCGCCTATGTTGGAAATTTGAAAAAAAAAAAAAAATATTTTTTTCCCTCAGAAACGTCCTTTGCATGCTGAAAGAATTAAATTGTAAATCACTGGGTTTATGTGTGATTAGTTCGAATCAAAAAAATTTTCCACCTGATCTAGGTGCCCATATTGCCTTACGTAAGTATTTTAAAAAAATACATATTTTACTAATTTATTTATTCTAATTTAAGAATTGTTTCGTTTAGGTACAATAAGACGATTTTTAGAACATTACAAGCATGAAACGATAATTTTATGTTTGGACTCGAATGAACGTGGTATTTACGAAGTGCTTGCACCATTATATTTCCCGCGCGATCAATTGGAGGAAAGTAGTGCATTGTGGCAACTGCCCGAAGACATTGGTGGTATATACGGTGAACCACAAATTCCCGGGCGACAAATCCGAATAATACATAATCCACAACATTCCGTTATGATTGGTGGTGAGTACTGCGTAGGATTGGTGATGTTCATATTAATTTTAGAAATTTAATTTTGTTTCTAATTTCGATTCGTACTACCATCGGTCATTTTTAATGTCTTTTTGTTGTTTTAGTTAATAGTTTTTGTTTTTCATTTCAATGATAATCGCTATTTTTTGGTTGTATTTACGTATTTAAATAATATTTCTTATAGTTTGATGAAGTAAGCCTTGAAGTTTTTAGTACAATCCTAAACCTCTAAAATGGAATTTTGAATAGTATAGTGTTTGTACCAAAATGTTTATATTATTTTGAAGTTCATTGATAGTTTAAACTTGAAAGTTACATTTGGTAAACGTTACTAACAAAGTTTTATCAAAACCAAATGAAGAAATATTTTTTTAATGTGACGTATAAACATGTTTATTTTAAGTATATTTCTCAAACATTTTTAATCTTTCAATAATATATTATTTACAAGCCTAGTTGTAATGAAGAAACGATAAAATTGACAAATTTCTTGGTAATCCTAATTGTTACCTGTTTTTGAGGCCACAAATGGCCTATTGAGAAATCGTAACGTCTCTTCAGCACAAAGTAATAATTTATTAATCTATACATTAACTTATTGTTAACAAAATTAAATTAAGTTTCAAGAAAACAAAATTTTACATGACTAATTTTTTGCCATTTTTTTTTTTTTGTTTTGTTTAGTCAAAACGAGAATGAACAAAATACAAAGAGTTAAACAACACACTTCGAACCTCATATAGATATCGATTCAATATAAACAAACGACAAAATAAATTGTTTTTCCAACAACAATGAAATTTTTGTTATCACTACTTTTCGATAATAAAATAATTGCGATAACATTTTTAGTATATTCATATACAGTTTATGCAAGAGAGAAATGTTCAGTGAAACAACATAAAATCGGAACAAGTCAAATGAAAAATGCAAATCCACGAGATTTAAAAAAATCCGTTAATTTAATAAACGCAATATTTGGTCAACAATTTTTCCAATATTTTTCTGTTCCCATTTTTAGTCTATAATTGAATTATGTAGTCGTACATTTATGTATGTAAGAAATATCGCGATGCGCGCAATTTTCTCTTTAGTAAAATATTATTCTTTATTCATGAAAGTGTAATTGAGTTTTCATGAATTGGAAATGAGCAGTACATATGTGGGTGAAATAATTTTTTGGATATAATTTTTTCAATATTGTGAACCCTCTGAATTTTGGTTAGGAAACCACTACAATTATATTTATCGGTTGTGATAAGTGAATTTCAAAAATTACAAAGAAATCAAAACGTTCGAATATTCAACAAACTTTAGATTAGTCTTTTTATTGGTTGTGTGACGATCGAATGTGCAAACATTTTACTAAGCGAAGTTATTTTTTTTTTATTACAACAGTATTTTAAAGTGTGTTTTGAAGTTATATAGACAAAAATAGTTATGAGTGTTAAATATAAAACTGGTGGTAAGTTATGTTTAATACTGGTCAAAAATGATTAAAACAGTTTTACGTTGTTGACGTCATCAGATGACGAAGATTTTCCAATCACGGATTAATTAAATTTATTATCGCGAGTTGCTACAACGAGTGAGTAATTATCGTGTTTAACAGCACAAAAATCAGTGTATTTATTATCATAAACGGATAAAAATCAAAATTGCCATTTGTTAATTTGTAATTAATGCGCAAAAAAATTAGATTTTGTAAATCGTATTGGGTTTTTTTCCCCAAAATTACCTCATTGAATAACACACATACTGACATCATGAATACAAATCGCTTGTTAAGCCGCATCGCATCACGATTAGTTTGTTTATAAACACAACTGTTTTTTGGTTGTTTTTTAAATTTCGAAACCTGTCGGTTGCACAACAATAAAACTGTCTAAATTTCGGTTACGGATTACGAGTACGAGTCGCAATATTATCTAGATAGTTTTCTTTTAAATTAAATCTTTTAATAATTGAGTAGTAGTAGCAATTGCGATGTTATTTATTAGTTAATGGTTATGCATTTAAAATTAATAGTGTGGGCTCATTTAGAAAGTAATTGTCGGTCTGTTAAATCTTGACAGCCTGAAGAGAAATTTGCACTTTCCGACCGAAAATCGAGGAATTATCTTGCTTCACAATAATTTAGTAAGAGATGTACCATCAATCATCTTTTCTACGTATGGCGAATAAAAAATTAATTTATGAGAATCATCCTGTCTAATTAAATTATTTTCCTAAATCTATAAGAATAAATTTTTTCTAATATATTTCAATAAGATTTTTTAAGGTTAACATAAAACTAATTAAGTACAATAATACTTGAAATAATCCACAAATTAAACTAGGATTTAAACAACTCGCCTAAACAACCTAAAAAAACACTTTTATCATTCAATTAAAAAAACATCGAATCTTATCACCTACACAAAATCTAAACGGCTCATGTCGCGCACAATTTTTTGTTGTTGCTTTGTTTGGGATGTTGCATGTCTATTAACTGGTAATCATTTTTAAAGGAATTAATTAACGAATTCCGTGGGTAATTTTACTGTTAGTTATTTCATTTCCATTACGTATACTTACACGTTTTTTTCAGTATGGTAAAAATGGCTAGATATCATCTAACTAACTTGCAAAGGTGTGTCTACCCGGGGCATGTACTATAAATCGTTTTACTTATAATTACTGTTTGTAGTTTTGTTCTGTGATTTGAAAAGAACAATCAAAATACAGACAGCAATAATGTCACGATACTTATCTAATCGTAATGGAATTATCGATTTAGTATTTTTGTTAGTTTTTATTACAACTAGTTTTAATGACTTAGTATTTATAGTATTTAAGTTATAAGTTCCAAATGTTTGTTTGATATAAACTATGTAAAAGTGAATGCATTCGATTTGGTGTGCCCTCTTTAATTTGTGTTGGTAAAAAAAATCTTTGGTTTAGAAGTCGAGAATTGATCCTTAAATGCTTCTCTGTGGAGGCCCATTTATGCCATACTTTTAACAACTCAGTGAACGTTCTGGTCAGCGACTAGGGCCGAACCCGAGGCCGCGAGATGGTAAGAAACTCTTTACCACTGTTCTACATTCGATGGCTTTATGAATAACACCAAATAATGAATACTATGTGCTCAATATGGTGCAGTGGAAAATGGCCCGATGTGGTAATTCTCTAAAAAATGCCAGGCCTTAATTCACAATAAATGCATTTCCGGGCATTTTTTTTTCATTTTTATAAAGAGAACTAACGCCTCATCCAAATTATTAGAATCATTTTTTGCTTTTTTTCTATTTTATTACATTCATGTAACAAAAATATACACAAATTATTTATGCACAATCAGAACAAAATAAAACCCCGGCCCCCAGTTTTGTGTCCAGTTTGTAGGCAAATTATACAATCTACTAGTCAGCCAAACCTGCATGTGAAAGTTGATTAAATTGTAAAAAAAATCTGAATAAATCGTGAATTCTGGAAAAAGAAGATTTAATTTTTAAATTAAAATAAAAATTAGACAAAATTTAGAAGAAAAATAGCACAAATTAAAAAACTCTACTTTAAAAAAAATGGCGCTGCAGTTAAGAGCAAACAAGAATAATTTTGTGACGACAAACATTGGGCGCCTTCAGGGCCCGTATTCTTGAAATTCACCGAAAAAAGTCGCCGGTGACTTTGGTATGAAACAATTTAAATTTTCGACTGAAATGACGTATCTCACTAGAAAATTACGGGCGACTTTTTTGATCGAATTTCAAGAATAGCGGCCCAGGGCCCGTATTCTTGAAATTCACCGAAAAAAGTCGCCGGTGACTTTGATATGAAACAAATTAAATTTTCGACTGAAATGACGTATTTCACTAGTAAATTACGGGCGACTTTTTTTGATCGAATTTCAAGAATAGCGGCCCAGGTCCCGCAACATATTGGCTTTGAAAATTTACTGATGGAAAAAATGACATTCGATAAATCACATTGCCATGAAATTTTCGACAAATCTGGACTACGTTCATAAACTCTACATTGTTAAAATATTGTTAACAATGACAGTTCTAAAGCGTTCCTAAACCTCTTTTGTTACAACCGACACGTGCGATTTGTTGTTCACAAACACTTTCTACATTTAAGTTTAGGTTCGCGAACCTGAAAGCGCGCAGTAGCATCAAAAATAATACATTGGTAGTACAAATAATATTTTGGAAAAACTTATAAGAATACAAAATATATTTTTGAATAAATATAATTGTATTTCCTTCCAGTAAATAGTTCCAGCAAATTATAAAAGTTTTCAATTTGTTATATTTTGTTCCAAGAAATTTATGATGCCAAGAAATTTTGTTTGTTGTTCGTTAAATAGCGCTGTTTTATTAATTCTTTGTATCTCAAATATTAATTGTTTTGGTGCCGGTATATTGCCAGCCGATAAATTTTAGCCACAACAATAAGCGACATTAAAAACCTACTAAAATCGTGTATACAAGCAAAAACAAATATTTAATTTTGTACTTTTTTGTGTTTATTGTTTCAAAACAAGAACAAGTGGCGCATTTTTTTATGTACTCGTGTTATGTAGATGTACACGAATTAAAAGAGAGACGCTCATGGAGGTTTGCGGTTTGAAATGTCAAAATGTAAATATTACTTTGGCGAATCGGCTAAATTTGTAATTGGTTTCGATGAAAATATATATTTAAATAGTTTAAAAATAGAAAATCAGCGAAAAAGTGTTTAATTCAAATTAAGTAATTAGAAAGAAATTATTTCCTTTAAAATAATGTTAAATAAATACAATATAAAAAATTAAAAATTTATTAACAAAAATTCTAAACACACACTCGTGGATATCTCTTATTACAGATAGGTAGTTTATAACCAAGTTAGGGCAAAGGTACCAAATTAGTAGGGCAGAAATTATCAAACACAAAGTGTAACACGGTGTTCCGAAATGTGCTCGTAAACAGTACAAATTGTGAGTGCTTAGCACATGGAGAAATGGAGCAGAGCGCAAAGCATGTCAGCACTATAACGTTCGACTTACACTAAGAAAGTATCGATTCTAAAGAAATTGTTAGAAAGAATATCACCAACAAGGAGCTAACAAAAGTTGCATCAACTAAGTAGCCTTAAGAATGGACTATATACGAGCAGATCGCGCTATGTACTTGTTTTAACTTATTTTGCGGTGCAGAAACATTTATCATCATTTTTTCAAAATTATAACTGAAAAACAACCTTACGACTTCCATTTAAATATTTAATATTTTCACAAACTCAGTCATTGACTGCTGTTCTATATCGTTTTAAAGTACATTTTTTAAATTATTGTAGAAATTCTTTTAGAAATTTTAATTTAAAAATTAAACTTCATTTTTCCAGAATTTACTCAAGCAAAGCGCTAGAGCGAGAGAGATGCATTATATCGCCGCTGTTGATGTCTCGAAACAAAGACAGATTGATAGATTTTGACCAAATAAGAAAAACATGGTATGGCTAAGACCTCTAGGTGGTCGGATTCAAAAGTTATAGATGTGTAAAGATTTCTTTCACAATACATTCACGTGAAAAACTAAAACAATAAAAGTCATAGAATAGTAGTTTCAAAGTTTTATTTTGTTTATGAAATGAATGAATGAAAATGTTTTTTTTTGTAAAGGCATTGTCCCATGCACAAACGGCAAACCGACATTTCAAAATGTCAAATCCAATTTTTGGCAAAATTGTTTGATTTTCAATATTAAAATTATTAAGAAATAGTTCGAATCTATAAGTTCCGTTCTATTTGTAGACAATTTTATTAAAATTGATTTAATTTCTCTTCCAAAAAACCGCAATTTTATATTTTGACGGATGGATTTTTGCTTGACGGCCGGCAAAACATAAAATTGGGAGTTTTTGAATGAAATTATATCAATTGTAATAAAATTTTCCTAGAATAAGATGGAACTTACGAATTGAACAATTTGTTAATAATTTCCATATTGGAAAGTGAAGCAATTTAGCCAAGAATTGGGTTTGACCGTTTTAAATGCCAGTTTTCCGTTTTGCATGGAGCAATGCCTTAAGTATGAAAGATGGTATTGTTGAGATGCCGATACCATTAGTGAAAGTGAAATGAGGTTCTAGAATTTTATTTTGTTTAATTGCGAACTAAGCACCCTTTTTATGACTGACGAGTCGATCGACAATCGACACGACTCTGTGTTGCCTTTTCGTTTTTCATATTGTTAATATCAAATGAAAAAACGAAAAGCAATACAGAGTGAAGTCGATTGTCGATCGAATCTTCAATCTCAATAGGTTGAAGGTTCTTAATTTTTAAGGGGATTAAAGCGCCGAACTAAATTCTTTTGGAAATGAAACCGCCTAATTGGGCTAGTCTGTAAATAGTTTTAAGTTCACAAAAATGTTCATCTGGCCCATTGAATTTTGACCAAGTGATATTGTTTCATGTTGTTTTTAGTGTTTTCAAGAACTTCCTGTTTCTTGAGGTCAAAAATCGTGGCTTCCTTTTTTGTACAATGTTACACCCTTTTTAAGGGGTGGCAAACGGACTATTTTCACATATCTCTTCATAACTCCTTTATTTTCAATTTTTCGAAAAAATATTCAAATTTTTCACCGTAACATAACTTTGGCTTTCAATATATAAAATCTCTGTCGAAGCTCGTTTAGTACTAATTAACTTTCTAGGTGGTTATATTTTTCGTGTACAATTTTATTAATAGTTAAACACATATACTTCTGCCATCTAATATAATTTGATTTTTTAAATCAGTTTCATAGCTAATATTCTCCAATCTACCAATCAATTATATAATCGGCTTCCTTTTTTAATTACTTTGCTGTTCTTCAGATCATTAATTTTGCCGAAAAAATCTGCCATTTGGCACCGTTTAATTATTAATTTTTCGGCTACGAGTAATTATCGATCTTTAAATTCTAATCCTGTTTGCATTGCCTTCTACATCTTGAAATAAATCTGAGTACCCCATCCGTTGTTCGTAATAAAGCCATTTGGAAAACATTGATACATCGAGTAAATATTCCCTTAACATATTGTTTCAATCACATTAAATTATACTACCAGTAAATTCTAGATTCTCATTTTTATCAATTTCCTCATCGTTTATTCTAATAATTGGCATTATCCACTTACCTTTCGGTAATTTCAAAAACGGAGGTCGTTTGTTCGGTTTGTTCTGTCGGGTCTTTGTTTAGTTTACTTTCAATGGTGACCCTCGAGTTTTTGCCACTACAAAAGTAACGCTTACATCATTTTTTTTTTGTAAGTACAAAAATAAGCGATCGCTTTGAAAACCGCAAAACATGTGTAATTTTATTTTGTCAGTTGATGAAAAGTTTACATAATAACATGTCTAATTTTCCGGTCGACATTTTTGGCAAACAGATGGCGGCAAATACGGCTGTACGACTTGCAGCCGTCTCTCAGTGGAGGTGTCTTAGTATAGGACACTCTACTATCGTCAGATCGTTGAAGGATGAGCTGGCGAATCTTGAATACATTAAACCTACTCTACGCTTCGAGAAGCGATTTCGGACCTCCTTCCCTTCAAGGGAATCCTGGAGGGATAGACCGTCATCGGAAACTGAAGCGTTGCAATTCTTCACAGATGGCTCCAAGCTAGACGGCAAAGTAGGAGCTGGAGTATTCTGTGACAAATTAAATGTAAATATTTCTATTCGTCTCCCTGATTACTGCAGCGTGTACCAAGCTGAAGTCGTAGCGATTGAGGAGGTCATGACGTGGTTGAAGCATAATGTGTTATCCTCAGGCGATATCACAATCTATGTGGACAGTCAAGCGGCGATCCGGTCGTTAGAATCGGTTTCTTTGGCGTCACGGGTGGCGTTGAGTTGTCACTCATCTCTAAATGAGATGGGTGAGCATTTCAACATCCAGGTAGTCTGGGTCCCAGGTCACTCGGGCGTCATGGGGAACTGCAGGGCGGATGAACTTGCTAGGCATGGTACGACTCTCCAGCTACAACCGGAAAGGGCAAGTCTGGGGAGGCCTATCACAGCGCTGAGACAAGCACTTGGGAAGCAGGCGCTATCCTCAGCGGGGGAAAGGTGGTCTAACACCCTCACCTGTAGAGTTGCAAGACAAGTTTGGCCAAAGCTGGACTTGGGGCGCACTAGGGCATTAATATCCTTACGCAGACGTGAATTAAGAACGGTCGTAGGAATTCTCACGGGACACTGCCTTTTTGGAGAACATGCAAGAAGGCTGGGTCTGGAGGCTAATGACTTCTGCAGAAGCTGCTTGGACGAAGAGGAGGAAGAGACGTTGGTCCACTTCCTTTGCTCGTGTCCAGCATTGGCTCTCAGAAGGCACAAACACTTAGGTAAGTTCAGGATGGACTGCCTCTCGGATCTCGAAAACATTAAAGTGCGGGACGTCTTACGCTACATAAGTAGCTCGAAATGGTTCCAATAGGGGTAAAAGGGGATACATCCTGTGGTATCACAATGGACCGTCACCGGTCTAAGTGTGCGTAAGCAGCCACTCCAACCTAACCTAACCTAACATGTCTAATTTCACCGATGTTATTGTTTTTAGTTCACTGACCCAATTTGACCATATGTAACAGATTTCTTCGGGTAATTTTTGATCATAATCTAGACCACATTTCCAAATTTGTTGCCGTAATATTTTCCCTTTTACAATGAAATATGCAACCATAACTAACGGATCAAACACGGACATTACGGTAAAGAGATCTTCCCGATTCGTTTGTTTCTTTTCGCCGTTTAATAACATTTTGTCATTTTTTTAAAAATTGGTTTTGAAAGTAAAGACATCATCTGTTGGATATCACCAAATTCCGAGAACGTTACCTCACAAATAAACATCTTGTTCTGGACCAAAGTTTTTCGGAAAAATTAAAAGTGCATGAACTGCTTCTTTAGCTTCGCCTTTTAATGACGGTTGCAGCCCTGACATTGTTCGAAATAAGGAAGATCTTTCCCAACTGACTGTCTTTTCATAAACTCATTTAATTTATTTCCTCTATTTATTCCCCTCCGTAGCAAGCAGAATGTTCCTTTGTTTGTCGATGTTCACATAAACTTCGATTTTCTTCATTATTTTTATATTTCCAGTTCTAACTACAGTTATGACTCGTTCCCACAATTAAGAGAATTTTCTGCTAACCTCGATCGATGCCCATATTCATGAATAGACTGATGAATTGAGGTTTTTGTTCTATTTTCTTCCATTTTCAACAATTCTATTTCCTTTTGTAAACGACACATTTTCAAATATTCTAAACGATGATGTTCGTTTTTCGTAATTTTAAATATTAAATAGAAAGCGTTTTTTGTGTTCTTGCATCTTGAAACATTTTTTTGACTTGAATGAACTGATAAATTAGTTCTTGAATTCACGTTCACATTATACAATGAATTCCTAATTGTCTATTGAGTTCTTTTACGTGTACCTCGCCATACTACATTCTGGTTTGTTGAACTTGATGTTCGTGGATTTATAATGCTTCTTATATTAAGATGGTATACAGAATGCACAGATGTCTTTTATATTTGGATCAATGAACTTTTGTCGAAAAACTATATTTTTTATTATATAGATTAGCCACTTGATCCGGCTCGAAGGACCATATGTTTTTCCAACTCGCAGAAAGTTTTTATTCGCCTTAGGAGAAACTTATAGCCGGCAAATTGTATTAATTCAGCTAGTGGAAATTCAAAGTAGATATATGATTTTAACAGGGGTAGTCGACATTTTTAAGATTCGCTTATATTTAATATTTCAAAGAAATGTAAAGAATTAAAAGTTGCTCATAATTTAAATTTTAATAAAAATACATATGTATTTTAAATCAAACTAATGTCATTGATTCTAATTCCTAACATTTCAACCCCTTGCACCCATGTATTGACCAATTCTTGTATCTACCAAACCTACCTACTTGAAAGTTGAAATGGATGATATTAGTTTTCGAAAATATACATTTTTATGGTAAATTTAGTTCTGACCAACTTTTTATTCCTTACATTCCTTCCGCTTGGCAAAATTAAAAATAAACGAATCGAAAAAATGCCGTTTTACCCAAACAGGTGTGACCATTTTACAAAATCCACAATGAAAGGGAAATTTTATTCCAAACAATTTCACGAAAGCCACGATACTATGTTTGACCATGTGAATATCTTCAAAATACTAAAAACAACATAAAAAAATTTACTTCATTAAAATTCATTGGGTGGGGCATTTTTACTGGAACACAGCTGATTTTTGAATTTGTAGACTACCTAGTCTGTAAGAATGTAAGAAATTTTTCTTTTGCTATTACCACAGAGTATAATTCTCTGTGATATTACCATAAAATAAGGAACTAGAAAAAGGCTCAAACAATAATGAGTTAAAATAAACTCTAGCGCTATTCAGATTCCTGGGCGGTTCTGAAAATCATAATCGTAATTAATTTAAAATTGACTTAAAGCTAATAAATATAATCGGTATCAGCTGCTTATTCATATGGTTTCCGCCATTCTGGTCCCTGTCGCAGCTTAGAATTATAATTTAGTTTATACTGCTAAAGGGTGGGCCATTTAAAAATTTGTTTTTAATAATGCTATAAAATGAGTATACATCTATATTTTGTGGAAATTTTTTCATCCGTGTCAAGTATAGGTCGATGGATTCTGTCCTACACTATGGACCACAGCCGCAATATTCTCGGGCATTCGCTCTGTCCGAGTTCGGGGACCACTTCTGTTATCCAGTAGCAAGCCTTTCCCACGAACTGAGCGGTTCCGCTTGGCGCTCTTTCACGACCCATATTTATTTTCAAAATTCTCACGGTTTCGGCTACACAACACTGACTTTGAAAATAAGTTTTCAATATTTCGGAACGCTCCTCAAGCGAAATCATGATTGTTTCATGACGCAGAATATCAGACTGACGAGCTGTCAAAATGTCAAGCAAATCGTTCAAAAAAAGTGTTGTCAAAGCCTATGATTTAAAAACAAACCAATAGATGGCCCACCCTTTATATATAATAGATGTAGAGTTTCAACAAAACCTGCCACTAAGATTATAGAAGTTTGATCTGTAATGGACGCTGTCCTGTAATGAATTATAATTAATTTTACCAGTAACCGAAATTAAAATTATAAGACGCTAATTAGTTT
Organism: Tipula vernalis; assembly: GCA_958295665.1. Lineage (NCBI taxonomy): Eukaryota > Metazoa > Arthropoda > Insecta > Diptera > Tipulidae > Tipula > Tipula vernalis. The sequence goes on along the minus strand of OY282560.1, from coordinate 177,986,047 downwards.
CTAAGGTATGAAGTCCGCGTTGAAGTACTTGTAAATTAAAAAGACAAAATCAAAATAACACAATTTCAAACTACATATTCGTTGGATACTTGAGATTTCTGGAAGTTGAATCAACTTCCTCGGGAATCTCTGAAACAAATCAAAATTAAGGCATTATCACTAAATATTTGCTACTTCATTAATATGATTTAACTTAAATTATTTAGTGTGTACGACGAAGTCCAAGGCAAGTTTCCCGGATACGCTGGCTCCATCGTACACCCTTTTACGAATAAAAAGATCAAAGGAAAGGAAAGGTATATTAGTAACAAAGAATCAACCCGGTTCCAGACCTAAGTAGTTAATAGTAATAAATATAGTTGCCCAAGTACAAGACCCCTTGTTAATAAAAAACTTTTTTACTACCCCCCGTTAATAAAGAGCTGTTTTTATCACCACCAAGTACAAGACCCCCCCTCACCGAAAAACTTTTTTTGGACTGAAGTTTCTTTTTTGAAATAGTTTGTCTTACCAATGAGACATTTTATCATTGAAATTCCTTTCGTTTTTAACTGAAATATTTTTGACTTTATTTCCGGAGAATTTTGCCTGGACTTTCTTTTAGTTGTTTAACTGAATCTCGTTTTTAAAAGTATTTCACACAAAATTTCAAAAAGAATCGCAGTCAAAAAAAGTTTTAATGCCTTTTTAGTTTTTTGATTAAACCTATGGTACGAGTACAATATTTTCTGAAAAGGCAGAAAATCTGGCTTTTCGACTATTTTGTCAAAAATAGGTTAAAAACTTTAAATTATGGTCAAAAACTGTTCGAGTGGTATTGTAAAAAGGAACAAAGAAAATATTTATTGTTTTACGACAAGTTTTTGAAATATACCGTTAAATTTTAAATTATTTCCAACTGTTGAAACTGTTCTGAATGTAAACTTTTCAATTTTTCCACCGTCAAAAGGTCCGCCCAAAACTGCTTTCGACACTATCCATCTCTGGTTTATACCACCGCTAAACTAGCAGTGCTACAAATGTCAGTTTCATAGCAATAAAATTTAGCTACGCTAGCTTAGCTGGATGAACTATGTATGTTTATGTCGCGTGTAATGCCTCAATTCCACTGTGAATCAAAGTTTGTCAGTAAAAATAACTTGAGATAAAAATATAAAATCGGTGGTTGTGTGAACGAGACACACAACGGAGTCAGTCAAGTTTTTACTTACAAAAAATGTGTATCTGTGTGTTAGTGCACTGAGGTCGAAATTAAAAAAATTATCAAATCGAGAACATTTTATGGCAGTCCAACTAATACATGTAGATAAATATTGTGTACCGATGAAAAATATTTCTCGCACACGCTGATAATATTAATTGTATGGCATTTTTATGGGAGAGAATTTTTTTAATTTTGTATTTTATGACAGAAATAATTTGAATAAAATAATTCTGATGTGAGTATTAATAATAATAAAATTTTTAGATTATTTTGAAACGTGAAAATAATCGAATTAACACTAATACTTCATTTTTCTAATAATTCTTGGTTATTCTAGGTTATGTTTTTGTTTGCTGTCAAAACAGTAAGGCAATTTTAAAGTTTGCAATTTTTATGGTAAAGTCTAATGTGTGATCGAAAATATTCGAAAAAATAATTCTGATATGAGTATTAATTATAATTAATTTTTAAGATTATTTTGAACACTAATTCATAATTTTTTTTAATAATTCTTGGTTATGTTTTTGTTTGCTGTCAAGATGTATCCATAAAATTTGCTATAAAAAAAACAATAACAAAATACTTTATCTTTGTCTCTCTGATGGATTATTTTTTTTTGTCTTCTTCCAACTTCAAGTCAGCTCAGTCAATTTTTCACAGTGGAATTGGGGCTTAAACCGTTGCTACTGTTGTCATTGCGGTTAATGCCTCAATTCCACTGTGAATCAAAGTTTGTCAGTAAAAATAACTTGAGATAAAAATATAAAATCGGTGGTTGTGTGAACGAGACACACAACGGAGTCAGTCAAGTTTTTACTTACAAAAAATGTGTATCTGTGTTAGTGCACTGAGGTCGAAATTAAAAAAAAGTATCAAATCGAGAACATTTTATGGCAGTCCAACTAATACATGTATACATAAATATTGTGTACCGATGAAAAATATTTCTCGCACCCGCTGATAATTTTAATTGTTTGGTATTTTTATGGGAAAGATTTTTTTTAATTTTGTATTTTATGACGGAAATAATTTGAATAAAATAATTCTGATATGAGTATTAATAATAAATAAATTTTTAAATTATTTTGAAACGCGAAAATAATCGAATTAACACTAATACTTCATTTTTCTAATAATTTTTGGTTATTCTAGGTTATGTTTTTGTTTGCTGTCAAAACACTAAGGAAATTTTAAAGTTTGCAATTTTTATGGTAAAGTCTAATGTGTGATCGAAAATATTCGAAAAAATAATTCTGATGTGAGCATTAATAATAATTATTTTTTTAGATTATTTTGAATCGTAAAAATACTCGAATTAACACAAATTCATAATTCTTGTTAATAATTCTTGGTTATGTTTTTGTTTGCTGTCAAGATGTATCCATAAAATTTGCTATAAAAAAAAACAATAACAAAATACTTTGTCTTTGTCTCTCTGATGGATTATTTTTTTTTTGTCTTCTTCCAACTTCAAGTCAGCTCAGTCAATTTTTCACAGTGGAATTGGGGCTTTAGCATTTCTAATTTAGCTGTAGTATCTACGCAGCATGAGATTTTTTCGGTTGTTTGTTTGTAACCGTATTTCTATTTTTTATGCTTTAAAGTTTTTCTTTTAATGTAACATTTACATTTGTAATATATGTATGTTTAATAATATTACTACTACCTTAAGGGAATTCGCACCAACCAAGAAATACATTTTTATTATAATAAAATTTTTGCGTTAATAATTAAACCTTGGCTGTACAAATAAGTTTTGAGGGATTTACAAAAGATGGCGTAACTAGTATTAAATCGCATCGGACCATCTTGTAACTATATTCATGTTAAAGTGTCATAATTTCCCTCTAAAAATTAGTATGTGTCATTTCAGTATGTGGCGATTTTGACACCAGTGACAAAGAACGCGAAGGGAGGCCAGTAAAGTTTGAAGACGCTGATTTGGAAGCGTTATTGGATCAAGATTAATGTCAAACTCAAGAGGAGCTCGCTGAAACTTTGGGAATGACTCAACACGCGATTTAAAACCGTCTCAAGGCAATGGGTACTGTGCAAAAACAAGGGAATTGGGTTCCGTATGAATTCAAGCCCAGAGACGTCGAACGGCGATTTTTAACGTGCGAACAATTGCTCCAAAATAAAATCGGAGGGGTTTTTGCATCGAATCTTAAGAGGGGAAAAAGTGGATCCACTACGACAACCCAAAGCGCAGAAAATCGTGGGGTAAACCCGGTCATGCATCACCTTCAACGGCCAAACCGAATACCCATGGCAAGAAGCTAATGCTATGCATCTGGTGGGATCAGTTCGGAGTGACCTACTATGAGCTACTCCACCCTAAAGAAACCATCAACAACAATTGATGCAATTAAGCCGCGCGTTGAAGCTCAAACGCCCACTATATGCCACAAGACATGACAAAGTGATCTTTCAGCACGACAACGCTCGGCCACATGCTACAAAAGTTGTCAAGGAAACTTTGGAGGCGCTTCAATGGGATGTCCTACCCCACTCGCCGTATTCACCAGACATTGCTCCTTCTGACTACCACTTGTTCCGGTCGATGAATCATGGCCTGGCCGAGCAGCACTTAACTGCCTACGAAGAAACCAAAAGTTGGGTCGATTCTTAGATCGCCTCAAAAGACAAAGAATTGTTTCGACTTTTTTTTGCTTTGAATAAAATACTTTGTACCAATTTCTCTGAATAAAGCTTCGAAGTTATAAAAAAAACTTCAAAACTTATTTGTACCCATAGTTCAAAAATGGACGATAATTCGATTTTAATTTAAAGTTTTTGTTCATTTTGACTGTTCATTCGGGTTTGACGTTCTGTATTTTAGAAAGAATTAGGGTGGGATATAGTATCGTAATATTTTTATCATTTTTGCCCGATTGAACACGTCCAGAATTCGTACGTCCAGTGCCTGAATTCCTGTGAATGGGAAGTGCTTTGATTTTTTATTTCGACTTGTCGATTGTGTTTTTATTTAAAGTATGGTAGGCAACACAAAGCGCACGAAACAAAGTGCATGCCTCTTGTTGCTCAAATCGCTTGTCTTTTACTATAGTATAATGCTTTTGTTCCATTGATTTCTAACAGAATTTGATGAAACTTCTTACTGCTTTTCTTATATTTTGTAATTGTCATATCTAAAATAATGAGCACAATACAGTAAATTGAGCAGGCCCACTATTAATTAGGTCACACAAAATAGGTAATCATTAAAGTACTTTTCATATCAGACGCCTCGCCTCAAAATTTTTATTTATCATAAATGTGTGCGTCCTTTCATATCGGTGGCATTGACTTTGAATATTCGGTTGGTCTCAAATATTTTATTTTGGTCCATTTCACACGTGAATTATAGCAAGAACTAAGATATTTTGAATTTGTAGCATGCTTATGAGCGAGATTTTTTGGTGAATATAAAACAGTTGTACCAAAAATGAGATTTGAGGGCTATGTTCATAAAACACTTTATATGTACTACTTTAAAATGAGTGTGGAACACATTGCCTTGGCTTTATAGATAACCTCATTGCAATATATTTTGATTTTTTTAAAATTATCACTTTAAAATAAATATTTCTCAACAAATTGAATTTATTTCTAAAAAATTTAACGTTATAAATCAAATAAAACTAATTTGCATAATTCAAAAATGAAATAAAGAAGTTTTATTTTTGAAGCTCAAAGCCGAGACGCCGGGTGTTAAAAAGTCTCTTTAGCTAAAATACATTTTTTGTATCAATTGTTATTCAAATTGTATATAATTATAACAACCGTTATTTTAGTCACTGTGATGTTCATTTTTACTTAAAGCACGCTATTGTTAATAGAACATAGTTTAAATTTGTACGCGACTTGATTATAATTTCTATGTTCTTCTTAAAGTAATAAAAGTATTACTTATTTCGTACGATGTATTTACAAAAACATACATTTAGGCGATTTATTTGTCATCTTTGCACAAATGGTTTAGTTGTGTTTTGTGAATTCTACGAGTATATTTATTTTTTTTTTTATATACATAGTATATTTACTTTACTGCACACGAAACATTAAACACGTCTTATAAAACGGTTATAAAAATCTTAATGGTGTTATTTATTATGTACACATATAAAACAATTTAAAAAAGAAACAACTACAAATTTTTTTGTGATAAGCGATAAACATCGCCAAGACTTATTACCTTGAGTTAGTCAGACAATAAGCAATGGAGGCGGGCATCGGTTTTGTTTAGATGATTTTTGTTCTCAACCACAAACTTTTTCTACTTGTCATAAAAAATTTTCACAACATTTGAATCGTACTCTTCCATGAAACTGATAACACTACATCAATCGATATTTTTATTTGTTTTTTTATTTCTATAGTTTTCTCATAGTTTTCCTTTAAAAATAAACGAATCTTATTTTATTGAGTGCCAGAATGTCTCGAATGAAAATGATCGCCTTTAGGTCGTGAAATTTTTTTTTTTGTTTTTAATTTATTTAACCGTAAATAATAATAAAAATGAATTCATACCAAATAAATATTTCGCATCAATTTGTTATTTGATTTTTTGTTGTTGTTCGTCTTTTACTTTTCTTAACTCTCTCAAAATATAATGACGCCTATTGTAATTTACATTAGCTCAGTCAGTTATCTTTCTTTTGTTTTGATAAGATGATGATTTTTTAATTTTTTTGCCTTTTGCAATTTTATATTTATTTTTGAACGTTATGTTAAACGATTCGTTTGAATTTTCATGTGAGATGGCGGCACAATACAACTTTGTAATTTGGGGTATTTACTAAAATCCTTCTTTTTGTTTTTTTTTTTAAATATTTTCAGCTGATGATGATTCGGATTCAAGTCCACATGATTTCGATGGTGGCAGCATAGATTTAGAATATGGAAATAGCCATGTAAGCGGTTCAAGTGGTTTTAGTTCTCATTTGGGTATTGGACAACATTCATTTTCACAAATGCAGGTATTTATTTATATTCCACTGCAATGAAAATTAATATAAATTACTAAATTTTTAATGTTTTTAGGGTGATTTAGATCGACAACGTTTACTTGGCGATCGACCACGTGCTAAAATATATGAAAGTGTAATTGAAGATGGATTAGAGGGACTTGAACATCAACAAAGGTAAGAAAAACGTATAAATAATGTACATATATATAAACGATATTACCTTGAAAGTATTGGCTTACTTACGTCTTAAACAAAATACACACAACTTTGTTGAACCATTTTATATGAAACTAAAATGCACAAAAGATATTTTATTTTATATTGTACAAGAGAAATGATCTCGATTTTACTTCTTTTGTTGTTTCGGGTGTTGACAAAATAATGTAAATATTTTGTTGTGACTGTGTTTTCGTATTTTATTTCATTTTTTGACAAACAAAATATCTATCGTATCGTATATCATTTTTGGAGTCTTAAGATAAGAAGATGGTTGTCCAAACAATCAGAAATTGTTTCACCTTAAAGATTATATTTGAATAAGGTGTCGGTAATCCTTCATTCATTCGTTAATAGGCTTATTTGAACTAAGTAGGCAAGGTCGCAGCAGAACCCCCAGATGTAAAATATTCATACTTCTAGGTACCTAGTTTCATTTTTAAAGTAAAATAATTAATTAATAATTAATTAAATCAATGCACGTGTTTGTGATTGGAAAAGAATGTCAATTCTGAAATTGATCTTTGATCACACACGAATAGTATTGATCGATCAATTATGATTTCAATTGACGATTTTCCAAAAGCAAATTCTCGCATTTTCAACGAGGTGTCACAAATGATAAGTCAAATAATACGACAAACAGTTTTGAAATTTTACGCGTTTGTTTAATGAACACTTCGTGTAGAAAAGTGTCAGTTAAATTATTAAATTTATAAACCAAAAAATGATTTGTTTGTCCACGTGAGCTAAACTAATGCTAATTAGGTAAAGCTGAATAATGCAAAACAAAACGACTAAACTATTTCCCAACGTCGTAAATAAGTCCACGCTCCTTTGTGACTTGTAGCAATTAAAATCAAATTGTTTTTCAATTCAAATTGATCGATTTCAAATATTAATTCCGATATAAGTTTACAAAAATTATTAAATCGACAAAAATAAATGGGTTGGTGATTCTGGAAGAAGATACTTACATACATATGTAAATATAAAAATATTCTATTTCTTACATATAATTTGAAATGGATGAATCGGCCATCAAATTAAAATTGCATTCATTTCTTTAAACATATTAAGCGGTAGCATAGACATGCAATCCAACAAAAAAAAGTCGAAGGTTGTTTTTATATACATAATTGGGTCAGTAGAAATAAATATGAGTTCGGCCGTCATATACCACCTTTATTGATTTTATTTCCGCTATTTTTATTTCATCAATGACGTCATTAAAATGTTTATTAGTTTTCTTGTATAAAAATTGGAAACATGTTCGTACATTAGGTTTTATATAAAAGGATCAGCTGTAACCTTTTATATTCTTCTACCACTCTCCCTTCCGTGAATTATCGTCGTAATCAAAACTGACGACAATGAACCTAAGAAGAAATTGTAATCGATTTTTCCGCTTTATTTTCTGCCACACCACCAAACATTATCTAAAATGTTAATATGAGTCATGATAATACGTATTTACATTATATTTGGATGAAGGTGTTACCAAAGTATCTAATGAATATGATAAATATCAATTTTACGCAAGAGTAAATAACAGTTATGGTTTATTGCGGCAAGTAAAGTTTGGCTCTGATTGTACGGTTTATTTAATTATTTGTTTTTCAACTAAAATGAAATCGTGCTTATATTCAAGAGTGCCGTCTTGTTTGTTCCAATTATATATTGTTTCTTGGCAAAACTGTTTACCATAAAAAGATTGTAACAAATGTAAGTTTGATAAGAACAGAGTTACGATCATTTAAATCTGCTTACAATACCCATTTATGACGATGGAGCATTTACCCTAAAATGTACTAATTATGTAGTAAATAATAATCAAAATTTCCCCAAAAACAAAAATGATTTCCCCTCCGTATCAAATCATTTAAATTTCAATGAAAAAATACGAGTGAGCAATCTCTGCTTACGTTGTAGTATATGTGTGTGTATCCCCGCTATAAAAAGCGCTCTCATCTCACTTGTGTTGTTTTGTTAGTTGTTTTTTTTTTTTGTGTGCAAAACTCATAATAATTCTTATAGACGATTGAAAATTTTCATTGAAGACAGTTGAATTTTCACGATATAGCCGAAAAGTGTGTAGTAGTGTATAGTGAAAAATTAAAAAAATAAAAACTTTGAGAAAAAATTTAAAATTTATCGATTTTCTGAATATACCAGAATCGCAGACGAACACGGGGTGTATCAAGTTTTTTTCTGTGTGCGTGTGTGTATTCTTATTGTTTTAGTTTTAAATAATTAAAATATGATGAAAATGATGGAAGCTACGTCTATCGATTTAGGTGATCCATTGCCACAAAGCCCCACTGGGAGTGTTTCGAGTGAAGAGGGCCACTTAGAAACACCTGAAGAAAGGTTAGTGTATGTATGTACGCAATTGGGGTTATTATTTTGAGATTCCAATAGCAACAGAAAGATATTCTTAAAAAGGATAATCGAATTTCGATTAGGAATTTTTGTTAATGGCGTCTCTATGTTTTGCATTGCCTCCATGTTGGAAAAGTTAATTGTGTTTTTCAATTTTCTGTACTCTAATAGTTAAATATTTTCTATTTTGAAAACAGGGTGTTGTTAATACTGTGCATTCAATGTGAACTGATTATTTACATAATAAAAGTAAACATTATAATTACAGTAAAATTATGAATCTTGCCGATTTTGGTGTTATTGTGCAAATCGTTAAATCGATTTTAATTGTTTTGTGTGCTTACTTTAGTTTTATGCTCTATATACGACTATTCCTGTTGGTATAACGTACTATAAAAATTATGTATAACTGAGATTTCAAAATGGCCTGTTGATTGGACGGCAAATAAAATATATACGTATATTGTCGCCACTTCTATATAGATTTTATCCAGATTGATATAAGGAAATTAACCGTTGTCTAAAGTTTATTTTTAAAGTGCTAAACGTCATTACTTAGGTAGCTCGCTGTGACTTTGTGTATAGCATGTCAAAATGTAATAAGTAATAACCTACTCAAAGCTTAAAATAGATTTTCGTTTTTTAAAATAATTTGAAAATATTTATTTTTATTATTTGAGCATTCCATATGTTGTTATTATAAATGTATTATGTATTTACATTATGGTGTATTTACTGCTCCCGTAAATATATTGTGCGGTTCCCCTCTCTAACATCGCATACATTATAAATGAAACATTAAAAACAAAAAACATATATAGAACCGCTTTATCATATATTGACGTCATTTCTATTTACAACTCTAAATTGTGATTATATTTTGATATCGGAATTCATTCAATTGGATCTAGGAAATGTTACTAGATTCCCCGAAGGCATGACACTAATGCAAACTTCAATCAAAATAGTGATAAAAATTAACGATTGAATTTAATTCTATTCATTTAAGATAATTAACCTCAACGGAATTTTTTTCGGTAATTATAAATTACCTTGGATCAATTTAAAAAATGTAATTTTTAGTGAAGCTTCAAACAGCCTGTTTGTTGTTGTGGCATTTGATGTTAATTTTCAAGCGAAAATATTTTGCTAGTTTCTTATGAAAGTTAAAACTAATTTTGCGCTAAATGTGTAATTATATTTGAACAGTTTGTTTAAAACTCAATATTTACATTTTACTAATTCTGAAAGCTACCTTAGAACAATCGAAAAGTTGTTTTTAAATAAAGGATTGTAAATACTACTGCGATCAAAAAGTATTTAAACTTTTCGAATTAATTCACGCGGGTTTATCGAAATCAGGTGGAAATTCTTCTAAATGTCTAACTCAGAGTTTTAAGCTTTTATTTTAACTAAAACTTCATCAAAGACCGATATGGAAATGTTAAATGTTAAATTTGGAAAATAGTTGAACAATTTTCTAACGGGAATTTTCCGCAAAAATGAATTGAATTTCTTTAAATTCCGAATGAATAAAAGGTTTCACAAAACCTTCATTTAATCTGATTTAAAATCACCCAGCGCAATGATCCGGAGCAAATCAAAGTTTACATTAATGGTGCCTACTTCAAAACTGTCGACAGTAATTTTTTGGTAATTTTGCTATGGAAGAACTTGACGGAATTAATGTTTGCTCATCTTTTTTCAAAAATTACTTTAAAATTTTTCGTCGTCAATTTCTTCTATTGCAAAATTACTGTCGACAGGCGCCATAAGACAGTATTTCCTTTAGAAGTTTCCAAGGAAACGGCCAAGTTAGATTTAATTGAGACTTGGTAACCCTTCGATATAAATTTCATATGAAAAATATGTTTTCACGTATAGTGTCAGATATTATAATAAATAAATCAATTAAGATTTAAATGAATCAAATATTTTGTTTGATTTATTTAATTCCTATGCGAATTTAATCAATGCAATTGGTATCGTAAATGTGTCAAGGAAATACGCTTATTGTAAATAGCAACAAAATTTAAACTAACTTTTGTTTTTGGATTAAAATTTTGATTTACCGACCAAACGGCGCAGTGGTTAAAGCTGTGGCGGTTGGATCGGGAGGTACTGGGTTCGAATCCCTACAGAAGACGGGGGATGCAAAAGGGATTTTCATCATCTGATTAAGATCGGTGATGAAGATAAACACATCTATGACCCCCCGTTGAGAGTGTGGAATCCATGGGCCCGGACCTTTCATGTCAGCACTATAGGTTGGCATGAACCAATGCAATATGCAGGTGGTTTAAACGAAAACGGATCTATAGCCGTACGTCCTCGATTTGGCTACTGAGTAAGGTAGGACGTAAAAAGCGAACTGTGAAAGAGTTGGGAGTGCCTTGAGCCCCCAGAAAAGATTGCAGAGATAGAAATAAACAAACAAAAATTTTGATTCTAGTATATGTTTGTATTTTTTGTCGCTTCACAAAATTTGTTTGGATCCGGACCGGATCATATCAAACGCCTCTCTATTTTCGTGACCTACCTTATAAAATATCTGACGACTCAATTTTAGCCGGAGAGCTATAAGTTAAGGATAACTAGTTTATATTTATTTAGCATTTAGATGATGATTTGACAAACATGATTACGTTCTGCTTTTATAAAAATGTTGCTCTTTGGATTGTAATTTTTTAGCAATATTAAATTAGTAGAGTAAATTAAGTTTTTAAAACACTTTCGGTTGACACTTGGTAGTGACACATAAGTATATTCTATCGTCATAGAAAGTGTGACAAATTTCGCCCATAAACTAATATGATGGGAATACAGTGATATATTTCTGGTTATTTGTCTACGTTCCTTGTTCTTTATTACATTGACTGCCAAGCATATTTTGCTAATGTTTCCCAGCATAGCCGACTTATTTATTACCTTTTCATGTAATTCAGCTGGCTATCGTATTTGATAGCCATGGACCCCCATGAAATTTACAGCAAATTTTTTCATGATGGACTGTGGCTATCAAATATGACAGCCCGCTGAATTTATTATTTATCACTAAACAAACTGAATTATTTACGATGATATTAGAACGTATCTCGAAAAATGCCGAAAATGAGATAAAGATGGCATTTTATGCGGAGTCAACAGTTCAATTTGTCAACAATTCAGTCAACAATTTGCGTAAACCACGTACACGTAACACATTACAGAGGACCGAACATGCAAACTCCTATAGGATTTTTACGTAAGTGATTTCATTTAGAAAAGCCAGAGCCTACATGTTCACATGACGTAATATTTGATAGCCACGAGCCCTATGGAAACATCACTACCTACCAAAAATGATAGCCATAGCAGTCAATGTTTTGGAGGAAAAGGGTTTATCGACCGTTTAACCGAGTCATACACTGTCTCAAAAAATTGCCCAGTATAATGTCCAGTTAAGAGAAGAATGTCTGTTTTAAATATCAAATGATTTTTTCGGCTTGATATCAATCTAAAATCGTGTGAATGCCATTTATTACTAATATATTTGTGTCTATAACAGACATCCTTCTCTCAACTTGTTGATTTAGTGAATTTAATTCGCTAGATCGTTACGTTCTTACTTGATACTCTCGGTATTAAGTATGAATTGTATTTTTGTAGTTTGGTCGTAGCTACCTGATGAGTACTGTAGTCTAAACTTTTCAGTACGAAACCAAACTACCAACACAATGAACTCAAGGAAAGTTCTTATTTTTGTTCAGAGTTGTTACATTTTGTATAACTTTTGAGGGTAAAGTATTGGGGATTTGATATTTCTACTTTTTGGGTAGGTATCGTATATTACAAATGATTGGCCTTTTGATTTTGCTTACGATTAACCAATCTAAGATCTTGTGAATGGCATTTATTACTAAGACATATATTTGTGTCTATAAAAATCCGAAAAAAATCATTTTAAAAGTTTAATGAAAAGTATTTTCAGTGAAAATACACATTTCCGATTCATGTTCCTTGAGAAGGAAAAAATGACGTCAAAATCTTTTCATATGAATAAAACTTTCCCACCGACGATTTAGGCGTGTACGGACAATTATTTGACATCATTTTAGGCTGTCTAAATAGTAAATCATATCAAACATAAAAGTAAATTAATTTATATCATAATTATTAATATTTTCAGGTTCTTAAATGTGGTTTGAGTTTTAAAAAAGTAAAAACTGTGTATATTTCGCACTTATAAGTGCGGTGGTTAATTGGAAAGCCACTATTTACGAATTTTTACGTATTATCAAAACATTTTTAATATTTAACATTTACGTTTTATTTTTTTTAGTTTTAGGGACAGTATTAAACCGACCGAACCGCATAAAAAAATGATTTCCTTGAGCATTTTGAAATAACCATATGTAGGTTGATCTTAATAGTTTTACAACCTGGTGTTCCGAGATTTTTTACTTTTAATATTTTGACTTATTTTAAATTAAGGTAATTGTGTTTAATTAAGTTATAGCTTGTTCAGCCCAGGGGTTAGTAATCCAATTTTGCCTAATCAGGTTTACTTTTAATCTGGACTAGTTTTTCTGGCGTTCAGACTGTAAGAGAAAATCGCGATTACAAATTGCACTGCAGATTGTGACTTTAACGAAAACTCACAAACAGGACGTTTTGTATAAAAAAAATCATAGAACATCTATTATTTCAAAAGGTTTATTAGTAAATATTAATTACGTCTGCTAATATTAACTAAACGGCAAACTAAATAATAACAGAAATTATTGACGCCTCGAATAAAAAATTATTTCGCTCTAACATAATCGAGATTACAGACAAAATCCATCAATTTTTGGACGACTACTTTAATCTACAATTGAAACATAATTAACTTATTCCCCTATTCACAAAATGTAAAAATTCTATAGCTGTAACTTTACAGAAATTGTTTATAGAGCAAAAATTACCTACATAGTACTAAAAATTGGTATTCATAAACTGTAACAGCTTCGTCACTGTAAAGAAATACATTTGAATTCGCCGCTGTCAAGTCATTCAGGCTTGAAACTCGAATGATGGAGAATGAATGAGATTATTTACAGGGGCTTACCTGATAGAAATTGATAAGTATTGTTTATCGGGTGAACCTGATTTCCAGCCATTTCCGCGAAATAAATCCAAAATGAATCACTAAAAATGTTTGTACTTGGTGGAAAATATGAAAAATGTGCATTACATTTTTTGACTTTCTGATTTCCGGTATGTGCAACCATTACTGAATTCTGAGCAATCACACATAAGGTACTTCCCTCGAAAGTCACGAACCGTAGTCATCTTCTATACTAATTCAATTTAGCACTAACTTTCATATCGATAAACGATAAATGGATTAATCAACACCCGAAGAGAACGTATAGGATTACCGATGGCAAGGCGTTCCTTGGCATTATGGCGTGATGACGGGTAAGAAATCTAACAAGAATCTGAACAATTTCTCAAATGTATAGTTATATGAGATTAGATGCTGTTTTTTGGACTCATTGACAGTTTCACAAAATTTCGCCAAAATTCTGAAGAAATAAAGTTGTTTCGATAAGAATTACAGACTGGTGTCATGGTGGTGCCATGCATACTTGAATATTGAATAAGAACACGAAGAAATCGTATCAGAAAAACTTTTTAGTGAAATTTTCAAAAACCACAATTTAAATCATCTTGATTTCCTGAAGGTAAATAGATACTATCGAGAGTAGTACTTGAGAGATAAAGAGCTTGCCTTAAATTTTGTTTTGCAAACGATTGTGTTGATGCGAAAAAAATGACCGGAATTATGGGAAAAAACTCGTGGATTTTACACGACGAAAACGCGCCATCACACCGAGCTAAGGTTGTGAACGAATATAAGGCCAATAACTCAATAAATACCATCGATCAACCACGATATTCGTCTGATTTAGCACCAGGTGACTATTTTCTTGTTTCACAGACTCAAATTGCTACTCGGTGGAACCCGTTTTTACTCCATTGAAGCCATAAAACAAAAAGTGCCTTTAAAAAATGTTGCGATGATTGGAAAAACGCTGGCATATGTGTATATCCTCGAATAGGGAATACTTTGAGGGCGACAAAATAAATTTTTATGATTGAATTTAAAATTGGAAGAGCGAAGTGAATGTAGCTTGGTAGGACATTGATGTGGTGGTCTTTCAGTAATGCCCTAAGAGCACTCTACTCTTTGATAGTAACAAATCTAAAATTAATGCCAACGGAGTTTTTTTTAAGATATTGTACATCAAAAAGTAACTTCCCCAAATATTGAAAAACTATAGGTTGGATTTTTTTAGGGCTCAGTAAAAAACAGAAAAAAATCGAAATTCAAAATATCCATCTTTTTATCTGGCTTTGTATCATTACAACATTTGAATACAGTCGTATTTGGCTTTCTTACTTTTAAAATGTTTACTTTCGAACTACCATAATTTTTTTGTTATTTGATCTTACGAAAAAATCGATTTTATGGTGATAAAACCGCAAAATAGACAGTGTGACTAGCGGAGACTCGCGAGCTCATTCTTGGGTACTATTACGATGACTTTGAGCCAGTGACAATTGCTCCACGGGTCCTTTTTTTCGATTGATCGCTTCAATCAGTAATGAATTGTTTGACAGTACGGTAAAATGAAGGAGGTGACCAACTCCTTCCGGAAAACGCCAGCTTCTTCATTAACCAGTATAGCTTGAATTTCTTTTATACTCCATTCTAGAATAGTATTGACAGCCTAACGGAAACAGGTCTATTTGTTTTCGAAATATTCTCGATTATTTACAATGAAAACGTGATATTTTTTATTGTAAACGTATTGCGGAATCATATGCATAGATTCTCAATAGAAAGAATGTGTCAGACAAATCCTACGTACTTTTAGCAGTAGAATCCGAATTGGCAATAAAAAATGCGTGCTTATTTTTCGAGATATTTAAAAGTTTTAGGTTATAAATCACCCGGTCGAAAATAAAAGCTTTCCTCGCTTTTAACAAAAAGTCGCTCAAACATGGCGACTCGCTGTGTGCAAAATCGCAGTCTTCAGTTTATTACATTTTTAGCAATAATTGTTGATACAAATTTTATGGGTCAATTGAAGTTAATTCTGCAAAGATCTAAGGTTTGAAGTTTCTTCCCACTTTTAGTAAAACCTAAGTAAAAAACTGGGTTTAGAAAAAGTTATCTGGGTATATACACAATTTATTTAAATAATCATACTTTGTTGCTTAAAAATGAATTATAAAATCCACAATTAAAAGAATTTTTTATTGCGTTTTGATTAAAATCTCAAATTACCATATTCTCTTGAAATGCTGCTTATTTCTAGTCGCATGACTTATCTAAACTATGCAATTAATCTCAATTATTTATTAATCTGTTAACCGTTGTGTCAACACGAGTATAAAATTACTTCTGGCCAACATGACACACCCGAGTAAATAATCAATTTTATCATAATTTTTTTTGTATGAAAAAGGGTTAATTTACGGTAATGCGTCAACTAACTGTTATAGGACGAAAAAGGCCGCAGCTTACAGGCCCGGGTAAGTCGTGTTGACTATAAGGTGTAAGAAGGTAAATAAGGTCCTAAATGATTCTACGACGTGGCTCTTATTGAAGTTTAGTTTTTTTAGTAAATTGTTTGTTTTTAATTTTTAGAAGACTACTAATAAGCTCCCTTCCTTAGACAGGAATTTTCTGTTACGTTGATTTTTACATTTAAAAATTCAATTACGCACTCGAGTTTTTCGTGTTGATAAAAGGGTTAAGAAAATAATTTCCAAGTAAATGACACATTATATAATATGTACACAAAGCATTGAAATTAGTTAGTAACTTGTTAGAATTTTAATGTTGTATTTTGTTATTATGATTGTGATAAAACAACGTAGATATACGTGATTCAATGTCGAAACAAGGAATTTAGATTTGTCAGTCAAATGCACACAGTACGTCATATTTGTAAATACAATGTGAATATAGTTTGTTTGTTGTATGTGTGCGTGTCTATGGCCGACTAATACGAACAGGATTTTGATGTGTTTCTAATTTAATTTTCGTTTTTTTTTACTGGATCATTTTCATCTCTGCGCTCTTAAACTATATTTAACTATAGTAGGTAATTAAACTTACTTGGTATTACTTGACTGCAGTAAGCTAAATGTAAAAAAATGCAATAGGAAATTATGTTATTTCAGCGATTATTTTAATTTGTTAGTATGCTGGAATTTGGCGGATAAAATATAAATTTATCTAAAAATATATTTTGCGTTTTAAAAAATGAAATAATTTACGTTCAATTTCTCTCACGTAGGCGTGTACCTAATGCGTCAGTATAAAAGTCTGTTTTGTATGATTATTTTACGGCATTGACAATGTAAATAAATAATTAAAAATTATAGTAGCAACACATTTTGTGTAGTAATTGCTACCTTTGCGCATTGCAGATCGCAATAAAATCCTTATCTATACAACAGATTTTGGATTATTTGTGTCATCTCTTTAATGTTACATTTTTTATTTTCAGATATGAACGTTTACTACATCGGGCGCGTACTGAAGATCTAACCGAAGTTTCAGGTATTGGTTGTTTATATCAAAGTGGTGTCGATCGTTTGGGGCGACCGGTTATTGTATTTTGTGGGAAATGGTTTCCGGCACAAAATGTTGATTTGGAAAAGGCATTACTTTATTTGATTTACTTGCTTGATCCAATTGTGAAAGGGGACTATGCGATTGCATATTTTCATACACTAACCAGTTCGAGTAATTATCCATCATTGCAATGGTTACGAGATGTGTACGCTGTATTACCCTATAAGTAAGTTTTGCATAATTTAATGCATGTAAAAATAATTTCCAGGCCCCTTTATTAAATGATGTGTGCTCTTTTTGTTTCCATTTTTCAGATACAAGAAAAATTTAAAAGCTTTCTACATTGTGCACCCGACATTCTGGACCAAAATGATGACATGGTGGTTTACAACATTTATGGCACCCGCAATTAAGGCAAAAGTACATTCACTACCCGGTGTAGAACACTTGTATTCGGCAATATCAAAAGATCAATTAGAAATTCCCGCCTATATAACGGAATATGATATGGCGACAAATGGTCTACATTATTTCCAGCCAACACCACAAAGTATATCAACAGCAATGGGAACATCGTCTTGAAGTGATTCCTATACTCTGTGTATTTTACGTAATTACATATTAGTTTTGAATAAAATTTCAATTTTCCGTTATAAATCAGTATTAAAAAATTGAAATTTTATTTCTGTGTAATTACAATTATTAAAATATATATATTTTATTTTATAAGATGTTTATAATTATTTTTGTTTTTAATGTCTTCCGAATTTAAATAAATATTTAAAAAAAAAAAAAAATTTATATAGAACCTATTTCAAAATCGATTTCAATTCGTACGTCTCCACAATATCAAAGATTCAACCACATTTATAAAGAAATATAATATTAGTGCTGCCATGCATTCTACTTTTTTTTTTTTTTTTTTTTGTATTTAGGAGGCTACATCAGTTTTAGCTGGCTTAAGCAAAACCGAATTTTATTATTTCGTAATTGTTGAGTACATAAATAACATTTAGGCGTAAAATTAGTTTAAAAATTAATAATAGTAAACATTCCGGCGTTAAAATAAATTTATAAAAACGTTTAAAATATTCGCCATTTTGTATAGAAAGTCGTTAATTAATTGATTAATTTAAAATTTCGAGTATGTATTACGCTTTTTGTTTTTAAGTTGTTTGCATCTCTCCTAACCAACTTATCACAAAACCAGCCTACGTAGTAGTGTTTTGACAATCATTCAGAATACTTAAATTACGGTGACGGAGATGCAATAAAACTTAATTACACACAAAAAAAAATTAGGCCAAACTATTGCACACATTTGCGTTTAATAAATACATTTTGATTAGATAAAAAGACAAAAATGAAAACCAACTTAAAAGTTTAAAAGCCTTAATAATAATAAATAATATACATATTATGAAAATATAAAAACTTAATACTTAGTGCTACAATTCGTTTGGTTTCAAGTTAATTTGCCAGACTTGGCAAATCTTGCAAACCTTTTACAAGAGTATATATCGTGTCAATTTGTTTTTGTTTTTTTTTAACTTTTTATTCAATTCCTGTTTAAATTACCAGTCCTACACATTACCTCCTTCATTACAAAATTTTTTCTCTACATAACAGCCAAAAGTGCTAAATAAATAAAAATGTAATAAAATATTATAATAAAACACCAAAACGAGAATTTTATTTTTTATTCACACTGTAAATATCAAAAATCCGTTGTTGATTTTATTCATTTTTATTTTTTATTAAAATTTCAATAGAAAAGTACAACATAAACTGATATTAAAAAGCAAACATAAATGTAATAAAGAAATATGTAATTATAAAATATATTTACAAAAAAAAAAAGTAAAAAGTGTTTCAGATTTATTAAAAAAAATAAATAAATCTATATATTTATAAAAAAAAACAATTATTAAAAATTATTCTATTTGTTAATTTTTGTTTGTTTGGTTTTTCCTTTATTGCGAAAATGTTTCAAAATATATAATGAAAAATGTTTTATTTGAAAATAATTAAAATTGCATTTTATTCCATTACAATAAATAACAATACTCCGTCATTTGAAATTTTGAACCAGACTAAATGCCGTCTATAGCCCGAGGCACATAGGATTCGTTCCAGTCCGTTATGTTTTCAATAAGTTGTTCTTAATATAATACTTAGCTACTTGGCACAAAGTTTTCGTTTTTTTTTTTGTTGTAGGACAATAGTTTTCAGTAATCAATGATACTTCTGTAATAAATATTCCATTTTGTTTGTCTGTAATAAATATTCCGTATTGTTCAATATTTTTTTTATTTCTTTTATATTTATTAACACGTTCGCCCCTCCACGGCACATATATGTGTCACGTATGATTCCCAAAAAACTCATGTTACATATATAGTATGTGTCACAAACTCACAAATTACTGAAACTTTACAATAGGTATAACTTTGGAATGGTTTGTGTTATGATTATTTTCTTTTCGCCGTAGTCTTTATGAGTATAAGAGACACATTTGTGTCACATGGTTTAATGAGAAAGTTTTATTTATTGAAATATTTTCATATTTCGGGAAACCCCCGATATTGGTTCAAAGAAAAGGGATAACGATTATTTAACGTTTTTATGTTGAAAAATTAACGATTTTTAATTCAAAACTATATTTTTGAAGTGTAATAAAAATTATTCAATGTTATTTAGTAAGGTATAATAGTTTTATTATTTACTCTCCAATTTTCTGATTTGGGTGAGTTTCAAATTAGTTGCAAATTTTTTTGTTGTACTGTTATAATAGGTTCTTGGTTTTAAAGCAATTTGTGCATAATGGAAAGTCTCCGAGGAAGCGCATGCAGCTTGCGCGTAAATCTGACGAATCTGAATTGGACTCCAGCAACAGTGAAATAGACTTTGAAGATTCGGGCAGCAGCTTTCGCATCTATGATACTGACAGCATGTCATCTGAATGCTCAGTAGAAATTGACTTGCAAGAGGTACCAGTTCAAGAATATGTTGCTGAAAATAACAATGATGAGTGGACTAATGTTGGGCCTGAAACAAATAACATAGTTTTTACTGGAGCAGAATTGATATCCATAGATCTACCAACAACCGCCGAACCAGTAGAATATTTCAGGAAAATATTTGATGATGTATTGCTCGAGAAAATAGTTACTTGGACTGCACGTGCTAAATTCATTACTGAGCATAAGCCATTATCAGCAAATTCAAACCTTCGTAGATGGAAAGATGTGACCAGTAGCGAATTGAAACAAATGCTTCGCTTATGTCTACTAATACCTCTAAATAGAAAACCAAGCCTAAAACACTATTGGGCCAAAACTGGGCTTTATGTTCCACATGTGTTCGGCCAGACAATGAGTCGAATAAGGTTTGAAAACATCCTTAGGTGTATGTGTTTCTATGACGAGCAACACGACGTCAAAACAAATAAATTGTCACAAATCACGTTCTGGCTAACATAAAAAAATCCTACCTCAAAACCTTTCATTAGATGAAGCTCTCCTGTAGTGGCGAGGAAGACTGTCATTTCGGCAGTATATACCGAAGAGGCACAAGTACGGAATCAAATTCTATGAATTATGCAATCTCGAAGGTATTTTAATAAATATGATTATATATACCGGAAGAGGCACGGTGTCTAACGAGAAAGGGCTTGCATTTGGCGTTGTTGTTGAACTAATGAAGGAATATTTAGGTAAAGGTCATATACGTTGTATATGGATAATTACTACTGCAGTATTGACTTGGCAGATCACTTGTTGAATCATCAAACTAATATATGTGAAACATTACGTTCGAACAGGAAACGCAAGCCCTCTCAAGTTATAAAGAGTAAATTAAAGCCAGAACAAATTTAATGGCGGCGAAACCTCAAGAACATTATGGTGTTAAAATGGAAAGACAAGCGAGACGTTTTGATGATTCCTACCAAACATAATGCCGAGCTTATTAATTTAATAACAAAAAGAAACAAGGACATAATAAAGCCAAAAATAGTGGTAGACTACAACGCTAATATGCCGGGGATCGATAGGACGGATCAAATGATTTCATATTATGCTTGCCCAAGGCGTTCAGTGCGATGCTACATGAAAGTGTTTTTTCACATACTGGACATAGCAATATGGAATTCGTGTTGGATATATAACAAACAAACCTAGCAGCGACAATTGCCACATCTAGAATTTAGAGAAAAAATTATAACCTCGTACTTAGGGGAGATTTTAGCGCGGCAAAAGAGCCCAAGAATCACAGGAACTTCAACTTCAAATACAGTACATTTCCCTAGCATGGCCAACAGCTGTAGAAGGTGCCGCATGTATTACAAAACTGATAAAAGGGCTGCGAGTAAATAAGTTTGTGACACATGCAAAGATGCTAAAGGCGAGTTGATCGGTCTATGCCCATATCCTTGCTTTCGGCTATGACATACCCAATAAAAAATTTGAATTTTTTTTTTATAAACTGTAACTGATTTACGCTTATATAATTTATATGTAAATCATAATTAACTCTTTAGAAATATAAACCTAATATACTGAATTTTGCAATTTCTTGTAAACCTTAAAATAATTTATGTTCCACCTAAACCTCATGTCACACATATGTGTCCTTTTTATTGTAAAAATGAAAGACTTATATCTCACATATGTGTCGTAGAAGCAATCAAAAACTCATGTCACATATATGTGACATGCCAGCTTTCCACAAACTCAAGACCCATATAGGTGTCATAGAATTGTTAATATGTGAGTTTTTTCCGAACATCAAAAAATCGTTTGAGGGGCGAACGTGTTAAAATAGCGCACAAAAACCTTAACTCAAACGCCAAAAATAATATTTTGTGGTCATTCCCTTCAGACCAGGTGTATCATAAACGTACGGTTTACGAAGACTTTGCTATACTAAGGTGTTCGTAAACGTTACACTAAAACAGTACGAAAATAGTACGTAATGTGTACTTTTGTCACATGAGAAGTGAAACAAATTTGCGAAGACTTGTGTATGTATTAGTATGTATAAAAGTGTTCATAACGTGTACGCTTAAACGTAATGTGTACGAACTGCTTAAGCGTAACATTGACGAACGGTTTAGTGCGAATTGCCCTATTTAATTACAATAAAACAATTTTTTTAAATCAATCTTATCTTTTATTAGTGTTTTTCTTCAAATAAGCCGCAACACAAGATACAACGTGCCGAATTTGTTAATTAATCTTTTTCTGAAATGAAATAAAATGTTTTAATCATAGATGAAGTACTTCGAGTATTACTTAAATACCTTTCAAAATATTCATTATAATGATGTTTATATGATATTATGGATATAGGCTGCTCTTGAATGCCACGAAAAACTAATAATAATTATCAGAAGTTTTTATATTTTCACAATACGACAACTTTAATTTAATTTGTACAAAAAAAATTGAAAATACAACAAAGCCGCAAGATATAATTGACAGCACTGTGTATAGAGAATGAAAATGCAGTAGTGTGTTGTAATAAGAACCTTTCGTAAACTGTTCGTAAACGAAATACTTTTGCTGTATACATTTTTGCGCCGGGAGGGTTGTTTAAGTTTTTATTGAAATTTCATAAACTCGTTCGGTTCGTTTCGTCTCTGAACTTAACATTGAGTACGTTAATGCTTAGGGTTCAACCTGATTTAAACCTAGGTTATCTTTTACTATAAACAGAGTCGAGTCATCTTGTAGTTAACTCAACTCGACCTAAAAAATTTCTAGGGTCGAGTCGAGTTAATTCTAAAAACATCCACTATAAACAGAGTCGAAAAATAAAAACAACAAAAAATAATAATAAAAGGACACCATTTTGATTTCTTAATTCGTGTGCGCATCTCCGTTTTTTGTGTGGCTATAAAACTTTGTTATTTTGTTTTTATAAAATTCAGAAAATAATACAAGAAAAACTTATGAACATACGTATGTACGATATACGTATGAAAAACTTATGAACATACGTATGTACGATAGTAAATGATTTTTTTTGTTGACGTTTCTGACTCGGTTTCAACCTAGTTTCGACTCGACTACGATTTGACTCTGCAGTATAAACGCTAAAAAAGTTAACTACAAGATGATCCAAAGTTAACTAAAAGATGGCTCGACGCTGAGCATAAACGTACTCATTGTAAATTGTCTCAATAGTTGCTTTCCAATTGACCAACCGCAAGCACCCGCTAGCAAACCGCTAGTAGAAAGGTTTTAATCCTTGCTATGGTCGATTGGAACAGAAATTATGGGAATATATATTCCTATATTCCTTATACTTTCTGCCATAAAGTAATGAAATTATTCATTTTGTACAAAAGTACAACCACGCCCTCTTTTAAGCTAAGCCAAATACTTTAGCACTTTTAGCAAAAAGAGTCTTTACTAAATGTAGTACGAATGTCTTAACAAAGATGTCACCACATACATTTTAGAGACACATTTAATTTGCTCTGAACGATTGCACAAAACAAACAAATTTATCTTATACTGGGTTTCCATCGTCATAGTATAATAGCATAATAGTATTTTACTATTATACTATGACGATGGAAACCCGAAGTTGGTAGTATAATAGTTTATTATAATATTTCATTATACTAGCTATCATAAATATAATAGTTAGCAAATTGCAATTTTAACAGTGCAAGTTAAAAATTGCAATTTTAACAGTGCAATCATGGCAGTGTCTAGGCTTGTTTGAATTCTTTTTCAAACTAATTTTTTTTAGGCTGCGGTTGTAGTGTGTTTTTTATATTTTTTATATTACTTGAAGTAATATTTATCAGGTAATTTTAAAGATGCATAAAATATGGGTTTTAATAATTTTTCGCTATCAAAATAATGAATTGCGTCCAAGTTCCCATACAAAAATATAAAACGATTTTAACTTCACATCAAATGATGGAAACACGATAGGGAAAAATAGTATAATAGTATTATACTATTTTGCTATTATACTATTGACGATGGAAACGTGGTATAAATTACCATTCGATTTTTTTTTTGTTTTTTTGGTGGTATCTGCATAGTCCATACATTTTATTAATTTTTTAAAAACACAACTAATGCGTATGCTTGGTTATTTTTGATTGTTTTTTTATTATGAATAGACGTTAACATTTTCAAAATAAGAATTATACCTACGTTCACATAAAAAAAACTATAATTGGGGCTAACTTCAACGCGTGCGATGGAAAACCGACAAGGAATAATAGTATAATAGTATTATACTATTATGCTATTATACTATTGACGATGGAAAATCGGTATTAATTAGTATATGATGTGATAGCCGAGACAGTAAGGTAATGGAGTGGAGTGATGAAGGTTCGGAGTTCGAGTCCAAGCACAAAATCAACGCAAATATTTGTTTTTAGATGATTAATATATGAATCCGAGTAGATCCGAGAAAGAAGAACCGGGAAATTCGATCCGAGATGAGAAAATCGGGCGGGATCGCCACAAAAAAAATTGTCAAATTCGAATAAATTCTTGGAATTAAAAAAAAAATCAAATTTTTGCTTAAAAAAAAAAAAAAAAGTCGGAAGTTTCAAGAATCGAACTCTAGACCTTTCACACATCATTCCTTCATTTTTTTTTTTTTTTATTTTTTTTTTTATAATATTGTTTCTTTATTTCAAGCATTAATATTTTACAATAATTTGTTAGATGATTAAAGATAATATATAAGAAAATCGAGATCCGTTAAATTTCTTATGAAGCCCCTGCTCCAATATTAGGATTCTCCGGCTAGGTATGTTTTAATTGATGTTTTATGTTTTTTGATTTGTTTAATTTATGTACCATAAATTAATGTGTTTGCATTTTTTTGTTGGTCTAAAATTTGCTTAATTAAAATGACCGATTATGTTGTTTTTTAAAATTTGGATTGAGCTACTTAACCTAATTGAATTGTACTATGTTTAATTAGCTAGATTGTTGGTGTATTAAGCCACCAATATTTTGCTAGTTGTCTTCTGTGTTTATCCTGTGTTTTTCGGTTGAACGATGTATCAAATCTTAGATTGAGTGTTGTTGTAGTTGTGAACTTCGTTGGGTCAAATCCCTTCTCGTTTGATTTTCTGCTGATGTGATAGATGATGGGTATTTGCTCCTCGTTCTGTATATATTTTAATTTATCTAAAATTATGAATGTTTCCGGGCCTGGTATGCTACCTGGTGTGATGCTGTTTATGAGTATTTGTGGATTGGTGTAGTACGGACCGTAGATCATGGAGTTATTTGTGTTGTTGGTTGATCTTAGTATGTGTTGACGGATTAGCTTAATAATGTGCAGATCTATTCTATCTGATTTGAATTTTTCATATTGACGTTTATTTGATATATAGTGTCGATCCTCATGATTGACTTTCCTAAACTGCCCATTGCAATGTCGTACACATCTTCTTTCAAATATTCGTATTTTTTCCATGTTGTTGGGATTTAAGTTGAACCATATAGGACATGCGTAAGTAATTATTGGTCGAATTAGTGTTTGGTAGCATATTCGTTTGACATTGCTGTTTATGTATTTTGCTCTGAAGATTCGTCTGTTAGCGATGAATGCTCTTCTTGCTTTGTCTAGTTGCATCTTCACGTGTTCGTTGAGGTAACAAAACTTATCTATATGTACACCTAGATATTTGATAATTGACTTATTCGGCAGTTGTTCATTGTTTATAGTGATTTTGAATTTGTTCCAGTTTTGTTTTGTATCATTTGTTGCGTGACCTACTGATTTCCTGAAAAGTATTGTTTCACATTTCTTTTCATTGAGTTTTATTCTCCATGTATGTAAAAAGTCGTTCGTGTAATTAATGGCTGCCTGCAGAGAATCTTCGATATTCTTTATTTTGATGTTAGAGCTATATAGTGTTATATCGTCGGCATATGCAATACATTGTACCATTTCTGAGTTCAGTGTTGAGCTTTCAATTAAGTCTTTAGTGTAAAGGTTGAATAGTAGAGGTGCAGTGATCGAGCCTTGTTGTAGCCCGTTATGTAATTTGAATATGTGATTGGTGATCTCCGTTCCGTTTGTTGTTTTAAAGTTTCGATCGTAGAGCATTTCATGTAGTATTTGTATAAGTTCTGCGGGACATTTCATTTTGTTTAATTTGAATAAAAGTCCGTCTAACCATACTGATTCGAATGCTTTCTCCATGTCAATGAATATTGCTCCGGTGCATTTTTTGTTGTTTAAATTTTGACAAACATCTGCGGTGAGTTTCGCTATTGCGTGTGTTGTAGAGTGCTCGTGCCTGAATCCGAATTGGTTGTCCGGTATCAGGTTATTCTTTGTGGTGTATTCATATAGTTTGTTGGCAATAATTATCTCATATGTTTTACCAAGGTTACTTAGTAAACTTATTGGTCGGTAATTTTCTGCTTTAGCTGGATCTTTGTTTTTTTTCCGTATTGGATAAATTTTTGCGGTTTTCCAACACTTGGGGAATGATTTGTTGTTTAATAAGTGATTGAATAGTGTACATATTTCCATCACAAACTCATCGGGTAACTGTTTCATTGCTATACTTGGTAGCATATCCAGTCCGTACGATTTTTTGTTATTCATACATTTTAGAATTCCTTTTAATTCTGGTGTTGTTATGAAGTAGTCTTGACTATCAGATTGTGCCGGTTCATTTGCCTTATTGGTTGAAGAGAATGTTGTTGTCGTTAATTTGTTGTCTTTAATCCTCTTGTGTTCATTTTTTATTTTTTGTACTGTATTTAGGATGGCTTCTTCGTGCATTTTTTTTCCTAATGCAGGATTGTATTGTGTATTATTCTCTATATAGTACCCTAGTATTTTTAGGTTGTAATATTGGTTGTGGCTGATGAACTCTTGATTATGTTTCGGCAGGCTAGTCCAGTCTATATTTAATGCTGCTAATTTTGTTATTTCATTTTCTGGTATTGTGAGATGGTGATTTTGGATCTTGTATTTCTCTGTGCCAATTTTTTTTAATGTGGCAAACATCTTTCCGTTTGGTTTGATAGCTTGCATTTTCTTTTTAAGTTGCTCGTTTATTTCGATTTTTATGTTTTGCGCAATTAATTCATTTATTCTTTGAATTAGAGCTTTGTATGTTATTGTATTTTGCGCAGTGATAGTTCCATTTCTTTTAGCTCTTTTAATTGTGGATATCATAAATCGTTTATGTTTGTAAAGGTTTTCAATGGTTTTATTTGTGAAACACTCCATATTGTTAATCCTTCTTGTTTTACGTGTTTTCGTTGTTAAGCTTTGTTTTATTAGTTCGGTGATAATGTTTATATATCCTTCTATTTCCTGATCTTCGATATTTCTGTCTGTTGGTATAATCGATGGAAGACCCGTACCTCGTAGATATTGTTTATGTCTGTTGGACAATGTACTTCTCCACTTTTCCCATTGCGTTTTTGAAAAATTGTATGTTATATGTGGTTGTTCTGCTGTATTGTTCACCACCCATCCAGTATTCAGGATTGTGACTACTATAGCCTTATGATCGCCATCGTACGTTAGTGTGGGTATCTCATTTCCGTTTTGTGTTAATATAGATAGTCTGTTGTCTAATATTGCTATGTCAATATAATTTCCAGTCCTTGGGATAGTAGGTTTGTCGGGTTTATAGACTTTTGCTCTGTAAATCGTTTCATTTTCACTTATCCAGAGATTTAGTTTGGTGCCTCTGCGATCATTAATTTGATTTCCCCATTCTGAGTGCCGTGCATTGAAGTCCCCTGCAATTATGTAGTAATTTTTATCATTATTGAGGTTTAGTATTTTAAAGATCTTATTCCACTCTTCTTCGAATTGCGTTGTTGTTAATATTTGGTGGTTACTGGTGCAATATATTGCAATTACATATAGGTTGTTGTTGTTTTCTAATGTAATTTTTATTATTGTTGTTTCTATACCGGAGAGTTGTTGTATTTTGCTGTCTAATATGTGTTCGTGTTTAATGTGATCTTTTATTAGTATAGCCGTCCCTCCCCCTTGTTGATTTATCGTTCTATCTTGCCTTATGGTAATATAGTTTTTGAACTCTATGTTGTGTTTATAATTTAGTTTAGTTTCATTTAACAGCATTATTTCCGGGTTATGCTGGTTGATGAATTTTAATAGGTTTATGCGTCTTGTTATACTGACTATCGAGTTAACATTTAATGCAATAATTTTTGTGCTGCTCATATTTTTGTTAATAAATTTATAAGCGTTGCAATTTGCTCACTCTGACTATTGATTATTGATTCCATTTTCTCTACCTTTAAGGCCAGTGATTGAATGGTAATCGTTTCTGCGTTTGTGTTGGTGTTGTTGTTGGCTTTCAACATATCTGCGAATGTGCCGAATTCTTTGCTTACCGGTATTGCTGGTGCAAATTGAGCTGGTAACCGCTTTTGCTGATTGGCTTTAATTTTATGCTTTAGTCTTTGTAAGGCGTTTTGGTATGTTGGACAGCCTTTAAATGATGCGGGGTGTCCAGTTTGTTTGCAATTAACGCAGTAAATGTTGTTGTTGTCCGTTTGTTCTTTAATAGGACATTCTGTCGGTTTGTGGTTATTTTTGCATTTTACACATCTGTATGCAAGGTTACAGTTTGCTGCAACATGTCCCAATCGTTGACATTTGTGGCATTGTATAATCTCGTTCCTTTTTTTGAGTGTCTCCCATGTCACACGTTGATGGTGCATGGTCTTTATTTCGAATATATTTGCCATATCAGTGTCCGCGGAGCATTGAATTATATACAGCGGCAGCTTTACTTTATTTTCCGTTGCGTATTTAGTTTTTAATTGTGTAATTTTTGTGATTTTGATTTTTTCGTTTGCTTCTAGAGTGGTTTTTATTTCATTTGTGTCTTCATCTTCGTTAAGCCCTTTTAAAATAATTGTTTTTGGTTTCATGTCCTTGGGTGTGTAGTTAAAGAATTCCGTGTTAGTTTCTTTGAGTGTTGTTTGTGCTTTGTGATATTCATTTATGTCTTTAACTATTACTGAATGTTTATTCATGTTCACCCGTTGTATTTCAAAATCGAGTATTTCTGCTTTTTTCATCTGTTGCAGTGTTTCATGTATTTTTTGGTTATGAATATGTAGCGGTGGTGGTTTAATACGTTTTCGATTATCCTTATTCACGTTTGTATTACTTTTTTCGTTTAAATTTTGTTGTTGTGTATCTGTATTTCTATTTTTTTGATGTACCGTTTTTCTCGGGGGATCAATTGAAATAAATTTATTTGTGTTTTCTATTTCAGTTTCTTCTTCATCCATCAAAGAAATGAATCGATTTTTGTTAATTGTCGCATCATTATTACTTGTTAATTGTTGTAATAATTTTTCAAGTTCTTCAATTTTTTTGCGTAATATTTCATTGTCCAGTTCTAATTTTGTAACACGTGTGAGTCGTTGCTCTGGTTTTATCATCAAGCCGGTATTGGTATGACTCATCGTTGCTCTGCTATTGTCGATAATTTTAATGCGTTTACTGTTATCTGCATTTGCTTCATGTGCATTTTGCGAGCTAAAACAATCTGTTTCGGATAATTCTCTTTTATTGTTAATTGTTGAGGCTGTATCAATATTTAAATTACACCTGACACTTTCACCATTTATATTATTGTCCGTCACTTTAATATTCTCACCGCCTAAGCGGTTTTATCTGTGAGATATAAACACTATCGCCACGTTTATAGTTTTCGCCACTATTATAAGCACTTTTGTATTGCACCAACTGTACACTTTAATTGTATAGTTTTGAGAAAAAACTGTTTTATGATTAATAATTTTAAACTAATTATACCACTTTGAGACACTTTGACTTTTACGCCTTATCCGACGATGCTATCAACTGCGCGTTGCTCTATCAACTGCATCATTCCTTCATCTTACCACCCAACTACACTCATCTCTATTTAATATGTACTCATTTTTTCGTTTAAATACTGATAAAATCGGACTTGGTGAAAAATCGCATAAAAATTTTTGTTACTTTACCAGGCGAACAGAATTTAAAAAATAAGATAATTGTCAGCAACGTGACATTATTTTGTATCAAAGCGTGCCACTTCAAGTTATGTGACACTTGAACATACAAAATAAAGTCATATTGCTGACAATTCTACCTTCTTGTAATTTCTGTTCGCCTGTTAAAATGACAAAAAATTTTTGCGATTTTTGATGAAAAAAAACAAAAATTTTTTTAATTTCTGCTCACCTGGTAAATAAAAATTAACTTTTTTAATTAAAAAGGCAATCATAACTCACTAGCAACGGGTAAATAGAAAATTTGGAGCTTTTTAATACAAAAAAAAAATCCTTAAGCTGCGAGGATCGAACTCGATATCTCAATGGTTTTAATCTGCTCTCTTACGATTGAGTAAGTCTCTTTCTCTGAAACGATTGAGATCTCGAGTTCGATCCCCGCAGCTGAAGGATTTTTTGTTTGTATTAAAAAACTCCAAATTTTCTAATTGGGTGGTTGCTATGCCCTTTTTAATTAAAAAAGTTAATTTTTATTTACCAGGTGAGCAGAAATTAAAAAAATTTTTTTTTTTTCGTCAAAAATCGCAAAAAATTTTTGTCATTTTAACAGGCGAACAGAAATTACAAGAAGGTAGAATTGTCAGCAATATGACTTTATTTTGTATGTTCAAGTGTCACATAACTTGAAGTGGCACGCTTTGATACAAAATAATGTCACGTTGCTGACAATTATGTTATTTTTTAAATTCTGTTCGCCTGGTAAAATAACAAAAAATTTTATGCGATTTTTCACCAAGTCCGATTTTATCAGTATTTAAACGAAAAAATGAGTACATATTATATAGAGATGAGTGGTTGGGTGATAAGATGAAGGAATGATGTGTGAAAGGTCTGGAGTTCGATTCTTGAAATTTCTGACTTAGTTTTTTTTTTTTAAGCACAAATTTTATTTTTTTATTTTTTATTTACATGAATTTATTCGAATTTTACCAATTTAGCAATCTCGATCAAGATAATCTTCTCGAATTATCTCCAATTTTTTTCATATAAAAATAAAAGTTTTCTTTGGGCTTGGGGCTTGGACTCGAACTCCAGACCTTCATCACTCCAATCCATCGCCTTACTACCTCCGCTACCACATCATATACAAGTTAATATAAATTTGTTTGTTTTATGCAATCGTCCAGAGCAAAATAAATGTCTCTGTTTTCGAAATATATTCTTACCTCAAATGTACCTACCATTTTCTTTTCGATACCGCATTAAATTCTCATCCTGTAACCATTATAAATTATAAAAATACAAACGGCGCCGAGGTAGTAAGCAGAATCATTTGTGTTTTAGATTCTGCTTGCCTGGTAGAATTGAATTTTTTTTTTGATGATTTTGCCCGAAGATTTTTCAGTTTTTCAAAAAAATTATGATGTTTGTAATTCTGCTTTCCTGGTATCAGAAAAATTTGTTTCTAATGAAAATCCTCGATCGAACAAGTTGGCAAAATCCTCAAAAAACAAAATTCAATTCTACCTGCCTGGTAGGAATCACAGCAGTATAAATAATTAAATAAAGGGGGGTTCGTTTCTGATGAATGGAACTCACCACTATATCTACTCTTCGTGGACTATTCCATCAACAGAGCGTATCACGTATATATTCCGTAGGCGCAATAAGCATACCGAAGAAAATAATCACTATACTGCATCACACATACAAGAATCACCATACTGCATCGGCTATCACATCATATACAAACTTATATAAATTTGTTTGTTTTATGCGATCGCACAGAGCAAACCAAAATTGTCTCTAATATACGGTGACACCTCTGTTAGGCACTGTTACGTACTATATTTAATACAAAATAAGAGACAAGTATTACACCACCGGGTAGGCAAGGTACGTTGCTGCGGTTGTCAAGTGTGATGGCCGAACATGTGCTCACCTGGTAGAATTGAAATTGGTTTTTGAAGATTTTCTCACTTGATCGAGGGGGTCTTCTGTTGCTTTAAATTTTGTTCACCTGCTACCTCAAAATGTACAAAGTTTAAAAGAACTGAAAAATTTCTTCGAAAAATGCCAAAAACTTCAAAATAATTTTTTAATTATACCAGGCGAGCAGAATCAAAACTGTTATAAATGATTTTAACAAAGGGGGGTTCGTTTCTGAGATAATATGTATTGGGGGCTACAAATACCATATGTTTTGAGGTTTTTTTATAACTTCAAAGCTTTATTCACAGAAATTGGTACAATGTATTTTATTCAAAGTATTGCCCATCGTTAGCTACGACATTTTCCCATCTTTCAGGAAGCATACGGATTCCGCGTCGAAAAAATTCCTCGTCTTTTGAGGCGATCCAAGAATCGACCCAATTTTTTGACTTTTTCGTAAGCAGTGAAGTGCTGCTCGGCCAAGCCATGAGTCATCCACCGTGAACAAGTCGTAGTCGGGGTAGGATATCCCATTGGAGCGCCTCGAAAGTTTCCTTGATGACTTTTGCAACATGTGACCGAGCGTTGTTGTGCTGAAAGATCACTTTGTCATGTCTTTTGGCATATTGTGGGCGTTTGAGCTTCAATGCTCGGCTTAATTGCATCAATTGTTGTTAGGCTGGAGGTTTCGTTAAGCTGGAGCAGCTAATAGTAAATCACTCAGAACTGATCCCACCAGATGCACAGCATTAGCTTTTTACCATGAATATTCGGTTCGGCTGTTGAAGTTGATGCATGACCGGACTTACTCCACGAATTTCTGCGCTTTGGGTTGTCGTAGTGGATCCACTTTTCGTACTCCGTCACGATTCGATGCAAAAAAAAAACCCTTCCGATTTTACATTTGGAGCAGTGGTTCGCACGTAGAAAAACGGCGTTCGACGTCTCTTGGCTTGAGTTCATACGGAACCTAATTTGCTTGTTTTTGCACCATACCCATGGCTTTGAGATGCTTTGAATCGCTTGTTGAGTTACTCCCAAAGTTTCAGCGAGCTCCTCTTGAGTTTGGCATGAATCTTGGTACAATGACGCCTCCAACCCAGCGTATTCAAACTATACTGGCCTCCCTTCGCGTTCTTTGTCACTGTGTCAAAATCGCCACTTTTAAAATGCCGGAACCATAGTATTCACATGTTTTTATTTATGGTGCATGTTCCTCATATGCTTCACATAGCAATCGATCTTCATCAGCTGCATTTTTTTTCAAATTAAAACAAAAAGCAGCGCTTCCCGCGGTCGGACTACAAAAAAAATATGTTGTTTACACTTCAGCGAAATGACACATACTGATTTTTAGAAGGAAATGATGACGCTTTATCCGATGCGATTTAATACTAGTAACGCCATCTTTTGTAAATCCCTCAAAACTTATTTGTACACCCAATAACAGGGAACTAGTGAGAATTAAGAGCCACTCTGTGTGAACATAATAAACCAAATTTTAATTCTACTTATAAGAGACAAATCAGTCAAATCAGAAAGTATAAGAATATACATATATATTCCCATAATTTCTGTGCAAACTAACAAGAGCAGTTACGAGTAGTTTATTGAGCGGAGACAAAAACCTTTCTACTAGCGGTTTGCTAGCGGGTGCTTGCGGTTGGTCGATTGGAAAGCAACTATGGTTTACGATTTTTCATTCATTTTGAAATATTTAACTTAAGGGATCGAAACGAATCTTATGTGCCTCGGACCTTCAGTCTTACTTTGAATTTGAAGTGCTGATTATGATGGCAGAAGCGCTAGTCTATGAAGCGAGAAGAATACGTCACCCTACTACAAAATCTACTGTTTTCATCTGTGGATAGTGGTTGATATTAAAAAATATAAGCATCGAGCAGTGGTCATTTAAATAACAAGGGCACTAAATGAGTTATTACAACGTTTTATAACCCTTACGTAATATCCTTAAACGAAAACATAGAAAATTAAAATAAAATAATTCTTCCTTCTTAATATTCCGGAAAATGGAGATTTTCATTCTAATTTTTGAAGTGAATGCTCCACTTTTCAGAATATTTCAAAATTAATTCTTCCTTGCCCAGAAATTCTAGAAAAGGAAGTTTTATTTTTGAAATATTCAAAAAACGGAGATTTAATTTTATTTTTAAAAGGTCTTCCTTTTCCAGAATACAGCAAAACACAAGTAAAATGCTTCCATAACAACATTTGGACATTTCATTTCACTTTTTACAACAATTTTGCTTGTAATTCTGTAAATGCTTTATGTGCAGAGAAACAAAACGCAGTTGATTCGAGCTAATACAGAACAATAGTGTGTGTTTTATTTATTCAATATAATATGACGAGGTTATACATAGTATTATATAGCACAAGTTGAGTGAGTTCGTATACACAGTAGATGTGCATAACACTATACAACACGACATAACCATTAACATTCAATTTACAACACCCCCACTGAATTAATTTTTATTGAATTCACAATCCCGAATTCAAAATCCTGGTTTCCAAAATCCCGGTTTCCAAAATCCCGGTTTTCAAAATTCTGGTTTTGAAAGATATAATTTTTCAAAAATTTTGGTGAAGGAGAATTTTAATTTTGAAACGGGATTTCATAGTAAAATAAAAATATCGGAATTTTCTGAAAACTGGGATTTTTATTTTTGCAGAACCGGAATTTTAAAAACCAGGGTTTTGAAAATCGAGATTAACAAAAATAAACAGGATTTTGACAAATCGGGATTATGAAAACCGAACTTTCATTACACAGCCATTTTTATTGAGCTCCAAACAGGAATTCATACATCATACATCATTTTTTTTTTTTTTTTTTTTTTTTTTTCGTCCCTGCCCAAAAGCGGCTAGCACTACGACCTAAAAGATCTTTTGTGCTGTTGGGTACTGTTACTCCAGGAGCTTCTCCACCTCTCTAATAAAGGCGAGAATGCTATTTATAGAGGCCAATTTACATTTCTCCGGGGTCAGATACCTCTCTTCAAAATGAATCCACCTCCGTGTGCACAGAGCAACACACTCACATAGTATGTGTTCTGCGGTTTCTGTCTCTTCCAAACAGAGTCGGCACTCCGTCTCTGTGGACAGGTTCATTTTGTTCAAATGATATCTCAGGTTACAGTGACCTGAGAGAAAACTCACAAGTTTCCTAATATTTCCTTTGCTGAAATTGATCGCCAAATTTTTGTGGTGAAATGGTCTGATCAAAGATTTGGCTTGTCTAAGGCCGGGAATACAGTTCCAATAAGTCAAGCACTGTATTTTTTCCCATTTACTGATTGTGTAGGTTGCAGAAGCCCACGGGATACCACAAAAAGGCTCAGGGCCAATGAGTGTAGTCGACGAGCCTGCCCGTGCAAGTTCGTCGGCTATCTCATTTCCAGTGATGCCCATGTGACCAGGCACCCACCACAACCTTACTTTGTTTTGACAAGAGAGAGATTGTAGCAGTTTATAACAACTTTGAACCGACTTGGAAACCAAGCAGTTAGAAGCCAATGCTTTCAGTGCTGCTTGGCTGTCAGACAAAATGTGGATGGATGCGCCTTTAAGACCTTTGGTCATAATAATAGAGGCGCAGATTTCGATGGCGTGAATTTCGGCTAGAAAAACACTGGGGTAAGTACCCAGTGATTTCGATATTTTGTGATTGGGTCCAAAGACACCAATGCCGACTCCACTATCCATTTTTGATCCATCAGTGTACCAGACTAGGCTGTTAGGTTCCATCTGCGGTAACCCAGTATCCCAGTCTGTTCTATCGGGGATTGTTACCACGAAATTCCTGCCAAAGCAGAGTTCTTTCGGCATAACGTCCGGGACACTAAAGAACATATTCAGGTCTGGAAGTTCATTCAAAATGTCCAGGTGACCCATATGGTCATCATGACTGTATTGATTCGCGAGCTTCAATCTAGCTGCACAGGTAGCAGCTGATTTTTTGACGTGGATATGAAGTGGAGTGAGCCCGATGAGAGCTTCCATTGCCGCCGTAGGGCAGGTGCGCATAGCACCTGTAATTCCGAGACATGCTAGTCTCTGTAATGAGGTCAGCTTGTTCATAATAACTTTTTGCTGTACCTTAGGCCACCAAACTATTGCCCCATATGTTACAATTGGCCTCACTATCATGATGTACATCCAGTAAATCATTTTTGAGTTCAGGCCCCAGGTCCTGCCGAACATACGCCGGCAGGCCCACATGGCCCTGGCCGCGCGTTCGGTAGTTGAAGTAATATGAGAGTTCCAAGTTAGTTTCTTATCTAGGACAACACCCAGATATTTGACTTCATTGGAGTATCCGATATTTATATTATTAAGACTAATTGAACCAAGGTTCAAATTACGTCTTTTGGTGAAGGGCACCAGGACTGTTTTGCTAGGGTTAATCGAAAGGCCCTCCCCAGTGCACCAATTCGAAATAACAAGCAAAGCCTGTTGCATGCTGGCGGACATCGTACGTTCATGCCCTCCAGAGACTATGATAACCAAATCGTCCGCATAACCAATGGCATCGTACCCAAGTAGATGTAAATTATCAAGCAACTCGTCGATCACGAGTGACCACAGCAAAGGGGACAGGACACCGCCCTGCGGACACCCTCTTGCTGCCGTAATCGTGACTGACTCATTACCTAATTTAGATGTAATCTTCCTACTAACCAACATGGAACTAATCCAGTGGTTAGTCGGATCGTCAATACCTCTACGCTTGATTGCCCTAGCAATTGAGTCGTATCCAGTATTGTCAAAAGCTCCCTCAATATCCAGAAATGCACACAGAGCAATTTCTTTCGAGCGATAGGCTGCTTCAATCTTGGTGACAAGTAGATGCAGCGCACCCTCTGTGGATTTGCCTTTCCTATAGGCGAATTGATTTGGATTTAGAGGTCTGGTTGCCGTTAACCAGTCTCTGATATGAAGATCTATAAGTCGTTCCATGGTTTTAAGAATAAACGATGTAAGACTGATAGGTCGAAAGGACTTAGGAAGTTCACATGGCCGATTGCCAGGCTTTGGGATAAAAACCACGTTTACTTGACTCCAAGCCTGTGGTATGTGACCCCAATTGAAGCTAGTTCTAAACAAGGCCACCAGAGCAAGGGTAATCAAGTCCAGGCCCCTTTGAAGGAGGGCTGGGAAGATTCCATCCCCTCCTGGAGCCTTGAAAGGCTGAAAAGAGTTAATGGCCCATTTGACTTTATCCGGAGTAAAAAGCTTACCGGATAAACTATTAACCCAACCCATATTTACACCCATGTGTGTACCAGATATGGAGTTAGTGATTGTATTTGTGTCGCAAACAGTGCAGCCCGGAAAGTGCACTTGAAGCAGGGTTTCGAGCGACTCTTTGCGACCTGATGTATAACTACCATCGGATTTCAGAAGAAGCCCAATCCCGTTGGACTGATCTTTAGCTAGAACTTTATGGAGTCGAGCATCTGTAGGTATATCCTCGATATTTCCACAGTTTTTCCTCCACGTGAGGCGTTTGGAACGCCTTAGTTCTGTGTTGTAACTGGTTAGGGCTTGCCTATATTCATTCCACTCATTGGAATGCTTTGCCCTATTAAATAATTTCCTAACCTTCTTACGAAGTTTAGCCAGCTGTTCGTTCCACCATGGAACTTTGCGATTAACCACAACGTTACGCACCACACAGCTGCTTTCGTAGGAAGATAGGAGCACGTCATTAAGCAGACCAGCTGCGGTTTCTAGGTCACTAATTGAACTCAAAGATGTTGGCAGCATGTCTGCTTTGATAAATAAAATATCCCTATATGTTTTCCAATTTGTAAAACAAGGGATACGACGCTCTGTTGCCTGTATGATCACTCCCGGTATATCGAACCTGATGTGCATGTGGTCCGACAGAGAAGCTTCGCTTGAAACATGCCAGTTTGCAACAGAGTTGGAAATAAACTGACTTGACAAAGTGAGGTCCAACACCTCTCGCCGAGTCGAGTTTATGAAAGTGGGGTTCGAACCTTTATTTAAAATGTCTATGTGACTACTCATAAGATAATTTAAAAGGGACTCACCTCTGCCATTTGTATCACTGCTGCCCCAAATGATATGGTGTGCATTAGCATCGCAGCCTATGATGAAATGCTTGTTTTTTAGGTTGCAGTAATCCACCAGATCCTGTACAACTACAGGTGGAGCACTAACCGACTCACCAGGGAAGTACGCAGAGGCACATATTGTCTCCTGCATTCCCCTGCTAGTCGGAACCTCCAGGATTACTGCAACCAAATCCTTAGTGGTGAACTCTGGAATTGGAAGAACGTTAATATTAGATGAAACAAATATTGCTGCTCGGGGAACTTCCTCCCTTCGATCGTAAATCAACTTACATGACTTGAGGTGGAGGCCTCTGATTTTTCCTCCATTAACCCAAGGTTCCTGGATAAGGCCAAGGGTTAAGTGTTGTTTCGCGAACCTGTTGCAAAAGGTATCCGAAGCTCCTTTTGCGTGATGCAGATTCGCTTGTAGTACCCTAATAGTACCAGCCATACTGGATGATTAGGGTAAAGGAGCTCTACGCTCCTGGCTGCTTGCCAGCCATCTGCTTTGCGGGATTTGGCCTGTTTCTGCCACTTTTCCCAGTAACACCCCGAGCGCCCATATGCTTAATTTTCGGGGTGAGTGCTGATTTACTCGATCCCACAGTAGGAGTTGCGGAGAGATCCGTTGATCGTGCTCCCGACGAAGAGGCAGCAGGAACAGAATGCTCAATAGCGCTGCTGTTCCTGGATGCCTCCTCGTCTGTGATTGTGCCTACTACTGGGGCTGGTAAAGTACCCTCCTTACTGGAGCTGACTCCAGTGGTTGGGTTGGTAGAGGGGGAATCCTTCTTGAGAAGGAGTTTTATCCTACCAAAGCGGTATGCGATGTTCCCGTTGGATTCGCGTAGTTTCTTCATGGAAGATTCGCCTATGGCCATAACCAAATGGACGAGTACGCCAGTTGTCGTCCGTTGCAGTATCTTCCATGAGTTGGCCGCGAGACCATCGTTCTGCGCGGCCATGGTAGCGAGAATCTTCTCGCTAGTTAAGCTAAGGCTCTGTGGAAAGAACCCCCTAACGATGTTTGGCCGAGGAAAATCATCCTCTTCCACCAAAGTTATGTTCAGACCAATTTTTTCCCTTAGGCTTACAAAACTGTTCCTCATCCATTCCGCTGTGGAATGATCGGAACATATAAAAAATAGCCAACCTGTTCTCCGGAAACAGCCAAGGAATTGCGGCTTGTGGTTTGAGCCTTGCATCCCAATAATGAGGTCAATGACACACTCCTGTATGTTTGCCATTTGCTCCATACTAAGAGGATTGCCACTGAGATCACCTGGTACGATGCCCAGCTTAACACTGCCTATCATACATCATGGTCTCAGTTGCAACATACCGAAGGTCAACAACTCCTTGATTAACTTGATCTGGAACAAAATGATATCGATGTGTTTTTTCTCGGATGATGAGCATTACTGTTGGTTAGATCGATGGCCCCCTTATTATCATAATACAGTACAGCTTCTTTTGATGTTCCAGGAAGTAATTCCTTCTCCAGATTTTTGAGTCACAATAACCCTTGAACTGCTGACGGCAAACTTAAATTCTCAGCTTCCGTTGTAAAGAAAGCCACAGTTTGTAGTTTCCTGGAGTTCTACTTTATTACTCCTTGCATCCTGAACACATAACCAGAAGTCTCCTGTCCAGTCTGAATCAGCATACCTCACAACCGATGAATCATCACAATTAAACTCCAGGTTGGCATCCGCTGTACGCTTTAGGTCTCTGAGAACACGTTTTGCTGCTGTCCAGTGTGCCTTTCCCGGATTACTATTAAATCTACTGAGCATACTAGCTGCATCACAAATGTCGGGCCTGATATGGTATATTCCTCATTTCATTATTCTGCGATTTGTTTTGTGGCGAAATCCTTTTTGTGAATTTTTGATTTAGGTCCAAAAATGTAGATGCCGGGTTGCAGTCTTGTAAGTTGAATCTTTTCATTATATCTGATTCACATAGGCCACCTGGTCTAACCAAAGCTTTCCTTGATCTCTATCATGTGTTATTCATATGCCCAAGATATGTTTATCTTCACCCATATCTCATCATTCGTTTCTTTATAATCAATGCCCTTCTTCTTCACGTATCATTTTATTACTAATCGATCCTTATGACGGATAACTCGACTTTCGTCATCTCTTTTGGTTTTGAAGACCCACTTGCAAGCAATAGGTTTAGTTTGGGAGGCAGGTCTGTCAATTCCTTGCATTCTCGATTAAGGCATCATACTCTCTTGCATTGCTGACTTCCAACTGATTTTGATAAATACGACGAAAATACAGAGAATACAGAAATGTTATTGTTGGTAACTGAGCACGCCTCCAACGTTTATATTAATACCACTTAATTTAGGAATATGCACGCGGGACTATGCTTACGTACATAATGCACACTAATGGCTAAGACTCTGTGGTGTCCGATTTGCTAAATATTCTGCTGTTGAAATTGATTCCGCCCTGCTTTTCAGCAAACCAGCTTCTATTAACATACAACGTGCTTTCTCAACAAGGATTCTAGGGTAAATAGGGCACAGTTGTGTGATGTCGTATTCCGCATATTCTTAAAAAACCAAGCAAATCATTGTTCACATACTCAGTGGCATTGTCTTTTTGTAGAATTTTAATTTTGAGATTTATCTGATTCATAAGGCTCTTAAAATTTCTGAAATGCTCTTTCACCTTAATCTTCGCTTTCATTATATAATAAAACACTTTTTGAGAAAAATCATCTACGAATACCAACACATACTTCGCACCGCCAAGCGACTCAGTTTCAAAGGATCCACATACGTCCGTGTGAATGATACTCAAGACGCTGTTCGTTTTAGTGGCACTCTTTTTGGAAATAATTTCCTTGTTTGCTTTCCTTTCAAACAAACTTCACAAACACTAATTTTACCCGTAAAAAAGTTCACTACATTTACCATATATTTAATTTTCGTTAACGATTCATGGTTGATATGCCCCAAACGTTGGTGCGACAGTTTGTCCAATCGATAAATATCACTAACTCGTGTCCCTGTAGCAATCACACTATCAACAGAATCAATCACCTTGCAGCCATCACGTTCAAAAATCACTAGATTTCCTTGATTTGTGATCCTGCTTACAGACAATTTCTCCATCCGACGACAACATACAACTCAAGGTCTCTCATTACGCCAACTTCCAACTTTCCATTGTCTGCCATGACAACTTGTGTAATCGGTGGTATTGAGAAATTTTTTAGGTTGTTGGAGCTTTTATCATGTGTGTTGATCCAAAATTCATTAATGTGATAGCCAAAAACGATGTAAACATTATTTGCTCCGTTTTCGTTGTCTTGACCTGTTTGAAATCCCGGTTTATATGACCGTATTTGCCGCAATTGTAGCATTTAGTTCCTCTCTTGTCACTATTCTTCTGGCTTTTCGAATTTTGACCCGCTTGATGTTGCAAAGCGTTTTGACTAAATATCTCCGATGATTTGGTGGTTTATTTCCAACGATACATGGAAAAATTATTATCACATATTGACTCAGTGGCGATATACTTCGATGATATTGCTATCAGAGGAAAAAACCGACGCCGAGCACATGCACAATTTAAAAGAAGTACTCACACGATTACAACAAGCGGATTTCCGGATCAAACGAGAGAAGTTCATTTTCTTCCAGAACAAAGTGGTGTACTTAGGACATCGCTTCAACAAAGAGGGAATTTTCCTAACAAAATTAGACAAACTGGACGCCATAATCAACGCCAGTCCACCAACGAACACCCGAGAGTTACGCTCATTTATGGGGTTTGTAAATTTCTACGAGCGATTTATACCGAATTTGCACGGCACAGCATCTGATTTACACACACTATCAGGGCAAAATCAACTTTTCAAATGGACGAGTCATGAACAAGCAATTTTCAACGAAATTAAGTTCCAGCTTTCACGTGCACAGGTCTTACACCCGTATTATGATGAAAAGGATCTGTATGTTACTGCGACGCGTCAGACAAAGGAATTGGTGCTGTCCTTAGTCATCGCAACAGCGACGGGATTGACTTACCGATTGCGTTTGCATCATTACTTGAGTGCCTCAAGTAATCGTTAGTGACAATGGAACCTCGTTCATGTCTCACGAATTCAAAACATTTTATGAGAAGGAGGGAATGAAACATATTACATCCTCGAAATACCACCCAAAGACAAATGGATTAGCAGAAAGATTCATTCAAACATTTAAACGACGAATGAAGTAAAGCGAGAAGGATAACGAAGATCTCGATGCTTAGCTCAACGCATTTTTATTTAGTTATCGCAACACACCACATAGTTCAACGGGCAAAGCTCCATCTGAGATATTTTTGGGACGACGGCTTCTAACAATCTTCGAAAACATTAAAGCCATCTATTCAACGTAACATAAACAGACATAATTTAAAAAGCCAGTTGTACCACGATAGAGACAACATTAAAGAACGCCATTTCAATGAAGGTCGTAACGTATGGGTGCGAACAGACAATGATACGAAATGGAACCCTGGGACAATCACACAGCAAAATAACAGATGGTCATACAGCGTTGCATTTCCCGATCAAACCACCAAACGCAGACATGCAGATGCAATCCGAGAACGACAGAGGCCGCCGACTGCGGCATTAGATAGCAGCCCACACCAACAATGATCCGCAAATACATCTGTCACCGTTCAACTGAATCGCAGTCCTCAAAATCAACAGGTTTCGGTAACCGGGTCCGAACCAACAACGGCAACAGTAGATCCAACTCCAGTTATTCGACGAAGCCAATGTCCACATAGGGCACCAGTTCGTTTGAATTTGTGATCGCAGTACTCAATCAACTGTGGTGGGGAGGAATGTCATGTGAAGCCAGCTTTAAAGTATTAAACGTACTCTTTGTAGTTTTGACAATAGTATGTTAGGTTAGAGTTTTTCCTGTAGACGAACAGACACACG
Source organism: Tipula vernalis (assembly GCA_958295665.1). Classification (NCBI taxonomy): domain Eukaryota; kingdom Metazoa; phylum Arthropoda; class Insecta; order Diptera; family Tipulidae; genus Tipula; species Tipula vernalis. The sequence goes on along the minus strand of OY282560.1, from coordinate 177,942,647 downwards.
TAGTCTCGTTTTGTACGCGTTACGGAGCGGACCAAAAAAAAGTGGATAAATTAAGTCGCATTAAGTGGTTCCGGATACTGCGTAATTCCGTATAAGGCCCATAATTTCGTACACAGAGCGAAGGAATCACCTTTTTTGCGACTTATAAAAAACACGTTTGTGAAAAAGACTCGGGATCTGCTCAATATTAATTGATGCGATCCATAATTCATCATGCACTAACGATATGAGCCTACGCCATTTTACAACGTGATCACACTAAAACTCACACTTATAACAAATATAAAAATTACTACATATTAAATATTACAAAACTAATATAACAATTAATAATTTTTGTGAAAAAATATAACCTATCCAGTGCCCCAGGATTTCCCTTGAGAAATTTCTGTGGGTTTTTTCTGGAAAAAACATAACTCACTGGTCCTATGGATTGAAAGATCTGACCTGAGCAAATTTAAAAACAAACAAACAAACAGACACATGTAATTCTAAATATTAATAAAGAATATTAATCCACACTTATTATTTTAATCTACGAACAATATCTTGTTTAGAAACACTAAACATAACAGAAATGTATGGAAATAATCAATAAAGAATTACAGGCCCAAAATACTACCATTAGAGGCATCCAGAACCGCAATCGGAGAACAATTGCGGATTTTCGATTTTTTGGCTAAGAATTTGCTGATTTATAGTCAGGTGATTTTCAAAAGAATCGAATTTTCTATGAAATGTATGGAACTAATCACTGAGTGTGAACTCTGCAACGGTCCCGCTTAATCTATATTTAATCACACCATCTAGGGGCGCTTCCCCAACTCAACAGCTTAGACTAACCGACCTACTTCTTATACCATAAGCCACGGCAAATCATTACAGAAGAGTCATAAACACGTACATATAAGTAACAACTTGTAGAAATGTCTACATTAAATTCTCAAGCCTTGCACGTCTTTAAAAATTTTGTTAACCTGATTGTTGGTTCCATTGAACTTCTTCGTTTATCGTTGCTTTGGGCATATTCTCTAGTCGTTATTTTAAAGGTTGATTTGTAGATTGAAGTACTTTTTTTTTGTTTTCCTATTATTTCCATCCTCTACGGCGGGATAATTAACTTCTGTACAATTTATTCCAAAGGATGAGACACGTTTACTCATTATGGAACATGTTTCTGTGTTTCATGATTCTTTTAATCGTAAATATTTCGAATTTGTACAAAGTTACTTTATCAATTACCTAGTTTCATTGAATAAATAAAAAACGGTTTATTATTAAAAATAACTGATTATTATTACAACTTTAATTATAAATGCGAATTTATGTGAAATTTTGTGTATGCCAATAACATTAGTACTAATCAACAAGGCTCGCACCGCTAGTTTGTATAGTTTCGTTTTCTGCTTCATCACCTTCGTCATCATACGTTCCAGAGATATTACAACTTTCATTTAACGTGCAATTTTGTAAAATCGTGTCGTGCGTATGATTATTACAATAAAATAGTGATACCTCCTTTTTCAATTTTGAATATAAAAGAAATTTTCCCGCCTTACACTGAGGGCCTCCCGCTTTTACAAAATTACAACGATAGTACTGTTTCATGTCATACTCTCTTTTTGTTTTTGAATAAAGGCTCCATTCCTTTTGAATTTTCATATAATTTTTGGCCGATTGCGCATTTTTAAATTTCCGTTCTAAACTATAAAATTTTCGTTTCCATGATTTTCGTCTTTTCCCGGTTTCTGTAGATTCATTTGTATCGGTAGGTAAATCTTCAAGCTCGTTCGTTTTTTCTGTGGTTACTTTTAAGCTATTGTTTGGATCGCCGAAACTTTCATCGTCTGGCGTCGATGCTAAAATTTCATCGTGTGTGTGTTCCGTATTGGAGGTAAATAGTTCAACACGATTTATAGAATGGTACACTAAATATTTTCGAGCGGCACACTGAGTTCCCTTTCTACCAACCAAATTACATCGAAAACGTTGGCGAAAGCTTTTTCCCGATTTTCCAGTAAATGTAACACTCCATATTTTTAGGCTTTTAATATAGCCTCTAGCGGTTTTGGAATTTCTAAATCTCTTTTCGAATACATAATTTAATCCTAAACCTCTGCCTCTCCGTATTTTCGGTAAAGTTTTGGGTGGACTTGGTTCTACTGGAGTTTCATCATCTTCTTCAATCACAACATCAACAGCATACAAATTTTCGTTTAGTGGCTCATCAAAAGCATCATCAATTGTATTTTCCGTCTCTACAATAGCATCGATAGAATTGTTTGAGACATTGTTGTCTTGTTCATTATCTTCTTGACATTCATTATTTTTGCCAGCTAAAATCGCCTCGTGAGTATGTTCATTACGACCGTAAAGCGATACTTTAGCACGATTGTAATAGAACACAAGATATTTCTGTGCTGCACATTGTGGTACTACTTTCTTCTTCACTTCATTACAACGATAATATTGGACTACATTTCCATTATTGACTCGTCGTTTGCTGAACACGCTCCAAATTTTCTCTCTCTTCATGTATCTTAAGGCAAACTCAGAATTTACAAAATTTCTTTCTAAATACCAAGTGTTGTATTGCCTCGCTAATTTGCTAGTTGGTACTTCAATAGAACGATCTGGTACATTAATTGGTGTTTTAGGTGATTTTGGCATCGTATATGGTTTTTTAAGGGATTTTTTCCCCTTATACGATTTTTTACGACCTTTTTTCAGTGTCGGCTTGTACGGCACTGAATGTGTATGAGAACAAGAGCGATTATAGAGAATCACTTCTTGCTTTGCTGTTTTAATTGATAAACAACAACGTGCCTCACATTGAAGTGCACCTTTTCCATTCCCTCTTAATTTGCATAAGTAATATCGTCTTTCTCCCGTCAGGCTTTTAAGGCTATTATGATGTGTCCAGGTATTAGCTTCTTTCACATAAGACAGGGCTAAATCTAAATTTTTAAACTTTCGATCAAATACGTATCTCTTCTCATCTGTCAAAGAATTCTTTTTCTCTTCCTTGCCTTCAAGTTCCGATTTCATGTTTTGTAATAAAATCAAATCATGTGTATGACTATTGCACCCATAAAGCAATACATCTGATGTTGGCGAGTTAAAAAATAAATATTTCTTTGCATCACACTGTGGTCCGCTTTTTTTCACTAAATTGCACCGATAATATTGGCGATATCCAGAAAACACTTTCAACTTACCACAAATGCTCCAAATTTCTTTATCTTTCATAAATTTTATGGCCTGAGGCATATTCTTAAATTTCCTTTCGAATCTCCAATTGTTCCCCCATGTTCCATTTGTGCTACAGCTTAGTTGTTTAGAAACTGAGTTAGACGGACAAGTCGAATTTTCGCTGACCGTATTGTCCACGGTGATTGGTATGTCTTCTTTGGACGCTTGTTGTTCAGAATTAGAATTGTCAAACGGAGTTGGGGAACCTGGAGTTGGGAAACCTGGAGTTGGGGAACCCGGAGATGGGGAACCCGAGGTTGGGGAATCCGGTGTTGGAGAACCCGTTGTTGGGGAACCCGGTGTTGGCGAACCCGTTGTTGGGAAACCTGGTGTTGGGGAGCCCGGTGTTGGGGAACCCGGTCTTGGAGAACTCGTTGTTGGGGAACCCGGTGTTGGGGAACCCGGTGTTGGGGAACCCGGTGTTGGGGAACCCGGTCTTGGAGAACTCGTTGTTGGTGAACCCGTAGTTGGAGAGCTCGGAATTGCTGAACCCGCAGTTGGGGAGCCCGGAGTTGGGGAACCCGGTGTTGGTGATCCCGGAACTGGTGAACTTGGTTCGTGTGAGTGGTCGTGACATCGATAAATCGAAATTTTATTACTCGCTTTGTCGACAAAGAGATGTTTCTGAGCAGGACAATGAATGTTGTCTAATTTATTGGTACACTTATAGTAACTCTTTGATGAGCCGCCGTATTTGAAATTTTGTTTTTTCCACATGTACCATGTTGGTTTGTTTTCCATGTAAGTCAAAGCATCTTTTAGTGTTTCAAAATCTTCTTCCAATTTCCAAGGAAGAAACTTTTTTTTTGGAGGGACATATTCCAATAATTCTGGCTTCGGTGATTTCGTATCCGTTTCAATTTCAGGTATACGTGATTCCGGTTTCATTTTTCTTAAATTGAGACGTTCCCTTGGTGACTCCATTATCGAATCGGTATTGGATTCGTTAGTATCCGAATCAGCTTTGATGTGGCCATTTAATCCGTTTATTTTCGGATGATTTCGAAGCACTTTATTAAATATTTTATTATTATCATTTTTCATAATTGACCCATGTGTATGATCCAGACTATTTGTGTAGAAAAATACTTTTTCATTTTTAGCGTGGTATTGAGCATAAGCTATAGCGGCACATTGGGGTGTAGCTGTAACCTCTACAAGACCGCATCGATAAATACACTTTAGGCCAATGCCGTTTAATTCTCGATGTTTTAGTTTCCATACTTTATGTTCATCCAGATACGATTTAGCCATAGCACCATTTTTAAATGTCCTGTTTAAAATCCAGAAGTGATCAGTATTTTTATTTACGTTAGATGATAATGGGCTTAATCGATCGTTGGAATCATAATTAATTTCTTTATTGGCCTTTACATAATTACCATTTTGCCTGCCGTTATTGTTGTTAAATGTTGAAGAAATATTTTCGTTTAGTGGTCCTTCCGTCTCCTCTAGTCGCCTTTCGCTGTTATCATATCCGTAATATTCATAATTTTCATCATTTTCGTTATCTGATTCTGGTTCCGTCTTCATAACAACGTTTTGAGATGTACTCCCACCAGCCTTTGATAAAATCAAATCATGTGTATGTTCATTTATACCAAAGAGAAGACACTCTCCCGTTGTGTGATCCATTAAAAGATATTTCTGAGCCGCACACTGTGGTCCGACTTTACGTACTCGATTGCATCGATAATATTGTTTGTCATTTTTACGACCACGTTTTTTACTACATATAGCCCAAAGTCCTGTTTGTTTCATGTACTGTAAAGCAAATTTCGAATTAACAAATTTTTTCTCCAAAATCCATTTCGAATTGTCCATTTTACTATAAAATTCTGGCTTAGGCTTCGTTTCTAAGGGTTTTATAAGTAACGATTCGGGCGGTTCTGTACCAGATTTTTTTACTAGAGTATCAGAAGTAACGTTATACCCATTATTTTCTAGATGCAATTGAATTTCATATTTTGATAGTCCTAAATCTGCAAGCTCAAGCTCTATAACTTTTTGGCGATCACGATGTAATTTTGATTGACCGAATAATATAGTACCGTGTGTATGTTTCCGACGATTACTGTATAATAAAAACGTTTTACTTTTCTTATTATATTCCATTGAAACTTTTGCAGCACATTGTGGCATTTTATTTTGAACTAAATTACACCGAAACACAGACTTCATGCCGTACTGTGTATTATATCGAACTCTGAGACTCCAATTTTGTTCATCCAAATAAGATTTTGCTAATGATTCACTTTTAAATACTTTCTCTAAAGCCCATTCCTGGTTTTGAATTACAAGTGCTGTATCGTTACTGCCAGCTAATGAATTCGAGCTATCATCATATGAAGAATTATTCGATACTGTATCTTCAAGCATTTTGTCGTCTGCTAAATAATTTTCTTCGACATGATAATTAAAATTGGAATTTTGCAGAAACGTTTTAAGCGGTTGGCCAAATTCGCTCCATTTTTCAAAACTATCGTAATAATAGTTTTCAATGACAGATTCAGAATCTTCATAATCATATATGATCAATTCTTCTTTTACAACAACATTGTCGAAAATGTTAAGAGCACAATTTTCAACTGTACATTTTTCCAATTGATTTAGGCAATTGTGCAATGCAACAGCCGGTCTAATTTTAGAATTGCCATCTTCTGTTTCATGTTCATCAGCAGAACATTCTCCTAAATGGTTTGAGGCGCAAAATTGTGTTCCATTGCTCTGTGTATAATTTTGATATAGTTGATTGTTTAATAATGATGTTGACGAATTAAAATACATCTGAAATGAAAAAATTATGGGTAAATTTTAGTTGGGGGCATTACAATGGCAGAATTCATGAATAACCAGCCGAACAGCGGACAATTAGGTTGCCCTATATAAATCACAAGGCGTCATTCTAATGGAAAGTTTATTTATACATATGTTTGTATGACATGCTTCCAAATACTGGAAGCATTTTTAAACTAAAACAAAACAGTAACATGTTGCATAGAATCCTGATTTGGGAATATTTTAAATATATGAAATTAACTTCAGCCTTTGTGAAATTAATAAGTTTTGTTATAAATATAAGAAACGTAGCACTACTCATAGCTTTTATAAATATTATTTATATTATTCGACTAATATGTTGAACGATGATCTTTTAAACATAAAATCTAAAATACAACTATAAAATATCCAAACAGTGTGTCTTATTCTCACCTTAGATCGTAGATAGTTTTTTCCGCCAAGGAAATGAAACACTACCACACTAATTGACGTTTGCTAATACAAAACAAGTTATAAACTCTTTTACAATTGCCATCCATGTTATTCTGTAATATTCTACCATTACAAAATCATAAAGAAATGTTTAATAAGACTTAATAATAATGTATTTATCTCTTAATAATCTCTTTGGTGATTAGTTTTACTTATTGAAATTTTCAAGTGTGAAGTATCGCTTTATAAAACTTGTATTTGACATTTTTCAATTATATATATTTTTGACAGATGCTTGGAAGTCAATGTCATACAACTGTTATAATTAATATGTAGTTTCGTGTTCACCACTTTAATTATAACAGTTGGTCGTAATCGTGTTCGTTTGTATTTTGGACTGGTGAATAAAGGTTTTGAAAATAGTACATAGGTTTTTTTTAATTTTTTATCAATATAAAAACCCGATTTAACGAATAATGAAAAGCTGTTGTAGAGCTCTGTTCTTCCGAACGTATTTTACACAAAACATCAATTCTACTGACATATGTATTTCTCTACCATCGAGGTAGATCTTTACAGAGCTCTACCAATCGCTATACAGTGTGTTTACTCACTGTGCTGTTTAATTTTTGATAGGTAGAGTTGTAGTAGAGAAAAATTTTGGATTTATCATTATGAAATATTTTATTCATTGAAACTCAGACAAATATTAAATTTTTAATGTTTTTCTAAAATTTGATCAAATTTGGTTTAAAATTTCAATCAAAAATGTTAATCTGCTTAAGTCCGGCCGTGTAAAAATATTCTCCAAGATGTTTTCTGCCCAAAATTTTGGCATTACATACATTTTTAAGGTAAGCGCTCTGAATGTCAAATAGGCAATTTTGACTGTGAAAATTTATGGATCTGGACCTGCAAATTCAGACCTGTTGAATAAAAAAATTTACTGCAAGAGTATTTTTGCTTTCATCTCCTTACGATTGCCCAAGCAGGAATTATTTCTGGTTCTAAAGTTTTAAGCACATAAAGATTTTGATCATGTCTTCCTTACATATTGACAGACTTTCATTTCTTGCAAGGTTAAAGCATGGTTTCCACGATGGCGAGGCGAAAAAATTAGTCAAATTAAAAAGAGGAAGGAATAATAAAAAATAACATAAGAGTGAATGAAACTGCAACAAGTCGTTACTCCGAATTTTTATTTATTTAGTTTTGACGTTTCAATTATTAAAATTAAATTTTGTTAAAAATGGATACTGTTGAGTAACTAATGGCAATATATGCCGTTATGTTTTCAAGTAGCACTGAGAGTGATTCTGGCGATGAAAAATGTGTTCCCCAAATCAAAAAAAAAAAATATATATATTTAATAATAAAATAAATATAAAATTTTCTTTAAATTGACAATATGGATTCCGAAAATCAGCGGCTAATCCGAAAAAAGATGATGCGTCTAATCTTTTTTTCGGATTAGACGTCCTATTTCGGAGTGCTGAATTAAAATTTTTAAAATTGGACGTCCCAATTTTTCTGTCAAAATTGTATTTTCTCTCTATCGTACTATTGGTGAATTTTTGTTTTCTCTTTTTAGTTTGACTAATTTTTTCGCCTCGCCATCGTGGAAACCATGCTTAAAAAGACTGCATAAAATGTGTTGCATACTTTTGTGTTAAAGGAATCTGAACGTAAAGTTTTGCCAGTTGAGAAAATGAAATAAGGGGAGTTCTCTCAGTAACTCAATTGACAACTAGTTCATATATACAGTTATATCCACAAACTATCAAAACAATCAAATATCTACGCAAGTGTTCTAAGGCTGTGTTTCAATCGGGTAAAAAGTTAACTTTTTTAACTGTGGTAAAAATATTAAATTTTCCTCACAATCGTTTTGGTGTTTCAAATGAAACTGGTTAAAATTGTGACGTTTCCGTTTTTTATTTTTTTTTTTGCGCAGAGAAAAGCAAAATACAAGCTACAAATTTTTAACTGGTCCGTGTGACGACCAGTTAAAATTTTTGTGGTGAATAAAATGTCAAAAATTTATCTTTTTAGGCGGATTTTTATTCGTTTGAAACACAGCCTATATAAACGATAAACAGCCAACGCAGCGATAACTGTAATATGATTAAACAAACACCTAAATGCCACAAAGTAGAACACTTAAACGCAACAAAGTTGAACACCAAAACGCAACAAAGTAGAACACCAAAACACAACAAACTAGAACAGCTAACGCAGCAGTAAAATCGATATTTATTACATAAACCTTTTATTATCTTGTATTATATAATTTAATCTGAAAAATACCAATCAATGTCGAATATTGTGTCTGGAATATATGTAGTGTAAAAACGTTAGATTTAACACTAGAACTACCGACCGGTCAAAATGATCGATTTACATTTATTGAATTCATTTTTTTAATTATTAAGTTAGAATTGTTTTGGAAATTTTTGATGATTTTTAATATATCTACTTACTTTATTGCCATATTAAAAGCCATCATAAACTTCTAAAATAATTCTAACATAATAATAAAACAAAATAAATTCTAGTTCTAGTAAGTTCTAGTGTTAAATACTTTCATTCTGTAATACGATACCGTTACATTGTTCAAATAAATTTGTTATGATTAAGCCATGCGCATTATAACTATGTATACATATGACCAGTTTGAATCGGTTTCCAGCTTACCATGCATTTTTTTATTGTTTTGCGCTTTAAACTCAAGAAATACTCGTTTCTGTGGAAGAATACTATAAATTCAATAATCTACAAAAATCAGAGTGACAGACATTTCATTTGACCAAGGAATTGGAATTGCAATTCAATTTTGGTGAAAAGAAATAACCAACCAATTCTCGTGATTTATTTTTAAAAGTTGGTAGTGTTTGACATTTATAATACTTTCATTGTTTTCTGAAAATCAAACAGAAGCTTTTGTGCATTAAATAATAATTTTATTGAATAGTTTTTGTAGTAAATATTAAAGCATTGGCTAGTAAATACTATGATTTATAAATACGAAAACTCTGGTGACAAACACTGTAACTACAAAATGGAATTGGAATTGCAATACTATCAATTCAGAAGGAATTCGACGAATTCCTAATTTGAATTCATTATATAGCATTTGTTGTAAATTGGCAAATGAAATGTCACTGAGAGTACGTTTATGCTTAGGGTTCAACCTGGTTTGAACCTAAGTTATCTTTTACTATAAACGGAGTCGAGTCATCTTGTAGTTAACTCAACTCGACCTAAAAAATTTCTAGGGTCGAGTCGAGTTAACTCTAAAAACATTCACTATAAACGGAGTCGAGTCGAAAAATAAAAACAACAACAAAATAATAATAAAAAGACACCATTTTCATTTCTTACTTCGTGTACGAATCTTCGATTTTTGTGTGGCAATAAAACTTTGTTATTTTGTTTTTATAAAATTCAGAAAATAATACAAGAAAAACATATAAACATACGATAGTAAATGATTTTTTTTTTGACGTTTCTGACTCGGTTTCAACCTAGTTTCGACTCGACTACGATTTGACTCTGCAGTATAAACGCTAAAAAATACTAAAGATACTTGTTAAACCGAAAGTGGTCTGACTGAAAATGTCCGAGATAAATTCAACATGTAAATGGCGGCTTGACTGAAAGCAAAGATTATTAACAAGAAGATCTTCTTGTTAATAATCTTTGCTTTCAGTCAAGCCGCCCTGTACATGTTGAATTTATCTCGGACGTTTTCAGTCAGACCACTTTCGGTTTAACATGTATCTTTAGTAAAAGATAACTACAAGATGATCCAAAGTTAACTAAAAGATGACTCGACGTTGAGCATAAACGTACTCTGAGATAACATTTAAAGTTTGAATTAAGTTTTTTGAAATATTTTGAATGTTGTACATATTACATAAATATTATACTTTTTAATTAATTTGAAATCTGTATTTTTTTGTTATTTTGTGCCATCGTAAATCGAGAATTTAGCCATCAAGAATTTTATTTTTGATACTGATACCACGTTTACATTACACGTACCTAATAAATATGTACATTTTTGCTATTTAATTACTTTTCCGCTGCGGTTCGCACTAGCTTTGAGATTTATAGTGTGAACGCATACTATAAAAGTTTGTTGTTTTGACAGATAGATTTCTGTATTCAATTCAGTTTTTGGGTTGTGAATTTCTTCTCAAACTCTATTAGATTTGTTGGTAAATTATTTGATTAACACCGGAAATTGTAGTTTTACAAAAAACGTAATAAATTTTTGTTTTGACAACAGATGACGAAACTTCAACAATTCGTGACCGCAAAGTTTTCTCACTGAATCTACCTCTAAGTATTCGCCATTTAAATTTTCAAGTTGATCTGTCATTTAGTTTGCATTTCACAATCTACAAAATTTACGTATTCAGTATTTTGTGAAGAATGAATAAATTTCAAATTCGTTGTGCAAATCTTCTTTATTTAAAACCCTTATCGGCAACCGATAACAAAATGGATAAGGATCTAAATTTGGGCAAGTTTACTCCATTCTATGAAACAGTTCGTTTTTGGATCAGTGAATTTAAATATGGTCGCACAAGTATTTTTGATGAAGAACGCAATGGAAGGCCAAAAGAAGTGACGACACCAGAAATGATTGAAAAATCTATTATATTGATTGTATTGAGTTATCGTAAAGTGAAGTTGAGTAAGATTGTCTTGGCATCGTAAACATTTCAAGAGAATGTGTAGAAAATACCTTGCATGGACATTTGCTTATGATAAAGGTTAAAGCAAGTATGCGAACGAGTAACCACTTCCCAGTAATTTGGACATATTAAAGCATAACAAGAAGGGCGTTTGCGTGGAGATTCATCACTGCACACCAGATTCTGGACAACGGTTTGTACAGTGGATATAACCTTGTCAAAGACGACCAAAAATAGCTGGAAAGGTTAAGGTTGCATACTATTATTTGGTAAACACATGGCATATTGCTAATCGATTATCTAGAAAAAGGAAAAACTATCACTAGCGAGTATTACTAAGCATTATTGAACAAATGTACTATGCAATCACGGCAAAACGGCGAGGAAAAATTATCTTTCTTCACAAATTGCCCAAAGAAACAAACAATAATGCACGAGGAAAAGTATGCACCAGTGGCAAATTTAACTAAACCGCCATTTAATGCAACACAAAACCGCGAAGAAAAAATTGCTTCAACACCAAATTTATAATAAACTATGATTTAAATGAAACCAAAAATAATGAACTCAGTAGGACGAACTCATCGTCGACCGACAATATAAATTATGATAGTGGCCTAGGTCAATGTAGATGGTTTGGCGTCTATTGGAGGGGGGGGGCAAAGTTGAGTAGATTAATCTACCAGCTCCGTAACCTTCCAGTAGGGTGTGCATCGCGTGAGCTGTTCTGGTCTTGTCATTAGGCAGCTGCGTGATGGGTACAATTGTGTAAGGGGTGACCTGTTCACAATTCGCAAGTGTACGTGCTGGCTCCTCGTGGCAACCACTGATAACAAAGGCCATTTGGCACAGGCTAAAGTACGGCGCTAAAAGAGAAAACCTTGACAAAAAACCCTAATCTAAGGTGGAACAGCATATGCCGAAAGATGAATGGCTGATAGGTTAATCAGTCCAAAATATGCGGACTCTGGATACAGGAGTGGGACAACCCTCTCGAGGTCCTTGGGCTCCAATGCTACCGCCTTTCTAGCAGAACTACATGCTGTAGTAAACATCTAGGAGGGAGAGCAATAAGCCCAGATAGTTGTAGCGTTTTTTTATTCGCTCCGGATAGCTGCTATCGAGAGCCGCCATATAAAATTTGGCTCCCGATAGCGCTCCGTATAAATAGGTAGAGCCAAATACTTTTTATATGATGCTTTTGTTAAACAATTGAATTAAAAATGATAGTTTGATGTTAAATAAGTTTAGTTTACCAATAAATAGCGCGTCAAATTTAAATTTAGGCGTATAAAAATGACGGCTCTCGATAGCAGCTATCCGGAGCGAATAAAAAAACACTACAAGTATGTATCACGTACCGGGAGGCAGTATTGTCAGGTTCAGTAAGAACCTGAATATTGACTGGACGGATAATTAAGCAGGGTCCAGCACAAAAGATCTTTTAGGTCCCAGTGCGAAGTGGCTGATCGCCCGCAAGGCCCTCCAATAATAATAATAACTGTTATATCCCAATTCAACTTTAGTACATATTAGTACATGGTGTAAACATACCGTCTAGGCATGATATAATGTAAACCTAGACGTTATCTGTCATACCAGAAAACCTGAAATATAAGTTAGTTATTATTAAGACCAACACGGGAATACACGCATTTATAATAGTAGCGACGAGGATGAGATAATAAAAAGAAAAAAAAAATTGAAAACGTAAAAACAAATTAAATACAATAATAGTTACGTGTTAATAAGTGGTTTTGAAATACATATACCTAAACCCATTTACATTTATTGGTACAAATACAGGACTAGAAAAAAAAAAATATTACGCACGTGTGTGTAATTACATACATAACCCCAAAATTTGATACGAGTAAATATTACAAAATGTCGGAGTATTCCATTTTCGAAAAATTCGAAAAAACCAAAACATTATGGTCACGTTGGGTGGAACGGTTTGAAGGTGCAATGGAAATAGTGAAACCAGAAGATAAAAAGAAAATTCATCTACTTCTACACTATATGGGGCAAGAAGCATACGATATACTTGCGGATAAACTGGCACCGGAGAAACCTAAGGACAAAACATACAGTGAGGTTATCGAAATTCCCACGAGCGTTTTCGACCCAGCACCTCTGGAGATATTGGAAAATTATCGGTTTCACATGAGAAAACAAGCGAGCGATGAAACAATGGAAGAATTTTCTATTGCTCTTCGGAAAATGGCCATAAATTGTAATTTTGGCCAATATCTCAATACGGCGTTAAGGAACCAATTCGTTTTTGGTCTAAGCAGCTCAAGAATACAAAATCGTCTGCTGGAAACATCAAATTTGACACTGGAAAATGCTTTGACTACAGCCAAAGCAATGGAGCTTTCTGCCATAGGGGGTGCAGAAATTCAGCAGCAAAAGGAGGCGAAACAGGTCGTGGACGTTTTACAACAAAAGATGGTGACGTCAAATCAAAATCAAAATTCGAATAAAACTGATTTAAGCAGCAGTTGGAAACCAAAATACAATAAGCAGTTCGCCTGTTACCGCTGTGGAATTCAGGGGCATAGAGCAAATCAATGTGAACAAAAAAATTCGGTGTGTTCATTTTGCAACCTAAAGGGACATAAACAGTCGGCTTGTTTCAAAGCAAAGAAAGGGAGTAATCAGAAAGTACACTACATAAATGACACCAGTACCACAGATTGCATTGAAGAAATACTCAATGTTTCCACAGACTATGAGAAGCATGCAAAATTGGGCATTTACTTGAAAATAAATAATGCTATTGTGGGATTTGAAATCGATAGCGGGTCCCCAGTAACGATCATCAACAGGGACGATATGCAGAGATATTTCAAGGATGAAAAATTACAGTCTACGAATAAAAAACTAATTAGTTATTGTGGAACGGAAATTAAAGTGCTTGGTTGCTTGAGCGTACGAGTGGATGCAAGTATCGATTGTCAGGAATTAAACATGTATGTGGTGGAATCAAAGCGTGGACCATTATTAGGACGAGAGTGGTTGCATAGTTTGAGATTGGACTGGAATAAAATTTTGGGCTCCAAGGGGTCAAATCAGGCCGTTTCTTCTGTAAAGATAGAACAAAGTGCTATGAACAAAGTAGAAGAGCTAAAACAAAAATATTCCATAGTTTTTGAAAGCTCGATGGGAAAAATTAAAAATATTCAGGCACGGATTTATCTACGTGAGGGAGCTAAACCAATGTTCGTGAAAGCAAGAAAGGCACCTTATGCGCTGCTAGATTCAATAGAACGAGAACTTGATGAGTTAGAAAAAAATGGCGTAATACAGAAGGTGGATTCAGCGAGATGGGCTACACCTATTGTTCCGGTAAGAAAGCAGGGAGATAAAGTTCGACTATGCGGAGACTACAAAATCACAGTCAATCCAAGAATCATTGTCGAAGAACATCTATTACCTACGATAGAGGAACTATTCGCATCCATGGCTGGTGGAGAGAAATTTACAAAAATCGACCTCAGTAAAGCCTACTTGCAAATGGAAGTTCATCCGGACGACCGAGAAATACTGACCTTAAGCACACATCGTGGTCTCTATCAACCCACAAGGTTGATGTATGGAATTGCATCTGGTCCAGCGAAGTGGCAGCGAGAGATCGAACAAATCTTGAAAGATATTGATGGAGTTTCAGTTTTTTTAGACGATATCAAAATTACGGCACCAAACGACGAACAACATTTGCAGCGACTCGAAGAAGTTCTATCACGCCTAAGTAGATACAATATGAGAGCAAACCTTGAAAAATGCGAATTTATGGCAGCGGAAATAGAGTACTGCGGTTACAGAATCGATCGATTGGGAATACATAAAATGAAGACAAAAATCGATGCAGTTAGACAAATGCCGATGCCAACAAATAAGGACGAGATACGTGCGTTCATCGGATTGGTGAATTATTACGGCAGGTTTTTTTGAAAATCTCAGCACTATATTATATCCGCTTAACAATTTATTAAAAGATAAAGTGGAATTTATTTGGGGGAAAGATTGTGAAAAGGCATTTCAAGCCGTTAAGACTCAGATTCAGAAAGAGATACATCTGGTATACTACGACCCCAAATTGCCGTTGGTATTGGCAACAGATGCAAGTCCAGTGGGAGTGGGAGCAGTGTTAAGCCACATATACCCTGATGGTAGTGAGAAACCCATACAATTTGCCTCGCAAACACTGTCCTCGGTACAACAGCGATATACCCAAATTGATCGAGAGGCGTATGCCATAATTTTCGGGATTCGCAAATTTTACCAATACGTTTATGCGCGAAATTTTATTTTAATAACGGATAACAAGCCACTTACGCAGATATTATCGCCAGAAAAAGGGTTGCCTACACTTTCAGCAACACGAATGCAGCACTACGCCATTTTTCTTCAATCATTCGATTATAAAATAAGGTATCGGAAGTCAGCTGATCACGCAAATGCAGATGCGTTGTCACGATTACCAGTGATGGAAAAAAATGAAAAAATAGAAGAGGCAGAAATAATAGAAATTAACGCCATCGAAACATTACCGTTGACTGTCAAACAATTAGAAGAGGCAACATTGAGGGATGAAGTAGTGAGTGATTTAATAAATGGATTGAAATCAGGGAAAATGGTGAAACCTGATAAAAGATTTAATATAGACCAAAATGAATTCACACTACAAAAGGGTTGTTTATTGCGAGGATTTCGCGTCTACGTTCCAATGGTTCTACGGAAAAAAGTGTTGGAAGAGTTGCATATAGCACACTTCGGAATTACTCGCATGAAATCGCTGGCAAGAAGTTGTTGTTGGTGGCCAAAACTCGACACTGATATTGAAAATGTATCAAAAAACTGTCTACAATGTCAGATGACAAGAACTAATCCGTCAAAAGTTACAACGCATGTGTGGGAAGCAGCAAAATCACCTTTCGAACGGGTACATGTAGATTTCGCCGGGCCATTTATGGGAGAATATTTTTTTATTCTCATTGACGCATATACGAAGTGGCCGGAAGTATGCATAATTCCAAATATTACGACGGCGATTACAATCGAGAAATGCCGGGAGATATTTGCCAGATTCGGAATCCCGAAAGTATTGGTAAGTGGTAACGGACCTCAATTCACGTCAGATGAGTTTCAGCAATTCATGAATATGAATGGTGTACTGCACAAATTAATTGCTCCATATCATCCTGCAACGAATGGTCAAGCAGAACGAAATGTACAAACCATAAAGAATAAATTGAAGACAATGAGGTGCAATCGGTCAGAAATAGGTAAAGAACTATGTAAAATATTGTTAAATTATCGACGTACATCACATGCAACAACTGGAGAATCACCTTCATTTCGGATGTTCAACCGACAAATACGTTCAAGATTGGATATCATGCTACCTACAAAAAACGAAAGGAATGACAATGGAAGGACAATGCAAAAAAATGAAATAAAGATTCGGGAAATGTATGTCGGCGACCGAGTATCTGTTAGGAACTACAATAGTGATGGAAAATACAAACTGGGTACAATAATTAAAGTGTTAGGGCTATTGCACTACATAGTAAAATTGGACGACGGTCGAATATGGAAACGGCACATCGACCAAATATATCGAATCGGATTGGAAATACAACCACCAAAACCCGATACAATTCCATACCATTACGATGTGAGTGAAAATCGTAACATAATACCAGAAATCCAGAGGAGCACTAATCTCAGAGATCCAGTTCGGCCACCGGCGCAAGAAGAAGAACTACAACAACAATCTACTGAAGCATCGAGAGCTATTGAGACAGAAACCAGAATGATTTCAGAGCAATCGAGACCCAAAAGAGAAATAAAAGCAAAGACAATTTTAACTTACAAACAACAAAAAATTTGAACAAGTTGCGAATTTTGAGGTTTCGAACATTAAACAAGGGAAAGGTGCACAAGAGTCACAACATGTGAAGGAAAATTAAGTTAAACTAGTTTTGCATTATATACAAGTTAGATTTAAATTGTTTAATTTTATTTTATGTTAAATTGAAGTATGACATTGTATTAAATTAAATTAGAAGGGGAAGACTGTTATATCCCAATTCAACTTTAGTACATATTAGTACATGGTGTAAACATACCGTCTAGGCATGATATAATGTAAACCTAGACGTTATCTGTCATACCAGAAAGCCTGAAATATAAGTTAGTTATTATTAAGACCAACACGGGAATACACGCATTTCTAATAATAACAATAGGTCAGTGCAATGTACAGCTATTAGGGTAAACGGGATTGGACATTTTACTGTTCAGACTAAGCAAAAACGAAGTCCAAGATCCGCGCAACTCGGAAAAAGGTGCGGACCAAATACCTCTCATCAGTAACAGGTAAATACAGCAGATAATACGAATTGAAGATACAGCCATACGAAAGTAATGGAAGATTGCCTAGTTCAGTGCGTCAAATTCCAAGAATAGGGCCACACCAAAGCTAACTGCGCCTTGCATGAAGTTTGTGTTATATGTGTTAAACTTTACGATTCGAAACAGTGCAACAAGGCGAAAAACGATCCTACAATAAAACGCTGTTGTAACTGTGGCGAAAATCATACCCCAAATTATAGAGCAGATTGCACAGTGTACTTGGATTTAAAGCGTAAAATCAATCCAAAATTGCGATATGACCAAAGAGTGCTCAAGACAAATTATAACCAAAGAACTTTGATGCCAAGAACCTTAGTTGTTCAACAAATCGGAAATTTGGGGTAAATGCCAGCAGTTTTGCGCAACCTGGGCTCTCACACGCAAACAATCTAAACAGTGTCGCTCCGAAAACAAAATATAATTTTAGAAGTGAGCATGCTGATCAAATTAGAACACACTAATATAAATTAGCGTCAAAAACAAAAATGACTGTCCTAAAAGTAGCTATTTGGAATGCGAACCGTCTTTCATAGCATAAAGCTGAGTTAAAAGCCTTTATCATCGAGCATAATACATCACGCTAATATCAGAAACACGCTTTACGAATAAAAGCTTTAGTAAAAATAACAGCACAAAACATCCAGAAAATTGCTGAACAATATACACTGAAAGAAAATTTGCTCAATATTTTTCCCGACAGGATTTCATGATACGGTTTCTTTTCCGGTCGGTTTTACTAGCGGTAACATTTTAAAAACGACCCCTGCTTTTCCCCGGGAATTGGGAATTGGAAATTGATTTATTTTGATTTTTTAGTTTATTTTGGTATTATTTTGTCCAAAGCATACCGTGGCGATTGGTATTTTGTTCAAATTGGGGTGCCAACCATCATATTCCAAAAATTAAATATTAAAAAAAAAAAAAAAATAGAAAATAATTTGCCCCATTGCCGCTTTGGGGAGATTTATTTTAGTATGTAAAAATGTATCATTGTATCAATGTAAATAGCTTTGAATTTTTTTGACCTTTTCTTTCTGGCTTTGGGGAGTTCTCTGTATAAGTATGTGAATAATTATTAAAAAATATACATTTTTCATAAATGCTCCAATCTCTATGAACGTTAGAATTTCAAAAAATCGACAAAGCGGGGATTCGAGGCGACAGCCCCATCCTCTAAGTAATACAAAGAATTAAAGAAACCTTCAAAATTTGTTATAATTAAAAACTTGATTTTTTGGAATTGATTTTTTGTTGGGGTAATTTTTTGTTTGAGATATCGAGGGTAATCTAGGAAAAGATAGTTCCTTTTCCTTTTCGTAGCAATTTTGTTGTTTATTTTTTCCTAGAAATTTGGTTGGCGATTATTATTTCCCAAAACTTGAAAAAATACCAACCGCCAAAGTATCCTTTGGAAAAAATAATACCAAAACACTACAAAATCACAATAAAGGAATTCCCAATTAACTTTTCCAATCGAAATGAAATTAATAGATTAGAACATTCAATTTATTATAGTTAACAGTTAACATAATAAAAGTAAATATCTTGTGTTTTTAAAAATAGTTTAAGATTTTAATTTATTCTAGTGTAAAATTACGTGTTTATTGAGAAACGAAACCAAAGAGTAATATTAATAGACCATCCCGCACGGAAACCCTTGCTGGAAATGGTACTCTAAAAAGTTGTAATGGAAGTTCGAATTATCTAAAAAGTGATATGTACAATCAAAAAAGTTATGAATGAAAACCGAAATTATACTCAATTCAATATAGGAACTCAATACCTTCGCTAAACAATAGTAATACTCAAATGAATCCACATACAAGCGAGGTGGACTCAGTTAGCGACACTTCTGAAGAAGACCCCGCAGGATTTCCTGACAACGTGGTCCTCAACGTACATACGAGCAATCTATTTAGTATTTTGATGGAAAACTGAACGACAAACATCGAAACAACAACAAAGTACCAATTAACCCTCTAAACAAGGTGAAACCAAATTGACTCTAAAATGAAGTATCTAATATACGGCAGGTTCAAATTTGATTTAAGCTTGTGTGTCAGTTTTTATTCATTTTAGAGACAAGAAAAATTGCCGAAACAAAACTGTTTCATTTTTACTTCACAAAAGTGAATGAGTTTTAACACGTAATCTTGGTACTACTGATCATTTCTATTGCTCTTATTTTCCTGGTACTTTGCTTTTCAGTACCATCGTAAATTTTTCTAATTTCTCTGATAGAGGTTATATCACAGAATACAACCAGAAGAGACATAATGCTGTTTTTGTATGGAAAAATTTCGACTCATTTTTTTGACCTTGATTTGTCGAAGGTAAGAGAAAGTTGGGTTATGTATTCTTTGGTTTACTGGTTTTGATTTGAAATAATAAAAATTGAGAATCCTAAACAGTATAGTTAGTGAAATTATTTGATAAGTTTTGTTTTGACAGCATAATTTGTATTAACTACTACAAGATTTAAAAATAATTATACTTCAATGTCCAAAAAAGAAGGTAAGATGAAAAAAAAATTTGGTCCACGTAATGTCTTTTCTGGTTAATCTTTCTTCTGTGGTTATATTAACATTTTCTATCTATTATAAAATTTACTAACCTTAAAATTTCGTAACACAATGAAATGAAATGACAAACAATGCAATTGCGTACAAGTTATCATGAATATTCAAGAAAATATATCGGTGTATGGCTGCCTTATACCAGTCGACAATAAATGTTTCGAGTGTTATTTTTGTGATCGGAAAATCACCGGTACGTAGCCCATATCCATTGGCAGTTTGCATTTAAATAATTTTTTTGTTTAATGTTGTTGTGGTTTATAGTACACCGCATAATTTTTTTTAAGAGGGCCATACATTTTGTTAATTTGTGTTTGTATCACGCAAGAATTCTTGAACAAAATAAATGTAGGTGGGCAATTTCTCTTCTTGGTGAGTAATAGCAAATACTAGTGCATATAATGTTATTTCTCTTTAATTGACGATTGGAGGCAGGGATGAAAATGTTGATCCTTTAGTACTTTTTTCGGTCCTTTCGAAAATAAAAAGTACTTCGATACTTTTGATCAATATTTCAGTCCTTTCGGAAAAATATTTATATTCCATTTTTTCCGTAACAGCTAGGCAGCACTTTCAAAGATCGTATCAGTTTTCGTTGAATAACCTTCGAATTTCGACTAAATTCAATTCTAAAATTGTAACCGCCGAGACGACCGAATACCGAGGACAAACAAACGTAATAACGCTTTTTTCTTGTAATTTTGGTGGGCAAGGAGCATGGTCTTGTTCTTGTAATTGTAACTTGTGACGGTATTCCGTTCGGTGGGAGGGAAATATAGTATCTATTATATTTCTTATAAATAACTAAAATGGATATGTAAATTAATTTTGGTTTAGTTAGCAAATTTCATCCTTTCTTTAAATTTAGTCACAACACAGAGCGCGAATTCTAAATGCGAGTGAACATTTTTCTATAAAATTATGATACAAAAAACCAATTTTATATTTTTGTACATTATAATGTTATATTGTTAGTACGATGTTTTCAATCAAATTAAATTTAATTAAATCCGAAAATTACTTCCAAGTTTGAGAAAATCGAAAATCAAATGTAAAATGTGAGCGAATACAAGCGAATTTGGTTTTCTCTAATTTTGAAGTAATTTTCAGATTTCATTAAATTTAATTTGATTGAAAAAGTCACACTAATATTATAAATAGGCAAAAATATTTTATCCACTTTTGATCTATAATAGCTCGATAACTATGCTGATTTCAAATAAAGAAAATGTAAAATAACTCATTGTTATTGTATAACCCACGCTGCTAGGGGCAACGTGAGTTATATTTGGTATAACAAAATGTTGAGTAGTCATTGGAAAATTATTCATAGTCAAATTGAACGAAAAACATGTTTCAAAAATAAGTTAAAGTACACCATGACAATTTAAAGAACGGTCACTATGATAAAATGTATTTCAAAATTCAATGCTCCACTGTGAAAACACAAAATGGAACTATTTCTTATTAATTTACGAAATTTATTTCAACAAAAGTGGATAAAACGTTGTATGCCACTCGTGATCAAAGAGATATTATCCACTCGGGATAATGTCCCACTCGGCTATCGCCTCGTGGGGCAAACTTATCCCTCATGGATAATATCTCGTTTTGCTCACTAGTACCATAATAGTTATTTATGGTACTAGTGAGCAAAACGAGATATTATCCATGAGGGATAAGTTTGTCCCACGAGGCGATAGCCGAGTGGGACATTATCCCGAGTGGATAATATCTCTTTGCTCACGAGTGGCATACAACGTTTTATCCACTTTTGTTGAAATAAATTTCGTAAATTAATAAGAAATACATAGTTCCATTTTGTGTTTTCACAGTGGAGCATTGAATTTTGAAATATA
Organism: Tipula vernalis; assembly: GCA_958295665.1. Taxonomy (NCBI): domain Eukaryota; kingdom Metazoa; phylum Arthropoda; class Insecta; order Diptera; family Tipulidae; genus Tipula; species Tipula vernalis. The sequence continues at coordinate 177,920,621 of OY282560.1, read as the reverse complement.
TTTTATCATAGTGACCATTCTTTAAATTGTCATGGTGTACTTTAATTTAACTAATTTTTGGAATATAGTTTTTTCAATTTGACTACGAATAATTTTCCAATGACTACTCAACATATTGTTATATCAAATATAACTCACGTTGCCCCTAGCAGCGTGGGTTATACAATAACAATGGGTTATTTTACATTTTCTTTATTTGAAATCAGCATAGTTATCGGGCTATTATATATCAAAAGTGGATAAATAACTATTATATACGTGACTTTTAAATTTAAAAAACCAAAAAAAAAATTACTTGCTTGATTTGAATAGCCCCGAGTTCTAAACAAATTATCTGTGCCGACTTCCAAGTTCTGGTCAAATTAGCAACAGAATACCTGTATGTAATGCTTCACAAAATCAGCATTTAACCTTTTAACTGAACCTTCCTAAAAAGATTAAATGTTTAAATATCTTTTTGTTACTTTTAGTGACATAAATAAATTATTGTTGTCTAATATATGTCCAATTTTTGGTAAACTTGAGTTATATATCTGTGGTCACAAAACAAAGGGGCACAAGTCGCGTTGGGCCCTTTTCCAAATTATTTAAAATTCGAATTCTCCCTATTCGATTTCATATGTGTAGTATCAATTTTTCGTAATATTCCGGCAATTACAAATAACCGTAATTACGATTTTCGATGATTCTTAGTTTTAAAAACGATTTCCTGAAAAATGAGAATTTTCGAGTTGCACCCTTTGTTTTATAAGCACAGATATGTAACTAGGGTAAAACGACCATAAGGGATCCAAATATTCCATCAAAATTCAGCTAACTCCAATCGTTTCTGAAATATTTTTTTTTTTTTTAAATTTGTCTATTACCACAAATGTTTACTATCGTATTGTTTTACTTTGTCTATAATCCTTGAAGGCTGTCTCATGAAAATTAAAAAGTTGAAAATGTGTGATCTCACGAGCTCAAAACAGTAGTACCAATTACTTTTTTCTTTTTTTTTTTTGCTCATTCTCCTTTTTGTCGTTTGCTTTTTTGAATTTCTTAAAATTTTTCTAGTGGATGGTTATGTTATCGGTGTAAATTTTAAGTGTTCTAATTTTATTTTTTGAATTTTGATTGTGCTATTTGTGGAATTTTTCTTATTATTTTATCATTTTATTAATAAAACTTGTTCTTTTTTATACGATTTAAAGTAGCAGTTTCGTATTTTGTTTTTTTGACATCTGTGTAATTTGTTTTGTTTTTATTTGTATTAAATTTCATTCATTTTTTCGATTTTTTTTTGTGTTGTAACAAAATGACTGAATTACCACAAGAACTGTCTTTATCAAGAGAACAACAATTGTCTTTATCAGGGCAACAACAACTGTTTTTTTTAGACAACATCAACTGACCTTGCAGATGTTGTCTTAAAAAAGACAGTTGTTGTTGTCTTGATAAAGACAATTGTTGTTGTCTGGATAAAGACAGTTCTTGTGGTAATTCTGCCATTTTGTTACAACACAAAAAAAAAAATCGAAAAAATGAATAAAATTTAATATAAATAAAAACAAAACAAATTACACAGATGTCAAAAAATTAAAATATGAAACTGCTTAAAATCACGGGAAAAATACAAATATCAAAAATTACTTTAAATCGTACGAAAAAGAAACAAGTTTTATTAATAAAATGGTAAAATAAGAGAAATTCCACAAATAGCACAATCAAAACACAAAAAACAAAATTAGAACACTTAAAAATTTACACCGATAACACAACCATCCACTAGAAAAGTTTTAAGAAATTCAAAAAAGCAAACGACCCCAAGTATTTTTACTTAAGACTTTTTTGTCAAAAAACCTAGAATAAGTCTTAACTTAGTTAAGACTTTTTCTAGGTTTGAGTTAGGACTTATCCTAAAAAGTCGTATGAAACTTGTCGCGAAAAGTCTTAACTGGACTTAACTCAATCTTATGAAAATGTATGAATGTGTGTGTGTGTAAATGTCAAAAATAAAATTGGCGGGAACATTTTTGTTTATGTATGGATGTGTCAACGTCAGCAAAATTTGGCGGGTAAATTAAACGTTTAAAATGAAACAAAATTAAAAATTCAATTAGGAAATTTATTAATAAAACTTGTTTAATATATTTAACAATAAAATTACATATTTATATAAACGTTTTAGCGAAATTATTAATAGTTTTCAATTCAGTTAACATCCGATGAAGACTATGACAAATTTATTCAATCAATCTCATCAGGCTATAAAAGAAAATGACGCATTCACAAAATAAAATATTAAAATGGTTTATTAAAAAATCACTCACAAAACTTACACAAAATCACAATTAGGCGTCGAGCGTCCAATTATATATTAAATTTATTTATATTTTTTTTTTTTAAAAATCGAAACAAAAAAAACACAAAATATTACTAAACTAGATACACCAATGCACAGAACAATTTTAAAAATTAGATTTTCTGCGTAGATAGCTATATATCAAAACCAAAAAATGTCTGTACACATATACATTATATACTCGTATAACATAAAAAAAATGTATAATCATTTTTGTTAGTTTTGCATATGTACATATACACACTACTCTACTTGTATATTTTATATATATATGATAAGAACATGAAGTTAGCTTCGAATTTTTTCATCAAAAAACTTAGGAAAAACTTATTGCTCAATTTGAGTTGGGTCCCAAGTATAACAAAACCTAACTCAAATAGAGCAATAAGTTTTTCCTAAGTTTTTTGATGAAAAAATTCGAAGCTAACTTCATGCTGTCATATATATACAAAATATACAAGTAGAGTAGTGCGTATATCGTATATGTACATACCCAAAACCAACAAAAATGCTTATACGTTTTATGTTATAAGCGTGATTTCCATGAGAAATTCTTACTGACCAGTAAAAATAAAGCGAGATAAAAATATAGATTTAGTTGAGGTGTGAGAGGGAATTTTTTTTTTCAGTACTCGAAAAAAATTGTTTTTACTGTGATATGTAACCATAATTTACTGGTGTATAACCATAATTTACTGAAGAAAAATATGAAGCGAAGTATATTTTTTCAGTACTTTACAATACATCTACATACAGATTGTGTAAGGATAGAAAATTTTTCTCGCACACTGAAGCACTAACTATAAAAAAAAAAATACTTCACCCCATCCGACATTTTTATGGTATATAGTAAATATAAAGTGACGTTTGGTGTTAAATTTCGCAAGTTTAAGTTAATTTTTATTCACAAAAGTAAATAATTTTTCGAAAATACAACAAAAATGAAACCACACTCAATGAATCACGAAAAATTATGAAATTTATTGGTTATGTTAACAAAAATCTGTCAAAATTCAACCGTTTAGTTTTGCTATAAAAAAAAATAATGTCCTTGTCACTCTAATGGAATTTTTAGTTGTCTTTACTCCTCTGTATTTTTCAGTAAAATATACTGGTCAGTAAGAATTTCTCATGGAAATCACGCTATATGTATAGACGTTTTTTTGATTTTGACATAATGTAGAAAATCTACTTTTCAAAATTGTTGTGCGCATTGGTTGTTTAGTTTAATAATATTTTGTTTTTTTTTGTGTTTCGATTTTTTTTATAAATATTTATATTTTAATTTAATATATAATTGGACGCTCAACGCCTAATTGTGATTTTGGGTAAGTTTTGTGAGTGATTGTTTAATAAACCATATTAATATTTTATTTTGTGAATGCGTCATTTTCTTTTATAGCCTGATGAGATTGATTGAATAAATTTGTCATAGTCTTCATCGGATGGAAACTGAATTGAAAACTATTAATAATTTCAATTCTTCATAATAATCATAATAATAATGGCACGGATTGGTTTTAGCTGTCTCACTTGACAGGCGACGATGGCAAATTTTGGAAAAGGAAGATTTAATTTGTTTTTAAATTAAAATAGGAATTTACTAATGTTTATTCAATTGTGTATTATGTTTGCAAATTTTGGAAAAAGAAGATTTAATGTTTTTTTTATTAAATAAACAGCGATTTTTAGTTATTAATATTTCCACACCAAGAAATAAATGGCCACTTTGACTGAGACAGCTAAATCCAATGCTAGCCATAATAATAAATAATTAATATTTATATTATAATTTAAAAATTAGATTTAAAAGATAAAAGCCGTTATATAAATATGTAATTTTATTAATGTTAAATATAATAAACAAGTTTTATTAATAAATTTCAGTATTGAATTTTTAATTTGTTTCATTTTAAACGTTTAATTTACCCGCCAAATTTTGCTGATGTTGACACATGCATACATACACAAAAATGTTCCCGCCCATTTTATTTTTGACATTTACACACACACACACATTCATACATTTTCATAATATTGAGTTTAGTCCAGTTAAGACTTTTCGCGACAAGTTTCATACGACATTTTAGGATAAGTCCTAACTCAAACCTAGAAAAAGTCTTAACTAAGTTAAGACTTATTCTAGGTTTTTTGACAAAAAAGTCTTAAGTAAAAATACTTGGGGTCCCAAGTATTTTTACTTAAGACTTTTTTGTCAAAAAACCTAGAATAAGTCTTAACTTAGTTAAGACTTTTTCTAGGTTTGAGTTAGGACTTATCCTAAAAAGTCGTATGAAACTTGTCGCGAAAAGTCTTAACTGGACTAAACTCAATATTATGAAAATGTATGAATGTGTGTGTATGTAAATGTCAAAAATAAAATGGGCGGGAACATTTTTGTGTATGTATGCATGTGTCAACATCAGCAAAATTTGGCGGGTAAATTAAACGTTTAAAATGAAACAAATTAAAAATTCAATACTGAAATTTATTAATAAAACTTGTTTATTATATTTAACATTAATAAAATTACATATTTATATAAACGGCTTTTATCTTTTAAATCTAATTTTTAAATTATAATATAAATATTAATTATTTATTGTTATTATGATTATTATGAAGAATTGAAATTATTAATAGTTTTCAATTCCATTTCCATTCGTTTCCATCCGATGAAGACTATGACAAATTTATTCAATCAATCTCATCAGGCTATAAAAGAAAATGACGCATTCACAAAATAAAATATTAATATGGTTTATTAAACAATCACTCACAAAACTTACCCAAAATCACAATTAGGCGTTGAGCGTCCAATTGTATATTAAATTAAAATATAAATATTTATAAAAAAAATCGAAACACAAAAAAAAAAAAAAATATTATTAAACTAAACAACCAATGCGCACAACAATTTTAAAAAGTAGATTTTCTACATTATGTCAAAACCAAAAAAACGTCTATACATATAACATAAAATGTATAAACATTTTTGTTGGGTTTGGGGATGTACATATACATACGATATACACACTACTCTACTTGTATATTTTGTATATATATGACAGCATGAAGTTAGGTTCGAATTTTTTCATCAAAAAACTTAGGAAAAACTTATTGCTCTATTTGAGTTAGGTTTTGTTATACTTGGGGTTTTGTTATACTTGGGACAAAGGAGAATGAGCAAAAAAAAAAAAGGAATTGGTACTACTGCTTTGAGCTCACACATTTTCAACTTTTTAATTTTCATGAGACAGCCTTGCTTGAGATTCGTTTTTTTCGTTTTTTTGTCTACCTCCAAAGCAAAGCTGTATACAAATTTTGATTTAATTTTGTTAGATGTGGTTTTATCTATATATATATCCGTGGGATTTGATCTATATCCGCTAATTTTTTCGTCAGTTCTATTTTTTTGGCTATATCCTTGACCTTGAGTTTTGCAGTATCCTTGAGGGATGCTTCCTCAACATCAGCAAGATTTTTCAACTCTGAAATACAAAGAATACGTTCAACAAACAATTTAATTTGGGGTTCCATCGTCCTAAAATGATCTGTGCGATAAATGCGAGGCATTCAATCGAATGATGGTATTGGCTGCGTCCGTAGAGCAAACCACCGAGTACGAGGCACATGTTCTAAATAAAACTTACCTAAGGCAAACTATTTAGAATTTTCAGCTTTGATATGCAAAATGCCTTCCAACTCCTCGAAGCTGACAATTCGAACTTCTTTTATAAGCGAACATTTTGCATATCTAATTTAATGGGAATGGTTCATGGTGATAAAGAAGTTGCAAATGCAATTTTGTACGTATTAATATTATAAAGTAAACATTTCATTCGAAATAGGTAATAACTTTCATATTTTTAGGTATGAATCTATTTGTGGCCGCGAAGGTATTCACATTGCAAATGCGCTTATAAAAATGTTAGAAAGGTTAGATACCAATATGTGTGTGCTGCAAAACAGGAATTGCATTATGTCCTTTACTCTACAGCAATTTTTAAATACAGGCTCATCGCCTGCACAGAACTGGATTGAACAAAAATTTTCGGAAGGGGCCACAGCAATATACAAGATATTGACTCTGCGCATAGCGTTTGGAAAGAAATATAAAAAATAAATGTATATATAGTATTTCTTGTGAGCCTGCTAAAAGAATATGTCTAATTACCAGGCGGAAGACAAAAGTTTTGTTTTATAAGAATATATTGAAATCTGGAATGGTCGTTCATCGCCCTATGGAGGGCACGTTTCACACTTTGACAATATTGCACTTAGAATTTTTATTTATTGCCAAATGCAAAATTTTTTGTTCAGATTAGTGTTACAACAAACATTTTAAACACAGCGCTTTTCTTTGTTTCAGAGTGAAGAACCAATAACTAAAAATAAAAGAGTCTTAAATTCTGTCAATTAATTTAACAATAATTTTAAATCATGAAGTTATTACACGAATTAATTAATTAATTCAAATTCAAATTTAAAAAAATTGTAATTTAAAAATTGTAATATTTTTATTTATGCTAAAAAAATTAGTATTTCCAAAAATCGAGGATATAGCCAAAATTGTCATGGACATATCTAAGCCTTTTAAGAAAAGTTAGTTCAAAAACTGGAAATAGACAAAACTGTTAAATTTGAAACTTAAATAATTAAAATGCTTTCTGAGTTTGAAGCATTGTACTTCGTAATTTCTTTCTTTCTTCTAACAAATCTATTTGGAAACCAAAATTTAGTAAATAAATCGCTCAGAAACATCTTCAACTTTCCAGCTAAACTTCTGCAAAACGCATCTAAGGACAAGAATAATTCTGAGCCGACGATATGTAAACACACCAAAAAATTAAAAAGTACCTTAAAGCCCGATTTAGTCCTCTGTTGCTCAACATTTTAGTACTTTGGAATTTATGTCAATTTCATCCCTGATTGGAGGGTCTCGATTTTTATGTAGCTACCTCATTTTTTCTATTTTCCGCAGGAGCGCTAATAACACATTTACTATGGTTTTATGACGCAATTTGTGCACAGCCCGCATATGTTTTCTATGTTGATTCTGAAACGATAAATTCATGTTATGTTATTTTATCTCTCCGCCTCCTACATGAACTCTGAATCGGGCCTAATAAATAGGACTATCTACTTCTCTTTGAGAGAAGGAGAGCATTGTAGCAGGTTTTGATAATAATTTACAGAAATGGCAGACATAGAATGGGGTATGTTGTTTATTTAATATGAAATTTGTGTACATACTCTATTATGATGTTTTTTTTTTCAAGTTTGAGTGTATATCGCCCAACGCAGAGGACAATATACAATTTGCACAGAATCAGCAAGGGTTGCCAATAATTCCAACATTACCACATCATCTTCATCCTCTACATGGAAAGGAAGAGATATTCTCGTCGGTTATAATTCTATTAAATCTGTGTCACCAAACCAACAGACTGCACTAGTACGATTAATAATATTAACTGCCAGCAATTAACCAGACTGCAGCAAGTAATTTAAAAACACCGGCCAGAATTGATCAAAAAATGACAAAAAATCTATCAATAATTTTTCCCCCAACCTTTTTTCATAAACTTTAATAAAGTCCGAAGAAGCAGCCTTTTTTTTTTATTTGGAAGATAATATTTTCACCTGCAACCTCTGAAGTTTTACAATCGAACACAACAGAACAACACAACCTTTTCCTAATAATAAATCGTATTTTAAAGATTGACATTGATAAAAATCGACTATAATTACTGTTTCTTTGATATATAATATTTTCAAAATTAAAACATTACAATTTATTTTCATGTTTTACTTACTTTCGGAAGTTGACTCCATTTTGTCCATTATGAAGTGGTTGTGTTTTCAGTTTTCAGTGTTAATTTTAACAAGCACTTCTCTAACAAAGGTAGCATTGTGACTAATATGAACGTTAGACATGTACTTTAGCCAACCCAATGGAAAACAAAACACATCTAGAAACTTTTGGAAAGCTTTTTTCGATTTGGCCGCACTGTGCGACTTGCAGTAATAGACTGCGCAGCGAGTGAATTCTTGAACGCACGGTAATTATAAACAATTAAAACGAAAAAAATAAAACATAAATAATAATACGTCTTATGATGTGTTTCTTATATCGGATCTAATTGATCTGATCGATCCACTGATTTGAATCAAAATTTGGATAGAAATCAGTGGATCGAACTGAGTAGTAAAAATCTGTGTTTTTACATAGTTTTTTAGTAGTCAGATCGATTAGATCCGTAATAAGAAACACATCATTACTTTTTTCTTCCAATTTAATTTTTTCTTATCACTTGAAAAAACTAAATGATACATCATAGTTTGTAGCGATATCTACCGTTAAAGGTGATTTTAGAAGACATAAGAAACGACTAAGAGAATGAGAAAAATGAAATGACGTGATATATTCAAATCAAATGAAGTGATACGACTATGAGAATTGAGGTAATAATCGCAATCATTCTGTAGTGGGGTATCTCCGGAAAACCGATTCACTTACATTTTTATTCAAATCTCATTTTTCCAAACATTAATAAAACAACATGAGTTTAATTTTTAAAAAATAATCTTTTTTTAATGAAAATTTTTTCTGCTTTTTTATTTTTTTTTTTTTTGTATATTTTTAATAATCAATAATAATATAATAATAATAATAATAGAATTTAAGAAGATTAAAATTTTTTTCTTGTTTAATTTAAAATTTAATAATAACGATTTATTTTTCTCATTTTTTGTAATAAATGTGCTAGAATTAACAGACTTATGGTTTGTTTAAAATATTTCTATTTTTTTTTTTAACTTTATAAGTTTTTCTAATTACATTGCTAATTATTAAGTATTTTTTTTTGTATATATACATCTAAATCAAATATTTGTTTAAAAATTAATTAAAATATTAAGTTCTATTTAAGATTTGTGTTTTTAAGAAGGTTTTTGATATAGTTTTGATTTACATAATTTAATTTTAGGAGCGATATGTTAGCAAATGTTTGTTTATGATAAGTAAATTTTATTAATTAATGATTATGAAATATTTTAAGAATTTTTTTGTTTTTACGTAAATATAATGAATTATATATTTATTAATAATGATTTTTTTTTGTTTTGTATTGTCGCTAATTGCAAATTTAAATTTTTTTTAAAATCCCTATTTTTAAAGTAGAAATTGCCAAAAAAAAAAATATTAATTTTAATTAATTATATTTTTATCACAATATATGGTTTTTTATTTATTTATTTAATTATTCAACATATTGTCAACATTTTTTTTTTAATTTTAATTTTATGTATTAAAATTAATTGTGTAATTTATACGAAATTTTAAGGGTAATTACCGTATTGTTCTTAGGTGAAAAGGACTCGTTTCTGGAAGATTATAAACATGTATATTTATATTTTATTAGTATTTTAGTTGAAATAACATCCATATCAGTTTTTATCAGGGTTCGATTTTATTTTAAGGTTTTATTTTATTTTAATTAATTTTTGTATAATATCCAAAATGAACTTAACTGGGTAATAAGAATAATTAAATTAAATTGGTTAAGATTAGGCTTTGACCACAAACTACCCTGCCAAAACAAAAATTGACATTCTTGGAATATTTTGAAAACTAAAGAACATCCTTTATTTATATAGATATTGTTGTTTGAAACATCATTATACCACAACAACATAGTTTGATATTTTGAGATATACAAACTCATAATTTCCTAAAATCGTACAACTTGCTTTTATGCAAATTATACGAAAAGCAGTGTTATAATTATAATTGAATGCCTTTTAAGGTGTTTTAGTTTGTGAAAAGATAATGTTAATTTTTTTTAATAAAACAGAAAGTGAACCAAACACCAAGCATCAATGAGCCTTGGAAATTGTCCCGAATCCGCATTCTTTCCATGTTACTTTCTACTCCTAACTAAACTATTGCTCAAGTATAAACCCGCTTTATAATGCAGTTTAAAAAAATTTCGTCCGCAGAAACCTCATTTAGCATGTTTTGACTCACTGCTGCTAATCGGCTCATTTTCTGAACAAGTTATGAATAATTTCGAAATTAACTTGGTTGCAGTTTACTCCAAATTGATTGCTCAAATGCTACGACAGAATCCAATAAATATTCATTTCAGCAACCGCCTTGACAGTCAATCGAAAAATCTTCACTTTTATTATTTTGGCGACTTTTGATCGGTGACCGGGAATTTCGTCTTGTTCAATAGTTTCGCGACCGCCTTTAAAACTATTAAATCACTGGCCAATTGACTTTTGTGATAGACAACGAACTCCCAAGCCGTGACTCCGTTTCTGATGTATGTGTTTGCACATTTCAACAATTTGTTTGATCCCAATACTTAAAGATATATTTTATTAAATATTTAATCACTATAATATTTCAAAGATATGTTTTTTCAGTAGTAAAATATCGAAAAATTAAAGCTCTTATTAAAGATCTTATTTTATATTTTTTATTAAAAATAATTAAAACTACTTAGTACTAATATTCGAGCAAGGAAAACTTTTTCTCAGAGTCGAACCCACTGCAAAATGAAAACTAAATTTAATTTATTTGCTGTACATAGCTGTCTTCCATTGACATGAACAAGCTACTCACAAGTAAATTTACCTTGTCGTAGCTACTCATACTAAATCAATGGTGTAGTTGTTGCAATATTAAAATTTTCGTTCCATGGGTATTTACTCACAAGCAGTTACAAGTAACAAACTTGACAAATTGGATTACAGCTTATCTACATATATCTGATAACAAAGTATCATTCTCTGGAACTTGAGCTAAACTACCTTATGACAGACACAAACTGGCTAATCGCGAGTTCGGAATTTTGCAGTTATTTTATTCAATCTGTCACAAAACGATTTTAGTACTTTCAGGATTACCGCACTTTATAATTTGATTATCGTAATCTATCTAATACAAAAAAAAAGACAGAAAATGTAAATGAAATAGAATTTTTTTTTATTTTAATTGTACAGTCAATAGTAACACCCCAATTCCCATAGTCGTGTCATTTCAGGCGACGTGACTAAAGTCACGCCACGTCGCAAGAAAATTCATATACTTGAAGTCGGTTCAAGTGACACGACTGTAACTATAAAGATGTCGGCCAGATTACCAATAAAATCGTTATAGAACAAAAAAATATTAATTTAAACAACAAGTTAATTAAACAAGTGAACAGAATTAGGAAGAAAATTTCGCCCTTCCATTTTGTTGTAGTCGCCTATCACCTACAAAATTCAAGTGACTTTAGGCGTAAAAAACGACTAAGAGAATAGGAAAATTGATGTGACGTGACTACAGTCATGAAAAATGACGTGATACGACTATGGGAATTGGGGTGTAATCTCGATATGAATCCATTCAAAATTTATTTTTTCTAAAATGTGGTAAATCGTTTCTTGATACTTATGTACGTATAAGCTTCGGATCAAGCCAATGTTTACATGAAAACTGTCGAACACATAGGTAATTTTTTGGTAATTTTTCAATAGAAGTAATCTTTAGAAAAAAAAATGAGAAAAATTAAACTTCATCAAGTTTGCCTGTTGAAAAACTACCAAAAAAATTGTGTTTGACAATTTTCATGTAAGCAACTTCAACAACAATAAAAATTCTACCTAATTTGGTTTTTGGATCAAAAATGCAACTAATAATACTAAACATTATTACAGGCACAGAAGGTCTTTACGAAACACTCCAAATTATAAATCACACAGATAATCATAAATCAACATCCATATGACTTTATTAATTTGGTTAAAGGCAGTAACATAATAAAAACGCAAAATAAATTTTCAACTAAATTTTGGTATCTCCAAAGGAAAAGAAGCTTAACAAATAATAGACCAAATTTTCAAGGTTTTCTAATAAAACTAGTAATAAACGAATCTCAACGAATTATTTTACTAATGTTTTATTTAGTTATTTAGTGGAAATGAAATTTACACAAATTTCTGCTCGGGAAAAATTAGTCGGTCCCAACAATATCAAATTACTTGGAAAATCGTCACCTCCTAAAAATGTTGAAAGAAATCAGAAACAAACGGAATTCGCCATTTATTGGTCTCCAACAATAAAAATGTTAAGATAAAGGTTCATTTTTAGTCACTTTATTTGAGAGATCAGAAGACTGAAAAACGTACCGTTGTTTAGAAAAAATATTTTATATTTATTTGCGTATTCAGCGTTAATTTTGACAAGACTTTTACTATAGCCTTAAATCTATTATAATTAAAATTAGTTAGTTAATTATATTTGGATATTACACAGCATTCTGATTTACATTTTCATTTCACGCTTATCACAACAGGCCTAATATAATCGTATATAAACCGAAGCTGTCTTTATAATGCTAAATAACTACGCGTTGCAAAATTATTTATGTTTGTAGAAAATATAGTTTTAGTTATGTTTGTTGGTTATACAATATTAAAATTACTAGATAATTTTTCACAAAAATTTGTTTTTGTTTAATTATAAATTTATAAATACATATTGTTTCATTTGGTATATAATTTCATCGAAAAATGCACAGATTTAATATACAAAAACGATAATTCACTCTGTTGCCACAGTGTTTGTTTTACATATTTCTTTTGGTATTATTTGTTTCTGATTCAAATATATCAATAAAAAATCTATATGGCACAATAACGACTTCATTTCCCAGCGGTTTATTCATAAGACATTATAATTCTAAGAACTTATGTTTACAGATGAATCTACAGTATTCTTGCATGGAACCTGATAAAGATTATTTTCCAACGATTACATTATTTGCGGTTACAATACTAGAAGAAAGTCTGCAGTTCAATAAAATCATACTTTTTTGTTGCAAGAAGCAATGGCAATCAAATAATTGAGAAGAAAATTTTAATTGTCAGTATGGATCCCAAAACGGCTTATTGCGGGAGATTTTTTAATAAATAAAGGAATTATTAAATATTGAAAAAAATCCTGAAATATATAGCTACATTCTTTAATAAAATAGAGACAAGTATTTGTAAATTTATTGTGCAGTGTTGTGTGGGTCGAGATAAACATTTTTTGCTTTAATCTCCAGTCACTTGTCACTACAAAATTGTACAAATACGTATTTACAAAAAAACAACAAAAAAATTATTCAAAGTAGCTGTTATTATAAGGGTTAAACGTTTTTTGAACCTTGAATAGAAAAAGAAAGCTTAAAATTGCAAAAAGTAAAATTGCAAAATTAGTAGTAATTAATACAAAATTCGCGCCTAACTTATGAATTGGTCCTTGCATAGACATGTCAAGGATTGTTTAGTGGTTGTACAACAAAAAACAATGAAACATTCAGAAATAAATTTAACAGATAAAATATCAAATAATTCGATAACTATGTTGTACTTTTGTGTGACTACTACTTGGCTATTTTGTCGCACATTATTTTAATTACCTGATATTGCCGAGAGACAGAGAGAGATAGATCGATGAAAAGAATGTCGAAAGGATAAACACTGGGCAGCAAAACGTTAGGAACCCGCAATAATAATGTGTTACACGGAAAATAAATATACATAAATAAATTCACAATTTCATTTAACAAACAAAAAATAAACTAATTAACATCTACAAAACAATAAAAAACAATGAAATAAAACAAATGACAATTTTACACAAAAATAATGCACAAACAAACAATATATAAACGATGCAAAACAATGGCACAAAATGAACACAATTATTGAAAATTCATTTCATGTTTTAACAGATTTAGACTTGTAATCATTAAAAGTTTTTGCTTGTAAGAAACAACAGGTTCATCAGCTACAAATATTAAAAAATTAAATTTTAGTTAAATTGATATTATTACCATGTTACAATTATGGCTCGGACAACGTACAATTCAATTTTCAGAAATAAAATTATATTTGATTGTGAAAATGGATAGTTACAAAAAGAATTGTGCGAAAAATATACAATCGCTAAATTGGTCATTTCGAGGCTGATAAATATAAAGCAACAGGAACCGCCTAAACCCAACACAAAGGTGGCTGAGCTTACAAAACAACAACTTACTAGGACCATAGAATTGTGAACTATTCAAAAATACACCAAAAAATTTGCTAATGAGTATAAAGACTGGACCATTCAACAATGGAACCGGATTTTGTGGTCTGACAAAAGTAAGTTTAATTTAAAAGAATCAGACGGAGTTAAAACGGTACGTAGACCAATCGAAAAGCGTTTAAATCCACGATATACGTTTGGAACAGTGAAACATGGTTATTTGTGGTTGTTTTTAGAGATTTACTAGGTTGGAACCACTACATCGCATTAACGGCATTATGAACCAGTTTGGATATCGAGACTTTTTAGGGCAGTAAATGTTGCCTTGTACCGAAGAAAATATACCATTAAAATGGGTATTTCAGCGGGTCAACGATCCGAAACTCCAAGTAAGATAAATTAAGGATATCTATTAAAAAAATTTATGTTATGAACTGGTCTGTGCAAAGCCCGAACCTAAACTCCATTGAAAATTTGTGGACGTGATCGACGATCGAGTAACACTGCCCGGAACATTTAAAAGCAATGATTTACTTTATCATCTTTATAGCTTCAAACCGCTTGAACTGAAATTTCTGAACAAAATATAAGGAAGCTTATTGAGTCAATGCCAAGAAGATGTCGGGAGGTTAGCAAAAATCATGGTTATGCCAATGGGTACTAATTTTCGTATGTTGCCATTTAGACGATTTTTTTTTTATTTATTTCTTAGTTCTTTTTTATTTGTTGTCTGCCAATTAGTAAATTTCTGAGATATTTGGTGAACATTTTTCTAAAGCTTTATTTTTTTTTGCAATTAAATTAAAAATGAATTTAAAATAAAAATTTATAAAAAATATGGACAAAATACAGTTTAAAAGTTTCATTTTTTAAATATTGGTGAAACGTAGAAATGGAACATTCAATAGTTGGCGGTAATTTAATTTAAAAATAAAAGGATTTTGTGATATTATCAAGTGGATTTTATTATTTGTTAACGTTAGAGGTCGTTTGATTATCACGGGTCACCTGTGTTATTATTTTTCTACAAAAGCATCTAAATTTAAAAATTTTAAAAATCCATTTTCATTCAAATTTTGTAGAAAATAGATATTTGTTTACCAAAGGCGCAAAATGTAAGTTTTTCGCACGAGAATACAGTTTACCAATTATTCGAGTGCATAAACAAGTTTGAACAATTTTGTTAAAAGGTTATCAACTATTAGGAAAAAATATCCAAACATTCACCCCTATTATGATTGTCGGAGTCGATCGACAATCGACACGACTCTCTGTTGCCTTTTCGTTTTTCATATTGTTAATATCAAATGAGAAAACGAAAACGCAACACAGAGTCGTGTCGATTGTCGATCGACTCGACAATCACAATATTACACGTAAATAATTATTCAGATATTTTGTTTTATAGTTTATGGTAGGTTCATTTAAAAAATTAATATTTTTGAGTTTAAACAATTGGGAAACTTTGGAAACTCACGGTTTATTTTACCGCATCACAAAAAGTAATTAAAAACTAAACTGCAAATAAAATTTAAAACAACTGTTTTATAATTAAACAACGAAATAAATTGCTTTTCTTGTCCTTCTGTATATAATTTAAGCCAAAAAACGTACCTAATGAAATTAAATTTTTCCACAAGCACAAATATTTTTGCAACTCATAGTACATATAATATGTATTGTCAATGTCTCTAAATAGTTCGATTATTTATAATTGTTTCTATTATAAAGTGCTCTTAACTAATAAGTAAATAAGCTTAAAAAAAAAAAAATATTATTTTGATATGTGTTTGGAAATTTAGTGTAATAGTGGTTAAAAACGTTTTTTTGGCACAAAAATCAAAGCAAATTTTTTGTTTTATATACTTTGTACTATTTTAAATTATAAAAACTATTTCATTTGCAAATAATTTTGTGCAAATTTCCTTAATCCCAACAATAATAATAACTGTATAAGTTTTATTTTATTTAATATGACTAGTTTGAAACCAGAGGATTAATCTATTCGGGCTGACTTTACTTAAAACGACTTTTTATGTAAAAAAAAAAAAAAATAACAACTAACACATAGTTTCATTGAAAGGAGGTTCCTTCTCATCGTCTGCCGAATTGTTTATATTCGACGATAGTTTAGCAATTTCATCTTGAACTAAATTTGTACTAATTATAGGAATAGTTTTGCGATCATCTTTACTTGGCTCTTCTGTACTCGAACTAGATTCTTTCAAGATGTTTGAGAATAAATTCTTTGGTTGATATGCTGTTACGGGTCCTGGTCCAATCGCTGATGTTAGCTCGCCTGTTGGATTATTATTAGCTTTATTTGTTGTTCCTTCTAGGCTTAATTGTTTTTTTAAATAGGGTAAACGATGCGGTATTATATCACCTGATGCGCCACCTTCATTCTCTATGATTGTTGTATTTTGACTATTTTCAATATCAAGCGATAAATCATTTGTAAGGGAACTGTTATCAATATTAAACGAACTATTCAATGACGTGTTCGTTTCATTTGAACTTTGCTTAATTACTCGATAAGGTTGCAAAGAGTATTCCGTATCCGTACTCGAATTTTTTTGTAAACTTTCATTAGATTTTTTAAATAATTTAGCCTGGTGTTCACTAATTAGGACTGGATTTAATAAATATTGATGAGTCGTTGAAGTTTGTCGGTCGATCGATACGGTTCGCGTCTGCTCATTTGTTCCGTCATTTAAATTATCCGAAGAAAGTTTATTGCCTGCACTTGTTGCCGAATCATCATTATTTATAATTAAAGATGCACGATTTGATTTGGACGGTGTAATTGGTAGTTCGACCGCCGTTTCTCGCCGCAACATTCTTTTTTGTGTTAGATGCATGTCGGTTCCGGATGCATTGTCTAGCGAATCATCTGTTGTATCTTCAACCGAATATCGAGCTTGAAATAAATGTTCTAGTATTACATAATCAGAATCTTCACATTCCTTTAAGTGTTGTTTCTCGATTAAAGCAGCAAATTCGGGATTGGTCATTTCGTTCATATTTTTTGTGAGCTCACTTCCGCCTCGTGTTGAAATAGTGGGGGAGGTGATCATATGGCATACACTTTCCAGTTCATCTGTTATCGATGTGTATTCGGCGTGGAATTGTAGTAACAGATTTCTAGATGGTTTAACTGAAAGCGATTTTGATTGTGAATAAGGCCCTAAAATTAGAAAAACTATATTAATGCAAAGCAAGATCAAATTTCTTATAAACAACTGATTTTTTTTCTTCTTTATAATGGCTAACGGGTTCTAGTATGTTTAACGTTACTGTTGCGTTATTTACATGTGCCAATTGAAGTTTTTGGTTCTGAATCATAGATCTTCGTTAAATCTAAAATAATGTTATTAAATTTATATTTAAACATTAAATGTGTAAATTGAGTGATGATTGAGGAGAACTTCCAATTATAATTGATTGTCGTCTTAAATAAACCTTTAATGAAGTGACTGAGATAAACTTATCTCTTAACAAGATGTAGAACTCGCATAACGTCGCCCTAAAATTTTAGAATATTGTGCTCCTTAAAGATTATTTGTAAAGATTATAGGATAGTGGAAGTTATGTATTTTTTTATATAACGCAATAGTAACGAATTGGGAGAGGATTCTCATTCAAATTTAATTAATCGGGACTAACTAATTTTTAAAATAATAATTTAACAATATAAATTTACCTGTTTGATTAACAATATCACTATCAGGTTCTGATTGGGTTAAACTTAATTGCCGTCGAGAAGCCATACCTGCTGCTTGTACTAATTGATTTAAGCTTAATTCAGAACTACGATTATTCAGAAAATTCATATCATAAGTAGTACAACTTTCTGAATTTCTACGACCTATTGAGGAATTTCTACGGCGTATTGCTCTTTGGCGTGCACCTGTAAGTTCTACTTTTAGAAATTCTAAACGACACAATAAAAATAAAAATAATGTTTTTTGAATTTTTTTGTTGTAACCTAAATATTTGGCCAATTCGAACATGCAGTAATAATTGTATACAAATTATAAATAATAATCTTATACTGATAAGAATAACCCAATAACCCAAAACTACAGTAAAAAAAATACAAAAAACAGATGAGTTAGACAAATTTACTTACCTTCAAAATTCATATCCATAATGTCATCAGATGAATCACCAACCAACGTTTGATTGTCGCTGTTTTCACCGAGCGGTGTCAAAGTTTCTTTACTTTCGGTACTTGTGGTTTCTTGTTTGATATGGACGAGAGGCGGTGGCCTTTTCATTGCTTCAATACTCCTTTTCTCGTTAGCGTTAGAATCAACATTTATTTTCGTTTCGTCATATACATCTGAATCCGTCGAATTGTAGGACTGTTTACGAGTTTTCAATGTCAAATTATCATTATCACCTACACCCGACAAAGCTTTTTCATCTTCTTCGGTTAAGGGTAATACGTCAAAATGTGCACCATCCTCGAATACATATACATCAGGACGAACTTCAGTTAGTGAACGATTAAATTTTCGTCGTGGCTGAATTTGAAGCATATTATTCCCATTTTCCGTTTCGGACGCGGTACGAATACGCAAATCCCGGCTAACATTTCCAACCGATCCTTGCAAATTGTCTTGAATGGAGGTATGCGTCGACATGAAACGATGTATAACCGCTAATGTGGACAATATTTGTTCCGTTGATTCTTCCATTTTTCTCAGTCGAAATTCAATATTTTGTATAGTGGCCGTTTGCATATTTTCCTTTTGATTAATATCCTCGATTTTCTGTACCATGTGCTCAACACGTTCTGTCGTCGTTTTAATTCGCTCATCATTTGACTGATTCAAAATAATTTCCTGTTCGCGAAAATATCCTTCCACGCATTCCTCTTCAAAATCATATAATCGTTCCATATCGTCTTTTTCCAAAAATAATTTCAAACCATTATCACGCGGCCCTTGTAAACCTGTTCATAAGTAATCACATATAATTGTGATGTAAAATAAAGAAAAAAGAAAAATTACAAAACTTAATAGAATCAATCTTAAATTAGCGTAATTTAATATATTTGTTACCAAATTCTGTACCTTTCGCTTTCCGTATGCAATATTTAAGTAAAGAATAAAAATGACAAAAAGCAATTAATGGTGGAGGAAGTACTGGTTTTAATTGATATTCCATAACAACAGTAAATCTTTGGAACATCCAAACCTAAATGTGATTTTTAAAAATTTTCGATTTTAATTTTTTTCAGAAAACCATATGATGTTCTAATATTTTATTGGTTAGAAAACAACAGTATTTTAATTATGTTAATTAAATTAAAAGTAATAATTTTGATAAAAACAAACATATTTTATTTTAATTTTCTTTTTCAATTTTTCAAACGGTTTGTTGTTTTCCAATTTTCCAATCATGGTTTTTTGTTACTTAAATAGAAATTTAATCGTTTGTGTGCATGCACAAGAAATCGGGTTGCAAAGTACTGCTTATGCATATAAAATATAGATGTGTATATTACCAAACCTACCGTAATTTTAACAAATCTTATAATAGACGATCGGTCATCGAAGATTAAATATAAATGATAAATTTGTTTGGTGTTCGAAAATCGATTAAGTGTGGAATGTGTATACAACTTAATGTACTATTTTTAAAATATGCTACAAAAATTTAAGATTTTATTTGTTTAAATTAATTATAAAACTTACTTTTTGGATAAGATTACAATTTTAATGGATAGACATTTTAACTAATAAAACCAATAGTAATTTGGGATGATATTGTGTTTTGAGTGGTGAAACTAAACATAAGGGTGATCGAATCAAATCAAAAGGATTAACCATAATTTAAAACTATAACGAGAATGGAATATTTCAGATGTTTACGTTTCTACGTAATGTTTAAAGTATGAATTCACTTTAAAACGATTTGTTAATATTCATACAACAACTAACATAAAATAATAATATACTTCACTTCTACTTAAAAAATACAAAACATAATAATTTAATACAAAATACAAAACAAAAATTGATTTATACCACAAGCCCAACCTTAGCTGGAAAATAATTTAGAACCATGAAGCAAGGATTGAAAATCTGTTAAAAATAACTCACTAATCTGCCAGAACATTTGCTGAACTTTAATCCGTGCAATTATCATTATGTAATGCATCGTTGTTACAATGCTCCAGTTAAACCAATATAAATGTGGTCCAAATTAAAAAAAAAAAAAATATTTATGGTATAAGGTAACCGCGATCTTGCAAAAAAGGAAAACATAAATCTTGTTGAAGGACATTGAGCCTAACCGAAATGACATCAAATTACCATTGTTAATTAAAATCAACAAAATTTTCAATTATAAGCTCTGTAAAAAAATTTTCCTCCTCCTAAAAATAACCAAAACGTAAAATTGAGATGATGCGAAAAACCCCAATTTAAATTATCAATTTCACCACTTAATGAAAAGAAAAGAAAGTGCTAAAAAAACGAAAAAGAAAATTGGAATGGAAAACAGACAACAGGGTGTTCTTACACATTTTCTACAGTAATTTTATTTTATGTAATAAAAATATAATTTTTTTATTTATTAATTTTTGGAATTTTAGGACTTCAAAACTTATATTGTATAACAGAAGATAGAGAGATGGATTAAAAAATTATAAAAATCAGAAAATTAAAATAAAAATATTTTTAAGAAATTTAAAGAATCTATACACACACACATATAGGGGTTATTGGGTGTACTTACCTGATGTGAAACGGCATTCACTTCAATAAAAATATTATTAAATACCGCGATCAATAGATTGATTAATAAAATATTTGCTATCAATAGGTACATGGACATTGTTATAGGTGTTACCCAATGGCCAGTTACACACGGTCCTTGTTTAGGATCTTCTCCACACGGTGGATCAATATCATCAGCGAACACCTCACCATACAACATGAAATATGGTTGATAATAAACCTGTGAAAAAATATAGTTTGAGTTTACTAACTAATCTAATCGACATACTCATATCAATTATTAATGACACTTACATCTCGCACTAATTTCCAACTGGCATCATTATTTGGAAATAAAATCGCTTGTCGACTAACACCAAAACTCATTAAAACCACAGCCAATAGAACAACAAAATATATCATATTTTTAACCATTTTACCCATCATAGTGACGAGTGGACCTACAAAATAAATTTTATTTGAAATGTGCAAACGGTTTCAATATTTGTGAAATTCAATTAACTTCATACCTAAATATTTATTAACGCCTAGAATATTTAAAATTCTTAAATACCAATATATACTATCCAAACAATAAATAACACGTCCGATATCCATCGTATTTGGCCGGAAACGCAACGCAAGTCCTATGAAAAAAAATATTATTGCTGCAGCATCACATGGATTCCACATGTTCCACGCCCATACCGAAAATTTATGGCTACGTAAATAAAGTAAATTTATTAAATATATTCAGTATTTAAATATACTTAGCACGATTGGAGGTTGTTTTAAAATATGCTCACATTTTCATAATATATAAGCGGATTAATTCTTATATGTAGGTATTATTGAATTTTATTGACTATTAAATGTAATGTATGATATTTAATTATTTTATAAAAGGGTTTTAATTTTTTAAAGATTTTTTTCGTTTAATAAAATTGGTATAAAACTTATTTTTTATATTTTCGTATTTTTATTTATTTATTTAATCATCATTAAAACTTCCACAAATAAGGGAAAGCCTAGTTACAATAGTATACAAAAATATCTTCTTTTGTGTGTCGTAGTTTATACATACCATATATAAGTGATAGGTACGATATAACGTTATTTAACATAATTAAAATAAAATAAAATAGAAAGGTAATAATAATATATGAATATCTATAAATAGTAATTTATAAAACGTTTCGGTGACAACTAAACAGAAACATGAAGGCATTTATAAAAATCAGTTTCCTATTTCATTATTTTATAAAAGTATAATTTATCAAATGAAGCTGCATTTAAGAAAATATGCTTCGTGTTTATGTGTAGTATGAACAGAACTTTTTCCTCCAAAAATTATTAACACTAAATTCGCCGAAGCCATATAGAGCAATAAAGTAAGAATTATCGCTGTAGGTCAAATAACATTTATGTCAAAATTTTAATTTTTGGTCTAAGTAAGTAGTGTTTCGTTTTTAGTTTCTTCACGTGGCTTATATAAAAATAAGTTTCGAATTAAGCTATATTTGTATATTTTTCAAAACTCTTTCCAAATCGAGGAAAATACCACCGAAACGTTGGGGTTATTTTTGTAAATATGAAAAAAATAAACAATAAGCATAATTGTTAGAACAATAGTTGGGGATATTAAACGAAAATCTAAATCTAGTCGTTAATTTTCAAATTTTGTTGAAAAATACTTATAAAAAAATTAAAAACCCTCCAATCGTACAAAATTGCATTGATATTTACGATATTTGTGCCGGTTCGGACGAAACAATTTCCCGTATTTTTTCACAACCTAAAGTAATTATATATAAAATCGAATACAATTCCTGCCAACTCGGTGTTGATTGCATTCTTACTAAGACGGTGTACGTAAATAATATTAAAAAAAACATATAAGCCATCTGAAAAAAAGGAAATAATTAATCAATTATTTAGAATTGTTAGTAAACAATATTTATTACAGAATCAGCCCAAAATTTGGTTATTGGTGCCGTATAAAATTCATAAACTTTCTTCTTTAAACGTAATGGACGATGCTGCTTTAGCTCATTGTCGAATGGTAATTGATGGTATTCACGATTTGGTCCTATATCAGAATCGGTCAATGATACCTAGAAATAATATAATTTCTGGGTAATCAATCGATGGATTAGAAAAAAAAAATGTATACAGAATAACTGATTTATTATTTAAAACCAAAATGCTTATTAGATCTTCAAACATGAATGTGTTATCACAAAATATTATATTAATTAATAAATCAATCACCTTTTATTTACATACATATATATATTTAAAAAAAAATTATAAAACTAAAATGTTAATAATTAATTTTCAAAGTGCCAGATCTACGGTTCTCATTTAGTTTTATTATATTCTAATAAATTCCTACTAATTTGTAAATTTTAATTTCATTGCAAACGATTTTTTTTTTTATTTTTATAAGTTTAGTTTCATGAGTTAAACCGTAAGTGTTTTTTATATAGTTCATGGTTAGTAACACACAATTATACTTGAATAAATATAGACGCAAATAATTATATAGTTTAGCAACAAAGAAATTATTAGGTAATTACTAATTAGCATTATATGTACATAATATAAACGTATATATAATATATAACAGAGGTTTGACTCATGAAAAACCATGAATTTTAACTCTACATTAAAAAAAAAAAATAACTTTCCAAAACATGCAGAACTAAAAAAATAATGTTCATTCCATTAAAAATAATCAAAAACTAATAAAACTTCATATCGTTTTTTTTTTTTAAATTTTTTATGTCTAAAAAACTTTAATTTTGTTTTTTTTTTATTCAAAAACTAACTTTTGCCACCTCCTTCACAGAAAGTCCTACCTAATCAAAGTTAGATTTAAGTTGGTTTTATATTTTTAATTTTCTTTTTTTAATTTATAATAACTTTTCCATCTTAATTAAACAAAAATTGTACATTTTTCTTATTTATTTATATGGATACTGCAAAATAGTATTGGAGATGGTTGGTGGTGTGAGGTGAGATGATTATTCATATATAAAATGTTGTGAAAGTGTTTTTTGTATTTATGGTGCATTGTAAACTAATACATTTTATTATATGATTTATTTATAAGATTATAACTGGTAATAAGGTACAATAAATAAAAAATTAAATTTAAAACGATTTATCTTACAACCAAAGAGGTTAAAATATAAATTGGCCGAAAACATAAAAAGTTTAATAAAAAAATGTCTGATGGAAAAATATTTAATGAAAAACGTTGAAAAAATCAGCTACTGTGGATAATTCTTTACGCACAAGTTTTGCCAAAGTGGCTTTTTAGAAAAAATATTTTTTCTTCTTATTAGTTAAAAATTTTCAATTTTTATTACATTCATTTGTTTTCAACAGTATTTTAATCAAAGCTAGACTATTAAAGAGGTCATTGAGCTTAGGGAGTTAAACACATTGTTTCGGATTGTTTCAAGTGTCGAAAAAAATTATAAATCTCAAATCAAATCAAATCA
The DNA here is from genome assembly GCA_958295665.1 of Tipula vernalis. Classification (NCBI taxonomy): domain Eukaryota; kingdom Metazoa; phylum Arthropoda; class Insecta; order Diptera; family Tipulidae; genus Tipula; species Tipula vernalis. Next base: position 177,895,961 of record OY282560.1, on the reverse strand, counting down.
ATTGTACAAATAATACGGCAGACACACGACAACAAACATAAATTAATCAATAAGAAAAGGGTTATCGTTTACATATTGAAATTATATGGAAAGAGACGGAAACCCGAAATCTTTGGCTTCATTTCGCCGATACAATTTCCTGTAGATTTTAGGTGTCCTTTGGAGCAATCCAGATATTTGGAGATTTCCCAAATCTAAACATACATTTATTAAATGAGTATTGGAATTTTGCGAAATAGTAAATTAAGCATTTGAATATACATATCAACAAATTTCTCGCAAATTAACAATTATTACGAATAACCAGTAGCTTTTCCAAAAAAATTGCGAAGTTTATTAATAGTACGTGTATGAGTTTTACGATAAACACATAGAAATGAAAGAATTTTCGAATTTTACAAGGTATTTGAAGTTTAGAACTTTATAACCAACTTATAATTTTCTACAATTTTACAAAATCAGCTATTTTATGAATTTACAAATTAAAAACAGATTACGTTTAGGTAAAGGAAGACAAAGCAAAGCTAGAGAAAATATTTACTATTCTCGTTCTTTTTCCTTTTTTGCTCATTATAGGTGGACAATCGCTTTTGAAAATATACGTCGAATGCAATAGTAGATAGATCCGGAGATTGACCATTTTGACGTTCGAAACTAAAATACTCAAAAGGGCACATAATATTATAGTACATATAATAATTACATTATGTGGTAGAGATTTGTGAAAAATTAGCAACAACGAAAAGTTTAAGTAGGCTAATCTCCAAGAATTCCAATATATAAGCGAGTACGATTTACCTAAACTACAATTCGCTAGATCCCTAATTATTTTGGCTAATTCCTCAAAACTTAAGAGAAGGTTAAAATTTTTCGCCCATCCATATCTGCCCTGCAAATTAAATCTTGTTTCAAAATTATCCCAGCAACATTTTCTTAATAGAATTTTGTTATTTCAGACATCTCATAACATTTTAAGAAAATCTACATTTTTATTTCGACCATTTTATATGTAATAAAAAAACAAAATTAATTTATAAGAATAGAAAAAACAAAAACTGTCTTATTGTGTGGAAAATTAGATTCTTTTTAAATAAAACAAAAAATAAATAAAAAAAATGTGTTTTGGGTGAAAAATTTTACTTTTTTCGATATGTTTTATGAGTTTTTTGCTGTTTTTTTTTGTAAAAATTTCAAGACGACATACTTTTCCGTTTTCTTGCACTTTGGTGTCTCTCATTGAATACGTATCAGATAAAAGAGCCTAGAATAACAAACAACACATACAAGCTTATTAGAATTTGCATTTTTCATTGTGTTTCTATTAAACACATGACACCTTTATTTTTTTTTTTATTATTACTTATTAAATATTATTATTTTATTGTTTGTTCATTTTTTATACAGATAAGAGCACAATAATACTATATAAATATGTAGGCAATTTTAAAAATTAAATACAAATAAGTAATATAAAACATCAATTTGGAAAAATATAAGTAATAATAAAGAACAATAATAATACATAAATATAAAATATCATAATTATAATTATATTGTGAAGAGCCTTGATTGTTTAGTCTAGCCTAACGTAAGATTAATTTTGTTCTCGCGTTACTGTTTGAGCTGAAGTCAAAATAAATTTTACGTAGACTAAGGCAACCCTCGCCGAAAAAGGCCCCAAAACATTATAAAGGCGGAAAAATGAATACTAGTTGATTTATATTTAATCTTTTGCTCTGTTCCAAAAGACAGAAGATGATTTTCTTGTATTAAAATTAGAAGGAATACACAAAAAGTATTATTCAATACTATTTACAGCAACTAACAACTGTTTCTGGTGAAACAGATTGAAAAATCTAAAAAACCATGCTAGCTAGTACATCATTTTCCGTAAAAGTTGAACCATATAGTATATGTTGCACACCAAATTTATAAAATCATAGTAACATTTTGAAAGGAAAAAATTAAATTTTGAGTATGCCCGTCTCGTTTTTATATATGGAATCTTTTTGAATAATTAAGAATAGAACGAAAAGATTTAATGTAAATCAGCTATAATACAAATTATTCATTTTCCACCTTTATACATTTTTTCGATTGGGTTGATCTTATACATATTGTTTATTATTAACTTATCTCATTGAATACCAGGTCAGGTGGAAAAGTTGCAGAACAAAAAGAAGTAGAAAATTGCATCTTTATTTGTTTTGCATTACTGCAGTGGACACTAAAATCTATATACATATGTATATATTAAGTATATAAAAAAAAAAAAGATTTTCTATTAAAAAGGATGAATTACTAAGAATTTGGGAAATGGTTGTTTGTTTTAACGTGCCAAGCACAATCGGTTGAGCGATGCGAAAGTTGGTCTCGCAAACAGCAAATAGAGTTTGCGGCCAAGAAGCGCAAGAAAGGTACATATATTTTGATGGCTATGCAGTTGCGTGCAAATATGTCCACTCGAAAAAGGACTTTAATTTAAAACCAGAGGTTAAAAAGCAACTGAAAGTTTAATTCTGTTGGATGTATTTATTACAAGGTGTTATATATTATCTCGGCCATTTCCTAACCGATCCGGCTCAACGTTTCAGCGGAGCAAGGGAAGTGGGATTAAAAAACATGTAAAGACGCCAGGATATCTGAAATTCCTAACATTTATAATTTATCTAAATTATCTATGCCAACATTATTTTTATTAAAATCTTTAGTGCTTAAAGCTAATAGGGTTTTTGTGAAACGCTATTATTTATGTACTTAAAAACTACGCAGTACACTATACACAGTAGATGATGCGATAGTGTGTCCGCGTAAGTTGCAAAGGTCGTTGGTTCGATCCTACAAATAGTAGATTTCTTTACTTTAATTTTTAATGAAAAATAATTAATTGGTTCCCCAATAATTGCAATTACGAGTATATCAAAATTTCGTTACAAGAATTTTTATTTTTGATTTTGGGTATTTAACGAAACATCTTTTCGTAACCGGAGATTTTGATTTTTATCAAGTTTTTTGATTAAAATCCAAATGAAATTTGTAAAAAAAAAATCTACTTTGAAACATTTAACAGCCATCTTACTAATTCAACTTTATCGTTTACTCGAAATGCACTATTTTAATTTTAACTCAAACCATAAACGATTTTAACTTTGATCAAAACCGGTGGATTATATTATTAAAAAAAACCTTTAGCCCTCAAAAAATATTTATTAAAAGTCGTCAAGTCATTCATGACTGGAAATATAGAAAAATGAATTTCTGGCGAGAAGAGAGTTTATTTTCCATTACAATTATTCGTATTGCCCTTTCAAAAGAAAATTAGTAAAGATATTTCAAAATGCAACAATTAAACAAAAAAAAAATAAAACAATAGCTCGTCATGTGAATACTATAGTGCCCTCGCCATTTGGAAAATTTTCGAGAAATCCAATTTTAAACTTAGGACTAAAATTTGTTCACCACCATTTAAATCAAAAATGTTTTATTAACTTAAGTTTAAAGTTTTAATATTTCTAAATATACAAGAAAGAAATTAAATTTTTTTATGTGAAAATCGGAAAATAAATTTTTCCCAAACAGTCAAAAATGGATATAGGACACTTGGTTAAAAGTTTTCTTTTGTTCACAAAAATGCTAAAATGCATTGGATATAGGACAGACTTAAAATAAAAATATAAAATAGAAAATCAAAATAAAATGCCAAAGATATTTTATTTCAAAATTTCCTCATACAATAGGATAAATGGACAAATAAGAATTAAAATAATGACAAACAAATTAGGTTTTGTTGGGCGCCTAAAGAAAAAACAAAGTATTAATTGTTTCAGAATCTATGAGATAGGTCAATTTGGATTGAAAAATCTGAATGAGCGTGGCCGATTATATATTATTTGTCATTTTTGGGAAAAATGGTCTGATTGGACACTCTAGTACTCACGTGACGAGTTTTCAAAAATATTCAAAACACCAGAACGTAAAAAATAGAAGTTCATTTTGGGCTTAAAAATAGAATAACCGTTTAAATACGACACATTATCAATATCAATTTTGTAAGCAGAAAGTACGGCGATAATTTGAAAAAATAGAGATGATTCAGAACTGCACAAATTATTACAAACGTATATATTTTGACCTAATCGAAGTATTTTGAATAATATAATACATCTGCCTTACATCAATTGCACCATATAGTATAAAATCATTAATCAATCAAGTACTAGACGGGCTGAGAAGTTTCCTATTTTGAGAATAAAACGAAACATTTTTGGCAATGTTTTTATTGAATCATAATCACCATTTAACTCAATACACTTCATCCAACAATTTTTCAATGAACCATCTTGATTTAAGCTTTTCATATGTTACAGCGAAGAACATTTATTGCAATGTGGAATTAACACTACATTAAAAAAAGGAAACAAATTAGTAGAAAGTTTGTAAAATGAACATACATAGTAGTTACTTACAAATTTTCGCTTCAGAAAAAATCTTAACGAATTTACTTTTAGGAGTTCAAATATTTTCTAAATCGTTTTGATCGTAAAATAAAATTAAAAACTTTAAAATTCAATTTTCGTCTACTGCAGAACATTTCATTCTTCATATTTCCACAGCTTCAAATTTTCCTTGAATATAAAACTTGCATACATTTTTAAAATTATTAAGCTAATTTAATTTCAAGTTTTATTTATTTGATCTGGACGAAAGGTTTATGAAACATATCAAGATATAAATTTACTCTCTATTTAGATGACTTCAAAGTTCAAACAAACAAGATTATTTAATTAAAACATTATTTATTATCCCGACAGTGGTCAAAAACAATCAAGCTTCTACACATTTAGTATAGTACAATGAAAACAACAACAACAAGCATATCCAAATTATAACACAATTTCGGTATATAATTATTTATACTGAGCATATAATATGTAATTCATAATATATATTTTGGTTTTGTTATTGTTATTTAACGAATAATAATATTGTGCCGTATAAGGAACAAACTCATTTTTCTTTATTTCATTTACATATTTTGTGAATATTTCATAAAAAAAAAAGGATAAATCTTTTAAAAACATAGATCGTAAAACGAGAATATTATAGAATATATGTATATACATATAGAGGGATTAGTTACGGTGGCAGTGTAAAATAATGTACATAAGATACACAGAAATAATGTAAGTACAAGTAGTATATTATATAAAACATGTTGCTGAAAGATTATTTCATTATAAAAATTTTGAAATAACCCTTCAGCGATCTTCTATTTAAAATGTTTTACCCAAAAGAATGGCACACAAAATTTGTACATGCCCTAAAAACACTTTTTGGTATTATTTTTAGGTAAAACTTAGAATATTTAGATATAGATACACATTCAAAAGTGTGATTTAATAAAAAAATTTTACAAATGAGATTTAAAAAAATTTGATATTGGAATCTACCTGAGAACAAGATTGATTCCCAATCTTGTATTTTAATGAAACTGATAATCGCCTTTTCGGTGGATTCTAAAAAAAGATTGTTACGTGTCTTGTATATATTTACATAATTTATGCATTATATATCTTTCACTTATTATTGTTGTTGTTTTTAAATTTAATTTTAAAAAATAGTGATATCAAATAAAATAAAAAAATAACTAACTACACTCTGAACTTACCTCAGCATCCGGATGCAACTTATCTTGGTCCTCGTAGTCCAAATTTTGATTTTCTAAATATTCTTCCTCGGTTTGAGGCATTTGCTGTAATTCTTCTTTCGACTTAAAATCTAACTTATTAATCAACGGTGGAAATAGTAATCCAAGAATCACTTTTAAATTAGTGTTTTTTCGTGTACGCAAACCACCCATCCATAAATCAGCTAATATAACTTGACTACACGGATGAGCTAATAAAGCTCGATGATTAGCTGCTACTGCCAAGCTTAAACAACTTTGGCTAGACCAAGAATTTAATTCACAAGTTAATAAGCGTTGAGTTCGTTCCGCATCCTGGCGATAACAAAAATCTAATAGCTTAAGGCCACGGCTTTCAAATTCTTTAGCATAATTTCTCAACTCATCATAGATTTCCGTGTCTAAATCATCTTCAGCTGCCTCATGTGCCATTGCTTTAAATAATTTACAAGCAACCAACGATTTTGCTAAAGATTCCTCACCGTGAGTCCACATTAGTAGGGACATTTGTTGACGCTTGGTCAAAACAGCCCAGATCAGTAGCTCATTGAAGGGAAATTCAAAAAGGGCCATTTCCGTTGTGAATGGCAATAAACCAGTTACTAAGCTCATTGAATTAGCGCCTGGCTGACGGTGAAATGTTGACGATTTACGATGTGTATTTACATAACTATTCATAACTTTAGCATAAATTGGACGAAATTTACGGCGAGTATAATACGATCTGAAAATTTGTGGATTAATCGATTAATTGTTTCTGAATGATTAAATTTGCACGAAATAATTACCTATAAGCACCACCCATTAATTTATTTATAACTAAGCCAATATCATGAAGCGTATAGATATAACCTTTTGGAATGTGAGGTCTAACATCACGCAGAATATAGCCCAGGGTATTTCCTGGACCATGTTTTGTATTATAAAGCTCTTCCAGTCTTGGAATTGTTAAAAATTTCTTCATCGATACACCATTCTCGAGCAATAACTTAACAAAATCGATACGATCATGTTCTAAGGCCTGCATCATTGCTTCATCAAGAGCACCAGGTGGCCATTCTTGGCCGTAAACAAATATTTCAGACTTTGCTATATCGACGCGGTTCCACGTTAAAGCTAAACTTAATTGTTCGGGCGGACTCAAATGTTGTGATTTAAATAAAGCGGTGAGTATTGTTTGATCCAATTCTTGAGCTTCACCATCTGGTTTTTCTTGTATACGAAATACAGTTATTAAATTTTTATTTTTCGTACACAAAAGTAATTCATTGTAAAGACATTCAGCTTGTTCGACACCAACATCAAATGTTTTCTGAATCGTATTCAAGAGATAATCTCGCATCGATTCGAGAACTGTTTGTTCATCACCTTCGGCAGCATACCTTGAATCAAATTTAATTTAGATGAATAAAATCGATTTAAACTAAAAATTTACTTACTTATGCACGAAAGCGATTAGGTCAGCCGCCCGTCCTGATCCGTCACAAACAACAACCGGTACAGGTGGAACATCGGTTACATATTCTAAAACAGCTCTTATCGTATTTGTTCCGCCTTCTATAACAAGGCATACAACCGGTGTACTCGAATGTGTAACTGATAAAATAATAAAAAGTATTTACCAAATCTGTTTGACATTTGTTTAAATGGTTCAATTCACTTACATGGATGCAACTTTAAGGTCGATATGTATTTCTCAACTTTTCGTCGTAATATAATTTCAGCACCATATTTACCTTGAGTTCCATTATCAACTAATAAAAAATAAGCATGACGATTATTTAAGACGGCTAATTTGGAACGGGGGGAACTGATACTGTGACATGGCACGTCACGATTATGACCCAATAGCTCATGGTTGCGTTCAATGATACCCCATGGTGCTATACCAATACTAACAACCCGACCACTTCGTTGTTGTCCTTCTAAAAGTAATGCATCACCAACTTGTTTTGTTACACCCGTATTGGTTCCACCCGTAAAAATCCACGCCCCCGTTGTTTTAGCTGCCTTTAGTAAACCCTTACGTATTTCCTATAAATAAAATATATTTGCATGATTTTATATTTTTATTTCGCCTACAATCTATGTAATATCGAGATGCGTGTAATATGATAAAATGAAATATAAGCTATAAGAAAATTATATGTTTGAAAACTTTGTTACTGTACTCACTTTCTTTAATTTCGGCTGGAGCTGAAAATTTGCTTTACCACCTTGAACCGTAATCAAAAGTTTAGGCAATTCTAAATTCCATTCCCTCGTAAATAACTGCACTAATAGTTCAGGCCTTGTATCGAATGATAATCGAACGTATTGTGCTTTGGTTGGATGCGCGCCACCCTGAAATTCGATTGTACCATAAGCATCGGTCGGATGTGTTCGTGTATTTTGATTTGGATTCCAAACATCGCCCTGTAGTGCAATTGGTATACCAGGTATAACTTGATGTGTTAACCGGGATTGGCCACAACAACATCTTAAAATAAAATAAGTTGATACGTCATGTTTAAATATTTAAAGAGATGAAAACAAAAATATAATTTAGCGCTTTCAGCAATTAGAATTGTTACCTACAAAAATTGTTATTCCATATAATTTTGTGTGCTGTATATGGAAATGTAAACAACAAGCAACACACTTTTCCCTTAATTTTTTTTACTACATTTCTTTTTATATATTTTCCAATTACTTAGTAAGGAAAGTATTTTAATCATGTTTTTTTAGTTTACACTATTTATAAGGATAGTTTAAGGTTTACTAGCACCTTTTCAACTACAGACGGAAGATGCAACATATGAAGAGAAGTTAACAGTTAAATTTTTAGTTTTTGGTAATGCTGTAATTAAGAGTAATTGGAAAGTCTTGTGTTGCCCTACTTCCGTTTTTCTTTACTTAATTTTCTATTTGCTTTAACAATAAGATACGCGATACATACACTTACTGTTTTTATTTTTTAATTTTCATGAAAAATGATTGCATGCAATTAAAATAGAAATTATATGTCAGATTTAATGGAAATTTCAAACACACGAATGGTAAGAGAGAGAGAGAGAGAGAGAGAGAGAGAGAGAGAGAGAGAGAGAGAGAGAGAGAGAGTGGTAGGTTAAAAACGGAATACAATATGTATGTATTATATATTTTGTTTTTGTATATACATATAGTTATATACACTCTGTTAGATATGTATATATTTATAAATAAATGTAAGGAGAAGTATATACATACTCGTAAACGGAGAGGAAGGTAAATTAGTTACAAAGCTTTTATTAAATAACTTTTAAGCTAAATTAAATTTAATTTTTGTTTTGGGGCTGAATTTACTTATTTTACGGTTTATAAGCTTCGTTTATTAATTTTAGTAATGGTAAAAAAACGAGTAGCATAGCCTTAATAATTAAGCAAGAGATGCAACTTGAATCTGGGAATCGAATTAAAAACGACTTGGAAGAATTGACCAAAACACACATGTACAGTTAAATAAAAGGTTGTAAAATAAAGAAAACCGAGGAATGTCTGTAAGCTTTGCTTTTACAAATTACCTTGTTTTTTAGAGAATCAGCAGCAGTACCTGGTTGCTGGTTATTGATATAACGTATGGATAAAATGTATAAACTCGTTAAAGTACAGTAAGTTTTGCTTTTTACGAGTTTTCACGTTTACACTACATCTTACTTTATAGAGAATAAGGGTACAGAATGCTAAAGTAGAGTATATCTATTCATGTTTTTTTAAAGGGCATTTTAAATGAAGAAGTAAAATAAAGTTAAAGTTGTTAAATGTAGTGTTTAAGCCTCATTTTTTCTCAACCTTTAATTATTATGGTTTTGGTTATTAGTAACTAAAACTAAGTATGCTTGTGTATTTAAGATAGATTTTCAATATAAATTTGCCATAAAATTTAGCTAGCTAAAAATAAGCCAATACTAAATTTCGCTTACGATTTTCGTGGTCGGTCGCAATTGGGACGAGCCCAAAATCCGAAATGGCCTATTTTGGAAAACAATGTTGCAGAGGATGTGGTAGGACCATTGAAAGCAGACAAAGAAATAGGATTTAGTTAAAAGAAGAGCTGGACATTCATATAGTCTATCTACAGAATTAAACCAATCTATCGCAATGCGTGCATATCCAAAACACAAGAACAATGAGGTATTGGACTAAAAACTCGTCGTGCCCCGTATCCCGGGAATTAGAAAATAACAATCCCGTTTGTCGAGAATGTAAAAAGTCCGTGAACGGACAAGCCCTAATTAAAGCTTTTAGGAAAGAGATAGAGTAAATGCAGCACTAAAGAGCAACAACAAAATCTTTCTTTTTTGTATCATATCAATCAATAATAGTTAACCTTTACTAATTACATTTAATTGTATAATAACAGTTAATATAACAAAAGGAGTTAATTATGTATAAAAGTAATAAAAATAAAAATTATACGTTTATCCGAACCACAAATTGTTTCTTTTCTAATTGTTATTTTAATTACGCTAAGTAATAATTAGGTACATCATTCCTACTAATATTCATATACAGTCACTGGCCAAAAAATTTGCGCACCTATTTAAATATAAAAAAAAAAAAATATACCCAGATGGCTACAGCACTATAAAATTGTTGCCTAAAACACAAAAAAAACGAATTTTTATTGTTGAATGGTACAGTTACAGTCGTTGGCCAAAAAATTTGCGCGACTACATACAAATCAAATTATTTTTTTCAAAAGAAAAAAAAATCAATTTATTTTTTTCGAAAGAATATGGAATGTCAAAATGTCAAAAAAGATAAAAAAAAAATCAATTTATTGATTATGAGTTAAAGTGAAATTTTGTGTAAGGTTTTCAAATTCTATGTTTTTGAAGAATTGGATGGAAAGGACATCATCGATAAAGAAAAATCTGCTGCAACTGTTGTCATTGAAACTGAGCAACAATCTTATAGTGCTATAGCCAGAAAACTGGGCATATTTTTTTATATAAGCAGTGTAATCGACATTTAAAAATAATATTTATGTGGTTTCAAAACATCTGCAAGTTTTTTGGCCAGTGACTGTAGGTATTAATAGTTTTTGAGACAAATAGAGTATTTTTATAAATCTTATACCCTAGACAGGCGGTTTAATAAATCGTTTACAAACTGCGACTACGAAAAATATACTAAACCTTTCTATTTTTTTTTGTGTACATTATGTATTAATTTTATATGGAGCCAAAATACTTATCTTGAGCGATCACCTTTTTGTTTATATTTAATGTCAAATACGCATTAAAAAACTTTATGATCAAAACAATTAGCTTATTACACAACTACAAAGCGTAATAGATTTTAGTCACAATAAATTATTTGAGCTATTTATTTGGTCCACATTATTCAAATTGTGAATAAAGTTTTTCCCATAGAGGGAGAATCGCGATAATTTATTTCGCATCGGTATTCGCGATTTTTGATGAATTGCGAAAATAAGCGGCTAAATTCTTTCTATTCTTTTAGCGATTGCGAAATATCAAACATTAAAGTGAATATAAGCGAATTCTCGAAGAATATAATATAAAGATCATCAAGCGATTAAAGGTGGGAGTAAAAAAAAATATTTGGTGATTTTTCCACTAAGGTGATTATTTTATTTTGAATAATAAAATATTGTAAACTTTTTTATATTTAAAAATTAACAAATTGTTAAATAAATCAATATTGAGTTCCGATGAATATTTTGAACCTATGAATGGATTTTAATATGTATTTTTAGATGTATTTTTTTTAAAATTCTTGTTAGTTTTCTTTCTTTTGGTTTAAAACAGTTCATAGGCGGCGAAAATATTTTTTACTTATATTCACTCCTGGGCGGTTACCACGTAATTCGTTTTTACTAATATTTCATTCGTATTCGGATATTTAGTACCACGTTATTCTATTTTCGGATTCATTTTCTAATTCGACCAATCCGAATTTAAAAAAGTGAAATCGAAACTAAATTCCGGTTCATGTTTGCGATACCGCCTAATTCAGATTTAAATTAAAATAATGGTTAAAAACAGGAGGAGGCTATATTCTACTTTCGGATTCATTTAGAATATAGAGAATACTAATTTAAAAAATCAAATCGCATATAACTTCATTTTCATATTGGCGGTACCGTCTAATGCGATTTTGGATCAAAATTTTGTTCGAAATTAGGAAACATTGTTCGACAACTATTTTCATTATTGATAGGATCTTAGTTGATCCAGTTTTTAAGAACCATATAAAACGTTGGAGGAACTGGTAGTGGAAAACCGGCCAAAATTGTCTTCACCGCTTTACAAAAAAAAATTATTCAAATCATACAAGTAAAAAAACAATATCCGGAACCAAAAAAGACAAAAAGTTTTGATATACAGATGACTCGTATATCGAAGAATTGGTTAATGAAAATTGTACTGCGGAACACGTCGATGTTCCACCCACACCGCGAGGTAGAACTACTAGGCATTCTTCGTGCCAACCATCCGATGCAAAACACCGGCTATTAGAGGAGCAAGTGGCCGGTCGAAAAGATTTCCACGAGCATTAAAAGTACATTCTTGAGGAAATAAATCTTTAAATGACGGATATGAATAAATACGTACTGCATGGGAGCAAGAAAAGCAATCAGATTTCCTTAAACTAAAAATCGCAAATGAAGCGAAATACGAGCTGGAAAAAAGCAGACGCCACGCAGCAAATCTGGAGCTAAAACGGCTAAAGTTGGAAATACTACCTTGATCAACAAGTTCCCGGAATAACCACCGTGAGGCGCTCCCATCGTTCCGATTTCAGTTCTGTTTTTTTTTTGTTAAGTTGGTACATCTGTTGTTGATATTCCCTCTAAATCTTAGCGTCATAGCTTGACATTTGCAAAAGTTACGTAGTCAAGAGTACATCTATCTCTGTGTGTGTTGGCGATTATTTACAATTTTAGAAATTATTAATGAATTTCTGGTCGTGCTGCTTTTCTAGCCGAAGAATGAAGATTAAGGTTTCGCTGCTCTGCTCGCTGCTTTGGATTGATTCTCCTTTTCAATTCTAGATAACTTGGGCACCCTCTATAATTAGCTGTGTGATTTCCATAGCAGTTGCTGCATTTTCTCACTGATGCTTCCTTTTTTGCTTTATTGCAAACCTTTGAATTATGGAGTTCACCACATATAACACACACATCGTTCAAAGTGCAATATGCTCTAGTGTGCCCATATTCTTGGCACTTAACGCACTGTACCGGCCCATTTCTTTTCCTGGGTTCCTCGATGGTAACCCTTCTGTGCAGTAGATATTTTAGGTCAAATATTGCATGGTTGTCTTTAACCTTTTTACTGTCTGGTTCTAATTCCAGACGAAACAATGGCTGAGGAACCTTCTCCCGATTAAAAATATTGGTAATAGTTTTGCACTGGAAACCTTTTTCAGCGAGAGCAGCTTGAATTTCGTTTGCATCCACGTAACTCTCTATTCCTTTTAGGATAACGACCAATCCTTTTTGGCTCTTTAGTTGATACGTGTAGTAATGTTTACCAACTTGGTCAAAATGTTTAATTAACGCTCTGTAAGCATCAATATTGAGCGGTTGAATTTTTGTTTCTTTTATATCTCCTCTTTTGATCCCGGAAATATAAAATGCACCTTCAGTAATAAACTCGATCGTTTTAGCAAGTTCTCTATTTGATTCTTCCCTCAAATAGATTGGGGGCGGCTTCTCAGCTTTTGAAATTTTTTCGGGCGTCGGCTCGTCAACAACCAAGCAAGAATACCTATTACCATGCGTTAATTCAACGCTAGCTAGCTTAGTGAATTTATTCGCGCTTGCACTGGCCGCTGATCTAGGGCTTCTTCTTCGTTTTGATCGGACAGTAATATACCGGTCTATTCCCGTTTGCACTAAACACTGACCTACATCACTATTTATTTTAATGTCATCTGATGTCGATGCACTGTCATTGTTTGTTTTGTTTAATATTGACTATTTGGCGACGATGCACTTTTAGTTTCGTTATGGTTCAACACACCAATGTTATTTAAATTAATAATTTCACTTTGATTTAAATTGCCTGGTAAGGTAATTTTTTGAACATTTAAAATTTGTTGTGGCTTTGGACTATGCTGCACTTTGGTATTTTTATTAAAAATATCTGAGATCGTGACGTTCGGTGGCAAATCGCTTGTGAACATCGCTGTCTGCAGATTTGGCCCAGCCTTTTTTACTTGAGGCGGAGGTGAGGACATCACGATATCACTTAGTTTTCACATCACAATTTTTAAAAAAAAAAAAAATAAATATTTAAACTGCTGATTCAACTTTTCACACAAGTAATAAGTAAATTATTTAAATGTTTACTCGGTGGTAGCAAAATTGCAACTGCTTTATAACTCCCAATAGTAAAAATAGTAGGAGGCCAAAAACATTAATATGTTCTTAGTTTTGGCGACCATACAGTTATGCTAAAATTGTTACAAAAAATACTTTAATTTAACCCTTAACTGATGAAAGGCCGTGCTATGGGGACATAACACTTATGCCATAGAAAACGAAAGGCCACACTACGGAGACAAGTAAAGAATTTAGATTTCATTTTATTTATTTATCATTGCTACAATTATTTTATCAAATATTGTACCTTATTAACAAGAATATTTACAGTTACATCCCTTTAAATACCCACATAACCATTTGTGTTGGTCACTTACAACAATTTGTACTAAAGGAGCACTGCTACGAGTATATACCGTGTGTGATACCATACAATTCAGCATTTTTTAGGTTTTCCTTTTGTTCCCTTTATCTTCATAAACAAAAAAACATTGTTAGTGTGTATTATTCAACATGCGGCATGTTCAACATGTCCCGCGAATCCATCCCTACACATTGGCAACTACTTTGAAAAATATTATACTCTCAAATAATTAAAAATTTATTTTATTTAAAATTAATGCCTTGAATTGTTTGTTTTTATTCCCATTCTTTTCGTTTTACATGAATTTTCTAATTCTCTATTCTCTTCTTCGATCAGAATAGTAAACCAAAAATTCATGAATACTATTCAGTAACAAATGAATAATGAGCGAAGAATAGAAAAAAATGAGATAATCGTTCTATTGAATAAAATGGAAATATACAAGTTTTATTAAAGGTGAGGAATTGTTTTGATTTATTTTTGTGGGCTATATCGAGAATTGAGTTCGAACAGTGATCATTTTGGCCAAAAATTCAAATATTTTATGATAATTTGGTGTAAAATGACAATTTTTATTTTCCTTATGTTCAACCTGAACAAAATTACTCTTCCATTCTTTAGTTTCACTCTTCTCTTTGTTTGAATAACGAACAGAATATTTCGTAGTATTGAGTTGGCTGAGTAGAGAATACTTTTCTTTTCTTCTTGATTCGATGCAAAATGAATAATCAACACAATATGTTTTGTTTTCTACTCACTATTCAAATCGATCAGTTGTAAAGATTATTTATAAATTAAACAATTTTTATTTGGTTTAGGCCTCTTTTTGTTTCTTTTTAACTAATTAAAGCTTTAGCTTTCTAACCCTTTTCGGGTTCATTTTCAAAAGCGTAATACGCGATTTAAGCTTTTGAAAATGAACCCGAATAGGGTTCAATGACCCTAAACCAAAAAAAAATTGTTTAATTGGCTCATATAAATAAAACACTAATTTATGTAAAGATTATTATTTCAGTAAAGAGCGAATAACAAAATTTACAGAGCGAGTTTTAAAACGCTGTAAAAAACCATTTAAAGGTATTAGGCATTTATCCAATTTTCTGTCGTTTTATAGGCCAAAATTACAGAAAAACAGCTCTCGACCATTAAGGGTTAATATTGATATCATTACAGAGTAGGGTGTCTAAATATATTAGAGCGGTCCTGACAAATGGTTTATTCATTAGCATTTGCCATTACTATTACGGATTATGCCATTACTAATGAAGTAATAATACATTTGAAGTGTGTCTCTGATTCTCCGCACAATATAAGCCTGAGAACGAAATTTTTGCCTCATCGGTTATAGCTGATTTACTATTGTACATTCAATCTTTTCTTTCTATTCGAAGAGTATAGAAACACGTAGAAAAGTGAAAATACCTTTTATCCATTAAAACTGTATTTGGTATAACTTAGGAAATTGTAATTTTAGTATTACTACCGCTTTTCATGAGAATATTCTGCCATTTATGTTACGATTATTTCTGGAATGCTTGAAAACATTTAAATGATTGGGCCAAGCGTGGCTGATTCCCAACTTTTACTTCTCAAAACCAAATAAAAAACACTCTTGTATCTGATATTCGAAATTATTTTATTGTAACTATCAAAAATGTTAACGTTATTCCATTATTTCTTGTACACAGCAAATGAAACCAAACAATATAGAACAATTTGTCCAAAAAGAGCCTACATATGTACGTGCTCTAAACAAGTTTAATTAAATTGTAACGACGATGTCATCTATTTACATATATCACGTATGTAGTACGTAAATACATATATTGAAAAATTCTAAAGTATCATGATAATTATATTATGTTCTTTTCAATATGTAGACAAAACAGTATGGTATATATAATTTGATTTTACATTAGGAAGTGATAAAATTGAAAAGTGTAAATCAGCATTTACAAGAATATCAACGACAATGAAAATTGAATTAGGTACATTTATCAGTTGTAGAAACAAAATAAGTATTAGTAACTTTCATTTATAAAATAGAATTATACACAAAACGAATCTGGTTATTGAATCTTGATGATTTGTCTAAATTTATTAATATTTAGTTCACACATACGCATGAATAAGAAGAGACATTTCTTTATTTATTTCTAAGAAAAAATCCATATTTTCATCTATTCAATAAATATTTTCCAAAAATGAATGATTTTGCTGTATCTAGATGATAATTTCTAACATACGAGTACATAATTGTATTCATCTTAGTAGTTATATGTATCTGTATACAATTTTCATATAATATTTTAGATTGCTAGTAGGTATCGTATTTTATTTGTAAGCACTAATTAATTAGGTGAACAGATAAGAATTCAAATGACAAAACAAATTCTGTCGAATATAACATTTTTTTCATAAATAGTACCTGTTCGTTTTACTGATTTCGGTGAAAATGAAATTAGTTTTACAACGTTACTTGTTGAGTATTATTTATTTTTAAACAAAACTAATACTATTCGTGCTCAACTGTGATATAACTTTCTTTCATTCATTGTTAAATGCAATTTTAATTTAAAAAAATTTCAAACTACCACAATTGAAGAGTTAATTAAAATTGTTTTATAGAGCAATTTCGCATCAAATTAAAAACATTTTATTTATTTATTATTTTCGAGGTGTAAAAATCAAAATTTCACAGAAAAATTTATTTCGTTAAACGCTAAATCATTGTTAGGCTAAATGGGCAAAGAAATGGTAAAAAAGGTAAATCTGTATGCGTTGGTATATTAGTCGATGTTCCAGCATTTTAAAAGAGATTGCCAGTAATATTCTAAAATTTAATATTTTTTACAGAATACTTTTCAATTTTAAGTCAGACCGAATTCCCGAAAGCAAGTGTGAAAGAAAATCTTTACTTCTCAAATTTAAAATTTTAAGAATTTTAACATACACTTATCCGTAATTAATTAGGTAACATTTTTTTAATTTGAAAAAATTAGTAAATTTTATAACAATCTGGATGTCTTAGAATATTTCAATTTCAATAAATTTTTATGATGATTTGATTTCCTTCATATTAGTTGCCAAAACTGTCTACTTTTACAAACGCAGCAATCAATCGTGACAAATTTCATCCAGCAGACTTTCTTGCAAAGCCAGTGCTTTATTTTCTGTATTATAGTTGAGATGAACAGTTAAAATAATATTCTTAACTCTATGTAAAAATCAAAATGCTTTGCTAACTTCAAGATTCATTTTTCTTTAACTAAAGTTTTTTGAGTTATGTTGAAAAATGAAAATTTAATTGTATTAAAATTAAAGTTGACCTTTTTGCGGTGGCACAAATAATCGCCGAAAAACCAAAGATAGCCCAAACATGTTGTGTTATTTATTTGTCGTCCAATAATTTTTGGGAGATTGTACTTACTTTAAAATGTGGGCGATTATGTATTATGGAGAGTTAAAAAAAGTAATGAAAATGAATAATCGCCCAAAAAATGTTTGATTGGTTTAGTTAATTAAACATATTTTTGAAAATTTTTATTTTTTTTTTTAAAATTAAATTTCCCCTTTCCAGAATTTACTTGGCAACGAGAAATTTTAAGTTAACAGCCACCACCGCTGGTCTTATTGCTTTTCTGTAGTGCGTTTCATTTTCAAATCATTAAAAAAATAAAGTAATTTATATAAAAAAAAAAAAAAAATAGAAATATCCGTTTTCCAGAATATTTTAAAATTAAATTTTTTTCCAGTAACTCTGAAATAGGAAGATTTAAATTGTATTTTAAAATATTCTGCGAAAGAGAGATTTCCGTTCTAAATCCTCCTTTTCCCTATTTTCAATATACATTTATGTATATGAGCCAATAATATATTTTTCACTGTGGGTTTATTTTCTTTACGCCTATTGATAAGCACTTATAATCTAAATTTTTATTTTTAATAACTCTCTAGAAAGAAGGAGCAAAAAATTAAAAATATCGCTCCCGACGTATACTTCAGAGCGAATGAAAAAAAAAAAAAAATGAATCACCGAATCGATCAAATATTACACACTAGACAGAATGGGGTTTAATAAATCCGATTTAGCTAAACTAGTTTAAGTATTCTATGCAAAAACAAAGGGATTAGCTAAAATCGAGGTTGACACACTGCGACTAATCTCGAAAAATTCACTAAATCGGTTTTATTAAATCGCAGTGTGTCTAGGGTATTAGGGAACGATATTTTTGGTAACACACGAACTGCTCTTTGAATATATTAAATAAAGAAAGTTAAATTTGTAATGGAGTTTTCATCTGGTGTGTGGAAGCTCCTAAGGTAAGAAAACACTAGTTAAATACATTTTGTTTTTTTCGTATAAGTTCTATATCTATTAAGTGATTTGTTTGCCTCTAGCAGTTTTGTGAAAGATTTTCTCAAAATAGTTTTGGGGTTTTATGAACTGACATGCACGCTGTGTTTATCTCGTACCCACTTGCTTCCTAAATCGTACCACCGGTTAAGAAATAGAATGAAGAAATAAAGAAGATATGAAGCAAAGTTCTGTTAAACGTAAATTACAAAAAGAAGAATGTAAAACGGAAAAGGTGAAGAATAGTGAAAACAACGATTGGTTCTGTAATAAGCAACGATATCCATGAAGAAAACATGATGTAGGTAGTACGACTTAAGGTACTGGTTTCCTTAGTCGTACCGATTTCAATTTTTTTAATTTTTTGAGTTTAGAGAAAATGAGTACATACTATCTAATTTTTAAGGTTTCCAATGATACTCATAAGTATGTGTTTACTAATATATTCTGTGATTTCTGGAAACGTTTATTTAAGGGGTAAGACTTGAGCAATCTTACCCTATCACATTACTCCTCTTCGTACTCAAAATATGAATTGCACTTGACTACTAAAATGTCGTTATTCAAATTTGCTGATAATCGGCTCCGTTTTAATGAGGAAAAACATCTTTCGACACTACATTGAGCTCCCGGGGCCACGTGCACTATTTTTGCAAGAGTACTTAATACAGGAAATTCCATTTCCATAACCGCCCAAAACATTCTTATTTACATCTATACGTCGTGGATTATCATCGTAATTATAAATATTAAAAATCACTCTGAAACAACGAAACATTTTTTTAAAGTGTTTATCAAAAGAGGTAGAGAGCACAAACGCTTAGTGAAAAAATATATTATTGGGAGCAAGAGCGCAAGTTTTTATAAAGAGCGAAAAACGAACGAAAAGTGTAAACTATGATACAAACGTAGCAAGAGCCATATGTATAATAAAAACAAAGTACCTGTTCTTCAGAGGAATATTTTTTTACAATAACGTTCCTTATGAATAGTTTTATAATATTTTTTACTATCGCTCTTCAAAAAATTGAAGAGCGAAATGGCATCACGTTTTAAACTCTACAATATTTCGAGAATTACAGAAGTGGAATTTTGATTTTGATGTAATAGTAATAAATAAATCAATGTGACAATAAAATACGAAGACTGTTTTTAAATAATTTTTCTTTCTCATCTAGAAAGCTTATTCGAATTTTTTGTATACATTAAAATACTTGTAAATAAAATCAGTTCTCTATTCCTTTTATTTTTAGAGTTGTCGGGCTGTGAGAAGCTGGAAATTCGGCAAAAAAATATTCAAAGCTTCCGCCTTCTACGTTCAACAATTTTCAAAGCCATAAAACGATACTGGGAGTTAGGTTGTTCTTTGAACCATCCAGGAAGAGGTCGCCCGCGCACCATCAACACTCCACAGCTCCGCAACATTATCAAATGTCGGATTCATGTAGCCCGGACTCTTGAAGTTATCCGTGAAACAGTTAGAAAAATAGCCAAAGAAAACCTTAACAACTAACCGTACAAGCTCCAAAAAGCCCATCTTCTTATGGACAAAATGAAGCTCATACGACTTCAAAGTTGCAAAATGTTACTGAAGCGGTTCGGGGCCAAAAAATCCAGAAAAATTATTTTTACAGCTGAGAAGCTGTTCACAATTGAAAAATGCTACAATCGTCCATATGATCGCATTTAGTCAAAAACACCTCCTGGATAAGCTCGAATTGTTGCCAGAAGCCAAAAACCAAAATCTGTTATGGTTTGGACTGGATTTACCGCTGTGGGAAAGCTACCGCTCAAATTCATTGATGAAGGGGTCAAAGTGAACCAAGAAATTTATCGAAGTTTAATTCTCGAGGAAGTAGTTCTTCCCTGAATTTTTGAGCATTATCCTAACAATAATTGGACCTTCCAACAAGGTTCTGCTCCGGCTCACAAAGCGACATTAACTCAACAATCGATTCACCAATCGATTCAACAATGGAGACAAGTTTGCGGACTTTATCGATGTTATGTAACGGCCACCGTATTCTCCCGATTTAAATCCTTCCGATTATTTTATTTGGGAATACATGAAGGCTAAAGCATGTGCTACACCACATGGAAATTTGGGGTCATTACGTGCTGTCATTGTAAAAGTCTGGGATGAAATGATGTATTGATGCTCATGGAAGCTATTTTGAAAATTTTTAATTTTTCTATTAAAAAAACGTGTTATTTACAAGTCTATAAAATTTTCAAACGGTTTTGTTCAAATACTTTAGAAAAACTTGGAATTTTAATCAGTCTCCGTAGTCTATTGCCACCCGGTTTCAAACAAATACAGTGGTGTAAAATGATCAAGTGACTAAAAATAAAGATTATTTTTAAATTTGGTTTAAATTATTGTTCCAACAACAACTTTACATTTTTGGTTGATTTTTTTTTTTTGGGAAATCTTGGACCGATCAGATTAATACTGATACGTGATAAACAAATCAAAATTTTATATTCAAGGCATACAAATGATTGTAAATAAAATAGAATGCATTTTCCAAAAGTGAATGAAAAAAAAAAATACCGAAATGGCTCTACCAATTCTACTGAGCGCATCCAAAATGCCCTTTATTCCAAATACGAACGTATCACTGCTTCGATTACATCACGCAACTCAAAAAATTCTTGAATTTACCCGGATGACTACAAATAAAATCTAAAATAAAAGAAAATCTCATCCATGTAAGATATTTGACTAAGTGCAAGGCTTAATACAAACCTAATCTAAACTCGAGTAATTTCGAATAATCTCGAAAATTTATATTACATAATATTCAATACCAAATAAATCTATCGTTGAAATTTTGAGAAATTCGAATTGACTCGAACGATCCCGAGCCAGAGTCGTGGGATAATCTTGAAAAATCTCAATGATAACAAATAGATCCTAACTAAGCTTAATTCAAGCCAAACAAAACTCGAATAATCTCGCAAAATCTATAAAATCTTGCATAAATTCTAACACTGAATAATACTCAACCCCAAACAAATTTCAGGCCACCTAATTTTCACATAAAATATCGAATATCCCGAAGTAACTGTAAGTCGGTTACACAAGACGCCACTCAACCGGAATAATCCCTATTAAGATATTTCCAAGGTTCAAAATTAAACATTTTTTTAATCTTTATATGGTTGGATAGTGAAAACTTTAGATGACTGGAATAGGTACAAATGCACCCGACTCAAATAAATTAGTAGAGAATTTGACAAAAAAATGTTTAAACTTTGTACTTCGATTTGAACAGACACAAAATGTGTTAACAAGCAAACTGAAACGAAAACAGAAAATCGATGGAAGGAAAACAGAATCATAAAACCAATTTCAGTCAAAAATGCATTTGGATACAATTGTACCCATCCACTTAAAGGTTAAACAAATAAACCATGAAAAGTGAAAATCGGCCTGGTGGACGGATTTGTAAATGTGATAAAATGATATAGACATTTCTCAGGTTCTCGCAATCTTACAAAACCGTTCGTTATATACGTTTAACCTTAACGCTGTTTTGTGCCAAGGGCTCTAAGCGAACTATTTCATATTTGCAGATAAAGAGTTTTAAGCTAAAGCGGAACCTTTGATGGTTTTAGAAAAAAAAATTTAAATTCTGCTTGATAAAAATTAAAAGAAGAATTTATTTTCACTTCAATTGGGTTCAATTTGGGTTTTTTAAAAATAATTCTTTTTCGATCATGTACGATGCTGTTCCAAACGAGTAGTTTTTTTTTTAGGTTGGTAGCACTCTAGCAGGCATCTGTGTCAAATTTCGGGTCAATATCTTTAGTAGTTAACGAGCTACACTTATTTACTTTCATCTAAAAAAGTGCATATTTCGATTTTTAAAATGAATGAAAAAGTTCAGCATCAAATTTTGTTTCAAAAATGGAATTTCGGCATCCAAAACTTTGAATGCTTTGGAAAAGGCTGTTGGTAATGCACTGTCCAGAGCGAATATTTGGATTGGTATAAGTTGTTCAAAGAAGGTAGAGAATGCGTTGAAGACGATGAACATCAACCACGTCAAAGAAGTCAAGGATTTGGTGCTCAAAAATCGTCGATTGACAATTGGAGATCTTCGACCAACATCGTTCCCCATCGTTCGCCTGATTTCGCTCCGTCTGACTTCCAACTATTCCCGAAACTCAGAAACCACCTCCGGAGACATCATTTTTTTTTACTCGATTGAAGGCCATCCGGAAATCGACTTTAACCACTGTTCTGAAGACTGGAAAACACGTTGCCATAAGTGTATTCTATCCGAAGAGTATTACTGTAAAGGGGATGAAACAAATTTGAAGAATAATAAGCCGTTAGTGTTCTATTAAAAAAGTCTTATTACTTTTTGATTACAATGTTACATACGTACAAGTATGTACTTATGTTAGTATCAATCGATTTCTGAAATTTACTATAGGAACTAACAATTTTGATGTTTTTTATTTGTAGTCCGATTGACGCGTGCAAATAAAATTTAGTTTACCTGTAATTATATTAGCATCTTTCTGTATATTTTAAACTAAAAAAACAAACAAAAATTATTTAAAAACAAGATTTATAAATTGATACACTTCAATCAAAGTAATTTCATTGCTATAATTTGTTGAATAATAATTTTGAATATTTATCGGACACTAAATGTGTGTGTATGTGTTACATCTTACTCGGTATACGATTCGGTAAAAAATGAAAAGAATACAAAGCAACCAAAAAAATTATGATTGATGTAAAAGAAATCAAATCAAATTAATGAATTTTCTTCACTTTTAGACATTTCTAATAAAGCCAACAAAATAAAGAATATTTATTTTGCCTGCTGAACATTATTACATTATTTGAATGGGAGAAAATACAAAGCATTCACAAAATAATTCAATTTTCGAAATGAAAGATGATTTTTAAATTGTATCAAAAGGATAATATCGATCAAAATATGAAAAATTTACTGAATGATTTAATTCAATTTATTTGATACACAGGTAATTTTTGAACAAAGCGGAAGAAAATATTGTGCTACATAGTAGCTGACAAAATATTCAACCGATATTATCCATAGATCGAAACACACAAATGAGGTTTCTCCATGGGTTTTTGATATTTGATGTAGTGAATATAATTTGCTATGTTAGTACGTTCTGGCCAGATACTTAATGTAAAAGGCGAGAGTTGTATTTTTGTAGTTTGGTCGTAGCTACCTGATGAGTAGACCAACTTTTCAGCACGAAACCAAATACTAACATAAAGAACTCATGGAGGGTTCTCATTTTTGAAGATTAATACATTGGTATAGCTCTCTTGGGCTAAAATTACGAGGAGGGGGAATGATATTTCTACTTTTTTCAGTAGATACGTTAAGAGGGATTGGCCTCTTTATTTTTCTGATTTACCAAATCGTTAATATTTTTTTTCACGCGCACGGGTTGTAAGCTTTGTCCCAAAACCTTAAATCACAATAAAAAAACAAACACAACCCTACAGACATAAAATTTTAAGATTTTTTTTAAGAAAACGCCACATTCTAATCGATAATTGGTTAACGAAGTTGAAAATTTAGTCGTAACTGTGTTAAAAAGGAAGAAAACATTTTACTTAGAAATGCACCGTTTTGAAAGAAGTTACCACTAACTTTCTCTTTTGAATATGTACCCGTGTGAGTCTTAGGTAAAGTAATCCATTTCTTCTAATATTGTAAATAAGAAATAAGAATTTATGGCCTAAAAATTTTTAAGAATTTTTTTCTTGAAACTATTGTGTCGATATTTTTTGAGGCTTTTTATTCAAGAATTTTAAGATTTTGTCCAATCTTTCTGAAAAACGTGATAATACCAAATTATATTTGTTTGATCTGATCTTTTCAGAATGCATTTTTAATTGAAAAACGCCATTATTGGTCGTAAAACTTACAACATGTTGGCATTTAAAATTTACTGACCGAAAAAATGAAAATCGAATCGCCCTATCTCATTGCCAAGAAATTTCCAAAAAATCTATTTCATTCAGATAATAACATGATTATTTTACTTAATATGGTGCTAACAGTTAACGGAATTGCCCATCATTATTTTTCTTCCACATACAAAAAATAAGCCGCAGCTTGTTAATGTGGTGCTAATTTTTTCTTGCGTGATCAAATAATAGTTATTTGCATACCAAGTGGCGGTAAATATTTTTTTGCTTTTCAAAGTGAAAGATTATAGTCCGAGGCGAAGCCGATAGCCGCCCGGGAATTAAGGGCGGCAGCCCCTATCCTCTAATGTATACAACGAATTAAAATTACATTAAACAATTGTTATATTTACAAAAGTTGCTGTTTTTTATCATTTGTGATACTATCAGAAGAAGCGATAAGGGCGAAAAAACTCTTTGATCTTTGTCTGAACTCTTTGATCTTTGTCAAATATTGTTAATAAAAATCTTGCAAATATTAATCTTTGTTAGTATAAGAAATGTTTGGAAAAAGTTCTTTTAAAATATTTTAAAATTTGACGAAGCAATTATTATTAACAAAAATAAAATTAAGTTACAACTTGCGAGTAATATGCCGCGACTTTACGGCACTTTAACAAATAGTAATATAGTGCCGCTAGCCGCACTCTATAATCTCCATTTTTTTTTAACGAAATAATTAATTTTTTAGCCATATCTACAAACTACACTCATAAACTTTACAAAAATATACTACGAAGTGCACGCCGGGAACCTTCATATTCTTTTTAATAATTGGCTTAAAGTGTCATATAAACTTAAAAATGCGATTGACAGAATTCCTGTATTCTCGCCCAGCGAAAAATTAACGTCATTTAAGAAATTTAACGAAGCTTCGTTAAATTAGATCTGTCACTTAAAAAAAATTAAGAATGCGCGATTTTGCGTCAAAACTTAAGAAATTAATATCAAATCAAAAAAAAAAAAATTCATCGCTTTGACACTTTCTTTTAATTTTATTTTTCTAGGCTTAACTGACGTATTCATTTATTTGTTGATTTAACAACATTTTGTCCATTTTTTTTCTAAACGGTAATGAAATCATTTTGTATTTGCAAATTATGTAGCATTTGCGAAACTTCCATTAAAGATTTTGAAATATTTACCATCTAATCCTAAGTGAATTATCAAAGACAAAACTTTCTTACGTGATCAAAATTGTCTAATTATCCTGGCGTCAAAGAGGCAATGCGGCGTTGTGTGCCACGATTACCTTTCAACAAATTCAACTGCCTTTCTAGTCGTAGAATACGGAACGATACAAAAACAAAATACTTTTAGACAAATTAATTACACAACAGGTACCAAAAATGAGACTACATAATTATTGATTTTGCATTTGCGAAGAACAGGAAGATTGATTTTTAAAACCTGCTTTATAATATTATTGAAATAAACACACATTATACGAAGAAGAACATATTACACTCTCATCGACATATTTTATTCAAACATTTTTCTAACAGGAAATTCTCTTCCTAAAACAACTTGTGGTTCAACTGTAATTAAAAAACATCGGAAATGTTTACATTTTCGTTTTTCCTTAAAAATATAATATGTTTAATATTAATTAATACAATACTCTTTTAAAAATGGCAAAAATATGTTTCGATCTCGGAACACAAACTAAAGTAAAATTTCGAAATATTTACTTAGTACAAATTGAAAGGATATCTTTATATCTTTAAGAACGAACGACATAAGAAAAATGCTTTACATAACTAAAAATAAATACGAGAAAATATTTTTAATGTATTTATCCCCCTCTCCTCCCCCCATCTACCAACGTTTTTCCTTCGTTGTTTTCTTTTTAATTTTATTTTGCCCTTTCACTTAAAATATGTACAATTTTTGAACTATAAATATCCGTTTTATCAATTTGATGCTAGAGTTTAATGTTTGAACTCACGTGTATCGAACAACTTTAATTTTCGTTTGATTTCTTTCTTTTTGAATGGGGGCCAAATGAAAAAGAAAATATCGAATTTTTATTTCCGGGTCACTTATCAGTGACATTTAAATTTGTTATTAAACAAACACTCACAAGCATACCCCAAAAAGTCTATAAATATTTTTGAGTAAATATTTATATAAAGCATTTCTGTAATTTACCATTGTGCAAGTAAACACAATTGGAAAATAAATGTTTGCCCCATGATTCCTTTTCCGTTTGTTACAAGTTTTCATCAATAATGAATAATATAGATGAAGGATAAAACATACTCGTACTATGGTATATTCACAAATTCATTGATAATGGGGTGGAATCAAATAAGAAAAAATCAAATGTTTTACAGTAGATTGATTAGAATTAGGAGTCTGTGGTAGTGGCTGGTTTATTAATTTTTAGGTTTTTTGCTTTTAGGTTTTTTTTCGTATATAATATAGCTAGTCGTAAAGATAAAAGAAAATCGTTTCATTCGTATACATATACATATTTCTCAGCAATAAAATGACGGCAAACTGACAATCTAGGATTACTATGGCTAAATTATGAAAAAAATATATAATTGATTAAACTATTGAGCTTTTTTAAGATATAACTGAATTTTATGAAAACTTAAATCTTTGGAATTGAAATTTCGAATGGATTATGATAGAAGACAAAAAAAGTTTATTTTTATTTTTTGGCTAAAGTATTTTAGAATGTTTAGATGTTATCATTACGCAGTTTGATATGATACATTCGGCACTTCTCTATTGGATCTGCAGTGGTGGCCATCAATACGAAAGGATTAGATAAAAGGAAATTTTTAAAATAGTTGTATTGTATTTGTATTTATAAAATTGATTCGTAAGTTTGATTTAAGTCTTAAGTATATGCTGGCCGGACCTCCTCATCATGAGAAATCCACTAAATTTTGTAAATACATTTATCCTGTCTAAAAGAAGGGTGATAAAAAAAATAAAAAAAAATCTTTTAAAGTTACAAAATATTGATGATTTTCCTAAAAGACTTGTAATGAAGAATTTGCAAAAGTCAAAAAGCCAGAGCTTAAAATTTTGTAATTGTCAAGGGAAAAAGAAATGAATGAGCGGTGTTGTTGAATTTCGCAAAATTCAATTAAAATTCGCAATTTAAAGCTGATTCGGCTAATTGCAAGGATATTATGCATTTGACAAACAACAAAGTTGACGTATTCTGCATTTTATGAAGAATTTATCAAATTAATTTTTACTCACACATATTTTATTTAAACAACATTGTGTCACACATTATTTTTTATGAAATTTTGACAAATTTACTTGATCAGAGTCGATTTTTAGTACTCACAATTATATTGTCGTTTTATAGCAGTTAACATTTTAGTACAAAGGCCGTGCCCGAATACCATGTTAAATATTCACACGTAATAATTATTATCACTCATTCGAATTATTATAGCCGTTCCCTATGATACATTTTCACAGATCCATGTGAAATATTTTAGTAGTGGATGTGACTAGAAATAGCAACCAACAAAATACATTTTTAGAAAAAAACATGTGTTCCATTGTACGGTCCGGTCCGACTACATTTTTGTTAATACAAGTGTACAACCCCTTCGGCTGAACTGCAGTCAATTGTTTTCCAGTTCACTTGCTTTTGATAACTTAATAGGTTGCTCCCACAATCCTATGGCTTGCCCCACTTGCAAGCCATAATAAAAACGCCATGAGTTCTAACTCACTCCGTGAAACTTACGCCAGAAATCCTTAAGTGTTTCGTCACTTAATATTTGACTACTAATCGTATTGTGGGATCGCGGATCGCTATAGTCGCTTGGGCGTTATTGAATATTGATTCTCGAAACCTTTTTGCATTACTACAATAATTTATAATAATTTTGCTTACTTAGAATTTTGTAGAAAACCTGAATAAATCGTTTAGAGTTATGACGCCTTTGAACAAAAAGCACGTAGTGATCAGGTCAAATACAAGTTTGACTCATTTGGGTTTTGGTTCAATTAAAATTATATTAAATGGCTTAACTCCTCTTATTTGCTCCACTTTGTGTTGAGACTCAGTAATTTTCCCATTTTTTTATGTATAGCTGCTCTATTTATTTCAATTTAATTGTATGTAATACTCTCTCCACTAATGTTTTTTTTTGTTATTTATTTGATTTGTAAACCTAAATTTAAAAAGTAAAAATAAAGTCAATACGATTATAACGTTTAACGAATAAGACCTTTTTATTCTTGTTTTCTTAAATAAAATGAGTTTCGTACAATTAGATTAAAAAGAAATTTAATTTAAATAACATTATAAAAAATAAAATTGACTTAAACACAAATACAGTCCACTTCTCTACATAGAAATGAGGGTTTCTTTGAGTTTTTTGATTTAGTGAATATAATTCGCTAAATCAGTACGTTCATACTTGACACTATCTGTGTTAAGTAGGAATCAAATTTTTGTACTTTGGTCATAGCTACCTGATGACTAGACCTAGACCAACTTTTTCAGTACGAAACCAAACTACCAATACAATGAGCTCAAGGAAAGTTCTCATTTTGTGTTCAGGGTTATACACTTAGCATAACTCTTTCTTGGGGTAAAGTACGGGGGGATTGAGATTTCTACTTTTTTCGTAGATATATTATAAATGATTAGACCAATCATTCTTCATTTGTTTCTGATTAACCAATCGAAAAATGTTGTGAACGCCATTATTGTTAATATATTTTGTCTATAAAAAGCCGAAAGAATCTTGTTGGAAACATTATGGTATTTTTATTATTATCCATTTGATTTGATTTAAAAAAATGAATTCGGGCAGAAATCTCAAGTAAATATCATGAATTATTATTTATCATGGTATTGTCACAGAATTCAGGCACGGCCAAAGTCACAAAAAATATCATTTCATCAGACTCTACCCTATCAACTGACCTTTTTAAAATATTGCAAAAAACAAAGTGATAATAAAATTCATTTAGAACCTTTGGAGTCTGAGATAAAATGAAGGACGTAATGTAAGAGTAATCGAGTAGAAGACACTTTCCCTATTCTATCGTCACCTGTGTATTACATTGCAAACGTCACAATACTTTTCTATTATATTATATAACTTTAGGATTTTAATTAATTCGGCTAAATTCAATTCAACGTAGATAAAAATTATAAAAAAAACATTATTCAAATTCCTGCGTGTTTTAAAGGAACATGAGGCGTTGCTATGATTGTATGAAGATTAACAATTTCTTAATGAGAAATTACTTTATTCGAGTTATTTTCATTTAATTTAGGTTCTATTTTTGGTATTGCCAATTATAAAAAAAAAAATTTATTTATTTATTTATTTTTTACTTTATTTATTTTATTTGCTTATTAATTTTGATCTTTCGGGACATACTATTTTGAGCATAATCTCATTCACAATAGGTTGTACCAAAGTTGTGGAACAACAAATTCTTCAAAAGAAAAACTTCAAATTTCAAGTCATGATCACAGTCTCAGTATGCATGCTAACATATCATTACTGGCAAAACTGCATCTTCATCTGGATCCTTTTTCTGGAAAGAGTACTTTTATATCCTTGTTGACCCATTCTGGCAATCAGTTATCCACATCTGTTCAACGATAATTTGATAACTATTTTGTCGTAGTGCACAATAGAACTAATTGAATTTTTAAAATTTAGAATCTAAATTATTTGAAAAATTAAAATTAAGAAATAAAATAGAATTCGTCCAGTTTAGTTAAAAGTCAACGCTTTTCAAATGGGTAGTTTAAACTATTTATTTAATCTTTTACTTCTAATTTTGCCTGTATAATATTTTAATAAAATTAAGAATAGTTTCGAGGCTAATAAAATTCGGGGCTTGTAATTGTGTGAATGACCTGACACCTCAAGAGTCCTACTCACGTATGCTAACCTCTAGGCTCATTAGTATACGACTTGGGTATAGACCCGTATAAAATCTAACTGTCCCAGGAACTTAAAGTAAACGACCATAGACAACGCCGTGTGTTCGCTGATTGAGCCCTGGAGCAGTTGGAAGTTGACCCAAATTTCGCCAAAAAAATCATCTTTAGCGACGAGGCCATTTTGGATGAATGGACATGTCAACAAGAAAAATTGGCGGGTTTAGGGCGATACCAATCCACACGAGATACACCAGCACCAAATGCATTCCGGAGAAAGTCGCTGTTTGGTGTGGATTTTGGTCTGGCGGAATCATCAGTCCATACTTCTTCCAAAACGAAATTGGCATTGCCATAACCGTCAACGGTGAGTTCTACAGATCGATGACAAGCAACTTCTTGCGACCTAAACTGGATGGTATGGATACCGACGACATGTGGTTCCAACAGGACGACACTACGTGCCTCATAGCACATGCCACGATGGACATTCTGCACGAGCAATTTGATGGCATGGTTATCTCGCGTGGCGGCAACGTGAACTGGCCACCGAGATCGCGCGATTTAACACCTTTAGACTTCTTCCTTTGGGGCTACCTTAAATCGCAGGTCTATGCGAAAAACTGCAAACCATTGATGCCCTCAAAGTTAACATAACGAACGCTATCTAGCAAATTCAGCCAGATTTATGCGACAGTCATCGAAAATAAACCTCCCGCATATGTGTCGAATAGAGCATGGTTGATTAATCGTTTCTAGAAAAAAACGATTAACGATTAATTGTTCGTTTTTTATGGCGATTAATCGATTAATCGTTTATATAAAAAAAAATATTTTCATATTATGGTCGTAAATTTATTTATTGAAAATTTGATGACAAACAACCATTAGTTGACCCATCTTTTTCATTACAGATTCACTATCGGTAACTACTGCAACAATATGCTTATGTAAATCGATGTCAAAGTGGCGTAACTTTTGTAGCAGGCATTGAGCCGTTTATTCTGATCATCCCTAGTCCATAAACATGTGAATCTTTTGTGTGAACGTTAAGGCACATGTATTGCCGATTACGTTTAGATGTTCATTCATCAAGTGATAAAGAGAATCGTTCGTTGTTAGTTATTTTCAATTATAATTTTTGTTTTAATTCTAACTGCACTTCTACAGCATAATCCATAACGGCAGCTCTGATTTGCTTTTCAGTCAAAGGCATTTTCAAGCCTTGCGCTTTCCAGCCATTTTTTATTTCATCGCTGTTCGCAAGAGTAGCGAACGGTATGCGATCTATTGTAGTAAGTTTTGCGAGAACTAATGCTGGAGATTTTGTGGAATGTTGTGTAAAGTATGATGTAATTGTATTTTTTCGTTGTGCTGTATTTTGTTGAGATGTTACTCATATAGAAAGTACATGTAATAATGTTTTTTTTTTGTCTGATACGATACGTGTAGGAACTGAAAGGAACGGATAGTATAAATCCACCTTAATACGCTCATAGTTTATATTTTCCTTTTTAAAGAGAATTAGAATATTTATTACACATAGTTAAAAATGCAATTTTTATTATTTTTCTGAAAAATAATATGAGAACCAATTAATCGACAGCTTTACAAATTAATCGATTAATTGAAAATTTTTCTGATTGACCGATTAACCGATTAATCGATTAATCTAACCATGCCCTAGTGTCGAACATTTGAACGACGTTATATTCTATACTTAATGCCATTATATACTCTTTCAAATAAAAAAAAAGTTAAGTGGATATCTCATACACAACTTGTTTTATTTACATTTAAAAATCGAGCACCCTTTACAATACAAAGCCTTGATGTAAAACAATTCCCTTACAGAAAACCTACATATTTCACTACTCGTAGGGTCAAATTCTCTGGTAAATCATCACTAAGGTAAATGCCAATTTTTAGTGAAAATTTCAATTTATAAGGACGCACAAACTTTTTCCATAGTTAAATTTGTTTATCATATAAGCAATCGTAGATTTTACTTGTGGCTTAATCCT
This sequence comes from Tipula vernalis, assembly GCA_958295665.1. Lineage (NCBI taxonomy): Eukaryota > Metazoa > Arthropoda > Insecta > Diptera > Tipulidae > Tipula > Tipula vernalis. Next base: position 177,863,349 of record OY282560.1, on the reverse strand, counting down.
CTTATTAAATTAGCCCGGACGTCTTGCATCTTTTGTTTTCATTATAGCCGAGTTTAAGCACAGACAGTCACACTACAAATAATTAAACTTAAGTTCTTAGTGTTACTTTTTAATTTATTTAAAGCAAAAAACAAAAAAACGCAACATAAGTGTAACTACTATTAAAAATAAATAGTGGATCTTTTTTCTTGGATCGGTGTCAATAAAAATTGAAACGCTAATACTATAAACTATACTTTATTGTACATTAACATATTCCTCCAATTTTTTACACTACAGCAAAAAAAAAATATACAGCAAATTTTTTCAAATTTAAAACGTTAAATGAATATTCTTATATTCTTTCAAATAATAACTTAAATATTTTATGTTTTAAGCCCGGTACGCTGCTGAAGTGAAAAGGAATTTCTCATATAAAAATGACACAAGCGAAAACGAAAATGAAAATTTCACCACTGAATTTCACTGTGTGGTACGCAGTTCAGCTAGCGAAATGGGAGTTTTCGTATTAGAATACAGATGTCTCTTTTTTCCCCCGACACATTTTTCACTTCATTTTTATATTCCTGAGGCCCTATTCTTGAATTCCACATCCATTTTCCACATGTGGACATCTGTCAAAGTTCACACAAAAACGTTCGAAAAATGTAATTCACATGCGGCATGAACATTTTCCTATATGGGGAATTTTTTCCACCTGCTTATACCCATTCGGAAATATTCCCTTAGTACCGAAAAAATTCAATTTTTATGAATTTTGACAGATGTTCACATGTGGAAAATGGATGTGGAATTCTAGAATAGGCCCCCTGGGGGCCTATTCTCGAATTCCACATCCATTTTCCACATGTGGACATCTGTCAAAATTCATAAAAATTGAGTTTTTTCGGTACTAAGGGAATATTTCCGAATGGGTATAAGCATGTGGAAAAATTCCCCATATAGGAAAATGTCAATGCCGCATGTGTTTTATATACGAATTACAATTTTCGAACCAATTTTTGACAACTTTGACAGATGTCCACATGTGGAAAATGGATGTGAAATTAGCAAAAAAAAAAATATACAGCAAATTTTTTCAAATTTAAAACGTTAAATGAATATTCTTATATTCTTTCAAATAATAACTTAAATATTTTATGTTTTAAGCCCGGTACGCTGCTGAAGTGAAAAGGAATTTCTCATATAAAAATGACACAAGCGAAAACGAAAATGAAAATTTCACCACTGAATTTCACTGTGTGGTACGCAGTTCAGCTAGCGAAATGGGAGTTTTCGTATTAGAATACAGATGTCTCTTTTTTTCCCCCGACACATTTTTCACTTCATTTTTATATTCCTGGGGGCCTATTCTCGAATTCCACATCCATTTTCCACATGTGGACATCTGTCAAAATTCATAAAAATTGAGTTTTTTCGGTACTAAGGGAATATTTCCGAATGGGTATAAGCATGTGGAAAAATTCCCCATATAGGAAAATGTCAATGCCGCATGTGTTTTATATACGAATTACAATTTTCGAACCAATTTTTGACAACTTTGACAGATGTCCACATGTGGAAAATGGATGTGAAATTCGAGAATAGGCCCCCTGGGGGCCTATTCTCGAATTCCACATCCATTTTCCACATGTGGACATCTGTCAAAAATCATAAAAATTGAATTTTTTCGGTACTAAGGGAATATTTCCGAATGGGTATAAGCATGTGGAAAAATTTCCCATATAGGAAAATGTCAATGCCGCATGTGTTTTATATACGAATTACAATTTTCGAACCATTTTTTGACAACTTTGACAGATGTCCACATGTGGAAAATGGATGTGAAATTCGAGAATAGGCCCCCAGGGGTCCTATTCTCGAATTTCACAACCATTTTCCACATGTGGACATCTGTCAAAATCTATGTAATTATTCACTTTTTTTAATTATTTCCTTAGTACCGAAAAAATTCCATAGTGAATTCAAGAATACAGGAATTTATACCCCTATTCCCCTAGTCGTGTCACTTCATTCGACGTGATAATTGTCGCGTCACTTCAACTTTAAATTGGTATTCTCTTAGTCGATCGAAGTGATAATATAAGAGAATGCGACTTAAAAGAATGTTCATCACTTCAAACGATGATTGTCGCATCGATCGACTAAGAGAATACCAAAATTTGCTTGTCGGTACAAGTGACAAAAGACACGACTAAGGGAATAGGGGTGTTAAATTTTCGAACATTTTTATGAATATTGACAGATGTCTATATGTGGAAAATGGTTGTGGAATTCGAGAATAGGGCCCCTGGACGATAAATGTGAAAATAAATTTTGACAATTTCATTTAAGTTTTTGCGTTTTGAGGATAATCAACTATCGAAGTGCATTTTATTGTATAAAATATGTTGCCAGAGACAACATGAAGTTACACGCACTAAAATATTTACGAAACTCGTCAAACTAAATTTTCACGTCAGATTTATCTTCCTATTTTCGGAGACCAGTGAAAATTTCAATTTTGCGTATTTGATCAGTGTAAAATAACGAGATTTACCTTAACAAAAAGGAAAAATTACTATTGATTATAGGAAACACTTCTATATTACATAATTAATTTGTTTATTATATAGCTAGTAGTGATTCCTACTATATTATATAGTAAATAAATTAGTAAATTTTTTTCTCCGTGTATTTTTTAAAATGCAATATCATTTGTTAATTAATGTTAAAACATAAAATATTTAAGTTATTATTTGAAAGAATATAAGAATTTAAATTAGAAAAAAATTGCTGTATGTATTTTTTTTGATGTGGTGTATGGTTAAAACCATTCATTGCTACATATTCTGGTATGTACACAAATTTTGATAAGGTATCTTTACAACAATAAAACATGTGTACACAACGAAAACGCTTCAAGTTCGCACGTATTTTCTAGAAAAAAAAAAGAAAATCTTTCAATTTATTTTTTACGATTTTTTCATTCTATGTTCGTATACAATCCATTATTATAATAAAAAAAAAAAAAAAATATTCTTTTAGGTAAGGAATTTGTATGATGGAAAACAATTAAGGTAACAAATATTCAATTTATTGAATTTTTATGAAAATTTAGAAATGATATCCGACTAACACGTAATTTATCGTAAATTACTATAAATTTAGAATCATTATCTTGGGCGGGATCTAAAATGTTTCTAATTTGCGAAAATCATTATTATGACAAATTTTAGGAAATGACGGTAATTGAACAAAGAAACACAAACAATTTGGGTTAAAAATAAAAACATCAAAATTATAAAATTTTTTCATGATTCTGAATCGAAACAACATCACAATCGAAATTAGAAGTAAATAACACAAAATATGTATAATTGAAAATCAAGTTGTCAATTTCTATAATTCTATTTTAAATTCGAAAAAAAATACACTTTAAAATTGTTTTAATAAACTAAGCTTTTTAATTTAATATCTAATGTTTCTTCGGGGTTGCAGCCTTAAAATATAACACTTTTCGTTTTTCCGACGACATTTCGATAATTCTAAAGCGTGATCCAATAGGAGGTACTTTTTCCAATTGGGATTCTCATTAGGATTCATGCGTGACAACTGTCATGTTCATATGACATTTGTGTTCAGTATTCATTGACATTTCACCATGAATAGACTTACGCGAGAACAACGTTTACAAATTGTGGAAATTTATTTCAAAAATCAGTGTTCAGTGAAAAATTGTTTTCGTGCTCTTCGACCATTTTATGGTGTTCATAATCGTCCAACTGAACAATTCGCGAAACAATCAATAAATTCCGAACCATTTTCATCACCCGATTATTATTGGATATTCATCACCCGACTAGAGTGCATACAAGTCAATCTAATGTGAATATTGCTGCTGTAGCTGAAAGTGTACGTGAAGACCGCAATCAATCAATAGAAGCGAACATAACACACGTAATTAACGGAATATCGGCCGAAATGCTCGAAAGAGTGCTCGAAAATTGAACCCATAGAATGGATCTCATCTAAGAGCCAGTCGCGGACAACATTTAAAAGAAATTATTTTCAAACATTAAATGTCATAAACCGAACTTACGTCACAAATACAGTTTTTGATAAATTGATTTTAATGCGTTTTATTTAAAAAAAAACTTCCGGAAGCTCTTATTGGATCACCCTTTATTATCTTCCTACATAAATACCGTGTGTTCATTTGAAAAGTTTCCACCTGAGTTATCAAAAATCTCTTTTGGGATTATCATTATCTTAAAGGTTATTTCAAGGTCAAACTATTTTTTTGAAGAGGAACCTATATTTTTTTAAGCAGCAATGTATTGTATATAAACAATTTAACATATTTGGGGAAAGAAGTGGAACGACCATTAAAACCAAATTTATAAAGCTTGGTTTTTTTTATTGTTTTGTTAGAGACGGTCGAAGGGAATAATAGCAACCATTTTTTGGGAAAAAATAAATGGATTCGATGAATCAACTACGTAAGAAAACTTTATTTCCTTTTCAGGATTTTCCTGTTTATTTCTGTTGTTTTTTATTAGTTATTTTATACAAAAAAAAAACATACTCAAAATTTTCACACCAACGTGGATTGATCTAGAGGCTAAGCTGGTGCAATTCGAGCGTGCGATTGATGTCATGGCGCCCAACAAAATTATGATAATTTTCTTTTTGGCGTATTTGCTAGTTTCAGAAATTATTTATTTTGTTTTGTAAATCACGCGCTACATAATTAAAGTAAATTCCTCTCGGCAGTACAGTGAGTAGACTTCCTTTATCACAAGGGATATTATAAATGTAGTACTGTGTAAATTAATTTTAAAACTTCCTTGTGTATCTTGCTTTAAAATAACAATTCCACAAAATTTCCCAAATCATGTAAATTTAACCATTTTCGAATTTTTTCCGAAGCACAATTTAATATTTACACAATCGCAAATCAAAATGAAACTGATTATTTCCTTCGACTTAATTAATTGTGATCAATTTAATTTTTCGAGGTTTATGTATGTTTTTATACATTTAATAATTCTTTATGCCTGCTGAAGTAAATTATTTGAATTATTACCACCTTTAAAAAAAATACATAATTAAAGAAAGCCAGAATGACCGGTTCTAACTATTGAGGAATATAATCAAAGAGGGAATGTAAATATTATGGTAGAATACTTTAATAAAATTTTTAAGTGAGATAAACGAATTTTATTTAAATTAATTTTTTAATAAATAAATAGATTAAATTATTAGATGGATAGTAGTGAAATTATTGATTTGTTTAAAACAAATAGCTATATAAAAAGGTTTTTGTGTTTCATAGTTTGTTTGTTAATTATAACTGAAATAAAGTATTTTTATCTTTGAGAGTTAAATTTTATTTATTGTAGATATTTACTAATGCAATACCGCGTATTAATTAAAATGAAATAGTTTTTATATTTCATAGTTCACAACTTTAGTGAGTGTACATATAGTGATAATTGACACAAATTTTCAGAAATTAGAGCAAAGTAAAAGATATGAAAAAAAAAGTTTTTGACTTCAAAGTAAAAGATATGAAAATAACATCAATCTATGTATCAGTATATCAATATTTAAACATTTATTTATGTCACGAATTGGATCTCTTGAAAGTGCACTCAAGCATCTGACGGGCCATGTTGTGTATAGAGCGGAATTTTATAGCTTGTGGATTATTTACAAAGTTTTTAACATACCTCTCCGTTAGTGGAGTATACTTGCATGAATATGCAATGCAAATGAAAAATATGTTTGGAAATAAATATTTGTAAATAAAACAGTTTCTGTTTCTACGAAATACGTTAGTAAAATTTATATTTTGTAACCGTCCGAAGTTTTCAAAATTCATATAATTTATTCGTAGTATTTTCAGGTTGATAAGGTTACTTTGGTTGAACATAGTATGGATCTGAAATTTTCATTGGGTTTCGTGACCGGAATCATAATTTTTGTGCTAATTCTATGGTACTAATTATTGATTTATACTCAAGCAATAACTTTTAGTAATAATTTTAATTTAATTTGGTATGGTTTTGGGCTGTTATTGTTTAATGTGTTCCGGATTTGATTAAACTATTTTGCAGTGGGATTTTAAGCAGAATGGAGCAATAAATAATTATTTATTTTAATTTTGATTTTAGAGGTGGAATCATTAGCTAATTATGTAAATTATAAAATCCGAAATGATCATTTTATTGTATTTCAGATTATTTAGAAAATTTTTTAGATTTGGATTTTAGAGATTGGGATTTTTAAATTTCATAATTTAGAATTGATTTTTTTTATGAATGGCGAATTTCATTGTTATTTGGAATTTTGGAATGCAGAAGGTTCAAGCATGGCAGGTTATGTTTTGTGCTAATTGTTTTGTCATGTACAGTACTAATAAGAACTTACTAACACTTAATAAGAATTTACCAACACTCTGCTAGTTGGGTTGGAAAAAGTGACAAGCTGGGCACACAGGACGTAATCCTAATTCGAGCACGCTGAATCCAATGGTGCTAGTCCCATTTCAAAGTTTGTCCCCATTTTTGAGATAGCGCTTTCGACATATTTTGGCTCAGAGTCAAAATGTATCAAAATATACACTCATTTCCACGTTGATAGCTCTTGAACCATTAAGATTTTCGTTTTGTTTTCGTCAGCAAAGTTGTCGTGCAAGTCACGACAAACAACTTTGCCTAACATATCAAGACCGAAAAAACACATCCATATTCACATTTTTGTGTTATTTTTGTTCTTTTTATTTTGATAATAACATAATAAAGTGCAGTCTCCATTTTAATACATTCTCTCGACCATTCTTTTCTGAAAAATTTATCGTGATCTTCAATAAAAAGCAATATAAATGGGTTTTATGCCCCAATCCCACTGTGAATAATTAACTGAGCTGACTTGAAGTCGGAAGACTTAGAGTGACAAAGATGAAGCATTTCTTTATTTTATTTTTTTTATATAAACATTTTATGGCTAAATTTTGACAGCAAATAAAATTATCTAAAAAAATTAATTATTATTGATACTCATATTAGAATTATTTTTTTCGAATATTTTCTTTCGTAAAATAGAAAATTAAAAAAAATCTCTCCCATAAAAATGCCATACTACAATATTAAAATTATTAGTGTGTGCGAGAAATATTTTTCTACGGTACACAATATTTATGTACGAGTACATACATGTTTTAGTTGGACCGCCGTAAAATGTTCCCGACAGACACACGTTTTTTGTAAGTAGTCTTGAATAACTTCGTTGGGTGTTTCGTTCACACAACCACCGATTTATATTTTTAACTCATTTTATTTTGACTGATAAGCTTTTATTCGCAAGAATTTGGACCATTAAGCCGGTATTCCATTGCGAAAAAATGTTTATCAGCAATAATATATTGATATAAAAATATAAAATCGGTGGTTGTGCGAATGAGACACCCGACTTCGTCAGTAAACATTTTTATTACAAAAAAGTTGTGGCTGTGTTAGTGTGATGCCATAATTATTGACAAAAATTATCAAATGGAGAACTTTTTATTGTAACCCTCTAACACATCTACATAAATTTTGTGTACGGATGATAACATATTTCTCGCACACACTATTAATTTTGATAGTACGTCATTTTTATGGTAAAGATATTTTTTATTTTGTGACGGAAAATAAATGAAAAAAAATAATTCTGATATGTGTGATAATAATATTTAATTTTTTAGATAATTTTGAGAGGTGAAAATGTACGAATTAAGAATAACGCATAATTTTGTTCATATTTGTTGGTTGAGTTTTTCTTTGCTGTACAAATTTATCCATACAATTTTGCTATAAAATAAAAAATAAAAAAATTGTTTTTTCTTTGTCACTCCAATGTAACATTTTTTTTTTGTTTTCTTTAATTTTTTCCAGCAGTCAGTAAATTTTTTGTAATCGAATCCAAGCATTATGCCTGTATTCCACTGTGAATAGTTGACTGAACTGACTTCAAGTCGAAAGAGGACAAAAAAAAACTAATCCATTAGAGTGACAAAGATAAAGCATTTTTTTTTTATCTAGATTTTATGGCTTAATTTTGACATCAAACAAAAATATAACCAACAATTATTAAACAAATTAAGTATTAGCATTAATTCGATTATTTTCACATCTCAAAATTAATTATTATTATTACTAATATCAGAATTATTTTCTTTTTCGAATGTTTTCCGTCATAAAATAAAAAATTAAAAAATCTCTACCATAAAATCGCCATGCTATTAAAATAAGTAGTGTGTGCGAGAAATATTTTCAACGTTCATATATACTATTTTTGCAGATGTGTTAGTTGAAATGATCTCGATTTGATAATTTTTAACCATAATTCACTTGAAATCATATAAGTGTCCCTCTCTTGCGCTCACAAAATAGAAAAAATCTATATTGTATCTGTCTTCGACTTTTTTTTTTGTGCTACAAGGCATCGCCTATGCGGTAAAATGTCAAATGAAATTATTTATTTCAAAACAGTGAATGTATTTGTGATTATAACGTGTTTTTACCGTGCTTATGAAACAAATTTAATAATAATTAAAGTGTTTGCAAATAACTACAGTGATTTTAATTTATTAAAATGAAGTGCTGTAATAAAGACACATTTGGGAAGTTTATTATGCCAATAAATAGCAATCAATATTTACTACCATAAATAAATTATCTTTGGTATATGGTAACACCATTTGATTATTGTAGTAAAATTTATTTAAAACTAATTACATAAACGCATATATTTTGTTGTTTGTTCTAAACGTTTTAAAGAAACTGATTATGAATTAGCCACAGTCGGTCGGCGCAATCTCAAAAAAGAAGTTATTCCGAAGGTAATCAAGTTAACAGAATAAAATGTTAAGCAATCAATATACCAATTAAATTTATATTATTTTGATTCAGGTTGACGATACTCCAGAGCATTCTAGTGTCAAATCATCATCATCATAGAATCACTACATTCTGAAAATATTCCTTATAAGAAAATTATATTAAAACGAGCCTTGAAACCAAACACTACTGAAAGTGGCTCTAGTACGGTTGTAAAATATCGTAACGGTTCTAAAAAACGAATATTAACACTTAACCGACGGGCCAGGTAGATTCTACCTTTCTCATTCCAACTTCAAAAGACGAACAACGTAAATTTATATACATTTTAATTTAATTTATTATGTTACAATTATTTAAATTATAATTATTATAATTATAACTATTAAATTATAATTATTTAAATTATAATTTAATTAATTTAATATGTCTGGAAACTGAGAAAGATAGAGAAAAACAATCCGTCGGTTAAGTGTTAAGAGCAGATAATATACAGATCAGCAAGATAAAGCGGAATTTAACTAGGAAAACTTTATACAAAACAAGGGGGATTGCTGATCTAAACACAATAAATTATTAAAACTTTGAACGACAAAAATTTGCTGGAGGCTGGAAGTAGCGATAGGCTACGAGCATTTGCCCTAAATTTAAATTTTTATTCGCCAAAGGCGTTTAATAGTTGCCTTCCATATCGCAGTACGTTGTGTACATGGTATAAAGGGAGTTGATCACAACATTAGAGTCTTTTGATGCAATTTCAAAACCTGTTCTAGAAAGTAAAACTTCCGGCAAACAAGTATTTCTAAAATTAGTTTTCGACGGAATGTCAATTAAATCCTAAATAGAATGGACTGGTACTCACTCTGTAGGTCTTGTGTAACAGGTACTAATACTTATTTAGTTAAATATTTAAATTTCTTCATTTTATTGTGCTTATCTAATTTTCGGCTCTAGCAAAATACCAATTGGGTTTTTTCCAATTAAATCGATGACAGCGGAGCAAAAGTCGAATATAATTACACAATATGGTGTAGCACAAATATATCAGCAGCAAAATTATTAGGCTGCGAAATTACTTTATTAGAAATTACAAGAATTAATTAACATTCAACAAAAATTAAAAAGTAAAATTAGCGTTCACAGCTTATGTGATTGTCGTGAAGAAGAAAAAATTGTAATTGAATTTATCTGTATTAGTAGGATTCGCTAGTACATAAAGCACAGGACATTCTGTATATATAGAATGTAAATTGTGGTATAGTCAGTCCAGTCGCCGCGGCCTGATGAGAGGATTGATTTTTCCATAATCATAAGCTCATCAGTTCGAAACTGGATTGAATTCTCTTACAATCTTCGGAACATATTAAATTAAAAAAACTTTTAGGAAATCAATATGTCACTGTCAGATTAGGGACGGGGGAATTGGTAATTGCTTGCCGTTAGAAGAAATTTTAGTTCTCCAATACAATAAGTATTCCTCCGTTAAATTTATTAATTCCACGGTATCAAATAAATTAGGAATATTCTAGAAGTGTCGTAGCATATATAGTAGGTTTTATTGTATATAGTTTAGAGAAAAAATTTAAATGTGAAGATTTCATTAAACTTTAGGAAAATAATGTCTGTGTTATACATGAAGAATCGTTTTCAATGAATTCTTTTTCTTTAATAAAACAAAAATCTCGTGGGAATTTAAAAATTCCTTCAGAGGAAGTCCTTAAAAGTTTGTGTAACTTTAGAAAAAGTTTTAATAAATGCAATATTAATCAGTGATAGTGAAATTTCTGTTTTAAATAAGAAAGACTTTGCTAAGATATCAATTAATTCACAAAATTTCTGTTACCTTAAATCAATTTATACAAACAGCACTCACATGAAAGATCAAATATCAGTTAGAAACTTCCTCACTCGAATAGCGATAGTTAAAAATACATAAATTGAATATTATGTACAAATTACAGATTATTTTATAAGTTTCCTAAATAATTTGTTTCATTTAAAAGTAATACATAATAATTACAAAATAAAAATAATTTAAAAAAATAATGTGTTTTTACTTTATATGAAAAATGAAAACCCTTCTTTTTAAGAGTTTTGCCTACGTCTTTTGTCCGTTCCAACGTTTCACATATTTTGGACAGATGTGTAGAACGAAAACAATTTTCTTCGTGATCTATACTTTTATATTCTTATATCGATGATAAAGACACACATTTTTTGTAAGTCAAATCTTAACTGACTTGGTTTTGTGTTTCGTTCACACAACTACCGATTTTATATTTTTATCTCATTTTATTTTGACTGACAAACTTTTATTCGTAAGGGAATTCAGGCTTAAATCTTAATTATAATTTTTAATATTATTTTGCAATTTGTTGTTTCACTACGAACTTTGTGTGTGAGTAACTAAGAACATAATAAAATGCTGCCACCATTTTAATAAATTTTATCGATCGTTCCCTTCTGAGCTCATTTTTCTTATTTGTATCATGTTATCTGTTTTATTCGCATCATGAAATGAAAAACTAAAAAACAAATACACACTCACCAATAATAGCTGCATTTCTTGACGCAAAGTGATCCGGATCAGCATTGATCAACATTGATTTCGGATCACCAATGCTGATCTAAAATTTAGTCCAGCTATTAAAATGTACTCGTAGTTGAACAATAATTTTTTAAAGCGACAAAGAATATCATGAATACAGTACGAGTACGAGTATGAAAAGGCAAATTCAAAACGAAACGAGACAGAAAATTGAAATTGGATGTTTGTTTATTTTACACATTTTGGTGTCGTTTCATAAGAAAAGATCAAACCTTAAGAAATGCGGCAAATATTGCCTTTCGGTAATAGAATTAATCCCCATTTTGAGACCAAAATCTATGTCCAGGTTTTTAGACGATTTTTTACGATTTTGGGTAATATTAATGTTAGAATTTTAGAATACAGATAAGTCAAGTGTTCAACGGAGATTTAATTAGTTGATTAGTAATCTTCTTTTATTTGTTTGCTTCCTTGGTATGTTAAAAGTTGTATTCAACTCTCTTGATTGATTGACTTGTCGTCTGGAGATAGCCAGTGCCACTGTACACCCTCTTTACGTACAGGGTGCCCCACTGGGACTAATCCAAAGGAGTAGGGCGTGTAGCTGGAGCAATATCATGAAAAAAGTCCACTACGCATATGACCGGAAATGAACCATTACCCACTTCAATTGCATTTCAAAATTTTTAGCATGGCACACCACCTTGAATGACATAAATGCCAATAACTCTTCTAAAAATTAAGATAACTCAATTGTTTTTCTATAATTTTAAAGGCACAGAGTGCTTCTTTCTTCTCTGGAAGTAGGAATATCATGCATGGTATTTTCCATAAAGAAAACATTGGTGGAATTACAAAAATTGTGCGAGAAATAACAAAAAAATTCATTAAACTCATTATTTCTCGAAAAACTCACTTAATAATTTTTGTTTTTTATTTCAAATTTAAATTTAATAGATGATTTAATACAAAATTGCTTCATAGTTTTTTATCTAATCATGTATAGTTTTTTAGATATTAACATTTCAATGTAGTACTTAACAATTTTTTGTATGAGTTTCTAGGTTTTCAACATCACAAAAAATTTTCAAAATGATTTCCATTTTGTAACAAGCATAGTTGCAATCGTCTTTTAATGGCAGCAGCCATATTGAAATTTTCTAAATTTTCTTTTATTTTGTTGCCGGCATTATTGATTCGATCAACCAACTGCTCCCTAGTCTGAATGTTTGTTTTGTAGATTTCTCCTTTCAAATATCCCCATACATAAAAGTCTAATGGTGTTAAATCTGGAGATTTAGCCAGTCAAGCTATAGGTCCGCTGCGACCAATCCATCGCCCTGGATAATTTATATCAAACCAATTTCGAACTTGTCTTTCATAGTGTGCAGGAGCTCCATCTTGTTGATACAAGAAAGTATTTCTCATCATGAGTGCAATTGAATCTAGCACAGTGGGAGCTGTTCCATTCAAAAATTCAAGATAGTTTTGTGAGTTCAATCTTTCAGGTAGTAAAATTGGCCCGATACAATTATTTCCAATTATACCACACCATACATTAACACTAAAACGTCTTTTAAATGATGATTCTCGCTTAACGTGTGGGTTTTCTGGTTGCCACTCATGAAGTTTGTGGAAATTTGTTGTTCCATCTCTCGTAAATGTCGATTCGTCTGTCCATAAAATGGATGACAAATATGAAGGATTATATTCCTCGTTGTTTAACAATAAACGGCAGAAATTTGCTCTGCGGGTCTATTACGAAATTTTTCGATTTCGGATTTTTACGATATCGAAAAAATTCGATACGCCGCGGATTTACCCTATTATGAAACTTGGAAAATCGAATTTGTAATATTATTTATTATTATAAATATTACAATATTATAAATAATATTTAATTTATTTAAAATTGAATAAATCATTTACAAAAACGTATTTTCCACAAAAACACAAAATACCATAAATTTTACAAAATCCGCCAACTAAATATCAGTCGAATTTTGCCATGTACGTTCGAAAAAATCCGATACGAATTTCCTTTTTTGTTTCATAATAGGACGAATTTTTTTGATATCGTAAAAAACCGAAATCGAAAAATTTCATAATAGGCCTGTTTGGTAAATAGACTGGTAATAATTCTTGCACTGGAGTGTAGTGGAATGGGTGTAGATGATTTCTTCGAAGTACCCTCCAGACTTCTTTTTTTCTAATACCAAGTTATTTAGAAAGACGGCTCGTGCTAATGGTGGGATCTCTTCGTGCTGAATTCAAAACTTGTTCGTCAACATTATTGACTTCGTATTGAATTCGGCTAACATTTTCGTATCCATTAGGAACCATAGAGTTCTTCGAATATGTATTAGCTATACGTTATGTAATTTTAGCTTTACGTTTACTAACGATTTTAAAGATTTAACAAACGCAACATATGAACGTGCATACTAAATTGTTGTTTTTGTTTAAAACGATAGCTTTGGTTTTTCATAATACATTTTTTACTTCTAACAATTGGTTTTTATAATAATTTTTTTTCAAAAAGTCCTACACTGAAACGTTAATATCTCAAAAACTATATATGATTAAATAAAAACGATAAAGCAATTTTGTATTAAATCGTCTATTAAATTTAAATTTGAAATAAAAAACAAAAATTATTAAGTGAGTTTTTCGAGAAAAAATGAGTTTAATGAATTTTTCTGTTATTTCTCGCACAATTTTTTTAATTCCACCACCGTTTTCTTTATGGAAAATACCATGAATGATATTCCTACTTCGAGAGAAGAAAGAAGCACTCTGTGCCTTTAAAATTATAGAAAAACAATTGAGTTATCTTAATTTTTAGAAGAGTTATTGGCATTTATATCATTCAAGGCCATGCTAAAAATTTTGAAATGCAATTGAAGTGGGTAACGGTTCATTTCCGGTCATATGCGTAGTGGACTTTTTTTATGATATTGCTCCAGCTACACGCCCTGCTCGTTTGGACTAGTCCCAGTGGGACACCCTGTATAACAAAATCGCAGACCAAAGAAGGTTCATTAGCTAAAACATTATTGTCCCGGTTATAGACACTTAGGTATAGCCAATAATTAGTAACACAATCACAACGCACTTAAATTATTTATTATTAATCAGTTAAAAACCAAGCTAAGCTATCTTGTAATCCTTTAGTATCCTTAAAATACATTAAAATTATGATTCCAAAAAATATCTCTGAAATCAAAATTAAAATAATTATTTACTACTCCATACATGCTTTAAATTCGTATAAAATAGTTTAAATTAAATCTGGAACGTATTAAGTAATAACGCTTGTAGTAATCCATACTAAATTAAAATTAAATAACTTGAGTGTGAATCAATAATTAGTAAATTTTTATTTGTACTAATATATGAACTCTATCATCCTTTCTTTTGAAAACGTTGGTTAGGCTGCTGGATGTTTACATTAGAGATAAAATAGGTGCCAGGAAGTGGGCACCGTCTCAGCATGCGTACACAAAGGGTATATCTGTGGACACTGCTCTGCACGCCTTGGTGTGTACGATTGAGAAATCGATTAATTCGAAGGAAGTCTGTTTGGTGGCCTTCCTGGATAGAGAGGGCCGCCTTTAATATTGTAAAAGCGGAGGCAATCAAGGAGGGATTGTTATTTTTGGAGACGGACGTTCCTCTGAGAAGGTTAATCAATTATATGCTGGGAAGCAGCATTGTTAGCTCGAAGTTGGGGGTCTCCACCATCAAGAGGCGAGTAACTAGGGGAACCCAGCAGAGGGGGTTCTGTCCCCTCTTCTCTGGAACATAATGGTAAACGGGTTACTACTAGAATTAGAGAGAGAGGGTATTGAAGTTATCGCTTACGCAGATGACGTAGCTTTAGCTGTTACCGGGAAATTCCTGGCCACGATTGTAGACGTAATGCAGAATGCGCTTACAATCGTTACGAAATGGGCTGGCAAATGTGGACTTGGTCCAAGACAGAGCTGGTACTCTTCACTAAGAAATACAAAATCCCGGTAGTTGTCCCTCCTACCTTAAATGGCACGAGACTTGCTTTTACTTATAGAGCTAGATATCTGAGTATTATCTTAGACAGTAAGCTTAGATGGAAGCTCAACATGTTGGAGAGAATAAACAAAGCTACTATAGCTTTGTACTCCTGTAGGAACGCCATTGATCATAGATGGTGTCTGAAGCTGGAGCTGGTACACTGGCTCTACACCGCTGTAGTGAGACCTGTATTCATGTACGGGGTGGGTATTTGGTGGCCAGCTCTGGACAAGGTAACTTATAAAAGTAAGATTGAGAGGGTGCAAAGAACGGCCTGTATGCTTGTTAGCGGGGATTGAGGTCAACACCGACAAGTGCCTTAGAGGTTATGTTGCACCTTCTTCCGGTCGACATTTTTAGCAAACAGATGGCGGCAAATACGGCTGTACGACTTGCAGCAGTCTCTCAGTGGAGGTGTCTTAGTACAGGACACTATACTATCGTTAGATCGTTGAAGGATGAGCTGGCGAATCTTGACTAAATTAAACCTACTCTACGCTTCGAGAAGCAATTTCGGACCTTCTTCCCTTCTAGGGAATCCTGGAGGGATAGACCGTTATCGGAAACCGAAGCGTTGCAATTCTTCACAGATGGCTCCAAGCTAGATGGCAAACTGGGAGCTGGAGTATTCTGTGACAGATTAAATATAAACATTTCTATTCATCTCCCTGATTACTGCAGCGTGTACCTAGCTGAAGTCGTAGCGATTGAGGAGGTTATGACGTGGTTGAAGCATAATGTGGTATCCTCGGATGATATCGCAATCTATGTGGACAGTCAAGCGGCAATCCGGTCGTTAGAATCAGTGTCTTTGGCGTCACGGCTGGCGTTGAGTTGTAACTTATCTCTAAATGAGATGGGTGAGCATTTCAATATCCAGGTAATCTGGATCCTAGGTCACTCGGGCGTCATGGGGAACTGCAGGGCGGATGAACTTGCTAGGCATGGTACGACTCTCCAGCTGCAACCGGGAAGGGGAAGTCTGGGGAGGCATATCACAGCGCTGAGACAAGCACTTGGGAAGCAGGCGCTATCCTCAGCGGGGGAAAGACGGTCTAACACCCTCACCTGTAGAGTTGCAAGACAAGTTTGGCCAAAGCTGGACTTGGGGCGCACTAGGGCATTAATATCCCTACGCAGACGTGAATTAAAAACGGTCGTAGGAATTCTCATTCAGGATGGACTGCCTCTTGCTCAACATAAGTAGCTCGAAATGGTTCCAATAGGGGTAAAGGGGATATATTCTGTGATATCACAATGGACCGTCACCGGTCTAAGTGTGCCTAAGCAGCCACTCCAACCTAACCTAACCTAATATATGACAAAACAATTAGTACAAACCATAATTTGTCAACTAATTAAATCTCCGTTGAATACCTACTTGAATTTTCTCTATTCTAAAATTCTAACGTTGATATTACCCAAAAATCACCTAACAATAGAAAGTTTAAAAAAAGTACAAAAAAGGGGTATCGATAAAACGTTTACAGAATCGAGGTTTGCTCTTTTGAACAATTCGATGAATCGCAAGGAAGATATCATGATTTTTAAACACAGAAATAATAAAAAATTATTGAATAACTACAAACAAATTGTACGATTTCATTATAATTAATAATGGGTCTAATTACTAATTAGCAAGCAAAAGTTATGGTAAACATCTTTTCAAGGAATATTTATGATTGTTTCAATAAAGGTGATAACTTGTAACCGAAATCGCATTAATAACTAAAATATAATTTCACTGAAAGGAGGTTAATAGTAAAATTTCAAAGGTTGAAATTAATTTTAATTATGTTTTAGAAGTTATTGATATAATATTTTTAAATTTTAGATATAAAATAGAAACTTAACTGTTTGACAAGAATCTGAAAATATCAGTCATCACTCATCAGGTACTAAAGAAAGTAGGTTAAATTAACTAAACAGAATTTTTTGCTATAAAACTTGTCTAATTTTGAGGTAAAAGATTCTAATTATGGTGTGTTTGTTTTACAGATTACAGTAAAATATACAGATTCATTCGTTACCCACATCGCAAACAACAAAATTTTTACCATTTTGATTTAAGGACAAACGTCAATTTATACTTAATAACTTTAATTTCATTTAATTATTCCGAGAAAACGAAATAAAAATATTCTAAGCTTATGAATTATTTATTTCGTTAAATAAATAAGAAAAAATTAGAATTTATAATTAAACTTAAAAAAATAATAGAAAAGTTCATAAATAAGTACTAATAAAATAAACGAAAAATATTTCAAGCTCCTTCTATTGATGAGATTATAGATGGGAGAAATAGAATGAAAATATTCCTATTTTTTATTAAAAAAATAAAAAAAATTGAGATATCAAATTATAAAAAAAAACTTTTATTATTAAATTTCATTTTACAATTATTATAGAGATACCTGCAACCTATCTTTTATAAGATATTTCTGTCAACAACATCTATTGTAAAATATTTCGTTCAGTCTTACTTCAAGTTACCACCAATCTCATTCTCCCACAAAAAAAAAATGTAAAAAAGAAAATCTTCACAAAAAAAAAAAAAAAAAAAATGATTTAATAATATTTTCTTCCACAACAATAAACAGTGGAAGAAGCAGCGACAGCAATAAAGGAATTTTTTAATATTTACAATACACTTGAAATGGTTTTTCAATTGGAAATTATTATGATTTATTTCTTAATATTGATAGAATATATTTTTGAAACAAAAAAAATTAAATAAATATATAAACAAAATTATAATATGCTCTTGTGTTCGTCATAATCATAATCCCGAAAAATTTGCATAACGTAAACGTTTTAGAATACAAGTACATATAGTATACTAGAATAAGCATAATTTTCCAAATATTTTATTCGAAATGTTGGAAATGAGATGACTCAAAAACGTTGAACTGGTTTCATCGTTTATAGCGATGAATCGATAACGTGATGTTGAAATTCATACTACATATAAAACACTACCTATCTATAGTTCCTAAATACGAGGAAATAGATTTGAACAAAATAAAAATTCTGAAAAATAAAATCAATAAAATACGGTCGTGGTCAAAGTTATTTGTGCAAAGTAAAAATTTTTTATTTCGCAATTGCAATTACTTCGGAAATAAAATCTGGACTATTTTTTATAATAAGTTAGGCAGTATCTAGTCAACAACGCATTTATTGTATTTTTTTGAAGAAATACTAAAATTAATTTTGTTCGAGAGTTGAGCGTTTGAATAATGTTCATATGTTGTTTCTTGACCAAAAATCATATCCTTGCTGGGTTTACATCGAACTGTAATTGTTCAAGACCAACGCCAAATTTTAGTTTATTTTTTTTTTGAATTTAATTACTTGATTTTAGTCAGGATGGAATTCCGATTAAAGTTTCAGAGGGTTTGGCTGAAAAAGGAAGATGTACGGTGTCCACTAAGAATAAAAATTCAAAGAAGGGTCCTAATAAAACCGTTAGGTCTTTAATTCAGCCACATATTAACATTTTTTTAGGTTACTGGTAACGTATCGCAGAAAGGTAATAAAACTAACGAAGGATACACAAAATACGATTCAATCAAACTAAAAACAAAATATGTGTTTTGTGGACTAGGTACTTTAACCAACTATACAATTCATTACATTATAAAATATGGTTCAGATCTTATAGTATTTCTACGAAATAAACAATTTTTGCTTTGCACAAATAATTTTGATCATGACTGTATGTAATATATTATCTGTAATTGTGTAAAAATGAAAATATACAGGGCTCTTTTGACAGCGATCAAATTGAATACAAAATTGAATATGTTGTGTGACGAATTCCATTACTAAACTTGTTTATTAAAGTAAAACAAACGTATATTTATTTTATGTTCATTAACGTCTTTTTGGTGAAATTCTTTTAGTTTTATTAAAATCGATTTGATAACATGTCGATCTTAACTAAACTAAACGAGATATTGTTAGTTTTTTAAAATACTCAAAAAAACATAAATTGAGATGGTGTTAGTTTTCCTATTATGCCATTTCTAATAAAATCAAAGCTTTAATTTGCACAACATGTATATTTTCTAAGTCTTCTTATAAAATAAACATTTACACTTTTTTAATTGATAAAAAACAATTAAAAACATAAATTAAAATATAACTATCTGGTTCTAATGAGATTTATAGCAAATAAAACTTAAATAAAACGTTCAAGTTTAAAAGATAATAATCGAATAATGGAAAATAACAAAGGATGGATTATAAATTTGGAGCACAGCAACACTGTTGTTGAACATTATTTAATACATTTTTTGATTATTAAAGCTGTTTCTTCAAGAAAGCTTTTGTACAATGTAATCAATCGCAAAATCAATCGGATGTTTGGAAAAAGTTATAAAGAACCATCAATAAAACAAAATGTGCCATAAAAAAGTATAAAAGATTAAAAAAGGAAAATCACAAAAACAGCTTACATAAAAGTTTAGTTTATTTTAAAAGCTTCTTAATTTAAATAACTAATGAAGATAAGTTGTCATGGTAAAACTCCAAAAAAAAATATCTAGCTAAGTACGTTGAAACTAACTTTAAAACTTGGGATGATTTAGGAGGAAATGTTAACAAAGGTTTTTTCAAATGCACCTGAAATTTGTGTTCTGAATTCATATTAAACAAAGGCAGATAATTTAGATTTATTAAGAATAATTGGTGATTGTACTTTAGAACTAATATTTTTTAAATAAGATACAGATAGGTTTCGAAAAAGATTTTTTGACGTTCATGAGTGGGTGACGAACCTAAGTAGGCAGGTAGGGGTTTGTATATTGTTGTATAGAAATTGCAGAAACCCGGAGGGCGAAAGACTAGCAATTGTCATTGTAAGTAAGTAATCCCGTCATACTGAAATTCGTATTGGCTAAATGCGTTCTACGTAATTAAAATTAAGCAAAACGCAGACACATTTAAACCCTTTATTGCTGCAGTGGAAATTTTTCTGCGTCCAATCGTGTTTGAATATTCATAATTGTAATTTTATAATAAATGTATCATTGTAAATCGAAATCGTAATACGAAAAAATTATTTATTAAAAGGTAATTCAATCATTTGTAAAACAAATGGATACAAATCAATTATTGACTTATGAAGGATCCTTCACGCCATTACGCTATCGTCAATATATTCTTAGGTTTATATGTATGTATGTACATTGTCACAAGAAATGATAAATAAAATAATTTGAAAAATAAATCTTACATCCTATTAAGAAAAGCAAAAAAGAAAGATAACTCACAAAAAATTAAAACTTCAAGAAAAAAACAAAAATTGTATTTAATTGGTTTTATTTGGTTAGTAAAGAGACATAAAAACAGTTAATATATTTTTGACCATAATTAAATAACATCTACATATCTAAATACTTCACGTAAATAACTATCTATTTTCTCTTTATTTCTTTGCCAATAGACCTCAAGAAAGTGTTTCACAACAGTAATTATGAAGTAATAAAAAAAATATCTATTCTCGGCCATATTGACGAGAAATTAACTTTTCTATTCAAGTACTCTATATCTAAATAATTATTACCCATAACTCCGGTACAAACAAACGGTCACACATTATAAAACTTTTAAAAGACCAATAGATATGTATGTAGTACTCTTTGGGGAAGTTGCTACATTATTTAAACCCTTCCGGCTGTATGAACAAACAAAAAACCTTCTAACCTTTCAACATTTGGTTGCGCCTTGATTTAGATTTCATTTACATATTAAATCAACTAAACAACGGAGTCACATTAACCGAAGCAAGAGAATTTTTTATTTATAGAATTTTTTCTGTAGTATGTAGATTAGTTTTGTTTCCAAATGGGACAACACACTATTCCCATTTGTTAAAAAAAATAATATTTATATATAAAACTATATTATATACATAAAATAAAACTACTTACTTGTCTTCATCCTTTGGATTTTTAATAAATTTAATACATTCCCTTTTTTGAAAATTTGCTTCAATCCAACTTCTAGCCGAATGCTGTCAGAAACGAAAAAAAACGATAAAAGTTAATTACACTAATAAATCCAACAAACAGTTGTTTTATGTATAATAATTATTTTTACAATTTATTTTTACAAATTTACGTTCTATATTATTAACAATGTTTTGTTTTTTTAGTTTATCTTACTAGCTACAAATAAATGGCTTGCTTGTGAGTTAGGCGCAGACATTCTCTCTTGTTAAACAAACAAAAAATTAAAAATAATAGGGCTTAATACTCAATTTGTCTGTAAATGTGATTTGTGAATGAATACTTAAAATGTATATATCTATAATATTTTATTATTTAAAATTTAAATTAAAAATAATTTTAATTTATAATGATGGTGGATGCTCCACTTAAATTTGCTTTTTCAAAAACCGCATTGTCCTTTCTATATTTCGGTTTCAACGTTTGTTTTATTTTAATTAATCGATAAAACTGAGCTTTAATTTAAAAATATAAAAAGTACGTATACAAAACGTCTACGATCGATAGGATTATTAATTAATAAGATTTAAATTGGACAGTTAATGATATGAGGCGATTCTATTAATAAATCATATAATATGTGCTTAATGTTTGATGCATGTAGCTGCATTTTAAAGTTTAAACTAACAGCAAATTATCTAAAAATCAATCTACAACTAATATTTACTTTGTTTCTTCCACCAACTGTAAAATAAAATCACCAAGCGACTTTTAACATCATGTTATAATATATAAATTAAAATACGTTGATGATTTAATATTTTTTCATTATTGAATAATAGCTGATTTACATTTAATCTTTTGCTCTTTTCTAAAAGTCAAAAGCTGTACGACAAAAAATTCATTTTTGTGTGATTCCCTTGTAATAAAATAAGAAGGAATGCTGAAAAAGAATTATTCAATCCTATTTACTGTAAACAAAACAATTTTAAGAATGAACAAATCTGAAAAAGATGAACTGGTTTTTCGTTTCTCGTAAAAGCTGTACCATGTTGCTCAAAATTTATAAAATCACAGTATCAGAGCATTCACAATGATAAAACTTTTTACTTTTCACTTATAGGTTTGCATGCATTTCCAATAGAACGAACAAACATTTTTGCTGGTTATGTTGGAAATTCATACAAACTTGTGTGTAAAAAGAAAAAAGTATTTTCATTGTGAAGGCTCTGTAACATTTTGAAAGAAAAAAAGGAAATTTGAAATGTGCACGTCTCATTAATAATATGGATGGTTTGTGAATAAAAAAATTTTTTCATACAATAATTGAGCTTCTAATTTTATGATAGAACTTTGTTTCGTAAACTAATTAGTTTTTTTTTCAGTTTTTTCCGTTGGGTATGAACCTTTAGAACTTTGTAATATTAAGTCGAATATAAGGCATCAGCAGATATAGAACCTATAATATTTTACGATAGAACCGAAAATTATAAAGTCCTATATTGCAAATGTACCAATATAAGTTCTATTTAACTTAGTTTCAATATATTTTTAAATGAATTTCGCTTTGATACGAAAAGTTCAATAGTCAAATAGAACTTTATGTTGAAAATTTATGGTGAAAAAGCGGATTGAACTTTTTAATTTTGTAGATATCTTCGTTTTGGTTGAATTTAAGGTCCAAATATCAATAAAGGAATGCGTATTTTATAGTAGAACCTTATGTCGTTTAGAACCTTATAACCCTTAGACGACCATATGTTAAAATTCAAACATTTATAAAAATATATCAGAAATCATAATTAAGAATTTGTAACGTTTTCATTTAAAAATTTGCCTTAGGGAAAAAGTGATTTCCCTTATGTTTTGTGTGTTTTACTATGAAAAGTTTGGTTTTTTCCTCGTTTCTAATTGCCTTATAAAAGCTTCGTTTTTTAGACTATTGCTTTGTATTTATAATCAAAGTATTCCTAAATATACAAGCAGTCAGGTTCAGACCAATTTTAAAAGATGCTTAATTTAAGGGGGATACATTTTACGATTTCCCATAAGAACCCATGTAAAATTGAACATTTTTGATTAAAATTTTATAAATGAAAAATACTCGTAACAGAAAATATTTTTAGGTTTATATTTAAATCAAACGTTTGAGTATAACATATCGTCGTGTCCAAATAAGAGTATTACATCTACAAATCGCTCATTTTTTGAAGAAGCTTTAAAGTTGTTAAAGTTAATTTCGGCTTAATTTTTTTTTAAATAAAATCCTTTCCACAAAGTGTGGCAAGAATTTTATTTAAAAAAAATTAAGCCAAATTTAACATTAAAAACGTGAGACGCCCCTCCAAACAATTAATGATTTGCAGATGTAATACTCTTATTTGGACACGACGATATTTTAAAACCAATAACTTAAATTTAGTAATTTGATTAATATAATTAAAATAAAATTGTACAAATTTACTTTTTCTTTATATGTCTGTGGAAAATATAGTATAAAATTATAAAAACGAAATCAATGACGTAAGATCTTACTTACTATTTATCAAAGACTTTATAATACAATAGACCAGAAATAAACCAAAGCTTACCTAAATATACAAGCCTTCAAGTTAAAATTCGAACTTAATATAAAGGGGATAGAAAGACAAAAAAAAAATGAATTTTTCATACAAATCATATGAAAAATTATGTTTTTTTAATATCGTTTTTCTTAAATGAAAAATCTTACAAAAATGAATTTTGATTTCTACGTTATCAAGAAGAATGATTGGTAAATATACGATTTGGAGATCAATTAATAAAATCTTGTTTATAGATATTTAATTAATGTTTTACTAAAACCCCTTTATTTACAAACACATCTTTACACCTCAAGACGTCATACCTTTCGTTCATGTTTTTTTTTGTAATAAGCCATTAGTGACACCTACTTATAAACTCGACTAATTAAATAAGTTTAAAAAAAACAAAATGACCGTGTAGTTTTCGTGTTTGAAATCAGATGGCGGTAATAAGAAATTGAAATAAATTCATATTTCAGAAAAACAATTCAAAATAATGTTTTAGCAAGTTAGGAATATAATTTAGTAAATAAAAAATTTAACGAGCATGCGGATCTATTTCATCCGAACATTATTGATTTGAAGTCGAAAAATTCGGATGATGCGTTTGTTTTCAACATTCAAAAGTTGCAATAATGATTTGAATGATTTATAAAAATAAACTGTAATTCTTACCAATTAAGTACTTTTCAAATTGAGGTTGTAATCCAACACTTTCACAAAAGATTTTCAAGTTTTGATTGGCTCTGATAAATTGTTTATTCTCTATAAACTAAAAAATATTAATAAAATTGTTGTTTTTTTTTCAAATAATTAATATTAATGCACATAAATTTCTCACATATAAACCACTCTGGCATTTGATTGCTCTATTAAGCATAATAAGTCCGGGGAAAACAAAATAAAACGGATTATTAATTTTTATAACTCATTCGAACAGAAATAGTAACCGAAATATGTATTTTTTGTGGTAAACTGCAGATGTCACTAATTGCTCACTATACTTGACAGTGTACAAAATGGAAAAGCTAATTTTTTGACATATTCTCAACAAATGTCATACTTGTCATTGGAGGAAAGTAGGAAGTTGACATTTTTTTTTTTTTTTAAATTATTTAATTAATTAATTTAATTAATCCGTACAAACGTTTTTACTAAATTTAGTACACGACAAAGATGATTCCAAATTTAGGCGATTTATGTATAACTGTATTTTGGAGCGGAAAATTTTAAAAATTTTGATCCCATTACCGCATCCGTATTTGATTTTATTTATCAAGTATCACAATCACCAGATAAAGTAACAGGAAATATTATATGAAATTTTACAAAAGATCGAGAAAAAATCGATTGAATGGTTTCCCATTTAACAGAATTATTGCACTGTTAAAAATATTTTCAAAATTTAAAAAAACGTTGTGTAGCCTTCATAATATCAAAAAAAAAAAATTTTTGTTTTTACAAAACAAGATCTTACGTCATTGATTTCGTTTTTATAAGTTTATACTGTATTTTTCAAAATTTTTCACATAGACATACAAAGAAAAAGTAAATTTGTAAAATTTTATTTTAATTATATTAATCAAATTACTAAATTTAAGATTTAATATTTATTGGTTTTAAAATATGTTATACCAAACCTTTGAGGTTTGATTTAAATATAAACCTAAAAATATTTTCTGTTACGAGTATTTTTAATTCATAAAATTTTAATCAAAAATGTTCAATTTTCATGGGTTCTTATGGGAAATCGTAAAATGTATCCGCTGAACCTGACGGCTTGTATATTTAGGTAGGCTTTGAATAAACAAACTACGCACAACCACTCTTGAACAAGAATAAAAACTAAATGGTTTTTTTACATGTAAGAAAAAAAAATTTGTTTCTCCTCTCTAGTTTAAACTCTATTTACCGATATTCTTTTTGTTCTAAAAAAAAACATGAACGAAAGGTGTGGCGTCATGAGGTGTCAAGATGTGTTTGTAAGTAAAGGGGTTTTAGTAAAACATTAATTAAATATCTATAAACAAGATTTTATTAATTGATTTTCAAATCATATACATATTTATCAATTATTCTTCTTGATAAGGTAGAAATCAAAATTCATTTTTGTAAGATTTTTCATTTAAGAAAAATAATATTTAAAAAACATAACTTTTCATATGATTGATGAAGGTCGAATTTTATCCTGACGGCTTGTATATCTAGGAATGCTTTGGTATAATCTAGGTTGCTTTGATAGTACACAATTACACATAAATAAAAAAAATGTGTATCGACACAAAATTTGTAATCAACACAAATAAAAATAAACATCCAAAATTACAACCAAAAAGTACTAATGCCTAGATGTGTTTTGGTTGTTATTTTTACATTAGTACTAAAATATAAAATTTCCTCTTTGAAATTATTGAACCACCCGATACTGTATGCATATTTTTTTGACATTTGTAGTATTGTTTTGATTAATTCGACATGTGGATTATCATTTCTATTATTATTTGTTTATTATGAATAGGTTTGAGAAATTTTAGAAATGAGGCTTGCCATTGACCATCTATAATAGTAAAAAAGAGATTCAGGATCATTTTCCGATTTTTGGCCGGCTGCAAGCCAAAATTTGTAGTGATCACCTAAATCCCTAAATTGTGTGCCAAAATATTACAAATTATCGTATATGCCAATATGGCAGCTCAAAGTTAATTTTTTTTATTCTCAATTGTATAATATAGACTGTATTAATAATAAATATTAATTACAGCAGAATTAATAAATTATGGATATGGTCGGAATTCACATCCTTGATGGACCTTCTTTCTCCTCCCGATTCTGAAGCATTCTTAGAGCAGCAATGCTATTCGTCCGTAAATTTGTCATTTATTTCCAACCGCTTCAAACTCGTATCAAATGTCAAAAAGCAGAAACACATGTCCAAATGAAACACCCACATAACCATAAAAAAAAATATTTCCCTTCCTGTCGAAACGTACACTATGTCTTGGTTTTGACAGCAAATCTCGTTATAGTTTTTACAACGGGAAATATTTTTTTGTATAGTTGTGTGGTTATTTCGTTTGGATATGTACTAGTATTTCTACTTTTTGATGTTTGATACAATTTTAAAACTGATTGTAAATTAATGACAAATTTAAGGTTGAATAAATTGCTGCTTGAAATATGCTTGAGAATCGCAAGAAGAAAGAGCGTTTTTCAAGGACGTGATTTCCGATCATATTCAAGATTTATTAATTCAAAATTTATTAGAATGTTTTTGAATTTAAAAATACTTATAACGTAAAGCTCAATCATAAAATTCCTCAAACCTATTCAAAATACACAAATATCAATCTACATGTCGTATTAATTAAAACATTTAATAAATGTCAAAATAAAAATGCATTTATATTATGGGGGTGGTTCAATAATTTCATGGGGGAAATTTTATATTTTAGTACAAATGTAAAAAATAACAATCAAAAAATATCCAGGCATTAGTACTTTTTGGTTATAATTCTGAATCTTTTTTTAGTTGTGCAGGTTACAAATTTTATATCGATACACATTTTTTGTGAGCATTTATACTATCCGTGTGAAGTGCGTTGTAAAAATAACAACGAAGTTTTCTGTCGAAACGTATACTAAGTCTGTGTTCGAAACCTGTGATAAATATTTTTTACTACTAATTTTTGACTTTTACTTGAAAAAACCGTACATACCCAAATTAACACAGTTCCTATGATATATTTTGACATATACAAAATATTTTCATTGAGTTATCATTTTACGTCAAAGAAATTGATTTTCCGCTTTCGCTGTTGTGAGATGCATTTTTTCAACTGGGATTCCATTTTAGTTCTCTTGCTGTGATTTTTTGGTCGATTTAAATCGCGTAATTGAATCTTATTGTCAGTCTAAAATTGTTGTGAACATCGGATTTCCATAAATTGGCAATTATTCAATGATGCGAATAGGTGACTAATTTCATATTTCTGCGGATGTATATATCGCATATATGCGTGTTCTATTCTCATTACATACATCATTATAATTTTCAAAAATATTACCGAGCCATGGTGTCTTTATTCGACCAATTCCTGACAAAGCAATACATTTAAATTTTAGAACTCTTATTATCTTGTAAATATGCCACTACCTAGTCATAATATAGAAAGATAAACTTTATGAAACTTGTGCATATCATTAACGTCATTTTCTCTCAAAACATCTTCCCATTTCTTGGAAATTATTGTACATATTTACAGTGAGATGATAAATATATGAGGGGTAATAGGTTCAAAATAGGCGAAAAACCATCCTAATCATCCCCCTGTAAAATCTGAATTTTGAATTTAACATTTAATAAAATTTTTAAAAAATTTTGCCCGCCAGCCAATTTCTGTAAATTTGACTTTTTGGCTCAAGTAAAAAAAAGTATGTACATCACTGCTTTAAATAGTAAATTTTATGACAATATTAATCATTTCATTTAGATTTTAAGATCAGCACTTATTACAAAATATCAAACAAAAAAATATTCTTCGTTTCGCTGCAGTTGAAAAGGGTAAGTTACGAATAAATAAAAGAAGAGACATTTAAGTTACTTTTTGAACGCTTCCTACTCTCAACCGTTTGCAGCGAAACAGACGGAACTTTTGTTCGACTAATATAACCTAAGGCTACTTAGGCGTAATTGAGATTTACATGTCAACTTCGGCATATTTCTGGGGCCATTAAGCGGATTTATTTAGCCGGATTCTTTCACATAAAGTCACCCTGGACGCCTTTGATTCTGTATAACTTTTCCGAAAGGCAAATTTGCGGATGAACAGGACAAAATATAGGTGCAAGTTTTTATAACATCTACATATTTTTTAATATTTTGTTTTAATTTTCGCGATTTTCTTGCTTAATGGGTGTTTTTTGCAAATATACGCAACAAGGCACATTACCAAAGGAATAATGATAGTTCGGAAGGAATGATAAGTGGAGATGATAGGGGATTGGGAATTTCGTTATATAGGCCGTTTATTTTGAAAATGGTGTAAGTCCATTTTTCAAAAAAATTAAGTTAATGATGAATTGAACAGTCGCATACACATATGTGATCTTTTCATCGCTAAACAATCAATAAATAAGTCGAAATTAAAAAAATAAATTCCTAATACTTGTGCATTAAATAAATTTTCTATTGATTGATTCTAAATTCTTTCATTATCTCATTTTAAAAAAAATACGAACTTGCTTCACTTTCAAAACGTAGATGTCACAAACAATACGTTCAAAGAATGTGTTTTGAAGCCCCTTGACTGGTAAAAGTCAAAAAGTTTCTGTGGGGTTCATACCCGAGGAATGAATTCTCGGTTTACAACTCTGTAACAAAGAGGTATTTAGAACTAAAGAATCTCTTCATGTTGTAGGGGCGTCAACTATTGTATGAGTCAAAAAAAGAATTAGTGTGATACTCTGCATCAAAAGAAATAATTCAGGTGCGACTGTTCTCGGTTAGAAATAAATTATGACATTTGGGCGTATTCATTCGTACATACATTTTGGGCGAATTTAAGTATACAAATATTTTGCAATATTAAAAATGATATCAGGGGGTCAATTCTCGTTTCTGAAAAGTATAATGAAAAGTATTTGCAATGAGAAATACACATTTCCGATTATGTTCCTTGAGAAGGAAAAAATGACGTCAAAATCTTTACATATGAATAAAATTTTCTCACCGACCATTTTGACAGTGAGAACATTATGAATATGGAAATAAATTTCTATAAAAACTGAATTTGTATTTTTCGCATTAAATGTGCATTCAAACTATAATATGATTCACTTAAACTTAACTAATAAGTAAATAAAACTATTCCGTTTATTTAAGAAAAGCGTCCAAACAATTAATTTAGTTAATTTATTTTATATTTTGACAGGTAATGACGAAAACTGATTAACTAAATCTACTTTATCATTTATTTAGCTAATATTTAAACCAATTGCTGTATTATCTAGCGGAAATATATATAAAACTCGATAAAATATCTATTTACAGTGCAGCTTACTATGAAAGCGACATATTCAGCATTTTTTTCACGACTCTTTTTCGTTTGGACATCGAGAATCGCTTATTGTCGTTGTGTCCAATGTTATAAATGAAAGAGACTTGATAAAAACCAAATGGAAACATTTTTTTCATTAGCTTTTTTCATAAAACGAGAATTGACCCGCAGTATCGCCATATAACTCGTCACCGATCAATTTCGTGTGTTAGTACTATATGTATTTATACTATGGTTTGTATTAAAAATTGCTTTAGAAATAAAATGGTTTGTGTTCAATTTATAGTTTGATTTAATTTGTGAAACGTTGCATTTAATTGTTTAATAATAATAACAAAAAACCCGCGATAGTTTTTCGCATTGACCTTGATAACCGGAAGATGCTAAATTGATAACACGTATTCTACGCCGAGCAGTCCCCATCGCCGATAAGGACCTCTGCACCTACCAACAGGTGGCTCATCTCTCGCTGCACTATTCATTCCGGATCAGAAAACAAGATGTCATCATATGTTGTTTGGGGCTGAATTTAAACAGGTAACTTTTATTCTCATCTAACTCTCACACACCTGTACAACCTCAGCTTGGCGGCATTTGCAAGATATTTGGATTTTAGCGGTAGAGGATACAAAGAACTTTTACCAGCGACAAGACAGTAAATAACATCAATAAAGCGACAGTCAATTGCGTGATGGTCTCTAAAACAAGAGATCAGATATTTTGTTTTGGACTTGGAAAGCTGCTGTTTTACTTTTACGAAATATACATTCCAACATATCATTAAATATGATCGGCCATCTCGTTGTTGAACACCAGAGTTAATTGCAAAAATTTCCAACTTTAACACAACATTGTTTTTTAGGTATTCCGATTCATATTCCGTTTTTTGGAAACAGCGATAGCATTTTGTGTGATCTCCCTTCTTAAAGGTAAGGCATAACTTGATAACTTGACCATTTTTCAGGTTGAAGACACTTTTAAACAATCCCCCGCCCCTTGCACCACCACCTTCCGAATATCAAAAAGTCCGAATTAATGCAGTCAACCCAAGGTGAACGGTTTCTATTCACTCTCTGCATGGTCTCTGCACCTTTAGTCGTCACATTAGAATTACTTGGGGCCCTGGCTACTCCCTGGGGATTGGGAATTGAACTATTTTGGCAGTATTCTAGCAGTTGGGAATTATTTTTTCCAAAAGTGTATTCTGGCGTTTGGGAATTTTTTAATGTAGGGAAAAATAATTCCAATTTATGTAAATTTTGACGTTTATTTTTCCCTATTTTTTTTTTTTTTTTTTTGGAAATTAGAAGAAACTGGTTGTTTTATGTATTTCTTTATTTTATTTACAACATAGTATCGGTAAAGTTTTTATTTTATATGTATAAAATATAATTTTTAAATAATGGCGGCTGCAAAATTTTAAATAGTGTCTTTCCCATTCAAAACTATTCCCAAATACGCCAGAATGGTAATTGTTGAAGTTTGGAATTTTAGCAATATTTTTCCCAATTCTCAATTCCCAGGGAATAGTCAAAATAGGGCCACTGGGGTTTGAAATTTTTCTTGGTTACTAAGGTCTATTTACTATATTTTACTAATTATAGAATGAATTTGTATGCTGCCGAGTATTTACAATTTATAATTATTTTTCTCTAAAAGAACACAATTTCCTTGAGTTTCCTTAAATGTATGTGAAATGTATGACCGATTAAAGCAGCATATGTGAATAATTTTTAGGATTAAGGCATTCAAATTCAGTGCGCTGATTGGTTGAAAGTTGGTTGAACAGCTGCTACTTTGTAAGGAAAAAAATTGCTACTCTCAGCTCAAATTCAAGAAAATCATATCCAATTTTAGTAATATATTATTTTATTAATATTTTTTGGAATTAATTTATGGTTTATATTAAAAAACTTGCATTATTAAGCAAATTTACATTTTTGAGAGTCGTATAAAATTGTAAATTAGGACTCAGTTGTAGTGGACGTAGTTTAGAAAGTTTTTATGGTCATATATTTACTGCATAAAAGCAAGCTGCAAAACTTGAGGCGGCCCCAGAACAGTCATTACTACCGAATAAAATAAAAATATAAAATATGTAGGTAAGTATGTTTTGTTTTAATTCTTCTGGAAAGAGACACCTAAATAATGTTTGTGAATCAAAAAACCTGTTTCTTGAAATTATCATTTGTATAATTAACTAACAAAATCAAACAAAACGTTTCCAATGTCAAATCTAAAGAAAAAGTGCAAAAACTTATATTTAATTTCTATTTAAAGAATAGTTTTTTTGTGGTTTCTATTATGCAATAGATATGTTATAAAAATATAACTTATATACGTTTCCCATTAACGAAGCGTTATACAAACTTTAATAAGAAATCAGAAAATAAAAGTCAGTGACCAAAATTAACAACTCTCTAGACTTAAAGTTAGTACCTACCTACATACTTAGATTAAAAAATTACTGAAATTAAATTAAACAAATACATACGCAAAGAAAATAATTCTAGTCACATGCTCAGTTTTTATTTTATATTATATTATCTTTAAGTGTTAAGAAAACAAAACCTTACCTCATTTAATAAATTGTTAATATTTAATTCAAATAAATTCGAAAATCTTCCTTTTATTATATTAAATTTATTTATTTTATTATTTTCCATTTTTCCCGTAAGAATTTCAAATTACGAACAACCAAAAAAAACTGTCTGAAAAAAATTCTATTTATATTCGCGAATCCGAACTGCACCCGCTGTATTTTATAATCACACAAAGAACGCGAACAATTTTTATTATTTTAAAATTAAAAATACATAAATTTAAATTGTTTTACAATTTATTATAATGAAAAAATAATTAACTCGGCTATACAGGTAATATAGATATAATAAATAAAGGGTGACCAGTCGCCCAGGTGGGTGGTGTGTGGTTTAGAGTTTTATTTTATTTCACGAAAAAAAAAATTAATATAATGTCCAAATAAATCGTGTTTGCGTTACGATGCGACGACGAGAAAAATCTTTAGCAGGTAATTTTTTTTTTCGAATATTTTTTCACATCCAGAATATATTAAATAAAATTAAATTTAAAACAACAACAACAACAACAACACACCCACCTTAAATAGAACAAAATCCAGTGTATATTGTAACATTAACAATATTTTTGCGTTTCTATTTTTATTGGGATTAAATTCAAATATAATTGTCCAATATTTCCACAGACGCGGGGAAAACAATAGAAAAATAATAATCACTAGACAAAAAAAAAACAAAAAAAAAAAAAAACGCCACACTGTGAACTACTTGAATTACTTTGTGTATTGTATAATGTTTGATTTATGAGGGACGTTGGTTTCCCACTTTCAATAAGCGGTGATGATAATCTACTAATTATTTGAATTAAAAATTTTGCTTTTCTAGCGAAGAATCTTAAACTTAATTTTTTTTTTATCTGGTTTTATCATCTACTTAAACAGTATGTACTCGTAAATGTATTAGATATACATTTTTCTTAGCTATCTTAAAACAATGTGATTTATATTACATATTGATAAAAAATTTTAAGATTTACTATTCTTGGTTCAGCTCCACTGTTTTTTCTTTATATGTACTTACATCTACTAATCTTTTAAAAAATATTTTTAATAATATCTTATCTTAACAGTATCTTAATCAGCACGATTGGAAAAGCAGAGAATGCGACACCTATCGGAAATAAAATATCGTTTCTCATTTACTATGTATATTGCCCATGAGTCATACCCACCAATAATATCGAGCCCGTCCAATCGTCAATTATAACGTAGTTAGTAATATATTCTACACGTACAAATATTGGTATGTTTGTACTTATATATCACAACAAATTTGTACTCTCCAATTTTATGTTATTCAATGTTAAATCTATCAATAATTTCCAAAATAATACTGCTTTCCCCCTTATACTGTAGAATCAACTTATTGCTTCGACGTAAGCAACAAAGCACAACTTAATTAACTTAATGTTAATACCCTAAAATTCTAGCAGATGACATGGTTTGATGTCCATTTTATTTTTATGAAATTCTATCGTGCGTTTCGATACAGGTATCATCGAGGAATAACTGGGGGTCAATTCTCGTTCTATGAAAAAACGTAATGAAAATTTTTTTTCCATTTTGATTCCATCAAGTCTTTATCATTTATAACATTTCACACAACAACAATAAGCGATTCTCGATGTTCAAGCGAAAAAGAATCGTGGAATTGCTGAAAAAAATTGTGGAAAAGCCGAATATGTCGCTTTCATAGTAAGCTGCACTGTAAACCGATATTTTGTCGAGTTTCATATATATTTCCGCTAGATAATACAGCAATTGGTTTAAATATTAGCTAAAAATGATAAAGTAGATTTAGTTAGTCAGTTTTCGTCATTACCTGTCAAAATATAAAATAAATTAAACAAATAACCAAATTATTTTTAAAACTTAACTAAATTAATTATTTGGACGCTTTTCTTAAATAAACGGAATAGTTTTTAATATATTTACTTATTAGTTATATAGCTTCAATGCCCATTTAATGCTAAAAATACAAATTTAGTTTTTATAGAATTTTATTTTCATATTTATGATGTTCTCACTGCCAAAATGGTTGGTGAGAAAGTTTTATTATTCAAATGAAAAGATTTTGACGTCATTTTATCCTTCTCAAGGAACATGAATCGGAAATGTGTATTTCTCACAGAAAATACTTTTCATTATACTTTTCAGGAATGAGAATTGACACGGTATTCTGCGAAGTGCGTTCTCGTGCTAAAAGAATGCCGTGTTAATTGTGAATGTAATAAGTATCATTCATTAAATATCAATAAAAATTACTTATAATACAAAACTAATAAATAATTACAGTAAAACTTGTCAAAGCCATAAATCTTAATTCGGAATTTTTTTAAATATGGGAACATTAGTGGCTTTCCAATCGACCACCGTAAGTACTTATAAGCACTTATGGTTTATTAAGCCTTTGCTAGATTATCTGTAGTAAATCTAGTAAAGGCATGAAACATAAGTGCTTATAAGTACTTGCGGTGGTCGATTATAAAGTCACTAATGAAAATCCACTAATTCGAGAATTATTTCGATTGTATTAGAGTTTACGAATTTCTTATTTACATAATTGAATTAATTCTCGAATCAATAAAATTCCGGCTTTAACAAGTATCCAATATTAATATGGCGACGCTGGTGTTAACAGCTGTCTAGTTTTTGCTTGATCCAGTCTTGGCCAATTCTGCCTAGCTATAACAAACGAGGTACCATTGGACCATCTATAGTTCGCTGCCCTGCTAGCTTCTTCCTGAAGCAAGAGTTTGCATGTAGCGAGCAGAATTCCAACATTTACCTTACTTGGTGAAGTGAGGCAATTGTTACCCTGGCGAGCGAGTTCATCTGCCTTTTCATTACCCGCAACACTGAAGTGCCCTGGCACCCAGGGTTAAGTGGATGCTGGACTGATCTGCCATCTAGTTAAGAGATGAGAGACAGCTCTGTGCTACCTTTGACTTGAGGAAATAAGCTCGTAGCGTTTTAATAGTGGCCTGACTGTCCGTAAAAAAACAGATACTACATTAAACCACAACCAATCCACGGCCTCCATTATCGCAATTAGTTCAGCCTGAAAAATTCTGCAATATTCAGGGAGGCGAAATGAGAGTTTCACATTTAGTTTCTCACAGAAAACACCACAACCAACCCTACCATCCATGTTTGAACCTTCCGTGAAGAAGTTCAAAACTTCAGGGTTCAACATCTCTTCACTCGGCCAGTCCCCTCTGGATGGAATATTAGTACGAAACCTTTCCTCAAAAGATGGTAATGAAATCATGTAATCGGTGGTACCAGGGATATCTCTGTTACACAAAATAGATGAGTGTCCTGTATTACTACAGGTCCACATAGAAATGGAATTGATTTTTATCACTGAAGTATAGAGCCAATATAAGATATGGGGTTCAAGAACCCAGTAGCGTTTTAGAGGAGTATAGCACTATATAAGCTTTCTTTACCCTTTCTAAAATATTAGGCTTCCAACTAAGTTTGTTGCCCGAAACAACACCCAGGTATTTCGCTTTATTATTAAAGGTCAAGCTAATACCATTTAAAGAGGATCTGTCTGAGGAAATTTGTATTTCCTAGAGAAGAGGACCACCTTAATTTTACGTGGATTGACATTTAGTCCACAACTGTTGGTCCAATTAGAAAGAAAACCAAGCACGCTTTGCATGCGCCCTCTTAAGGTACAAGGATACTTACCACACTACCCCAAAGACAAATATGTATCGGAAGAATAAAAATTAAAAAAAAAAAATAGTCGGCGACAATACCGAAGCATGAAGAACTCCGGTATTAATTAAATGAGTGCGGGAAGTTAAGCCCAATAAATTATATCACTTTGACTTTAACTTTGCGGATGACAACTTTGGTGTAATTTCGAGAAAAAATAAATTGAACTTTGTTGGAGAAACAAGGATCATTCTGAAAAATCAGGTAAGCTCTTTATTTAATTCCGATTGCAACTTTGCACGCGTTACTAACTGGAAGGAATATTCGAGCAAAGCTCAAATCTACGTTTCTATTTAAGAAACAAGAAGGTCAATCAAAGCTAAGTAAAAATTCATTAATGTCTTCACAGTTTGCTCTCTTGCGGTGCCACAAAGCTCTATCGGTATCTGGTTATGGTTTGGGGGAGATGACCACTCAAATGCGGACTGGGTATCTTACCTTTTTGGTGGTTTGGCGTCTATTGGAGGGGGACCAAAGTTGAGTAAATTAATCTACTGCGCCCTACCAGCTCCTTAATCTTCCAGTAGAATGCGCATGACGTGAGCTGTTCTGGTCATGTATTAGTCTGCTGCGTAATGGGTACAATTGTGTATGGGGTAACCTGGTCACAATTCGCAAGTGAACGTGCTGCCTCTTCGTAGCTACCACAGGTAATTGAGGCCATTTGGCACAGGCTAAAGTATGGCGCTAAAGGTGAAATCCTTGACAAAAAATCCTAACCTAAGGTGGAACAGCATATGCCGATGGATGAATGGCTGATAGGTTAAACACTCCAAAGTATGCGGTCTCTGGTTACCAGGCACCCTCCAGTTTTATTTAGCCTTTTTGTAGTTAAGCTGGGTGACCTACAGGCGGCTTTCCATTCCCAGCAACTCGAAAGAGTAAAATCAAAATGGAAGACGGGGCAGAGGTAGGAATACACATGACTGGGGGCTGTCCCCTCAAAGTCCTTGGGTATCCATGCTACCATCTTCCTAGCATAAGCACATGCTGTAGTAAACATCTAGGAGGGAGAGCAATGAGCTCAGCTAGTATGTATGGCATACCGGCCGGCAGTAACATTAGGTTCTTTACGAGCCTGAATATTGACTGGATGGTTAATTAAGCAGGGTCCAAGCATAATAGATCTTTTAGGTTGCAGTGCAGGGTAGCTGAACGCTCACATAGCCCTTCAAAAATAATAATAATAAACCGGCGCGATCAGCAATCCGATGAAACAGCGAACCTCAACTTCGTCTGTCGGCTTCCAGATTTTTGCACGTTTTTCGTAAGCGTACAAGTTGGTAGAGTTTACGATAAGTTGAATAACTTAATTGCTTATGAATAGCGAAAAAGCATCCACCGGTGAATCTACGTATTTTCTTGGAGGAAGTTTTACCTTGTTGATACCACCTCTAATAAGGTTACAAGCGGGTTTCCTTCTTTGCGGAAAGCAGCAACATTCTGAGCACCTTCGAATTTAGATGCTTTTTGTTCGTCATCAGAGTCAGAGTCGCCTTCCAACACATCTTTTTCGCTGACGGTTGGGTCAACACAATCCAAAATGTTATCCTGCCTCTCATCCTCACTTTATTCTAAAGCACCTTCAACTTCTTCTTCTTTTCCTTATTTCTTTAATAATTCAGATTTTACAGAAGCCTTAACTGAAATTTAACGCCTAAAATCAATTTTCCACTTCTGGCTGTTCGGTCAAGCTTGAAGTAATATTTAACGAAGTGAAATTAGCAAGAAACGAGTTTAACCTAAAATATTGAATTGAAAATAAACGCCAATATAAATCGACGTATAAGTCGAAATTACGAAATTCGATGTGTCTCTCTACAGTATGAGGCTGCTGATATTAAAGAATTTCACCTTGTTTTTTTTCCAATCAGAAATAGAAATTTTCGGTTTTTCTTAATGTTTTATTATCTGACCCTGATAAGGAAAGAAGATAAATATTTATTTCCCATGCTCGGTATCCATGGAAAATAAATATTTTAAATAATTCTTATGGTAAACATTCGTATTCTAAAATAATAGTTATTTATGGTACTAGTGAGCAAAACGAGATATTATCCATGAGGGATAAGTTTATCCCACGAGGCGATAGCCGAGTGGGACATTATCCCGAGTGGATAATATCTCTTTGCTCACAAGTGGCATAGAACGTTTTATCCACTTTTGTTGAAATAAATTTCGTAAATTAATAAGAAATAGTTCCATTTTGTGTATTCACAGTGGATCATCGAATTTTGAAATACATTTTATCATAGTGACCGTTCTTTAAATTGTCATGGTGTACTTTAATTTAACTAATTTTTGGAATATAGTTTTTCATTCAATTTGACTACGAATAATTTTCCAATGACTACTCAACATTTTGTTATACCAAATATAACTCACGTTGCCCCTAGCAGCGTGGGTTATACAATAACAATGGGTTATTTTACATTTTCTTTATTTGAAATCAGCATAGTTATCGGGCTATTATATATCAAAAGTGGATAAAATAATATAAAATTAAAAACCATTGCAATCAGTAACCAATGGTTAACCAGTTGAATTAATTGGTTTGGATACTCTGGGGATCGGTCTGCCCATAAACCACACCAAACAGCAACTCTTGGAGGATGAAGTTCTGCTTCGTGAATAACATGAGGATTCTCTGCTCCCCAAATTCAACAATTTTGCTTATTGACGTACCCATTAAGATGAAAAAGAGCTTCATCGCTAAAGATGATTTTTGATGAAAAACCTTCATTTCGTTCGAAACGACGACGATTTAAATGGTCTGGTGCCCTCAATTTTTGAGTTAATTGAATTTTGTGTGGATGCAAATGAAGATCAACATACAAAATGCGTCGTAATGTGTGTGGTTCGTGAAATGTTTAGTTCCTGTGAACGATGCCTGGTTGATGTGCTTGGTTCATTACGAACACTTTCACTAACAGCTGCCACTGCATTAGAAGTACGAACTGGATGAATATCTTGATACGGTCTACGACCTTCCACTGAACCAGTTTATTCAAAACGATCAATAATTTTGCCAATTGCACGCTCAGTAGGACGGAAGTAATTTACGAAATGTTGTTGTTTTTGAACGATTATTTTCATAATAAATTTGGACAATCAAAATGCGTTGTTGTGTTGTTAGCGACTCCATGATGATAAATGTCACTTTTTTGACTTTTCATATATCAAAGATTTTTTTAGAACAGATAACGTTAAGTACTAAAATTCATTGATTGAAAAAAGGACCAACAGATAGCCCACCCTGTATTTTCTTTCTTCCTTTATGAATTTGTATTGGAAAAACAAAAATAACATAATATAACATATAATTTTTGAACTCAGAATCGAGCGCAATATCTATTTTCCTTGGCTGTTTCACCGACTTCGCCCAAAGAGATATTTACAGCTAACAGCTACGAAATAATTTTTTTTCATATCATTTGTCCATGGAACAAAAATTGGAACTTCAGCCCAAGCCTAGGCAAAAAACTGTATAATTACCCCGTATTTAAATCCCGGAATATTGCCTATAATATTAAACTGGTCGCTGTTTTCCTATAGTTATTATCCTAAGGCAACAACGCAAAACTTACCTGTTAATGTTCAACATTGGCTTTGACTTTCAAGTCAGCTGAATATATTTAAATTTCTAAATATATATTTTTGAAAATTATTGTCTTAAAAAAATTAATTTTAAAAATTCTGAGTTGCGTAAAATGGAAGCATGCGTCAGCCGTGGATCACTGAAGTGCCGTTTCGAGTGTTTCAAAAATCGTGGAAAGAAGGTATGCTGCAAATAAAGTCGTAAATCCAAAAATCCAGTCTTGGCTGAATTATCAGGACATCGCTGTTAGATCTTTTACTATAAAGATACTCATACCTCATCTTGCACAATCTGCTATAAATGAGCTTTAGCTCATAGTGGATTGTGTAAGTGAGATTGGTATACTAATTAAATTTGTTTGTGACTAGTAAATAAAAAAAAAAAAATAACA
The DNA here is from genome assembly GCA_958295665.1 of Tipula vernalis. Taxonomy (NCBI): domain Eukaryota; kingdom Metazoa; phylum Arthropoda; class Insecta; order Diptera; family Tipulidae; genus Tipula; species Tipula vernalis. The sequence goes on along the minus strand of OY282560.1, from coordinate 177,822,993 downwards.
AAACAACTGAAAAGTGGCTTTTAAATATTCCGATATTAAAAATTCCGCAACAATATTCGACAATTAGCAAAAATAAAATTACACATTTATTTGTAATGTAAATATATTGGATTGATTGATTGCGATGTACGATCAAGCATTAAGCAAGTCTCCCGTATTATAAATGCGAATACCACACACCACTATACCCATGTTACAACAACACGACACCATTTTCTTCATGAAGCCAAACTCCGTAAAGAAAGGCGCCACATCGATAACTACATAAGTCTAACAGTTGTGATATGTGCCCATGGCCAGGCTGCCGTCGTACACCTTTTTACATATAACAAGTTCGAGGGATGGGAAAGGAATGTTAGCAACAAAGACTCAAACCCGGTTCCAGACACCTAAGTAGTTGATAGTTAGTAAATTTGTTAGTAATATATTTTTTAGTAATTTATTTAGCACACAAGACAGTACAATTTTTTTAAAGTTCATCTACTGCTCCAACCTGTAAGAAGACACAATGACAACAATTTCCTGGTACCGCAAAACTCTTTTTCTGAAAAGCTGTAAACAACTATTATTATTCCCCTCCACCATTTTTTCCATCGGCGGTTGTGAGAGGGGGGCGAGATTTCGTTCCATCATCATGTTCCCATGCGGTCACCCAAATTTGTACTAACTGTAGGTAGTGTTGCTTGACGTTGTTGTTGAAATCGTTGCGTCTCTGCTGTCCCTGCTACTCGCCCCCCTATTTATTTGTAATGTAAATATATGAATGTTAATTTATTGATTATTTTTTTAATTATTAAAAAGGACACATACAAACAAATAACTCAACAAAGCTTAAGGATAAACAGCTAGTTTAAAATATGGTCCGAAACTATGTACAAAGGGAGCTTTCAATTCCCATAACGTGTTCGCAGTAAACATTTTCTGATAGGGGAATGATATTCGAACTATCACTTTGCGACGAAATTTTCTTAAATCGGGTACATTTAGAAAACAACTCATGTTGATTTTACTCAAAATGTTGCCAGACGCTGGAGTGAAAATGCGTAAAAAAATATTTTCTATTAAGACAACATAAAACTGTTTTTTCCCAAGTCATCTACCTTCGCCTTTGTATAAGGATAATTTATTTTCATCTAATTTTGAAACAGAAAAGTTTTTTATTTTATTTTAAATTTCAAATCATAATCAAATGCATTCAGTCGCATCTGTGTTATTTTAGCGCACTCTTATTAAAGCACACGATGTTTTCAATTGGAATATTAATGATGCATTAAACAAAAGCATTACTTCAAGTACATAGTGAACTAAATAAAAATAAGAAAATGTTTAGTTTTTTGTTCGTTTTTCGCAGAAACAGTACGTACACAAATTTGGAAAATGAAATAATGTATGTACATATATGTGTACATTAAAGACATTGGAGTAGCTAACTTTCACGTAAAAAAATAAACATATTTTGGTATAACAATTTTATAAGAGGACAAATGAGTTTTGATATTAGAATTTATGTGATAATCTTTCTTCGATTATTCATCGCAAAGCTTCTCAAACAATCGCTCTAATAATAAAAAAAAAAATAGCCTACGGGGATTAATAAAAACTGTTAAAATAGTGCACTGTAATCAGCTAAGCCTTGATTGGTGAAAGCTAAAGAAAAAGGTAAAATCGCAAGGTACATATGCATTAAGATTTCCTTACTTCTGCAATATCCGAAAATCAGAACACGAATCTGGTGAAAAATTATTTAAGAAGTGATATGCAGACGCAATCGTTACCAAATGGCAAAAATAGTAATTCAAACGAATGAGATCATAATTAAAATAGTACATTTCAAACCAAACGGAATATAAGTCTAAGACTAATAGGACATTCCTTACGGGAAAATCCTATATAAATAAATAATACCGAACAGCTTTACCACATACCGTTGCCGCTCGATTAAGTGTTTATCACGTTAAATTATTGCCCAGTTAAAATGACATCCGAAAAGAAAAAAAATTCCTACACATCCCAAACGTTATTCATATTAATACTTTTCGGGCGCCGCTCTTCTTGATAGGGAGGGGGCAAAATGATATTTTTACAAATTTCACCGAAACTACAAAACACATCAAAAACCTATCTTTAAGTTGGTTTTTATTTTATTTTTATGCGATAATAATTGGCCGAATTTTGGAAATTTTAGTTTTCTAATGGCAATATGGCAAAATCCCTTCTCAAGCGATTTAATGTTTCATACTGCTTTACCTCAAATTTTTTGTTGCCAAAATAGCCTCAGCGATCAATTTAACATTAGTGATATTGTTACTTCCATTGATTTTCTTTTGAAGGCAAAACACTCTATCAATACATAATCAAAAATTCGCCAACTTTATCGAAAAGTATTCGGGAAGCCCAACATAAATCCACCAATTGCCTAAAAATTAAATTAAATTGAATAACAAAGAATAGTATTGTTGGGGCGAAAATGATAACTAGTGCAGATTTGCATAATATAGTAAATGGAAATTATCATCTTGAACTAAAATTAGATCGCGCTTTGCAAATATCAGAAAAAAACTTAACCAGGTATCGAATAATGAACCAACTAACGGTAACCGATTACCCGGATTATCAAAAATTTTGGAATCATAAAATGTAAAAAACAAAACAAACAGCTTTAGGAGAAGACTCACGTTCAATTTTAGGTATAGCGAAAATGTAATTTTTCCAGGTCTAACTCATACTCGAAACTTGATTTGGCACGTTCAGTGATCAATTTTATGACAACTCTGATAATATGTCTGGACCTTACTGTGTAGCAAAAAATTTAGAAACTAAGGAATGCGCTATTAAAAGATGTAGCCTTATCGAGCTCATTCACGCAATAATTTGCCAAGAACCGATTAATTTATTCAATGTAACACTTTCCACAAATTTAGTGGTTCTAAAAATTGAAGGCCCACAGAATTCGTTATTTTGTAATCTGCCCGATGCATTTTTAGTTGCGGTCCTTTCACTTCTCACATTTTTAGCAATGTGATATCACCAAAATTACATATGTCATCTGAAGTATACTATATCTGCAGGAGCGGGTGTGTCAGTTTGACTCTCGAATTTTTATCTACATGATAATTAGTTTGAAAAAGTGTGCAATTACATAATTCATAATAATTATTAACTTAATTTTAGTATAATTCTTATTCAAGGGCTACCGTTTCTGTTATTACCCGTAAAAGGTAAATAAAAACTGAATTTACCGGTAAAATTGGTTTATTTTGGAGAAACTATTAAATCGAAGGAAAATTCAAATTATATAGAACTGGCGTTTTTGTATAACGACTCACAGTTTACAGATAATCCAGAGTGTTTCGGTATAGCCATGGATTTTCCACATTATTGAAATTGTTCGGGGGGCGGGGGGGGGGGCGCCCAGGTTTAAAATTGTCGAGTGTATTCGATTCAATCTGAACCGCTAATTTAATAGATTTTTCGAAATTACTCGATATTTCGAGTTTATTCGATATTTTCTAGGGATCGATATAGGTATTCTAATTTTTTTTAGAATATCTAGGTTATTCAACATTTACGTGGCCATTGAGTTTCTTTGATTACTGATTTTGCAGACTGACAGATAATTCATTTTCTTAGAGTTTCTTAGAAATGTTGAGACCTTAATCGTTCAGCCTTATTCTAACATAGACCATCATATTTTTATCATATTTATAAAGGATTCGAAAGGTGGAAACGTTTCTCGGAATTCTAACAGCAGCACACAAAACCATAAACATGCGTACTAAAAGAATTAAGAGTTACCCAAAAATAGTTAAATTTAATAACAGTATAGGCATGCTTCCATTAAAATCGATGAACACGAATAATAACATAAAAGAATTTTTAAACTTTACATTGACAACATACACACAACACAACTTTACAATGTATCCACATATAAATTCTTACAATATCAATACTAATCAATAAACAGAAAAGCTTTTATTTTACCTATAAAAAGACAAAACTTCGAACATTCACATTAAATTTTAAGATTAGGTATATTCTTTTTTGTGAACCCAATTACGTAATCGAAAAAGTTTGATCTAACATTTCGTTTTATTTTTTGTTGAAAATACAATTGAATTAGGAAGGATTTTTATGTGATTTCTACTAAGTTATTTAACTGTAAGTTTCTACTACAAGGGATTTAATTATCTCACATCAATGAAATACAAATTTGAAAGTGTATTTGAAAGCTTTTATTACAAATTATCTCAATTATTAAAGTTGTTAAAATGTATGTGATTTGAGTTTAGAAAATGTGGATTCGGTAAAAATATTTACATTTAATAGATTTATGTGAAAAACATAAACTTCTACATTAACAGCAAAACAAGGAATTGGGTCAATACTGTACATACATACCGCGAACATTAAAGTTTATGTAGTAAATTTAAGAACGCGCTTTCCATGTTTAATTCTTACAGAATGCTAATGAAACAATTTTTTTTTCCTCAGCGAAGGCACTCAATAAAGTTATAAAACTCAAGCGGGGCGGTAAAATATTGTTGCTAAAAAAATAACAAATATATATTAAATTCTATTACACTACATTTTAATAATTTTGAATATAAAAACAATCGCCGCTAAAATAACAAAACGTTGTTCTAAAATTTTTTTTTTAGGATGGACTATGGGGCCTTGTGCACTACGACTAATGAGGTATGTTGTGCGTCCCACAATACATTGTCACATGAAATGAAAGTTCAGATTAATACTTTTCGATAAGGTATTTTTAATAATTTGTCAATTTTAATTAAGTGCCATTAAACTTTTACGTAGTCCATAAAATTATTTTTCGTTTCTCCTGAAAAATTTAGATTTTTGAGTTATATCACTTTTCGAATACGTGTGCGAATTATTTCAGTACATTTTTGGTAAGAATTAAGACGGCATGTGTTACAAACAAAAATGTGATTTACATTGAAAAATGGGTACAAATTGGTACCGCGTTTTTTTTTTTTTCAAATTAGGGATTTTCCCGCTTGGTCGCGTTAGTACAGTTCAAGGGGACAAACAAACCATTTTTGTCAAAATTTCCATATGGAAACACTGATTTTAGTGTTATTTGTATTATTTTAAGCTATTAATCTTAAAATGTAAAACTATAGCGTCATTTAATGTCACCAAGTGATCCTGATCAGACCAAAGTTTACATTAAGCGTATTTTCTTGAGAACAATTAATTTGAATTATTTTGGATTTTATTGTTTTCCAAGGAACCAGAGGTGCGATTCTGGTTCAGTGATAATTTGAAATGATAAAAAAAAATTTCATTACCATCTAGTCATCCTTTTTATTTTTTTTCATTGCTCAAAACAAAATTATGCATGTCTTATTGCACTAGGATGAGAATGAAATCTGATAAAAGTATAATAGTTATACACGGTGTTTTGCGATTTCAAGTAAGCGACGAACGATAAATTTGTGACGAATTTGAAAGAGATTCAATAATTTTATCAGACTGGTTTTGGTCGATGAAAATTTTTTGTCGCCGATGATAAAATTTGTACGTATACAATATAATTACTGAAATATGTAGAATATATTTAATTACGTTTACAAATAAATTAGTTCTTAAGAAAATTGATATACCAAATTTTTGTGTGCACTGGGATATATGTTTGTATGCATGGAAACGTTTATTTTAAGATTTTAAATTTTAACCCGTTTGATTTGATAACCCGATGTTCCACGTTATACTTATCTCTCAGTTTCTTTTTATAGAATCTGAATAATTTGTGTAATTGGGCAACTGCAAATTCAAAATCAACGGAAAATCTACTCTAGGAAATTTAAAAAGCCTTAAAATATTCTAATTATTGGAAATAAATAAGTGAAAAGTGAACCTGAAATGCCTTCTATAAAGAAAGATTTTGCAAAATGAAAATAATAAAACTTGGTATAGATTTAATGGCCTTAGTTCGCTTCACAATGAGGTTTTTGTTTGAAACCGAAGAAAAAATTCGAAGGTAAGATTCGTGAATGTTAAATTATCGTTAAACGGACGCAAATTCTAGAAATAATACTCGTTCAACACGTAAAATGAAAGGTAAGGGCAAAAATGTTTTGTGCTTTATTCTGTGGTATTACCATCTTTATCTTCTGAAATGCTTTCAGAAAAATTGGAAGAATATTGGGATTTTTTAACAACCCAATCAGTTGAATGTATTCTGGTAACGACCGTTAAGCATCTTTTTAAAAAATTCGAGATCCTAAATTTTATTTCAGAAAAATTAACTAGGAACCATAAGCTCCAGTACAATTTTATACAATAACAAAAATACAATTATTATTATTATTATTATTGGGGGGGCCATGCGGGCGATCAGCCACTTCGCACTGCGACCTAAAAGATCTATTGTGCTGGCCCCTGCTTAATTATCCGGCCAGTCAATATTCAGGTTCTTAATGAACCTGATAATAATGCTTCCCGGTACGTGATACATACTATCTGGGCTTATTGCTCTCCCTCCTAGATGTTTACTACAGCATGTAGTTCCGCTAGAAAGACGGTAGCATTGGAGCTCAAGGACCTCGAGAGGGTTGTCCCACTCCCGTATATTCCTACTCCTGCCCCGTATTCCGTTTGATTTTACTCTTACGAGTTGCTGGGAATTGCAAATCACCTGTAGGTCACCCAGCAACAAAAATACAATTAATTGCGTTGTACATACGATTAAGTACATAATATTAAAATAGCACAAAAACAATTTAATCACTAAAATAAAGTCAGAAAAACTATTCAGTTCGTTATAACATTTCGACATTGAATTCAAAGGTTCGTCACTTCCATAATTGGTTCTATGAGAATCTATTTTCAAGGGTGTGCGAGTTCGAAGATTTCTACATTACATATCATTTCTACGTGTTGACGACGAATTTCAAGAGGAAAGCCAAAATTTTCAAGGAATTCCATCTTTCAACATATGGAGGTAGATATCTAATATTTTCCCACCACGGTAATCGGTTGTCAAACCCACCAAATTAGAAAAGATTTTTCTACTGGCTCAATCCTAATTATGTGATCCCTGTAACGGGAACACCATATGCATGATGCATATTCGAGCTGTGAGCGAAAAAAATTGTTACAGGCAAACAAAACTTCTGGGATCATTAAACTCTTTCATGATACGTTTTTGGAATTCGAACATAGATTTGGCTTTAGAACAGGTCAAGTCGAAATGACGATTAAATTATATAAGGTAGACGATTAAATGATAAGGTACAAATGTAAATCTAAGATTCTTTATTTCATTTACTCGTGCCAAATTATTATTCACAATATTGTAATCACAAATAAGATGCGATGTTGAAAGTGTAAAACTCATCATTTTGCACTTTGTTGGATTTAAATATAACAAATTATTCTTACACTCTCTCTGCATCAGTTAGATTTCGAATAGAGTAAAATATTTTTAAGTCATCGGCATATATAAGACAACGGGAAAATTTTATAATTTTCGTGACATCATTAAAAAACAATATGAAAATAAGCGAACCGAAATGCGAGCCCTGAGGTATCCCAGAATGCACATAAATTGTATCAGACAAACTATTGTTAATTTTTACACATTGCATCCACCCAGTAAGATATGACTCAAGCTATTTGATCAAATTATCATTAACACCAAGTAATTTTAATTTTTCCAGAAGAAAACTCTTTACCGAAGTCGGTATAAATAACATCAAGTTGAGCATTGCCTTCACGCTAATCACCTCTGTTGCACGTTTCATAAATTCTACTAAGTTTGATACAGAAGAACCTCCTCGGAAAAACATTGCTGTTCATCTACTACAAGCGACTTAAAACCGAAAAACATATAATCACAAACAATCGACTCAAACAATTTAGGAATTCCCGACAGTAATGAACTACCTCCGTAGTTAGATACTTCACTTTTATTTCCTGAATTAAACACCGGTACAATATGAGACAATTTCCAGACAACCGGAAAAACACCTTTCAAAAGTGAACTATTAAATAAAATTGACAAAGGCTGAGCCATTTCATTACAGTATTGTTTAAGAAAATTAGAAGAAATACCGTCTGGGCCACATCCATCCAGGGATATACAAGCTTGTTGGTACAACTGTCTTCATCTTCAACAATATCAGTACGTTTATAAACATTTTCAGTTATATCATTGAACGATATTGTTGACGGAAATAAAAACAAATTTTTCTTTTGGAGTCAACCAAATTCCATTGGAAATTTCTATTATTTTGAACCTTAGCAATAAAATTCTTGTATGCAGTACAATGTAAACAATCAAACTGTTTCAGTAAATCTAAAAATGATAGTCTGTCGTCAGCACTCTTGGAGAACTTCCACCTTCGATATAACTTTTTTTACGATTTCGAAGATTTATTAGGTCGTTGTTAAACAGCAGAGGATTGTTAAGATTAACCTTTCCAACAGAAATTGGGACATACCTGTTGAAGCCATTGAATAAAATATCATAGAATATTTGTACATCACGGTTAATGCCCATGTCCACCAACGAAAAGCCCGAATCCCAGTCAACCGATTTGAAATAAGATATCAGACTATCATTGTGCTGATAATAGATACATAAAATCAAAAAATTTAATTGAATTACAATTGTTGATATTGGAATTAAACTACAAAAACTCTGATGTGTTTAAGAAATGTTTCATTATACTAGATTCGAACATTATTTATCTGGACAAAGGCATACGACAAAATAGGATCTATGGAGATGGATTCAGCACCCGATGTTATACTGTGCGGAATGATACAATTTACATCCTCATCAACTATAGCCATTTAACGTTCGGTAAGTTAAAATCACCAAGTATCAGCACGATTTCATCCAAGTTGAGTTTGGAAATCTTATTATATAAACAGTTTATGTCGCATAAACTTTAAATGTATAAGCCGCAATAATGTAAAACAAATTCTGAAGATATTCACCTTAACACATTTAAGCTCTATTGTTGGATCACTGTCAACAGCTACACTTACAATAGACAAATGAACAGCGCATACCTCCCCACTTGTTTTGTCACTAGTTAGTGGCGACCGATCACACTTATACACAATGTAATCTGCCGGGAAATCCTCAGAACAATATATGTATATCAGGACTCAAATTGGTTTCCACAATTACGTATATTGATGCAGATTTTGAGGCTATGAATTTTGTAAATATATAAAATTGCTGTTTAGATCAACATTTTTACGCATTGATCAAGAATTTGAATAAGAAATTCCAAAGTATCGTTAGTATCCACTACAAATAATCAAACAACACAAGCAAAAATATGATTATGATTATTGAATTTACGCATAGTTAAGGTTGGTTTTGTTATTTGGCTGATTACGTTGGTTTTGATAGAGCTCAGATGTAAATACAAAGGGTAAAAACCACCCTCGGTGACCAACCTTCAAAGACATTTTGATACTTTATCATTCGTTTGCTTTCTAGCAATGCACAATGTTTGTATTGACAGAAGAAAAGAGAACATACTGCGTGTACGCACTAGCACTTTACTGCCGTGCTAAGAAAAAAAGTGACAAACGCCAAAAGTCGATATTTGGATTCTGCAAACAAATACCTCTTTTTCTGCTTTTTAAAAAAGCCGAATATTCTTCTTCAAATGCTATAAAATCACCTTATTTAATAGTTAAGTTTCATATTAAGATATCTGCTAAACAAAAATAGAAAAATTGAAATTACTCAAAGCTTCAAAAACGCAAATGTGACTTTTTGTTTTCTTAGCACGGTAGAATAAATGGGTATCAGTATAATTAACTCTATTAAGATTTTATCAACTATTTTTTACTGATGCTTTGTACGTCTCTATATGTATCGTTTTTGGTATAACATTAGTAAGGAGATAAGGTGTCGTAAATCGATTTCTAAAAACAATGTCTGAAGTTACCGATCAAATATTGAATGGTATAAGTATAGCAAATACAGCTTTTAGTACTCTTGTAAACCTAGTACATTAAATAATTATTTTGCCTTTGCTTTACTTCTTGATGAAATTCAAATATTTAAATTTCAAAGTAGGCATAATACGAAAAATAATGAATTATCCTTTTTGCTTTGTTTACACCGATTCAAATTTATCATTTCATTTTATCACTGAACCAGAATCGCACCCCAGGTAAGTTAGATTTAATTCATTTTGCAAAAAAAGACAATCATTCGAATAACATTTTATATGAAAAAATATCTAGTAGCCGGTATTACAAATAATTCGAATAAGGTATAAATAAATCAAATGTTTTCTTTGGTTTATTTTAATTCCTGTGCGGATTTATTCAATGTAATTGTTGTTGTAAATTTGTCCAGGAAATACGCTTAAGTATTGAAAACAACGATTAGTTTTTTTTTTATCAAAATATTGGGCGCTTTTCGTCCCACAACATGTTGACTTTGAAAATTTATTATGGAAAAAATGACATGCGATCCATCACATTGGCATGAAATTTTCGATAAATCGGAGGCATTCAGAAAACAACATGTTTATTTTAGTCAACATGTTACCAACAGTTGGCGATCCTGAAATCGTCCATTGATCCCAGTAGTTATTTTCATTACTTGTCTGATCTTAACTGATGCGGGTCAGGTCAAACGTCGAGAAATACAGCTAATATTAAAAATAATTTTAACACAAATTATGGTTTTAAGGTTTCTTTAGTTATGAAAGAAATATTTTATTTTTAAACAACAACTATAGTTTCGAGCACTTGCTACTCATCATCAGGTCATTTTCTTAAAACTCTCTAGTTTTAAGAAAATGACCTGATGATGAGCAGCAAGTGCTCGAAACTAGTTGTAGTTTAAAAATAAAATATTTTTTTCATAACTGAAGAAAGCTTAAAACCATAATTTGTGTTAAAATTATTTTTAATATCAAAAGTTGTGATATAACGTGAAAAAAATTAAATCGAAACATGTCAAGAAACATATACAGCTAATGTTGTTGGCGTTTACTTATTTTTATTTGACGTTAAAATTAGTGAACAGAGGTGGATCGGTGAAAAATGTATGAACACCAAAGTGATTTTAAAAAAATGTAGCCATTTGAAACGAAAACCAAATCGATTTTGTTCAAAGTTGAGTTAACCGATTGAGTTAGACCAATACTAACTAATGTGATAAAATATTTAAATCCCTAAGTTAGAATTCATACGATGATATTTTTGTACTACACACTTTTATTTTACCAATTTAAATGAGGTTATGCGCTAATAAAATCATACAAAACAAAAACCTAGAAATACCAATAAAAGGAAAATGATATAAAAATATAAATAAACCGACAACATAATCAAAGTGTAATTAATTGATTTTCAATTAAGAAAAATCTAAAATAGTAAATGGTTCTCAGTTGCATCAATTACTTCGAAATTAATTTCCTTTTTAAAATATATTTTTTGCATTTTCACATTCCAACAATTCAAATATAAATAATCCCCTTTTTGGAACATTTAGTACAGCACATGCAGTTAGGTTATACTATATTTTATAATGGGTTATAAGATTTTACTGGAAATATTAGAGTAAAAGAGCGGTTTCTGACCTTATACATTTTGAAGCATATGTTGATCATAAACAGTACTTTAAAATTGATGGTATGGTCGTCTCAAAAATTGGGTTCAAATCAAATTTTAAAATATTTTCATTTGTGCCACTTTAATAATAAAGTAACAGCTAAAACTAATTCTATGTTAGGTTCTATTATTCGAATAACAAACGAGTTTCATGAAATTTTCTTATGTGTTAATTTATTTGTTTCCCTTATCAAGCCACATCACCAGTATGCCTTAACTGTATGGTACCCCCATCATGATGTATACATTAATAGATTGGAATCAATCCAGAAAGGATTTTCTATTTATGTATATTTATAGAAAGCTCGGTTATCTCTCAAATCATAAACAACCCATTTGACGTCACGTACGTAATCTCTTAATATTGATAGTCTCGCGAAACTCCGGAAAATTGTCTCGGATGCTTGTAGGAGATTCTTTCAATGGGCCAATAAATTGTTTGAATCTTATTTCTATTTGGAACGTTTATGTTCCGAATAGATATCTACACGAAAGAGAATTTTTGTTCGTGTATTTTTATAGAATGGATTATGGCTCAAATGAACCGACGCGACGGTTTGAATGGCTAGAATATTTAATGATTATTATCATTTATTTGAAATTGGTATGTCTGGAGAGTGTTTCCGTAAAAATATTCGTAATTGTGATTTTTAATTTGTTTAGTAAATTAAAAGAAAAATTTAATTTTTAACTTTTATTTTGTATTTAATTAGGTTAAATTGTAGGTTTTAGTCTTTTTCATTTGTTAATCAAAGAGATCTAGGATTAAGGGGAGACTACCATTTAGAACCTTCAAAAAATCAATTTTTATTTGCTTTTCTAAAGCTACTGGTGCTTATCACATACTAAACATGTTAAAATGATAGTATCGAGTGTTCAAGAGGAAGTTTTATCAATACAATTAATAATGTTACAATCATTGTATTCGAAGAAGCGAGTGACTTTTCGATGCATTCTATCAGAGAAAGGCGCGAATAATGATTTCTTTTTTCAAAAAGCGGCCAGAGCAAAGCTTTTTCTGTGAATGAAAAACCATCAAGGCAAGATAAAAATGGTTCTGTTGCCTTATTTGCATAAATATTTTGTCGACTGAAGTAATTTGAGGTTTTTAAAATAAAAATCTTTTTATTCGGCCATCTAAATCAAGCTGCAGTTTATAAGTTTATTATTAAGACCCAAAACATTTGATCTGGTCTGGCTCAAAAACATCCTCCAGATCAAATTTCCGTGTTCTATTTTAACGCAAAAAAATCTTTGGTTTTTATTTTTTGATCTAGATCAAATTTCAGAAATCTCAATGTTTTTAAAGATTAACTATAGTATTTCATACCAACAAAAATTTCAAAATATCAGCCAATACAAATTGTCAAATTGTTTCGTGTTCCTTTGGAACCTTCAAATCTAGATTTTTCATACAAATTCAGAGAACATGACGTTAATAAAATTGTTTGGATGTGATAAAATTGTATTACAATACAATAAAGGGGCCTACAGTTTCATAGTTCAAGATTGTGAAGGCCATGGAAGGCTGAAGGCAAATCAGAAATGATTACAGAAAATAATTCGTATTATCTTTACCACAATTAAGTGTATATGATTTATTTATTTGTATTGCTTATCACATTTCATCAAGGGATCGACTTATGTAGTATTAGTGACAAGTTGAAGACTTTACTCTGAAGGGTGAAGTGGACCGGGATGGCGGAGATAATTAAAAGAGGGGGCCAATTCCTGAATTTGTTTATAAGGTCGTCTCTGAACTAGGGCTATAAATTTCATCAATATAAGCTTAACACAAATTTTAGAATTTTTGCCCTATTTTTTAATAGAAAAGGGAATAGAAATAATTTACAAACAAATTTCAGTTCACAATTTCAAATTTTTGTCGATCCAGTTCACACTTTTTTCGAGAAAAAATAAATTTTCGATTAATATCGGTTATTAGTTTCCGATTAATCGAATAATTTTAAACAGTCGAGAAATTAATTAACCAAACCATGCCTACTGTAGATCACCATCTTCTTGCCTTTAGCGTCACTATATTGTTAATATGTCTGTACCAAGAATACAACTTTCCGTGTCTGTTAAACGTTAGCTTTAATAATTTATGAGGTTCAAATACGCGTTAAATACTTTAACTACTCAAAAATCGGGATCGCAAAAAGCAAGAAAAATTTAAGAGTTGCGACTTAGTAACTTACTTAATACGCTTGCGATCGAATGAACCGTTTTATCGTCGATTTTGCTATGTCACTGTGTTACGTTTTTATTATGTCGCTGAAGTCAGAAAGTTTAGCGGCAATCGTGGCATTGTTGGAAGATGGTGAAGGCAACGCTAGTAACGTTTCCCGTAGTACCGTATACAACGTGTTTCCACGCGATTTTTTCGAGACAGGGTTATATACCAGGTGACAAAAGGCACGGTCAGACAAAAAGTAACAAACGTTGGAGATGATCTTTTTGTAGCTTCATTAACTCTTAGAAATCAATGTTGTGGGATAAGTAAAAAAACTCGGCTGTTGATATGGTAATAAAGTAAAAGCCCGATTATCCAGCATTCAACTAACCGGAACACTCAGTTAACCGGAATTTTAATTTTTATAGTAAAGTCGTTTATATGTATTACATAGTTACATAGTTGAGCGTTAAGGTTAGTGAAATATTGAGTATAGTATTTAATTTGACGATAGTAGTTCAATATACGTTATAAAAATTATACACAAATTTTAATAAATAAAGAAAAAATCAAACTTTAATACACAAATCCATAAATAAATTTTAATATGGCTTCTACCAGCAAAGAACCAACAATGAGTCATCAATCAGTGATAAAATTGAAATTATCAACAGATTAATGAAACGTATTAATGAATTTTTATAATATTGGCAGTTCAACTTTATACGACATAAAAAGTAATAAAAAAAAATTATTAGAATTTTCTTCTAAAATGGAGAATGGTAAATTCGCTAAAACTAAGAAAACAACGCATAAAGCTAAACTGGAGCAGCTCGATTCTGTTTTATTTTTTATGAGTGAATTTTGTGTAAGAGAAGTGAAGGAATGCCAATAACTTGCCCCATCATCATAGAAAAACCTAAATATTTCTATGATGCTTTAAAAGTAACTGAGCTGTGTGTATTTTCGGACGGTTGGTTAGCATGTTTTAAAACTAGGCACGGAATTCGAAAATTGAATATTTCAGGTGAAAAGAAATCAGCAGCTGAAACCACAACAAGCGATTACTGCACAAAATTTAAAGAAATTGTAGAGAAATATCACCTCACTCGTGAACAGGTTTATAATGGTGATGAAACCGGGCTGTTGTCGCGATGTTTACCAAATTCTACTTTAGCTGGAGCATGGGAAGCTACTGCTACTGGCTTCAAACATAACAAACAGCGATTAGCAATTCTTTATTATACAAATACAGCTGGAAAGCACCGGTTGGAATTATTAGTTATTACCGGTAATATATAAATCCGGTAATATATAAATCCCAGTCGAATGCTTAGATGAATCGAGAAATATTTTCACGACTGGTTTAAATCAAATTGTATACCATCGGTTAAATCGCATTTAACAACCATAGCTGGCCCACAAAATCAAAAACTGTGCAAACTGTTATCGAAAGTCTTTTAAATCCCAATACAGTAGAGAAATTAAGCTCAGATTCTAATAAAGACGCACAAGTAGCTGAAACAAATTTCACTTGGCAAGAAACAAAAGCTGGATAATTGACTTTTTTTCAAATTTGCAGAACAATGTTCGCAATATTCTGCTCAATAAGTTTTGCAGATTTATGACATGCAAACAATTTTCTTATGAAAAAAGAAGTCTACCAAACAGCTAGATATAAGATCGTGGCTTTTAAAAAATTCATGAAGTTTGAGGTCCAATAATGACGAAGCTTTAATTTTTTTGGTATTTTATTATTAAATTTTATAATTAAATTAATTTATGAATTATTTGAAAATTTTGGGTACTCCTTTTGCTGTACTCATTTACATATATATGTAATATGTATTTATGAAAAAATTGTTTTCTGGTATATAATTTGAAAATACAGGAATGCCCTCATCCCCAAACATTCCGGAAAACAGGGCTTTATATTTTCGAAGATTGTTTTAAATTCAAGGTCATTTCAAGGTTTTTGTTTCATGTCTCCTGCGCGGTTCAAAACGTATTCACATTTGGAAATTTTGTTATAAGTCATGTCGTGCGATAGGTAAAAAACTTAGTCAGATGATTAAACAAAGTAAACTCTAGGAATATTGAATGAATGACCTTGACTTTGGTTTTTATTTCAAATTCCAGCTAGTGCGGATCAAAAGATATTCGCTTGAAAAAAATTTTAGGGTGCTCCGTTTTCTCTGCCGGTGAGTGTACATATACAGGCTGCCCCAGAAAGAATGGATAAGACTGAAACACATCATAGTATAGCTATTGGGCGCTCAAAATAAAATACAAACAAAAATATTTCCCAGGTACGACTTAGGATATGTCGATTAAAAATGTTGATTTTTTCACACTACTTTGCGTTTCTGTATACCACAGCTATAAATAAATGAAATCCATCGAATTTTCGGTATTATAGTATTCTTCATGAACTATACCAATAGATATGCAGTAAATCGTTTGAGTTGTTTGGAATTTTTTGGAAATAAAATCCCAACTTCAATTTTAATCATGAAATGTGGTAAATATTTTTTTTGGTAAAGTTTAAGCGTACTTGGCGAAAAGTATTTTAAAAAAATGCGTATTTAATACAGATTTCAAAATGGTATATACGAGTACATTCTTTTATTTAAGGTAAGTACGAGGTTATTGCTATTAATATGCAGAAGGAGTAAATTCGACTAAACAATACAATTTTAAAAATTCAATGTACATTTAAAGTAAATGCTCAAATTGTCTCCTACCGACTCTGATAAACGCGCGACAACTATCGTGCATAACGCCGTTGAATAATTTTTAAAGCGGCTTCCTGGACACGGCTACGTAACTCTTGTAAATTTCTGATCGCCTTGGATTAGAGCTCTTCTTTTAGGCAACCCCATTAAAAAAAATCCGACGAATTTAGGTCCGGAGAACGTGGAGGCCACAGAATCCGCCCCAGACGGCCAATCCATGTCACTCAAGTACGCACGGACGTTTACTTCATAGCGCACAGGACACCATCATTCTGTAACTAATGGGATTCTCTCATTTCCTCGGGCACCTCTTCCAATAAATTTGGCAGCTCATTTCGAAGAAAGTCTAAATAGCTTTGACCAGATAAGTCCCAGGGCAGTTCAAATGGGCCAGTTATCATTCCATTCAATTTGACAGTCCAATAATTTAGTTTGAACTGGTATTAGATGCAGATTCGAAAGTTGCCAGCTGTGCAAATTGTTCATGTTGAAGTATCCATCTCTCTTTAGCGTTGATTCATCGCTCCACAGAACATGATTAGAGAATTGTGGATCTTGTGCTATTTTCGCAAGCATCTGTCAGCAGAAAAGCAACCTTCCGTGGTAGTCTCTCGGTTGCAGAGTTTGCACGCGTGTAATATGGTAGAGGTGAACTTATTTTTTTTTTTTCAATGCACGGTTTACGCTCCATTTTGCGATCCCAGTGCATCGTGATATTGCTCTTGTAGAGGCAGACGGACCTCGCTCAATTTCCTCAAGCACCGTCTCTTCAGTGTCAGTAATAGCGGATCTTCCAGTGCTATAGTACCACCAACACCGCTGCCAGGTATTCTTCCTTCCGAGTAACAATCGTGAACTCTGTCGAATAGGCACGTTAGGTTATTTTTCCCTATGAAGGGTTACAGCTTTACTCCAAATCGGCTAACCGGAAGTGGCCACGCCCTTGGTCCAGAAAATTTATTTTGCAAATATCTTAAAAAGTATATGGCTTACAAAAAACTACTTAATACAAAATGTTTCCAAAAAAAAAATAAAAAAATAAAAAAAAAAAAATAAATTTCTCAAAATTCTCTGTTCGTAAAAGAAAGTCGGGTGTTGGCCACACCTCCATTTTTTTTTAAAAAATTACAGCAGCACTCATACGATTCACTGCTATGTTTTATTGGTATAGTCCATGAAGAATATTATAATACCATATATTATAATGTATACATATATATCCGCCATTACCCACTTTTACTAAGGAACATTTTGGACTCATTTTTTTTTACCTTCATTTGAAAATACGGGAGGTTTATAGTGGTTTTATCAAGTTTTGATCGATATAGTGGCTTTGATGTCGAAACATGACAGTGTACAAAATGAATATAGTTTTTTGACATTTTACAAATGTCATACTTGTCATTGGAGGATGAGGTAATAAGTTTATAATTTTTTTTTTTAATTATTATTTCATAAGTTAGCTTTGTTTTATTTATAAACATAATAGCAATGCATAATTTTATTTTTCAATTTTTAGCAATCAAAATCAAAATACGAACATAAAAAGTATAAAAGTAAAAAGTTTTATTAATGAATTTATTTTTTTAAACAACATTTTAATTTCTTGATAGTTTTAGGTTAATTAGAACAAAGAAGTAGACGAGAAGTAGAACTTAAAAATAGTTCCAGTAGCCCTAACTCTTCCGATGACACGGGCCATTTACTTGATTGGATATGTGGCTATGAAGGAAATGATATTTTTGGATATGGATGTGTACAGCAATACAAAATACCGATATGAGTTGCACAGGGGTCGCGAAAAAAAAATGTTAGACAGGCATCGAAAGGCAATGAACGCATCAGCGAGTAACGCATTAAAGCGATTATCGAATCATGGAAGAGAACCAAATGAGGTATAGTAATTTCTTGGCTGTGCCGGTAAAATGTTCGTCGCTAAAAATATTTTTTTTTTTTTAAACTAAATTTTAGGAGGAAGTAAGTCAGGGTGCCTAAGCTGATGACCGGATTGCCAAAGCAATAAATTAATTATTCGAAAAAGTTCTTCTATATTCGGACGATATTATATTCCAAAAATGTGTGACGCCTATTTTTGAAATCTTTAAGTATCCAGGACGGAATCAAGACAGTTGTTTCTTGGCTGCGGTTACTGCAATTTTTCGTTTTATGTTCTTGTCCGCAGATTACTGTGAACAAAATATGACGATGCTGTGTGAGAGTAAAATTCAAAAAGCCAAAATAAACATTATGATTGGTATTACCGATTTCATGTTCCGCTTCCCGAATATCATTGGATTGTGGACGGTATAAATTTATTAAATTTTATTTGATAAGGATAATGAAGTACGCCTCATTGCCGTAAAAATGTTGTCACATTTAATTATACAAGGTGAAGGGGTAAATATCTGGGGTGCGATTATGTAAGCATTACGAGTTTTGAGTTTTTCGAAATTGCGACAAAACGCTTACAAAGAATCTCTTTTCTTTTCTTTAACAAAAATCTTTTTAATCATTACGATTTGTCTATCGTACTTAAAAAGGTGTACGAGTAAAACAACAACAATAACAAGTCGCAATTACGAGAACTCGTAAAGTTATACATAAATCGTGTTTTGTCGCAATTTCGAGAATTTTGAAACTCGTAATGCTTACATAATCGCACCCATATACGTATCTATTATAATATTTCACGTGCAATCGATTTGGGTTCAATATTGTTTTTTAATCAAATTAATAATTATATATTGTGCAATTATAAAAAAAATGTTTTATATATTTTTTCCTGTTTGAGATTTGTATTTTACATAATGTATTAATTATTATTATTCACCCCTATTGTAATTGGCGAGTCGATCGGCAATCGTTTTTCATATTGTTAATGTCAAATGAGAAAACGAAAAGACAACACAACACAGAGTCGTGTCGATTGTCGATCGACTTGTCAATCATAATCAATATTTTTTAGAAATTATCCAAAATAATTAAAAATCGATTCTCGGAAAATCCCGCGAATCACCCTCTTGTAAACAGGTTGAAGAGCAGATAATTTGAAGAGCCAGCCGATCACTATAGAAAGGGAGCAATATCACAGGAAAAGTGAATAAAAAAATCAAACAGTTATTTCTGAGAACTTTTATTTTTAATGGTTCATATATATACACATTATTATCAAATTTCTTTAAATTTTAATATTATAAAATTTGATAAAAAAATAAAACATTAAATAAATTAGCTATAAAAAAACTACTGTAAATGGCTATATCACAGAAGAAAGATTAACCAGAATAGACATTGCGTGGACCAAATTTTTTTTTTATCTTACCTTATTTTTTGGACATTGAAGTATAATTATTTTTGAATATTATAGTAATTAATACAAATAATGCTGTCAAAACAAAACTTGTCAAATAATTTCACTAACCACACTGTTCAGGATTCTCAATTTTTATTATTTCAAACCAAAACCAGTAAACCAAAGAATACATAACCCAACTTTCTCTTACCTTCGGCAAATCAAGGTCAGAAAAATGAGTCCAAATTTGTCCATACAAAAACAGCGTTATGTCTCTTCTGGTTGTATTTTGTGGCTATACCACAATAACAATAATTAAACTGTCAATAATAATGACAATAACAATGTTTCTATTTGACAGAATTATTGCACTGTTAAAAATATTTTCAAAATTGAAAAAAAAGTTGTGTGGCTAACTTCATTATGTCAAAAAAATACGGGAGAATAAAAAATCGTTTAGTCCACGCAATGGCGGATATATATATACTTTATAATATATGATAATACCGAAAAACCGATGGATTTCATTTATTTGTAGCTGTGGTATACAGAAACACAAGGTAGTGTGAAAAAATCGACATTAAAAAACAAAAAATGGCATATCTTATGTACTACCTGGGAGATATTTTTTTTTGTATTTTATTTTGAGCGCCCAATAGCTCTACTATGAAGTGTTTCAGGCTTATCCATTCTTTCTACGACACCCTGTATATACTACAATAATTTGATTACTCGCAGGCTGTTTAGTTGTAAAAATAAAATCTAAATTTGTTAAGTGTGTAAGGTTACTTTGAATCACAATGGACCGTCACCGGTCTAAGTGTGCATAAGCAGCCACTCCGGTTACTTTGCCCAGAAATTATTATTTTTTCTTTTACTTATTTGCGATTAAAAATTACATTAATTTTCACAAAAAAATCCATACAGCTTTTACACTGAAAAATTTTCACAAATAAATATTCTGCGAGCGTGTTTATTTTTAACGCATGTTGATTATTATTTTTGATTGTTGTATAGTTAAAATAATTTGAACCAATCAGAAAAGATGTGAAATATACACAAAAAGCATATTATTTGCCACAGTTACACAGACACGTGACGGTACTATTGTGTCTTCCGACGAGAGGTCAACAGAATTTATAAATTATATCCCTCTAAATTAACAATAGAATGTTTGTAAATATAAACATCTACAGATGCTAAAATAAAATTAATTTCATGTTAGAATGAAATATCGATTAGTGGGATGCGGTCATTTGGAATGTATTAAAATAGCTTTTATAAATTTTATTAACACTATGGTCGACAATGTCATTTATTTGATGAATTTTCTCACTATCGATGTTTTTTATATGTAAATTGCTTACTGAATAGAGCTATGTATGTAAGCCATTCTGTTTCATTTGGTTTTAATGGCAATTTTACATGATAGAAATTTATCGTACAGAAAATGAAAGAAAAATGAATATATTATATTATTTTTCTTGTAAATGTCAAATTATTATTATGTACACGGAAAAAAAATTTCCGTTTTATTTTCACGAATAATTTGAAGGTTAATGGATTAAAAGTTGAAATGGCAAAATTAAATAAATAATTAATATGATATGTAAATAAAAAAAAATAAAAACAACGTTTGTAACCAGGACTACCTAACTAAGCCTAAAGCTGCGGTTAACAAGTAAGATTGTTGTTATTTTTGAATTAATAAAAAAATATATTTTGTTCATTATAATTTTTTATAACCGTCCGCAAAGGACAAAGCTGATCAAATTAACACTGTGTATCATGACTTTTTTTTTTTATAAAAATAACTAGGCCAACTGCCGCTTTTTAACATAAAACATGCATAGATTTCTGGTTGTATATATCACAAGTTAATGTGTATCATGTTTTATGTGTTCCTTTTTATATGATTAATAATTAATTACATTATTAGCAATTAAAAATAAAAAAAAACAAATAAAAATTTTAATTATATTTGCAACATGCTAACAAGAGAAATGTGCGAATATATTTTAAAAGCTATATAAATCTAACTATGTATGTATATATTTTTTAATATTGTAAAACACTACATAAGAATAAGAAAAGAAAATTTATTTTTCAATTATACAGAAGATAATATATGTATGTATTAATTGATTTTAATTTATATAACAAATTTGATCAAACCAATCAAACTAAATTAATTTATTAAAGAGTACAGTATAACATCGATCAGCATTTTCGAGTGGTATTTGCATTTTTTAGCTTATTACAGAGCTAAATAAGGAAGATAATTCCTTCAAACAATTTTAATATTTTAGGGTCACGAAAACTATAGATCAGATTGGTTTACGAAAAACTACAGAGCGTGGTTAGCGCCTGTCTTACTGAAATCCAACTCGTTATATAATTGATTACTCAGCTTTTTACATTTTGAAAGCTTCCACCAAATTTATCAACACAAAACAGTTATTAATAAGTATATTTAATTTTTATTGATAATCATAAATACATTTTATTGTTAGTACAAACATATTTAACTTACTCACAAGTATTGTATTGTGATGACGTTTATCTCTTGAGGGTCGCTAAATTATTCCCGTTTGCTTTTTGTTATTGTGCGGAAATCAATGTTTTACCAAATTTGGGTAAAATTGTATTATTTATTATTATTCTCACTGAAAACTGAAACTGTAAATAACATCCGAAGATTATCGGCATTAATTGATATTTTATGGGAAATATCTGACTAAACTAAAGGTAGGCATTCTTATACCAAAGCTACCAACAGAATTGCTCTAAGAACGCATAAACAAACCGCCTATTTTCACATAATCGATGTTAAACTGTATCCGAATATAGATTTGTTGAAGCATTAGAAGAATACACATGTATTTTGGCATACAAAATGTTTATAAATTTATTATATATATTTTGAGTTACTAATCTATCTACATAATATTTATTAGGTATCATCTTCTTTTTTATTGTTAAGTTAATTGTATTTTGAATATATGACCTAAAATAAATTATTTTGCTTCCCTCAGTATTTTTATCAATTTATAACGTGATGTACATAATGATATGATGAAATCTATATATAAAATTAATATGTATGAATTCCAAAGCGCTCCGTAAACCATATCAGTTGGTTAAAAATTTCATTTACATTCTGGTTATTGTATGCATATTCACTAAGTGCAAAATTATTAATCAATCACATAATGTTTAATTTAATTAATTACTAAGTGCATTTATTATTACATGATTATATTATCAATATTAATATTACTGGTATATTATTCAAGTATATTTTAATTTTTATTATTGTATGCATAATAAAAAGCACATCAACAAGTAAGGAAAGAAGGAAGTAGAACAAAAAATTAAATAAAACCAAAATCAATAAAAAAACTCTTCACAAATTATTAAATCGATAAGAAAAAAATAAAAAATAAAAACATAAAGATTGTTAAGAAATTGGTATTTAACCAAAAAATAATTCAAATATGTAAGCAATTAAATAAATATATAGCATTTTGTTCTTACCCTCCGAGGTACGGTTATATTAATAAGTCCCCAACAGATTTTTTTTAGCCCCCATCGTATCTTAATTTTTTGTTTATAATTTTTTGTTTGTTTTAATAAGTATAAAATTAAATAATTATAAATGCTTGATTAATATTTATTTTTAGTTTTTAAAAATTATTGATTTTATTATTATATTGTAATTAAAAATATTTTGCTTAATATTTATTAAACTGTCGTATGCCCATTTGTTTCGGTTGGTCTTAATTTGTACTAATTTGTGTTCTATACGTTAAAATAGATGCTTCTGATTTATATAATTACATTTAATACAATAAACACAATAAAATAATTGTTACAATAAAGAAGTTCAGTCAATAAAGCACCACACTTCGAATGAAGCAGTCAGTCTTTAGATTTTGAAATAACAATTTGGCTTATAAAGGAAATAAATTGGTCAAAAGGTGTTATTTTAAATCGATGTATTTTAACGTAGATTAAGAATTCGACGAGTCCCAAGCTCGAACGAATGGGGAAAGGGTTGAACAAATAAAAACAACCAACTGCGAATATCGAATATCGATGGAAATTTCTCCCAGAACAACCTTGACATTTCATATTTTTTCCTTCAAAATAACCATTACGAAATCGTAAACGCGATCCCCTAAATGGGCTGAAAAGTCCTCTTTTTTTACCCTTTTCCTATTCGGCTGACCTCGGGAATTCTTAATCTATGTCAAAAATATTTCGATGAAAAAAAAAAGCTTCTGAACACTTTATTTGTTTTACAAACCCTAATTCTGCTAGAATATCTTTTTTTTTTTTTGGGGAGGTGGGGGAGGGGGGGTGGTTAAATCCAAGTGTATAACTTTTATTTGACGCTTGCTTTTCCTAATTTTTAAAATATTTAAATTTGTTTATTTTTAAAAATTTTATATTATATGATTACGAATTTACGATGTAAAAAAGGCAGCTCAAAATTGAGGAAGCGGACTACTCACAAGTGAGCGTGATCACTTTTCCTTTACTTAATGTTTTTTGGCGTGCTGATGATGAAAAAGTAGGTCTCGGAACTCCTAGAGATTGGGAACACCCTTGATAACGCAAAACACACCTTTTTTAGGGGGATTTTAGCATTTATTTTTGTAATAATTAAATAAAATAAACTTTTCATCATTCCTAATGATAAATATGTAAAAATGACGAAACAAATGATATAACATTATAGGGGTGTAGGCTGGGCAGTAACGAATTACATGTATTTGAATTACGTAATTAAAATACAAATTACAATTTGTAATTTGCATTTTAATTACTCATTTTCCAAGTAACAGTATCTTGTATTTTAATTACTTAAATTCTAAGTAATTGATATTGTATTTTAATTACCTCAGTTTTTGAAATTTATTATTTAAATTTCTACAAGGCTTATTAAAATATGGTTCCAAAGCCATCAGTATAAAAACTAATCTTAATAATCGTTGTTCAAATGATACGTTTTTTCACTAAACGAATTTTGTAAAATTAAATTTATCAATTTTCAAATGTAAAGTAACTGTAACTTGTATTTTAATTAATCCACAGTTTGCTGTAATTCGTAAAAATATTTTAATTACTCAGTGTAATGTAATTTGCCCAGCTTTGGGTGTAGCCTGCCCCAAAATCAGCTCAAAATAGCCAAATAAATAGGATTTTATTCATTTTTTTGTTTGAAATTGAGCGAATAAACGCAAAATATTTTCTAAATATGAATTCATCCCTTAAGACGTGAAATTCATCGTTATTATGAAATTAAAATCCAAATTAGCAATTTTTTTCATTTTAAAAATAAAGTTAATGTTAGCTGTATTTCTTGACATTTGATCAGATCCAGAAGAGATCATGTTTGATGAACAAATATCGGTCCAAAAACAAAAAATAGTTCAATTTTGTATGGTTTTCGATGTAAACTTTGATCTGATCTGGATCACTTGATGTCAGAAAATGCGGCTATTAATCGTTGGTCCATGCAATGTTTTTTTTTTGTTCAAGAAATCAAAAATATAAAAAGTAGTAATTCCCTTCAATTCCCCAGACTAATTTTGATATTCCTAATTGTCGCAAAAACTCAGTGAAATGCAATGTTTTTGATAACGCAGCCCTCTAGGGTTTATATAAGGTATATTAAAACTTGACTGTTATTTGGCGCGATAAACGACGCGACTAAGGGAATAGGGCCCTTAGCCTTCCTAGCAATTGCGTTATATTTGTTTTTAAATATTTTTGACTATCTTAAATAAAAATGGATTTTTCTAATATAAAATTGCCAAGCTTTATTTTTTCCATGAATTTTCCCGGTAATTTTCTGCAAATAATTTTGGGATCTTTTTCATCCAAAAGTTTACGTACAACGTTATAAAATCAATGCACGGACGCGTTTGATGGACAATACAAAATAAATTAAATCAAATTTGAAGTATGGACACGGTAGAGACTTATTAAAAACAATTACAGAAATATTTAAGAAACCTTTATTATTATAGCAGGGACTTTTTTGTGAACTGAAAGGCATTTACAGATGAACCATTTCTTCAAGCGAATGCGCCTACGTTAAGATTTTATACAATTTAGTGACGCAGATGTCTAAATAAAGACGCAATTTCTGTTTTCCTTCTCCTCTACTCCTCAAATAATCCGCTCTCCACTATCCTCAAGTATACGCGCTAAATCTGTCGAACAACCCTATTTACTTAATTTTATTTTTAAAATAAAAACCCTACTAGAAATGTTTTATTATATTGTTTGCTTGTTTCTACCTCGGGATATTTTCTGGCGCTTGGCACTCCCAACTCTTTCGCATTTCATGTCCTACCTTACGCAAGAGGCAAATCGAGGATGTAACCGCTCGTACGGCGTATTCGTTTGGCTTAGCCCACCTGCACATTGTTGGTTTGGTCGACATTATTTATTTTAATTTTTTAGGTTTTAGAGGTGGTTAATAGTAAAATTTAGTTATCTTTCAATTGTCCTATATTTCAAAGGCTTTATTTCCATTTACTGTGGAATTAAATCAATTGACTTTATTTCTTTTTCAAATGGAATTTAAAGCGATATAGCGACAACGAATCGTTCACCATTTAAGTTTAAAATTAACTGCTGACGTTGATTGCAGCAGCGCCTTTTAAATGAAAAAAATAAATTCTAGAAATTGATGATTTAATTTTAAAATATTCTAGAAAAGCGTGGTTTTGGAGTCTAAGATAAATAACACAATAAAATTACATTAAAAAATTATTCCGTTTAAAAAACGTTTCGTAATATCAGAAGAAGCGATAAGAGCGTTAAAAATTCTTTGATTTGACGAAAAATTTTAGTACATTACTTCAAAATATTCGGATATTAATTTAGATACGTTTAGCCTTTACGTAGCAAGTCTCAAAACAATTCCGGAGTTGATCTTTGTATCAGAAATTTGAACGCACATGAATGTTCTGAATTTAGCTTGCCGGGTCATAATTTTAGAGCTTGCTATAATGATAATTATCGATCTGGAAGGGTTAGGGTTTTTATTTGGAAAAGTTTTGTAAATTTCTTAATACTATTTTGTAATTGGATGTCAGCTGATCTTCTTATTTTAGATATTCAACTAGCAAAACAAAATTACCTACCTTGTTTCTGTAAAGGTACCATAGATAGTTTTTCTGTTGACTTGGAAGCATTGTTGCTTACGCTTAAGAAAAAACACAAAAGCTACGATGGTAAGTAGTCCTAGAAGTACTCGACCTGCAGTTGTTGTTTGAACAAAATTACTATAGCCGAAAGTACCAACCAACCTTATAAAGGTTAAGTTTGAAGTTTCAATGTGATACAATACTTTCATTTGAAAGGTCTCAGTCCAACCTATATCAAAGCCGAGCTAAATTCTACTCTGGGGGAGTTTGCTCGTTCGTTTACAACAATATCATATTGGGTGGCAGAGTTTAAACGAGGCTATACGAGTTGCCAAAACGAATATCGCAGTGGTCGACCAAATGAGATGACCACGCCAGAAACGGTGAAAGGAATCCACAAAGTGATATTGGATGACCGTCGACTGAAAGTGCGCGAGCTAGCAGACATGGTAGGCATTTGAAAAAGTAAAATTTGGTCATGAGAAAGCTGTGCGCTAGTTGGGTGCCGCGTTTGATCACAATAGAACAAAAGAAGCGCCATTAGGATGTTTCAATCGAGCGTTTGGCGATGTTTCACAGCAATAAAACCAGCTTCATACCTGATATGAAGGAATAGTCAAAACAATGGACAGAAAGGGGAGAATTGTCTCCAAAGAAAGTGATTACAATTTCATCTGCTGGTAAGGTAATGGCGTCAGTTTTTGGTATGCGCGTAAGATAATTTTCATTGATTATCTTCAAAAAGGAAAAACAATCAATTTCCCAAATTTTTGTGTTTTCTTTATCAAGTCGGGTACTTCTGGGACTACCCTCATATATTGGGAGATCTTAAGAAAAACATTTTAGATAGCTCTGAATCCTACAGTCACCAAACAATGCTTGCTTCGTATGGGTTTGTTAGTATTTCGAATTAACCACAACTAGGATGCAAACATGTCTGGATTATCTTTTTGTGAAAAGCGAAGAATATTAATATTTGTAACTTATCCATTCACTTTCCTGATCAAAGTTTAATTAAAGTAAACATTTCCGCATTTTTTATTAGATCAGTTTTTAGGGGTTTTTGGACTAAACACACCACTTCTGAAGTTTGAGAATTGAGATTCTGTAACCATGCTTTCTAAAATTTGCTAAATATTCTCTAACTTAAAAAAAATTTAAAATATTTTAGAACTTCACTCCATTAATACTAAGCTAAATATAAATTACGAGTTTCACAACGTTAAGGCAAATGTAGTCTGAACCAAACACAAATCTTAGGAAATGTGGTTTGATCACTACTCTAAGAAAACTGTACCATGATCTGGTGGAATCGATAATAATGTACGGTATATCTAGTTAGGGCGGTACCTATTCGTCCCGAATTGAGGATCTCTTCATAGCACAAAATAGAATAATTAAATTAATTTACAAACGCCCCATACACAGCACTAACAATTCGCTTGTGTCAAGAACTAAGTAACGGGTGGTCCATCTAGCGTTTTCAATTTCAACTACCGGTTATTTCGAGTGTGGCAACACTTACGTCATTCGTCTTATGACAGAAAATAAGTTTAATATTTTCCATTTACGAACTCGGTCGCTATACGCTTGAACAAAATTGGGAAATATTGACAACTTACTTTCAAAGTAGGGAGTCTTCTACCCAAACTGTAAGATATTTACGTGGAAAATTCAGTGGATATGAAATGCCTACAAGGCAATTTGTGGATCAATTTGTGCAGTCGAGAAAATTGCAGCTGTTGCTCAGAATGTGTCTGAGCATCCATCAACATAAACTCGCCATCGTGCTCAAGAATTGAACATTTCACGCAGTTCTGTGATGAGAATTGTGCATAAAGAGCTCGGTATGAAGGCGTACAAAGTTCAATTAGTAGAGGAGCTGAAGCAAAATGACCATCCGCAACGTTTTCGATTCGCTAATTGGCCTGTGGAACGCTTGGAAGAAAATGAGCATTTTTACCGAAGAATCATCTTTTCCAACGAAGCTCACTTGCACCTCGAAGGCTATGTCAACAAGCAAAATTGTCGTATTTGAGGCTCAGAAAATCAAAACTTAACTATGGAGAAACCGTTGCATACCCGAGTGACTGTTTGGTGTGGATTTTGGACTGGCGGCATCATTGATCCATTTTTTTTCGAAAATGAACAAGGAGCCACCGTTACAGTCAATGGGGGGCGTTACCGAGAAATGATAAACGAGTATGTTACCCAGAATCCAAGAGGAGGACACATAAGACATTTGGTTTCAACAGAACAGTGCAACATGCCACAACGCAAACGAAACAATCGGTCTTTTGCATACTATCTTCGGGGATCGAATAATCAGCCGCAACGGAGATGTCAATTGGCCACCACGCAGCTGCATTTTGAGTCCATAGGACTTTTTTTTGTGGGGTGCTGTTAAAAATACGTGTTACGCTAACCATCCATGGACTAGCCAAGACTTGAAAGGTCAAATCGATGATATAGGATGACATAGGAGCCCATACAATCGAAAAAGTTCTGAAAAATTGGATTGACATAATTATCGCTATGAAAAATACTCATTCGTCCTTGAATTTAGAGCCAAATTAAACTGCAAACGTTAGATGGACCACCCTTCATATTGCCACTATATTTTAAATTTACGTTTTACGTTACGAGAAACTCACATTTTTTTTTTGTTCGTAGAAATGGTTTAATTTACACAGTCGCACTTACACACGCATACAATTTGCCAAATTCAAATAAGTTTGGCAGTATCTCGCAATAGTCAGAAAACATAAATTTGCTCTGAAAATTCGAATTTGGCTTCTCAACATTGAGTTTCATGTTAATTATTAAATACTTTCATTAAATAAATACATCTGTGATCACAAGTCATAATCGCTTAAGTCGACTTAAGACAAAACTTATTTTCAATATTCAACTTTTTCTGCCTCTCTAGATAAATTATCAAATTTGACTTAAGCTGTTGTGCCTTGTGACCACAGATATAAATTAATATGTAATAATTAAAACTGAGCTTGTAAATTGAAAGATTAAGTTAAATAATTTAACAGAATATTGTAGTTAATTATTTTTTAACCAGAGGATCACTATAGATTTAAAGTTAATGGATCTTTAATTTTTTGTTTCATAAATAGTTAGTTATTCGCTGATCATTTTAATGTAAATTGTGTGTACTATATACGTGTACTTCTTAGTTTGTTGTCTAAATTGAAATATAGATAATAATTCCATTCTAATTTTAAAATTAAATCTTACTTTGCCAGAATTTATTCTATTCTTTTAAAAAGGCATACTTACTGTATCAATTAATTTGAAATTTAAAACTGTACGATTTACTATAAGTTGGAAACAAAGTCAATGACTTTATTTCCAAAATATTCTTTGATTTTATTTCCATTGACTTTAGTACACGGCACCGTCTACTAATGGTTTTTTTGGGTCAAACGTTCTAAGAAGTATTTATTAAAATACGTATTTTTACATATTCAACATATTCACTGTAAGGCGATGTGGGCGTTCAAGCCACCTCGACCTAAAAGATATTTTTTGTTGATGCAGGATCATTTGAACTGTATTCAATAACTGATCATTTGAACGTAAAGAAAGCTCGTCAAAAAATATGGTTCAAGATAAATGCTTTATTTATTAAGTATAGGCTTTATACAAAAACACTTAAACAAGACGCTGTAAATATAAAAATAACTAGCTATATAAAATTAAAGCTATTTTCCCGCCAATTTGATTTTTTTTACCTTAAATTCGTAATCAATGAGCCATCCCTTAAGCAGCATGCACAAGCTAGGATTTAAAGACTAAGATTTTTAAAAGTTAAAATATTTCAAATCATTATATTACTAGAAAACGGTGTGGTTCTTTTTGTCATTTGAGTTAGTTGATGGGTTTGAAACGGATGGATGTGAAATATTAGGATTTACATCCAAACTCGTGCATCAACGTTTAGACATATGTATATAAATTTTAAAAATAAACAAATTTTAAATTTTTTAAAAGTGTAAAACCCAAAAGAAACATAATACAAAAAGTAAAAATAAGAATCAAAATTGCACAACCGATTGCTTCATTCGAAATGTGGTGAATTTTGGTGCTTTATTGCTTGGACTAAAGCGTAGTAGCTTACATTTAAATGGTTCTATAAAAATTCCAAAGTGGAAGTGAATTTATTTTGGAAGTGATGTCGGAAGTGAAGAAATCGGCATTCTTATTAAGATAAAAATATAGAATCATTCGTAGAAAGGAATCTTCAACAGTAACCAACTGATTTACAGAAAAATTTCCTGGGTTGCCATCGACATTACTTTCTCTTAGAGAAATGATTCCTGCCAAAACAAGGAAGATAAAAAAGATAACGTAGTTAGGTATTCGAAACTTGTACAACGATCAATGAAAGATTTCAAAGTAAACTTAGTAATTACTTATGATTCCTGAACATAATTTATCGATTATGATTAGTTGTGTAGATCGTCGAAAAATGGTCCACAAATTAATACAAATAAGTACCTTCCAAAATTGTACACCAAGGTTTCCGCTATATTAAACCCACATGCATTCCTAAAACAAAACTTTTAACTAAATTATCTTGACATAGTTAAACTCAGCAAAACAAACTTTATTCAACATTTGTTTTTATTTTTATAGAAAAAAAAAAAATTTTATTAGTATTATTAAAAAAAATATTTTTCGTTTAATTTATGTTTTATTTCTTATACGTGATTTAATTTTAATTCTTGAAACTTTTCTCAAAATTACATAGAAAGTACAAAAAATACTTGTTTGCGCTAAGAAGATTTCAACAATAATAATAATAATAAAATACAAGAGGCACTAGCTACAACACGTGATAATTTTTTGTGTTTATAAGTAAGAAAAGCATCTTCTAACTCATTAATAACATAAAATATGTGATATTTAGTATTTATACAAAGAATCTCTAACAAAGCCAATATTTTTATGCTGTATAATACTTACGATTTTATAGAAATTATGATAAAACGTTTTGGTCGTGTCAAAAAATTCCATGTTTGGAAAAAATTAAATCTAAAACAGAATTGAATAAACTATTTATGTAAAATGTTTGTAACAATTGTAAATTAAAAGCAACCACATTCCGGCAATTTTTCAAAGCATTTTATTATAGTTTTAAAATTAGAGGCCGGTTAGGTGCAAGGGTGATAACCATTAAATGAGACATGGTAAAAGCATATTTTCTTTTTATTTGCAAAAATTCCTTTCGCACCATTTATAAAATGTAAAGTAAATTTAGAGAATAACAAAATTGCTTTAAGCACGTATATTACTTTAAATGAGAACAAATTGTTGTCGCTTCCTTACCCAGCGACTCCTGCCATAAATATAATGTAATACGTATTAAACTCATATACAAATTTATCACTGAAACGCAATCCACAAATATTTTTAATCTCTCAAATTTTACGCTTGCAATTTATTATAAAATATTTAAATTTTGTGTTCATGTGAACTAGAGGTTTCCTTAAAAAGCGTTTCATAAAATATAAAAATAGGTTTGGAAAAAAACTTATATCTTGAAGAAAGAGTTAGTCCAGTAGAATTTGGGTTTATTCTCAGATTCTTTCTTTTCAATCGATATATTATTTCACGAGAGTTCCGAGGTCGGCTGGATGGAGGAAAGGTCGAAAAAAGGGTATTTTTGTGTTCTTCTATTCTACTTTGACTGCACATTTTTTACCTTATTTTTGGCTTGGTTTTTTTTTTTAATTACGGCTCATATTCAAAAATTCAGTTATCTTCCAGTCACACTCCGAAGATTTTATATGGATTTTGATTTAACCTTTTCTGACCGATTTTAAATGCTGTTTGAAACTAAGCTTACCATCTGAGAACATTTGCTTATTTTTTGTTAATTTTATATTAATAAATTACTGTTTAATTGCAAAATTAAATGAAAAAATTTACAATACGCCCAATAATTAATATTAAGCAATGAAACTCGGTACCCAGGGGTTTCTTGGATCGATAATTACGAATATGTAGTTCCAGTTTTATAATTCAAGATAACGGGATCCAATATAGAAACTGTAACCTGCAATTAAGAACTGCTTCATAATTATTCAAAAAATTTCCAGAACAATAAAGAATTATTTTTGGGGTTGCTGAGTATATGCGGCCAAAAAATTTAATTCAAAATTGCGCTTTAAAGTAAAAAAAATAGCTGGATAAAATTTGGACAATTCATTTTAAATTTCAATCTTGGTTCATATGTTTGGAATCTTTTCTGGTCTCAACGCACCCTACCCTTTCGCAGTTCGGTTCCTGATCCAAACGCCGCAGGTTTGAGTATATTTTATTAGATTAAAGTTTATGAAAAGTTCGCTTCATGAGCAAGTACTCGTATTGCGTTTGTTTTGAATTTTACCTGCCAACCGTAAGTAAAACGAAAACTTTGTTTCCGCGTCATTTTCTTTTCTTTCCAAATCGTTAGTTTTTTTTCCTTTTTGAAATACAACGTCAAATTATTTTTTATAAGATAATAAGTTTTATTTTTATTCAATTTTATTATCTCATCACAATCTTATTTATTAGAATCATCATTACGTCATTCACATTTAGTAAGTCTTCCAATATAAAATACGAATTATACTAATTATACTGTCTATAGGAAGACTAATTTACCACATTATGAATGAGTCATATCCTTTAAGAATAAGATTTTTTTTTAACTCACTCTAAATATTTTGGCTTAATTTGTATCAGTTCTATTTGTAATAGCGAGTCATTCAGTTAAAATTAATATTCTGAATTTTCACATTTCTCAAACCTGTTGATACAGTTTATCTCGTAACGGAATATCGCGTAATAAATCAAACAATTATTTATTTGTAATTATTTGATTAATTACTTTTAACTGTAGTATTTACCACAAATGAACGAAAAGGCCAGGTCTTTAGAAAGGTCTGCCTTCAGGTTGGAATATTGTTTTACCAATTATGTATATAGAAACTAATTACAAAATTTTATGCATGTAATAAATAGTCTCGTACCAAAAAACGGTTATCACCCTTTAACATTACAGATTACTTACATAAACTTAAATAAAAAAAATAAAAGACCCTAACCACTTTCAGTTTTCAATGTAAAACTTTTCTCAAAACAAATATTATAGGGAATTCAAGGGTGTTAAGTTTCTCCTAATTATAATTAAATTTTACCCATTATGGAGTTAAATAAGAATTATGTTATACGAGTATATTATTACATTAAAACTGGTTAAAGCTTACCATCAATAAGGGAACAACAAAAAATTATTTTGCCTCTCGTTAATTTAATGAAAATTATATCAAGAAATTAAATTAAATAAGATAAGAAATACTGAGTTTTATCATCACATCCACTTCAACTTTTTTTATAATACTCGTACTTCTTTATAAACTTTATAAATAGCATTCAAACCACCTGCCCAAATAAAAATAAATAAATAAAAAGCAGCAAAGTTAACATTTTAAAAGCCATTTAGGAGGTTTTCCTCCAAAATATATATCAGGGATCAATATACGTAATATGTACTGTATATGACTGTATAAAATTTATTTAGTAAAAGAAGAAATACAATTTCTAACACAACTTTTAGACTACATTATTTTCTAATTTCAGATTCACGATTATCTCAAACCTACAATAAGTAGGTAGGAGCGTAAATTGATAATCATTTTCTTATAAAACAAAAAAAAAAAAAATATTTTACATTTTTTTCGGTAGATATTTTAAAGAAAAACACTTTTCATTTTAAATAAAGAAAAACTTTAACAAACAACTGAATTTAATCCTACATCAATAATTAAAGCGCGGAAAACACATAAGGTGAGACGCGAAAATCAGCAATTGATTTTTTGTTTGTGTAAATTTAAAAGAAAAAAAAACTTTTATTTGTAACGACTTATTTGAACAAGACATATCGCCGCCTCGCATACATTTCTGCTTTGTAACACCGGCTGTTGCACAACAAGTGTTTTTCTTTAAAATCAAATAATTATTTCATTTCTTACGATTTTGTATACAACATTTTTTTATTCGGTTCCGTAACTACATTTATTTTAATAATTTTACATAATCACGCATTAAATTTTATTATTTTAAATTATTTAAAACAGTAACGCAATATTAAGAATAATATTAATGGCTTACCGGTTTGGAATTACGTTTTTGCTTAAGCATTATTATTTAATCGCGCGTTTTTGCGGATTGTGTTTTTTTGTTGTTTCGATAACGACGACGATTTGATGTAAATCCAAAATCCGCACGCCTAAGTGGAAAGCGCTTTTTCACAAGTTAGTAATAAAAGGAATTATTCTAGATTATTGTTTTCCTTTTAATTCTATTTCAATTTGTCTTATTTATTGCTGGGTAGTTTTCTTGATGTAAATTTTATTTCATTTTGATTATGTTGAATATTTTGCTGATCTGAAAAAATAGATAGAAAAAAACGAAAAAAATTATATGACATTGGAGACTAATTTACCATTTAGTAGTTTATGTAGGATAATATAAATCGTTCGATAAGAAATATGATGCATGTGTAGGTACGTTTCATTCAATATAATCTTGGTTATTTAGAACATAAAAGGAATTTGTATAATGTGAAAATGATCGATATCATCGTTTTGTAGTAAGTTTGATGGAAGAATTGTAATATTATACATACAAACCAATAATAAAGCATTTTGATAGATTTTATCAATTTTCATTTCAAATTATATTGGGTATGTAATAATAGTTTTCAAAGAAAACGCTTGGGATAGAGTTTCCATAGGTTACTGAATTTAAATAGTATAATTATCTTATAAGTTTTAAATCTATTTCAACTATTTAAAATCAGAATAGAATCCGAATCGAAGATCCGACGAGAAACTAAATAATTCCAATTATGATTTTAACGAGCTCCAGACCGACCGCGGTATGACCTTGAAGAAAAACACATCTAAATATGTGATATAATATACAATAATTTAAATATTAAATGAACATGTAATGAATTTTAAGTTGACGTATAACAATTCATTAATTAAACTAAAATTATATCGTTATTTTAACGAATTTCCCTAAATATAATTAAGATTCATGTAATTACGTTATTAATAACGTAATGTATATTTACTTAACAACGAATGTATATTTACTTATATAACTATTAATTGATAGTTCATTAAATATAATGAAGGTAATACTAATAATGCTAATATGTTTGTTTAATCATGCTTGATAAAATTTGACCGGTAATTTTTTAAAACTATCGCTTATCAGATGCATCGTTTCTCTTAAAGTAAATCGCCATTTATATTAATGACGTGATGAATAATTTTTCGTGTAATAGCTAAAAAACGAAATTAAATTTTTTTCAAAAATTGGAGTCGTTTGGCTTCCGACACATCCTTATTCTAATAAATTCTTATGAGCATCCGTAGTAGAAATACTTAGTATTCTGGAGAGGAATTTTCGATTTTTCTGCCTAAAGACAATTACGTAAAACTGCCGCGCGATGAACGGTCGATGGAGGTGGAGATGTTTTTGTTATTTGTTGTTTCATTTGGCTTCTGCAGTCAAATCCATATTCTAACAAATTCTTATAGTAAGCCTCAAGACAATTACCTAAAACTGGCGCGCGACGAACGCTCCATGGAGATGGACGTGTTTTTGGTCGTCTCCGTAAGTGAAATTTTTATTTTTCAAATTTAAAATTAGTGTTATTATGTGTTGTGTTAAGCTTAGTTAATTTAAATTGTTTTGTTTTAAACGTTTTAAAAGTTTAAAAAATTAAAATTATAAACGTTCAAATGATGAATAAAATGTATCTATCCGAAATATTTGCCAAGGTTTTATGCGAAGGGAAATCAATTTTTTTTTTCATTTTATGCTTCTTATTTAAATAATGCATGAATTATAATTGCTTGTTGTTGTTATATCTAATTAGATGAATATTAATAAATCTAATTACTAACGTATTGTAAAATTGTATACGGAGTTTTTTTGTCTTGTTTCATTCTGTCTTCATGAGAAAAAGATTCTCTTTCTCAAAATATATCTTCAGCAAACAAGTGCAATATGTTTGTATTTGCGGGGACATTGATAAATTTAGCGTATTACTTTGGTAAAACAAGTTTTAGCGGTTTTAGAAATGTCCAAAGCAACAGAAAGATTTTATTTGTTATTTGTACTAAACGTTCGTTTGTTTTACGTAAAACTAAATTTTTATGTTTTCGCTAAAGCCACTTTTGTTTTATAGTTGCGGCCAAAAATAGCAGTGCACTTTGAAAAGAAAAACATACTCTATTGCTCGCATACTGTTGTTTTTCAATTTGTTTTTGGTTTTCGTTAAACAATTGTTATTACGCCTAAAGCCTGATTTCCATTACGAAAGTATTTTTATCAGTAAAAATAAAGCGAGATAAAAATATAGATTTACTTGAGGTGTGAGAGGGAAATTTTTTTTTCAGTACTGAAAAAAATTGTTTTTACTGTACTGTGTAACCATAATTTACCGGTGTATAACCATAATTTACTGAAGAAAAATATGAAGCGAAGTATATTTTTTCAGTATTTTACAATACATCTACATACAGATTGTGTAAGGATAGAAAATTTTTCTCACACACTGAAGCAAATACTATAAAAAAATGAAGTTAACCCCACTTCGATATTTTTATGGTATAAAGTGACGTTTGGATAAAAACACTCCAAATAAATTTAATATGTACAGAAAGTTTTGTGACATACATATATATTAAGTAAATTATTAATTATTAAATATTAAATTATTATTTATATTAAATACCTACTTAGCTATAATGGAATTGAACAACATTTTACAAAATTTATTGGTTATGTTAACAAAAATCTATCAAAATATAACCATAAAATGTTGCTATAAAAAAAATTACTATCTTTGTCACTCTAATGGAATTTTTGATTGTCTTAACTCCTCTGTCTTTTTCAGTAAAATATACAAGTCAGTAAGATTTTCTCATGGAAATCAAGCTTAAAGGTGCTATTCCATGGGAAAATTTTACTGAATAGTAAAATACGCCAAAAAGAGAAAATAAAAATCAAACGCCATATAATAGACAAAGACAAGGTGTATTTTATTTTTATTTTTTATAGCAAAAGTTTTAAGGGGAAATTTGACATTAGACCAAAACATAACCAATAATTGCTAAAAAAATTATGTATTTAGTATTATTCGATTTTTTATTCGTCTCTAAATTATCTAAAAAATTAATACCCTTATTATGGTTCTCACCTCACCAAGCAGCTCACCTCACCTCACCACTCTGAGTCGTGCGACTCATATTTTGGTATTATGATTCTCACCTCTTTTTTGGTGAGTGTAAGTATACGGAGCTGCGCGTCATTTGATATGTTTCTTTATTGTCAAGTTGATATTATTGGATTTTGAAAATTTCTGACGTTTTACGTAAAGATTTTGTGTGTATAGAACTTAATTTTTCTGCGTTTTATATAAATAAATAATTAAATAGGTTTCGCTGTGTTTAATTGTTAACATTTAATTGCAGTTAAATTAAATAATTATATCATAGTTAATATGATAACCAGCGTAGATTTTTTTTTGATGGCGAAATTGAAGAGAAGCAAGGTACCAAATTACTAAAACTAGAAAATCTCTGCGAAATAAATCTGACCCATTCGCCCTTCCGGACAACATAATAATTTTTTTTATAATTATATTACGTACATCATATTATAAATTAATTCCATGCAAAACCATAAAAAATTATATATCTGCAAAAAAAAAACTTAAGTGCTCTTTCCTTCCATTTTTATTTATAGTTTTGTTACAAAAAAAAAACAGAAAAACCATGAACTGACCAAAAAATTGTAGGTGAGCATTTTTGACATTGTACTCACCTCACCTTGACTCACCGCGAGAACGATAATACCAAAATTTCAAGGCGGTGACTCCAAGTCACATTTTTGACGTTTGGTGAGGTGAGGTGAGAACCATAATAGGGGTATAAACCAGTAAAAATCCTCTAAAACGGAATCCGACGGTTCCAAAAAATTTTCCGAGTTATCGAATTTTCCGAATTATAAGTTTTTTTTTTTTTTTTTGTAAAACGAAAATTAAATAAATATTTCAACTCACAAGTTTTATTTAAATAAAATTCCAGCATAAATAAAAATATACACGTACTTTTAGGAAATATATGTACATATGTAAAAATAAAAAATAAAAACTTCAAATTCCTAATTAAAAGTTACGTTAATAAACTTAAGTTAAAGTTATACAATGTAATGTTCTTAAGTACACAAGTTGCAATTCAGATATTGTAATATACTCGTAGAAGTTTGCTTTTCCTTTCGTTCAAAAAGTTTGTTTTGTACATGTGACATCTTCAATTTTGAAACTGTTTCATAAAAGTCTCCTTTCCCGGCCTCTCGCCCATAATTTTCAAGGGTTTTAAAAGCCATCATAACCTCGCTATTTATAACCTTCTCGTTCTCATCTGTTTCATCGTCGCTCACGTCTACCACATTTTCAATTCCAAAATCAACAGTCGCAGAGATAATTTCATTTAAATCAACAGAATTTACTTCGGTTGTGGTCTCATTATCCACAGTAACGTATTCTGTAGCACTGCAAATTGCTGACCCAAACGCAGATTGAATTAATTTCTGAACCTCTATGATTTCGTGTTGGGGGATTTTTGTTGGCACGCAATTTTTAGAATTTGAATTGCATCAAGAACTGTGATTTTGTTTGCCAGGGCGGAAGCACTGCCGCAACTTTCCATTTCTACAAGTAAATTCTGTAACATGAACTTTCTATAGTGTACCTTCATGTTGGCAATTACACCAGAATGGGAGGTTGAAGTTTAGAGGTTGTATTAGGTGGTAAATATTCTAGTTGGATATTTGAGAATTTCAAATTCGAATGAGAAGCGGCATTATCTAAGAAAAGCAGGATTTTCCGATTTGCAACTTTCATTGGTATTTAATTTGCTTAAATACTGTTTAAAAATTATGCCCGTCATCCATGCTTTTTTATTGGAGTAGTAATCGACACCTATATTCACGATATTTAATTTCTTAACATATCGTGGTCGCGCTGCTTTACCAATTACAAGGGGCTTTTCAATGATGCCATCCCCAAATATAGTTAATAACACCGTCATTCGTTCTTTTGAAAATTTGCCCCCTGAACAATTTTATCCCCTTACATTTAAACTATTAGAAGGGAGCATCCGGTAGAAAAGCGCAGTTTCATCGCAATTTCCTA
Source organism: Tipula vernalis (assembly GCA_958295665.1). Classification (NCBI taxonomy): domain Eukaryota; kingdom Metazoa; phylum Arthropoda; class Insecta; order Diptera; family Tipulidae; genus Tipula; species Tipula vernalis. The sequence goes on along the minus strand of OY282560.1, from coordinate 177,782,720 downwards.
TGTTCTTTGGCTCGTAACATTGCAAATATCAATTAATTTTCTGAACCATTCAGCCATAACGGTTTCATCGACGTCCTTACTTTCACCACAAACCGTATTAAAGCTAATGTGAAATCGTTTTCTAAAACTTCTCAGCCACCCATTCGATGCCTTAAAATTTAGAATATTCATTTTTGAAGCTATTTTAATTACTTCTGCTTGAAGTATCGATCTGGAGAGTGGAAAATTTTTTGATCGCGCAACACAAAACCAATGAAACAAGATTTCATTTACACTTTCAAAATTAGATTTTCTGAACCTATTATCAATGTCGCGTGTAACCGATTTTTGCAAAATTTCGTTCGTAGTTTTCCCAAATTTAAAATGCGCGCATATTTCCTTTACGGTTTTGTTTTCTTTTAGACGCATTTGAATCAGCTGTTTTTTTTTGTCCCAATGACAAATTAATATTTTTCTTTGCTGGCATTTTATTTACACGACTAAAATAACTGTATGAAACCAAATGGTACGTATGTATGTAGCAAGTTTTACACACATTTGGTTGATCCAGGACAACCATCGACTCGACTCCAAGGCCAAATCGGTTCGGACGGAAGACAATGCTCTGTATTTGGTGGGATAAGAAGAGTGTGATTTATTTTGAGCTGCTAAAACCTGGTGAAACCGTAAATACTAAAGCTGCCAACAACAAATGATCAATTTCAATCGAGCTTTGCGTGAAAAAAAGACCAGAATATGATAAAAGGCAAGACAAAGTGATTTTACTTCATTATAGTACGCCATCATGCAAAGCAAAACCGGTCAAGGAAACGTTGGAAGCACTTAATTGGAAAATACTTTCACATGCGGCTTAGTCGCCAGGGGGTCTATTATGAAATTTTCGACATCGCAAATTTTCGACTTTGTCGAACAACTCGACAAGGTCGAAAATAGCTATTATGAATTTTTCGACAATATCGAAAAAAAATTTAAAAAAAAATATTAATTTATTAATTAGGAGGAAAAAAAAAATAAAATAAAAATTAAAATATACGTTACGAACTGAATAACTGAAATTTTTTTATCTCACGATTTATTATTGAACACGCGTATGCATTCGTTACCTTAAGAGAAGTCGCATATTGTTCGACTTTATCGAAAACAAAGTTTCATAATAGGAAAATTTTCGATATGATCGCAAAAAAAGCGCGTCGAATAATTTCATAATAGCTAATTTTCGACGTTGTCGAAAAAAAAGCGCGTGTCGAAAATTTCATAATAGCCCCCCAGACTTGGCTCCGTACGATTTTCACTTATTTGCATCAATGTGGCACGGGCTTGCTGAGGAAAACACACTTCCTACGAAAATGGCTCGATAACTAGTTTGCCCCAAACGAAGAACAGTTTTTTGGCGTGGCATCCACACATTGCCAGAAAAGTGGGAAAAATGTATAACTAATAATGGTCAATACTTTGAATAAAATACTCTTAACCATTATCATACGATGAACGTGTAATTTTTACTAAAAAATTCCGGTTTCATATTTACACAGCTGGTAGGTCACAAATGCAATAAATTGCCAAATAAAAAGAAAAAATATCCCAGATATTCATTTTTACTCGTAAGGCATTAAATGCTATCTCTTCGAGCCATTCTTGTTCTTCATATGTAGTGCGATTTAATTAGCAAATACTTAAAACTTTTTTACCAGTATTCTTTATTTTAATTAAATTGCATAAATATGTACAGTTATAAATAAAAAAAAATCACAATTTTTTTCATTTACTTGCTAATATTCATTCTATTTAATAAAACCGTTTTATATTAAAAAACCTTAATGCGATATATTAAAATTCATAAAATAAGAACAATCTTAGCTAATAAATGTAAGTTACATTAAAGAATATTATTTAAATAAATAAAAATTCAGCATAGCAATACTACATGGCCTGAAAAGTTTCCTTTAGTGACACATAGATGGCGCTGTTATGAGTTATAATTATTAAATTTCGGAAATAGGCACTATTTACATTTTCAAGTCGACCTATCATTAACCATTTCAAAAGCAACAAAATTGGCGTATTCTGAATTTTGTGAAGAACGAATAAATTTCCAATTCGTGGTGTAATTCATTATCTTCATTTGAAAGGCTTATCAGCAGAGTGACGAGTAAGAGTGATCGTAAAGTGAAGTTGAGTGAGATTGTTGACATTATAAACATTTCAAAAGAACGTAAGAAAAATATCTTGCATGGATATTTGCATATGAAACAGCTTAAAGAAAGATGGGTGCAACGTTTGGACATGTTAAAGAATAATAATAAGGACTTTTTGCGTTGATTAATAACAATTGATGAAACATGGATTCATCACGAAACACTATAGCCTGGACAACGGTCTGCACAGTGAATAGAACCTGGTCACAGCCTCCCAAAAACATAGGAATCAGATGGAAAGGTTATGGTCACTATTTGTTGGAGGAAAGGAAAAACAATTACTGGCGCATATTGTAAAGACGACCACATTTGGCAAGGGAAAAAAATTTCTTTCTTCAAGATGGGCCGGCCCGCTGGCACCTAGCGACTATTCTGTTTCCAAAACTAAAAATATGGCTGCAGAGACTTGCGTCGCATGATGAAGTATAATAATTGCCGAAACAAACGCATATTTTGAAATGTTTAAAAAATCGCTTTACAAAAACCGTAGGTTGAAGTGTATTGAGTGAAAAGGAGATTATGTTGAAGATTAAATAAGAACAACGAGAAAAAAAGTTGAATTTTACTGTAGTACTTTTTTTTTGTAGTACAAAAAATACGTAACATGAACTTGTATAGTTTATTGTGAGATTTGGTGTGAAGCTGCCTGGGGGAATCAAGTTGATACTAGTTATCAGCTCCGGATCTTGGAGCTTCCACAGGTGTTCGTGTTACTTCCCCGCGGTAACCACCGAGCAACTAGCTCATTTGTGTCTTTGACTGGATGGGTTAGGCTAAAATACGGCGCTAAGCAACTGCGGGCTGGGTTATGGTGTCAATCGTATCGTGCTGAGAACCAACCTGGCTGGGGCCCAGTCTAAAAACTAGGTCAGTCTCTAACGGTGTAGCCGGATACTTGACGTATCGCGGATCTCTGCACAGATGGACATTTTATTTTCTCCGCTACTCATGGGATTCTTATGAAAGATATACACAGAAAGAGGCCGAGACTGTTAAACCTCGGAAACAACGGCTTTTAACTCCGCCCTGAAAGCGAAGTTTTGAATCGGGACATAAGCAAAAATATTGCTGGTTTCTCTAGTACAACAACTGCTGGGGGAGCGTTGACCTACAGGTCTGGTTCACAAACAGCAATAATTAAGAATGATATTAGCTCGCATAAAACTAGTTCCTCTAGCGCTTTCGGAAAGGACAAAAGATCTAGCAAAACTGGTCCCGGAGTACCAAATTCCAAGATGTCTAGATCCTTGGGGACACTATGTGGACTCCAGGGTAAAGCCGAGAAAATTGTATGTGTTATGGCTACGGACAATTTTTGTGTCTATGCCGCGCCGGTCCTTTAGGACAGCCACCCTAACTTAACAACCTACTATAAAAATAAAATTTTGACTATAAAAACAAACACAATAAAATGTACGTTCGAAATTTTTTTCATTTTACCCGAGAAACCCATAATTGAAACAAATAAACTAGTAAATACTGCCGTATTTATCAAAAATTATACCGCCGATTTTATACTTTTTTCTTTTTGGCGCGTCTACATTTTTTGTAATGCATGTAGCTGTAATTGTCGACAAAAAATGTTGAAAAAATAAGTTGGTACGTCTAAATCGGACTTAAAGCTACTATCGATACCTACCGTTTAATTTTCTAAAAAAAGGGAAAATAAACAACAAAATTGCTATCAAATGGAAACGGCCACATTAAACTTTGAAAAAAAAACAACATCAAAATATACTAAAAATGTCACAATAATGCCCGATTTACAACAGATGAAGAAAAATGTTTGCCTTGCAAAAAAAGAAGAGATTAGTATAATTACAATTTTCATTTGAATGACAAGAACAAAACATAAACATGCAAAATTATGTTAGCATTTTTTTTTGTTTTTTTTACCAATTGTTACTATAAAAACATTCAAAATAAATATGATACTATAAAATATACTCAACCCGACTATACTTTTTGATATTTTATAGTAACAAACAAACACAATAAAAGTATATTATGAAAACCTATAGGATGACCAGAAGTCAAATGTTATAGCAGAAAAAATCAAATCAAAAGCAGTTTCCCAATTTTATTTATTAAGTTTTATTTTTGTCACTAACAATTTTATTTATTGTTATAAATTTTATTTTTGTCACACTACTGATAAATGTCAAAAAATATAACATCCAATTATGTATAAGCCGCCAAAAAATTATAGCATCGCCATTTTGGTTTACATAGTCCTTTCTCATTTTAACTAATGGATATTTTTTTATTGCGTGCAGCTCTATGCACAAGGTCGAATTTTCGAAATTTGAAATGTCATTTTCTTTGACATTTTCTAAACAAATTCTGCAGCCTAATTCTCTAAAAAATACGATAATGTATAAATCAAATTCGGAGAAAAATTTTTGTCAAAAGTTTACACCAATTTTTTATCTTGGGGGGAAAGTATTTTGTGTAGACGATTTTGAGTTCGTTGGTACAAAATATGAAAAAATCAAAAGTTATCGATGTTGTGGAACCGATGTGTGGCTCCATTGATATGCTGAAGAATGAGATGAATATCAAAGCGCGAGATACGAAATTGATCACAAGCAGTTTAGGTGATAACAGTATTAAACCACAGAATTCATTTAAATCACGATTTTAAATGTTAATATGGTGGTTGTGATTTAGTGAACGGCTCGGCTCGCGCGCCTTTTTTGTCGTAGTGTTTTTATTTATATCGTGCAGTCGCCTAAGCTAGATCAACTGAAAATATAATTTTCACAATTTGGTGTGAATTTTGTATGTTTGGAATATAATTCATTTACAATAAAATAAACAAGTGTTGAGGCATACCTTGTTTTCTACTAGGAAACAGTTAGCCTTTAAAATTAAGTTAGCTCTGTGAGGGTGCTTATACATAAAACCTGTTGGCAGTAAAATGTTTGTTAATTTTTCAACAGAAAAATTAACGGGATATTCCTTTAGAAATGCTTGTAAATAGGTTATATGATCTCTGTCCCATTTTTCTATAGAGAAATTAGCAAATAATGTACTGTCGACAAGTTTCTTCACCAAATTTCCACATTAATTTAACAAATCATAAGCAAATCGATAAAACCGATTACACAAATACACAAATTTGTAAAATAGCAGTCATAAAAACAAATTTGGCACTTGTGCTGAATTGCTCTTTTAAAATGGCGTATTTTCATAGTTCATAAAAGAATTTTACTAAAATTAGAGTAAAGTTAAATTTCATTTCACTTTTATAGGTTATTTATATATTATTTACCGGTGGAAGTATCATTCTAACAAAGTGGGTGGTAGACAAAGCACATACTCAAAAAAACGTGATAAAAGACAAATCTATAAATAGTGTATAAATATTATAAATTAACACGTGATCTGGTTTTCTGTTCTTTTTTTATCTCTTTTCCCCTCTGCAAGCGTTGATAAAATTTTTATTCAAATCTGCCGACATAATAAATCGATAAGAACAGAAAATTTAAATACATATTTGTTTGTTATCATTCGTGTTTTAAAACAATCGTAAGCAAATGTTTGCCTTATGGTCGCATAAATTAAATCAAGTTTACGATTGAATTAAATTCCATATAGAAAGTAAAATTTTGTAGAGGATTTTTGATATGAAATAAAAATTATAGTTCTTGAAAAACATGTTGGCTTAAAACTTAATTTAATCAATCTATTTTTTAAAACAGCTCACGCTTTCAAATTCTCGCACTTCCAAGGGCAGGCGGTCCCATTACGAACATTTAAAAATACAACGATTTATTTGTAGTTCCTGTTGAACTTAAATATGTGATTTAAAGATAAAAATATTGCGACAAAAAAAAAATTTGGCAAATGGCCAAAAACAAACCTCACTATTTAATTACGAAAATATAATTTGTTTGTAAGAATATACACACTCAGTAAAGCTTGCCAAATTGATGACAAACATATTATTATAAAATCAAGGTTGAAAACTTGAACTTTGTTGATTGCTTGATTACATTATTAAAATAAAGCTTTGATACATTTTGTGTCGAAGAATATTCTGTCCCAACACATTTGATTTTATTAAAATATTAAAAATAATGTGGCCTCAGCGGTATACTACCACAGAATAAATGCGACATTGACATAAATGTTGTGTGATACTAATCGGCGTAATGATGTACAGTGTCTAGGTCCACGATTTTTTTTTTGCTTTATTCATGCGGGAGACCCTATTTTGAAACATTTTGCTCGTTTCTTGAAGAATTTTTTATTTTGAAATAATGTAACAAATGAGAAAGATAAAAAATGATTTCCATTTTCCCCTCATACTGTTTACATTCAAGGAAAGTAAATTGGACGAAAAACATTTCAAACAGAAAACTCAATTAATTCATTGTACGTGTTTTCCAAGAATTGATAAGTTTACTTATGTTGAAACTTAAGATTAATTACGCTTGGCCTTAAAATTCCACTAATGAAATCGTAATAAAATATTTTTTGTGACTATTTCGCAAATAAAACGTGCTACTGCCTTACTCAAAATCTCACATAACAATAAGTCAAAAACTTGTTCGAAAATAAAAAAGTTTAGCTTTGTAAAACGAAAACTTTATGAATTGATTACAGCAAATTTGGGTCTATCAGACTCCTCGATTAACACTTTTCCCATAAGGCGTCCGTTATAAATCACGAAACCAATCATTTTTTACAAACATTTTCCGTTATTTTAAGGACCTCCTTAAAAGATGGTACGGCTTTTCTTAGATTTAAATAAATCTTCTAATCTCATGCCACCAAATTACAGACTCACAATTAATGTTAGATTATTTAGAACGGACACGTGTTGAACAGCAATCCAAGTGGCATTCGCCATTTTTCATCTTCAATCTTTAACAATTAGAACCGATTGTACCTAGTATATTGTTCAAAATCCTTAAGAATTTAAACTTCTCCGTTCGCAGAGCATCCACAATGTTCAAAAGTTATTTTCTGAAAATTTGTGCCATTTGTTCAGATCACAACATTATGTGAACAACGTGACAATTGCCCAATATAATTCTTTACTCAGTACTTCAATGTGAACGAGGCATCGCTGTGGACCATTCGAGAAATCAAAAAATAAACCACAAACAACACAAAATTGGAATTATCGTTAATTATCTTTTGTCACCGAACCCCACCCCTTCGTCACATAGCAGCTGTGTTTTTTAATCGCTCCCGATAGCTGGAGTGTGTTCACGAATTCTATATTGTAACAATATTGTAACCAAAATGCATAACCCTGTAATTTTCTATCCTACTAAATACTACCGTTCTGGCTGTCATTGTTGTGAACGCGTGAACTTGATACAACAAATATTTGGCTATACCTTTTTAAACAGAGCGCTATCGGGACCCATTTTTACTATTTTATTTATATGACGGCTCTCGACAGCAGCAATCAGGAGCGAATAAAAAAACGCAGCAAGCATTTCATTTTCCATGACTTTCTCCTAAAGCTGCTCCACTCCACCCTAACGGTATGATATTATTTCAAAGGCGTCTCATGATAATTTGCTTTAAGATTTATATACGACCTTTAATACCAAGGGAATTTATTACTGAGAAATAATAGTTCAATAGTTAATAATAGTAAATTTCAATTATTAAAATGTCAATAAAATGTAACAGTAATGTCAATGTCAGAAATGTCATTGTCACAGAAATGGGATTGTCTTGCTATATTTAAAAACTTACTAGATATATGTATCTAATTGATTTTTAAATGTTGACGATATTATTTGCCATCAGCAAAGTATTTTAGATAAATTTAGAAATTTATATTCCATATTACACGGTATAATCTATTCAGACACCTAGGGAACAACTATTGGAATTTGGAAGGTGTTTATAGAGGTAGATGATGGATTGTCACATTTATAATCAACATAAAAAAAAATCGTTGGTCCCGTTTTTGAGAAAATCTGTTTGAAAGTTTTCTCCTCCACTGCAAGCCCTTCTATTCTAGACTCGAATGGACCGAAAAGTTAACACAATTGCTTATTATTAAAATCTACAAAACAAAAATAATAAAAATGTTGAGCGTAAGGGCGGAGGTCAAAAATCTGTAAAAATTTTTTTCGCAATTATAATAATTACCGGATATAACTTCGTGATAGTAAAAAAAATTGCTTTAGCGAGGTCTTTCTAAAATGAATTAGGATGATAAAATATGATTCCACATAATTCATTCAACGTTCCATTAAATGTTTTTCTGTAGAATAGGGTATGTGTTTGTTTATTTTAAGGTTCATCGAAATCATTTAAAATTAATCGTTTTAGATTTTGACTAAATTACGTTATACAAAACAAATGGTTTGAATAGCAATCCAATTAAACAGATTAAATACTATAACAAACACTTGTTGTTTAATTCATTGAAGGAATAACATTTGCAACAATAAAAGAAATTGAAAATAAACATCAATTTTCCTTATTGTCCAAAATCAGTCCGCATAAATACATAGAAAAAAAAATTAAGCATTTTTCAATTTCAGATTTTTTTTATTCGAATTATGTACATACTATATTACGTTTTATGTATCCTATTTACATTATATACACATACGAATACACAGCAAATGTTTAATTCGTTATTGTAAATAAATTAATTACAAACGAACTTTAAAATTAATTTAAGCAATTCAAATATAAATACTTAATACTACTGTTTGTAATGAACTAAAAGGCCAACTAGTGAGAAATTATAAACTTAAAAAAAAAAAGAAGAATTTTAACTACCTAATCCAATTTCAACCACAGATAAATAAAAAATTCTTTATTGTAACTGACAGCGATTTTTGTATTTATAATTTTTATTTTAGCGTAATTAATTTCTTTGAGGGAGTATTCCGTGAAAATTTCGTGTAACTTTTAGAAAATGGTGTCTATAGAAATAGCATTTTAGTTTTTAGTAGGATTAGTTTGTGCTTCAATCATTCTTTTAGGTTCGGTTTCACAAATGTTGCCAAATTAAAAATCCATTAAGAATTCCACAACCATTTTCCACATGTGGACATCTGCCAAAATCTATGTAATTATTGACCTTTTCCTATATGGGGAATTTGTTTCACCTGCTTATACACATTCGGAAATATTCCCTTAGTACCGAAAAAATTCCATAGCGAATTCAAAAATACTGGGACCTTACCACCGACTCCGCTGAAGTTCGTTGCTGATTCGCCTTTGCGATTTTTCTACTTCAAAAATCGTTAATCATAAAAAAGAACGCTTTTAGGCGTAAATTTAAAATAATTTGATACTATAAAAAACGAACTCGTTCATTTTCGATGATAAGTGATATTATAAACGGTTTGTATTTTATGGCGTTGTTGTTCGCCTGTACATAATTTTGGTCTTAAAATGTAATTACATAATTTTAATATATATTTATATAAAACAATTTGTTTATGTATTTATGCTATCGCTTTCCATAAAATAATGGGCAATTGAATCCATGTTGTGAATTTAAATGTTTAATTTTTTATAATAACCTTAGACTTCTTATTTTTGATAGGTAATGATAAGTTCCGTGCACACAAATTTGCTTATTATAGAGTTGCGTTGTTTGTGGTAATAGACGAGGCGGAAATAAAAAGCGAATAACAACGAATGCCGGTGGAATCGGTAGTAAGGCCCCAGGAATTTAAATTTCCAAACGTTTTAATGAATTTTGACAGTTGACCGCATGTGGACAATTGTTGTGGAATTCGAGAATAGGGCCCTGGTGCCCAATGTCGAAAATGGTTGTGGAATTCGAGAATAGGTTCCCTGGGAAATTGTAATTCGCGTATTCGTGAACTTGTTACGAATGGAATTTTTTCGCTTTATATTTGGCTCGCTATATAAATGTGTTCAAGGTAGGACTGGATGCCTTAAGATTCTCACCAGTACGTGGCCCACAAACGTAACAAGCGGGTTGAGCAGCAGGCCAACAACTTGCTCTCATAAAAACAATTAAAGTTATGAACCCTAATCAAAGGCCTCGAATTACCATATCGGATTCATCACAAAATCGACCTCGGAAATTGTACACAACAAATGGTTTCTAATTTATACATTCTTCGTTGGCCACATTCATAATATTTTTAACTTTTTTTTTTGAGTTATGTGAGAATAAACATTTGAAAAATAAAAAAAAGATTTCAGTGTTATCTCATGCGTACGAAAGGAATGTTGTACATATTTTTATTTCCAGTAATATTCTGTAAAATTTAAAACTAATACAATGGTAAATTAAACAATGATTTAAAGATAAACAAAAATTAGCTAAAAATGGAAAATAAGTTAGTAAAATATTTATAAACTATAATTAATAATTTTAAATGATTAAAAGACATACGACGTACATCCTTCCTCTCCTGCGTTTGAATTAACACCAAGTCAAAATAACTAATTTACTTCTTATATTTTCCACATTATATTATATACCCCTCTTTTTCGTATCATTTTATCTCTCAGTCTCTTATTTGCATCATATTCATGTTAACCGTTGTGTCTATACCCAAAAAATTATACACTATTCTATACCCGACCCACCCGGGTGGCCACATGTATTTTCTTGTTAATATCGAAAATTTTTGTATTTGCCAGTGTATTATTGCCTTTATTTATTTTAATATACTATTTTAAACGTTATAAAACAAAAAAAATAAATAAAAAATGGGGAATCCCCGGTTAATGCTAGTAAAACAAAACAGAAAAGAATCGTTTAGGTGAGCTGAGGAAATTAGAGTAGGTGTGGTATTCAAATGGAAAGGTTGATTGCGGAAGTGATTTTTTTTGTAAATAAATATATATGTGAGTGATAAAATGGCGGACCACAGAGACATTTCAAATGCTGAGTTTAGACGGTAAGATTTATTATTTGGATGATCCGTTCGGTTTTTTTACATTTATATACACATTTTTGCCCTAGTTTGTCGTATGAAGATCAACAAGCATACCTAAATCGTTTATTAGAGGAATGTGACGATGACGAAGAAGTGCTTGATTTTGTTGACGACGGCTCAGAAGATGAGTGGCTTCCTACAGCAGCGGATAGAAACGTGGAAGATTCAGACATAGAGGACGTTTATGAAGATCATGAAGTCCAAATTGAAGTGTCTGATGAAGAAATTTTCAGCGATAGTGAAGTTGAAGACGAAGGAGAAACTGGAAGTGCAAATTGTAATAATTCGCCTTATCTAAAAGGAAAAGATGGATCGATATGGAGACAAAATCCTCCTCAAAGGCAAACATTGAGACACAATATTCTCAGGAGTCAACGAAGTGGGCCATCGCGATCGACCGAAATGTTATCTGTAAGAGATACCTTCAAGTGTATATTTACGGACGTCATGTGTGAAATAATCACTAGACACACAAACAGGAAGGCCAATGAAGTATACACAGAACACAATATTCTAAATCGGGATAAACCGCAGAAAATCTGGAAATTATTGACATTTCAGTATTCAGTATTCTGTATTCTGTATTCTGTATTCTGTATTCAGTATTCAGTATTCAGTATTCAGTATTCTGTATTCTGTATTCTGTATTCTGTATTCAGTATTCAGTATTCAGTATTCAGTATTCAGTATTCAGTATTTTCAGTATTCAGTATTCAGTATTCAGTAATCTGTATTCTGAATTCAGTATTCAGTATTCTGTATTATGTATTCTGTATTCAGTATTCAGTATTCAGTATTCTGTATTCAGTATTCAGTATTCAGTATTCAGTATTCTGTATTCTGTATTCTGTATTCTGTATTCTGTATTCAGTATTCAGTATTCAGTATTCAGTATTCAGTATTCAGTATTCTGTATTCTGTATTCTGTATTCAGTATTCTGTATTCTGTATTCTGTATTCAGTATTCAGTATTCAGTATTCAGTATTCAGTATAAAAAAAAAATTTTTGTGTAGGACGAACAAGATTCACCCAGTATATGCCGTCCAAACCGGCAAAATATGGGATCAAAGTATGGTGGGTTTGCGATGCTGCTAACTCTTACCCAATAACGGGGCAGATATATACGGGTAAGCAACCATCAGGCAGGGAAATCAATCAAGGAGAGCGGGTTGTCAAGGACCTATGCGCCCGTTTCAAAGGGTCTGGGAGAAATATAGTAACTGACAATTTTTTACAACATTGCCGCTTGCTCGTTTATTGATCTCTTGGGACTTATCAATAGTCGGGACATTAAAAAAAATAAACCCTATGTTCCAAAAGAAATGTTGCCGTCCAGATCTCGGGAAATTTATTCGTCAATTTTTGGATTCAGCGATGATAATATTACACTTTGTTCGTATGTCCCCAAAAAAAATAAGAGTGTATTATTATTATCTACGCAGCATTATACGGATTCAGTAATTGGAGACAAAAAAAAACCGGAAATCATTCATTATTACAATGGAAAAAAAGGTGGAGTAGATAATATGGACAAACTGGTCACTCATTATACAACCAAACGAAGGACGAAAAGATGGCCTGTAGCATTTTTTTACAATATAATTGATGTAGCTTGCGTCGCGGCTTACAAAATTTACATAGAAAATAACCCGGCTAGATCAAACAAAACACACAATCGTCGAGAATTCTTGAAAGATCTTGTGCTTCAATTAGCTCTACCGCATGTGTCAGATCGATCAACCATACCAAATGTATATAGAAATTTTAATTCACGTTCAGGGATAGAATGCATACTTGGCAAACCGCTCTATGTACCAATAAACCAGGAATTGACAACGTCTGGAGTACCTAATGTGTTACGCAACAACGATGGCCGAATTCCTCAAGTTGGCAAATGCTGGATTTGTTTGTCTTCCGATCCCAAAAAACGACGAAATTCACGGAAATCCTGTAGTATCTGTAGAAGACCAGTATGTGTAGAACATACGAACACTCAAATAAAGTGTTCTAAGTGTTAATAGTTTTAATTTTTTTTGTAAATTTTTACCAAATTGAATTTCTTATTTTGTAAACATATTTTTAATAACCAACTGAATTATTTATGTGATAATTTTTGATTTTTTCTGTGATGAAATGTTGATTTAAACAATAAAATGTTATACAAATAGCATATTCAGTGTTTTTTTTAAATGGCCACCCGGGTGGCCGGGTATAGACTACAAGAGTAATAATATTGGTAAACGAATAATTTAGTTCAGCAATAATTTTTAGTTAACTTCTGTTCAAAGATCAATAAAAAATAAGTAGTTCTTGGATGTCAAGGAGTAGGGATAGTCTAACTGTGAAATTGAAAAAGTTACGAGCATTTTAAATCGAAATGGCCACCCGGGTGCCCGGGTATAGACACAAGGGTTAAACAAAAAACTAAAAAAAACGCCAATCATTTCTTTTGTTTTTTGTTTGTGGGATAATGTGAAAAATATAAGTAAATTATTAGTGATTTTGGGATGGGCAAGCAGGATGTACGTCGTGTGTCTTTTCATCATTTTAAATTATTAATAAAATTATAGTTTATAAATATTTTTCTGACTTATTTTCCATTTTTAGCTAATTTTGATTTATCTTTAAATCATTATTCAATTTACCATTTTATTAGTTTTAAATTTTACAGAAAATTACTGGAAATAAAAATATGTACAACATTCCTTTCGTACGCATGAGATAACACTGAATTACTTTTTTTTATTTTTCAAATGTTTATTCTCTGTTTTTCTCTATTCTTTGGACACCAATACAATTTACCAATACTATTGCCTTCCGGTAATTCTCAACTCAATCCTCAAATTGCGACCAAAAACGCTGTCCTGGAGGAAGTCATCAATAATATACCGCCCCACGACATTAAAACCATCGTGGGCGACTTTAACGCAAAAATCGGTAGGAGTGCTGAAAATACATCGTACATTGATCCTAACAGCATGCAACTAACTAGTAACAACAACGGCCAACGCGTCACCGACCTGGCAATAACGTACAACTTAGTTCTATCAAGTACGTTTTTCCCACACAAGAGAATCCACAAAGTAACGTGGAGATCGAATGATGGAAGAACGGAAAACCAAATCGATCACGTCATGGTGTCTAAGAGACACTCCACCAGCATATCCGATGTCAGATCTTACAGAGGTGCAGACTTGGACAGCGATCATGTCCTTCCAGGAGCAGTGGCACGCTTTACAGTCAGCCATAACCACCGCGGCACAAAGTTCCATCGGAAGAAGGCCTCCGAGGTCCCGCAATGATTGGTTCGATGATCAATGCCGAAGGGTCGTCGAAAATAAACGAAAGCTTCGTGAGAAATGGTTGGCTCGCAACATTAGAAGCTCTCTAGAAGAATATCTCCGCGCTAGGAAAGCTACAACTAAATACCTTCGACAAAAGAAGCGCGATCATATGAGATCTTGCATCGAAAACATCAGCTTCCAAGCGAAAATAGGAAACTCAAGGGACTGTTTTGCTAACGCCAGAAATCTAACTAAAGACTTCCACCCAAGAAGTACAGCCATCAAAGACGGAAATGGCGAGCTGAGAACAAACGTGGCTGATGTTCTCTCTGTATGGCAAACATACTTTCAAAATCTGCTAAATCGGAATGACGAAGTGACCCCCATTAGAGCAATAGCTCCTCCAGATGAAGAGGTCTTTGTCGAATATCCCACAGTAGAGGAAGTAGGTGCAGCTATTAGTAGATTAAAAAATGGAAAGACACCCGGTCTCGACGGAATCCCCGCAGAATTGATTAAGCTCGGAGGCGCTATTCTTGCAACAAATCTATACGATCTCATCGTCTCTATTTGGGACCAAGAAGAGCTGCCGGAGAATTGGAAGACCGCACTCATATGTCCGCTGCACAAAAAAGGAGACCGTCTTAAATGTGGAAACTATCGTGGTATCGCCCTATTGAACACTACTTACAAAGTGTTGGCTAATGTTGTACTTGCCAGACTCATCCCTTTCGCCGAAAACATCATTGGCGACTATCAATGCGGTTTTCGTCCCAACCGATCGACCACTGACCAATGTTTTACCATGAGGATGATCTTGGAAAAATGTTGAGAGTACAACATAACCATACATCAACTGTATATAGACCTCAGACAGGCATATGACAGTATAAACCGCGAAAACCTATGAGCCGCGCTCATATGCCTAGGAATTCCAGAGAAACTCGTTTCTCTGTGTAAATTAACAACCTCTGGTTCTGTATGTAGAATCGTAATTGAGGGAGCTGTGTCAGACTCCTTTAAAATAACATCTGGTGTTCGACAGGGAGATGTACTCGCGCCTGTGCTGTTCAATTTGGCGCTTGAATACGTAGTGAGAAAAAGCAACATTGAAACTTCGCGCTGTATATTTAATAAATCAGGCCAAATTCTTGGATATGCAGATGATATCGTGCTTCTTGGCCGAAGACCTAGTGATATCAACGACAGTTTCATACAGCTCGATCGCTGCGCAAGAAGACTTGGTTTGGAGGTGAACAGCAGCAAAACAAAATTGTTATCAACACCCAGGAACATCTCCATGGCAAATCTCGGAATTGGCGACCATAACTTTGATAGCGTCGAGAACTTTAAATACCTCGTGTCAGTTATAACATCGTCGAATGATATGCAGGCAGATATAAAAGCCCGAATCGTTGCCGGACAACGAGTTTTCTACGCCCAATCGAAACTATCGAAACTATTGCGATCTAAACATCTGTCGCAGTCGTGCAAGCTCGCACTTTATAAAGCACTCATAAGACCTGTGCTGGCTTTCGGAAGCGAGAGCTGGACCATGACCTCTAACGATTGTAGATTGTTATCTACCTTCGAAAGGAAGGTCATTCGCTCAACCTTTGGTCCAATTATAGTCGCGGACAACGAATATCGGATTCGTATGAACCACGAGATAAGGCAACTTCTTGGAGGCTGCGATATTATCGGATTCATCAAATCCAATCGAGTTAGAAGGCTCGGCCACGTTACACGGTCTCCACAACAACGAATGACCAATAAAGTGTTCCATCAACAACCAGCCGGTGTTCGTCGTAGAGGAAGACCTCGACTGCGCTGGCGTAACGACTTCGAACAAGATCTACATGTATTAGGATGTAGAAACTGGAGGTGATAGGACGAGAGCGATGGATCGAGACGGATGGAGGACCTTAGTGCGGGCGGCAAAATCCCTACATGGGATGTGAAAGCCAGAGAGAGAGAGAGAAAGAAAATATAAAAAATCATTTCGAAATTTTTATTACATCAAAATTCATAATAAAATAAAATAAATTCTTAAAAAATGGACTGACAATATAGCAAAAAAAATATTGCAAAAATATTTTTAATTAAACTTATTGACAATTGTTTGTTGTTGTTGTTGTTTGTTCTTGATTTATGTTTTACCGTCCTACTTTACGCCTGGAGTAGCCAAATCGAGGACGGGCGGCTACAGATCCGTCTTTGAAAAACCACCTGCACATTGCATTACTTCATGCCAATCTGTAGTGCTGACATGAAAGGTGGGTCGGCCCATGGATTCTGCACTCTCAACAGGGTGTCATTGATGTGTTCATCTTAATCACCGATCGTAATCAGATGATGAAAAATCCCTTTTGCATCCCGCCCCTATAGGGATTCGCACCCGGTACCTCCCGATCCAACCGCCGCAGCTTTAACCACTGCGCCGTTTGCTCGGTTTATTGACAATTGCTTTATTGTTTTGGTAAATTTAAAACAAAAACAAATTTTAGATTCGCGTAAAATAACACCAATAACATACAACAAATAGAACAAATAAATAAAATTGTGGTTCTAGATTTGAATAATTCTACAACTGCTAAAACAACTTAAACCAAAAACTTTACCAAAGCAATGCAACAAACTATGATCAAAATAAACAAAATTTTGTAAATTTTAATCTCGCTGACAAACCAAACATGAACAATTATTAAAAATAAATTCAACACACTACGAAATTTGACACAATTTCCAGTGGTGAATAAAAAATTCGGAATGATATCAAAGGGCCGAATGTCGAAGGGCCTAATGTTAAAGGGCCGAATGTCGAAGGGCCGAATGGGTCGAAGGGCCGAATGTGTCGAAGGGCCGAATGTGTCGAAGTTAACCTATTTGGTTACATGTGGAATATTCATAAGGAAATACCAAGGGAATTATTAAGGGAATTTTGACAGATGTCCACATGTGAAAAATACATGTATAATTCGAGAATAAGGCCCCTGTTTTAATTTTTTTTAAGTTTGAATGGAAAATTTCGTTACAGATAAAATTTGATGAAGTTTCGTTGAAATTTTTAAGCTAATTTAAGTTTTCCATGGGCGAATACACATAAATGCCATTTACCGGATTCTTAATTTTTCCTAATTTAAGTTTATAAGGTTCTATATGTTGTCTATGGTTACCACTTTAGTAATGCACAAAATGAAACAGAATCAGCTTATGCGACTAAAGATATGTAACTTAAAGTATCTTAAATTTGGATTAGTGTATAAGTGGTGGTACAAACTTTCTGCAACTAAATTATAAAGTTTTCAACAATTTTCGAAGCGAATTTTTATGAATGGGGAAATATTCACAGACAACTCATCTACAAGGAAGAGTAAACATTAGGCTTAACAGCATTTCGCAAAATTGTCTTGTAACGATACTTATAGGTCTGGACTGTTTTTAATATAACTTCAGCTGATTTTATAAGTTACATTCAGCGTATTTCAACATTTTTGTTCAAGAAATTTCTGGAATTATTCATAATATTAAGGCAAGAAATCTTTTCATTGTTGGAGATATTAACGTAGATATTCTTAATTTTCCAAATAGCTGCAATGACTATATGTTTCTTATGTCTTCCTGTGGCCTCGAATCTCTGATTAATATTTCTACGCGTGTGACTGCAACATCAGCTTCTTGTATTGATCAT
This sequence comes from Tipula vernalis, assembly GCA_958295665.1. Classification (NCBI taxonomy): domain Eukaryota; kingdom Metazoa; phylum Arthropoda; class Insecta; order Diptera; family Tipulidae; genus Tipula; species Tipula vernalis. The sequence continues at coordinate 177,764,634 of OY282560.1, read as the reverse complement.
TTTTTTGCTCGTCTCAAGTCTAACGATCTTTCTTGTCTTACAGCGGCAGGGCAGCATTGGACTTTAAGATTTTCAGACCATCATTTTATTGAAATAATACTCAAGATACCTCAAATTTCGTTAGCACCCAATAATTCCCATGTTGGTCATACGAAGAAGCTCTTGGATAAATATGTTAGTAATTGTAACCAAATTAATGTTGACATTAAGAAAGAAAAGGAAATGTATTATTCCAATCGTTTCTTTGTTAACCGTGGAGATGCTAAAAAAAAACTGGAATCTCGTGAACGAAATTCTAACAAGGAAGCCTAAGATTTCTTCGATTAACAGGATTCCATCTGAAAGCGGTGAGCTTATTACTAGTGATTTCGAAATGTCCGCCTCTATCATGAACTCGTTGTAACCGATGGTCTTAGTAATTATGTATTGAAAGCTATTGCTAATTATGTCAGCCCCGTTCTTACCCATATTTTCAATCTTTCTTTCGTACAAGGAAAAGTCCCTGAAACACTGAAAACTGCTACTATTATTCCGTTGTTTAAAAAAAGAAATCGTAATGATAAAGACAATTATAGACCTATAGGCTTGCAGCCAGTAATTTTGGAAATTTTAGAGAAGGCGGTGAAAAACAGAGTCATTTTTTTTAGATCAGATTAATGTATTAAGTAAACATTAACATGGATTCCGTCAAGGCATGAGTACCGAATCGGCCTTGTTGGAATTTCTGAACATAATTCATAACGGACTGAACATTGGTAAAGCTTTTGCTGGTTTATTTATTTATGCTGCTAAAGCCTTTGATATGGTTGACCATAAAATTCTTCTGAATACATATTCTATATGATATTGGTTTTAGGGTAGTTGCTAATACGTGTTTCGCTTCTTACCTTCCCAACAGATCGGTTAGAGTTAAAATTAAAAACACTTTAAGTGAACCGAAAATTATGGACGTTGATGTTCCCCAAGGTTCAGTAGTGGCCCCTCTGCTATTTCTGATCTATACTAATTCGGTTTTTAAACTAAAATTGCATCGTCTTTATACCGGGTTTGCCGATGACATAGCTTTGGCTTACACTGGCAAATCTCCTAATGACGTCATTTCTACGATTAATTCTGACCTTAAAGTCTTACATGTATGGTTTGATGAGCAATGCTTAATTCTAAGTTATAAAACAAAATAGATGTTGTTCAAATTGACTGGCACAACATCAGCAGCAAATGTTAATCAGGTAATTTATCATAATATTTCCAAATGTGCATCTACTGGGTGTCATTCTGAATGTATTGTTATTAAATTATTCAACGAGTTTAAATATCTTGAGGTTCATTTGAATGGTAATCTCAGTTGTAAAATTCATGTCTCTTCTTTAACTTACTTCTTTAACTTACTTTTCTTCATGTCTCTTCATTACTTGTCATCTGCTTCAAGAATTTTCTATCTCCTGCGTGATTTTTGCCCTGTTCCTGTGCTAAAAATTATCTACCATGCACTGGTTATGTCTAAATTGGAATGTGGTTTATCATGTTGGAGTGGGTGCTGTACAACTAATTTACTTGATTTATGCGTGCAATAGAAAATTATTTTGAGAATTTTGTTGAGAAAAAGAAGATCTGAGTCATCTTGGCCCTTATTCACGGCTAATAATATCTTGCCGTTACAACATTTGTATGTTTGTAAGGTTTTAAGAATATTTTTTAGGCCTAGTGGGCAACCACAGTTTTCTTTCTAATATTCCCCGATTTTTTACTGACCACTTTCGCCGCTATATCCTTATTGCTGCTACAGTTTTTTTCAACGCGTTATCTATTTGTATTAAAGGGCATATTCATTCCAAATCATTTCTATCCAAAGTTAAAAAATGGCTTCTTGAAACGGTTGACATTACATTTTTTTTCGGGTTGTTACATAATAGATTTGTATATAATGGGTATTTTTTACTTCACTTTGATAACTGGTTGTTGTAGTTATATTTGTCTTGTATTGTTATTAGTTTATATTTTTAGCTTATAATTAGTTATTATATGTTTTTAGTAATTAGGTAAACATATTATTTTTTCACTTTTTTATAATTTTTATTGGTGGATTCGATTCTGTCGTTCTTTCGACACAGAATCCTCCAGGATTTTTTACTTTTTTCCCCCCTTATTATACGTGGTAAATAATTGTAATTTATGTTGATGTAAAAAATTAAAATTTAAATAAATAAATAAATAAAAAAAACGAAGAAAAAAAAATAACGTTTATCATGGTAAAAGTGTAACAATCTTGGAACCGACAAATGGCAACCAAGCATTATAAAATTTGAAGGGCTAACTTGCTTTATCACTTGAGTTCCCACCCACTTGTGAAAATATTGCGTGTTGGGGAGAGTGTTTGTGTGTATTTTGTTAGTGCGTTCATCGTGTCCTGGATAAGCAAGCACTGTGTACCCCATGCTGGCGTTGAGTGCAGTAAACCCTTGGGCAAGATCCCGCCAACTGTAGTTTCTAATGTTTAAAGAGCTACCACGGTAAGACCTTAATGACTTGTTTTGGACTGATTGAATTTTAAACCAGCGAAAACTGAAAATTGGGTTCGAGGATCTCCATTAGTATATCATATTTTTTAGGAATTCCCAGATATTTCAACGCAAAGCCTCACAGGCTCTCCCGATTCATCGAGTACAATTTTGAAGTATATTTCAGAAATATCTGAAGTACAGTTTCATAGAATTTAAAAAGAACCATCCTAAGTATACCATAATTTATAAGCGTAGGACCGTTTAAATAACAACAAATTTTTATTTTTAATGTAAAGAAATGCGGTTTAAATATTAATAGCAGGGAGGAGCACCGTACTAGAATATTTTTGCCTGTAACATCTATCCTAATTTCGCTCAAAAAAGATATTAAAACAAATATTTTCTGCAATTTTAATTCTTGGAAAATAAAATTGTACATATGTACATTGTAGTACAAATATTTATGATAATTGCGTTCGGCATGTTGTTTATATATTATAAATTAGCTAAGGTTATTATTATTAACTATAAGTGATTATAAAATGAGTTTACTTATATTTGTTTAGTAACTTACCAGGATCAATTTTAATCTGATTGTGTTTATAACAAGTACACTAAAAACAATATCAAAAATTTCGGTAATTGTCTGCTCTAGGCGTTTTCGGAAATAGATCCTGAATAACTTCAGGCTAACTTTCAGACATTAAACTTATCCACCTGCTTACGAACAAAAAAGATAACTTCAGGATAATTTAGATGTTGTATGTAAATACAAATAAAAATAAAAAGGTAAAATGTACCCTATTAGGATCTTTAAATGTAAATTTTGGAAAAATAATTAAATAATCTTTGAATAATCTTTCAAAATGCATCTTAAAATTTTGCTTTACTCATCTTAACTTTTTGTATGGGATGGATAACTTGAATAATTTTTTACCAACATAAGAAAAAAATTAGGCTGAAGTTATTTAGGATCTATTTCCGAAAACGCCTATTCTGTACATTATAACAGGTGTAAAATGTACAATTTGAAGTATTCTATATTTCAAAATAGTAAACGAAAAACGAAAAAGCCACTGCCACTCTTTAAACTCAAGCTTTGAATGAGTGAAACAAGACTGATGCATTCAACTGTATACAAGTCGAAAAACCGCATGTCAAGCGGGTAGTGGTACAATGCACTACTTATCAATGATATGGGCGTACCAAATCTTATTGCAATCACAGATCACAGTAGACATCTCACAAATCAATATTAAAAGAAAAACTGTGGTACCTAGGAACTGCGTGCTCTGTAATGGTAATCATTCAGCCACCACAGAGTTTGCATTGTTTACAAAGAAGTTCAAACCCGCAGATTTCCTCCTCTCAAAGAAAAAATAAGTCGCAGCCCACTACAAATCCAAATCCATCTTATCAGTTAATTACTGGGACAATATATGTGTAGAAACCAACTTCGGCAGCAAATCGTACCAAAGAAAACTATTCAACGGACAATTCAAAAAATCATGAACAACTAGTCTTCCACACAACGGTAGGAAATTATGATGGAAAAATTAATGACCAAAATGGATACTATCCAGAACTCAACATGGCTTGTCACAACAAGGACAAGAAGTTAAAAGTTCCTTGATATAATAAGAAATTTATCTCACGGTAATATCCGAAACGCATAACACTAGCAGAAGTTTCCTAAAAATACCCACATGCAACTATGACACAAATCATCCTAATGGAGCAGCACATGATCACACTGTAGTTATAATCAAAAACATAATTAAACACCACGAAACAGAAAAGTATAAGAAGGAGCATCTACATGCAACTACTGCAGTAATAGAAAATTGGCTAGGACCCCATAAACATTTCGGCCATATACTGCCCACCAAAATATACAATAAAAATGAAACAATTTGACTATTTTTATAATTCTTTGGGTCATCGCTTTCAACATCAATAGTGGGGATCAAGGTTGGTGACAACGAGAGGCCAACAATTATTAAAATCAATTCAAGAAAATAATCTTCATCATGTATCAACCAGTGATCCTACCAATTGGCCAAGTGATATGACAAAGATCCCCGACGTCATCGATTTCTGCGCCACCAAAGGAATCGCAAGTGATTATATTAAAGCGAAGCCATGTTTGAACCTGTGATCGGACCACTCGCCTGACTTAATCACTTTGGAAACAAAGACAATGAATATACAGAAACAACCGATATTAAGCAACAATACGAGTAAAACTGCCTGGAACCACTTCAGATATAAGGTGACAGAGAAACTAAACACAAACATTAAGTTTAAGACACAGAGTGATTTAAATCAAGCAGTGGAACATCTCAATTAACATATTCAGTCCGCAGTTATGGTACATAAACGCCAGGATGCGTATACAACAGACATTATATCTGCTATATACCTGCAAATAAGTAACTGTCTCAACATTTGCAGACGAGACGACAGTGCCCTCATCACATGAAAACCCCAACAAAGCTACAGAAGTTTTGCAGGAGAATATTAACAGAATTCAAGTACGTATGAAAAATGGCCAATTAAAGTTAGGGATGCTAAATCTATTCAAGTAACATTTACAACGCGAAGAGGCACATGTCCACCAATACAAGTGAATAATAGGGATATACCTTAAACTGATAATAAAATATTTAGGTATTCACCTCGACAAACGTCGAACGTACCACAACGAGAAATATTTAAAAAACGTTACAAAATTTGTGGTTTTCATCGTTGGTGTTAGATATACATATGTACCTAAAATAATCATGTATAAATTTAGTAAGTTGTGTTCGAATAACGTATAGGATTCGCCATTTTGATTTTATTAAACATCATCATAGTGAGTTCAATTTTATTATGTTTTAGAATTTAGCTGTAGATGAAGTTAGTTTTTTAATTGTTTCTTTAAAGAAATATTTACCGAATAAAATCAATATTTGAAGTGTAATTTTGATAATTTAATTGTATCAAAAAGTAAATATTGCACTCGTCATAATGATGTACTCTTGCCATATATTGTCGCTTTCAAAATATGTCTGCTAGATAATGAGAACAGCTGCCCGGTAAAGCGAAGAGAGTCCACTAAAACGGTCCCTTAGTGGAACGGGGCACTGGGTAAGCTGAGGAAAAATCGAGAAGGTTATTCAACAAGGCTAAACGCACCGGGGAATGGGGCGAGTATAAGATGGCCTTGGCGGAATATAATCTCGAACTAAGAAGATCCAAAAGGGCTACATGAATTACCCTTCTTCAGACAGAAAATGGGAGGTTCACTGAAAACTGGATAGTATTCAATAGTGGTATGGTAGGAGCTCAAGAGGACCCGCATGGCCTTCCAAGTGAGGTAGCCTATGCACCGCACAATAGGATCTGGAGGCTCTGGGAAAATGTTCACACCAAGTTAGGTGAGATGGGCTATTGTCTCTTTTAAATCTTTTAAATCCGCTGAAGAGGATGACATCTTTCCACCTTTACTTCAAAAAGGAATTGAGAAAATACTCCCCAGCTTGATCCAGATGTTTCGGGCAAGTTACTCTTTTAACTATGTATATTCCGAAACTCTAGAGGAAAGTAAATATGATCTTTAAACCAAAGGGAGGAGGTCGTCCGGCCACCAGCCCAAAGCATATCGGCCAATTAGTCTCACATCGTTTCTATTGAAGATGATGGAAAAAAATCCTGGATTATCAAATAAGAAGTGAGATCCTTGTAAAAAATCCGCTGCATCAGAACCAATCAAACTGGTAAATTTACTGTGATGGCTCTTAGCGATCTAGTCACGAGGATTGAAAGAGCAGTGGCAAATAAAGAAATTGCCCTTTGTGCGTTTGTGGACATTGAGGGGGCTTTTGATAATACCTCCTTTGGATCGTTAAAGAGAACAACAATGGAAAAGGGGGTTCCGTTTACTACAATTAGGTGGATCCGCTCCATGCTGGAACATCGTCATATCACATCCAGATTAGGTGGCCAGTCGGTATACATCAGGGCCGTAAAAGGTTGTCTCCAAGGAGGCGTACTGTTTCCTCCTTTATCGTCATTGGTTATTGACAGACTACTGGTCCTTCTGAGTAGCCATGGGTTTGATGTCCAGGGCTAAACGGATGATGTAGCTATCATAATCAGAGGCAAGTTTGCTGGGGTCATCTCTGATCTAATGCAAAATGCACTCAGTATAATATGGCAGTGGTGTGACCAGGAAGGACTCAGTGTCAATCTAAATAAAACTGATATTGTTCCCTCGCTAAACGGTACTACTGTTCCTTTTCCAAAGAGGTTAAATATCTAGGGGTCATCCTGGATCAAAAACTGAACTGGAAACAACATTTAATGAAAGTCCCAAATAGAGCCACCAAGGCTTTATGGGCCTGTCAGAGACTCTATGGACGTACTTGGGGACTACAACCAAAAATGATCTACTGGTAATTTCTAACAATCATAAGGCCTATGGTTACCTATCATAGGAATGCCTTCCGACTGTATGCCAGCTAAACTAGACACATGCTATAGAACTTTGCGCTAGGACAGGCATAGCAAAAGGCCTAAACGATGCAAAGTTATATATTGTATGAGACAGCCAAACGGCCTTACAAGCTCTTAGGTCTTCCTCTTGGCCCAGAATTCCAGGTTTGCGACGGGCGAAGAGATTTATATCACCTTCGCCAGTCAGGGTTAAGGAGTGTCTTGAAGTTAGGAAAACTGAGTTGAGGCTGCTTACTGGCTTCCTCACAGGTTACGTCCCTCTAAAGGTATCACCTTAAGAAAATGGGCCTAAATACGACAAACGGATGCCGCTTCTGCCTCCTGGGAGCGGGATCAGCGGAATATTTTCTGTGACAATGAGCCCAGATAGTATGTATCATGTACCGGCCGGTAATATTATCAGGTTCATTAAGAGCCTGAATATTGACTGGACGGCTAATAGAGCTGGGTCCAACCACAAAAGATATTCCAGGTCGCCATGCGAGTTGGCTTGAACAACCACATGGCCCTTTATAAATAATAATTTATTGTTATACTTCGTATTTCGCGATTTCAAATAAGCGACGAATGATAATTTTATGACAACTTTGAAACAAATTCAATACATTTATCAGACTGGTTTTTGTCGAAGATAATTCTTCGTAGCAGATGATAAAATTAGTATAAGAATGATTACTGAAATGTGTCGAATATATTTAATTAGTTTACAAATAAATTAGTTATTAAGAAATGTACCAAATATAGTACGAGTATGTGTTTGCATTTGGATATATATATGTATGCATAAAAATGTATTTTTTTAAGATTTTAAATTTTAACCGATAAATATCTCAGCTACCTTTTAGAATCTAAATAATTTGTGTTATTGGGCAACTGTAAGTTCAATATCAACGGAAAATCTACTCTAGAAAATTTAAATAGTTTTCAAATATTTTTTATTGGGAACAAATAAGTGAAAAGTGACAAATACATAAACCTATCTACTACATATAAAGATTTTGCAAAATGAAAATAATAAAACCTCTTAATAATTTAACTTGTGGCACGGTGTGATTTGGATGGTTTTATAAAGTATTTAAAAATTGTTCAAGAGAAGTAAAGTTAGGTTTATTGGCCTTAATACATAATGCGGGTTTTGTTGGAAAAAATGTCAACTTAACGTATGAGGAATAAAATATGGACAAATAATAAAAAGTAAAAAAACAATTATTTACTAATAAAATATTTCATAATTTATTTAAAACTTTAATTCTTAGATAAAATTTACAGAAAAATTTCCGCCCCATATCGATTGCCTTTCCTGATCCTTTTTTGCATTTTTTTCATTGCCGCCTGTGCCCCTGATGTATTGATCTACTTTAATTATTTTTACTTTTCTAAACAAAGAATCAACATTTTTGGCACGATATCCGTTGCTGTATACTTTTCTTTTCAAATTTGCCCAAAAAGTTTCAATTGGCCTTAGTTGTGGAACATTTGGTGGATTGCAGTCTTTGGTGATAAGTTCGATTCTGCGCTGACGTAAATCAGACAACATTGCATTGCCGTAATGTGAGGATGCCAAATCAGGCCAAAAAATCGATTTATCATTATTATGATATTTGTCTATGAATTTCTGAAGCACAGGTAACATTTCTTTGTGTTTGTTTGAGCATTAACACGCCACACCACTTTTGAAAAAAAACTGGGTCGCTGATCTGTTCGCTAAATGCCAACCACAACATAACTTTACCTGAAAAAGTTGGTCTGATGAATAAACTTTTCCTTTTCTAGAACTTCGTGTTCGGGAGACTCATAGTAGCATTTTGGCTGCGATTCATTACCTTCAACAGTGAAATAAATTTCATCATCCATCACACATTTTTAAGCTGAAGAAGCGGCGAAATATGTTTGGGAAAGCACTCTTAATCTAGACTTGATTGTAGGTAATTGTTTGGCTGTAGTTGCTGGTGCCGACTTTTTCGATTTCAGTTGTATATTCATACTTTGTAAATATTTTTAGACATTTTTTGGGTCAACTTAATATTTTTTACCCGGCTGCCCGTACAATTTTGCAGTTCGACCCACCGTTTCACCTTTCAATTTCATTTGAACTTTGCTATCTTGTAGTTGATATTTTTTACCAGAGCCGGTTTTTTTTCCACAGGTTCTTAATTCTCAAACAGTTTAATTGTTTCATAGATAAACGATTTTTTGAATCCAAGATCCTTGAAGTAGTGAAAAATCCCGTTCTTTGTTTTGTCCGGGTTTTCCTGTCAAAGTTTACAAATTAATTTGCGACGTTCTACTTCTAGCAACGACATTTTTGTAACTGATTGTAGAATGACGCAGTTGTTGTGCATATTTTATAAAATATAGAGGAATCACCTTATTTAAAAAAAGGAAATTTTTATTTTTGGTTGTACAATACAAATACAGACGCATTTTACATTTTGTCCATATTTTATTCCTCATACGTTAATTTATTCATGATGGTTAGCGAAGGTAAGATTCGTCAATGTTAAATATAAATTATCGTTAAGTGGATGCATATTCCAAAAATAATTCTCATTCGACACGTAAAATGAGTAAATTGAATATATTCCGCTAACGACGTTAAGCCCACTTTAAAAAAAAATCGAGGTCCTTGCTTCTGAGTTCGCAAATTTTTAACATTATAATTATAAGAAATTCCAATGTATCGGTGTGCCTAATTTACATCGAATTTAAAATCCACTACAAATCGAACGAAAACGAATACTTCATACAATATTAACATCGTGTGTCGTTGTAAACCTAGCATAATGAATAATTAGTTTGCCTTTGCTTGTTTACACTGAATCAAATTTATCATTTAATTTATTACTGAACCGGAATCGCACCGTGGAACGAAAAACAACCTGCCCACAAATTTTCACCCGATATATAACTCTATAAATAAAACGTTGACCAGCTATTAGACTATTAAGAAAGCTTGCTCTATCTGTAAACAATGAGCCTACTATCCTTCGGCGGGTCTAAATTTCTGAAGATGCATTGAGATGCATTACACGACATGAAAATGAAACATTCTACCGTTGCAAACAAGTTAAACTCCTGCTTCTTTCGTTACCTTTATGATGCAAGCTTTATGTAGCGATTTTATACGTTTATATTCTAGCTTCTACAGACCGTACTGTATTCTATTAAATTTTATAAATAACTACATAGAAAACGCAACAACTTATATTAAAATAATATTTGTTTACATGTATGACTATTATCTTTGCTAATTAACTAAAACTACACAACGGTATTTATGGCAGTAAAATAAATTTATTGTTCAGAAACCAGAATACATATACGAAAAATTCAACCTCCATCGTAAATCACTAAATGTGTAAATTTATATTGTTTGTATCCTAAATTACTCAATTTATATTCTGACCTTTATCATGCACCCAATGAAATGTTCATTGCCAAAACCTAATGAGCTGAACAATCCTTACGCGCTAATGATATAAATCATTAAATTTTTTTATTTATAAATTTATAGCAATTTTAGTATTCTTCTAGTGGTGTAAACTTTATTAATTTTATGTATTTGCCAAATATCTATAGGTAATATTATATTATCGATGTGCTTCAATCATAAAAATCACCAAGAACAAAAGACATTTGTAAAAATAATTTGGATTAATTAACATTAATAATTTGGACATAAATACAGTCAGTATTGTAAAGTTTTCGTACACCGAAAAAAATCAAATAAAATGTAAATAAAATCTGAAACTAATGAAATTTTTATATTCACAAAATTATAGCCTACCAATATTTTTTCGCATTTTTCACCAATATTGATTTTTTAAATATTCATATTTATTGATGGTACAACTGACGACTATTTTGTTGGTCCGCATTGATTTATGATTTTCCACAAGTCGCTTAGAGATCAATGGACTTAAAGTTTTCCATTCTTCTGGTAATTCTGCATTCGAATAGGCATCGATGTAATACTATATTTCTTGTGCTGATCTCTTCTGTACTGGCGAAGTGCATATTTTGAAATGCTTAACTAATACTGTCAAGCAGGGTAGCAACAGCATCGTGATTTACGGATGTGGGTGGTCAGTAGGAACTGGAATTCCATTTAAATGCTCAGGGCAAACGAATTCAGCCACGAGAGAGCGGTTTCGGTTAAAATAAAATAAATTTGTTGAAATTACCGGCCCAGAACTCTCAAATAAACGCAAAAAACGAAAACGAAAATTGATGGGATATCCTGAAGAGCATAAGAAAATGTAGATCGATTGCCTATTCGAAGGCAGTATTACTACAAGAATTGAAAGCTTTAAGTCGCTTGATCTCTAAGCGATTTGTGGAAAATTATTTAACAGGATAAATTGCAGAAGTAGTCAAAAATCAAAGCGGCCCAACAAAATATTACGGTGTCGGTTGTACCGTCAATAAATACTTATGAATGAAAAAAGAAAAAAAAAATCGTCATTATTGCGAATATGTAATGCGAAAAAATAGGGGCACCTAATAATTTTGTGAATATGTACATATATACTCGTATTAATCCTAATTTGCCGTCTTTCATACAAAACTCATGATAAAATTAATACACACTAGCGTATAGACAAGTCGTTTTATACTCTTATTGAGACAAAATGAAATCAAACGAATTCTGCTTTCATCCTAATATTTGTGGCGGTTTTTACATTCATTCTAAATTTCTGAAATAACCTCACTTCGTAGTTTTTTGGTTTGGTTTTTAATGAATTTTGCCATTTATGTTGATCTTTCACTGGACTCTGCTATTGGATGGCTCGATTTATTTCTGGTTATCCCTACCTGTAAATATCACATATTATGGTTGGACCAAAATGATTTTATCTTAAATGTTTAACGTAAACAATAGTCAGAGTAACTTTTCTACAGAGGTTGGAGTGGCTACTTACGCACACTTAGACCGGTGACGGTCCATTGTGATAACTTTTTTACAGAAGATTGAAAAGATTATTCACTGGGGTTAAGGGGGGTAAATATTTTTTCAATGATTAATTCTCGGCGAGATACGTACAATTGAGGAAATCGCTCATCAAAAGTTTATTGAGATTTCATTCATAGATATTCCGAAATTTATGATCATTATTTTAATCAACCTACATCATCGCTTAATTATTCAAATTTTTAATTAAGATTAAAGACTACGGATTTCGGATTTTTAGAGGTGTGCAAATTATAAATTAAGTTTTCGTTATCTCAAAATGTCTCAAAATTCTAACTGTTGCCTAAAAGAAAAGCAAACTTTCCTTTTATTTTGTTCGTAGGGCGAGATACATCTATAAAACGAACAAACATGAATTGTTTGTAAGCTGTTGTGGAGTCCAGCAATTGCTAGAATTTTGCAGTTTAATCTTAATTAAAACCCGTGAATTAAAATGAAAATATTGTATTGTTTATTAAACAATTTTTTTTATATTTAATTTTTAAAAACAATTTTAATGAAATATGTCCACGTTAAAAAGTTCCTTTACTTTCATTAATGTGATATTAATAATTCTAATAAATCTAACAGTCTAACACTAATTAAACAAAATATTTATGGAAAACGATTTTTTTTGTAGTTGTTGTTTATTAAAATATAAGGTGTCAAATATTTAAAAATTTTATGCAATTGGTGTAGTATTTATTGCTATAGGAAAAAAACTGATTATTCGAAAATTATAAAATTGGGCTCATTTTAAAGATAAATAAATATGCTGATTTTTTAGTTGGTCTAATAGAACCAAATGGTGGAAAAAAAAAAGAAGATGAATATTGAAGAAAACTGAAAAAGAACGTTTCGGCGGCCATGTTGAAAAAGAAGAAATGAAAGATATATCATTTTTATAATTATCTTATAATCTCTATTCATTCATCTTTAAAATGATCCCAATTTTATAATTTTCGGATAGTTAAATTTTTTAAATATTTGACACCCTGTATCTGTTGGAACGAGACAAATGAACCCGATAACGATGACAACCAAAAATCTCCGAATGATACAATCATCAGTGTATCATCAACAGAATCGCAGTAATAATTCCTTCCCCCTGTCCTCGAGACAGGCCCGAGTAAAGGTCTACCTTCCCTAATAACACTATTATTATTTGTTAATAATTATATTCTGCGTCTAAATGTCATCATCTAAAACTGTGTATAAACTAAATATCTTATATTTTTTCATGTAAGTGCTACCATCTATTTGTTGGCGGCTATAACAAATTAATATTTTTATTATACCAATTGATTTATCGTAGCTTTAAAAATAAATAGAATGAGCACCCGTTTTTTTTTATGATTATGTATCTTTTTATTATTATTGGCAGTACAAAATTTGTCTCTTAGAAAAAAACAAGTGTCAACAAGTGAATTTAATCGATAAAAAATATATTGAGTGAAATATAACCAACCAAGTTTTTTATTGTTAACCCAATACAAGGTTATAATTTAGTTTTGCGATTGTTCCTTCACCTACAGTATCTTAAAAAACTAATAAATCAATTTTTCTCCATAGAATATCCGGATTTCGAACTTTCATGCTTTATCAATTTTTGGTTACTGAGTAGTAACCAAAACTTAATGAAGAACGAATTTTCGAAATCCAGATACTCTCTGTGTATTATTTAATTATAATTGTTTTTATTAATTAAATATTAAAAAAAAAAAATTTAAAATACAATTAATTCAATTTTGATTTAAATTCATTGGTTTTAATTAAAATTGTGATATAAGCACAGCGCAACCATAATGGTTATGAATCATTATTTCGGTAGTTTAATTATACCGTTCTGCCAAATTGAGTAGACCAAATCCACATTACTTAGTTCCATGGCAGGCCTTTACTACTGACATAAAAGATTGCAATCGAACACGAAACCTCCTTTTTCATCCAGTTGCGATTCGAACCTGGTACCTCAAATCGCGCAGATCTAACTAATGTACCATTTAGTTGATAACGAATATGTAGTTTGTTTTTTGTCTATAAGTATGTGGGCCTTATAGCGTTGCCAGACTAAGGTTTAATAAATCCGGTTTAGCTAAACTCGTTTTAAATAACGGTTAATACACTTAAACTGTTATTGTTTTCATTAAATTTTTCAAACTAATACACTCCCATTACATCGTTTTAGTCACTAAACTCAAAATAAAGTATAAATACCGTAAATCTAATTACGGCTAATCTCGAAGATTCACTAAATCGGATTTATTCGCAGTCTGGCAACGCTATTAACCCCTTAACAATAAACTCAGTTTCTTGTGTATTTTTATAATTATGGATTTATGGGCATTGCGTTTACTTAAAACCTATTTTATTTATAGTAAGATTTTATTTATTTATTTATTAATTCTCTTAAACCATACAAAATTACGAAACTAAATATACAAATGATTAAATTTTATGGCAAGAAGATAGGTTTCCTTTGTCAAGGACAGTGTTGGAAACCTCTAAAATTAAAACTAAAACAATTGGTGGGGGTCAAATTAAAATAATAATAATAATAATAAAAATAGCAAAAATCAAAAAATAAAAACATAAGAAACAAATTAAACAAAATTAACAATAAAATGATAATAAAGTAAAAAGAAAATACCAAAAAAATTAAAAAAAATAATTAATTAAAAGAGATACAACAAAAGTTTAAAATTTAAAAATAAAAATTATTTTATTTATTTTACAACCTCAAAAAAAAATTATTTCTTTCAAATAACCAACCTTTCACCAGCTTCAAAAATGAATTAGTGGAGATCAGTGATCGGATATGTAATGGCAGGCAATTAAAGAAGTACGGATGTTGCAGCGGAAAAATTTTATTTGCAACATAAACTGGCCAACAGGAATCAGTACGGCTCATAAAAAACATGGAAAGAATAATATGGTTTTGTAACGTGATTAAAGGAATTAACGCACAATTAAAAGCACCACCCCAACAGGGAATTCCATAACTCAAACGAGAGCCGACACAGGCATGATAAAAACTTAATAAAACAGATTGCGAACAATAAGAGCGCAACATATAGATTGCACGCAAAACAGAACCCAATTGACTTTTTAATTGTTGAATATGCAACTTCCAATTGAGGCCAACATCCAGATATAGACCGAGTTATCTGAAGGACTTAACTAATTCAATTCTAAAACAATCATTATTACAATTCAGGAAATTACAGTTAGAATGGTGATAGATAAATTCAGGCATATAATTCAACAAAGGGTTCCCAGATAACTTGAAAAACATAATTTTAGTCTTCTCACTTAGAATCATACCATGTCGATCAAACTAAACACGTAGTAATTTTAAATCATAATTGATATCGGTAGAGATATTGTCCAAACATGACCCCGAATAACTTAAAGCCATATCGTCCGCAAAGGCTATTATTTTTCCACGTAGACCCAGGCTAAAAATATCATTTATATAAATTAAAAAAAGTAATGGACCCAAGACAGAACCCTGAGGAACACCACAATTTAATGTAAAAGGAACACTAAAGGAACTTTGAATTTTAACCTTGTAATACCTATTACTCAGATAAGAAGCAAACGATTTTTGTGAAATACCTCTAAAACCGATAGAATCTAGCTTATTGAGAAGCAAGTTATGATCAACCATATCAAACGCTCGTTTAATATTAATGAAAACAGCTCCAGCCTCAAGCTTATCATTCAAATGAAGATGAACCCCATTAAGAAATTAAACCAAGGCAGACTCAGTACTTCTACCAGATCTAAAGCCAGATTTCAAGTAAATACATTTTGAGTGATATTTTAGGTGTACGACAATTTTTTATACAGACTGTATATTGATTAATTGATCAGAATGTATGACCAAGCCTGTGCTAGACTCCCGGATGACGCCGGGCCCTACGTACACCCTTTACGCATAACAAGACCGAAGAAAAGGAAAGGTATGTTAGTATTAAAGACTCGAGCCGGTTACAGTCACCTAAGCAGTCGATAGTTAGTATATTTTTTGACCTCCATGTGGTCACTCAAATTTGTTCTAATCGTAGCAAATGTTGCTTGACATTGTTGCCTCTTTTCTTTCTTGTCTACTCGCCCTCCAACCCCCGAATTTTTTACACTGACTGTATATGAATACTAAATAAAAAATAAATGTTATCATAATATGGTGGCGTGTGATCGGTTAACAACCTTGCCGTGTTTTTTCTCACATATACGCGTGACAATAAAAGTTTTCGTAAATTCGTCTGTGTATGATTTGGTTATTTATCATAAATTTAATAACTAAGCAAACCACATTTTGAATAAATAGTCTACCTTAATAATATCTCTAACAGATACATATATGTTTCAATTTTCGACGCTGTTAATCGCGTATTAAAAATATTTTTAAACGTAAATTCACGAGTATTTCCAGTTTTCATAAAAAGCGACGAACAACAACAAAATACGTACATTACAACTGTCTCTTTGGTTTATTTGCATTATAATGTATTTATTATTTTTGTTTGATGAATTTTTTATGATCACGTGCTTTTCTTTTCAATATATTGAGCTTTTTTCGCTCTCCCATTTTATAGTGATTATTCTATTTTGTATTTAAGTACATAAGTTGTAAGTATGATTTTTTTGTTGAATTTATAATTATTTGTTTAATATTAGTTGCGAACAGCAACAATATAACACAACAGAATTAGTAAAAAGCTTTTTTTAATAAAAGTTACAAGTAAGCTCTGTTAATTGCTCTTTGATTAACATGTTCATATTGAATGACGATGATTATGACTGATGATAAATAAGTAAAATTATTTTTAGAGAGCTACACACCCGCGCTAAACAAACAAAAACATTAAGTTTGCAAGCTTACTAAATACTCAATTGAGAATATTTGAAAATGTCGTTATAAAATCTTATGTCACAGTAAATAAATCACTTTTTTGAGGGTTAGCCAGTTATTATCTTGTTATTACAATGCGGTTTTCCCTTTTCAAAATATTGTGTTTATTTGATAATTGTAACCATTGCTTTTTGGTTAGAATGTTATTAAAAATTTGTAGGCTGAATTAAATTTGTTTTTTCCTTCTAAGCCGTTTGCGGTTATATATGATTTTATAAAATGTTTTATAACGAGATAAGAACATATTTTGAAGTTTAATACATAAAAAAATTCAAAATGTATTGTTAGATATTAATTTATTATGCAAGTACATAAGATGTCTAACTAATTCAATCTCATAACATGATATAATACAATATACTAATCAAATTATTTTATAACAAGCACCGGGGGAATTTCATAGTCTGCATAAATAAATTTTCAAAAATATGTGCTGTAATGTTTCACCAGACGTACATTTTATTTAAACTCGTACACATATTTTACAATCTAACTTGGTTATGCTAAATGAGAATGATATGTTTATGTTTCCATCAAGAATTTGACGTAAAAATTACATATTTATGAAAAATAGAAAGATAAACGTTAGGTTTATGTAAGCGTAAAGTAATGATGAACTTGGGTGGACAATTCTCTACTAAACATAAGTATGTACTTTAAGAGAACATGATTCTTATATTATTAAGTTATTGAGAGTATGTTGCAAAACCGCTTTAAAAAATGTTTTAAAACTTTATCTCAATGGATACATTTATTTGAATTTGAATTACCATCTACCTACATAGTGAAAAATCGATTAAACATCAGTATATTTATAAAATGTATCTATAAAATGTAGTAGACGAACCGAAGTTGAATGTAAATGTATGTCGCGTGCTTTAAAATTTTAATAATTAAATAACATTGTTTCGATGTCGACAATCGAGCTTTACAATAAATTAGGTACTTGCGGAACATATTGTGACGGTGACACCTAGTGTGTAATAGAATAAGTAAAACTAATAGCTCAATGTTTTACTGTACTAAATGGAATTTTCCATGATAAAAATTGTTACGTAATGTTTCTGCGCTATTCCAACTGGAAAAGTCGTGAACTTTCGAGAAGCTTGGTTTGTGTATATAAAAAGGCGAACAAGATCGAATTGGATTATTCGTATTTGGAACGCGATAGAGTAAACTTGTAAGATTAGTAGTAATATTTGGTAAGCGATAGTATAAAGATTAAAAGGAATTAAAAAGTGAATTAAAAAAGTGTTGTGCGATAAATAAAGTAAAAGTGATCAGTAAAATTTAAGAATAATTTATATAAAGTGATTTTGTGAATTTTGATTGATAAACTGTGTTGTAATAAATTTTGTAAAATAAATAAATTCGTTGGAGATAAATTAAATTGATTTTGTATTATTCACAATCCAGTGATACGAACCTTGAGTGACAAGGCAAAAACGTAACAATTTGGTGACAGCGGTGGGATTGTGAATAAAAAGAAAAAGAAAATGATTCTCAACGAATTAAAAGTTCCAGAATTAAAGAGGGAACTTGAGAAACGGGGTTTGGCCACTGATGGTACTAAAGCAGCTTTACAAGCGCGACTACGTGAGGCCATGCAGAACGAAGGGCTGGACGCGGAACATCATGATTTTGGAGAGAAAGTAACGGATGCGGCAACCGTAGAGCAGAAAGCAGAAGATAAACAACCGTTGGTCGAAAAGACACAAGAACATTCTGGAAGTTTCGATTTGTCGCAGTTAATAGCTGCTATGAACCAGATGACGGGACAGATGAGTCTAATGAAACAACAAAACGAACGACAAATGGTGAAAATTGAGCAGTCAAATGAGCGACAGTTAGAGACTATAAACCAGTCAAACGAAGAAATAAAACGACAGTTGGAACAACAAAATCAGTCTAACCTAAAAATGGAACAACAAATAGAGAAAATTGAACAACCAATCCAGGAAATTGCAGATGGGCAAAAGAGAATGGACGAGAAACTTCTCGAATTATCTACTAACATACACGGTGAAGTAGAGAAGCTACAAATGGAGATTCAAAAGGTTGACGAAAAATTAGAAACGAAGGTTCAACATGTTGAAGAGAAATTGCAAACGGAGATTCAACAAGTTGTGGAAAAATTTCGACGTCTCGAGAAAGATCTAACTGATATCAAGGCAAGTGGAACAACAACACAAGTGGAACAACAACACAAGTGGTACAAACCATTCAATCAGTTAAGTTAAAACCACCAAACTTCGACGGTACAACATCTTTCGGCATTTTCAAATTTCAATTTGAAACAGCGGCCAATCAAAACCGTTGGAATGATGAACATCTTGTCGCAGCGTTAATAGTGGCCCTTAAAGGTGAAGCAGCGGAGGCCTTACAAACAATTCCGGAAAAAGATCGCAACAGTTATCTCGAAATTATGAAGGCGCTGGATCGGAAGTACGGCAGTGACCACAAGCGGGAAATCTATCGTATGGAATTGAAAAGCCGCTTTCAAAAGGGAGGAGAATCGCTACAGGAATTTTCATCGGCAATCGAGCGATTAGTACATCTAGCACATACCAGTACATCGGCCGATTATATGGAAAGGCTAAAAATTGACGCATTCATAGACGGCATTCGAGATCCAGAGACACGCAGGGCGGTGATGTTGTCACCTAAAGCGACCTTCGCGGAAACCGTTGCGTTTGCGTTGACGATCGAGGCTGTGCAGAACTTCACAAGACCGTCATTATTTAGGCGCCAAATGAACTCAGACAAGAGCGGCAGCAGGGAGCGAATGGTACCGAAAGTCGGAAGAGGCAGGCTTAGGTGTTGGAAATGTGACAAGTTGGGTCACATCTCAATGGACTGTCGGAAAGTAATACATGGAGAGAGAAGATCGCCACCTTTTATACGGGCAAACACGGAACGGTCGGGACAAAGGTCTAGAAGCAGCGAGCGAAGATGTTGGGTATGTAACAGGATTGGCCACATCTCGCGAGATTGTTTGGAAGCAAAGGGAAAGCGGCACGGATCACCAACTTCTGTGGAAAGAGCACTAAGAGGAGAGCAGGGATCGGATGAACGGATGGCAACAGTCGGTAAAGTGGAAAGGTTAGAAGTCAGTTTGAAGGGACCGAAGCTGGCTTCGCCGTCTGGTTGCCCCATAACATCCATCCCTGTTACGAGTGAAGCACGAGGCGGAAGCAGCGTCACAGTTAGGGGCAGTGTTGATGGAAGGAGGTGTATTATTACGCTGGATACCGGAGCAACCCACACAATTGTTCGGAAAGATTTGATCGCAGGAGCAGTGCAGCTGGTTGATGGGTTAAAATTAAGAATGGCAAATGGGGAGAGTGCAATGATTAAAGGGAAAAAGATCGTGAGCATAAGGATCGGCGAAACTCTTTTCCCACACGAAGTTCTGGTCGCAGACATTGTGGACGAGGTTATTTTGGGAACGGACTTCATGAGGATGAATGGCTTTGTGTTGGATTTTGGACGGGGAATATTGAGTAGCGATAACATCAAGCTGAAACTTGAATTTAACGGTACGGATGCGACAGTAAGGCGAGTAACAATCAGTCATTGCGAGGAGCTGCCATCGAAATCTGAAACAATTGTTGAGGAAACGAATGAACACCAGGTTAAACAGATATTGGATAAAAAGGGCCGAGTTGCGCGAAGAGGAGTGCTAGTGTTCGGTGGCTGGATGAGGGATCGTTATGACAAACCAGCCAACGGCGGAAGATTTGGAGAAAAGCGGCTGAAACGGAACCGCGTTCTACAGTGGAAGAAGGATTCGTCGTCGAAAGTGCAGCCTATATGGACGGCACCCTACAGGACAAGAAAAGGACAAGGAGGTAAACCAATGGCGGTACATTTAGAGAGGCTGGCCCTCTACAGAGGAGGTAATTTCGGTCCTGTTCGGGACGAACAGGCTTAGGTGAGGGGTAGTGTAACGGTGACACCTAGTGTGTAATAGAATAAGTAAAACTAATAGCTCAATGTTTTACTGTACTAAATGGAATTTTCCATGATAAAAATTGTTACGTAATGTTTCTGCGCTATTCCAACTGGAAAAGTCGTGAACTTTCGAGAAGCTTGGTTTGTGTATATAAAAAGGCGAACAAGATCGAATTGGATTATTCGTATTTGGAACGCGATAGAGTAAACTTGTAAGATTAGTAGTAATATTTGGTAAGCGATAGTATAAAGATTAAAAGGAATTAAAAAGTGAATTAAAAAAGTGTTGTGCGATAAATAAAGTAAAAGTGATCAGTAAAATTTAAGAATAATTTATATAAAGTGATTTTGTGAATTTTGATTGATAAACTGTGTTGTAATAAATTTTGTAAAATAAATAAATTCGTTGGAGATAAATTAAATTGATTTTGTATTATTCACAATCCAGTGATACGAACCTTGAGTGACAAGGCAAAAACGTAACAATATTATATAAACAAGAGGCGTACAAACCAAATTTAGCAAAATTTGCTGAACGTTAACTGTGTTCTTAAGCTGTACGATGACAAATATTGGGTTGAAAGGGTTCTTATAATATTCAAATCCTACTATCCGATGAATAAGTATTTATGATAGTGTGACGGTGACACCTAGGGTGTAATAGAATAAGTTAAATGAATAGCTCAATGTTTAACTGTACTAAAATGGAATTTTCCATGATAAAATTGTTCTACACTATTCTAACTGGAAAAGTCATGAACTTTCGAGAAGCTTGGTTTGTGTATATAAAAAGGCGAACAAGATCGAATTGGATTATTCGAATTTGGAACGCGATAGAGTAAACTTGTAAGATTATTAGTAATATTTGGTAATGGGCGCTACACACGATCCAACTTGGTTGGACCGACGGTCGGCCCGACCAAATTGGATGTTGTCTACAGACGATCCAACTTACCATCCGATTTTTTGATTTTTTTTTTTGTTGTTTTCGTTTTAAAATTTATTTCTGAGTTAAAATAAGGTAATGAGAGAGATCGGTAATGAAAAATGATTTTTTGTTAAGATAAGGTAACGAGATCGTAACACTATGAAAGATCAAACGTACAAAATAACTGTATTTACTCGTAAATGCATTGAAAAAAACGAAATACATAAATATTCCTCTTCTCTTTTTAACATTATAAAAAAAAAAATAAAAAAAAAATTACTTTTCCTTTCTTTTCTGTTGTTTAATTGTTTACACTATGAAATCCATAACATAAATGACGAAATATCGTCCGACAACAATACACATTACACGTACACCATCCAATTTGGTCGGTTGGATGGAATTTTCATCCGACACATCCAACTTAATTTTATCGGACCGACATGCATACACACTATCCAATTTTACATCCGACCCAACCAAATCGGACCAACCAACCAACCAAATTGGATCGTGTGTAGCGCTTTCAAGCGATAGAGTAAAGATTAAAAAGGAATTAAAAAGTGAATTAAAAAGTGTTTTTGTGGAAATAAAAATTATAAGTGAATAGTAAAATTTAAGAATAATTTATATAAAGTGATTTTGTGAATTATTATTGATAAACTGTGTTGTAATAAATTTTGTGAAATAAATAAATTCGTTGGAGATAAATTAAATTGATTTTGTATTATTCACAATCCAGTGATACGAACCTTATTTGACAAGGCAAAAACGTAACAATAGGAAAGATGACGTGCGCTTCCAGTTCTATTTATTGGCTTATGAAATTCACAAAAATTAGTTTTTAGTAATTTCATTATTTTTATTCAATTCAGTTTTTAATAATCTTTTATTTGATATAAATTTAATACAAGATTTTCTTAATAAGTTTTTATTTTAACCCTTTGAGGTCAGAATTACTTTTTTGTGAATGAAAAATGGTTTATTTATTTATTTGATACCTACAGTGACTACAATCGGTACAAACAATTACGGCTAACTACAATTATTAAAAAACTTAAATAAAACATTCTTGAACAAATCACTCGACAAGTGAAAATCGAAAACTTCAGAAACTGAATTGAACACCCGTGATATTCTCAGGATCGGTTCCGAAAGACCATAGATTGTTGGCACCAGGTGAATGAATAAAAGCCCATCACGTTGACGCATTCGGCGTTCGGGAGCATAGATTTTTAGACGTGTAAGTAAATCGGTATAATCGATACGGGAATTAATGATATCGCGCACGTACAGCGCGGAAGCCACGTTCCGGCGATAGTCTAGACGTTGCAGTTTCAAAAGGTTACATCGATCTTCATAAGGTGGGAGGACATATTCTACAGCACGCGTGGACGACCAACATCGGAGCGCGAACAGAACAAATTGCTTCTGAACACTCTCAATCCTCCCGGAATGACAGTAGTAGGATGGCGCCCAAACTGGAGATGCATACTCCAAAATAGACCGAACAAACGAGACATACAGTGATGTCAATTAGAAAATCTGTTTAAGTCCTCCTGCAACTTTACATAATCAGACAAACTAGAAATCCGGGCGAAAATTTTCATGTCATCTGCGAAGAGGAGCCAGTTAGCAAACTCAAAGCATTGCACCACATCATTGATAAACAATGAAAACAAAAATGGTCCAATGTGACTACCTTGAGGCACGCCAGATGGCACATGAAATAATTGAATGCCAACGATCAGTGAGGTGGGAACGCAACCATTTAATATGAATAAACTGACAATTTAGACTCTCTAACTTACTAAGAAGAATAGAGTGGTCAATCATATCAAAAGCCTTGGCACAACGTTAAGCTTCCACAGCGCCACAAAACGAAATGAAGTTAGTGAAAAAATATTGTTAGGTATTATACTCCGTTTAATTCATAACTATAAACAAAAGTTAAATAATTCATCGAGGAGAGATTTTGAGACGTGGTTAGTTGAACTGACCACTATAAACTTAAGTAAAATATTTTGTTGTTCGCGTAGGCATAAGCCAACATCATATATACTGCATTTCCACACCGTCCTATGCGGTTTAAGCCGCATACTGCATTGTTTACATCTTAGAGAAATTATTCTCATTGGCAAATGCACGTTTTTGTCATACCGCAAGTCCAATGAACTATTCTTTAAAAATTAGGGTCTGGGTTTTCAACACTTTTCCGACTTCCTCGTTTTCTTTTCCCTTGATTTGCCTCAATCAATCCTACAGTCACTAATAGTCGAAATTGTTTTAGAGACATTATAGGTGACTTAAATCTTTTTTTAAAGAGTATATAAGCATTTACAACTGACGCACCCACAAAATAAATGAAAATTCGTTGCCACAATTTGTAGATTTTCGGTCCGTTTCGTACAAGGATTTTAACATGTCGAACGGGTAAAATCATTTACCATATTGGGGCATAGTATGTCTTCTTAACTACCATCCTTTTTTCGCCAATTTCCAGAAAACAAAACCAGTTTTCTATCCATCCACTTTACGCTGACTAATCAATTTAATGAGATAGCATCCATTTTCTATGTTTTCTCACTATTCCAGCGTATATGCCGAAATTTAAAAATTATCAAAGTAAACTCTTTGCTATTTTCCAATAATATTCATCCACGGTTTGATTTTCATTCGGGTTCAATGATGATAAAAAGATATCGTTCAATTTCATCGACCGAAGTTTATAAAGTTTAACAAACTGTTTATCTTGTTTTCCGGCCCACCTCATGTTGTCGTTCAAATGTAAACAAGTTAAAATCCATTCAGAACGAGTTCTTGATATAACAGAACTTATGTACGTATCACTCAGCTGAACGGTTGATGACCAATAATCTCGTAGCTAGATAATTTTTTGATCCCCATTAAAATATTTAAACCTAGAAACACTTATGTTTCCTCTGTTGTGGTTGGAATAAATGCTCGAGTTATTTCCTCCATTATTTTGTTTAGCATACTACTTATATATGTAAATTAATAGGTCATTTGGAAATAATTGTAGAATCATTTCTACGGAATATTCGGCCATTTCGGATAAATTTGGCCCTGCTAATTCAGTAAATAAATTTGGTTAGTGCAGTTAGAAACAACTTCATTTGCACTTTTTATTAAAGAACTGTATCTCGGTAACTCATCATCGCTGATCCATTCTCGGTTCACTTTGTATTAAATCTTCTAAACAACACGCCTCTAAAAACACGCCTTGTGCATCGTCACCAGCAGAATTTGCGTTTCCTCTAACAAATCATCATTCATATGAAAACGAAATTTTAAATTCATTGTCAGATGAAATCTCATTTAAAATACTACGAGTACACTCTACACAGCTCTTCGGATGTTAAATTTTTGAGGTTATAAAAATGTTTCTTCGAACTTCCTGTAACAAAGCAAAAAAATAGTTATGTGTCTTGTGGATGTAGCAGAGAACCACATAATTTAATTGCATTTTCCATATATTTGAAGTGCAAAATAATACAAACATGCACATGCTATATAAATATATCACACAAATTTACCACACTTAAAATATATATTATATATTACCGATGTAACAGGATAAAATATCACAACAATTTACTACAACCTTGACAGCACAACAAAGAATGAATTTTTTTGTTTTAAATAAAAATACGTGCAAGGTGCAAGTGCAAGTACCACTTATACAACTTTGCGTCTGCGCATCTCTCACAGAGAAGGTAACCAATACACATTACACACTACTAAGACAAATTTTCGAGACCCAAAAACTTGTTTGAAACATCTGTCGTTAAAATTAAATTCTTAATGATTCCAAACAAATTATAATCCTTTTAGCGTTGTTTTTAAATTTTGTGTCATTCCAAAATGTTTTAACCAAATTTAAAACCAACAACAAGTCTACGTTGGTAAACAAAGAATATAGTATAAACATTTAAACATTTTTGAAGGTAAATTTGTTCTTCGGTCGTTAATACTGAAATAGTGCAAGTAATATTGGCATTAGAAAGGCTTGTGTGGGTGCTCGGGCAAGAAATGGATCAATTTGATGGGTCAAGAAATTCCTGAAGGTGGCTGAATCCGATCCCACATTTATCAAAAGGATCGTTACTGGAGACGAGATGTGGATTTATGAGTACGACACGCAATCCAGACATCAGGCAAGTGAATGGCGTTCACCAAAAAAAAAACACGTCGTTTTCAGTCAAAAAAGAAGGCAATGCTCACGGTTTTCATGGATTACAACGGTGTAGTGCATCATGAATTTTTGCCAGAAGGCCAGACCGTAAACAAAGAGTATTATTTGGGCGTTATGAGACGTTTGCGTGAAGCAATTCGCCGAAAGAGACCAGAATTGTGGGCAGAAAACTCGTGAATTTTGCACCATGATAACGCACTGTCGCACAGTGCCATCATTATTCGTAATTTTTTGACGAAAAATGCAACAAATACCATCCAACAGCCACCGAAATCACCTGATTTGGCTCCCTGTGACTTCTTTCTGTTCAATCGAGTTAAAAAACCATTACGGGGAAAGCGTTTCAGCAGCCGAGAGGAAATAATGGAAAAATCGCCAACACACACAGAGTAGATGTACTCTTTCTTGGCTACGTAACTTTTGCAAATGTCAAGCTATGACGCTAAGATTTAGAAGGAATACCAACAACAGATGTACCAACTTAACAAAAAAAAAGAACTCAAATCGGAACGATGGGAGCGCCACACGGTGGTTATTCCGGGAACTTGTTGATCAAGGTAGTATTTATGATTTTTGTTTTTTTCTGTAATAATCTTATTTCTAAATTTAAACTTTGTATTATTTAAATTTGATTTTCCACCTTAACTTAGATTCTTGAAACATTATTGCAAAAAATTTGAAAAACGTTATGGAAACAATTTTGTTCATAATTAATTTACTCATGATACAATAAATAACAAGATATGCTAGACATATTAAAAAATATTCTCTTTGTTCTCACGTGACGTCAACGGACGACACCACTAAATGAGAACAAAAACGATAAAAGAAATAAACGTCAAGTGAAAATTATTATTCATAATTTGTGAAAACTTTGAAAGCGCATATCGCTTACATTTCTTTTTATCGTTGTTTAATAAAATATGTGGTGAATATTTAATTAAATATGGTCAATTGTGCAGTTTTTGGATGCAGAAGCAATAATAAAAAAAAATTTAACAAATTATGATAGTAAGATACGATTTTTTCGGTTTCCAAACTTAAGTGCAATAAGAAGTCAATGGTTGAGGTTATGTTCTCGGCAAGACAAATTTAATTTGGACAATTCTTACTTATGTTCGTTACATTTTAAAGATACAGATTTTGATATCAAAAATCAATTACTGAATATTCCTGTCGAAAGAAGAAGGCTAAATCCAGGTACAATTCCGTGATTAAACCTTCCAAAGAAGAACACAAATGAGGATAAAAATGAAATTGTTTCCAGTAGGAATAAAAGATTTATTAAAAGATGTGGTAAAAAGGAAATATCTTCTTTATTGAATCGGTAATTACATGATAATTGCACAACACTGATTATTTACATATTTTACACTTATAATTTAAAATTTTAGAAAATCGAATGAAAATGTGATAAGTGAGGAAATCGCTCTGCCAGATAAAATTCATATTAATCCAGTTGAAATGTAAAGATTATTTTATCATTTATTATTTAATTTGCTAATACATATATAGTATACATTTGAAATATTACAGAGTTTGTCTAGAAGAATTGAAAACAACTATAGAATTATTAAGACGAGAAATTGAAAAACTGTGAAGTAGCAACTCAAAAGCGCAAAACCAGGTTTCAGAATATCAACTGGCAGAAGAACGACTCAGCACTATATTTACGGAAGGTCAAATAAAAAAAATAAAATAAAATAACCGTCGCATCAATTGGTCTGCCAATGACATTTCTTCAGCAATATAGTATCTTTACACGCCGCTGGACCTAAAGCGTATCATTATTTATACAAAAAGCAATATCCTTTACCTGCTGTTTCTACCTTGCGAGCATGGGCTAAAAAAATTGACGTTGAGACTGGTATTTTATATCCAGTATTAAATCTAATGAAGACAATCGAAATGACCCACTTTGATAAAATTTGCGTCGTATGTTTCGACGAAATGAAAATCAAAACGGAATATGCCTACGATAAAGCAACTGATGAAATCTTGCACCGGCCAATTATGTTCAGGTTGTGATGGTAAGAGGGTTGATGCACAATTAGAAACAACCAATATACTACAATTATGATCAAAAAATGACGGTTGAAATTGTATTTGACATAATTAAACAATTAAGTGACGTTGGCTTTGATATCGTTGGAATGGTTTGTGATTTAGGACCCACAAATGAAAAATTATATCGAGATTTAAATATTACTGAAACCCAAACATGGTTTCAAAATCCTTGCGATACTAGTAAACAAATTTTTGTATTTAATGATGCCCCGCATCTATTGCAACTTATTCGTAATCATTTTTTAGATAACGGCTTTCAATTTCTTGGAAACCATATTGATTCTACACCAGTCCATGAGTTATTAAACTTAACGTCTCATAGTGATATTAGAATTGCGCACAAATTAACGATTACTCATCTTACTGTTAAAGGAGTTCAGAGACAGAAGGTAAAATTAGCAGCACAATTGTTTTCAAATTCTGTTTCCAGTGCTTTATCTAGATGTGGCACTTTAGGTAAAAACATTTCTAAAACCTGGGAAAAATGTTCAAAATTCATTAAATTAGTCAATGACTGGTTTGACATTTTTAATAGAAGAACGCCACAAATAGATACCAGAGATTGCTTGAAAGCTTAAGGTCTAGCTCTGGAAAAACAGAATGAAATATTGACCGAGTTTTCCCATGCAGTTACCAGTTAGGAAACTTTTTCCTACAAAAAATCTTAAACCGTTTCAAATTGGTATTTTGATTTCTAATAATTCATTAAAATAACTATACGGTTATTTAAAATCGCGTTACAATTTATCGTATATTTTGACTTATAATCTTAATCAGGATGTGTTAGAAATTTTTTTTAGTAAAATTAGCACGTCGGATGACGTCACGAGAGAGAATATAAATCTTTAGCATATCTTGTTATTTATTGTATCATGAATTTACTCGTGAAGATGGCAGAATATACCGTCGAAATGTAAGGGTCTAGTAAATAAAAATAAGTTAAAAGAGCAAATAAATCATTTTAATAAATTTAATAAAAACGATGACAACGTGATACGAACGTGGTGATGAACGAGAGACGCTGAAAAATTTAATTTAGTCACTTCTACTCACACCGATTTAGTTACTTCTATTACCCATGATGCCCATCGAAAAGTTTTATTATGTGTCTATATGATATTTCGCCAGTCGACCACTAAAATGTTCAACCCCAAACTACGCTGAAAAATGTAATTTAGTCACTTCTATTACCTATACATATTTAGTCACTTCTATTACCCATACAGATCGAAATATAGTGTACATCCCAATTTTTCATTTAAACTGCTCAGGTTTAAATGAGAAATGGTGTTTGGCAAAGATCACTCAAGATTTTTTTTATATTTTCGTGATAATTATGCCGTCTGTATATAAGAGCAGTATCACCCAAAACAGCAAATCGACATAACGTTCGCTGTCGAGCCCTTGACCGTACTTTATAACTGAGTTTTACTGTAAGTACTGTTTTAATCCAATATGAAAATTTGTTTTTGTAGTTATTTTTTGTGGTGTCGGTCACGTTTGGATTTACTAGTAGTGTATTTGAAACTCTGAAATATTGTCTCGTGTGAAATGTACAAAATCAAGTTCGATATTTACTTACCAACTACCCATTATAATTCGGTATTTTGTACTTCACTACATTAGCGTAGTATCGTGTAAAAAAAATGACAGTTAAAAGTCTCAAAGTCTGGACCACCATCCGACAAACCACACCAAATAGTAACTTTTTCTGGATGAATTGATTATTCATGAATAACATGAGGATTTTCTGTCCCCCAAATGCGACAGTTTTGTTTATTAACGTATCCGTTGAGGTGAAAATGAGAAAATCAACAAAACGACGACATTGTTGACGGTGAGCTAACTCATGACTAAAAATGGTATAGTTTTGACTTTTCATTTGTCAAAAAATTTTAGGGTTGACACCACACAATAAATGTTTTTTTGAGCTTAAAAAAACTAACAAATGGAATAGCCTTTATAAAGAAAACATACCACTAAATGACATCTGACACCCTAAGTACTGAAATTTTTTGTTTTTATATCGAATGGTAATTTTTTATTTTACACGACGTGTTTATATTTTACATGTAGACCGCACCAAAGTAAATATTTTGATTGACGTATGAAGTCTATACACGACGAACGCAGTTAACTGGTTAATTAAAACTATTCATCCATGATTTATTTTTTCCAGTTTTACATTTTTTTATACTTAACTTTACGATTTCGTTAAGAGTAGAACTGAAATTTTCAAAAGCGACATTTAGTTCTACAGAACTATAGGCGGTTTCCTAAGATTCTTTGTCTAATAGCATCTTCTGAAACTCGAAATCGGTAACCGTGTTTGATGTTGAGTTACTAACAGGAATGTTCATACACCGGTTAAACAATATTTTAAGACAAAGCAAATTATGATCACAAATTACTTTAAAGTTGAAGGTGAATGTAATTAGAGTTTCAATTTCCGGTTCGATCTACAAAAATATATGGTCAATACATTAACCGTTGTTTCAGTGAGGGGTTATACTAATGGTTTGTTCTGAAAATTATTTACACGTATTACAAATAAATAGATCAAAATTCGAACAAAGATCTAATGTTTCGCAAAATGAAGTGTTTAGCATCTAAAAATAAAGAATTATTAATAGAATTGTTATACAGGCAAACCTCGTTTAACGAACGTATTGTGTCCCTGAACCGTTCGTTAGTTGAGGTTTCGTTGTGCGAGGTAAATAATTTTATGTGCTATTTTTGGCGAAAAAATATTTGTATGGTTTTTAAAACTTTACCATTTATGTACATAAACTGTACTTATAATAATATTCGAGGTTTGAAGTTCGTAATACGAGATTTTACAACAATTTTGGATGTTCGTTAATTCGAGGATTCGTTATTCGAGGGTTCGTTAAACGAGGTTTACCTGTATTTAAGATTAATATTTTGAGATACATGAGACAAGCGGTTGCTTTTCAAGGTCAAAGGTATATTAGACAGACCAAATAATTTTTTTTAAATCTTCCTTTGACTTAATAAAAACAAACTCAAGATCTTTCTTTATTATGATGTCCCCATTTCGAGTACATACAAACTTGGAATTCTTTGGAAAACAGGTCTTCATTAATAAAAATATTTCTCTCATTTAATTGTTTCAGTTTAATTCAATTTTTAGACTTTACTCTCAGAATTTCATTGATGACAGCTCTGTTGTTGAAACTCTGTTGATTGAGCTCTGTTGTTGAAATGGATCAGCGCAAGAGACCAGTTATATTTGAAATTTAACTTGAAACATCTTATGATTTGGTCCAATGGCTGCGATTGATTTTTCAAACCGCGAATAATAAGAGAATTATTTCTACTTAGTTCATTCATTCATCATAATGGCTTTCAAGATTTGGTATGCGGTCGACTATTTATAAAAATACATTCTTAAATAAAAATAATTTTTTAAAGAACACAAGCCACGTGAAATGGATTTTGTCCTATTAAAATTCTTCCTGTCGTTATCGGGGTACAACCAAAAATAAATTACGGCTACTAAATTTCAGGTAAAGTTTTGCTCGTTTTTCTTCAGTGTTTCCCGGTCACACTTTTGAGACGGAAAACTGGATTACGGGATATCGTTGCAGAAATCCTAGTACAACAATTGTCAGATTTTCATTTAGATGTAACCTTAAATTTTTATTATACCGATTAGGAGAATCCATTACCAATCGGTAATTTGCAAAGCTACCTTCTAATTTAGAAGATTTTTAGATTTATTTTTTTTGATGAATGATTTAAGAAGAGTAATCAGAAAATTAAATCCTTTTTAAAAAACATTAATGATTCCTTTTTATAACGTTATGTTTTATGTATGTACTTATATTGGCTTTTACAAAAGAAAGGGTATCTTAAAAGCTTCAAAATTTCTAAATTAGGTCTTTGATATGATTAAAGAATAAAACATAAAATTTAATTTCATTTCATTGATGGTGTTATACATCAAATTTTAAATAAGTGGGTAAGTATTATAAGAAACCTCCAAAATCTTTACCAAATAGAAGGTGAAATTATTTACCTCATCACATTTAAAATATCGATTACAGTTAAATACATTTCAAAAACGAAATCCCTTGCACAAAAATGAAAACAAAAATTTTTCTAAGCAATTAGAATCTTACCAAATTTGTTAAAAATAATTATTTAAGTACACATTTTCCATCAGAATTAATCCCACTTTAATAAAAATTCACTTGTGTAAATCAGATGAAAAGTGGTTATATGAGTAGAGCTTACTTATCTATCTGATATGTTATCTACGGTAAGAGACTTATACCATCATTCTGGAATATGGCCAGTTAAATCATTTTAGAATCCTAATCGGTTTAAAAATAGCCAAGTTCTAGGTTACTTCGCAAAATTCCAGAAATTCCATCGCACATGCCAAATTTCTCTAAAATCGGTTAAGAAATAGCCAAGTTCTAGAGCCAAGAAAAAGCATTGTTGGTATCATAAATTCGCTTTATTTCCATATAACACATATGAAGAAAGATACAATTTGCAAGATGAAATGTGTTACAAAATCCACTCAAGTAAGAAGTTCCAAACAATTTAAACTTAAATAATTGTTTTACACCAGCTTACTTCTGTTTGTATTTATGCACAATTCGCCATCATTTATAGTTTTAAGCAAACTTTACACGATCAATCAAATTACCGATAACATTATTACCTCCAAAAGTCTTGCGTCATTACTCCCTCTTTAGTTTCAAACGTGCACAATCAGTTTAATCTCACTTAAAATTATTATGTACGTTTGAAAATAATAAAGGAGTAATAACGTAAGAGTTTTGGAGATAATGATGCGAAGCTGGGCGACACTAAACCACAAAATAGGATTAGTTCTTGTCTGCTCGATGCATTGATTAATGCCCTTGACACATTGCGATTTAAAAGTATTGCGATTTAATAGTATCCACCTAAATTTTAGCTAATCGCGTTCCGATTTGTACTCAAAATATTTATACTTTTCGCAATAACAACAAGAAGAATACTAAGGAAAAGGCACCGAGAGTTTTGGGTGCTTCCAAAAAATAGTGACATAACAGAATGTACTTGGAAAATATAAGGCAAGCCTTTTGGTTTTTTTTCCACTATTTCTATTAAATTTTCTATTTCATCAAGTAACGAGATTTCCAATTCTCGATAAAAGATGTAAACCTCGCCGTGTGCTGATTAAATTCGGCCGCCTTTTTGGACCAAAAATATTTAAACCAAACGTTAGAACCTCCAATTACAACGGTGTTATAAAGTTGTGTTTTTACGCACTAAATGCGTCAGAGCATGCATTTTTTTATTTTATTTCCCAATTAATAACAGTTTCCCAGGCAATAACAGTGAACTTTCGAAAGCACTGTTCCCGATTTTTCTTGGTTTTTTTCTTTTCTGTTGAGATCATTTTCAAAATCCTATCGAAAAGTCGTTTGGTTCAAAACTAATTTAAATATTGTTTTTCTTAATAAAAAATGTTAGTCACCCTATTTAGCATATAGATCTATTAAGAATACTCGTGTTACAATATTTTTAAATACACCCTGAATAATGAATCTTGATGGATTTTACCATTGTACAGGACACAAAATTTGAATTTGCAAACTAAACATTCATTTAGTTTTTATAATTATTGTCCGACATTCGTACAGTACGCCATATTGAGCACATAAACAGCCAAAGCCCTTTGAAAAGTTTCGCCGGCCGATTTTTATTCATTATATAAACGCACTACCAAAAATCCTCATACAAATTGTTAAACGAAGGATTAAACAAAAACTTACAAATCATACTGCAATTACCTAGACTAACCCCATCGAAATAAATCTATTCTCCGAAAATTTTTCCGCTAAAGTTAGATTGTAAAAAGATCTAAATGTTATTAAAACCCCTTTTTACTTTAGTGAAAATTTAAAGAATTTCATCAATCTGTGGTAATTCAACATAATCACTTATCTGTTTTTCAGCTACTTTTGAGAAGACCAAAATTAAACTTTGAATTCGTGTGTGAAAAAAACAAGTCCTTATGGGACATAATTAACCAGCAGTTCCTAAAATGACGAAATAAGTGACTTCGTTAAAGGGTGTTTTCATGTCTTAACAACTTACATCAGAATTTGTTTTTTAGTATCATATAAAAATAAAACGAGATGAGTGATTATTCGGAATTATCGTCGCCACGATAAATTGTTGAAAAGTATTGAAAGTGACACCTATTAACCAGTAGAGGAATCAAAATTTATACGCCATTTTAATATTTCATCTTTCATTTGAACACATAATTGATCTGGCAATTCATTCTTTATTTACAAGTCATTAGAAGTTGACGTGTCAGTGTATTCGTTTACAATGGAAAAAACCGAATATCGTTCAGTGATAAAATTCTTTGTTTTGGAAGGTTTACAGCAACAGAAATTCATACAATAATGGTAAAAGTTAAGGAATCTGCTCCTTCATTTCCAACTGTGCATCGATGGGTTTTAGAGTTTAAACGTGGTCGTTCAAGCATTGAAGATGAACCACGTAGTGGACGTCCAAAAATTGCAAAAATACCAGAAATCATTGAGCAAGTGTATAATATTGTTTGCGAAGATCCAAGTTTGACTAAGCGTGAAATTGCTGATATCATAGGCATCTCGGACGAACGAGTACTCCATATTTTACATGAAGAATTACGTATGAAAAAACTGTTTGGAAAACTGGTGCCGCATTCGTTAACAATTCAACAAAAACTGAATCGAAAACAAATTTCTCAGCGTAATTTGAAGAGTTTTAAGCAGAATAAAACCGAGTTTGTGCGGATATTTATAACTATGGATGACGGATTAGACTTGGATCTAGCACCATGATCCTAAACTGAAACAAGAACGTTTACAATCGACTGAAGCTGGTTGTTCAGCTCCAAAACAGGTGAAGTCAGAACGATCGGCAAAAATGGTTATGGCATCAGTTTTTTGGGATGCAAAAGGGATTTTGTTGATTGATTATCTTAAAAAAGGTAAAACAATTAATTCTGAATATTATTGTAACCTTTTGGACCAATTGGATAAAAAAAAATCGTGAAAAAAGATCCGCTTTGAGACGAGTCATTTGACGATGGCTAAATTGAACGAATTAAAGTACGAATTGCTTGAACATCCACCGCATTCACCAAATTTGGCTCCCAGCATTACTATCTCTTCAGAAACGTGGAAAGCGTTTTTCGTCGAATGAAGAAACTATTGCAGCCGTGGAACAGTATTTTGCAGAGCTTCTGGAAAATCATTACAGAGATGGTATAAAATTATTGGAGGATCATTGGAATAAGTGTATTGAAGTTGAGGGAGATTATATTGAATACAAAAACTAATTTCATTAAAAAATTCACATTCTTTCATTTTTGCTTTCAATACTTTTCAACCAACCTGTATTACCCGTAAAACCAGGAGCCTACAAATTTCGACGCTTCCTTAGCTTCGGTGACCACATTTTCTATGTCAATGATCGAACTTCGTTCCAGCTGAGAAAAATTATTAAAGAGGTGACATTTTGTAGAATGGTGTTTTCAACCAAACAAACAATTCAAAATGAGTGGATATTTTAAGGAGAACGTTAAGTGGTTCCCATTTAACAAATTCAAAAATAAAATTTTTAATGGGTTAAGAACATGTCAACGGGCCCTGACTTTTACAAGTTAAAAAACTACATACTAGGTATAGAACAGTACAAATAAGAACACATGTGTAAATTAACAAAATTCAATTATATCATACTTAGTATTCTAGAGAAAATTGAGTACAACCAAACGATTAAAAACCAAAGCCGCCAATATCACAACAAACCTCGTTTAATTCCTGGTAATATTCGGAGATTTCGTCCTCATTCAAGTAAGCCAGATTATGCTTCCAATCCTTACGCCTTTACTTTTCTCCATATTATTTGGCCGAAAAGGAAAAACAACCCTTTAAAGTAGGTCTTGGGAAAAAACCTTTTGCAGCATTCAACCTCAAATTTTCAAAATCTGAGATTACGTATTCTGGCGCCCTATTCTCGAATTCCACAAACCATTTTCCACGTGTAGCCATCTGTCAAAATCTATGTAATTATTGACGTTTTCGTACATGGGGAATTTTTTCACCCGCTTATACCCATTCGGAAATATTCCCTTAGTACCCAAAAAATTCTATAGTGAAGTAGTACCGAAAAAAATCCATAGTTTTTATGAATTTTGACAGATGTCCATAAGTGGAAAATAGTTGTGGAATTCGAGAATAGGGCCCTTGGTGCCAGATTTACACCATTATCAAATGAAATTTGACATATCTCATAAAATATTTCAGTATACCACTTTTGTTCTTACTGGACAATAAGCAATAAACCCTTGGAACAATCATCTCATCATCTACTGAACAGTGACTAGTAAAAACTTGGTATCTTGCAGATGGGACTGCAGCAAATGTTCCACCCATCAGCCAAACTCTTGAATTACAAAGTTGTTTCAAATTTTGTAAAGTTCCCAAAATAATTATTTTTTCGTTTTTGGAAAGATTTTTCAACAAGCACGAAAATCGCCTTCAATATTCTTTAATCTATTGGGAATAATGATTCCTTCCAAGCTAGTTGGTTCTTCTTCTTTAGCGGATCTTACACAAACAAAATACACAAAATACTGATGCACACCTGATTTTCCCGAGTACAGACAAAAATCAAAATTATTGGTATAAGAGTGTGCGTCCGTATTTAGCTCAACATAAAATCCGCAGGAGATGCCCGATTTTTTAACATACGGCATAACGTACATGTTAACGAAACAAAATAATGTCATGGATCCATCCAAGTTCAGACCAATCACATGTTTACAGACAATATACAAGATAATTACAACATGCGTTTCGCACCGCATACTAACACACATAACAGATCATAATATATGAGCGGAGCAACAAAAGGAAGATTGGCCAGAGTCACAAGGGTGAAAAGAGCAATTAATCATTGACTCGGTGGTACTTAAACATATGCATACTAAGAAGCGTTTATATATTACCAAAAATGCTTTTGACTCTGTCCCTCGCTCATGGTTGGTGAAGGTTTTGCACTTGTACAAAATTGGTCCTGATATCATTCTTTTTCTGCAGTATGCCATGAACCATTGAAGAATGACCCTACAACTGTCTTTCAATAATTACAAAATTACAACAAATCAAATACACATTAGAAGAGGTATATTTCAGGGAGACTCTGAGCCCTCTCTGGTTTTGCCTCTATCTAAATCCATTCTCATACACATTATAAACATTAGCAATTACGGATTCAAAATTAAACACAACACACAAGCTTTATATACAAGATCACACTTGATATATATGGATGATATTAAACTGTATACATCATCAAAAACACATATTCAGTCACTAACAAAAATATGTAGTATAAGTATACATTTTCCAATGACATCAAAATGCAGTTTGGTTTGGACAAGCGCAGGACACAGCTAATCCACGGAGGGCGACAGGTGTTTGGAGTATCGAACTTGAAGATGGTTCGACGTACCACACTCACAAAGCATAGAAAACATCACTCACAATCTGCAATAGAAAGGCTGACCTTGCCTAGGGAAATAGGTGGAAGAGACCTAATAGACATTTTCAATCTACAAGACAAAATCATACACCAGCTCTGCGAATATTTTTACACTAAACAAAACAGATCATACACAAAACTCACACTACTAAACTTTTACCATTCTGATAGTTTTCCAAGGAAACCAGTAATATTATTGAATAGGATAAAATCTCAGAAGACATTAACATAACCTAAGCCAAATTCATGTCGATAATGAAGCGTTGAACAAATGGCTAAGTATTCGAGATGTCTTTCCGGAGACTTAAGGATTCATGCTGGCTATCCGGGATCAGGTAATCAACATGCGGAATTATCAGAAACGCATTATACATGTACACGATACAAATACACAAATAGACCGCTATAGGCGTTGTGGCATTGCATCAGAAATCATACAACATATCACTAGTGCATGCCAGTATCTTGTGTAGGCGGAGTATTTACATCGACACAATCAGGTATCAAACATAATAAGTACACCGAAAATTAGCCATTAAGTACAACCTTACAAACACAAACAGATCACCGTTATCTTATTACACCTATATATCAGAGACAGTTTTGGAAAATAATAATTATAAATTATATTATGATAGGAGCATCATCACTGATCATACAATACCATACAATAGACCGGATATTATACTAACAGATAAAAGAAACAAAACCACATGCGTAGTAGACATCACAATACCAAACACACATAATTTACAACACACTTATGTCGAATTCTTTTCGTTTTTTCAAATCAATGTAAATTTTGTGGTGCGAAAAGTACCTACACGAAACCAAATTGATGTTTTTTTTGACGTTACTAACAACAACAAAAATAGAAACGTCATTTTGTATTTGTCAAAGTTGTGAATATACGAGTTTTTTGTGTCTTGATTTTAAATCATTTTAATTGTTGTTTAATTATTTTAATCGTTTAAATAAAATTTTCAATATAAACAGTTTTCTCAGTCTCGATTTTTATTATCCTTTTGTTTGTTTGTTGTGTTTAATTATTTTAATCGTATGAAATGTTTTCAATATAAACAGTTCTTTTCCGTCTCTTATCCTTTTAATTGTTGTGCTTAATTATTTTAATCGAATTAAATAAAATCAAGGCACAAAAACTCTAATTGACAACTTTGACAACTAAAAATTGACGTTTCTAATTTGTTGTTGTAGTTGATTTATGAAAAAATATACATTTCGTAAAATTGATGTACATCGAAAAAATATTGATGTTTTTTGACGAAAAGAACATGATTTTCGATGTACATCAATTTTTTTTTTGATATTTTTTGGCGAAAAGAATTTAGCATTACACAGAAAAATCACAAAATACCCAACACTGGTGAATGACGTGCGGCAGATGTGGGGAATGGACAGTATCAAATGGTGCCCATTGTGTTTTCCTCCACGGGAGTCATACTCCATTCGCTGCATAATAACATTAATACACTTCAACTACCTAAAAACGCGTACATGACACTTCAGAAAGCATCATTTTGAGCACAGTTTAGTAGCAGCAGTTTATTTTAGTCCGCAAGTTTCTAAATACACAACCAATTACAGACACACACCCACACACAACATCAAACGGCACAAACAATTAATACAACGCATCCAGCCAACAGCACCTAACTACGCACTTGTTTCTTTGAAACCGTTCTTAGTAGGGAAAAATTCCAGCGCAAGTGCTGAGAGTGAACCCTTTAGTGGGAAAGTAGCATAATAATAATAATAATAATAATACAAAAGTTTCAATAAAATATTAAATAAAGTGGGTGGTTGGCGTGCACTTCGTCTCTATTGTCAAAATTATTATAAAACTTATATCCTTGTTTAGTAGAGAGAAGAAAAGTATCTTAGGCATTCCTTTTTAAACAGGTGTAGATGTGTAATACATTTCAGAATTACTGCTATGCTATTCCAAGGTATGTGTAGTTTTAAAACGGGGTAATATAATAGATGGATTTCTTACAAATGTTTCAACTTGCATTAGGTTAAACTAGAATAAATATTGTCTAAATTTGCGAAACACCCTAATAAGTTTTTAAAGGGGGTGACGATAGGAAAGGGAAGGTGACGTTATCATATCTGAACAAATTTTATACATTAGAAATGGAATTAAAAGTAACATTAAGGGTTCTACTATATTCATAATTTAAAACTCAAATTACTAGTTCAGCATAGACTTCCGACTTGGAATAGTTTAACTGTATAGTTCATTAATTTTAGCACATTCAGAAATAGGCCTGTTATCAACATTAACAAATGCGTTAATACGCTCAATATAATCCACTTTGTTGCTTGTATATATTTGAATATCATCAGCATACAAACGATAATTATAGTATTTAATTACGGATGCGATATAATTAATAAAAACCGACCAAACGGCGTAGTGGTTAAAGCTGCGGCGTTTGGATCGGGAGGTACCGGGTTCGAATCCCTATAGGGTCGAGGGACGCAAAAGGGATTTTTCATCATCTGATTTCGATCGGTGATGACGATGAACTATGACTCCCTGTTGAGAGTGCAGAATCCATGGGCCGACCCACCTTTCATGACAGCACTATAGGTTGTTGGCATGAAGCAATGCAATGTGCAGGTGGTTTATACAAAGGGTATATAGCCGTACGTCCTCGATTTGGCTACTACTACGTAAAGTAGGACGGTAAAAGTAAACTGCGAAAGAATTGGGAGTGCCTTGAGCCCCAGAACACATTACATAGATAATTAATAAAAAGCCAGTATATAGGGTAAAGTATCGATCCTTGTGGCACCCTGCGTACTACATTGATGTAATATGAATTTTCTCTCTAGATCGACCGCTTGGATAGTTTTCAATTAATTTAATCGCATGCTGAGAAAAATTAAAATATTTTTGTAATTTAATAAGCAAAATACTAAGATTCATTGAGCGCTTTCAGATCCGCCAACTGTTGACAACATCTTGAGTAAAATGCCCATGTTATTTTCTGAGTGCAACCGATTCATCGAAAATTTCATGGCAATGTGATAGATCGAATGTCAATTTTTCCATCAGTAAATTTTCAATGCCAACATATTGTGCGAACTGAAAGCACCCAATGTATCAAACCCTTAGAAAAATCAAGTGTTTAACACTGACAGTACAACATGACTTTTATCTAGAGCAACAGCAATGTCATCGGTTATTATGCGAAGCACGATTGCCTTACTTTGTCTAACCCTGAAACTAGACTGAAATTTATTAATTTTTCCAAATACCGAACAATTTGATCATACATAACCCTTTCAAGAATTTTGGATAGTATTAGTATTATGCTAATTGATCTTAATTGGTCTTAGGTTCTTAACAACTTTAGGATTTGAACACTTGGCAACTGGCACAACTCTCGAAATTTTTCTTTGAGAAGGAAATCTTGATTAATTAAGCAACTGTTAATCTGATAGCAAAGCATTGGTAAAATATATTCTAAAATCAGTTTAATAATTTTTAATGGAATTCCATCATCACCAATAGAGTTCTTCTTAATTCGCAACACAGCCATTTTTATATCAGCTTCATCCACTACACAGAAATTAAATTTATGTACTATGTCAACACAGTCCGATCAACATTATGTTCTTTACAATGACCAAGGTGGATATTAATTAGTCCACAAATTTCTGGTTGGTAAATTGCGGTGAAGCATTTTATTCAGGAATTTAGATTTCGCTGTTACAAACGGCTATACAATTTTCACTAGTTTACAGCGCAGTACAGTGCTGAACCAAAAAGGTTTTATTCGTTTTTATGTTCAATAAAAGTTTTAACTGGAACATATTTTTCAAATAAGCCGAGAAGGTATTTATTAACGAAAACTTCCGGGCCATGAAGTTGGCTTCAAATGGAGATTCCCAATTCACATTAAGAAAGTCATAAGCCAACGCTTCATAATTAACGTCTTTATAAGATCTATATTAAAATATAGAAGTTGGGGCTTTATTCACAGCCAACGAATACTAGATCTAGTAACATGCACTTTAGAAGAAGATAAAAACTCGAAAAATATGTAGGTTGGTCCTTAGGAAGGTAGCCCAGGGGGTCTATTACGAAATTTTTCGATTTCGGATTTTTACGATATCGAAAAAATTCGCTACGCCGCGGATTTACCCTATTATGAAACTTGGAAAATCGAATTTGTAATATTATTTATTATTATAAATATTACAATATTATAAATAATATTTAATTTATTTAAAATTGAATAAACCATTTACAAAAACGTATTTTCCATAAAAACACAAAATACCATAAATTTTACAAAATCCGCCAACTAAATAGCAGTCGAATTTTGCTATGTACGTTCGAAAAAATCCGATACAAATTTCCTTTTACTTTCTTTTACTCTAGTAAAATAAAGTATAGTAATCATGAAAATTTTGGACCTTGAGATTTTTAGAGATTTATCTGTTTTGAGGTCCCCTGAGTCCGAAAAAGTGAGTTTCGAAATGGTGTCTGTCTGTCAGTCTGTCCGTCTGTCAGTCTGTCAGTCTGTCCGTCTGTCAGTCTGTCAGTCTGTCTGTGTCCTCTCCACAGCCCAGATGGTTTAACCAATCGAACTGAAACTTCATATTTAAGCTTTTTTGATAAATTGGGAGGTCCCAGTGAATTTTATTCCAAATCGGTTAACCGGAAGTGGCCACTCCCTTGGTCCAGAAAATTTATTTTGCAAATATCTTAAAAAGTATAAGATTTATAAAATACTACTGAAAACAAAATGTTTCTAAAAATTAAAAACAAATAAAAATAAAAAAAAAAAAATTTAAAAAAAAAAATTAAAAAAAAAAATTTAAAAATTTAAAAATTAAAAAAAAAAAATTAAAAAAAAAAGTTATAAAAAAAAGTAAAATGTCTCAAAATTCTCTGTTCGTAAAAGAAAGTCGTGTGTTGGCCACATCTCAATTTTTTTGTTTCACAATAGGACGAATTTTTTCGATATCGTAAAAATCCGAAATCGAAAAATTTCATAACAGGCCCCCATGCTTTGACTGAAAAGCACATTTTTAAACTGATCAGATGAGTTACCAATTTTAAGCGTATGTATTTAAGTATATTGAAATCATAAGCTCCACTTCAAATACATAGAAAGTAGCGAAAGAAGGAAGATACCCACATTTCCACCTCCAGTCTTATGTATCAACGACAATGACAAAATTATTAATAAAAACCTCTATGAACAAAAATTCAGTTAAACTATTAGAAGTCTGGTTAAGGATTTTTCTTTCCAAAATCTTATGTAGAAAGCTATGCCACCGACATGGATTAAACGATCATTTCTTATTAGCGTATAACCAGGCATATAAGGGTAGCATTATAATTAAGGGAGAGAGCAATAAAGCGAAAAGGAAATCACTAATAAGCAACCGGAACGTAGCCAAAAGAACTGATTTTGCAAGAGCATTTAGCAAAACCTAGGGCGTTTCGTAATTTAATAATTGGGAGGGATGAGAGTAAATTCAACATGGTTGAAGGTGATGGGAGACCATACATAAGACAACCCGCCAACCGGGAGCTTAACCCAGTAATGGTTTGGGGATGTTTCAATTCACG
Source organism: Tipula vernalis (assembly GCA_958295665.1). Taxonomy (NCBI): domain Eukaryota; kingdom Metazoa; phylum Arthropoda; class Insecta; order Diptera; family Tipulidae; genus Tipula; species Tipula vernalis. The sequence goes on along the minus strand of OY282560.1, from coordinate 177,721,412 downwards.
GGAAGTTGGCCTATCGTCAAAATCGATGGAATTATGGATATCCTCAAATATATCGAAATACTCGATGATAATTTAGCTGATTATACGGTCTTCCGCTACGGTGAAAGTACGAATAATCTGAAAGTACGAACGGCGTATTTAGAACGACAAAATAGAACCGAGAATCTATGAAAGAGATGAAGTGTAGTCTTGAAGCAAAATGTTGGTTTAGTTAGTTTAATTTAAGTAGTAATTGACTTAAACTAGCTATACACCAGATAATTGGTTTGGTTTCATGTCAATCGTACTTTACTAAATTGTGTATGAACTTTATATGGTAGCCACCAAATAGTCGTAGGTCGTAGCTAATTGATTTGCTTCAGAAGAGCTTTAATTTTACGTCATTTGCTTTTTTATTTTATTGTGCAATAAAGCCAATAAAAGTAAGCTTTGCATTTTACGGGTTTTCACGTTAAGTAGGTATATTCATCTACATTTCGAGAAGATTGTAGCGAAGATTGCCGACAGTAATAAGAGCCGGTGTTTTAGGGTGATAATTTCTTAATTTTGTTAATTAAGTACTTACTTAAAAACTTATTATTTATTATGTGTGATAGTTACGTTTTTCAAACCTGCTAAACTAAGCTTAAATTGCTAAGTAGAATTTATCAGAGAATTTACCCGGCCCCCTTAACACTTAGTCTTAGTTTAAACAATGTAAAAACCCGGGTGCACAACAAACTAACAAAAGCTTACAAATTAAAGGTGGTAAGTATTAATTGAAAGGAAGTTCTGTTTTTCTATTTTCATTTATAATTTTTTTATCTTTTACTTCACATATTTTCATTTTTCGGAAAAATTTTCTTTAAATCAAATTTCAACATTGCTTTATCCAGTTAGCAGTTCCTTTATTGCTTAGCACAATCAAAATTTCAAAAATTAAACATTGATGGTGAATTCATGAGATCGGTTTTTTACCCTAGGGTATTTATTCCCGAGCCGCTTAACCAATCAAATCACCCATGTTTGATTCAGAGGTCGGTTTTTATACTAGCTAGATACTTACTTCAAAAATTATAAACAATTAAGTAGTACGACTGTATTTAAGTTTGGTGGACAAACCTAATGCCCAGTAGCAATATCCCTTAACATAAACGTGATTAAGAAAAGATCATAAACTTTGGTTTAAAACAAAACTATTGATTTCAACTCTCCCAGATGTCTTAAAAACAATCGTATACACTTTTTTAATGATGTGATTAAGTATGTAGTTTAATTTTCTAACGTTTGTATACGTAAAACTTATTTTCACCAAGTCTTGAAATCTCATAAAATAGTTACGACTATAGTGCAATAAATTGATTCATAAAAAAGGTGAATGTCCTTTACCGTTGGGATAAATCACGTGCACTCACAAACTCACAATCATGCAAGCAAATTATTTATGTGGTTTCAATTTTCACTGTTTGCGGTGTGATGATGATTACATTTGTAAACAAAGGGCAAAAACTAATTTACTTAAGTAATTTCTTCATTTATTTGTTATCTAATCCACCAATCGAAACGCCTACAATCACATAATGCAAAAATATCACATTTCTTGAGCGCAAAATTACATAAACGTCTGCCTCCTTAAATTATTTTTTCTTAGAAAACCAGGAATTGTTTATAATTATATTACCTTTTATATCGATAAACTCCCAGCATTTCATGCTCACAAATTTTTGGGGTATTTCCTTTCTTATTTGTATAATCACATCAGCAATCTTTTTGCTTTGCTTTTTTTATTAGCAGTAATTTCCACACTTGAATTAAAATCACTAAAATTCACAATTATTTTTATTTTTTTTTTTTTTACTTTATATTTTGATATTCACAAAAACTTATCGAGGTTAGAACAATTATCACAAATTTAATATTTTTTATTTATTATTATTTGATAGTTTTCTGTACAATACTTATGTATGACGAAATATAAGTATGTATGTATATAGAAAATTATTAATTCGATAAATAAATAAATTTATATTTATTAATTATTTCACAGTGTTTTTCCCTTAATTACCTTAAAAATTTTATTAAGTCGACGATGGGAATAAAACATAAATAAAAGAATCGCGAATTTTTTTTTTTTTTGATAACAAAACACAAAACGGAATGAAACGAAACGTCAAAAATACGCACAATTATGACAACAATAAAAAAAATAGTTTTACATTTTATATAAGTTTTTTATATATTTTTAACTTAGCTATGTACTTATATCAAATAAAAATAAATAACATACAAAACAAAAACAAATTAATTTAATTACACTCTTTTAATCCCAACAACCGACATCTAACGACAAAGAATTATAACTAAACAAAATTTGTAGTATTTTGATGTGTAGAAAATTTTCATGCAAAATAGAAACAAATGTGGTAGGACTGGGTTCAGAAATTTAGAGTAGCGCATGTATAACTGACCGAAATGTTCGTATAACAGTTTTTTTTTTTTTTTTTTTTTTTTTTTTTAAAGAAGCACCAAGAAAATGTTTCGGTTTTTTGAAAATGTTTCTATTAAAATTAGGATATTTTAAAAGAATTAATTTTACTTTTGACGATTATATTAAAACACGATTTTTTACAATTTATATATTTTCCGAGTTAATATTTCATTTATCAAATTTATTTAAATACAATAAATTCGTTAAAAAATATATTACTCGAAATATTCAGAAAATTTTTTAATCAAGCGTTTATTGTTGTGATAATATAAAATTTTATTTTTATTTGGAATTCTTTAGCGTGTGTTTAATTTATTTTATTTAAATAAATTTGATAAAAGAAATGTTAACTCGGAAATTATGAAAATTACAACTGACTAGAGCGCAGTGATACATGCACATTTTTTGCTTTTAAGTTCGCAACTCGAAAACTGTCAACAGTTTTTTTGGTAATTTCGCAACAGAAGAACTTGACGGCGAGAAATTTCTTTAGTAATTTTTGAAAAAAGACGAGGAAAAATTAATCCCGTCAAGTTCTTCTGTTGCGAAATAACCAAAAAAGTTACTGCCGATATTTTTCGAGTATCAAAGTAAAAAAAACGAAAAGAGAAAACTAATATGAAGCTCCATATAAGACACAAAGACAACGTTTTCTTTGTCTCTTATATGGAACATCAGATAATTTTTCTCTTTTCTTTTTTTGGATATGAGCCAATTTTTCTCATGGAATACAGGCTTCAAGATAGGCGCATGCCAAAAGTCTTCAGGTTATTCGACACTCTTTCTACACTAAAAAGAGATGGAAAAAATTTAACTTTTTAGTGTAACATGCGTGTCGAAAAACCCGAAGGCTTTTGACATTTGCTTACCTTTAAGGCATTAAAATTCAGCAGTTCATTGGTTTGAAATGGGTGGATGAAAAATTTTAGGATTTAATGAAAACACATGCACCAACCTTAAGGTATGCTGTGGAGGGAAAAAATGTTTCAAACGAATGTGCCTCGAACGAATTGGAGAATTTAATATTTTTTTACCACAATTAAAATATTGAACTAAACCCGATTGAAACACCGCATAAGATTTGAAATATGAAAAGAATACTTATGTGTTTCAACTGATACAATTGAATCAACTTCTTAATTCAAACTTGTATATTTCTGGAGCAGTCTAAATAAGTAGTACACTAATAAATTCGTACAAATATTGGTTCGACCAAAAATTGTGACATCTGCTTTATTGACATTTAGAATATAAACACGCCATTAAATTAAAAAAAAATCGTGTTTTCTTTCAACTTTCAAAAACAAAAATTATGTTATCATTTTTTCGTAAACGAAACAATTCAGAATCAGAAGTAAGTGGATCGGTAGTCAATAGAACAGATTCGTTAAAAAATGAAGTGGTTTTGGGAACAGATGCATTGCTAACCAATTTAGGATATTCCGATACAACAGAACTTAAAGAAACAATTTATGGTACATATATAAGAAGAAATTACAAATAAAATTTCTTTCTAATATTTCTTTTTTCTATTTTCAGATATATTACGAACAATCAAAGATCCAGAAAAGCCGAATACTTTGGAAGATCTGAATGTTGTTTATGAAAATGGTATATTTATTCAAAATCCAACTAAAAATGGCGTGCATGTGGTACGAGTAGAATTTAATCCGACAGTACCTCATTGTTCACTGGCCACTCTTATTGGGCTTTGTATCAGAGTTAAAATCGAACGAAATATAACACATAAATTAAAATTGGATATTTATATAAAGAAAGGGGCTCATACAACGGAAGACGAAAGTATGTCCTTGTAGTGTGGAATATTGAATTATTTTAGGCGATATCGTTTTCTATCTCATTTCAGTAAATAAACAAATAAATGATAAGGAAAGGATTGCGGCGGCAATGGAAAATCCAAATTTAAAAGAATTGGTAGAAAATTGTATAAAAGAAGAGGAATAAAAAGGTGATAGAAGCCTGATTTACTTGGATTCGCAGTGTGTACACTGTTTACAATTAAAATCGTACCAACATAACAAACAATTTTAAAATAATTTCAAGTGTCAAAATTCATATTTCTAAATAGTGTGAAGCGCACGACGTGTCTCCAATACAAAATTTTTCATTAAGAAAACAAAAATAAGTACATATATATTTTTAAACAAAGAAATAATTAAAATATTAAATGAAAATGTAATTTATTATCAAAGATTATAAGTTTGGTGAAGAGTTAGTATTATATTAATTAATCTGTAAAGACTAAAATATAGTTTTATTAGAATCATTACCTTTTCGATATATGACGTGTCTTTTGTTGTGGTAAAGTCTCGGCCTAAAGTAAAATTTTGTTAAAGGGGGAAAACATGACCTCTAGAAAACGCAATAATGAATCGGTGGACATTTCGAACCGTTTATTAGATCAACATAACAGTGAAGATGATGCATACAATCACGAAGCAAGTGACTTGCGTGGTGATCGCATGAATATTGCGATTTTATTTTTCTTGTATTTACTTCAAGGAATTCCTTTGGGTCTAACAGCGGCCATACCTATGCTGTTACTAAATCGTGGCGCTAGTTATAAACAGCAAGTCAGTATCTCGTTTGAAATGCGGAAATTTTATTTTAGATAAAATGTACATATGTACAAATAAAATAAATCCATTGAAAAGATAATTTAATATTAGTACTTTTTCTCTTTTATTTTGTATCGAGTAGGCAGAATTCAGTTTTGCGCACTGGCCATTCAGCATAAAGTTATTATGGGCACCAATCGTGGACTCGTTATACTGGAGTAAATTTGGAAAACGAAAATCATGGTTAATTCCAACGCAATATTTAATTGGTTTATTCATGCTGTTGCTGTCAAGCCAAGTGGACAAGTGGCTAATCGGTGACGGCGAATACCCGGATGTTCAAATATTGACAGCAATCTTTTTCTGCCTAAATTTCTTTGCTGCGACTCAAGATATTGCGGTTGACGGGTGGGCACTAACTATGTTAAAACGGCGAAATGTTGGACACGCGTCAACATGTAACAGTGTTGGACAAACAGCCGGTTATTTCCTCGGCTATGTTGCATTTATGGCACTGGAGAGTAAAGATTTCTGTAATTCATATTTGCGAACAATACCGAGCGATGAAGGACTCGTAACGCTACCAGGATTTTTATGGTTTTGGGGCATAATATTTTTAGTAACAACAACACTGGTCGCAATATTCAAGCAAGAAAACCCAAAGAAGGAACACAGTAATAATCAAAATCATCCTGAATTAGGAATTCAAGAAACGTATTCGTTGCTGTGGGACATCATTCGAATGAGGCCAATACAAATTTTAGGCGCTGTTCTCTTAACAGTAAAGGTTGCATTTGCGGCTTGTGATGCTGTTAGTTCATTGAAATTAGTGGAAATGGGGGTGCCTAAAGATAAATTAGCGATGCTGGTTGTTCCTTTGGTGCCTCTTCAGATTTTGTTACCTCTAGTCATAAGCAAGCATACGACGGGACAACGACCTATGAATATTTACGTGAAAGCAATTCCATATCGTCTTCTATTTTCATTGTTTGCACCTCTCATAGTTTACTTCACTCCGTCATTAATCGCAGATGGTATCCCTTACTACTATTATGGCATACTACTTGTAGACTATGCGCTTTATCAAGTCACGTTATATTGCATGTTTGTGGCGGTAATGGCATTTTTCGCACGCATCAGTGATCCAGTGGTTGGTGGCACTTACATGACACTTTTGAATACAGTAGCAAACCTCGGAGGTAATTGGCCCAACACCGTTGTACTTTGGTTGGTGGACGTTTTAACAGTTCGTGAGTGTATTAATCCCGGGCCAGATTTAAACACAAGCAACGTATGTGTAAATCACCAAGAGCAAGAGGAATGCAAAGCGTCTGGTGGAGAATGCAGAATAAATATTGATGGTTACTACTTGGAATGTATCATATGCCTTATCTATGGCCTATTATGGTATCAATGGGGTAAATCAAAAATACACCGTCTTCAGAGTCTACCACAACGAGTATGGCATGTTGTGCACAAAAAGCACAGATAGCAATTAATGACAAACGTATGACGAATGTGGGTGTGGATCATCATTCCATTATTAATTTAGATTTTGTTGTTAATTTTTTGCGCTTCATCCGAATCATACAAGGGGGGTTCCTGGGGAACACCATGTGAAAGATTGATTTACTTTAATTTTAGTTTTTAATTTATTTTGTTTGTGAAAGCACAATAATGATGTAAATATATAAAAAACAAAAAAAATATCAAATGGGAAGTGTTTTTAACTACAACAGTTTGTTTTATTTTAAATTCTTTAAAAATCGTTGGGCTAGCATGGCAATAGCCGCATTTGGAAAGCCGGTCGGCAAATTCGGTAAAACTGATCCATCCACGATATATAAATTTTCGATTCCATGTACCTGGAAATTTCGATTATCAATCACAGAGTTATCAGGACTATTTCCCAGTCTGCATGTTCCTACCGGATGAAACATAGTTAACGTCAAGTGCCGAACATAGCATTCCCAATATTTATCCGTCTTAAACTGAAACATCTTACACTGTGGCATCGGTTTAGGATTTAGCTCAATTTTTATGACCTTATTGGATTTTATTGAATCCACATTCAATAGGTGGTTAATGCCTTGTAATCCTTTCACCAGAATTTCAATATCACTTGGATCGGTTAAATAATTTGGATTAATAACCGGCGAATCAAAAGGAGACGTTGATTTTACTTTAATCCAGCCACGGCTCTTTGGATGATTTAAAATCGGCAGTATCGAAGCAACGGAATGTCCGACAAAGGTTTTAAAATAACTTTCCCACAGATCATCGTCAATATTGATAATTTTTCGCAAATGATTTCCACCGTCGGAAGAAATCCCGACCGAAAGTACTAAATATGTAACATTGGCAAGTATACCAAGGGTATCACATCCACTATGTGCAAGTATTCCATTACCATGGACTAAATATTCATAAAGTGCCGGCAACGACACTAATTTGGGCAAGGAAGTTTCCAAAAATGAATCAAGCAGTAAAATGTCTAGCCCCGTGGTGACATGATCCTGAAGATTCAATCCCACCGGAAGGTTCATTTTCATTTCGATGTTTAATTCCGCCAAATCTTTTTTTGGTCCAATTCCAGATAAAATTAATAATTTAGGGGTCTCAATAGTCCCAGCTGACAATATAACACCTTTCTCGGCATATACTTTAAAATAATGACCATTCGAATAATACTCAACACCATTTGCTATATTTCCCTTAAATAATATCTTTGTGACCAGGCTATTGGTTATAATTGTATGACCTGGTTTCAAATTTTCATATACATAATGTCCAAACGTCCATCTCTTCCCGTAGTTCTGTGTCAAATTTGGTTTGCTAAACTGCCCGTCATTAAATAATTCATTTCCAGCTCGTGTTATAGGCTCCTCTAATTTAGTGGAACGGTGTAATTCCTTTATTTTGATATATTTCTCCGATTCCAGGAAAAACGGTAAAATATCTGTTTCGTAATTATAACTTTCGGGATCGCCAAACCAACCGCGGAAATCTTCTGGCTGTCCGCGATAATAGATCATATTATTAAGTACGTGTGATCCTCCGAATACTTTACCTTTTGGCCAGTAACTTTGATTTTGATTTAATCCAAAACAGGCTGATCTTTGAGGCGTTGTATAATATTTCCAGCTGAACTCAGAATAATGCAAACACGGTGTCAATATTGGAATATCGAATGGAAGAGATGGATGATAAACTCCAGCCTCAATTAATAATACGCTTGAACTATTTATTCCCGCTAAAACTGATGAGCCCGCTGTTCCAGATCCAACGATGATATATTCATAATTTACAATATCAACTTTACTGGTAATTAATTGTTGACACCATATCACTAAATTTATATAGTTGGTGAGGAGGAAAAATATAATAAATGACGTGTATGTGATAAAGTATTTGTTTAATAGTAACTGGTACTCGGCCATTTTTAAGATATGTTGAAAAACGTGACTATCCACGTGTTGAGTATTTTAAACCAGTCGATAATACAGTTTCCAATACATTATTGAAAAATAGCACTTTCTATAACGAAATTTAAATAAATATTTAGTAAAATGTAAACGAGTTTTGAGTACAAACTCATCACCAATAAACCATTGTCAATGTTGACAGTAGGGCCGATTAAAGTACATCATCCCTTTGTATGTTCGAATGTAAGTTTACAGCAGTCTACTAGTGTCGTATTGTATTGACTAACATAAATGGAACCTAGATCAAAATATACTAAACTCCTCGTAGTAGAAATTGATCTCAGTTCAGTTTTTTTTATCTAGATTCGTTTTTTTTGCGTCAATAGAATTCAACAATAATTTATTTGATATCAATCATCAATCCAACAGCCTTTTTTATCGACTTTACTGACGGCTCTGCAGTACCATTTGAACCATTTGAATTGAGTCTAACTTCATTCATTGTTAAGTGACATCTGCACAACAAAAGCCCAACGTGCTGTCAGAAATCCAATATAATTTAATTTAAAATAAATTAAAAATGAATTGCCAATTTGGAATACATTTAGGAAATAATAATGTTTGTCTAGCTGTAAGCCGGGTATGTAATTTCTATAAAATTTGTAAAGAAATACAACTAAAATATGTTTTGAAAAAATTTATTTTGAGGTTAGGATTCAAATATCGATGTCGTATCGAATAAAGCAGGTGATCGTGTTACCCCTACAATTTTGGCGTTACTCGATGAAGATGAATATGTTGTTGGTGAAACTGCAAAGCAACGTTTAGGGCGAACGCCTGGTGCAACAGTGTTATATAATTTACAGTTTTGTAATGCGGCACTGAGTGAGGAAGATTTGATTGAAGCGGCCAAGTCTTGTGTGTGCAAAGTTGAAACATCTCCCGAATTCAAGTATATACTAGAGATTAATGAAATTTCCAAAGAAATTACACCATACCGGGCTAGTGTTGAAATATTTCGAAATGTTCTCTCCTCGGCACATCAAATTTGCCATGGTGACGATCAGAATGCAGAATATCCGGTAGTTATATCGATTCCCGATTATTTTAATGTTGATAGTGGCAAGGAGATACGTAAGGCGGCACATTCTGCTGGATTTAAAGTGGAACAAATCATTAAAAATTCGGCGGCAGCAGTATTAGGTTACAACATTGGCCAAGATGACCCAAGCAAATCAGAAACGGTGCTAGTTTATCGTATTGGAGGACATACAGTCGAGTGCTCTATAGTGAATGTAGAGAATGGAATGTATGAAATTGAGAATTCTATTTATCGAAATCATTTGGGTGGAAATATATTCACTAAAGCGATTGCTAAATTCGTTAGTGAAGAGTTCTATAACAAATACAAGTTGAATCCTAGTGAAAGTAAGCGAAGCATGGCTAAATTGTTGTACCACGTCGAGCAAAGCAAACATGTCCTATCGACAATGCGATCAACTCAGATATTCATTGAATCATTAATTGATGGAATCGATGTCAATAGCAACATGTCACGGGCTCGATTCGAAAGTTTAATAGCACCGCATCTATCAAAATTCCGGGAACCCGTTGAATCATTGCTAGAATCACGAAAAGATAAATCGAAAAAAATTGATCGAGTTATACTTTGCGGTGGCTCAATGAAGATACCGAAACTCCAGTCGACCATCACGGAAATGTTTCCTGACAGTGAGATTTTATCATCAATTCCTCCTGATGAAGTTATTGCAATTGGATGTGCACGGCAAGCCGCTTTAAATCCTGGAGAATTACTGGCTGATGTCGAGGGACTTTGTACGGATATTCAGCTGCTGCCACATGACATTTATATTCAAAAATCGAGCGATGAAGAGGGAGTGCTTGCGTTTCCACGAGGATCACAAACCTATACAACATTTAAATTCAACCAAAATATTGCAGACGCAGAAATGTCGTTTGATTTTGCGATTTATGAAAAGCATGGCGATGGAGAAATTGTTAATTTAGGAAAGATCGATGTGGCTAAGGCACCTAAAACGGGAGACGTTGAATTTGTGGCGGTATTAAAACCAACTTTAATTGAAATTTCTTGTGTATGAAATAAAACTCTGAATCTTTAATTTTTTTTTGTCATTGTTTTATTATCTAACCACTTCCTTTACATAACATTTGAATTTAATATTTTCTCAAAAGCCATTTTTTGTTTTGCTTTCTTACGTTTTTTGGATTTCGACTCACCTTCGTTCTCTTCCAAGTTCCATGCCGCTGGAATATTAACTTTGCGTTTGAGTTTAGCGTGAACTATATTGCTCTTAGCAATAATTTGATCGGTGTCTGGAAGTGCCGACTGTAGTTTGGCGAATATATTATTGGAATCAACAGCAGGCTTCTCTAATTTTGTCGATTTTGAGTTGTTTGATTTAATATAATTTATTTGTTTTTCTTGTAGTAAGGCTTTCTGTAGATCGTCTGTTGCCGTTTTATAAAGTTGCAGTTGGTCTTCGCTGAAGTCATGCATATACATTAGCTCATCTATTTGCGATCTTTTGATGGAATTAACCATTTTGATGAAATTATCCAATTCGCCTGATGTTAAAATTGTAACTGCCATTCCAGATTTCCCGGCACGGGCTGTTCGACCAATACGATGAATGTAAGTTGGAAGTTTATAGGCAGGGTCATATGATATTACAACATCAACGTCTGGAATATCGATACCACGTGCTAGGGCATCGGTACAAATAATGCCTTGAACTTTTCCAGCGATAAATTTGTCGAGAACCAAACGTCGCTGTTTAACCGATAATTCTGAAGAAAGTTCTTCGATTAGCATATCATCTCCAAATAAACTTTGCAGCAAAAATGATAAAGGATGGGCAGATTGTTTGTTGTTTGTGAAACACAAAAATTTTTTCCAACTGTTCTCTTTGATAATTGAATATAGTGCCAATGGCCGATATTTCATATCCGTAAAACAATATTTCTGATTCAGCTCGGCGGGAATTACATAATTTCCGGTAAACTCATCATCGTTACCGTTAGTATTTGCTTGATTATGATCGTGTTGTTTAGTAGTCGATTTTAGTTGGAAATCCATAGAAGCCGTGAATAATTTTGGCTGGAATAAGTTCAACGTGTTCAATATTTCGGGATCGGGTGTTAATGTAGCGGAGAAAAGCAATTTGTGTGGATGTTTTGATGTCTCACTCCAAATTTCATGTAAATTTAACGGTATTGTTCGACCCATTATGATGGCTGACTCATCTTGCACGTGTTTGTTTATGTGATACAACCAATCATTTTGAATTTCTTGCATAACACGATCCGCTTCATCGATAATCAAAAATCGGAGATCTTTTAATGAAAATCCTTTGGTTGCGTGTATATGTTCGACCAGTCGACCGGCTGTTGTTACGATTATATCAAATTTCGGGAAAAATTTTCCATCTATCTCTTCAATAAGTTGTTTTTGTTCCACCAGGAGCTTTGTTGCGGGCGACAAGAGGGCACAAGAAAGTTTCGTATGTTGGCACAGTTCTTTGAATACTTTCGCAACCTGAGTGGCCAACTCCTGAACTGGCAAAATAATGAGCGCACGAAATTTTTGCTCAACCCGATTTTGTAGTAATTGGACAATCGGAATGGCAAACGCTAGTGTTTTACCGCTACCCGTTGGGGCCGAAACACAAATATCACGTGGATAAAATGGTGGTGGCCTCGAATGTGCATACAAGATAAAGGGCACGACTTGGTGTTGTACTGGGAACAGTGATTCCACTTTCATGCGTTTCAAATTTCCTTTCATTGTTTTATTCAAATATGCTAGATCTTTTACTTCTTTGACATCTGATAAATCGCTAGAAAGTAATGTAGGACTGGCCAACCATGGTGGAAGCACCATGCTTACTTTTTTTCGACTTTCAAATGTATCATTGCCTAAAACCGTGTAACCAACAAGTTTAGTATCTGTTTTCTTTACACCTTTACTCGCATCTTCCGCAATGGGTTGTTCTTGTTCTAATTCTTCTTTAACCGGTAATACATTATCCAGTTCGTCTCCTAGAACATACTGTTCTACAGGTTTTGAAATTTTCTTTTTCTTCTTGCGTTTCTCTTCGATGTTTTTCTGTAGTTTTTCCAAGATTTTTTGTTCATTTGAAGGATCTTTATTATTGATGGAATCATCATATCTACAAGTGGATTAAAAAATTTATGATATGTAGATAATTTTTAGTTTAAAATTAAAATTAAAAATTACCGATTCACGAGAAATAAATCCATTTTGGCACGTGGTGTTGTGTTTTTGTTTTGACTGCTCAAATTATTATGTCAAATTTACTTGAGAACGAGTTTTGAGGTGACATCTAGTTTTTCAAATAGGTAGTTTCAAATATTATTTCAGGCTATTTCTAGTAGAACTACTTTAATAAAACCATACACATCCAAATCTTTTAAAATTTTTCAATGGTTTCAATCTTAAAATACTGCTCAAGGGCGAGCTGAATTTATAATAACAATTAATAATACTGTTTGTCAATCGAAAGTAGATAAGTTCTCCATCAATTCCATATTTATCTTAATTTGCGTAACCGGTAATATTGCTTTAATATTATAAAATACGAGTCAACATAAATACACTTGACATTGAAATTGTGTTCAGTCAACAATGGACAACCAAACGATGAATAATTCATGTCATTTACGATGGGAATTTATTAATAAACACCGCTGGGTTGTAAAGTCGGAATTAAAAAATTTCAGAACACGAAAAAAATTGAAAAACTTTATGTATTAAAATTAAAAGAAAGTTTTTCAAATTTCTTCCTTATACATGTGACCAAAGAGTACATAATATCAAGAGCAACGAAACAGAAGAAACATTTGCATACAACAAATGGGTTCTGCAATGGTTTAAACAACCGCATAACTCTCGTTACGTTTATCCAATTTTAGAAATTAAACAATGAACGAATCGGAAATTTAAGGCAGAAAAAATGATACAAAAAATTATGATGGTTGACTCCAATCATAAAACAAAACCATTAATTTAAAAATAATACAACAACATTTAGCCTTTATTATAACTATATCACATTCAAATCTATAAAAAATAGTGTATCAACAGTGTCACGGCAAGAACACATAGTAGCGTTGGTATTTTTGGCAGAGTTGCTGCATTTGGATTTGTCTGTGCTTGTGGTTGTGATGGATGTATCATTACATCTGGCAGTGGTCGAAAAGTCCAATCGATGGCATTTGTTTTTACAATATTAGCATATACTTTGGCCGATGCCTTCGGTGTTCGTGTCCGATTTGGTATTGTAAAATCAACATGATATAAACCAAACTTTTCTGTGTATCCAGCACGCCATTCGAAACTATCCATTAAACTCCATGCAATATAGGCCTGTACGTTACAACCTTCATCGATTGCGTCAAGTATGACATCTAAATATGAATTAAAGTACTCTATTCTTGAGATGTCATTAGTACCGCCTTTATCGCTTACGCCATTTTCAGTGATATATACAATGGGATTGTTATATTCTTTTGCTATCCATTTTAGTAGCTTGTACATGCCATAGGGTACCGCCTTTTAAAAATTATATATTAATATACTTTTAATTTCATATACATACAGGTGCAACTTACATGTAGCCATTCTGATCCTGACTTTGGCCATGATGGATCCGTAGTCTCAATAACTCCAACATCATGTAAAAACCCTGGCACTGGATGGCCAGCAGAATTATTTCGATCTAGATTAGCAGTCAAAAAAGTGGTATAACTGTTTATACCGAAAAAGTCTGATGTTCCTCGGATACGAGCGATTTCTTCTTTGTTAAACTTTGGTAGTCGTGATTCTTTATAGCCTTGTGTTTGGCTCAACTGATCAATTCGGTCGATCATAATTTTTGGATAGTCTCCTGTATTTGAGAATATTGGATGTGCAAACCAGCCAAGCTAAATGTTATAGTTAAAATATTTAAGTTTTAGTTCGTTTATGTATAAATTTAAATCCGAGCTGAAACTTACATAAAATTGTAAACTTCGTTCGGCTGCGGCAAAATCTTCGGCACGTGCTGTTCTTGGTTCTGGCCACGAAATATCAGTTACAATTCCGATCACACCTTTTTGAATAGGTTGAAACTCGTCACGATACATGTGTACCACTTCTGCGTGTGCCTTAAGTAAATTATGTCCGCATAAATAAGATGGAATTCCTGGATAATCCATAGCTGGCGCCATATAATCTTGACCATACGATTGTTCGCATATATGCCATGGTTCATTAAAAGTTATCCAATATTTGACACGGCTCCCAAATAGTTCAAACAATAACCGCGAATAATCTGTGTACAGTTGTATAATTTCCGGATTTGTAAATCCTCCCATTAATTGTAATTTATGTGGCAATTCCCAGTGATAAATCGTGACCATTGGTGTTATATTATGTTTCAATAATTCTTCGATCAATGAACTGTAGTATCTAACGGCGTGTTTGTTCTTTTGATTTGTATACCCAGTGGGTAAAATACGTGACCATGAAATAGAGAAGCGATAGTAGCCCAAGCCCAATTCTTTCACCATTTGAACGTCCTGCTCCCACTAGAATTTTTTTAGAAAATAAAAGCAAAATAAAATCTGACATACTTTTTGTGTGGGTAGTAATCTATACTAATTAGTCTATCGGAAAATTTTAAATCAATAAAAGCAGCTTGCAGAATCTGGTTGAAGGTGTTAATTGTATGTTTACATTATACGATATTTTCTTTTACTTTAACAATTACCGAATTAATTATATCATAAATAATAATAAAAATTACCAATTTCCTTGATTACATTGTTCATATCTATAGACCTGTTTAGTGGTTGCGTTATGCTCTAATAATAATTCCGTTAACTATGTTACTACGTAATTTTGTATGTATAGACTTACTTTATGGTAACTATCACATGCTATGTCACCATTACTGTGATCGGGCATTTTTTCGGGATACGTATGCGTCAAATAATCCCATATCGATTCTCCTTTACCGTCTGCATTCCAACCACCTTCAATTTGGTATGATGACGTGCCAACGCCCCATTTAAACCCTTTTGGAAATGTTCGATTCTTATTTTCATTGTAACACAATGTGTGTCTAAAAAATAAAATCGTAATAAAATTATATTTTACATTAATTATGGCGATATAACAATTATATTTGAAGGATAATTTACGCTTGATAGCAGCTGGTTTCTTGACCTAATTTTTGTCATAAACAGCTAATATATACAAAGAAAATTGACTCTACATATATTTCAGTAATGCCTAACTAAAATAATTTTTAACTCAACGGCAAACTTAAAGGTTTTTTGTATTTCTAATAATGGAAAGTGTGCTAAAATTGCTTATGATGAACTATTGTATTGCATATCTAAATCGACTAAAGGCATCGTTTATGCTTTTAAATTATCCTGCAGGAGAACTAAAGATTCAACTTCACGGATTATATCCGATGAAGAAAATAACGCAGCTTCTTTGATTACGTCCGATAAAAGCGTAAAAGGTATACCTAGTTCTGAATTGCCTGCTGTTATTCCTATTAGTCCTGCGGTCATAACAACCAGCCATGCAAAATCCTCCGGCCTCTACTGGAATGTTCGTGTGTAGTCCCAGTGTGTCGTGCCTGCAGTTTGGAACAAGCATCTTCAAAATTTGGGCACAAAAACTATTTGTAGTACTAGACAATTTTGTAAAAATTTTGGGGTAAAGGTCATTGTGCCGACGGAATGGCTACACGTCTCAAAGTTTGATCCGGATACTTCTGAAAATGAAATTGTTTCCATGGCTAAAACTTGTTTGAAGATTGAAGAGAGTAAAGCATTCAAACTAGTCCCTAAACAAAGGAGTATCGAATCTCTGGAGTTTGTTTGCTTCAAATTGGGCATAAAAGCTGATGTACGTATTAAGGCCCTAGACTCTAATACTTGGTCAACCGGTGTACACATTCGGGAGTTTTACGATAAACATTTTCGGACAACAGAGGGGGCAACTCCATGGGTGTAGTTTCGAACCAATGCTGCTCTCAACAAGTCAGCAGAATAAATTATAAGAGCTTACTATAAGTAGTAAATTTGTCGCAAGTAATAACCTGCTGTGTGAAATTTCTGATACCAGCTATAAGTTCCGCACAAATCTCTTTTACCTCGATGTACTACCATAATGCCTCTAGCATTCGAAGTAAAGCTAAATAATTCTTGCTTGGCGTGCTTGACAACAATTACGATGTGATCATTATCTCGGAAACATGGCTTATTAAAAGTTTCAATTCGGCGAAATATTTTCCACCTAACTACGTCGTTCACAGTAATGATTGACATGAATTTGGTATGAGCCTAAAGGATGAAGTGTGTTGACCGCTGTTAAATATTCGATTTCGAACGAGCTCATTGCATACCATCCAACTTATGATGTTATTGCTGTACGTATTAATTCCCTGCGGATCTACTCTGGAATATTATCTTGGAATTATTAATTTCATCGATTCTCGTGATTTGTGTTGGTGGACAACTAATTGTTACTGGTGACTTAAATCTTTCAGATATTACTTTGATTGATGTTGATGACGTTTCCGCGGCCTCTTTCATCGACCAAAAGGAATTAGCAGTCACTGATTATTTTGCTGGCACAGCATTGATGCAGGTAAACCGAATAAGCAATAGTCGAGGAAAATTCCTCGATTTGGTTTTTTCAACTGACCTTATGTATTTGAAGGTCTCGCCGTGGTAGGAGTTTGGAAGTGCGAGCATATATCATACTCCAATTATGATAAACATTTTTCAAGAGAATTGTAATACTATGTGTACTTCTAGTAATTCTTTTCATTTCGATTTTAGACGATAGTGTTTTTTTATTCAACGAGCTTCTCAAGTCTGGTATTGAAAGATATGTTCCATCAATGAGAAACGAACCTCGGTATTGGGAGCCATGGTATAATAAACAGCTAATTCTTATTGTAACTTTATACATGGTGTTAAATTTTATCCTAGCTTCAACACTGCTCGTAGGGAGTTTAAAACTTTAAACTGGTTCTTTTACAATAACTACATTTTGAAAATCGAAGATGAATTAACTTTCTATCCTAAGAAATTCTGAAATATCATAAATGGTAAAAAGAAGGTTGCTGGTTTTCCTACCACAATGACTTTTCAGAACTCTTTCGCCAGTCAGCGCTCTGATATATCCAATTTGTTTGCCAATTTTTTCAAGTCTGTCTAAAAGCCTTTAACTAACCGCAGTCTTTCTGAAGTCTATGATGGGTTATCTCAACTTGAAGTTGATAAGGGGGCAGGGCAAGATGGTTTTCCACCCATCCTTATTAAGAATTTTGCAGAGAGTCTAGCCCCTCCACCGACTATTATCTTTAATAATAGCCTGATCTCTGGAAATTATATTTCATCCGTCCGATTTTCAAATATGGCAAAAGAAGGGAAGTCAGCAACTATCGCGGAATCGCTATTCTTTGTACTGTACCAAAGTTATTCGAATCCATGGTACAGAAATTTTTGTTTTTTCATGTAAAAAGGTTTATTTTTCCTGCTCAGCGCGGATTTTATCCGGGTAGGTCTACGGCGACTAATCTAGTCTCTTTTTGTGGACACTGGACATATAGTAGACTAGAACATAGGCAACAAGTAGAAGTAGTATACGCTGATTTTTCAAAGCCTTTCGATGAAATTGAGACTAGATTATCATTCATACCTCTATGACAGTTACCAATTTGTTAAGATTAACGATTATAGCTCTCGTTCATTTCGTGTTATCTCAGGAGTTCCTCAAGGAAGTCACATTGGTCCGCTTTTGTGTTCATTATTTGTAAATGATGTTATTAAGTGTTTTGAATTTGCACATTGTCTGCGCTTTAATGCTTTACTCCAATTAGTGACTTGAATAACTTTTGCAGTTGGTCGTTTAATAACAAATTGTTGCTGAATGTGGGTAAATGCAGGATTTTATCATTCTCTCGGATGCGCTCACCAATATTTCAGTAATATTTTTTTATATAATATTGCTGTTGATAGAGTTGAGTTCATGTCCGGCTTAGGCATTATCTTTTCTTGTGATCTAACTTTCACTAAATACGTTGATTGTATCATTATAAAAGCTTACATTATGCTAGGTTTCATTAAGCGAAATTGTAAAGACTTTTGTGACTCGTTCATACTGAAAACTCTGATATATCCTTTGTTCGTTCAGTTCTAGAATACGCTTCTTAGACCTGGTGCTCAGAAGCAATTTGTTTAAATAATGATGTTATAATGATCGTTGTAATTTATTAAAACTACAATGTTTGGATTGTGACAACATACTTGCTCGTTTCAATATCTACGCTCCCATACGCTGTTTGCGCGGTCGTTGTTTATTACATATTGATCCTGTCTCTACGAATTTTGTACTTTCGGAACCAGTCTTGAGAATGTCGCTGCCTTTTAATTCAGTTTACGATGTTTTCGACTTTAACATGACAAGAAATTCGTTTAAAACCGAGTTGTTTAAATTTCTGTCTAGATAATTGTTAAATTTTGTTTTTGTTTATTTACTTACCGATTGTATGTATTTACTGTAGGTAATAATAAATAAATAAAAAATAAAAATAAATTGACTAACTAAACTAAAGTATGATAAGTCACGAAGTTGGCACTAGTATAAAAGTCATTAACTGTGCCTTGGTTTGTTTAATAATTTATATTGGTGCACTTTCCGTTCACCAATGCAATTTTAAGGTACTTTAAATATATTTTAAAAAAAGTATTTCAAAAAATAAACAGAAATGTCGAACAAAATTAATCAACATTAACTTTTCGATTGCCGAAGCTTCATTTTTTTCACTCAGTTTTCTCAACAACGCCTAGGCAGCGACCTTCGAACATCGACGTACAAAATTTTTAACTTTTCCAAGAAAATAAAAATTCAAAATAATGAAATATTTAACCCATTCCTTCCCGACGTATGATACCACCGCACCATAATAATATTCTTTTCTTACGAAACACACATTGCCCAAAATATAAACATATGTAACTAAATCAACATTTCTCGTTATGTTTTTTATACTTTTGCCTGCTACCTTCTTGGATATACATATACATAATTAAAGAGCTTCTGCCGAAGAAATTTCACTCAGTATTGGGAAACTATCTTCTTCAAAGGAAATATATGGTCAAACAAAATAGCGCAACTACTTGCAGGTGACTTGCAAGGCAGCATTCTAGGACCAATATTATACTTGTTACACAGCCGATTTACCTGTAACCAACAAAATAATAATATCAATGTTAGCGGATGATACGGCCATCTTGGTGTTCATACATATACAATAATCTCGAAATTGCCTCAATGGAGTTATAGAATCATTTAAACAAAGTCGCGGACTGGCTGAACAAACGTATCTACGCACCAGTAAAATTAAACAACAAAAATATTCCTCAGCAAGCAAATACTGGATCCGCTCGAAACGCGATATTTCAAAACACGATGTGGTACAAAATGCGATATGGTACAAAAGGCGATATTTCAAAATGCGACAGTTCAAAATTCTATTAATCTTCCTTCATTTCACATATACAATTTTCCTTCACCTTTATGATGAAATTGAACATGTACGATGGAACTAGGATATGCGTTTTGAAATATCGCCTTTTGAATTATCGCGTTTTGCACTATATCGCGTTTTGTACCATATCACGTTTTATCAAACCGCGTTTTGAAATATCGCCTTTCAAATGGGAGCCGTCAAATACTTATAGCATTTACACACTGCGATTTAATAAATTGGATTCAGTGCTGCTTCAAACAGAGAACTCCTGCAATAAACCCAAGCGAAAATACTTCGCTTTGTATGATAATAACCAATGCTCCGTGGTACAATCGAAATAGTAATGTACGGTCATGGGATTAAAACCATTAAAAATATAATTAAAGAATTCAGTTCGAAATATTACTCAAAACTAGAATCACATCCCAACGAATTAGCCAGGGATATACTAAAACAGCCGCGATTTAGGCGACTGAAAAGAATAGATCCACTTAAATCCACTTAAATTATGAGCACAATGGTTAAGACTTAAAACATATTTTTGTTTTAATTTAAAATATTCTTAATGGCTTAAGAACAATACCGAAAAAATATTGAATACCTGACATGAGGCACGTAAATTATTTGGAATATAATGGGGTAAGTAGATCTGAAGCCGTCAGGTAATGTTACACTGTCTGAAGGATTAGGACACCGCAGAAAATATTTTTCCAACCTTTAGAAAAGCAATTGGGCTTAACGCCAAAATTTGTTTCAAAATGTGTAACATTTCATAAATTTGGTTTCAACAGTTTAAACCTGACTTGTGACTAAAAATATATTATTTTCTATCGAATTATGAAATATATAAATAAGGAATTTTTGTAAATACAATTTTACATTTCCCACTATACAATTTTTGTTGTTGTTCTTTCCCAATGTATGATAACATCAAAGACAATTTACATTTATGTTTTTTCAAAATTATGTCTTTTAACCACAAATATGACTGGTATGTGAATATGAATAATATTGTGGTTGAATAATATTGTAGTTCGGTCATGACTATGGGTTAAAGGCCTCAAAATACCGAAATTTGTTTGCGAGTTTTAAATTAATTTTAAATGAAACGCCACAAGGTTGTACATTCCGAAATTTGTCAATCAAACAATTTAGTAGCTCGAACGCCTTCAATCAAATCTGCTTTGCTATAGCCAAATAAAGACAATTTGGTATTAAAAAAGAAACAAACTTTGATGATACATAATACAAGTCACAACGCTTACAGATTCAAAAAGAGTTAATTTTCATTTCCATTTTAAAAAACATGATATCCTACGCAGTATATAAATCATATCTCACTTTTGTCTCGACTGAGAAATCGTACAATCTTGTCATCATGATTTTTCAGAGAAAGAAAGAAATGCAAAAAAATATGCTCGGATCAAAATTTTGATCCGAAAATTAAATTTTTTTGTTGCTGTCAATGTAAACCTTGACCTAATCCGGATGTGTCAAGAAATACGGCTACACGTTATTTGAGGAAAATCCCGGAGATCACGATTTAAACGATTATAACGACTAATTAGTAATTACAATATGCAAATTTATAATTAATGACTTGACCATATATAATTTTTAAGATTAATTCGATTTACAAGTTCTCACATAATCTTGGCGACCCACACAATTAAAAAGCTCAAGGCATAAAATTTTATGATGCGCATTCTTTGATAACTTTGTGATGGGACCGCAATTATTTTATGCAATAATCATATGACACAAATTTGGATACTACATATTATATCTTGTATTTTATGTATACATAAATTATATTTATTATAATTATTATTCGATTAAATTATTTTACACACAAAAGATTATCACACTTTCAATTTCTCTATTTAGGTATATATACATATAGTAATTCTTTCGCATAATTTTGCAATATACATTTTTATTATTTACGTCTGCCTTTTCTTTCGAAAACGATGTTACGATAATCGCAAAGTGTTTTCTTGTGCCAAAAAAACCACATAATAAAGTATGTAAATATCGATCGAATTACGTTTATGTATATAACGCCAACACGCACACATATTTAAATTATTCAATCCACTTGAAGTACATTAAAAGTAAGGCATTAAAATAAACCGGCTGTGTAATAATAAATAATAATCACATATTCACATATTCGAGTACACATGTAATAAACGACAACACTTTTTATAACTATTTTTCATATTTGCAACCTTCAATAATTCCTTTATTTTCGTGTGCTTTTGGTAATCTTATTTTTATAAAATGTAGCACACACACATACACTTTTTTTTTATATTGTTTCCGAACTTTTATTATACCATAATATTATGATCGACTTACGTTAGATTAACTACAATAATTAATAAAAAAATAAACTTCATGTTAAATTTTTTTTGCTTTTTATACGTTAAACTTTTTTTGTTTTAAAACTCGCTCGCGCCTTCAAATAAAAAACCAAACAAACGAATTCTTTTTTAAACCGTCGCTTTTATATAGTAATTCCCACCAAGCAGAAAAAAATTATAAAACAAATGACAAACAACAAAAATTGGTATAATAAAAAAAATAAACAAAAATTTTAATCTCGTTATGCTTTAAATATAAAAGCGCGCGGTATGTTTCGATCAGGAATTATATTGCGAGAAAAATGTCAAGAATAATTAATAAGAATAAATGATAAGATAAGATTTATTTGTTACCAAATACCTATTGCGACTATTTTACCAATACCTGATATGTACATATATCGCATAGACGGAAATATCAATTTTTGTGTATATAAATCTTTGGTCTATTTATTTAAAAAGGTATTAGTCGTGTTATTTATGACCAAATAATTTTTTTTTGATAGATTCGAATTCCCTGCAAAAAATTACCAATCTTTTAGCTTTTTAAACATCCAACAGAATGTGAAATATTTAAATTTATAAAAGGGCATACCACAAAATAAATTCTAATCGAAAGACATAAAAGAACATGAAACTCTTAAGATTTTAAGGTAAACGTAAAAAATTTAATTAAAATTAACCATATATAATTTCTACAAAATTTTCTTCTACTGATTATTCACTGAAAAAAAAGATTGTTTCATTTGAGCATTATAGGTATTATATATTGGGACAATTTAAACGGGCATACAAGAAAACTTAAAAATCATTGGTGGTACATGTACAAATTTTATTTGGTCCGTATTTAATTATTAAATTTAATGTTTTAATACATTTTTTGCTATAAACTGGTATAAGGCTGCTTAAAGTTGTGGAAGCTTATAATTGCTAATTAATTAATCTAGGTGGATTTATCTAAAATTTTAATTTTAATATTTATAACATAACATAACCTCAATTAACTATTGGCGAGAAATGTGCAATTTGTAATAAAAAAGAAGTTGAGCCTAAGTCTTCTATGCATAAGCAAAATTGGCTGAATTGTAATGGCTGTTTGAAGTGGTTCCATTCGGAATGTGTCGATGTCAAAACGGATGTGGAATTTGAACATCTTAAATCAAAAGCTAAATGGTTTTGTCCACGTTGCATTGCGGACAGTAACCTCACTAGAGTTCTGGCTGGCTTGATCAAAGCTAAAGATGCTGAGGTTAAGAAGGATAAACTAGGGAATAAGGATGATATTGAGGATTGGGTATCAAAGCAATTGAATGCGATGTGGCCGAAAATTACTAGTTACTGTGATAATGCCATAGCTGATGTGAAGGCGAGTTTGTCATCTGAAACATCGTAATTGGTGGAAAGGATTGTTTTTCTTGAGAAGCAATTTGAGCTTTATAAAAGGCGGGATGAGTGGAAAAATCAAAGGGTGTTGATTCTTTACGGTATTCCAGATACGGTCAACATTTATGATCACCTATTTTTGACAAATATTGCTGTTGAGATGGGTGTACATAACTTTAATGCTGACGATATTAAGGATGTTTTTAGGATACATAGAAATAATGGTGGAGGTCCGTCAATTATAAAGGTTAGCTTCTTCAAGCATAGTTGAAGAGGAATCATTTTATGGCTACTTATCTTAAGTACTTAAAGGATAAACCATTATGGATAACATGTATTGATGACAAATTTCCAAAATCGAGGATGTACATCAATGAATATCTGTCTAAGGAAGCCAAGGACATTCTAGTTAAAGCGAAGTTGATGAAAACAGCGGGAATGGTATCAAATGTGGTTATAAGAAGAGGTATGGTAGCTATTATTGCGGTAGCTAATGATAGACCGAAAATTGTGCGATAAGAATTGGCTCAGTTTAAAAAATAATGGTTTAGATGGTTGATTCAGTTGAACATTTAACATTTAGACATTTAGTTATTGGTTAATACATATCTTGTATAGTATGTGCATGATTAGTTTATATATTTTGTTTCTTTGAGTACATTTAGTGCATGATTAGTTGCATGATTAGCATAAATTTTGTTCTTAGCCTTATTCAGTTTAGTTATTAAATATGTATTGTAAACTTTTGAATTTAGATATTAAGTTAATCTTACATGTAGTAGTTGATAGGTTTACAGTCGTCAGATTTGCCTATTGTTTTTCATGCATTGTATCCTGGCTTGTCATTGTGGTTGTGATTATGAGCTTTTTTAATAGTTTACCTAGCATTTCCCCGTTGGCGATAAATTGCTTGAAAGTATCTCATATTAATGCGCGTAGTGTTTCGGCGAATATTGATAAATCGAGAATGGAATTTAAGCACATTTCCCATCACATTATTGGAGTGTCTGAATCAAATCTTAAATCATCGCATACTTTTAAAAGTGTTGAAATAGATTTGTATAAGTTGCTCAGGAATGATAGAGTGGGAAGAAGAGGTGGTGGAGTTGCGTTCTATGTACGTAGTGACTTTTTTAAATATTATCATGTGAAGATACATTCAAAGGGTTCTTCGGACACTTTAGAGTATCTAACAATTGAATTTAGTATTAATTCTTTAAATATAGTTGTTTGTGTTGCTTATATGCATGTTCGGGACCTTCCTCTTAATGAATTGAGTGAGCTGTTGTCTAATTTAGTTGTGGATTTTGATATGGTTATTTTGGTGGGTGACCTTAATATTGATTTTTTAGACAGGGTTGAAAGCCGTGAATTAAGAAATATCTTTGATTTACTTAATTTGCATACAACGCAAACTCAACTAACAAGAGTTTGTGATACTACTGAAAAACTTCTGGATTACATTGTTTCTAACCCCCAGTCATCCTTCACTGATCATGATCTTATATCAATTGACTTTAACATACCGGTTCAACTCAATGATGAGATTAAGTTTGTGCGCAACTATAATAATATGGATGTTCCCAGCCTTCATTGTGATATGCTTAATGTTGATTGGACTGAATTGAGTAGATTTGATACAATTGACTTGAAGTTTGAGTTTTTATATGATAAAATCTCGACATGGCTGCATCAGTATGCTCCCTTTAAAATGATTAGGAAATAACTCAAGCCTATCCCATGGTTCAGCTATGCTATTAAAAATAAAAAACAACTTGTTGATATGGCAAAAAATGTATGGAAACGATCTCGTTGTGAGGAAGACAAACGAACCTACAAATGTTATGAAAAAGAACTTAATAAGATGGTGAGATCGTCTAAGAGAAAGTTTTTGCGTGATAAGTTGGATCCCAAACTTGGAACTAAATTATCGTGGAGGAATTTGGACAAATATGGGTTTAAAACCAAGGATTCAGCTGAGGTTGTTTCTAAATTGTCTCCTTATGAGCTTAATGAGGAGTTTGTTAAAGTGCCAATAATGAATCTGATGCAGCATTCGGAGACTGGGACCTCTTTTAATAACTCTAATTGCTTCAATTTTAATATTATGTCTGATGACGATGTTCTTAAAGCAATAGGCTCTCTAACGTCTAATGAAATGGGTGCTGACAATTTGCCGCTAAGATTTTTAAAAATTATAGCTCCTGTGATTGTACCTCATTTAACGTATTTGTTTAATAGTATTGTGGAACATAAATATTATCCTAAAGTGTGGAAAGTTAGTAGAGTTATTGGGCTACCTAAAGTTAAGGAGCCTGCATTAGTGTCCGATGTGAGACCTATTGCTCAACTCTCAGTTCTTTCAAAAGTGTTCGAAAGAATTATTTCCGACCAGATTAAACAATACCTTAATACAAGTAACTTATTATCTTCTCAGCAGTCAGGGTTTAGGGAAAGACATAGTACTGCAATGGTGTTAGTGGATTTGATGGAATTTGTTAGGAGCTGTTTGGACAGGGGCAATTATGTCCTGCTGTCTACTTGATTTCAGTAAAGCTTTTAACTGTATATCATTCGTTAAATTTTGTTATAAATTGAGAAACTGCTTCAGTTTTTCATCTAATGCGTCGGAATTAATGTTATCTTATTTAACTGATCGCTTTCAATTTGTTGAAGTTAATGGAGTTAAATCTAGTTATTTGCCTCTGCCTACTGGTGTCCCCCAGGGATCTATTATGGGGCCCTTAATATTTGCAATGTATATAAACGATATTGGAAGTTCTATTCGACACTCTCACTATCATTTGTTTGTGGATGATCTCCAAATTTTTAGTGAAATTGAGATTGATAATTGTGATAGAATGGTAGCTACTAATGAAGTAATTGCATATATGAACAGGGATATTAATAATATTATTGAGTGGTCGGCGGAGAATCAATTGTTATTAAATTCGAAAAAGTCCCAGGTGATTATGTTTTCCCAGAAGCGTAATCCTTTTACTTATGACGTGGACTTAACTTGTGTTAGAGTTGGTAATGACAATATACCTTTTAGTGAATCAGTAAGGAATTTGGGTGTGACCTTGGATAAACATTTGGATTGGAATGTGCATGTGAATTCCATTATGCAGAAAATGTTCAATGGGCTGCGAATGCTTTGGCGTAACTCTGCATTTACTCCAATCAAGGTCAGGATGCTGTTAGCTAGATGTTTAATTCTTAGTAATCTGTTTTATTGTGATGTGGTGTTTTCCGAATTGAGTTTTTGCTTATTTACCAAAATTAAAAGAGTGTATAATTCATGCCTAAGATACATTTTTGGATTGAAACGCAGGGATCGATTGACACCTTACTATAATAAGATTTTTGGATGCTCTTTGGAGAATTATTTTGATCTTAGAATTCTAGTTTTAATGTACAAAATTATTACAACTCGTCAACCTCAATATCTATATCATAAGCTTGTATTTGCTCAGTCATTACGGACACAAAACATAATATTGCCAAACACTCGCACCAATTATATGAAAGGGTCATTTATAAGGAGAGGTGCTAGGCTATGGAATACTATTCCAACACATATTAAATGTTTGGCACGTTTGGACACGTTTAGGGTGGAATGCGTGAATTATCTTAATAATATATAGCTGTATGTAATTATTGGTTTACAGTTACTTATAATTAGTTATAAATCTGAAGACTTAGTTTTAGTTTTTTATTTTTATCTCTTCATATTTTTTTATAATTTTTCTTCCTTTACTGATCTGTGGTACAAACTAATGTAGATTAAGTGGATTTGTTGCTGTTTATACAGCGTAATTACAGTGTAATTACGTATAATGACCTAGTTGTCATGTTGTAATAAAAACGGAATAAAATAAATAAATAAATAAATAAAAAATTTTTGGCGATAAACATTAGCATCAAAAATAATAAATTGGCATCACAAATAATATTTTGGAACAACATATGAAAAAACAAACAAATATTTTTGAAGGACATAATTAAATACTGTGACGACAAACTTTGGCATCAAAATTAATAAATTGGCAACAAATATAATCTTTTGGAATAGAACAATGAAAATACAAACAAATAATTTTCAGCGTCAAAAAAAATAGTTTAGCGACAAAGAGTAGCATCAAAAATTAGAAATAAGCAGCAAATATAATATGTATGGTTAAATTATTAAGGTTATACAAAAAAATATATTTCAGCATCAAACAAAAAATTTTGCCGACAATAAAAAAACACAAAATTTAATTTTCTGTATTTTTTTATTTTAATGTCTTTTAAGGCCGGTACACATTGAGAACGAGTGACGAGAACGATTAGATTTTTTTTTACTAAATTATGAAAGAAAATTGGCAAATTAATGCTAATAGTATGATTTAAACTAAGCACAGTTTATAAATCTTACATTTATTCAAAATAAAAAATAGGTTCAAACAGATTTGAATTCCAAATTTCTGTTTATCGCCGCAAATTAAAAATTATGAACGATAGCTCTCAACTTGAAATACGTTCCACTCGTTTTCCACAAATATTTCTCTAATACTAGTATAAAATTTCGTCGATTTTTTCTGCGATTGACGTTTAACATAACCTATAAAATTAAACGCGATTTGTAGTACTGTGATCTGGTTCTTGTACTTGAACAACATAAATAAAAATTACATATATAAAATAAAAAATGGATACCGAGTTTGAAGAAATTCTCATTTTGGAAGTAGAAGGATACCAATGCCTTTACAGTAAAAAGCATCCGGATTACAAAAACCGCTTGATAAAGAATCAAGCATGGGCAGCTATATCGGAAATTTTGAATGTCACAGGTTCTGTTTGTAAGTACGAGTAAATATGAATAGAAAAATAAAATGAAAAATTTCTTTTAATATTAGTTGATGACTGCGAATCCAAGTGGAAAAATTTGCGAGATACCTTTTGCCAACTGTTACGGGCATCGAAAAATACCCCCAATGGAATTGGGGCAGTAAAAAAACCCAAATGGCAGTACTACGATGTCATGTATTTTCTTGTTCCGTTTTTTGATACACCCAGGTGAGATCATGAAATAACTATTATTTGTATCTAAAGTAATACGTATTTAATTTATACAAAAATTATTTAGGACTATTTCGAACATAAACGGACAAAGCGTGGCCCCTTCGGAAAACGACGTCGAAATACTTTCTGAATCAACAGATAATATAGCCAGGCTTCCATCAGAGGCGAAGCAAAAAAATTCACCGCTAGAAGAAAAACTTCTTTCACTTTTGGAGAAAGATGCGGGTAAAGAAAATCCACGGCAGTCGGAGTCGCAACTGTTTTTGGAAAGCTTGGCCAAACGCATGGAAAATTTAAGCGTCGAGAAAAGATCGATTCTCCAAATAAAAATTTTAGAATTATTCCATCAAGTGGAATTTGAAATTAATTAAAAATATATATAGGGTTCGATTCCCGTAGTCGTATCGCTTCTCACACGAAATTAAAGTCAAGTTTTTATAATTCTTCTATAAACTCTGTAAGGCTGCAATGAAAAACATCATATTGCACTGACTTTTTACGGCAATAGTCATTTCAAGTGACTACTAGCACAGCTACTCGTTACTCGAAAATATATTATGATAAGGAAAGTCATTTGAAATGACTTCAATCTTAAATCAGTGCAATATGATGTTTTCATAGCAGCTGGACAAAGTTTGTAGAAAGAGTATGAAAACTTGATTATTATTTGGCGTGTCAAGCGATACGACTATAGGAATCGTGACTGTAATACATACCTAGAAAAATTTAAAAAGCATGAATTGAAATGTGATAATTTGTGATTTTCTTTTCTTTAATGTACTTGTACATAATTGTTATTTTTTTTATTTCAAATAAATTAATTATTTAGGAAACCTGTATAAAAGTTAAATTAGGCGAGGAAGTTTATGCTGGCAAGGAACATTGCCTTCAGCAAGGCACCAATTAGCAAACGATTCTCGAATATCGACTGCTCTCGCGCTGGATATGTCCTCTCCATCTTGTTCGTTGTTGATACAGCAAGCGGGTGCGGGCCGATTAGATTTAGATATTCTTAAATAGTTGTGCAAAACACAGCAACAAGTTATTATAAGCTTAGTTAGATCTTCGCTACATTGTATCCTTTTCAATAAGACCCGCCATATTTGGGAACATATGCCAAAAGTATTTTCCACAATCCGCCTAGCCCGGCTCAACCTGGAGAATTAAGTTTTAGTTATACAATATGCAATACTTCCTTTAGATACATGTATACCTATAATTAAAAATTATTATTTTTCGATCAAGGTTTTTTCCAGGATATGGTCTCAGTATTGTTGGCTTGAGAGCAAATGTCTCGTCGCCTACAATAACAAACGGCATTTTTGCATTGGTTCCTGGAAGTGGACGTGAACGAGGCACGTTTAATTTATTTTGCAGCCACAGCTTTCCAAAATTGCTGTTAGCAAATACGGTCGCATCCGCCATCGAACCATATGCACCCACATCAATATAAATAAATTTATAGTCTGCATCAACTAACGCAAGGAGATTGATTGAAAAGTGTTTTTTGTAGTTAAAGTTAATGCTGCCACTGTTGGCAAATGATACGATTTGGACATGTTTGCCATCGACATCACCGAGGCAGTTTGGGAAGTTCCAACGATTCAAAAATCCATTTGAGGTTTCCAACCAATCTTCTTCATAAAGAGTAGAAGGCATTACTAAGGGCATTATAATTTCATTAATAGCTTTAACAGTGTCCCGAACTATTTTTCCGATGGTGGAATGTCCCCAGCAAAAATGAAATGTTAGATTCCGAAACGACCATCCAGTTGCCAAAAACCTAAAAGTGTAAGCAAGCGTTTACAAAATTGCTATGTTATATTGAGATGTCACAGGTACCTTATAAAAAATGACTACTTTTTCTTGTCATTTTTCCTATGAATGAATATTGTTCTAAAGTAGCGTGATACTGAAAAATTTAAAATTTGCTTTCGACGAATACTGAAGTAAAAAATGAAATTTCAGATAATTAATTATTTAGGGATCATCAAAATTCAATACTCTCATTGTTTTATCAAGCGTTAGTGTTATAAGCGTATTATGTATAGCGATTTTGCGAATAGCAGTGTCCTTAACTTAAAAAAATTGACAACAAATGAATTTTGGTTGTTGCTGTCAAAATAAGTAAGTAAAATCAATTCGAATGATTTTACTTACTTATTTAAGATGGCGTCGAATAAGTAAATAAGTATGAAATAAGTATCGGTTTCGAAAACAGCCTTAGTAGACCCTTTCCGAAAGTTATACTTATTTATGGAACCTAACTTATTCAATGTAATTTCTTATGTAATAAGTTAGGTTTCACAAATAAGTATAACTTTCGGGAACCTAACCTAACTTAATACATAAGAAATTACATTGAATAAGTTAGGTTACATCAAACAAGTAGGTAATTGGAAAAGGGCCTAAGTGTAGAATGCGTGGCGAGAAACCTGAAGTCTTTTGGCATGCTTGTTGATGAAAATCGCAAATAAACTACAAAGAACAAACATAATTTTATATTGTAAACGAGCCGCTTTGTTCAAAGGGTAATAAACAACTAAACTCAAGAATCAAATGACGCCTTACTTTGGTCACTTGAACCGTTATTGGTATAAAAATAAAAATGCAAATTACGCTCAAAATAAAAACCGAAAAAAATTTTCTTTTACTTTTATCAGTTGACATTAAAAATTAAATAAAAAAACAAAAAAAAAAAAATTCAAAATTATTAGAATAAATTTTATACCAAAAATTCCGGGAATGAATGAAAATACACGGCATTGTTGTTGTAAAATTCCCAAAGTAAGACTACAAGTATGACAAATTCACAGCTTAAGACTTTTAAATGTATGTTTAATGTAATCAACTTTAAAGAATAAAATTAATTGGATGCTAATCATTTGCCGAACAAAATGATTCAAATGATATTTTCACTGTAAAAAGAAAATGAAAGTAGGAATTAATCCAATCCAAAAGCAAACCTAAAATTTCGAATTTCGTAGCACATTTAGAAAAGTTTCATTTCAGTAACAAATTGAAGAAAGAGATTCGAAAATTTAAAATAACCAATTTTATATAACGATTACTTAATTTTTCCGAAAACCTCATAAAATTTTCTTTACAAAAAAAAAAAAAAAAACAAAAATTGTGCCCATAAATTTGCCCTATATTAATTTGTTGGCAATAAATTAATTTTGATGATAATTTTTGTCCTCACTTTATTTTATTTGGTTCCTTAAAGAACATTTTTTGTATAGACATTTGTAATCAGCCAAATATTTTATTTGATAACTATTTATTATTTTTGTTTCTAATGGTTGACTCTCAAATCCTTTAATTCAATGCCCAAAAATAATTTTTTGTGTGCAGCCCTTCAAATAACGCCAAAAAATAATAAATGTTGCCAAATTATTATATTTTGTTCCAAAAAATTAATTTTATGATGCCAAGAAATTTTTTTTTGTTGCTCATAAATTTGTGCCACTTTATTAATTTTTTGTATCTCAAATATTTATTATTTGTGTGCCGCTTTATTGCCAGCCAATTGTTTTTAATATACAAGAATCAAGAATTATTTTTAAATGTACTATATCAAAACAAACGAAATTATTTTTATAATTTCGAGAATTTGTTTTTGTTCAATTTGATTTAAGTTGAGAATAAATATTGAAGGTACTTTTTTGAGCATAAAAGTGTCAAATCAATCGTAATCATTTTTTAGCTAAGTATACGTGATTTAAGTGAAATATTTTTAAATTTGGGAAATTGAACGAAATAATCTTAATTTAAAAAATTAAATTTAATTGAGAACTGGTCTAATTCGTCTCAATTTATACAGCTCATCCTCATTTTAAGCATTTTAGTTTTGATTTTTGACTAGTTATCCATATATTAGATTTGAGAATTGCTTTTTCTTATTTTTAGAATAGCATTTCTCTCACTCAGTGTTGGTACTGGTTGTAATAATTGAATTAAACCCTAATTTTAATTTAATTCAATTGGGAAATAGCTACTTTTTTATTTATTGTTTTGAAGTTGTTGGTTTTTGCATGCAACTTTAGGAATTAGAGATTTTTGAAACCAACTGTAATGGAATTAGGGCATAATAAAAATAAAATATCAGTTAGATAGTATTATAACATCAATTTTATTATTAAAGTAAAATAAAAATAAATAAGGAAATATCAGTAAAAAAAAAATTACAGATTGAAGAAAAAATTGATTTGTACAGGAAAATAAAGATTAAATATCAGGGTTGTGGTTAACAGTGTTGCCATTCTAGAAATTAGGATCCAGTCAGTTTTGACTGGAAAAAACCCAGCTAAAATTGATGACTCCAGCTAAAAATCCAGTCAAAGAAAAAATGGATTGAAAATCAGCTAAAAATCCAGTCAAAGGATTTCTAATCAAATTTATAAACTAATGCTGTGTGCCTCAAAAGACTTTTCAAACTAAACTTTTGTAAAACGCTAAAAGGTTAAAAGTATTCAATTGTGCCTTTGCTTATGCTCAACCAGAAATTATGGGAATATATGAAAATTAAATTCATGTGCGACAAATGTGAGGAAGGGTCCAGCACGGACCGTTAGTACTCTCTTCCTAACCATACAAAATTTACAAAATTTACTCAAATAACACCTTAATGATTCTACTTTTATTGAAAATTAAATTCATGTCCGACAAATGTGAGGAAGGGTCCAGCACGGACCGTTAGTACTTACTTCCTGTCTTGTACTTGAATCACATTTCGTGCTGTGTTTCTTAAATATTTTATTTGTATTTAAGAGTATAAATTTTTCTTAATTACTGACAAAATAAATTCAGGTTTGGAATCAATTTTAAATTGTGAAAATAAATTTATTCCGGTTAGATTTCGGTATTGTTTTTATTTTTATTTATACATCGTGATTTATTCTAATTATCGGTACAAGAAAACAAAAGAGCTGGTTTTAAATATTTTTCGTGCTAACTTTTCTTGATTTCAACTATTTATATAACTGCATTTTTGTTATTCTTTGATTTTCTCTTTTTTCGTGCTAACTTTATTCCGGGCTATCGAATATTACATTTTTCGTACTAACTTTTTAGTACAAATGTGTCTTTGATGTGTTTGTACTAAAAGTGTTGCCATTGCGTTTTACGTGCTAACTTTTAGTGCCAGCTTCACAGACATGATAACCGCCTGTTGAGTAATATACAATATTTGCATTAATAAGAGTTTTGAGTTGAAACCGTTTGAAGTAGTCTTAGATGAATACTTCGATAATTTTAATAATGATGCAGATGATGAAACAGCTTTAGGATTATTGGCATACATTAAGGAATCTTTCCATAGAAATAAATGTAATATAATAAAACAATATGAATTCAGTGTTTTATTTAAAAGTAATTCTTAAAATAGTTCAGCCTTTCAAAATTCAAATATTTCACCATATCCCCAGTTTTATTATTATGTATTTACATATAGTATATGAAATACAAATACATATTTGTCGTCCGTCACTCATCTTCGCTTGAACTAGAAAGTTCGATCAAACTGGACATTTAGTATACTTTATGTACAGTTTGGTGGCTTTTTTTAAAACTTCATATTTTTTCTTTTGCTTATTTTGTACATTTTGGTAATTTAATTTTTAATTTGGGCATACTACGTATTTTAAACTGTACGTCACACATATTAAAAAGTCGTTGAAAAGTAACCTCGTAAATTGATTTTCCACCTAGCATCTATGAGGAAGTAGCGGAAGCTTCAAAATTTGAAAAGTTTAATTTGAAAAGTCTTTTGAGGCACACAGAATAAATAAAGGATATTTCATTTCGAGGTATAGAACTTTTAATTAGAAAAAATATTTATTGTGACGTGGCTAATTTTGTCTAATTCAATGTTCTAAACCTCGAAATGAAACACCCTTTATTAATACTTCAAAAATAAAATAGGCAGTTCTGTAAACGTTTTATTTAAAAAAATCCTTTACTTCATTTTTTATAAAATGTAATGTAAATGCATTTGCAAATAAAAATGAATAAAACCAAAACAAAATCACAGAAAAAAATTATTCTTGTAAGAAAATTGATAGATATTCATTTTCTATAATATTAATATCACGTATTATTTCATCCATTAAAAGTACATCATCTTTGTCTCCATCTTCATCTTTATTTTTATATGTTGAAATTGTATCAATTTTATTAATGATTTCGTTGGGTATTGGAAAGTTATGGCAGCATTGCTCAAATCGCATTTGGTTTCTAATAATTAGAATACTATTTGTTAGTCAGATTTACATTCTATTTCTTAATTTGCTCTTTACCAAATTAAGGTGACTGAAAATGCGCTCAACCTCCGCATTACAAATTGGCAAAACTAAAATTGACATAGCAAAATATGAAATTTCTTTAAATGTATTTTCCCCACTTACATCCTTATGCTGAAAAACCTCGCTCCAAAAGGTTTCCGTGCTTGTTGTGTTGTTCCAAGATTTTATCATTAAGTTGCCCCACCGCATATTAATTTTATTGCAGGTAAGGCGATTCATTTGAAAGTCTCTCAAAAGCGAGTCTATTGGCTTTTCCTTTAAACGTAAACATTCCTCTACAGACATATAATTAATTTATTTTAATTTTTAGCAGTTTAAATCATTTTTTTTTTTATTTTTTTTTAAAAATTTTGTGATGTGAAAAATAAGTGAAATCGTGATGTTCTCATCTCCGCCTCAAGTAAAAAAGGCTGGGCAAAATCAGCAGACAGCGATGTCCGCAAGCGATTTGCCACCGAACGTCACGACCTCAGATATTTTTAATAAAAATACAAAAGTGCAGCATAGTCCAAAGCGACAACAAACTTTAAATGTTCAAAAAATTACCTTACCAGGCAATTTAAATCAAAGTGAAATTATTAATTTAAATAACATTGGTGTGTTGAACCATAACGAAAATAAAAGTGCATCGTCGCCAAATATTGACAATAAAAAAAACAATGAGAGTGCATCGACATCAGATGACAATAAAATAAACAGTGATGTAGGTCAGTGTTTAGTGCAAACGGGAATAGACCGGTATATTACTGTCACATCAAAACGAAGAAGAAGCCCTAGATCAGCGGCCAGTGCAAGCGCGAATAAATTCACTAAGCTAGCTAGCGTTGAATTAACGCATGGTAATAGGTATTCTTGCTTGGTTGTTGACGAGCCGCCGCCCGAAAAAACTTCAAAAGCTGAGAAGCCACCACCAATCTATTTGAGGGAAGAATCAAATAGAGAACTTGCTAAAACGATCGAGTTTATCACTGAAGGTGCATTTTATATTTCCGGGATCAAAAGAGGAAATATAAAAGAAACAAAAATTCAACCGCTCAATACTGATGCTTACAGAGCGTTAATTAAACATTTCGACCAAGTTGGTAAACATTACTACACGTATCAATTAAAGAGCCAAAAAGGATTGGTTGTTGTGTTAAAAGGAATAGAGAGTTACGTGGATGCAAACGAAATTCAAGCTGCTCTCGCTGAAAAAGGTTTCCAGTGCAAAACTATTACCAATATTTTTAATCGGGAGAAGGTTCCTCAGCCATTGTTT
Organism: Tipula vernalis; assembly: GCA_958295665.1. NCBI lineage: Eukaryota > Metazoa > Arthropoda > Insecta > Diptera > Tipulidae > Tipula > Tipula vernalis. The sequence continues at coordinate 177,684,962 of OY282560.1, read as the reverse complement.
CGTCTGGAATTAGAACCAGACAATAAAAAGGTTAAAGGCAACCATGCAATATTTGACCTAAAATATCTATTGCACAGAAGGGTTACCATTGAGGAACCCAGGAAAAGAAATGGGCCGGTACAATGCGTTAAGTGCCAAGAATATGGCCACACTAGAGCCTATTGCACTTTGAACGATGTTTGTGTTATATGTGGTGAACTCCATAATTCAAAGGTTTGCAATAAAGCAAAAAATGAAGCATCAGTAAGAAAATGCAGCAACTGCGATGGAAGTCACACAGCTAATTATAGAGGGTGTCCAATTTATCTGGAATTGAAAAGGAGAATAAATCCAAAGCAGCGAGCAGAGCAGCGAATCCTTAATCTTCATTCTCCAGTTAGAAAAGAAGCACGGCCAGAAATTGTAAACAGAAACGCTCGAAATGAAAATCAGTGCGCAACTGAAAACGGCAGCGTGCACCAAGGGGTTTCATACGCAAGTGTTCTCAAAGGTACCGCTCCTAAGGTGCAAGCAAGTGAAGAGGGAAACATCACAACAGCTTTAAACAAATTGACTAATATGATGCAAAGCTTCATGGCGATGATGGAGAGAACCATGGATCTAATGATGCAGAATATGAGCACGCTGATGCAGATAGTCGTAAAAAGCCAAAAATGACCATCATCAAAATAGCCATATGGAATGCAAACGGCCTAACACAACATAAATCGGAGGTACATGCATTCCTCACTGAACACAATATTGACATAATGTTAATATCAGAACCACGCTTCACCAAAAATAGCTATTTCAAAATTAATGGGTACTCTATTTATGACACCAAGCACCCAGATGGTAAAGCACATGGAGGCACTGCTGTATTGATAAAGCGAAGATTAAAACACTACGAACTTACAAAATATGAGAAAGAACATATACAATCAACGAGCATTTGTCTGCAGGAGTGGTCTGGAAACTGCGTTATATCAGCAGTGTACTGCCCTCCAAAACATGCTATAAAAAAACTCCAGTTCTTGGATTATTTCAGCCAGCTGGGTAATAAATTTCTTGCTGGCGGTGATTACAACGCTAAACATACTCATTGGGGTTCCAGATTAACATCGCCGAAAGGTAAACAACTTTATGATGCCATAGAGGAACAGTCCCTGGATTATTTATCTGCCGGTAACCCAACTTACTGGCCTACGGATAAAAAGAAAACTCCTGATCTAATTGACTTTTGTGTAACTAAGGGCATTCCACGTACATATGCTAAGGCCACCGATTGCTATGATCTGTCTTCTGATCACTCACCGGTAATAGTAACATTGAGTACTGATGTCCTAAGGAACGAAATACCGAACCGTCTTACAAACAAAAAAACTAATTGGGATCAATATAGGAGGTTAGTCGAACAAAAGTGTCTACTTAATATTCCTCTGATCACACCAGCTGATATTGATGCGGCGGCAGAAAATCTAAAAGATGTCATGACATTATCTGCTAAAAGGGCTACACCCGGCATAAGTAGTTCGGAAAAAGTTAATAAACTGTCACATAATATACAGGAACTAATCCAGGAAAAGCGAAAGATTCGCCGTCAATGGCAGCAAACAAAATCACCGTTATTGAAGTGGAAATTAAATCGAGCTATTAAGGCCCTAAGATTTGCTTTGAGCGAAGAAGAAAACCAGCGCGTAAAGAACTACTTAAGTGATCTTTCGGCAACCGAGAGGACAGATTATTCCTTGTGGAAGGCAACAAAAAATTTAAAAAGGCCAACAAATTCGAATCCACCGATTAGACTACCAACTGGAAATTGGGCGAGAAGTGATGAAGAAAAAGCCAATGCTTTTGCTGCTCATCTAGCAACAGTATTCGTCCCACACGAAGAAGATAATTATTTTGTGCTACCCCAGCCAACGGATGATGGTTTATGCTACAAACCTATAAAGTATAACTGGAAGAAAGTTAAGAATACAATTAAAACTTGCATAAGCCCGAAAAAGGCACCAGGACATGATCTTATTACTGGAAAAATGATAAGGGAATTGCCGGATAAATGCATAAAACTAATAACATTTATATTCAACGCGGTCATGCGAACCAGTTATATTCCTCAAAAATGGAAGATATCTTTGATCACAATGATACATAAGCCAGGGAAAAAAGAAACGCAAATCTCATCATATCGTCCAATAAGCATGCTGCCCACAATCTCAAAGCTATTTGAAAAAATGTTACTAATGAAATTGAAACCAATATTAGAAGAACGGCGCGTTATTCCAGACCATCAATTTGGGTTCCGAAACCAACATGGTACTACAGAGCAAGTACACAGGATTGTAAATGCAATCAAAATCACCTTCGAGGAAAAGAAATATTGTGCTGCTGCCTTTTTGGATATCGCCCAAGCTTTTGATAAAGTTTGGCACGATGGACTAATTTACAAAATTAAGGAGCTTCTACCGAAAAAATTTCACTCAGTTCTGGGAAACTATCTTCTTCAAAGGCAATACATGGTCAAACAAAACAGTGCAACTACTTGCTTAAATGATATTAATGCAGGTGTCCCGCAAGGTAGCGTTCTAGGACCAATATTATACTTGTTGTACACAGCTGATATACCTGTAACCAACAAAGTGATAATATCAACATTTGCCGATGACACTGCCATCCTGGTGTCTCACACTAATCCTGAAATTGCCTCAAAGGAATTACAGAATCATTTGAACAAGGTCGCGGACTGGCTAAAGGCATGGCGAATAAAAGTGAACGAAAACAAATCAACTCACGTCACATTCACGCTAAACAAACGCACCTGCCCACCAGTGAAATTAAACGATAAAAATATTCCTCAACAAACGAAGGTAAAATACTTAGGTTTGCATCTGGATAGAAGGTTAACGTGGAAAAATCATATTGAAACAAAGCGCAACCAAACAAAAATTACATTTTCCAAAATGTATTGGCTGATGGGAAGAAAATCTCAGTTGTCATTAGCCAATAAAGTTTTACTGTACAAATCAATAATCAAACCCATATGGACTTATGGTATTCAGTTATGGGGATCCACCAGCGCTTCAAACAGAGAACTCCTGCAACGAACCCAAGCGAAAATACTTCGCAGTATCACCAATGCTCCTTCACTGAGAGAAATCGTACTCTAATATTATGAATAGCGTATTCTTAAATGCACAAATTTTAAATTCATAAAAGTTCAAGAAAATAGTTCATAATATTATAAACTAAATGCAGGCATTTAATCGAAAAAAAAATATCTTCACAATTATGGTTTTATAAATTGATAATTATATTCTTAATTTGAAACATTTGTAAAATACTCAAACTCAACCGATTTGTACTCAGCTCGGAATTACTACTCTTGATTGGAGAACTGTATGCGTATAATAATATTTTCATGAACTTTACAAAGTTGTGCATTATTTAGGATCAGTTCAAGCAAAAATCTTGTGCATGAAATGAGAAAATTGATTTCTTGAAACACTATTTTTAATTTAGGATTAAGGTTGAAGCTTTTATTCTCAAATTCAAGGAAGGGAACTAAAGAGGACTAAAGATTTTGGTATACACATTACATTATAATGTTTTGGCACCCTCCATTTTATTACTTAGTTTCAAACTGGAAATTCCAAAACTGTAATTGTTATTTTGTAACTGAAATAGCAACCACCGGTGTGGAATTCCCAGTTTGAAACTAATAAAAAGGACATACAAAAAATTTTATTATTGTTAAGATGAAATAATTTAAAACCAAGAATATTTAAAACATACTTGACATTCTCTAATTGTGCTTATTATATAATAAGAGATCTCAAATAGTGCATAGTATTATATAATGAAGGAGACCTTAGCATACATTTACAATGGTTACATGGTTTTATTTCATCTTCATAATTTAAGAATAAAATCCTAAATTGTAAAATGATTGTATTAATAATTTTAAGCATTCTATACTAGATAATGGCCCGTAGGTTCATAAATAACGATATGCTATTTAATTTGTGTTTTTTCATCATTTTCCGTTGGAACTTTAAACCATAAAGACGTGAGTGATTTTATAGTTTATTTTTTTTCTAAGCGACAATTCTAGATTTTTTTTTAATATAAAGTGTTGAAGTATGTGGAATGTAATAGCGTAAATTGTTAAAGTTGTAAATTGTTAAAATAATGTGATTATATATAATTATTAACGTTTGGATTCATAATTAATTAAGTGAAAAATTGTTAAAGTTTGGATTTTGGTTATAATATTGTTAAACGTTAAAATATCATTGTTGATGTAATTGCTAATTCTTTTGATTTTCCGGTGAACAGCAGATTGTTAAAATTCTCGTATAATTAGGTAAGTGAAGAATTGTTTTCGTTTAAATAGATAATGGTTATAACTACATGCGTGTGGGCTTGTGATTGTTATAGTTATCGAACGAATTTGTTATAAAACAAATGTTTGATATATAAAAAATGTTAAGGTTTACATAAATATGTTGAGGAAAAATTATTATATGTTTTATATAATTAATTGTTGATTGTATTAGTATAATATACATATATCGCTCACTTGCTGCAATAGCGACATCACTCAAAAATTACTTTTATTCAGGACACAATTATTTTAAAATTTTGAATTATAAAAATGTTCAAGAATAATTTGAATTTCTGATACAATTTAGAGATATAATAGAATATAACAGTTGAAAAAAATACTACATCACCTTTAATAACGGCTGCGTGGTCCCTCATAGTCCAATAATTTAAAAATACCAATTTTGAGGTATGTCACTATTGCAGCAAGTGAGCAATATATATTATACTAATACAATTAATAATTAAACATGGTTAAACATGGTTTTGAGAAAAAACGCTTATAGCTGGCATGAAAATACGTTAGAACGTTAAAGATGCTTACAGCTGGCTTGAAAATACGTTGGAATAGTCGATATACTATGACCCTTCTTTTCAGGTAGATATAGATTTTGAAAACGCGTATCCACAAAAAAACACTCTTTTATTGACCAGGTGGCCAATGTTCCTGACCAACATAGAACGGATATTCAGGAAGCACATAAAAAATACAAGAATCCAGAGGGACATTTCAACTATTCTAACCATTACTGATATAAGTAAGTTAAAAAAAACGTATTATAATGCAAATTAAAATTACATTATTTTTAAATTTTTACAGATGCACGAAACACCAAAGTAATTAAGTTGCTGCATTAAGCTTTACCACCAACATCTAGAGTCAACAAACCGACCAACAAAAAATAATTTGTAAACCATCCATTGTCGATTCAATTTCATCCTTTTTATTGGAGATTTCCAGCCACGCCGCCATTGAAGCAAAATTGCATGAAATTAAAGAGAAGTACTAAGAATATAAACTAAGTTTACAACCGCTGGTGATGATTGTTGGCGATATCGGCTCTGAAAAAGAATATCTCACCGTATTCTATGGAGTTATCTACAAATTTTCTAACTTGATGGCTGCCGTCGATTGCTGCTTCAAACTTTTCTTCGTCTGTGATATAAAATATCCGATATAATCGGTAAAAGTGTGGACATTTTTCCAAAAATACTTTTTTGATATTACATGTAGATATGATTTGAATGATGGCAAATTAATTTTATTTTTATCGGACTTACAAATTTTAAAGAATTAGATAAAGATTTTGTTCAATATTTAAACAAAATATTAAATTAAATATTTTACTTAGATTTAGATGACTTCTTAAACATATATTAGATATAATTTTTAAATTACTCAGAATTCATACATGCATAAATTATATTTTTATTATTATTTTAAAATTGATAATTACTTCTTTTATGAAAATACCTTTAAAAAGTAGTTATTTAAAATAAAGATGATTTTAGTTGAACACAATCAAATAATTGTAATTGCTCAAAATATCGAAAAAGGTAAATTTGATAATCATTATAAAATATATCTAACTAGAAGAGAATTATGCAAATTCGATCATTTTGATTTAAATGAAGTAAGCGTAAAATTAACAACATTGCGGAAAACACAACAAGGAAAACATTACGTAAAATAGTCTTCGTTATAAAGTTATTATTTTGGATATAATTATTGAATATTAGCAAATATAATATTAGAGGCTTGATGTAAAATAAATAAAAAACGACAATAAAATAAAATTCGAATAAAATTTATTAATCGTCTCCTGAACTCATTTTTCTTTTGTTTTTGATTTTTATAAATTTATTTATTATACAACTAAATATTTTTTATACTTAGATATTTATATATGTATATATATATATATATATATATATATATATATATATATATATATATATATATATATATATATATATATATATATATATATATATATATATATATATATATATATATATATATATATATATATACATGGATGTTATTTATATCGATTGTCATTATCATAAAAACATACATAATTTTTCTTATTTATATAAATAAAAATTAATATAAAATAAATTGTAAAAATGGTTTTTATTTACTAAAATATTTTTCTAGGAAGGGAAAATTTTATTCTAATGGAAACCGGATTGGTACTGCATCATCGTATGGAACGAACCTATTATCCTTGATACAAGAATTGAAAATTACAGAGTAATTTATCAAATTAATATCATTGTTGTTTCTAAATGAAGCCATCTCTTTCACATTTTGAGAATTTTAGTCTCAATTTATTATGAGTTATGTCCTCAAATCAGTCCTTATCCGCTCAAATTTAATAGAGATTTGTCTCAAAACGAGAGTTTTAAACTCAAATTATTACTGTTTTCATCTCAAATCAAGTCTTACCTTGTCTAATTTTAAGAATTGTAGTCTTAAAATGTGAATTTTAGTAGTAAATTATTATGAGTTGTCTTCTCAAATCAGTTCTCATTCGCTCAAAGTTTATGAAAATTAGTAGCATAATCTGAATTTAATCTCAAATCATTACAGTTTTAGTCTTAAATAAAGGTTTACGCTGACTAATTTTGAGAATTATAGTGTTAAAACGTAAATTTTAGTCTCATATTTTATAAGTTATTTTCTTAAATGAAATTTTATCTGCCTCAATATGTGAATTTGAATCTCAATATATAATAGTTTTCGTCTCAATCCAAGCCTTACGCCATATATAAATCCTTACTTTATGAGTTATATTCTCCAATGAAACCTCATCCGTTCAAATTTGAAACATTACATACACAATTATCGAACACACTGCTCTTGATTTAGAACATTACATTCTTGACCTATGTGGCATATTCTTATATACATACGACATAACAAGATATCTTAACAATTTGTAAACTTTAAAATTCTTATTTTAAATATAATATTCATGAACAAAGAATTTTCTTTTGCTAAAATAGAGCTTTAGTTACTTGATTTCAGGATTTTTAAAATCCATAAATCATGCTCGACAATTTGAACTTTACTACGTATTTAAGAATAGTTCCGTTTAGCGCACATTCGATCAACTTTTAGGCATGACTTTGTGAGTAATGCGCTTAATATCGGAATATATTTCTCTCAGTGTTGGTACATTCGAAATAGTAATATACATCACGACCTTGGGATTAAAACCGTTAAAGAAACAATTAAAGAATTCAGTTCGAAATATTATTCAAAACTAGAAGCACATCCCAACGAATTGGCCAGGGAGATACTAAAACAGCCGCGATTTAGACGTCTGAGAAGAACAGATCCACTCGAACTAATGAACCTGTGAACCTGTAAATTTAATTCGATATATACATATAAGTGTAGTCTAAATTAATTAAATTGTGAGCCCTAACAATAAGTATTAACATTGGTTAAGACTTAAAATATGTAATAATTTTTAGCTTAAGATTTGATTACTTCTTGTTAGTTTCTTATGTTGAAAGATTCAAGAATAAAGCCATTGGCAACATTTAAAAAAAAAAAAAAAAAAAAATTTATTTTAAGAGGTTCAAATTTCTAGGCATTCTTTGCTGTAATTCTTTAATCAGTTTTACTATGAATTTTTGGCAGTTGGTTCGGAAAAGTGTTTCTTGTTCAGATGTAATTTTGCTGTTCGATTTTAATTCGAATGAATTTATCTTCGAGATTATATTGGATTTTATGTCCTCCATTTGCTGCATCTTCAGAATTAACAATATCATTATCATAATTAAATCTGACAACCTTTTTAAATAATAAAATCAATAAATATTCCAAATCAACAAAATTAAAATAAACTCGGCATTTTCATTTTCAAACGTTTTATTTATCCTCTCGACTTCATAAAGGATTGGTTTCAGAAAACACAAATATGCCAAGTTTAGCTCGTCGTCGAACATTTTTGTTAGGCTTGATATTTTAAAACAATTTTCTTCTTGTTCTGCAATACGAAAATATGTTTTCAATTCCAGATATTGGACGGGTTTCACACGATTTAGTGATTTTTAGGGGATTGTGACCGTCATTTATTAATTTATAAATGTTTTAGTAGTTGCTCTGTCGGCTAGATGACCGAGCAAACCAATTGTAGGTTTCACTTATGATGAACTCTATTTCTTTTGGAGTACAAGCAGTTGCAGTTGAAGAAATAGCCAATTGCAATGAATGGCACACATGGTATTAACACTATTCGTGAATTTAATGCTTTTAATTTAGTGAAAACACTTTTCCGAACTCCAGTCATGAAATTCGCGTTATCGGTTCCCAAGCCAGCCATATTTTAAATATTCAGACCATATTCATCCAATACCGAAATAATTCCGGCAACAATTCTGTCTGCGTCACAGGAATCAAGTGGCCCATGATGTTCTTATAATTGCTGTAGTATTTGATCACAATCTCTAAAAAAATCAAAATTGTCGACCTAAGATCTTATATTAGCTTAGCGTACTACACTACGACACCTACCTAAATATTTTATAACGCTTATACCCGTAGACTCATCCACAAGAAGACTAAAAGGACCATGGCCTATATCCTGCTTTAATTTCGATTTGAAATATGGATACCATAAATTCGTTATTATGCCAGTGCATTTTGTTCGGGAAAGTTTGGTATGTAAACACGCAGCACTGTCCGGATAGTTTTTTTTGTAACCTTCAAAATAAAAATTTAATAATCACACCTGGGTGAGGTAATCCACAGAACAAGTTGAGCTGTGCTTAGCGATATATAGACTATTACGCACTTCAGCTTCATGAGAAGCGGCTAGAGTTGTCGTAACCTTAAATTTTATGCTCGCTTGTCTAGTCATCGAAAATGGTTCAGTTGCTGCCACTAGTTTTTTTTGTTTGGATATGGTCTTTGAGATTAGAATATTTTGGTTGCTTAAAAATTGTACAGCAATATTTGCACTCTACGCAACATTCTTTTAAAATTATCCAGTCCTTTAATAAGGGATCGGTGATTCATGCCTCTCTTGCTTTTTGGCAATATTCCGAAATCGGACTTTAGCTTAAATTGCTGATTTCACATTGTGTGGCGCTTTCATTACTTCTAATTGCGCCTGAATTGCTGCGAGAATTTGAACATTCGTCAAGCTGAATATTTGGGTGTATCACATTAAGATATCTGTAAAGTTGAGATTAATTCAACAAACACATGTTAAATTCTTTGTGACAGCAAAAGTACTGTTCTTTTCTTTTTACCTTTTCATGATTGTATTTATGCGCCGAAATCTTAAGAAATGCTTCCCAGTCACCGAAAAAAATTAAACCTAAATCTATTATTTTGAAGCAATTCAAATTAACTCATAAAACTTTATCTATTATGAAAATACGTCGTAAATGAAATTTACCCGTCGAATTAGTACCAAATAAAGACTCTTGTAAATTATAGTGGAAGAGTTTTTACGTCCAATAAACAAATGAAACAGATTTCATCACATTGCATTTAGGTTAATAAAGAAGAGAATTATGAGAACGTTTAGAAAAACGATTTTTAAATCGTTACATTTAAATTTTGTGAAAGTCAGTCAAAAGTATAGACGATTGGCCCTAATTTCAGTGAAAAAAATAGCAGGCTGGATTATTTAAAATATTCCAGTTAAACACGATGAAATCCAGTCAAATTTGACTGGAAAACAGTCAAAATGGCAACACTGGTTGTGGAGTGTGTTCAAAAATGTTCGGCTCCGGCTCCGACTCCGGCCCCAGCTCCAACTCCGACTCCAGCTCTGACACCAAATAAATTTTTATTTTTTGAAAAAAACACAAACAGAGTAAAAAAAAACCCAAATGTATTGTTTCTAATTTTTATCAAATATAAAATTTATTTTAATTATATTTTAAAAAACAAGTTAAAAAACACTTCATTTAAGTGATATTGTCATTGTATATAGTCCAAGGATCGGTTTCGAGCTTCGCTCATTATCAACTTTTTCTTTAACTACTGCTCTTTGGGTGCTATATGCTGTAGTATTGTTGTCATTTTTTATGTAGTTGTACGTGTATGATCATATCATATAATTTGTTGGTATTTGAATTAATTTTGTCGTTGAGGAGATGTGTTTTTTTTTAAAGCGACCATTGAGGTCTATTGTGCATCCCCAGAAGGTTTCACGTTAAGTGGAGGTTCAAGTCCTTGATAAACGCCACCAGCTCATGCATATTTAAAGGGCCGGCGCTGGGCCACTGTTTTGTATATGCATGGATGAATTTAAGTCTTTTATGGATTATAGCATCACACGTGAATAGTAGATGTTCGGATGTTTCTCTTTCCAGGTTGCAGAATCTACAACGGTCTGTAGCGGATTTTCCCATTTTTCCCAGATGTCCATTAAAAGGGCCATGTCCTGTTAAGTACCAGGTGAGGGATTTTAGAGACTGTCTATCCATCTTGATTGCCTTATCTAAACGTCTAATATCATAGCTTAATAGGTTTTTGGTCTTTCTCATCCCAATGGAGGACTCCCAGAATATTTTCGTATGTTTTTGTTCCCAATTCCTTATGCCATTTGCCAGATGGCTCTTGGAGTAACCAATACTTTATTCTCCCTGCTGAGTTCTAGAAGGTTGCGATAGCAGCTCCAGATTATTTTGGAATGGAATACAGATGCTCCTAAGGCAAGCAATGCCATCTGGCTGTCCGATATTACGTAAATCTCGGTTTTTCTATATTTTTTTGTGAGACATCGAAGCATACATACCTCGATCGCAAATATCAGCTGTGGGGATTTTACCCAATGGAATACAGAGTTCGAGACCCGGCCCGATTATACCCGCACCTGTACCCACCCCTGATTTTGAACCGTCAGTGTACCATATGGAGGCATGACGGGGTAAGGAGGAGATGATACTCCCCGCTTGTTCCCTGTCGGGTATCTCAATCGTGAAATTCCTCCGGCAGTCAATAGTTTTAACCATCACGTCTGATAGTTGGATTATTTCCTCGTCCAAATTCAATTTCTCCAGGATGCTATTATGTCCTGGTCTAATAGTTTTAATTTGAGATGTTATTTTTAGATTGACTGCCCTTGAACCAGCTACTCTTTTAAGGTGCAAGAGAAGTGGTGAGAGCCCCAATAGCTTCTCAAGAGCAGCTGTAGGGCAGGTTTTCATTGCCCCCGTTACACTCAAACAAACTAGCCTTTGGATCCTATCCAATATTGAGCAGGCACCACTTTGCTCTGTCTTAGGCTACCACACAAACTGTCGATTATATGTGGAATTTTGGGTAAATAACTTAATAACTTCGGATGTTTAATGAACAAAAGTATTTATTGTTAATCACAAAGTAATGAAAAAAAACACTTAGCTCTCTTCGATAGATCGAATAATAATAAAAAAATTGTGTGTACTTGAACAAACCATAAAACTAACTAGTGTTGCCATCTAGGGAATAAACAGCGAGTGATATCCATAAAACACAATTTAAAAACAACAATTCTGACACAAACGCCGCATAAGAGATTATTGGTCTTACGATGGTTGAGTATAACTAAAGTGCCATTTGGGGATTCAGACCCCACGTTTTGTCAATCATTTTATAGCAAGTAAAATGCGCCCTATTTGCCTTGTTTGTGATATATTTTAAAAATGGGTTCCATGTCAGTTTCTGATCAAGTATCACTCCCAGGTACTTAACCTCCGTCGCCATTTGGAGAATTTCCCCATTTATAGGTAGAGGTGGGAGCATTGTTTTCCTCCGATTTGTAAAGAAAGGACAAATATTTTTGTTGGGGTTTACTCTAAGGCCGAGAAGTGAGAGTTTTTTAATCTTATAAGTAGTCCATCCATCACGAGTAGCCACAAAAGAGGTGAGAGAACTCCCCCCTGGGGACAACTCCTTGTAGCCGCAATCGTGATGGTTTTATCACCAAAGGAGGCCGTTATCCTCCTGTTTCTAAGCATATTGATTATCCACCCTATGGTGGAGGAGTCTATTCCCCTTGCATGTGCTTGTTCTTGAATCATTTCGAGCTTGGTATTGTCAAAAGCCCCTTGAATATCGATGAACGAGCATAACAAAACCTCTTTATTCCGAAGTGTATCTTCGATATTTGTTGTCAGCTCGTGGAGCGCTGTTTCTGCCGATCTCCCAGTCTGATATGCATGTTAGCTGGGGCTAAAGGAAGCCCAGTATCTTCTCCATAGTTTTCAGAATAAATGATTTGAGGCTAATGGGTCTATAAGACCCGACGTCCTCTGCGGATCTTCTTTCCGTTTTCGGGATAAAAATCACCCGCACCTCCCTCCAGCTTCTTGGAACATATTGTAAGCTGTAGCTGGCTCTAATGAGTCTAATCAAATAGGGCAACAGTATTTGTAGGCCTTGCTGTAAAAATGCAGGATATATAAAATCCCCTCCCGGCGATTTAAAGGGACCAATGGAATTGACGGTCTATTTTATTTTTCCCGGAGTGAAGATATCTCTTGAGAACCTGTAAGCTTCCCTTGGAATCAGCTAGGGATGCACGCTGTCTACATCGAGGTCCACACAATACACAAAAGTTCTTATCATCCATTCCAATATAAAATATCAGCATACAGCCACATGATACATAGACTCAACAGCATTCCCATGCACAACACCGATTATTTTGAAGAATTAAAAACTATCATTAACATTGCTGATATAAACGGATTCCATCCAAACATTATTCACCGATTAAACACCAAAATAGTAACTAAGATGCAACAACAAATTTTAACCACTTTAAATGTTGATGAACAAGAAAATAAAAGATACATCACAATAGATTACAATGAACATACTAGCAGCATATTACACAAAATTTTAAAAAATTATGGCTTCAATATCACGTACAAAACAGAAAATAAAATACAACACAAATTGAGAGCGATACAACAAAACGAAATTGACAGCGGCATATACAAATTAAAATGTAATGATTGCCCAAAATATTATATTGGCCAAACAGGGCGTACATTCAAACAACTATTCAGCGAACATATACATGAAGCCAACAATACCCATAAGACCACAAAATGTAATTCAAATTTTGCACAACATTTATTAACCGAGAAACATCCATACACGGATTTTGAAACAAATTTACACATTCTTCATAGACTTCATAAGTGTTGCCCTTAGACAGAATTGAGGAATATGAAATATACAAACGACGGAATGATCCACTCATGTTAAACGATAAAATTAATTCAAAAACGAACAAAATTTTTGATTTAGCAATCCAAAACAAGATGTCGTTTACATAAAAAGCGAAAAAATAAAACAACAAAAAATGTTTCATCATTAGAACAAGAACTGAAGAAGGACGAATGCCCGAAACCGGGAATGGATTGAAATTGGCCAAGATTATTGCAAAAATATTATTGAGAATATGCCAAATCGCAGTGGATATCCCACAAAGTATTAATTTAACTTTTTTTTTTACTTTTTTATTAATTTTTTTGTTGAATGTTAATTAATTCATGTAATTTCTAATATGCTACCGGTGGTTAGACCATTTTAATTGTGTTTCGATTAACACGAGAAGTATATTAGTATTTACGAACAGTAATTCAGTCCAGTCACCGCGGCCTGATGAGAAGATTGATTGTTTTCATAATCATAAGCTCATCAGTCCGAAACTGGATTGAATTCTCTTACAATCTTCGAAACATATTAAAAATCATTTAATTAAATAAATAGAATTATAGACATAAATTAGCCGGTTTCGTTGAATTACTGTTCGTAAATACTAATATACTTCTCGTGTTAATCGAAACACAATTAAAATGGTCTAACCACCGGTAGCATATTAGAAATTACATGAATTAATTAACATTCAACAAAAAAATTAATAAAAAAGTAAAAATTAGCTTACACACAGATCAGTGTGAATATCGTGAAGAAGAAAAAAATTGTAAGAGAATTCTTCTGTATTAGTACGATTCGCTAGTACTTAAAGCACAGCACATTCTGTATATATACTATAGAATGTAAATTGCGGTATAATCAGTCCAGTCGCCGCGGCCTGATGAGAAGATTGATTTTTTCATAATCATAAGCTCATCAGTTCGAAACTGGATTGAATTCTCTTACAATCTGTTCAGGCGCAGCTGAACAGCAAAGAATCGATGAATCCTAAAAAGAAAAACAAAACCACAAAGTATCGAGGAATAAATCAATAAAATCTTTATACTTATCTGAATTATCAGCTGATCGTAATAGTTATCCATTCGTGTCTTCATATCCATCGCATAGACGCGTATTATTCAATCAATGTAACTACATAATTGTAATTTATAAAAATTAATTTGTAATTTACCATTTTTTTGTCAGTCGTTACGTCATTAATATTTTTTCAGTGACATTTCAATTGTTTATTAATGTTTATAATTTTGTAATAGAAGAGAGTTATAACCATGAACAGAGTAGTACTAAATTATTATAGCACATCAAATGTAGTTTGGATATTTAAAATCAGATGGCATGGTAGTAGTATTTTGTTCATGATTATAAATTTCACCTTTTCTAAAATTTGTAATTCAATTCAAGTTCGAACGCCATTGTAAGAAGAACAAAAAAAAAGTTGTGATTAAAGTGATTCAAAAAATTATAAAATAGAAAATAAATTAGTGATACGTCTTATAACGTTGAATAAATTAGTAGTTTTTATTGGGTGCTTAACTAAAAGAAAACTCAACTATACAGTCCACAAATATCGTACTTCGTGGGAAAACAAGCAACACAAATTCAGGCCACGGTATTCACCGCGTGGAATTTACATTCAACTTGTGTTGTCCCATCCATTTGGTCCTTCGAGCCGGATATTCCAGTCAAGAAGAAAAATTGGATCGTTGAAGAACACGGATTTTATCAGCAACAAATTCATACTACGAGGATACGGATACCGCATGTATTCAATCGGATAAGTAGCCATTTTGATTAAACCTAAAGCTAAACATATAATTTCTATCCTCATTGAATAAATTATTGACATTTTTCATTATTGCTGTTTAAATTACTGTGTTGAAATTTTATTAAAGAAAAAAAAACGAGTGAGAAGTTGCATATCAATCGTTTTGAAATTACCAAATCCTAACCTCAAAAAGTTTTAAAGAATAGAAAGTTTGTCGTTCTTATTATTTAAATTGAACAATTAAGTGACAATCCGCAATTCAATCATCTCGAACTTACCAAACCCTAACCTACAAAAAAAAAAAAAAATTTTTGATTTTCATATTCAATACACGTGGTGGTCATACCTATCGTTACGGTTAAGTCAAGGTCGTTTCCATTACGAGAACATTCTATCGAACACGTTGTTCAACTGGTTACACCTTGTTTACGATATATAAAATATTAAATTTATTTCAGACTGAATTACTAAAGTGCCAGTGAAAAAAAAAAGGTGAATTGTGAAATATACGTATCTAAAGTATAGTGATAACCTCAAAATGGCCGAGCTCACAGGTTTGAAACGACAACGTGCAGCCAACAAGGGCAAGTTGACCCTCATTATTAACAACTTAAAGAAGGCCAATGTAACATCTATCGAGGAATGCAAGGCTAAACTAAATCGAGTAGAGAAACTAATGGAGGAGTTTACAATTATAGAGGGTAACATATTCGAGTTGGATCAAGATATGGACATCGATACTGAATACGAAGAAAACTACTACAAAGCCATAACAGAGTTAAACCAAACGATTAGAAAGCTTGGATTGACAACGACAAACATGAATTCCAGCATAGACTTTCCAGCTAATACCACGCAAGGGGGAGCTGATATTAGACTCCCGAAATTAAATATTCCTACATTCTCGGGAGACTATACCGAATGGCAGTCGTTCCACGACATGTATGTTGCTTCTATACATGATTCTGCTTCATTATCCCCAGTGCAAAAATTTCAGTATCTGAAAGGCCTACTTCGAGGTGAAGCCGCAAGTTTATTACGCCATTTCAGTATTACCGAAGCAAATTATATTGAAGCTATACAAAAACTAAGGCAGAGATATGACCGCAAACGCTACACCATGAACGCATTTATTCGTACATTTATCGATCAACCATCAATTAGTCAAGCAACAAGTCACAACATAAAGAAACTCATGGATACTTCAGACGAAGTATTGCGTGGGATGAAAGCCATGGGACCCCATGGGGAAGACCGAGATCCATGGTTGATATATTTAATCGTGAATAAATTGGACGACGAATCTAGGAGTCTGTGGGCCAAAGAAACAGCTGACAAAGATTTCCCGACTATGCAGAATCTGTTCGATTTTCTATTGCTTCGAGGTGATGCACTAGAATCTATTCGACTTCCAAGTAAGCGTGGACCTGCTCCATTTACAAAGCCAACATCAGTCAAAACGCATGTAGCAGTACAAGGCATTCAATGTTCCATTTGTCAAACCGAGGTCCATTTAATTTACCAATGCCCAACTTTTAATGAAATGGAAGTGGACAAACGACGTGAACTGATTAAGGATCAAAGACGATGTTTCAATTGCTTAAGTGATACGCATCCTGTTTTCAGATGTCTCTCCAAACGGCGATGTAATAAATGCAAGGGAAGACATCACACTCTCGTACACTCAGAAGAATTCCAAAACCTGTCAACCAAGAAGGATGAATTAACAAAGAAGGTTGAGGAAGCAGGGGTATCATCTCTATTCGGGAGTAGTGGTGCTCAACACATATTACCCACAGCCGTAGTAGAAATATTTTCCGCTTTGGGTCAAACAATTCGATGCCGTGCACTACTAGATTCAGGCTCCCAGGTCAGCTTTATATCAGAATCTTGCCTTCAACGCTTAGGGTTGCCACGTCAAAACGGACGAATGTCAATCAAAGGTCTGGGACAAGTAGAAGCTGGCACCACTAAAGGTATGGTTCATCTTTCCATTAAACCTCCCTCTGGAAATAATTTAGCTGTCAAGGCATTCGTTCTAAAACGTATAACGAAGCTACCAAACGTAAACATTCAAGATTTCCAGTTTCCCAATTTCGAGCACCTACAATTAGCCGACCCAGAATATTACCGAGCAAACGAAGTTGATGTACTCATTGGTGTTGATCTGTTCTTTGATATCTTACTCGTTGGGGAACTTAAGCGTCATCATGATAACCTGGTGCTACAAAACACAATATTCGGATGGGTGGTGGCAGGAACCATTAATTCAATACAAACCAAAGATGACGCCAAGTGGTGTGGTACCACTAACATTGAAGAATACAATATCGATGAAACTCTCAAGCGATTTTGGGAGTTAGAGCAAATACCGAATGACGCGCCCATTTTGAAGCCAGAGGAAGAATTATGTGAGCAAAGGTTCAAAACTACTTACCACAGATGTGACGACGGGCGGTGCCAAGTTAGACTACCATTCAAAGCCGATACCACGAAATTAGGTAGTTCAATTACTATGGCAATCCAACGATTAAGAGGTGTAGAACGTCGATTTACTCGAGATAATGAGTATCATGAGCTATATACAAATTTTATGAACGAATATCTCAGCATGGGTCATATGGTAGAAGTTCCAAAAACTACAATAACAGATGATGATGTATTCCTTCCACACCATGGAGTTCTAAAAAGAGACAGTTCAACGACGAAGCTACGCGTAGTATTTGATGGTTCTGCGAAAACTAGTTCTGGCGTGTCGCTCAATGATTGTCTAGCAGTTGGTCCCACAGTGCAAGCCACACTTTATGCAATAATTCTGCGTTTTCGAGAACATCGAATAATTTTCTCGGCCGATATCGAAAAAATGTACCGGCAGATTCGAATCCACAACGATGACACCAAATTTCAAAACATTCTCTGGAGAAGTATACCGTCTCAGCCTATAAGATATTTCAAATTACTTACCGTGACATATGGTCTGGCATCAGCACCATATTTAGCTACGCGGGCCTTAAAACAAATTGCAGACGACATTTCCACGTCACACCCGCTTGAAGCCAGCATTATCGAGCGGGCCATATATGTTGATGACCTGATGACTGGGGCAGATACAATTGCAGAAGTTCAAAAATTGAAGACATCTATAAGTACCATTTTATCCAGCTACGGATTTAATCTTAGAAAATGGGTGTCTAATTCACCGGAAGTTCTAAACGACACTCCACTTCAGCATCGGGAACAATATACCAAATCAATCGACGATACCATCAAGGACAAGGCAATCAAGATTTTAGGCTTGCAATACGACCCCACAGAAGATACATTCAGATTTCGAGTTATGCTACCAGAAACTCCAAAGATCACAAAAAGAAGCATATTATCCGAAGCAGGAAAGTTATTTGATCCATTGGGCTGGATCGCTCCGATCACCATTAAAATAAAGATATGTATTCAACAACTTTGGATATTGCATTTGAATTGGGACGATCCCCTTCCACATGAACAAGCACGCGAATGGGAGCAAATACGAATATCGCTTCCACTGGTAGAGGAAATTTCAATCCCAAGATTCGTACAAATTACGTCAAAATCAACTATCGAGTTACACGGGTTTTGTGACGCCAGCCAGCTCGCATATGCTGCAGTGGTCTACTATAGGGTCACTTCAGAGACTGGAGAAGTGTATACTAGTTTAATGTCAGCAAAAACAAAGGTAGCTCCAATTCAACAGCAAAGCATTCCAAGGTTGGAGTTATGCGGTGCGGTACTCCTAGCAAAATTAATGAACGTAGTGGAAAAAGAAACGAATACCAAGATCGACAATATTTTTTTGTGGACAGACTCAACCATTGTGCTTGATTGGCTTACAGATCATCCGCGGCGCTGGCCCACATTTATTGCCAATCGAACCTCTCAAATATTGTCCTCATATGACAGAAAATTTTGGAGACACGTCCCAACTTCACAAAATCCCGCAGATGTCGCTTCACGCGGACTAAGTCCACAAGAAGTCAAATTAAATATGTTGTGGTGGGCAGGACCTAAGTGGTTACGAAAATCTTCGGAATTGTGGCCTCCTCAAAAACGAGTTTATGGAAATTTTGAGTCCAATCAAAACGTTGTTGTGCATGCAGCAACCATTGAACCTAATATATTCGAACACTTGTTTACAACATTTTCATCATTTCACAAAATCCAACGAATAATAGCATACTGTCTAAGATTCATTACAGGTTCGAGAAAACAGCAGGTCTCTGGGAGCACATCCATGTTCATAACCAGAAATGAACTATACGAAGCATTGTTCCACATCTGCAAATACGACCAAAGGAATCATTTTCAACAAGAAATTCAAGACATACAGCAATCCAAACCAATTCGACCAACAAGCAACCTAAAATCTTTGAGTCCATTCATTGATGAGTTCGGAGTTCTACGAGTCGGCGGAAGGCTAGACAATTGCGATATTCCATTTTCAACGAAGCATCCGATCATAATGTCAGCAAAATCCTCAACAACAGCTTTAATTTTTGATGAAATGCATAAACACTACAAACATGCTGGACCATCGTTGTTACTTGCCATATCAAGACAGCAGTATTGGATACCAAGCGCTAAAAATTTGATTCGGAAAATAATACATCGTTGTGTTACATGCACCAAACAGAAAGCTACCTGTGGGACCCAACTAATGGGCAATCTTCCAAGTTATCGCTCAGAGCTGGTTCGACCATTCTGGAAAGTTGGTGTTGATTTTGCAGGGCCATTGTCCATCCATTTGGCCAAAGGGCGAGGTCAGAAAACCTACAAAGCATACATTTGTCTATTTGTATGTCTCAGTACAAAGGCCGTTCACATAGAACTCGTGAGCGACCTCAGCAGTGATGCGTTTCTCGCAGCTCTCAAACGTTTCGTCGCACGTCGCGGATGCTGTCAAGATATCTACAGCGACAACGGGTCTAACTTTATAGGCGCAAATAACCAACTTAACAAAAACTTCCAAGATTGCATCACAAATTCTAACGAAATTTCTCATTTCTTTTCTAGAACCGCTATAAATTGGCACTTTATTCCGCCAAACGCACCACATTTCGGTGGTATTTGGGAGTCGGCTATTAAATCCACGAAGTTCCATTTACGCCGCGTTATTGGAGATACCATTCTGACGATGGAAGAAATGATGACACTATTGGCCGAAATCGAAAGTACATTAAATTCACGACCACTCTGCGTCCTGTCAGCCGAAGAGATAGATGTTCTTACACCATCGCACTTTCTAATTGGTCATGCTTCTACGAAATTACCGGAAAATAATCTTAGCCAACTCAAACCATCACATCTAACACGTTGGCAAATGGTGCAATATATGAACCAACACTTTTGGAAACGTTGGCATTTAGAATACATCACGTCACTGCAACAAAAATCAAAATGGTTTAATCAAACAACACCATTGAATTTACACGACATTGTAATCATCAAAGACGATAACCTACCTGTAAACAAGTGGCTCCTGGGCAAGGTAACAGAACTTCATCCCGGCTCCGATGGCCTCACAAGAGTCGTTACTCTGAAAACCAAGTCAGGAGAATTAAAACGGCCACTTACCAAATTGGTTAAACTTCCGATTGAACAGGATCGTTCAAACCCGGCGGTATGTTCAGGCGCAGCTGAACAGCAAAGAATCGATGAATCCTAAAAAGAAAAACAAAACCACAAAGTATCGAGGAATAAATCAATAAAATCTTTATACTTATCTGAATTATCAGCTGATCGTAATAGTTATCCATTCGTGTCTTCATATCCATCGCATAGACGCGTATTATTCAATCAATGTAACTACATAATTGTAATTTATAAAAATTAATTTGTAATTTACCATTTTTTTGTCAGTCGTTACGTCATTAATATTTTTTCAGTGACATTTCAATTGTTTATTAATGTTTATAATTTTGTAATAGAAGAGAGTTATAACCATGAACAGAGTAGTACTAAATTATTATAGCACATCAAATGTAGTTTGGATATTTAAAATCAGATGGCATGGTAGTAGTATTTTGTTCATGATTATAAATTTCATCTTTTCTAAAATTTGTAATTCAATTCAAGTTCGAACGCCATTGTAAGAAGAACAAAAAAAAAGTTGTGATTAAAGTGATTCAAAAAATTATAAAATAGAAAATAAATTAGTGATACGTCTTATAACGTTGAATAAATTAGTAGTTTTTATTGGGTGCTTAACTAAAAGAAAACTCAACTATACAGTCCACAAATATCGTACTTCGTGGGAAAACAAGCAACACAAATTCAGGCCACGGTATTCACCGCGTGGAATTTACATTCAACTTGTGTTGTCCCATCCACAATCTTCGAAACATATTAAAAATCATTTAATTAATTTAACATATTTTACTTTTAAAAATTGATTTTTTAACTACTTTTCGTAACTATGAAATAGCTGCATCTTTTGTTTCAACATTAATAACAATGTCTTCATAATGTTATTCAATATGAAAACACTCGAACTCCACTGAAGATCAATAAAACTTCCATTCTTGAAAACGAAAAAAACAATATCTTCTTCATTCTAATAGCAAAAAGCCCCCGAAACCCAAAGACAATAGAAAAACCGAACACCAAAGCCACTCACTGTATCTCCATTTGTACTCATAAACACAACCCTTAAATATGTAAACTATAAAACCTTCAAAATTCAGAAAAGTACCGCTCAACAGTTAAAATTATTAAGAGTATACGTAACTAATTAAATTCACTATCATGATCTTTAATATCTCTGAAAATGTACATCAAATTAATTGGCTATTCGTTATTTGAAGGATAGCGATCATCAATATTTCAAAATTATATTTAAAACTTATAAAATAGTAGACTACCTAAATACAAATCCAATTAGCATCATTCACCT
This sequence comes from Tipula vernalis, assembly GCA_958295665.1. Taxonomy (NCBI): domain Eukaryota; kingdom Metazoa; phylum Arthropoda; class Insecta; order Diptera; family Tipulidae; genus Tipula; species Tipula vernalis. The sequence continues at coordinate 177,662,720 of OY282560.1, read as the reverse complement.
ACTGAAGAGATCTCCGCCATACCATTTACCATCACCACTTAAAAATACAAGTCACTAAAATAATAAATCAATGAAAGGAATTGAAAAATTATATTCTTAAAAGTTTTATCAGTGTACTATATAAGTAATATTGACGTTTGTATGTGAAAACTGCAACCTAAACTTCACTAAATCCATTAAGTTAATTAATTAACTTCAATATATTTAGCATCTCGATTTTCATTTACATACATAATTCCACGTTGTTCACATTCATTGAATCAAAATTTGACATACATAAATAAATACGTCATTATGTATTGCAAACCAAATCACAATTCAACTCAAAATTAATATTTCAATATTAGCATTTTATTCATATAATTTAGTTAATTTATAATCTTTTAATATTAATTAAATTAATTTAATATAATTAATACAATTTAATGCAGTTTATAATACCCCGTAAAAAAATTAATCATACCTAAGTAAACAATTAGCAATTTCCGATTCGACTCAAACTTACTCGATTATACGAAGTAAAAGAATCCTATTTGTGTCGAATACATTAAAATTTTCGTTTGTGTTTGTGTAGTTCATGTTTTATCAAGAACACTATAGTTGTCTGATGAATACAAAAACACAGAGAGAAAAACCAAAACAACCAAAATAAAAACAACAGAATCGTATATACTCGTACTAAACCACCAACGCACATAGAGAAGGTAAATATTTTCATACAATCTTCCATGTGCGTATCAGGAAACGTATAACATTTTCATTATATTACATACAAATAATATCCTTATAGCGAACATACAAACATTCCTATTCTATGTATCAATATACAGGAAAATAATATAGAGTAAATTTTCTTGATAGGATATGTGTAAAGAGCAAACAAGACGGCATGTATAAACATTTTTTATGGTTTCGTTATGTATCAAGCTTCAAGAATATATTTGTGCCAGTTGTACATAAAATAAAACATAAGAACACATTCAAGTAAGCGTAAAAATAAAATACGATATGAAATTAACTATGCACTATTAAATTAAGTTAAAATCAATTTTAATCCTATCCAATTATTAGAGTTTAGTAATTAAATTTCATGTATAACCACACAAAAGTCAAAATTATGCACACTTAATCAAGAAATCAAGAATTTTGATTTCTTTATCTATAAATATAAAATATTGCCTGATAAACGCATCCCGGTGGATTGCATTTTCCAAAATTACACTATAATTATTATTTTTTATTTAATTTATTTATTTATATTAAACGGGCATAAGCTCATGGCTTTTCCACCCTTCCATACAATACATCCATCAAACATTTAAAATTTCCTACAAGCTAATATTAATTATTTTTTATACAAATCATGTCAAATTATTTATTTTTATAAAATCTAACTTCAACCGGCAACCGATTCCATAAAACATAACCTCTGACCAATGGTGAATAATTGAAAACATTATTTTGTATATTTGGGGGCTCGGTCTTTGAGATAGCCCCACAAAAAGAAATCTGGTGAAGAAAGATCTGGTGATCTGGCAGGCCAATTTCTCTCCCGATCCAGCGACCATTGAAATCACGATCAAGTACTTCACGTGCTACCAATGCTACATGTCCCGTCGCACTTCTAAGCTCAAGTCTTCAAATAATGTTGGCAGTTCATTTTCTATAATATCTCGGTATATTTGACCATTCAAGTTGCCTTCAATAATGTGGGGCCGATGACTTTGTTGCTAATTATTCCACACCACACATTGACAGTCCAAGGACGCTGATGTTCAACTTGGCGAAGCCAGTGCGGATTTTCAACACTCCATTAACACTCCAGACGACTCGTCGCAGTATTTGTTCACGTGCCCACTGACAAAAAGTTACTCGATTTTAGAAATCAACGCCATGAAGACCTTGGTGTAAAGACACATGATACGGATGTTATGACGTTTTAAAATTTTCCAAACACTGGTCTGGGACAATACGGAATCGCTAGCTATTTCCCGTGTACCAATATGAGGATTATGAGCTACTGCAGCCAATAGGTCAATTTCATTATTTTCTCCAGTGACTATTGCTGGACGAGTTCTTTTTTTCGGTTGAACACTTCCATCAGTAATAAATTGTTTGACAGTACGCTCTGAAATGACGCACGTGACCGAATCCTATCCGGAAAACGCGAAGCGTAGAGAGTGACAGCATTAGACTCCGGGATAGACTCCGGCCAGCTTCTCCATAAACTAGAATCAGTTCAATTTTCTCTTGTACAGTTATATACACCATTCTTAAGTAGTATTGACAGCTTTACACAGGTATTCTTGTTTTCGAAATAATCTTCGGACTGAATCGATATTTTTAAAACAAAATAGAAACAATTTCATTAATTTGAAAGCCATTTTTAGTAATTGAAAATTTAAGAAATACAAATTGTTTAAGACTAACTTCGAGTATTTACAATGAAATCGTGGTATTTTTATTGCAGACGTATTCTAGAATCGTTAGCGTAGGTTCTTAGTAGGAGAAATCGAAAAAAATTGAATATCGTCAATTACAGCGCCATCTATCATGGATCGAAAAAAATGTTTCAGTCAAATCCTACGTATTTTTAGCCGTAGAATCCGAATCTGTAATAAAAAATAGGGGTTCATATTTTAGTTTTAAAGTTACCCCAGCCCCACCTACAAGGAGAAGGGGAGGGGTACTAATTTTAACACTAATGTATTTCCCCCGCGGAATAATTAAATTTTGATCTTAACCATTTTTTTCGTAGAATGCTTATTTTCCGAGATATTTGAGTGTATCTGGTTAAAAAAATCACCCGGTATAGAACAATGGTCGAGTCTGGGTTAAAGCCTTCCTAATTTGCAAAATGGGTCATTTCTAGGAAATTTTTAAGAAAAGTCGGTTGTGTAGTTTTTAGAGAAATAAGATGTCGTCCCAATAATTTCTCGTTGGTTGCTGAAGGTGAATGTCAAAGTAATTACACGTAATCTGATTCCATAGAAATAAAAATGGCTTTAGGTTCTGACAGATATTTGGATTTAGAAGACAATTTGAAACTCGTTTGAAATCATAGCTTCCGATTTATTTGTAATATATTATGTATACGTTTTGCAACCCAAATTTACCTCTTTTTGCACTTCAAGTTCAACCTTTCACAAATCAAATTAAGCCGTTTGCCAAACAACTTCAACTTTTTACAAATCATGTTTTGATTAGAAAATGTTGACTTTATTTAATTTGCAAAATATTCATTGTGATTGTCAATAGAATTAATTTAAAAAACCGGAAATTGTTGAAATTTTCTTCCTAAAAAATACCGAACCGCAACGGAAAATAATTTCTTGTTTCCCTCGCTAGGACCGCCTTAATCTTTACAAAGGGAATCAACGCATACTTGAGCCAAACCAGATGGTCTCTATAATGAATTGGTTCGATTTATAGTTTCTCATTTACCGAATCTATTTTATTACCGGTAAACGGTAAATAAAAAATAATTTGTCGGTAAACCCGGTCTATCTATATTTTAAAAAACTATTTTAAATACATATAAGGAAATTGCAAATTCCAAATTAATTTTGAAATTAGTAATGGCGTTTTTTTTTTGGTTGTCTCGAATTTCATGTTTTAATCACTTTTAAAATTTCTCGAGATTATTAGAGTACAGTATGGAAATAGGATGCGTGATGTTCGAGACTTAATTGGTGATTCGGTGTTACAAAACAGTCAGGTTATTCGAGATTATTCGAGTATGTTTGAGAGGGTTTCATTCTTATTGCATATCGTTTTGTTGAGCTTAGCCTTAACTTGCTTAGTAGCATTTTGCTCAATAGTTTATGCGATATTTATGCGATTTTTCGAAATTATCGTGGGTATTCTAAGGTAATATCCAGATTTTTCGGTATTATTGAAATTGTTCGAGAATTACATCGAGAGTCAATCGATTTTTTTCTGAAAGAGAGATTTCTGAAGTTTTTCGACATTTCTAGGATTATTCGAGATTTTTAAAGATTTTCAAATTTATTCGAATTTAGTATAGCAGTGTTCTGCGTTTTGCTTTGAGTTGTGGAACTTACAGAGTCAGAGAGTATACAACTCTGAATCGTGATATTTAGTATAGATTTTTCGAGATTATTCGAAATTATTCAAGAATGTCCAGGTTATTTACGTTTTACATGGTGGTTTGACCTGTTCATAAGTACAAGAAGCATTTTAGGGGCCCAAGAAAAGTTTTGCTGGGGTTCGAAATTTGTAGTTACGCCACTGATCTAAAGCCTTTGACACTGTACCATAGATCATGAGTTGCTCTTGTCTAAATTAACATTTATATTGGGGGTTCAAATAAGTGAGGGTTTTCTTTTACAACTTCGAAGATTTATTCAGAGAAATTGGTACAATGTATTTTATTCAAAGTATTGTCCATTGTTAGCTAGGCCTTTTCCCCATCTTTCAGGCAACAGACGGATTCCGCGTCGATAATATTCCTCTTCCTTTGAGGCGATCCAAGAATCGACTCAATTTTTGTTGCTCGGCCAGGCCATGAGCTCACATCATTAGCTTCTTACCATGAATATTTGGTTTGGCCGTTGAAGTTGATGCCTGATCGGGCTTACCCCACGATTTTCTTCGCCTTGAGCAGTTATTCGCACGTGAAAAAACGGCGTTCGACGTCTCTGGGCTTGAGTTCATACGGAACCCACCTTCCTTGTTTTTAAACCACATCGCTTGTTTTGAATCGCTTGTTGAGTCACTCCAAAAATTTCAGCGAGCTCCTAAAAAAGCAGCGCTTCCCGCAAATTTTGTTTCGTTGGAACAAAGGTTGACATGGTTAGAACACAAAAAAATCATGTTGTTTACACTTCAGCGAAATGACACATACTGATTTTTAGAGGGAAATGATGATGCTTTAACAAGAATATAGTTACAAGATATAATACTAGTTACGCCATCTTTTGTAAATCAATCAAAACTTATTTGTACACCCAATATACTGGTTTGCGTGGCATAGCTAGCTCATGGTTTCGATCTTATGTAACTGAAAGAATTCAGCGAGTAAAATAATATAAATGGTTGCCTACGTACTCCTAAGCAAATTCACTATGGTGTCCCTCATCAATTTATTTAGCGCCATTACTATTCTTGATTTACACTAACAGCCTTTCTATGTAATCTGGCTTTGGTCTACAGTAGTAAAACGCAGCCGAAATCGTAGGACACTTAAAACTGGGCTTACCCATCATAAGATAATGGTTCAATTGTCAAAACACTACCCGTCAGAACTGTCTTCCAAACATTTTCTCATCTAACTAATGTTGTGTTTTATAAATATCTGGTGGTTACTTTAGATGTTGGTTTTAAGTTTAAAACTCAAGTCAACAATGACTCTTTGTAACAGGTGTACTTTTAGAATAATATCATTGTGTTCTTTAGTAACCCTAAGATGTTAACATTTCACGCTTGTACAATGTCGTCCAGCTGCAGCGGAATATATATAAGTAACCTAGAACCACTAGTAACAACTCAAAAGTTTATTATATTCGAATTATATACTACTGTGGTCAAAAAGTAGTAAGACTTTTTAATTAAAACACAAATGGCTTAATATTCTACCAAATTTATGTCATCCCCTTCAATAAACTTATGCCAACGTTTTTCCCAGTCTTTGAAAAAGTTGTTAAAATCGATTTCCGAAATGTTCTTTAAAACCTTCTTCGATTCGGCTTGTATCTCTCTCAATCGACTCAAAGCGGGGCGCCCAAATGGTCTTTCGAAATTGATTGTATCCATCCAAAGGATATTTGCATGATCTCAAAAAGTTTTCAGACGATTTTTGAGAACCAAATCCTTGACTTCTATGAAATGGTGTTCATCGGTATACGTCGAATGACGGCAAGGAAGTTTATCGTCTTCAACACGTTCTCTGCCTTCTTTGAACAACTTATACTTCAATCAAAAAACCTCGCTGTGGACATTACATTGTAACCAAAAGCCTTTTGCAACGTATCCAACGTTTTGGAAGACGAAATTTCATTTTTGCAGCAAATTTAATGGACACTTTTCTTAGATGAAAGTAAACAAACGTATCTCATTAGATACTAAAGATATTGACACGTAATTTGCCACAGGTGGAATTTCTAAAAATTGACGCATTCTTTGACGGCATTTGAAATCCAGAGGCACGCAAGGCGGTGATGTTGTCACCTAAAGCGAGCTTCGCGGAAACCGTTGCTTTTGCGTTAAAGATGGATGCTGTGCAGACTATTACCAGATCGTCATTATTTGGACACCAACGGGTATATCGAGCGGACGGTACCAAATTCGGAAGCGGCAGGCTTTCTGGTCATAGATATTGTAGACGAAGTCATATTGGGGGATGGACTTCATGAGGGTGAATGGCTTCGTGTTGGATTTTGAACGAAGGATATTGAGTAGCGAGAACACCGAGCTGCCACTTAAATTTAACGGTATGGATGCTACGGTAAGGCGAGTAACAGTCATCCATCGCCAAGAGCTGCCATTGAAGTTCGAAAAAATTGTGGAGGAAACCAATAAACATCTTGTGAAACTGATACCGGATAAAAAGTGCATGATTTTGCGAATATATAAGGGTTCGTTATGACAAACAAGCGAACAGCGGAAGATTTGACGAAAGGCGGCTGAAACGGAACTGCGTTCCACAATGGAAGAAGGATTCGTCGTCGAAGCTGCAACCAGTATGGGAAGGACCTTACACATCGAGGTAAACCAAAGGTAGTGCATTTAGAGAGGCTGGCACTCTACGGAGGAGGTAATTTGGGTCCTTTTCGGGACGAACAGGCTTAAGTGAGAGGTCTGATTGAGTGGTACGGTGACACCTAGGTTGTAATAGAATAAGTTAAATTAATAGCTCAATGTTTTACTGTACTAAAATGGAATTTTCCATGATAAAACTGTTCTAAATATTTCTAGACTATTCTTACTGGAAAAGTCATGAAATTTCTAGAAGTTTGGCTTGTGTACATAAAAAGGCGAACGACGTCGAATTGGATGATTAGCATTTGGTAAGCGACAGTATAAGGATTACAAAGTGAATTAGTGAGATATAAAAAGTAAAAGTGATCAGTAAAATTTGTGCAAATATTATAAAAAGCGATTTTGTGAATTATTATTTATAAATTGCGTTGAATTAATTTTTGGTGTTAAATAAATAAATTTGTTTTTGTTAAACTGCTGTTCTGTTTTATTCACAATCCAGTAATACGAATCTTGATTGACAAGGCAAAAACGTAACAATATTAAATTGTGAAAGTGTATTTAGATATGGCGGAGATCAATAAAAATAAATTTTATTTTACTTTATTTCGTACGACAGAATTGGTTTTTTAATGTTAATAGATATTTTTATTATTATGCCTCAATTCCACTGTGAATCAAAGTTTGTCAGTAAAAATAACTTGAGATAAAAATATAAAATGGGTGGTTGTGTGAACGAGACACACAACGGAGTCAGTCAAGATTTTACTTACAAAAAATGTGTGTCTGTGTTAGTGCACTGAGATCGAAATTAATAAAAAGTATCAAATCGAGAACATTTTATGGCAGTCCAACTAATACATGTACATAAATATTGTGTACCGATGAAAAATATTTCTCGCACACACTGATAATTTTAATTGTTTGGCATTTTTATGGGAAAGATTTTTTTAATTTTTTATTTTATGGCGGAAATAATTTGAATAAAATAATTCTGATATGAGTATTAATAATAATTAAATTTTTAGATTATTTTGAAACATGAAAATACTATAATCGAATTAACACTAATACTTAATTTTTTTAAAATAATTCTTGGTTATGTTTTTGTTTGCTGTCAAAATGTATCCATAAAGTTTGCTATAAAAAAAAAACAATAACAAAATACTTTGTCTTTGTCTCTCTGATGGATTATTTTTTTTTGTCTTCTTACAGCTCAGTCAATTTTTCACAGTGGAATTGGGGCTTTAGGAGTTGTCGAATTTTAGAAGTACGAAACTATGGCGATCTCTAAGGCAACAAAGTGCTAAATAAGGTTTTAAAGCAAGTATAATGCTTTAATCACACAAGCTTGGCCAGGGGGTAGATTCTGATGAAATGACAATTTGTCGTGACATTTGGTTATTAGTACAAAATATTGTCACGGAAAATTTGCGATTCTGATGAAATGAGTTATGACATTAACAGCAGTTTACAGCAGTTGCATTTCTAGTTTACCGCAGTTATATTTTAAGGTTTATTTTGTATATATGTACATATATGTACATTTACAAAATTGTCATTAATTTGGTTTTCCGTAACAAAAGTCAGCTGCATTTTTAAATAAAATATGTGTGAGTATATTTTGTTAATTTTTAATAATTCTTGTTATAAATTTTAATTGTTTATATTTTAATTAAAATAAAACAATATTTTATCTATTTTTATATATGTATATCTAAAAATAGATAAAATATTGTTTTATTTTCCGTGACAACCAAATCAATGACAATTTTGTTTAATTTGTCATTTTTTTTCTTGTGACATTTTGAAAAAGTCACTTCATCAGAATCGCATTTTAGAACTTACAACTATATTGTCATTTTATAGCAGTTAAAATTTTAGTACAAAGTCACAAAAAATTGTCATTTGTCATTTGTCACTTGATCAGAATCTAGGCCCAGACGCGGTATAGATATCCTACTTAATATAGCTACATGCTCTTTTTATAATTAAAGCAGATGGTTGCAAATGACATCAAATACTAACTGTGAAATTGAACTATCAATATTTGCCAAAGGCTGTTTGCACTGATTCTGCCATGTTTATTATATAAACTTTTATCTAGTGTATGTTCCGGCCACAGGGACCGCATGCAGAATTTTTAAAAAAACGTTTTAAATACCATTCCGATAATACGTGTGTTTTAAATTACGTAAATGTGTTACTACCCTTGTTCAAAAGAGGAAATAATGTTAATTTTGCGGTTCATGTATTTAAATTTGAGCACGTAAAAAACACGGAAATCGTTAAATTTGCGTTTTTCAGAATACACCAGCTGAATGATCCACATTATTCATCGTAATAAAATATATATTTTATTTACCATTTAAGCTTCTAAATTAATGCAAATATAAATAACATGCATCTGTAACAATAAACTTGTAACCTACATAATTGATATCTTATCTATTATTTTGTGATGTAATTTAGTTGCATTATACTGTTTACCTTTTAACGCGGTTAATTATGAACAATTAAAATCACGTTTTTGTAACGATTATCATACTTATGCATAAAAATAAAAATCAATTAAAAACATGAACTTGGAAGCAAAAATATGGTTTGTATGCCGAAAAGTAGAAGGTCGAATAGATAAAAACTGAGTATAACGTTTATAATGGACTTTAGTTTCCCGCCATGTGCTATTTATAGTTTAGTGAAAGTATTGTTATTGTATGTATAACATTATATTCGGATTTATTTTAATGAGGTCACCTCATTAAACATATATGTACATACCTATACGTGGTATAGAGTATGAGTAAAACGCGCCAAAATTATTTTAAACTGATCTTGTTGTTTAATCCGTCTAGTTAACCTTTTCGGCCACTTGTTTTGACGTAGGACTATGTCTTTGTTTTCATTATATATGGTCAGTGCTCCTAAGTCGGCAGAGAAACAGATTTTGACCCGATAACAAAAAACATTATTTTTACAGATTTTGGTAAACAAATTAATTAGAAATTAATATATGGTATACATATGTACTGTGAAAATTTCCGATATTTTTAAATTTGGTAATGTTACCGGTAATATTATCGGTAACACGGGTAAAATATGTAACACACTTTTTATTCAATATTTTAATTCCAATTTGTACCAAAGATCACTACTTAGTAATATTTTGACGTCTGGACAAAAGTAGCAAGATTTTTAAATAGAACACAAACGGCTTATTATCCTTTCAAATATATTTCATCCTCATCAAAGTAATCTCCTTCGGATAGAATACACTTATTTTTTTTATTTTTTTTTTTTTTTTTAATTTAAAATAAATTTTATTTAAATTGATGTAAACCACATCTTTGTTGTGGATTTTAGATCAGCATAATGCTGCTTAAGCTGACAATCACACCAGCTCAAAAGGTTTGGTTCTTTTAAGTCTGCGAACTAAATTCGTGATGCTTAGGAGCTGAGTTGCCTCAATGTTCACATGTTGGCGGAGCCTTTCTTCATGTCTCCGTGCTTTTTCCTGGATTTCATTTAAGATGAGGTTCATTTTAAGGTCCCTATGAAGGTCATTGTTCCTAACATACCAAGGTGCATCAACGATGTTCCTTAATACCATATTCTGAAATCTTTGGATGATATTTACGTTGCTCTGTTTGGTACAACCCCAAAGCTGAATACCATAAGTCCAAATCGGTTTCAATATTTGCTTATAAAGTAGAAGCTTGTTGTATGTTGATAAAGAAGAGTTCCTTCCCATCAGCCAATACATTTTTCTGTATTTAAGTCTTAATTCTTCACTTTTCTTCTTGACGTGTGCTTTCCATCGTAGTTTAGCATCCAGGGTCATGCCAAGATACTTAGCTGTGTTCGCATGCGGTATTATTTCCCGATTTATGGTAATCGGAATATGTTCGATTCGTCTGTTTGTAAAGTTGATGTGAACTGATTTAGCTTCATTTAGTTTTATTCTCCATCTTTTTGTCCATTTATATATTTGAGTTATAGCTGATTGTAACTTCTGTGTTGATTCTTCGTTGCTTTTTCCAACAGCTAAGATCGCCGTATCATCTGCAAAAGTTGCCACTGTATTGTTTTCTAATGTAGGAAGATCATAAGTATATAGTAGGTATAAAACCGGCCCTAATACACTGCCCTGTGGAACTCCTGCATTGATTTCTTTCAATTCAGAAAATGTATCATCTAACTTAATCCTGAAGAACCTATCTTTCAAGTATGATTCTAGTATCTTAGCAAATTGCATTGGTAGAAGATTCCTTAACTTGTGGTTAAGTCCTTCATGCCACACTCTATCAAACGCTTGTGCAACGTCTAGAAATACTATTGAACAGACTTTTTTCTCCTCTAATGATTTCTCAATTATGCTGGTTATTCTGTGTACTTGATCAATTGTTGAGTGTTGGTTGCGAAAACCGAACTGATGATTTGGGATCAAGTTTTTACTCTCGATTATCGGATTTAATCTTTTTACCAGAAGCTTCTCAAAGAGTTTGGACATGACTGGCAATAGCGAAATTGGCCTATAAGACGATGTTATGTGTGGTGGTTTCCCAGGTTTTGGGATCATAATTACTTCTGCAATTTTCCATAAGCTTGGTACACATTTGATTCTAAATGCTGCATTTATAAGATTGGTGAGTTTCACCAGAGCTTTCCTTGGCAGTTCTTTTAAGATGTCTGCAGTAATAAGATCGTACCTAGGAGCTTTTTTCGTATTCATATTAGCTGTTATCTCACGCATTACTTCTTTTGGTGTTGTGGGTAGGATTTCTTTACTTTCTTGCACAGCTTGTTCAGTTATTATCTCGGCTTCCAACGTTTGGTCTTCATGTGGCTGGAATATTTTTTCGAGGTGTTCGGCAAATTCTCGAGCTTTGTCTTCATTATTTCTAGCCCATTTCTCACCTGCTATTTTTATTGGGGGAATCTGCATTATTGGTCTTTTGATTCTTTTGGTTGCTTTCCAAAGAGAATAATCAGTACTGTTATCATTAGTTAATTTTCTTAAATAGTTGCTGATTGATTCATCTTTCAATTCTTTGATCTCTCTTCTTAATTGTTGAGTGAGGTTGTTCAAATGAGTTTTATCTTGGGGGGCCCTTGTTTGTTGCCATACTCTTCTCGCTCTTCTTTTTTCTGCGAGGAGTTCCCTAATTTCCATAGGGTAATTGTTTCCCTTGATTTTCGTTTTAATTTCAGGAGTATTTTCCCAAGCTGATTGCTGTATATCGTTTACAAATTTGTGCACTTCTTTGTCTAATTGTTCTTCAGTCTTTAATGGAACCATTAAGTTAATTTTTTCTTCTAGCGATAGTCTAAAGCATGCCCAATTAGTGAGATTATTTACTAGGAAAGGGTTTCTTTCTTTCTGAATGATTTTTTCACTTAACGTTAGTTAACCGATTTGGACTTATGGTATTCAGCTTTGGGGTTGTACCAAACAGAGCAACGTAAATATCATCCAAAGATTTCAGAATATGGTATTAAGGAACATCGTTGATGCACCTTGGTATGTTAGGAACAATGACCTTCAGAGGGACCTTAAAATGAACCTCATCTTAAATGAAATCCAGGAAAAAGCACGGAGACATGAAGAAAGGCTCCGCCAACATGTGAACATTGAGGCAACTCAGCTCCTAAGCATCACGAATTTAGTTCGCAGACTTAAAAGAACCAAACCTTTTGAGCTGGTGTGATTGTCAGCTTAAGCAGCATTATGCTGATCTAAAATCCACAACAAAGATGTGGTTTACATCAATTTACCAAACACTATGGAATGCCAATGGGAAGAAGCCATAGATTAATTTAAGTTAGTAAATTAAGTCAGAAACAAATTGCTAATTAGTCCAGGAGACTAGATTGTAATTACATAAAATAAATAAATAAAATTTATTTTAAATTAAAAAAAAAAAAAAAAAAAAACTTAACGTTAGAAGTATTGGTGAATGATCAGAGTTTAAGTCGTGGCTTTCATCTACTTGCACATAATTTACAGATATGTTCTTTATTATAAAGAAATCAATCAGATCTGGCACTTTGTTTGGATCAGTTGGCCAGTAGGTTGGTTTTCCAGTTGAGAGGGCTTCACAACTGCATTTTCTGATAGCTTTTAGGAGTTCTTTACCCTTAGTTGTTGTTAATCTGGGGATCCCCAGTGGACATTTTTTGCATTAAAGTCTCCTCCAAGTACAAATCGTTTTCCTAATTTACTGAGGAACTCGAGATAATCTTTTTCTTTCATTGAGTGCTTCGGTGGGCAGTAAATACTAGCAATACAAATATAACTACTTTTGGATTTGACAATAACAGCAGTTGCTTGTATTTCTTCCGTTTCATATTTTAACTCCTCATAGTGATGAATACTATTTCTAATTATAACAGCACTACCTCCTTTAGCAGTGTTTCCAGGGTGAATAGTGTGATATATTTGATAATTTTTAAATTTAATGTTTGAATGTCTAGTGAAGTGTGTTTCCGTGATGAGACGTACATCGATTTTTTCTGTGTCCAGGACCACTTGCAGTTCTTGTTGATGTTGCATCAGTCCATTGGCATTCCACCATGAGATTCTAAGATCATTGGCCATTTTTCTGTTTAGGGATGGTTCCTTTAGTGCTGTACTCTAGTTTCTGTAATCGCTCATCAAATGTATTTAGTATCTGCTTAAAATTAATTTAAGTGTTTGACTTATATCGTCATTTTGAGCAGTTTTTCCTGGATTTCCGTTGCTCATCATTACTTGAGCATAAGTCATTTTACCAAATTGTCCTTGAGTAGTTCCCGACACTCTACGATTTACTTCGGGTCGGTTCACCTTAACCGCTTGTTTCCTGAATGAACTTGGATTTTTAGCAATCACGTTCTTATTTTTGATATTTTGCAGTTCAATAGCAACGCTGCATCCTCTGTAGTTAGCCGGATGGTTTTCTCCACAGTGAACGCATTTAGGTTGAACATTTTGGGCTTTTACACAATCTTTGGTATGATGTTTACCTAAACATTTGACACACCTAGGTTCCCTGTTGCAATATTTTTGTGTATGTCCATAGGCTTGACATTGTTTACATTGTGGTATAAGCTTAGACCTTCTTAGAGGCTGAATAACCACTTTGCACCCCAAGATGTACTTAATTTGATAAATTTTTTCGATATCTTCATCAGTATCGAAGGTCAACATAAACATGTTGAGAGGTACTTTGCCTCTCCGTTTTAGCTTAATCGATGCTTCAGTTGCCTTAAATCCTTTTGCTTTCAGGTCATCGATTATTTTATCTGGTTTACACGTAGAGTGTAAGTTTTTAGCCATGACCCTAATTGGTCTGGTTTGTTTATCTTCAAACGTGTGCCAAGCACGTTTTTCTTCATTTAACATTTTTGTCAATTTTCTGTATGTTTCAGCATCTTCTAAGTTTATTTTGATGGTGTTTCCATTCATCACCTTTGCATTAAACTTATCAGTAGCAGTTATGGTTTTTATTTTTTCATAGAGTACATCGTAGTCTTTGACTTCATCTATTACTATTGGTGGTGGTGGAGGTATTTTTTTTGGTTGTTTCTGGATAATATTTGGAACATTATCCTTTAATTGAGGTCGGGAGGGCGTATTATTCCGTCTCCTTTTTTTTCTCCCACCTTTAACTCTAATCCACTCAGTTTCTCGAGCTAGTTCTTCTTCATCCGTATGATACTCTTGTGGAGTTGTATTCTGGTTAGGAGTAGAACCGATGTCCTCCTTTGGCTTAAGAGCTTTAACTTCGTTTTCAAGCGTCTTCATACGCTCCTGCATCCATGCAATTGTAAGATTCAGTTGCTTATTTATATTGTTGGCTTCAACTAATGCATTATTAGCTTTACACAATTCATTGTGAAGCTTTTCTTCGTTTGTAAAACGATTGTTGTGGCTGCTGGCCTCAATAGAGGGACTACCGCCTCTTTTCGGAGAATACGCGACTTTGTTACTCCTCTGGAAGGGATGTGAATTATCCTTTTCTATTTCACTCAAATGAGCTTGTTTATTCACCAACATGTCTTGGGATTGGTTAAAATAATTGTAGTATAGCAATGGCTGGTCTCCCCCAGAATCCATGAGACCGACCTCCGAAGAGGGTGGATTTACCTGAGCAACAGGTGTACCACCTGGGGTATTAGTTTCCTTATTTGTTCTGCTCATTGCTCATTTATAGTGTATTGCACTCGCCTCTAGTATTTCGCCGATCCTTCACATCGTTGCCCGGGTGTTACCACGTGGAGGTATACTAGACACATTTGGTGGTTTCTACATAGTTGCAGCGTTGGAATATAGACCACGAGATACATGGCTATAGACGGTCAACCCCTACCCTATTGAGACGCACCCAACACCCAGAATACACTTATGCCAACGTTTTTTCCAGTCTTTGAAACAGTTGTTAAAGTCTATTACCGGAATGGCCTACAAAACCTTCTTTGATTCCGCTTGAATCTCTTCAATCGTGTCAAAACGATGTCCCCGGAGCGGTTTCTTAAGTTTCACGAATAGCCCGAAGTTAAGCGGAACTAAATCAGGCGAAGGTCAGTTGCGAAACAATATAGGTCGAATTTTTGGCCAAATAGTCACCTCTAATTGTCAATCGACAATTTTTGAGTATCAAATCCTTGACTTCTTTGATGTGGTGTTCATTGACAGACGTCGAAGGACGGCAAGATTCTATTCAATACCTACAGTAAATAATAAATTTTACATAAATATGAGTTCATGTTCTTCTTCAAGCGAATATGATTATGCAGCTTCATCTGTTAATAATAATTTGTATTTGATTCAGTGCAAAATGTACGTTAGTTTTCTTGCACGATCAACAGTCAATGGATTACGTGTTAAGCTATGTGTATAAAACCATATAGGTACTGAATGTGCTTTCCATTGCAGCTCTCGATGTAGGCATGCTCAAAATATCAACCGCCAAGCACTTAAAGATGAAGTAGAATACAATCCCGCCCATCAAATTTTACCAGAGAGCTGCTCACTTGCAACCACAAACGGTCATGAAAACAGTTCATTTCGAACATTGGCGCATTACCCAAAGACTCATATATTTTGTTGCCCTTCTATTTTTTGTCCTTATATTTTGGGTGAAATTCTGCGACATTAAAATTAAATTCAGTCGCGTCATGTCTCTGTGATTCCGAAAGACTCTTTCCTCGAATAGCTGGTTCAAGCAAATTTGCGGCAAAATTTAGCGGTTGTAAGCATTTTTCGGCCCGTGATTTGAGAATACTTATAAGTTCTTTGTAATTGGTGCATTTATTTTGTTCAAAAGTTTGTTTTAAATTAACAAAACAGTACACCACTTTAGACAAAACAGCAAACTCTCAAAAAAAGATGGCCATTTAGCAATCGGAGGTAGCACACAATTAGCGAGATTTTTTACTTCCGTACGATTGACTGAAAATTTCAAACTGTTGATAGACTGAATCTTGAAGATATCGACAATGAGCAAGTTAAGTACACGGCCAATGCACCGAGAACATCGAGAAAAAATTAAGGAGATACCTAGCAAAAAAGTTGCTTTATCTTCTGATCCTTCACTCAAAAAAATTGAACAAAACACTAAGAATATTAACCTGGAATGCTAATGGACTTATACAGCATCTTCCAGAGCTAGAAATCTTTTTGAATACAGAAAAAATTGATATGTGCTTAATAGCAGAGAGCCATTTCACTAGAAAGTCTTATACAAAAATAAAAGGTTACTCTTGTTACCATTCTATACATCCAGCAGAAAGAGCTAGGGGTGGAGTAACAATATTATGTCAACAACAATATGTCAACCTCGAAATAGAGACAATGCAAATTGTATCACTTAGCGTGCAACTAAACAATTACAAGAAGCTGCGGGTTGCTGCGATATATTGTCCACCAAGACATCAACTTAAAAAGGATGATTACCTCTCAATGCTCAAAATGATGGGCTCAAATTTCGTCATAGGAGGAGACTTCAATGCCAAACATACACGCATTGGGGTTCGAGACTAATATCATCTAAAGGCAGAGAACTATTAGAAGCTGGACATCAAATAAACTGCGAATTTCATTCAAGTGGTATTCCTACTTACAGGCCAACGGATACAAACAAAATACCAGACGTGATTGACTTTTTCATAGCCAAAGGTATTTCAGAAAACTAAATCCAATCGGGTCATTCTCCAATCGTAATTACGATCAGTGAAACAATAATTGAAAAAGAAAAGCCACCAAAGTTAACAAGCGGGAAGACCAATTGGGGAAAATTCGCATTATTAATTGAGGAAAGTATTGATCTTCAAGACCCAATCAAAAACCGAATACAACTTGAAAGAGAAGTAGAGCTGCTCATAAACAATATTCAGACCGCAGCATGGGCAAGCATTCCCCCTGCCAAAAATAAACCTCACACGAATTAAACATATACTAAAACTATCTTAAATCAGCTCAAAAACAAGCTGCAGAAGTTAATACAAGAAACCAAAGCGATAAGCTTTAACAAATATTTAATAAACCTTTCTGGCCACAAAGAAAGCGATTACTCTTTATGGAAAGCTACAAAGGGACTAAAGAGACCAAAATAGCATGTGCCGCCAATTAAAAAAGCAGATGGTACTTGGGCCAAAAGCCCCTAAGATAAAGCTGATCTTTTTGCTGAGCATCTGGAAGAGACGTTCCAACCTTTGACTAGACAAACAGCAGATGAAAATACCTTTCTAATGCAAAAAGAAGATGAGTTAGACATACAACCAGTTACAATGAAAGAACTCAAAAATGAAATCAAACATAACCTAAATGCAAAAAAGGCTCCTGGATACGATCTTATTACAGGAGAAGTTATTAAAATTTTGCCAGGAAAATGTCTTAAGAAGTTGCTACACATAATTAACGCAGCTTTTAGAATGAAATATGTTCCTCAGCAGTGGAAAATAGCAGAAGTTATTACGATACCTAAGCCTAATAAGCCACCTAATGAGAAAACGTCATACAGACCTATATCTGTATTACCATCATTGTCCAAACTCTTCGAAAAATTACTTCTCAAAAGGATGAGACCTATGATTGAAGAAAGACACCTGTTACCATAGCATCAATTTGGTTTCAAAGAGAAACACTACACCATAGAGCAGGTACACAGAGTCACTAACGTGATTGAGAAGACGCTTGAAAACAAAAAGTTATGTTCTGGGGTTTACCTTGATGTTGTCCAGGCCTTTAGCTGAGTCTGGCATCGATGACTGGAATATAAATTACATCGCGACCTTCCTAAGCGCAGTTCTATGAGATTTTAAAATCATATAATGAAGGGAGATATTTCAGAGTGAAATATGAAGGAGAGTTCTCATCACTCAAGAGAATTAAAGCAGGCGTACCACAAGGGAGCGTGCTCGGACCAGTCTTGTATTTACTTTATACGAGAGACATACCTATTACTGGAGAAACAGATATTGCAACCTTTGCGGATGATACAGCAATCTTGGCGGTTGGAAGTACAATCGAAGAAACAACCAGCAAATTACAGCACACGGTGAATGAGATTGTCCACTGGACAAAAAAATGGAGATTAAAATTGAATGAGCTAAAATCAATTCACACAACATTCACCTATCTAAAAGTTGATCACTTACCTATCTACATAAATAGGCAGGAAATACCACATGGGAACATGGCAAAATACCTAGGTATGACGCTCGACGCCAAGTTAAAATGGAAAGAGCATGTCAAGAAAAAAAGGCAAGAATTGGATATAAAATTCAGAAAAATGTATTGGCTCATTGGAAGAAATAGTGAGCTTACCATTCACAATAAGCTGCTTTTATACAGGCAAATACTTAAACCTGTGTGGACCTATGGCATCCAGCTCTGGGGATGCACAAAGAAAACGAACGTTAAAATTATACAAACGTTCCAGAACAAAGTACTGTGATGCATTATCAATGCACCTTGGCATATTAGAAACGATAATCTACATAGGGATCTAAAATGGAAACCGTCAACGAAGAAATCACAAAAAATGCCAAAAAATATATCCAGCGTTTACAACTCCATGAAAACACGGATATTCAACATATTGTCAACGACATCGACGAGAACGAAGCCGCTTGATTTAGTTCCTCAGGACTGAAAGTGGCTATGATGTATGAATAACTAATGGGTTATAGCCCAACTAACAGAGAATTAAAATAAGAAAGAAAAAATTCTAAATGAGTTGTAATAATTTCGTCGTAATAAATTTAAAAAAAAAAAAAAAATTCAGGACGCTTTATTGTGCCGTTCCATTGTCAGTAATAAGTACATACATTAAATTTATAAATCTCGACGATTTTTAACACCTTTTCAACTTTCTTGAAAAGCTACTTTAAAAGCCAAATGTCGATTTTGTTTATTGAGTAGATTTATAGAAAAAGGCTTTGGGTGTATTGATGGCATAATTTGTTATGGAGTCCCTGCGTATGTTCCACCGGTCTCCAACGTCAGATGCGCCGGCATTTTTGGTAAGACTCATCCAAGTTGGTATCTTGAAGGAAGTTTATAGAACCGTCGCAATTTCTTCAACAAATCAATACAAGCCGACTTTGTTGTGGTTGAGCCTAATGGAGCACCAGAAACTAAAATTGCTCGAATAATAGGTTATCGTCCATCTGGTGCTACTTTGGTCTCATGTTGTCAACGAAATTCCAGTACACTAGAGGTTTTCATCGACTAAGACGATGCAGCCACTTTTCTAGTTAAAATAGTGACTGGTGTTTTTACCAGACAGAGAGAGCGATGGATCATATTCAAGGTCAGATTCCAGCTCTATCCCTTTCAGCACCGACCTAAGACTTATTTTTTTAATGGTTGCAAACCGATTGTAACAATTATGTGGGTAAAATTTGACAGTCTGATATAACCAATGAATTTTAAATCGGCTTTAAAATCCATGTGGCACAATTGTTTAAGTAAAATACTAACCGAATGAAGCGTGATATAATTTGCATTTATAATTATTTCATCTTTCTTAATGCTAATGTCATCTAGACTTGAACATTCTAACTAAAAAAAATAGCGGGAAAGTTATTGTTACGTCAAAAAGTGAACAATGTCATCGCAAGGCAATCGAGGAAAAAGTAAGTATTTATTTTTATTATCCCTAAATAGTTATGTATATTATTTACTAATTATGCATGGTGTATCAATTGTTTTAGTTGTGTTTGAAAACGGCCAATGGTTAATCGACAAAGAAGAAATACAGAGACTTCTTTAAAATTCGGATGATTCTGAAGACGAAGATTATGAGCTACCAATACATCCAAGTCATGAGCAACCCTCATCTGATTATGACGAATGTAGTGACGCAGTGGGCACAACTGAAATTTTATTGGAAACATCAGCTAAACAGTGCATTTCAGTCTGGACTGAAGCATATTTACCAAGGAGGATTTTACCAATGCAACATACATTCAAACGCCGATACAATATTTTTACAAATATTTTAAAGATCCACATTTTAAAGACATCGCCATGTACACTAATACGTACTATTTGAAAACAACCGGTAAAGAATTAAAAACCAGTGAATGCGAGATTAGGAAGCTGTATGGGGTTTTATGTATATGGGATGCATTCCTTATCTTAGAATACATTTATTTTGGAGCCAAAACATCGGGTTTGCTAAAATTTCTAACTGCATGTCTAGACAAAGATTTCAGGCTCTACGGGCATCTATTCATTTTGTGGAAACATTAAATATACCGGATACCGGAAAGCGCTACCGATAATTGACTCAGTCCGACAAAGATGTCATGAAATCGAACGTAAAATTTAACACTACTCGATTGACGAACAAATGATTCCATTCACTGGTCGCATGTCCGCTCGACAGTTTGTTAAAGGCAAGCCTAGTCCAGTTGGCTTTAAAAATTTTGTAGTAACTACATCGTCGGGCTTAGTCATGGACTTCGAGCTCTACCAGGGCGTAAAAACAAATTTAAAATTTCGGGAGCTCCGCTTAGGGCGAAGCGTTGTTCTTCGATTAACCGAAACATTACCCGTTGGAAGTTTTCTTTATTATTCGACAGATATTTTTCGACGGTTGGGTTATTTAACCAGTTAGAAAAAATGAACTTCCATGCTACAACAAGAGTAATGTCAAATCGGCTTAAACAAGTAAATTTTTAAAACGATCGACAGTTGAAACGGGGCGAATCGCAAGAATTTGTCCTGCCCGAAAAAAATTTAAACATATCGGCTGTCAAATGGAAGGATACAAAGTGCGTAACAACAATTTTAACTATCAGTGGAATCAATCATGCTTGCTCTGTAGATAGGTGGTGCAAACAGAGCAAAACGAATTTGAAAGTTGATTGTCCCAATGTAATTGAGGATTACAATAGTCACATGGGTGGAGTCGACATTTGCGATCATCAATTGGAGTACTACAGGACCTTCATTAAAACCAGGAAATGGCCCGTTAAAATCGGCCTATCATTTTGTTGACCTGGCTGTTGAACACGCGTGAATGGAGTACAAACGCGATTGTAAAGCCTTCGGTATACCAAACGCAAAAAGGCTTGCGAATGAGGAACTTAATCGGTTAGGACCAGTGCGAAAAAAAAATGAAAATGGAAGCTTTTCCATCTTTGGGGAGACGATACTCACCATCAGGTCATTGGCCAGTGTAGGATGACATACCGACAGCGAAGATGTGTCGCCTTAAATCCTGCAAATGTCGTACTAGATGAAGGTGCGAGAAATGCAACATTTACTTATGTTCATCAAAGACGAACAATTGTTTCAAAATATTTCATACAATGAAAGACTGAAGATCTGAAGATCTGATTTTAACAAAATTCTGGAGTTTATTCTAGTTTGAATTCAGCCAGTTCTTAGGGGCACTTGAAAGTTACCTACACAAATGTAGGATTTGGTCACCAACTCACAAATTATATTTCTCATTTTTGGATAATATGGCACGGACAATGTTCATACACATTTGTGATAATTAGTTCTAATTGAATCAAAAAACCGGATTATTGATGGTTTTATATGATGGTTAGAATTTACCTACACAATTGTATCAGACCGTGCTGAAAGGGCTATAACGTATTTGCCAAATGAATATGTCAATGAAACAGGAAAAAGGGTTTAGATTATTATATTCTACAGCAAAAATTTGATGTAGTAGATTAATGATACATACGGAAGTATAATGCAGTGATGTCACAACCTCTTTTGCATTTAGACTAGTTGAGTTGTTTGGAAAAAACATTTTTAATTTATTTTACCAATATTACCTCGGTAACACCACTTTGGGTAATATCACGATATAGTAATACAGGTAATATACTCATCGGTCTAATTTTCGTTTATGTTTGCGCATCTTTCAATATGGCGACGGTTGTGACAAAGTAAACATCGTATATGTGATTATTCGTATTTTTTTTATCAAAAATTCAGTGTTTTAACTAATAAAAAGTGTGTTAAATTGAAGTTTATTTATTATAAACTAATTAATTAAATTATAGACAATGAGGTGTGCTGTTTTTGGTTGTGATGTGAACAATAATAGTGGAAATAATGATAACGTATCTTTCCATAAATTTCCAAATGAAAAGAACATATGTAAAAAATGGGTGTTATCTTGTCGACGGCAAGATCAATTTAATATCAAAAATGCTCGAATATGTTCTAATCACTTTAAACCTGACGATTTTATTACGCCAAACCCAATATTACAACAATATGGATTGATATCAAATGTGCAAATCAAACGGAATGTAATCCCATCGCTTTTGTTACCATTACAAAAGCCGATACATTTAATTACACCACGATTTGAAAGAAAACAAAAACGTGAAATGAAATCAAAGTACGGTATAAAATTGTGCTAATTTATATGTAAAAATAAATTAAAATAAATGTGTGTTTATAGCTCAACAGTTCTTAAAAATCAAGAAATCACTCCCTCTGCAAGTGATTCACCTGAAATTCACGAAGTCTATCAAGAAGAATCCAACATTTTTACAAATAAAGAGCCAACGCACACCATAATTCAGGATTGCTCCACAACAAACAGTTTTTGTCAAACGGGGTCTACTGCCGTTTGCAAACGCGATTTCAGTACCCAAACGGATTCATTTCCGGATTCATACTCAAAGTAAACAAAAATGACTATATAGAATTAATAATGTTTTATAATATTTTGCTTTCTTTAAGATTACAAGAAGAGGTCGTTCACTTGAGGAAAAAATGTTGGGAACAGCAACAAATAATTCATTCGGTTGGCCAAATATTCAGTGAAGCTCAACTACAAAAATTAAAAAGCGAAAAGCGTGGAAAATGGGCAGCCGATGATATTGCCAAAGCAGTCACTTTACATTATGCTGGCCCAAGGGCGTATAGACTACTTTTAAAAAAGAAAATGCCCTTTCCAGGTGTGCTAAAGTTGAAGTATACCCTGGAATTTTGAATTGTGTGTTAAAGCTAATGAGAACAATTGACATGACGGCAAATGAAAAAATTTGTATTCTGTGTTTCGACGAGATGAAGGTAAAGGAAAAAATCGTATATGACAAACCAAAGGACCAAACTTTACAAGCCGCAAAATATGGTTCGAAGACTTATCGGGAATTGGAAACAACCTATATACTACGATTTTGATCAAAAGATGACAACAAATATTTTATACGAAATCATAAATTCCATCCAAGACTGTGGGTTTCATGTAGCGGCAATCGTATGTGATTTGGGTGGGGGGGGGACGAATCAGGGCCTATTACGAGATTTAAATATTTCAGTAAAAACACCATTTTTCAAAAATCCTGCCGATCGTTCAAAAAACATTTATGTTTTCGCTGACGTACCCCATCTGATTAAATTAGTCAGAAATCATTTCGTGGATCATGGTTTCGAAATAGATGGCGAGCTAATTAATTCACAAATTATAGAAGAATTAATTATGAAAACAAATAATAAATCGGACCTTTCTGTGGCATATAAAATTTCGGCGGCCAATTTAAAAGTAAGAGGCGCAGAACGTCAAAAAGTTAAACTTGCCACCAAACTTTTTTCGCATACTGTGGCAAATGCAATTTACCGTGCTGGAAGTTTGGGAGAATTAACATCAGAAAGTTGGCAGAAATGTGCTGAATTTTTTAAGCAGGTAAAATATATTTTATATTCATATATTTTATATTTCAGTATATACATATAATAATCATGTCATTATAGCATTTCAGGTCAATGATTGGTTTGACTGCCTAAATGTAAGGCAGCCATATAAAGACAGTCGACAAAGGGTACAAGGAGTTGGAATTTCTGAGTCGGTGCAATTTGAAATTGTAGACCAGATGTCATCGGTTATAGATAAAATGCGCGTTAAGGGGAAATCTAATCTAATGCCATTCCAGAAAGGTATAATTTATTCTTACATTTAAATCATTAAATACTATTGATTTTTAATACATAAACATTTATTCTTATTTAGGTATCCTAATGACTAACAATTCCTCCAAATTGTTATATGCCGATTTAAAATGTAGTACTGTGTGTCTTATATATTAACATATAGACTCAACCAAGATGTCCTGGAAAATTTTTTTGGTACTATTAGGGCTAAAGGTGGTCTCTACGATCATCCCGACCGCTTAGAGTTTATGTACAGGCTTCGATCATACATTCTGGGCAGAAACGAAGGAAGTCTATCTATGAATGGCAATACCATGGTAGATGATACGCCAGATTTAGAAACTGTCGATAATCTAAGCAGTATGTGGTTCAGACCTTTAGTTTCCGAAATTTCTCCAAAAGAAATTGCTAAAGATGACGAATTGGAATGTTTACAGTACGATGGGTTGGAACACTTAGCCGGCTATATTTGTCATCGAATCAAGGACCCTAAATTAGTAGTAGACCCTTGTGATATTAACACGACTCGAGATACTTCTTTTACTTGGACAAACCAACTAAGTGAAGGATTTCTTAAGAAACCAACAGATAAGATGAAGAAAACTTGAAGTAATATTTAAGGAATTTAATGATGACAACCTTATTTTTTCCAAAAATTACATTAAATCCTTATTAGAGCTATCCAAACATATTCCTTCTGACCAGAAAGTGAAAGAAATATTTTTCCGTTCAAGGATGTATTTCAGAATAAAATATTTAAATACGGCCTTGCTTGAAAACAGCAGAAACAGAAAAAGAAAATTAAATAAAACTATTTTGTAACACTAAAACCGCCTGTTTTAATTTATTAATTATTTTCAGTTAAAATCCATAATCCCACAATTTAATTCATTCACTGTTTTTTAATAAAAAAATCATCCATTTGAATTTGAATCATTCAATTTCATACTTCATACATATATTCATCTATTCAAAATTGTCACAACCATCGCCATATTGAAATTTGTTGTTTTTGTAGTATGCGCAATATATTACCTTTTGTATGTGTACACTGGGGTAATATTACCTAAAATTACCGGTTTTACCGGTAATATTACCACCGAGAATATTACCGTTTACATCACTACCCAAGTATTGACGATTGTAAAAGTAGAGAAAGCGCCTCTCGAGGATAAAAGTTAAAATGAGGCAACAGCCAAAATGACATTTCTCATAAATGCGACGAAAGAAATTTTTGCAATCCGGTAATTAAAAATGGTTTTTATAATCCAAAATTGGAATTATTTACAATTATTATCAATCTGGTAGGTAAAAATAGTGTTTATAGTTCAAAATTGGAATTGTTTACAACAATTTCGAACGTCAAATTAGCAGCTACCTCAGTTTAAAATTTTCCACTAGGTGGAATCTGTGATGCTCCAATCGTCAATAACAAAACTGAAAACTTCAACCGGTTATCAATTTTTGTCCGGTTTTCAGACGAAAAAATTGGAAAATGATGAAATTTGGTTATCCAACTTTCAACACATGTAGCGTTGAAGTACAAATGTATTTTTGTTTTCTGTAGTGTAGACGCCATTACGATTGCGTTATACGTAAATAGTTCATGTGTTTGTTTATTAAAAAAATCGAAATCGACTGAAACTGATAGTGTGTAAAAGATAATAATTATGAAATAGGAATAAATTTATCAATAAAAGTGTTACAAGCAGACGCCTGGCCACTACTTGGTTCGACAACGATACCAATTACATTTCCGATACCTCATATCATATAAATTTTTGTGGACGAAAACTTACGTGGCTACACCGTTTTTGTCATAATGAACTAAAAGTCTCATACCTCAAGAAACCCTGTATCGTTATGATGCAAACTTTTCAAATGGCTGTCCTATTGTTGTTTGAGACATGTGATGTGATGACGTAAAGATATACAAGAAACGCTACAGTTAAATAATGAAATGTTACAAAAGCATATTCAAAGTTTAATTGAATCAAAATTGTTGCTCTGTGGGACAGAGGTTGGTTTTTTTGTTTTACTAGGTCTTGTACCTTGAATACAATATAATATTGTAACGCTTTTTTTCTTTACAGAAATTAGAAGATTCAACCGAAATTATTGACTATTCAAACAAAAGGACTAAGTTTAAAATTACTGCAGCTCTCCAACGTGAAACACCTCAGGAAGTTGAACATGCGATGCACGCAGCAAATGAAGATAGAAAAATGTATTTACTCAGGTGGAGTTAAAATTTATGTATTATAATAAATGTAATATTGTAATTTATACATGTAATAAAAATAAAAAGTATTCTTAAAAAAAATTAATTAAAAATATATATTTTTAATTAAAGCTAGATTTAAATTGAAAAGTAAAATTTTGGCGCCAAAATTTATATTATAAGCCCCGCCCCCAAATTTGTCGTACCATAACCTAACTTTTTGTGTCATCATTTTCCGAGTTTTTTGGCCAACTTTCATAGGAAATCTTATAATAAGTCGGACATTATTCCTGACAAAAGTCGGTGATGAAATCCGCAAAATGTCAGGAAAATGCAAAAATTTTCGGAAATAAAAATACTTGGGATAAGGAAGTATAATGCAGTGATGTCACAACCTCTTTTACATTTAGACTAGTTGAGTTGTTTGGAAAAAACATTTTTAATTTATTTTACCAATATTACCTCGGTAACACCACTTTGGGTAATATTACCTAAAATTACCGGTTTTACCGGTAATATTACCACCGAGAATATTATCGTTTACATCACTATTGACGATTGTAAAAGTAGAGAAAGCGCCTCTCGAGGAAAAAAGTTAAAATGAGGCAACCGCCAAAATGACATTTCTCATAAATGCGACGAAAGAAATTTTTGCTATCCGGTAGTTAAAAATTGTTTTTTTTATCCAAAATTGGAATTATTTACAATTATTATCAATCTGTTAGGTAAAAATTGTGTTTACAGTTCAAAATTGGAACTGTTTACAACAATTTCGAACGTCAAATTAGCAGCTACCTCAGTTTAAAAATTTTCCACTAGGTGGAATCTGGGATGCTCCAATCGTCAATTGACGATTGGAGCATCACAGATTCCACCTAGTGTAAAATTTTTAAACTGAGGTAGCTGCTAATTTGACGTTCGAAATTGTTGTAAACAATTCCAATTTTGAACTGTAAACACAATTTCTACCTACCAGATTGATAATAATTGTAAATAATTCCAATTTTGGGTTATAAAAACAATTTTTAATTACCGGATTCCAAAAATTGCTTGCGTCGCATTTATGAGAAATGTCATTTTGGCGGTTGCCTCATTTTAACTTTTTTCCTCGAGAGGCGCTTTCTCTACTTTTACAATCGTCAATACGCATGTAATAATAATGGACAACTAATTCGTTTCAAAAACGCACAAAATTGTCTACTGGGTATAACGTGGTACGAGTTTACATCATAGAAAAAATACAAAGAGAACAGAAACTAAACTAAAATAGTGAAGCAATTTAAAAACCAAGATGGCCGACAAAATCATGGTTGTCGACAAAATCATGATGGCCGACAAATTATTTTGTTTTCTTTTTTCCAGTGGCGTTGCATATTTTTTTTAATGTTTCCTATTTATATTATAAAATATCTATCTCAATATAAACAAAAATGTTTTAGCAGTTATACATATATGATGTAGGGTAATACATTTAAATGAGTATAATTAATATAAAAAAAATATTGTTATAAGTGTACATAATTATGATAATGATTCTTATGTGTGTTGTGTAAGTATGCCACACATAAGTATTTTTATCATAATAGTTTACAGTTACTGCAATGAACATAAAAATAACAATTTACAACGTAGCTAAAGTAATGAAACTTTTAAAACTTCTAATAACATTTTCTCATATGATTTTCTCGTTTATTAAACTTCCATAATATTGAATATAATGAGACGCCTATGGTCTTTTTGTTTGCTTTCGTCGTGCTGCAATGGCGATTCATATGAAGAGCCAACCAGCGAACATTTAAGACATTTAACAGAATTTAACGAAAGTTTTTTCTTACAGAAAATTTGACAGATTGGCTAGCGAAACTGTAACACAACTTATCAATTGCTTTGATGGTGACGGTAGCTCGTATTAATATTTTTAAAAATTTGTGTAGAATTTAGAATTGGCGATGGAATTGGAGGAACTCCGAAAGTTATTTCAATTATTAAAAAACCCTAAAATTCTTAAAGGACATAAACATAAATAATAAAAGACACAGATCTTGTGGCGTAAGAAAAAAATCGAAAATAAATAAATTTGAAAATAAATAATTTGATGTTACAATTTATAAAGTCTTTAATAATTCGGTTTTCAATTTACCTACATGAACCTAAATAAATTATTTTGAATTTATGCTTAAAATGTACAATGAGCTCCCACAAGAAGATTTGCACAAAGGGCAATTTGGATTTTTGACATTTCCTTCAGTTTTGCGCGATAATTTTCGCTCTGTTAAGTTGACACTTCAATTTAACGAAACTGAACGAACATTTCTTAAAGGTTCGCTGGACAGTAACATGTAAACTCCATATACCGCACTGTTACGTTAAATGTCTTAAATGTTGGCTGAGTTGTCAAAATAAGATTTTTGTTCGAATGAGACTTGAAATTTGGGCTTTAATTACAATTTTATGAAATAAATTTTTTTTTGTGTCTGTTTAGAACATTATAAAACATAGCGAATTTACTGATGTGTATAAAATAAGTGTACAAAATTCAAAAATATTTAAAATCATTGTGTACAAGTGATGTAAATATTTGTAAACAAATAAAAAAGGAATTACCGGTGAAATGTAATCCCTTTTTTCTCAATTTTTGCTTTATATCGGGTATTTTTGAACTTATACACACAACACTTATACATGTTTTTAACAAATAAATTTATTTTTAGAAAGAACACTTTTCGTTTTTATTCAAGATTTGCCTTGCAAAGTTTAAGAAACTAAAACATCAAATTTAACAATTTTTCTGACCAATATGGCGTTGGTAAAAAAGAAAGACAAAAAACAAACGAAAGCGGCTTCAGTTGTTTTTATGATTTTATATGGGATTTTGGTTTTACCTTCTATCCTTTTGTTCATTATCTGTGGTTTACATATACAATTGTGGAATCTATTTAAAATCATATTCCAAAGCAACGTTTGTTGGTTGTTTAAAAACAATTATGTCGAATTCCTTTTGTTGTTTGGCGGTTTGGTCAGGGCGGGCACATGCCAAAAGACTTAAGGTTTTTCGACACGCAGTCTACACTAAAAACATAAAATTTTTCCATCTCTCTTGTGTAATACTATATTCTAAAAAGTTACTAAATGTTTTTGTTGTTGTATTATTTTTGGTAACTTTTTTAGAATATAACACAAGAGAGATGAAAAAATTTTATCTTTTTGGTGTTGTGGTTTATGGTTCGCCAATTGTAGTAAATTACCGTAACTATGATTAAAACGTACCACCAATTGTCGTGGGGTACACAATCTGACTCCAATCTAATAATGGGGAAGATTTATAGCTCACAAATTTTGTCGTGTAAAATAAACAACTCCGACAATGTTTTTTTACTATTTTATTTTTATTTTTAATTTATCAAATCCACTGAATTATACAAGTAAAAATGGTTCTTAATTTTTAAATTTATCACTGAAAAATTTACTTAAAAAATAAAATTGAGGCCCACAATTTGGTATGTCTAACCCAATAAAACGATAAAAACTGTCTGAGTACCAAATGTGTTCGTGCACTTTTTTGTTTTCTTTTCACAAAAAGGGTTGACCAAAAAATCAGCTACTAGGGCTGTACTAACATTTGTTATTTTGACCCAACGAACCAACACAATACAAGTGCAACTCGACGGAGCTTTAATTACGCCCCCTCTTCTGGTTAAATGCTGTGGAGGTGGTTGTGCGAAAGTAACTTTCCTAGTCGCATTGTCTCTTGTATTGCCTTGATTATTACTAATTTTAACATTATTATTACTGATTTTAATATTATTATCTGTTTGCAAAGCGTCATTCTCCAAAAAAGCTACTTTAAGCCGATTTATAGCAACCTCCTGATCCTGTCCGTTGATTAATATGACGAACGTATTGCATTTCCTTTTAATGACCTTATATGGTCCCTTATATGGTAGGGTTAACGGAGGTGATACCGCGCCGACTCGAAGGAAAACGTGACTACAAGATTTTAGATCTCTTTGAATGAACGTACTGCGACTAGTGTTGTGATTTGAAGCTTCAACTGGTTTTAAATTATTGAAAATGGTCCTTAATTTGTTTATATATTCTGACTGAGAAATGTGAGAATCTGTACTGCCAAAAAATTCACCAGGCAGACGTAAGGAAGTACCGTATACCAATTCGTTTGGTGTCGCCCCTATATCTTCCTTGAAGATTGAACGATGTCCCAATAAAATTGTAGGAATACAATCCACCCAGTCGTTAGTGTTATTACATTTAAGGGCCGATTTTATGGTTCTATGTTCGCTTGTGGGTGATATTCGGTTGTACGATATTGTTGAACACCTAATAACTTAGCCAATTCGTTAAATAATGACGATTCAAATTGCCAACCTCTGTCAGTCGTTATATTTCGAGGCGTACCAAGAATCTGTCAATGCACGTTATGCAATAATTGAAACCTCTTGAGGGTGTTAAAGGGCCAACTAGATCGATGTTTATATGGCTAAAACGCTCACCAGGTATTAAGAATTTAGATAAGGGTCGCTTGTTATGGCGAGTGACTTTACCTTTTTGACAAGACATGCATTGTTCTGACATCGTTTTGCAGTCGTTTTTGATATTAGGCCATACAAACCTATCCGTCAGTAGTTTAATTGTAGATTTTACGCCTGGATGCGATAAATTATGAATTGGTTTGAAATAGGTTTTTCTCAATATATAGATGGAATATATGGGCGATTTTTGCCTGTCGAAGTGTCGCAATATACGGACTTGGTACCTGGGATATAAATTAATTCAATTTTTAAACTTGTTTTAATATTCCGCAATAAATTTTGTAAGTCAATGTCGTTATCCTGTTCAGTTCTTAGTTGGGCATAGTCCAGAAAATAAATTTCGGAAAGTTCTTTGTCTTCTAGACGCGATAGCATATCTGCTACAATATTCTCTTCGCCAGATATGTGTTGTATGTCTGTGCTAAATTGTCCAATAAAATCAATGTGCCTTAATTGACGAGGTGATGTTTGGTTCATGTTTTTATTAAACATGAAAACCAATGGCTTATGGTCTGTAAAAATCGTGAAATTACGACCTTTGATTGAAGCTCGGAAGTGTTTTACAGATTGATAGCCGTTTTGAATAGATACCTAATGGTTCTAGAATGTCATTTTTGAATTGGTGCAATGCCGCACCAACGCGATCATTGGATGCGTCAACGTGTAAGCAAATTTTTGAATTTTGAGGCGGGTGAGCCCATAAAATTGCATTTCTTAATTCGTCTTTGCACTTTTCGAAAGCGTTAATAGAATGCTTTTTCGAAAAATTTATTTTTCCTGAAAAATAAATCCAAATCCTGAAGCCAACCTAAAGCTGAAGATTGGGATTTTTTAATATTTACTTGTGATAAAGTTGTTTTTGTCGAAGTTTTTTAACCAGATAAATGATGCAGCCATTTTTATGAGAAGAAAAGCTAAATTAAAAGATGACTTTAATATATGTAACAGCTAAATAACATAATAGATAACCATTTTAACTATATATCCTAAATTAAATATTATTACAGCTAAAGTGTCTTACGAACTTTCGAAAAAGTAACCAAAAATATATTCAGTAACTAATTAGCGTTTGAATGAGAAAATCACTGATCATAAAACCTTATTATTTTGTGTTAGGCGTTTTAGCTGTTGGGCTTTGCATGGAATACTATTTACTTTAATCCTCTAGCAGGCAATTTTGTCTGACTGGGAAAATTATGGTACGGTAATTTTAATGTGAAAAAATCGAAAATTAGGTCTTAAATTGTCTCAGATTAAAATTACTAACATATTACTACATTAACAAATAATATATAATACAAAAACATGGTTGAACCATAGAATAACTACTAGTAGTAGTTATTCTATGGTTGAACTATAAAAGCACTATATTATGCATATTCTCTCTTTCTACTCTCTGATTTATAGGACAAGAAAAACAAGACACTAATAATATTTCTTGTACACTTGGACATTGTGACGCGACAATTAAATTTTGTCTGTCCAATTTTGTTCACATAAATACTTAACTGAAGTGTTTGAATTAGGCAAATAATAACCGTTAAGGCGTTAATATTATAAACAACTTATAAAAATGTAACTCTGTGGAAAAAATACAAGAGCAAATAGTAATTTTCTATTTATTATTCATGTTTTCTGTGCTCCGTCTAAAAGGGGAAATACCTGCTGTAGAGGGTTAACAACATTGTTTTAGTTATAAATTTAGATATATAGTACACATATAGATTCTGCGGTGTATTAAGCAGTTTTGCTGTGTGTTAAACAATTTTCCTTTGAGTTATACAGTTTTCCTTTTTTTCCACGCTTAGTTTACTCATATAAATTTCGCTGTGTGTTAAGCAGTTTTGTTGTTAGATAGGTAATTTTGCTTTGTGAGTTAAGCAGCTTTTCCTTTTCCAAACCAATTGGATGGTAAGTGTTTGCTATGAAATCATTTTTTCTAGTGATTTTAAGTATAAGAGTATTATTTAATAGGTTTGTTATGATTATTAGGTTTTCTGTGTTCTCGAAACTGTAAGCAAGAAGGAATTGTTTGTGTGTCCGGCGTGCTGGTTTGAAGAAGACGAAAATGGTGGTATCGTTCATTATCCACCGAACACCAAACAGTTCCTCAAATATCAAGGGTTACAGAGCAAAAAGCCGATAATTCATGGTGCTCTGAACTGGCCACGCTTGCTTGCCAAATATTCGGAGTATCAGCTGGCAGTACAGGGTATGTAAAGGTTAGAAGAAGGAGCCATTTCCGAAGAGGGCCGCTGGAATGAAAAGAAATTCAGAAAAGTAAATGCATTAATTATTTTGTTAATTTTTTAATGAATTTTTTTAAAATTAAGATATATCAAATATTCCTTCGGTGCAAGATGTAATCGATAGTCTCAAAAAAAACAATGGAAAAACCACCAAATCTTAATGTTACGTTACACCCATCCGCATCAACTGGTATTAGTCAATTGCAAGATGTCTCTTCAAACAGAGCATTTGGCAACACTCATTTGCAAGATACCACATCACTATTTACAATTATTATAAATAATAAATAAATAAAATTATAAATAATTATATAAATCTTTGTTCGCCATTATATTCGACTTATTTGATTTTACATATGTCATAAAGCGCAAAACTAGACCGCACAGCATATTGGATTTTTGTATTCGTAAATAATTATAGCCGAAAAACCCTTTTCCACCTCCAAAATTACTTATAAATTTCTTTTAGACTTGTTTTCTAACTACATATTTTGTTATTTTAACAGTAATTTTGATTAAATGCAAATAAGTTTGAAAATTACACAAACAAATAAATAAAGTATTATAGCTGTCATACTTGTTGTTTAGTTGACTACTACAGCAAAATTACTTTTCTCCCGACTTTTTTGCTTTATGGTGTATAACAAAATCCCTGTTGGAATGTCTTATGTGGTTTTCCTGTTGCAATAAAAAACCGATTCGGAGTCGAATCCGAGTTGAAAAATGACAGTTTTTTGACGTTTTAACTGGAACAGACAAAAATGCGGTGTCTGTCATTTTTTGTTTTTTATATGGTTGTGTGAATATACGAGTACGTATTAATTGTCAAATTCTATTTTTATAATTACTGATGAATTTTTCCGTAAATTAATAAATAATTTATTGTAATCATGTTTATATACAATATATGAAAATAAATTTTGTGTTGAAGTGAATAGACAAAAACTGAAGTCTAGTCAAACAAATAAGAACATTAATATAATAAACAAAAATTTCGATAAATCAGTTGTCTACAGAATCAATTTTGAATCAAATACATCACAATTTTTTCAAGTTGTTTGACATCGTACAATAAACTAATATCACAGTTTCTCAAGTTCTTGTTTAATACATAATGGCTGAATCAATTTCGTACAGTAAACTAATCTTTAACCTATTTTGTACTTGTACGCTTTATATACAGAAACCTTAATAAGGTTGATAATATCAAACCAACTAAATCCGTAAAGAGATTGCCCTAATTATCGTAAAGCAATAGGGAGTTAATGGTACAGAGTTATGGAATACAATAATTTTATGACGTTATTATGATTCCCATTCACATTTCACAGCTGCATTTTTGTCCAACAATTTTATTTTTTCATAACAAAATATTCTTTCTTGAATAACTTATTATTTGTTAATTATTTTACTGTTTTTTAAAAATATTTTTCCGCATATTTATTTTGATGTTTAAATGACATTTCGATGACATTTAAATGTAAGCGTGTTAGTAATCGCTCCGAAAAATTTTACCGAGCGACAAATCACAGCTGCTGTCACTTGGTTTTCGCTCCGAATCTGTTTTTTGTTGCAACAGGAAATAGTCTATTATTGAACGAGCATATAATGATAGCTGTTATTCACGAAGATGAAGTTTACCGACACGAGCCGATAAGCGAGTGTCGTAAATCATCTAAGTGAATAACAGCCATTATGTATATGCGAGTAGAATACGATACTTTGTCCACGACTGATAAAAAATGGTATTTTATTATCAAATCCTTTAAATAAACCTAAAATAATTTCCGCCGACATTTTGACGTCTCAGTTTAATAATAATGAAAATGGCAAGAGACTACTAGATAAAATTTGAAAAATGAAATTTTTATTTGGTATTAGTGAATAATGGAAGAAGGGACTACTAGATAAACTAGCAGTGAATAATAGATATAATTATAAGCGAAGAAACAAACGTATAATGAGTATATTATGCGTTAGTCGTGGACAAACCACATTTAGTCCAGGCAACGAAGGAAAAATAGCGGAAATAATTCATGTAGAAGCCAAAATTGGAACAGTTGTAGGGGAAAGTGTCCTTAACAACATACCAAAAGATTCGCTACACTTTTTTGAAGGAAATATGGAGGGGGTAAATAGAAAATTAAAAAAAAAAACAGTTTTTGCTCGTGCTCGTCCCAACTGTTATGTTTTATATATGACCGATGATAAAAATAATTTTTTTCACCTATTCGTGCTTTTCCAAGTAACCATCATTGGTGGAAAAAAAAATGGGAAAAATTTTTAACCAAGGAGAACTTTCATATCTACACCACCTGTATATTCCTTCTACTTTCTGAGAAAATTACTGTATAATACTTAGTAAAAGCATCTACATTCTGTTTATGGTCTAAATCTAACGAATTATTAAAGGAAACTAATGCATCATTCATTTATGAATTAATTATTCTATCCAGAATTCTAACCAAACGCAAGTCATATTGCATAAGGTTTTGCTGCATAAATTAATATTGAAAAATCGATATTTTTAAAGATCGAACACTACAAAGATTTTTTGACACTGTAATTACTTTGACTATCTGTGTTTATTTTTATTTCATGAAAAGCTTTAAAAGATAAAACCATCAGTTTTAAGGTGGAAATGTTTCAAAAAAAAAATAAAAAAACAAACAAAACGATTGGTGGAAGGTCAGTAAACTGCACATTATAAAGTCCCATTCGTTTTAGTGTGAATAATCCAAAAATTCGATATTGGTTGTATTTGGCCAAAAATATTTGCTAAGCACAAATATTTACCGGCAGTCTGGGTCGGTCATGTCAAAAGAAAGAACATGTACATTTGAGATGCGGCTAATAATAAAATCAGTGAGTGTTTACTGTCAACTTATTTTTTGTCAATTAGTTTAATTGGCAAGTAGTTCTTCATTATTGCCAAATACCGTATATGTGTAACGCTGCTTTATGTTAATAAAATCAATTAAATTGGTTTTGTACAAAATTTTATAACTTAAATTTTTATGTTTTTTTATGTAAAACGATTTCCATCTATTTTACGACTGTATAATTAAAATATTTCGTTTAATATTGTGAATATCAATTTACAAACTGAAAGTTACACAGCAAAACTGTGTCGTTTGCATCCCAAAAGATGTATTGTGTCTCATTTATATTTAATTTTGTAATACCCTTACATTTATTTATACTTATTTTATGACAAGATGTGGTAAGATATGACTAGCGGCATGTAACCACTACGGGGCCTAAATCTACAGTAATTATGATATAGCTTGCTAATTTTTGTGTTGCAGTTAGCATATTTAACTGTGTGAAATTATTTTGTAATATGCTTAGTGTAGGTTTCGACAGAAAACTTCGATGTTATTGTTACAACGCACCTCATACGGTTAGAATACATTAGGGTTCCTCAAACGCTCTGGACCGAACGGCCCCTCAAATATAACAAAGAGCTCAGCGTCAACACCGAAGTCACAGTGGAGGCTATCGACGTCCAGATTGCTCACCTGGAGCAACGGTACCCGGAATTCTGCAACACGCAAGACAAGATCGAGGCCGTGTGTGGTGATGAGGAATTGGAACAACAATTCGGCAGTCGATAACAGAGTGAGGAATATTATTTCGTTGCGAGCTCAACCTCAACATTTTATTGAGAAAATTTACAATGGCGACTTCAATACAAGATGCCAAAGCAATTTCAGTAGATGATTCCACACCTTATCAATCAATCGGGATTCAATTACCATGAATCAAGGTTCCTATCTTCGATATCTTCGATGGCAATTATGAAAATTGGACGGAATTCGACAGTTTGTTCACTGATTTAATCGACAAAAATCCAAGATTGACAGATTCGCAAAGGTTCCATTACCTGAAGGGAAATCTAACTGGTGAAGCTGCTACCTAATTGAGAACGGCGCAAATCAGTAAAGCCAACTACAAAGAAGCATGTAAGAGCCTCATCAATCGATAGTGTCGGGTATTCAGCTGGGCGATCGTCGACCAAGCCATTTGTTGAACGAACTTTGACAAGTTAGCGACGCGAAGGACGAAAATATATTGAAAAATTTTTGGTTAAGCCGATTGCCGATCCAGGTGAAGGTTATTGTTAGTGCTAGCAAGGAAGAGTTATCCGAAGTTGCGAAAGTAACAGATGCGGTTATGGATGCAATGAATCTCTCAGTAAATCACCGCAAGCATCTTGCGTCCAGCCTCAGTATGACCAGTGTCAAATCCAGCGGCAATTGCAGGAGTTCACATTACAGGTGCAACAGCTCTCTGTGGATCGCTCCTCACCGTTTTCAGGCCGCTTTAGATCAAAATCAACAGCTCACAGCTGGTCTCATGGGCAAAATAGGCCTTCAAATCGCTCAAATCAAACGACCACATGCTGGTATCATATAACGTATGGAACTTCGGCAAATAAGTGCAGACAGCCGTGTGATTTTGCACAGCCATCAAAACCGAATCCTCATAAAGCATAGCTAAATGTCAAAAGTAATAGCACAGTAAGCACAGTGTTGCTTAACATCAAGTTATTAGTAACACTAACAATTCAAAGTCATCGAAACCATCATCCCGTGGTAGTAATAGTAGTGCCGTTATCCAGTCAACATCATCAATACCGCTGCACGGTGCAATCAGTGTTAATCAGCTTTGCGTTGACGACAATTCGAGCAAGATTAGTTTCCTGATTGACACCGGAACAGATATATCGGTGCTCCCCAAATTTTTCGCACCACGTTCAGCTACGCCAACTACACAATTATTGTATGCCGCCAATGGCACTACAATTGCAACTTTCGGTGAAAAGCGCCTTCAATTGCATTTCGAGCTTAGAAGATTGCTGACGTGGACGTTTACGGTAGCCGACGTTAAGCAACCAATAATCGGTTCGGATTTTTTGGCAAGTGATAAATTGGTGGACGTGGCAAGTAATAAATTGATTGACAAGGTGACGTCATTCGAAAAGCATGGAGTAATCGCTAGTCTGCACGATGTAGCAGTTAAAACTTTTGATGCAAATCATCAATTTGCTTCGTTACTGTTTGAGTGGTGATGACCAATTGCTTTTTGACGGTCGACATATGCCTAGTCGCATCAATTCCTCGAACTCGGCCTTTGCTGCTTTGTATTTTTCCGACGACAGCGGTTTCACTTTGGCGCTGACCGGATGCCCTGTCGTCTCGATCTGATGTTTCGCCATAGTATTCGCCATGCCAATTTCGCCGCTGAATCGTGTAATGTCAACAATTACGCGATTCAGCGGCGAAATCGGCATGGCGAAT
This sequence comes from Tipula vernalis, assembly GCA_958295665.1. Taxonomy (NCBI): domain Eukaryota; kingdom Metazoa; phylum Arthropoda; class Insecta; order Diptera; family Tipulidae; genus Tipula; species Tipula vernalis. The sequence goes on along the minus strand of OY282560.1, from coordinate 177,624,279 downwards.
ACTATGGCGAAACATCAGATCGAGAGGAAAGGGCATCCATAATAAATTTATTTATTTATGGCGTCCATTTCATGCGAACACGTGGTAAATTTGCCAATGTGGTCGCTGGTAAAATAGTGTCCAGCGAAACATCATTAACAGGTTGGGAACAGCGAAACATCATTAATAGGACCGCGGCCCGCCGATTCAACCGTCGATTACCATCGGCTTGTATGCTGTCATTTCCAGCGATGGCTCCAGAAGTGCCCTGACGTTCCTCAAGTAGGTTACGTACATTTTTCTTCATTCTTGGGTTCAGTATTGTTTATAGTCTGTCTACCAAAGACTACTAACTATTTAGTAGGTTTACGTTTACGTTTTCTAGTTTTGTTTTATCCACAACTCACTAAGCAGATCTGCTGCAGGCATACAAGGCCATTTAAAAATTCATATGAGTGTAGAATTATTAGCAAATAAGGTATTTCCTTCTATATTTGCATTCATCTGATACAGTCTTATACCATTAAATCGTTTCTGTGTGGTTTTGGCAACAAATATAACCTGTTTATCAACATTCCTCATTTAAATGGTAATTTTATTACTATAACCATTATTAACCACCAGGGATTTTTCTTATTAAAATTTCCATTTACATATTTAAATAATTTCACAATGAAGGGCAATGATTCAACAAATTTCTTATACAAATATTCACCGCAAAAATATATTAAGTGGCCAAGAAAATATATCAAGGCTGTTCACTACTTATACATAAGATTTGTTTTTAACAACACGATTAACACTATTGATCTTAATATTGTCTCATAATTATTTTGACCTAAATTTTGAACTTAAAGTTTTGAAATCATCGTGATACGGTGGAATTTTAACAACTTCCACTTAGCTTAGTTTAGTGTAGGTATACATACGAGTTATTAATCAACTGTCTACTGTTTATGAATGTAAATAATATTTTTTATTGATTACTTATTACCATAATAGACATTACGTAATGGGTACATAGCAAAATCAAATTTTTTATAAAACATTTTACGCAGATATTAATGTTTGTCGACAAAATTTCACAAAACAAAAATTAAAAAAGGTGTGAATTTATGATATTTTGTTTTGGTTGCGACCTTGATCTTGATTTACAAGATAATCTTATTATTAAAGCAGAAATTTGTTAAAGTACTTGTTTATTACCTTCCGAAGGGTAACACGATTTTTCTTTTATTTCCTCTTTATAAAAATTATTCACTTGACTGCAAATCAATTTTATGATATTGACCTTTTTTCTCTGGCTCAATAAAATCACCATAATTTCCAGGGCCAATCACCGTTATAAATAAATAACATGGATAAAATTCAATAAAAAATTTTAATTTCTATTAAAAATTCATTGTGAATTAGAAACACATAACTGTACACATAAATTAGTAACACGATAATATATTTATATAACAATTATCAAGCTTTTAATTTGAATATTTTAATCGTGCAACAATTCAAATAAATGCACACATTGTATAACAATTAGAACACAAAGTTAACTGAATAATGTGTTTGTGTAGATATGATAAGCGAGACCATAGATAAAGTCTGAAGTTTACACAGGATGAACTGCTTCGATAATTGTGTTTGTTGCATTATAATTCATCAAGTTTTGCAAGGTTCGTCCATCGGGTTATATCAGTTCTATTTTTGGCGGTATTCAAAGACAGAAAATCACCCTCTGTTTATAGAATTTTAGTCCTTCGTTCGCGCGGTTTTAAATACAGTACGCTTTTGGGGGTTGTAGGTGTGTGGGTAGCGTTGCCGCGATATCAGATATTATTCCTGGTTGTGTAATCTGACTCCATAGAATGGTATTTTTTGGTTCCCAACACTATTCGCTTTATATATTAAACACTGGTAATTTATTTATTTACATATATTATTTATTTATTGTTGAATAATACACAGCGAAATTTTTCGCAACGAATCAATTAAACAAACTCGTTAAATTATTTTAATGATAATAAATTTTTTAGATTTTTGATAAAAGCAGAATATTTTTTCTTGCAAACCTTTTTTAATTTTTTTTTCAACTTCTTTTTTTGTTTTTTCTTTTTTTTAAAAAACAAAAAGAATTAGCCTACTTTATATAATACTAAACTAATCTCCGTGTCTTTATTTAATCATTTTTAGATTCAGTGTTCACATGAGAGTGTAGACCTGACATGTCAACACAATGCTAGCTATGCCATGTCACCACAATACTCCCCTCCCAGTAAATTGAAAGAATTTACGAAGATAATTTTAAAGAAATTTCGAATATTCACGAGAAACAACGATCAACGATGACGCAACCTACTCATTCTTCAATTCAATCTAACAATTTTTTTGGAATTTTAACTTGACGACCAGTTCTTGTGACCAGTGGGTCATAATGAAATTTAGGTAAAGTGTCAAATGTGACTTTAATTTTAGATGGAACAGTAGAAACATTTCATTTAGAATTGGCCAAAGGTAATTTATCGACAATGTTGTCATCAAGAGTATCCGGTTGTATCAAAGGAATTGATTCAATGCTATCATTGCTTTCCGAATAACATGGTTTGAGTCGGTCGATAGAAACTACGATGTTTTTGCCATTACTAGCTAATTATGGTAAAAGAATTTCTTATTTCGATTTACTACAAAATATGGTCCAGAATATGGTGCTTGAAGTGCCTTCTTTAACGCGTCGGTTCGTAAAAATACGTGTGAACAGGTTTCTAAATTTTTACTTATAAAAATGTTTATATTAGCATGATTAGATGTTGAAATCGGTCTAAATTCATCAAAATGTTTTTGTAAATTTTGAACAAATTCAGACTGAGGAATTTTGATATCTAAAGACGAGTCTACCAGTTGTCCTGGTGTTATGTCCGTAATAATTGCAATGACTCGAAGTTGCACATAGGGCAAAAGCGACCAACTCAACGAAATAAATTTAACGAACAATAGGGTTAATTGGTTAAAAAAAAAATGACATAAAAGAAGAGATACAAGAGATCGAAAAAGAAGAGCAGTTGAATGTGGATTTCCAAGCAGTAAACAGCCTAATAAAATAAATAAAAATAAAGAAATAACATCAAAATAACTAATAACATAAAATAATACAGTAAAATACATTTGAGAATAACTAAAATAAATTTTTGTTTAAAATCATAAAATATAATATACAAAATTGTTGTAAATCATAGAAAGTAGAAATAAAATAAAAATGAAGTTAATGTTGATTTATTTGTGAATCCGAGGTGCGACTAACCCTAAAATAAATTGTTATAAGCAATATGTGTGCGGCTATACATAACATTTAACAAAAGTGGTGTCAGATGTGGGGTACGTCGACTCAATTAAGGATTTTCATGAATTTTCGCAGTACATCATTTGCGTAATACAATTAATTTCATTTTCATTAAACAAAAAAAAAATCGTATACGACGTTTTATCGTTGTGTTCGTGTGTTCGAATCCAGTACGGTGAATTTTGGGCTGAACATTTCCGGAAATAATAAAATCAATCTCATCGCCATCTTTAAATGCACGTGGTCGTCTAGTAAATTTGTTAAATTTACAAAAGCAAATTTATCCGGCTAATCAGTATTTGGCGTCATCATTGTTACCAACAATTCGAATTATCGACGTAATATTACCAAAATAAATTTAACGGATAATCATAAAATTTCCAGTATCGCATCTTTAATTATCATTATGGACATCGTTCGAGAAAATTTTATCAAAATCCAACACGGTCATTATACATTCACGTCATCCTAAAAACCAACGGAGCATAGCAGCTATATCAACTAACAAAAAAAAAAAAAAAAAAAAAAACTTTACATTTATGCATCGATTATCAGCATCATAGATTATTTAGAAAATTGCATTTAATTCAAATGGTGAGTATTAATCATATTTAAAAAAATAAAAAAAAAATCCTCCATTTTTCAAATTTCTAATTTGTTCTCTTCGAATTATTTTTGAATGTTATATGCATAAATTAAAATTCTAATTCCTTTTACGTAATCGGTGATACTAGTTTTATGAGAATCGGAGAATACTCCATCGATAATTTCGGGCTGTTTCGCTAATAAATTCAATGGTTTCTAGTGTTGAATGTTACGGTTTGCGCAATAGAACGGTGGTAAAACGAATCAACCAAATCAAACGAGGTAAAATTTTCGCAAATTTACTTCGTCACAAATTAACGCCTAAATCCACTAAACCGAAATTACGTACTAAAATAAATAATAACATGGGCGAAAAATTAGATATCGGCCTCACACTTAAATTAATCCCAGAGTTTAACGGAGATTCAAAACAGTTACATCGGTTTCTGGCATGCTGTGACATGCTGGCCGACTCATTGGATAAAACAGAAATCCCTAAATTTTTAAAAGTGCTAAATACTAAGTTACTCGATCGGGCATACGATGTTGTTAAGTTTGGTTCTTTTGAAAATTGGGAAACCCTAAAAAAAGAATTAAAATCTCGTTTTGGCCGAAATTCGTACTTTTGAACAGATCGAACTTGAGCTTACTACAGCCAAGCAACAGCGAAATGAGACAGTGAGAAATTTCGCTGACCGAATTGAAAATTTAATGTCTAGTCTAAATGATGTGTGTGTTGATACGCTTGGTTCGAAATCATAAGAATTCGTAATTAAGTTAAATTGTAAGACAGCGATAAGAGCATTCCAGGAAGGGCTTATGGAGCCTATACGACTTTATGTAAAAGCTTGCCAGTTTACAGAACAGAAAATGGCAGTTGCGAAAGCATGCGAGGAAGAATTGCTTATAACGCGTCCGAATGCACATACACAAAATCCGTCAAACAAACTAATAGATAAGTGTCAAATTTGTAAAAAAACAGGCCACACATCCGAAAAATGTTTTCACAGATATACAAATTTAAACTGTAACCAAAATCCTAAACCAATACATAACAAAAGTATTCACGTATCACAGTCTACTCTAGTTTGCGCATATTGTAAGAAACTCGGACATCATATCAGAGAATGTTTTAAGAAAAAAAATTAAGATGCAAGAAAATTAAATTTTGAAAATAAACCACCAATGTCGAGCCATCAGGGAAACTCGAGTCAATCTATGCAGACGAACACTCCTGCACGGGTTCAAGATTTGAAGTAGAGTGTTCAGATAACAAAACACATATTTCTAATTCAGTTATATTGTCATCGTCATTCGCCGATTATACCGAGGAGTATAATCGAAAATATATTTATCCAAACATCGACATATTAAAAAATGCTAATCCATCTTTAATTGTAGATACAGGGGCTGACATTAGTTTGCTAAAACGAAACTGTATTAAATTCGATACGATTTGCCACCCAGAAATCAAATATTCTATTCGGGGAATTTCTCCATCTGCTATATCTACTCTAGCGTCAGTTGATGCTCTATTATCGTTTGGTACGCAGCAGCTCAAGCATACGTTCCACATCGTCGATGATAATTTTCCCATTTTGTGTGACGGAATTTTAGGAAAAGATTTCCTGTCTAAAAATCAATGTAAAGTCGATTTCTCGACCAATAAGCTATTTATTTTATTTAATCATCTATATGTCTCGATTGACATCTTACCATTCAATTATATAGAAATCCCACCTCAGTGTGAAAAGTTTGTCAAAGTTTACGTTCCTGATACATCAGAATCGTTAATATGTCAACGTGAAGAATTACAGCCAGTGGCCCTATTCTGGCTATTCCCTGGGAACTGGGAATTGGGAAAAATATTGCTATATTTCCAAACTTCAATAATTCCCAAATTTTTATTCGCCAATTCCCAAAAGTGTATTCTGGCGTAATTGGGAATGATCCAATGGGAAAAAACAATATTTCAAATTCTGCAGCCGCCATATTTAAAAATTTTATTTTCTACATATAAAATAAAAAATTTACCGATACTACATTGTAAATAAAATAATGAAAATACACAAAACAACCAGTTTCTTCTAATTCCCCAAAAACAAATTTGGGAAAAATAAACGTCAAAACTTACATAAAATGGAATTATTTTTTCCCTACATTAAAGATTCCCAATCGCCAGAATACACTTTTGGAAAAAATAAATCCAAACTGCTAGAATAATGTCAAAATAGTTCAATTCCCAATTCCCAGGGAATAGCCAGAATAGGGCCACAGGTGTGTTCATAGCAAATTCTATAATTTCGGTAAATAATAATACGGCAGTCGTTTGTTTAATTAACACGAATGAGAATTCTGTTAATCTTTCCAAAGTTATACCGAAAACTGAAAATATCAATAATTATGATATCTTAAATCTAAATGCTGAAATTAATTCTTGCCCTACCAATCGTAAATTAATACTTGAAAATGAACTAAATCTCAAATCTTTAAATAAAGAAGAACTAAATTCTATAGTATCCATATGTAATAGTTACAATGATATATTTTATATGCCTGGTGACCTTCTAACTTCGACTAATTCGGTTAGTCATAAAATACCTACACTTCCAGGAACACAACCAGTTTATGTTAAGCCATATTGCCTTCCGGAATCCACCAAAGAGGAAATTAACAGACAGGTTGCAGATATGTTGAACTCCAACATAATAGAAAATTCGAAGAGTCCTTGGAATTTCCCTTTGATCATTGTACCTAAAAAATCAACAGATGGCGAAAAAAAATTTCGTGTTGTGGTAGACTTCAGGAGACTGAACGAGGTTACGTTTGGAGACGTCTTTCCTTTACCTAATATCACGGAGATCTTGGACCAGCTAGGTCGATCCATGTATTTTACTACACTGGATCTAGCCAGTGGTTATCACCAGGTTCCAGTGAATGAGGAAGACAAAGAGAAAACGGTGTTTAGCACTAATCTCGGACATTACCAATATACACGAATGCCGTTTGGTTTAAAGGGTGCCCTGGCGACATTTCAACGTCTTATGAATAATGTGTTAATGGGAATTAACGGTATCAAATGTTTTGTTTTCCTTGATGATGTCGTGGTATATGCACACAGTTTCAAGGAGCACGGTGAACGTCTGCAAAAAGATTTCGATTGTTTTCGTTTTCATAACCTAAAGTTGAATCCAAGCAAATGCCAATTTCTTAGAAAAGAAGTTACCTATTTAGGTCATGTCATAACCCAGAATGGAATAAAACCGGATATTAGTAAAGTGATCGTAGTCAAAAACTATCCCAAGCCTCTCACTACCACGGAAATTAAATCATTTTTGGGTCTTTGCGGTTACTATAGGTCTTTTATCCCCAATTTTGCTGAAATTGCGAAACCAATGACTGCACTTTTAAAGAAAAATACGAAATTCATATGGGAAGAGTCGTGCGAGAATGCTTTCAATAAATTAAAAGATTGTTTGGTACAAGAACCAATTTTACAATACCCAAAGTTCGGAGAAGAGTTTAAATTAACCTGTGACTCAAGTGATATTGCAATTGGATCAATATTGTCCCAGAATTTTGATGGAAACGATTTACCAATAGCCTACGCAAGCAGAACGTTAAGAAAACCAGAACTAAATTATTCCACCATTCAAAAGGAACTCTTATCCGTTGTCTGGTCGATCCAAAATTTCAGACCGTATTTGTATGGTCGAAAGTTTGTCGTGGTTACAGATCACGAACCTTTAAAATTCTTGCGGAGTATAACAAACCCATCATCTAAACTTATTCGTTGGAGATTGGAGCTAGAAGAGTATAATTTCGTAGTGATGCTTAAACCAGGAAAAGCGAACAGAAATGCTGACGCGCTAAGCCGAATATCAATAGATAGTAATTATCACAATATAAATCCAGAAGCTTGCGACATTTTTATAACTACTCGATCACAAGCAAGAAATAACAATGAGAATCTAATCGTTAAACCAAGTGAAAGTAGTTCATGTCCAGAAAATTCTCATTCATTGCCATCGGAAAATAACACAATCCTAGAAAAATTCAATAATTTTACAGCTCATTCCAATGAGACTGACCCTAAGACGGTAGCAATCCTAAAAAACGAAGATGACATTCAAAGGGCTATTACCGAGTATCATTGCAGTCCCCTAGGCGGACATCAAGGAATACAACGTACCTACCAACGGCTAAAACAGTTTGTATATTTCCCCAATATGCGCGCTAAAATCGCAAACTATATCACTCATTGTACCTCTTGTCAAAAAAACAAATCTAGTAGACCTGTAAAAATGCCTATGGTCATTACCACAACTTCGTCAGAAACTTTTGAGAAAATATTTCTAGACATAGTAGGACCTTTTATTCCAACGCATGTAGGCAACAAATATATCTTGACGATGCAAAATGATCTTTCTAAGTACTGTTTAGCCATTCCTATAGTAGATCAAAAGTCCGATACAATAGCTGAGGCGTTCGTAAATAATTTAATTTGCTTGTATGGATGTCCAAAATCGGTACTTACCGATCAAGGTGCTAACTTCATGGGAGAGGTATTCACAAAAGTCTGTAAAATATTAAAAATAAATAAGCTTAATACATCCGCATATCATCCTCAATCTAATGGTAGTCTGGAGCGATCACACCGAACTCTAGTAGAGTATATTCGATCATTTGTAGATCAAGACCCAATGTCATGGGATAAATTCATAGCATATTCCATGTTTGTTTACAATACCACTCCTCATATTGCAACGCAATTTATGCCATTCTATTTAGTGTTTGGTAGACAACCTAAAATGCCGAATGTTTTTAAAGATAATGTTGATATAGTCTATAATTACGATGATTTTGCTACTGATTTAAAATTTCGACTACAACGAGCTTACGGGATAGCAAAACAAAACTTAATTGTAGCGAAAGAAAAATCGAAAATTTATTACGATAGAAATTTAAATCCATCTACTTTCATAATCGGTGACTATGTTTTAGTAAAAAATGAAACTAGAAAAGGTAAAGAAGAATCACTTTGGAAGGGGCCTTACGAAGTAATTGACATACCCTCCGACGTAAATACCAAGATCAAAATAGGAAATTCTAAAAAGGTTGTTCATAACAATAGAATTAAACTATACCATCATAACCTAGAAACCTAAAAATTTCCAATAATAAAAATAAAATATACTTAGCAGATATTAAATAGCTGCGATAGAATGAAATATGCATATAACACATAAGCGTTTAGAGTTCAAAAGCAACTAACAGTTATTTACAAATCAGATGTTTCATAAAAAGTTGAATTAACAAAGGAGAACATTTTTTTTTTTTTTAATTAAATATGGTTGGTACACATGACCTAAATTTGTTTTTCATACGTAAAAAAAAAAAAAAAAAAATAAAAAAAAAAAAAAATAATAATTTTGAATTTTGAAAAAACAATATACGTTTATATATTATTAGTATAAAATAATTTTTTTTTTACATTTAACCTTATATATTTATTAGTTATTAAGATAATTTTTTTGTATATTCTTAGATACACTAAATTTGAAATAAATAAAAAATAATTTATTATGTAATGTAAGGTATATTGCTACCTTTAGATATAAGTTAACGTTAAGGTGACGTCAACACAAATCATCATACCCTAAGCTGAACCATCTACCTGTTTCGAAAGAATGATTTTTGCAAATTTCTTTTTTCATTAATGGGGGTGTTATGTCCGTAATAATTGCAATGACTCGAAGTTGCACATAGGGCAAAAGCGACCAACTCAACGAAATAAATTTAACGAACAATAGGGTTAATTGGTTAAAAAAAAAAATGACATAAAAGAAGAGATACAAGAGATCGAAAAAGAAGAGCAGTTGAATGTGGATTTCCGATTCCGAGCAGTAAACAGCCTAATAAAATAAATAAAAATAAAGAAATAACATCAAAATAACTAATAACATAAAATAATACAGTAAAATACATTTGAGAATAACTAAAATAAATTTTTGTTTAAAATCATAAAATATAATATACAAAATTGTTGTAAATCATAGAAAGTAGAAATAAAATAAAAATGAAGTTAATGTTGATTTATTTGTGAATCCGAGGTGCGACTAACCCTAAAATAAATTGTTATAAGCAATATGTGTGCGACTATACATAACATTTAACACTGGTACGCGCAAAGGACTTCCGAAAACGATTTCAGCAGGAGTGGTTTTTAATTCCTCGTTAAATGCTGAACGTAACCCAAGCAGTACAGTTGGCAGAATTGAAGTCCAATCTGGTCGGTCGTGACACATTATGGCAGCTATTAAAGTACGGTGCCATCTTTCTATCATACCGTTGGCTTTTGGGTTGTAACTGGTTGTCCTGCTTCGATGAAAACCAAGTAACGCAGATAATTCGGAAAATAAATTTGATTCGAATTGGGACCCCTGATCAGTAACAATAGTATTTGGCACGCCGAAACGAGAAATCCACGTGGAGAATATGGCGAATGCGACAGTGGCCGCAGTTATGTCTGGGACAGGAACCGCTTCAGCCCATCTCGTGTATCGATCTATTAATGTCACGCAGTACCGATTATTATCAGAAATCGGTAATGGACCAATGATGTCTAAGTGAATTTCTGCGAAGCGTTGCAAAGTTAATTTATAAGAGCCGAGAGGTGAGATGGTATGCCTTGAAACTTTTGATTTTTGACATGCTAGACAACTACGAGCCATAGTTCTTGAATCTTTAGCGATGGAAGGCCAAATGACATTTTTTATCACTAACTTAGAAGAAGCCTTTATCCCTGGATGAGATAAATTATGAAAGGTTTCAAAAACTTTTTTCCGAAATTCAATTGGAATAAAAGGTCTTGGTAAAGCTGTTGTAGTGTCGCAATAAATCATTTTATTAGAGTTGAATTTAATTGGGAATTGCTTGAATTTGTGTGACGTATCGTCACGTAATATTTCTCGGAATTCTGCATCATTGGATTGAGCATCTGCTATTTGAGTATAATCTATACTTTCGGGGATAGAAATTAGATTAATGCGAAATAAAGTGTCGGCCACGAAATTATTAATGCCTGAAATATGTTGAATATCGGTAGTGAATTGTCCGATAAAATCCAAATGACGAAATTGACGTGGAGATGCAGTGAACAATGTGAACTCTCTTCCTTCAAGCAGATATTTAAAGTGCTTAATGCCAGAGTAAGCTGCAAGCAACTCTCTATAATAAGCACTATAATTTTGCTGCGTTTCATTGAGACGAACAGAGAAAAAGCTAAGTGGCTGCCATGCGTCCGCAACATACTGTTGAACCACTGCCCCAATCGCAAAATCCGAAGCGTCCACCATAATTGCTATTCGCGCAGTAGAAGATGGATGTGCAAGAAGTGTTGCTTCACAAAGTTTCTTCTTACAATTATCGAAGGCTTCAATGGCTGCTGTTGACCATTCAATAGGAGTTTTATTATTCTTCTTGTAACCTTTCAAGAAGTCGTTAAGTAAAATTTGATCCGATGCAGCATTTGGAATGAAACGTCTATAAAAGTTAATCATACCCAAAAATCGTTTGAGATGATTGACTGTTAAGGGACGTTCAAAATTTTTAATAACGTCGACTCTGCTTTGAACGGATAAAATGCCTTGTGCATTAACTGTATATCCAAGGAACTTGATTTCGTGTGAGGCGAATACACTTTTACTAGGATTGATAATAAAACCGTTATCTGATAGTTTTCTAAGTACTATTTCTAGATGTTCCTTAAAAGATTTAGACGCAATTAGAATATCGTCTAAGTAAACGAAAGTAAAATTTAGTCCCAATAAAACGGAATGCATTAATCTTTGGAAAGTTTGGGCCGCATTCCTGAGACCGAAGGTCATTTTAGTAAACTCGAATAAACCAAAAGGAGTTGAAATAGCGGTTTTAGGGATATCAGATGGTTCAATTGGAATTTGATGATAAGCTTGGACTAAATCTAAAGTAGAGAAAATGTTGCAATCTTCAAGTTGATACGAAAAATCTTGAAGATGCGGAATTGGGTAACGATCAGGAATAGTAATTCGATTTAAACTTCGGTAATCCCCACATGGTCTCCAATCACCATTCTTCTTTAAAACCAAGTGCAAAGGGCTCGACCATGGACTGTTACTTGGTCGGCAAATACCTTGAGACATGAGATGTTCGAATTCTATCTTTGCGATTTTAAATTTATCCGGCGCCAAACGTCTTGTCTTACATGAGACAGGAGGTCCATTTGTTTCTAAACGATGTGTAATTTGATGTTTAATAACTTTATTACTCAGCGCACTATTTAAAACGTTCAGAAATTTAGAAAATAAATTTTGAATTTGGGGATCCATTTGTGACTTATCCAACTGTGATAATGCGAAGTTTTCTGAAACTGAAATAGCACCGACTGAATATAACGAGGTTACAGGATCGCAAATTCTATGCTTTCGTAAATCCACGACCAGACCAGTACTTTTCAAAAAATCTGCCCCGATAATTGGTAATGATACATCCGCAACAATGAATTCCCACTTAAAATTTCGACGTAATCCAATATCTAAAATTAAAATTTTGGTACCATAAGCCTGAATTGGTGTTCTGTTCGCCGCAAATAGCTTACAATTTGAAACAGCTTTAGAAATATTTGCTAATTTTAAAGGTATAACCGAAACATCAGCTCCCGTGTCTATCAAAAATTTAGTTGCCGTATTTAAATCCAAAATTAAAAAACGACTACTAGTGTGCTCGTCAACAACTGCCGACGAATTTTGATGAGCATTTAAAAATTTGACTTATCATTTTTTTTGGAAAATTCCTCAAAAAATTTACATCCGGGAAAACAATGTCGAGCTTTATTTAGAAATTTATAATGATAAAAACACTGATCATATTTTGGGTTGAAACGAATTCTCGATCGAGATCGAGATGATTCTCTTGGTGCATTACGTGAGCTTGAAGATGATCTTGCTCCCGCTCGACAAACCGCTGAGAGCTAAAATTTGGGTCCTAAATTGATCAAATCTAGTTTCCAGCTCGGAATAATAATTTGGAATAGTTGACCCTTGCGAATTTGAATACGCAGAATTTGACTTGATAGCATTGAAAACAGAATTGGTAGAAGATGTTTGTTTAATTTCATTAATTTGCGTATATTCCATAACCTCCAACATTTTATCGGCTCGTTCTGCTAAAACGGTCAATGAAACATCGTTGGCAAAAGTGGATAAAATAATTTGGACTTGTTGTGGTAATCGCTTTAACCATAATTGTTGTAACGCTTTTTCCGAAAATGTACTACCCGCGTTTAATCTGAATTCGTTTAATAGTTGTGACGGTTTTTTATCACCCAAATCCAAACGTTATTTACTCTAGCGCTCTCCGATTCGCCGAGTACTCTAATAACTTCATTTCTAAACGCTGTATAAGGAAGTTGACCTTTATCACGTAGAATTACGTCAGCAAAGGTATTGTGATGTCTTGAATCGAGTGCATTTACTGCATGGGAATATTTAGTATTCTCAGATTTAATACCCGATAAAGAAAACTGTTGTTCTAAAATTTGAAACCATACGTTAGGATTTTGATTAAAAAGAGATTGCGGTGCTTTAAATGCAATCGATCCAATATTACCTTCTGCCATAACTAAATTAGATTCCGCATCAACATTATTTCTTGTTGGCAGACAATTATTTTTATTTAATATAACGCGATTTTTTTTTTTTTTATTTTTTTTGATTTTTGACAAATATTATTATTATAAAAATTATAAAATATTTAAAATTAAAAAATTAAAATTAAAATTATTAATTTTAAGACTAAACTAAAACTAAAAGTTTTGAGGAGAGCGGATAGCTAATGGATTTATGGTCCTTTAAAAGCTAATCAGTTCTCCTCTAAACCAAAAATTAGACAGAAATAATGAACAAGATATATAACAATAATTCAGCAATAAACTGAAAGTTAAATATATAATAATAAAAAATATAAAAAAAAAAAAAAAAAAATATATAAAACAATTAAAATAAAATAATAAAATAAAATAAGATGAATAAACAAATTAAAAGATACAGATAATATGTCGCGTTAAAGATAATCTTCGACCCGTTCAGCCAAATACGCCTTTAAAGTTTTCTTGAAATTGTGAACATTCACAGATCTAGTAATAACAGTCGTTAAATGGTTATATACATATGGACCAAAGTACGATATGGATTTTCTACCAAATTCAGTTTTGATTTTATAACATTTTAAAAGATTAGAACGACGGGTTGTATGGCTATGATTTACATACTGAAACTCAATGTTTGATAGCGTTGACGATAACCGCAAACATTTATACATATATAGTGAAAAATGAAATTGAAATAATGCATTTATTGGCAGGATTCCTTCAGTTACATTCTTATACAGCTCGATGGAGGGAAACAAGTGTGGAAGCCTATAGATAGCTTTGCAGCTTTTGTTTTGTAAAATTTGCAACCTTTTTATCTTTGATTTTCCAGTATGGCCAAAACAAGCAATCGCAAAATAGAATCTTGTGTGAATAAATGAAAAATAAATCATTTTTAGAATATGTTGTGGAACAAAGGAAGCAAGCTTCTTAATCAAATAAATAAACGGACTGACTTTTAAACTCAACGTATGAATGTGTTCATTCCAAGACATATGCTTATCAAGTAAAACTCCAAGATATTTGAGTTTATAAACTCCCTCGATAATACCATTTGAAACTTGCAAGGGTTGGAAATCACAATGAGGGAGGAATGGGGATTGAAAGATAATAAATTTGGTTTTGTTGAGGTTTACAGATATTTTATTTACATTGAAATATTCTATAAGTACAGCAACGTCGTTTTCCATGTGTGTCATGGCTTGGGAGCAATCTTTGGAATTATAGAATATTGCGGTATCATCAGCAAACATTCTAATTTTCCCAGCCAGAGGTAGGTGTGATATATCATTTATGAAAATCAGAAATAGAATAGGGCCAAGTACACTATCCTGAGGGACGCCGCAATTAATAGTTAAAGTGTTACTTATTACACCATCTAAAGCCACAAATTGTTTACGATTTTGAAGATAACTCATCAAAAGATTATAAGCCAAGCCCCGAAAGCCATAGCAATACAACTTATTTAGAAGTAGACGATGATCAATGCAGTCAAACGCTTTATGCAGATCTAAAAATAGACCACATATATACTCCTGATTATCGAAAGCTCGGTAAATCAGATCAGTAATCTCAATTAAAGCGGTATCTGTGCCAGACCCCTATCTAAAACCATATTGATGACAGTAAAAAAAATCTGAAGCGTTCAGATATTCAGTCAGGCGAGTTGCAATTAATTTTTCAAGTATTTTGTCAAACACAGACAAGACAGAAATTGGTCGGTAGTTACTAGCAGCTTTGCAGTCTCCTGATTTAAATATTGGTGTCACTTTTGCAATCTTCAAACAATCAGGATAAATACCGGTTTCAAACACTACATTGAATAAATCCGTCAATATTTGAGAAAAGAATGCTGAGTTACGTTTTATAACAGTATTATGAATATTATCATACCCACCACCCTTATTATTGTCTAAATTATTAATTATATTATATGTTTCCGTAACGGAGATTAGGCGCAAAAAAAATGAATTCGGGCTGTTATTGTGCAGATTTTATAATTCAGTGTTACCATTACTTGTAGAAGAGAGGCTGTTGCCAACATTTACAAAATGGTTATTGAATATATTCACAATACTGGGAAGGTCTTTGTATTCGACATTATTTTGTACAATGGAGTGGATATCCGCTTTAGTATTATGCTTTATGAATTGATTTATTTGATTCCATACTTCCTTTTGATTTAAATTATTAAACAATTTTTTGTAATATAATTTTTTTGCATAGTATGTTTTAGATTTGATCCTTCTATTGAGCAAATCTAGTCTGTCCTTTAACGCAGAGTTGTTTGTGCTCTGTTTAAACCTTTTGAGTGTGCGATTTTTTTCTTTTATTAGATTCCAAAGATCTAGATTCATCCAGGGACAAATACTAGCATTTTTCATTTTCACCTGTACTTGTTTAGACTTCGAAAATTTACCAACCAACTCATTATATTTTCCAAAAATTAATTTTAGGGTTGAATCAGGGTTGTGAATGTCAAATGAGGTTGAAAATAAAAATTCATCGAAGTATTGATTCACTTTGTCATAATTTATCGTTTTCTTTTCTAATACCTTATTTATGTATTTCGGTTTAAACACGAATTTTGAAAAAATAAAACTATGATCACTGATATCAGATTCAATTGTTGAGTTAAAAACTCGTTCTATATTAAGAAAACTGCAAATAGCATGATCCAAGATATTACCACTTACTGGTCTGGTAGCAAATGTGTTAGTAACAATCATACCATGACTTAATAAGGTGGAATTGTACTCAGAAATTAGTTTTAATTTTTTATTAATCGGTATATTCAAATCTCCTACAATAATAAAGTCAGAATTGGAATTGTTGCTACATAGAAGTTGTTCCAAGATTTCTAAAAAATAAGTAGTATCAGAGCCAGGTGGCCTATAGATCCCACAAATATTAATTGGATTAAGCCCCGAGAGTTGAATATAAATAAATTGGAACGGCAAGGTCCCATCGTCAGTGTTTAGGATATTATAGCGAATATCTTCCCTGATGAACATCGCAATTCCCCCCCCCCCCAGACCTGTCATCTCTACAAGAGAAGACGTTTGAGAAATTTTGCAAATTATTCATATCCGGAGAAGAAGCAGAAGGAATCCCATCATCGACGATTACCGTCCCTCGTGAACCGCTAATTTGTAAAAATTTTTCAAATAATTTGTCCAAATCGGAATGAGAAATTAAAAGCGGTGTTTCTGATGATGGTGAATCATCATTGGTTTCGTCGACAGGAGGAGTATTGTGCGACATATTTATAAATTATCTGAACTTATCTCATACACAAAATGAAATATGAATAAATATTTAATATAAAAATTTATAGTAAACTCAAAAACGAACACTGAATCAAAAATAATTAAAGAAAAACACTTACCGAATTAAAAAATGTTGACAGCTGCAATGATGTCGATGTATTGTTGTATATTGAAAACAAGTTGACCGCACTATTCCGATATTTCAATAAAAATATTTGAATTAATTCCTATTAATTCTCCTGGTTGCAGTTTGTGGATTTAAATCGAATATGCTCGTTTGATGAATGATTATTTTTGTATTATTTATTTGGCCCAAAACGATCACGTCGGGGTTCACCACTTTGGGGGTTGTAGGTGTGTGGGTAGCGTTGCCGCGATATCAGATATTATTCCTGGTTGTGTAATCTGACTCCATAGAATTGTATTTTTTGGTTCCCAACACTATTCGCTTTATATATTAAACACTGGTAATTTATTTATTTACATATGTATATTATTTATTTATTGTTGAATAATACACAGCGAAATTTTTCGCAACGAATCAATTAAACAAACTCGTTAAATTATTTTAATGATAATAAATTTTTTAGATTTTTGATAAAAGCAGAATATTTTTTCTTGCAAACCTTTTTTAATTTTTTTTTTCAACTTCTTTTTTTGTTTTTTCTTTTTTTTTTAAAAACAAAAAGAATTAGCCTACTTTATATAATACTAAACTAATCTCCGTGTCTTTATTTAATCATTTTTAGGTTCAGTGTTTTCACAAGAGAGTGTAGACCTGACATGTCAACACAATGCTAGCTATGCCATGTCACCACACGTTGCACTTAGCTTTCTTAACCAAAGAAAAAATAAATAAATAAATAAAAAATCGTTCTAAAATTGCGCAAAAAAACCATAAATAACTTTATTTCGATTAATACTTGTGTTACATATTGTATTTATGTTATTTGAAAAGTAGTTAAATGTGAATATTAAATAAAAGATGTCGCCACTATGAAATATGCAAATATGTATGTTCGACAACACTAATAGAAATAAGAAAAAAAGGTTAGTCATGAATATTGACACAAGTAAGATTCGTCTTTTTATTATATAAATAAAACTAATAAAAATATAACCCATCCAAGGTAATAACAACTTGTAGCCCGCGGCTCCCACTTAATAAATGGTATTGTAGATTAACTATTTATTAAGTTCATAGTCACCACAAAATTGGAATATTTAGGGGAAGAAACATTCCGAATTGTAATCGTGGGGCTGTTCACTTTATAAGTAAGGTTCGAAAGATCGATTTCGGTTCATTTAGCAAAAACGAAAATTTACCAAACTTTTTTTAACCGGCTGTAGTAATAAACATAAAGGGTTTAACAATTCTGCAAACCTCATGAACTTTTGGTTAATTTTTTTTTTATTAAACATTTCAATTAAAAATTTCTTTATATACAATGTTTTGTGTTTTTTGATCACTAACGCCATAGAAACATATACGTACTACGGAAACCACTTGCACGTGATAATGCGACGTATAGTTCCAAAGCAACCTTGATTATACAAAGCCTTGTGCTCTATGCCTCAAAAAACTTTTTAAATTTTGAAGCTTCTGCTACTTCCTCATAGATGCTAGGTGAAAAGTCAATTTACGAGGTTACTTTTCAACGACTTTTTGATGTGATTATAGACTTAAATAAAAAGAAGTATAACGCAAATAAAAATGACAAGCGTCCATTCACGAGGTATTTATTAAAAGCAAACACAAAAAAGATACATTAGAAAGAGAACGCCACAAGCGGCTAGCATTAAAAACAAAAAACAAAATAACTCAACACCTCCACTAGAGCCTTATTTTCCAGCATTCAACTCTTCACAAGATTGACTCCCATTGAACAGAACCTGTGTTTTTCTGCTGTCACCTGTTTGGTAAGGCTATCTGTTAACATTTCGTTTGTGTTGACGTAAACAAATTTAACTAACTTGTCATTAACCTTCTCGCGCAGAAAATGATGACGAACATCTATATGCTTTGTTCTGGGTGAAAAAGCTGTCTTCTCCGTTAGTTGGATCGCTCCTTTGTTGTCGCAGTGTATAATGGTTGAACATTTATTTTCCCCTAGCAACTCCTGACATATACCACGCCACCAAATAGCCTCTTGCGTTTCCAAAGACAAAGCCATATATTCGGACTCTGTTGTACACAAAGCAACTGTTGGTTGCTTCTTTGACGCCCATGAAATTGCTTCACCTTGCATTTTGAATACATATCCTGTTGTCGAACGTCGATCTAATGAATCACTTGCCCAAAAAAAGTCAATTTCATCTCGATTTTACCTTTCAAATATCGCATGATCCGCTTTACTGCTAACCAATGAGCAACGCCTGGATTGTTATTGAATCTGCTGACAGCTCCTAGCGCGAACAGTATATCTGGTCGTGATACCTGGGCAGCAAACAACAAGCTCCCAACTGCCTCTTGATATGGCACCTCCTTCATGGATTCGCGATCTGACTCATTCTTCGGCGAACACTTACACAATTACAATCGGCTTTGATTTATCGAAATCGTTCCCGACTTGCGGTCTCGCGTAATCTGCATGCCCAACACACATTTGGCCTCGCCAATGTCCTTTATTTTAAATTGCTTCTGTAGACACAACTTCAAATCAGCTTTCAATACTTTGTCATTGGAAAAAATGAGCAAGTCGTCAAAATATACTGCCACAATCAACATCTTACTACCATCTATAAGATAAAAATGCATGCATCGTTAATTGAGCATTTCTTGCCAGAATTCTTCAAAGCAGTGTTCAACCGCTGATTCCATACACGACTGGACTGCTTGAGTCCGTATAACGACTTCTTCATACGATACAACAAACATGTTGACTTCCATCACTAAACTTTTTAGGTTGAATCATATAGATTTCCTCGCTTAAATCGCCATGAAGGAACGCTGTAATCGCATCCATCTGATCGATCTCTAAATCGTATCTCACAGCTACCGCAATCAAAAAACGTATCGACGAGTAGCGAACTACGGGTGAGAAAGTTTCCTCATAATCAATGCCCTTACGCTGAGCACAACCCTTCACTACCAAACGAGCCTTGTACCGATCTACCACTCCTTTCTCGTTCTACTTGGTCTTGAAAACCCATTTGCATTGAATGGCTCTACGATCAGGTGGCAAATCTGTAAGCGACCACGTCTCGTTTTCGATTAACGAACGATACTCCTCTTCCATAGCTGTTTTCCAGTGAGACGCATTTGAGCTGCTCATAGCCCCCTCCACTGACAATGAATCATCCAATTGAACACGTGATACAACATAAACGAAATCATTACTTTTCGTCGACTTGTGCTCTCTCGATGAACGAGGCGGTTGTAACGAAACATCGTTCACTTCTTCATTTGACGGTTCATTAATACCCGAAACGTCAATTGAATCTTCATCTGTTAGATTCTCACTATTTTGATATCCAGATACGTCTTCTGAACTTGCTGTTGTAGCAATTGCCTAATCCTTCACTTCATTGCTATCATCTTCGAATGGATAAACATGATCAGAAAATTCGTTACAATCAATTACCTTGTTTTCACAGCGTTGATCCTCCAGAAAAACGACATCACGACTGACATCCACTCGTAATTTTTCCAAATCAAAAACTCGATAGCCTTTACAATTCTCGCTGTAGCCGACCATGATGTATTCCCTTGATTTCAAATCAAATTTCTGGCGCTTTTGTTTCGGAACGGTTTTACCATTGCCTTGCATCCAAACACTTGCAAGTTGGACAAATCAGGCTTTTTGTTGAACCAAATTTCTTCGGGCGTTTTATCGATAGCCCTACGATATGGTGAACGATTCACAAGATAAGCCGCTGTGTTGACAGCTTCACCCCAAAATCTGTTATCAAGCTTTCCGTCAATCTCGCACGCTCGATCAATGTTCGATTCATCCTTTCCGCCTTGCCGTTTTGCTCTGGCGTATACGGTGCAGTTGTTTGATGCTGTATCCCCGAGTCTCGGAGGAACTTAGAAAACTCCTTGTTGCAGTACTCTGTTCCATTATCTGAACGCAACGTTCTGATTTTGTGACCCGTTTGATTCTCCGCAAATGGTTTGAACTCTCTGAAAACATTCAAGGTGTTTGATTTGTTCTTGATAAAATACACGGAAATCTTGCCGCTAAAATCATCCAAGAAAGTCACAAAATATCACGAGCCGCCAAATGAATCAACTGGCATTGGACCACACAGGCCAGTGTGCACCAGTTCTAGTACTCTGGTAGCCCGAGATTTGCTGTCCTTGAACGGAAGGCGAGTCTGTTTCCCCTTTAAACAAGTTTCACACTTGCCCTGTTGACCACCGACAAAACTCATCCCGTCCACAAAACCATTTCGTATTCTCATCAAGCTATCGTGACCTACATGCCCTAGACGATGATGCCATAATTCCCATGAATCCTCAACTTTGACCCTCAAACATGTTTCACTCGTCTGTGTCACTTTGAACATCCCTGCATTTACTTTTACCTCAATCAGTAATTTGTTGTTTTTGTCGAAAACTTTCCAATCATTTGCACTAAACTTGACAATTAGTACTTTGCCAACTAACTGACTGACCGACAATAAGTTTGTGCAAAGACCTGGCACGAATAGAACGTTATGGACTGTAGTATCCACTATACGATTATTCACCTGTAGCTGGAGTAAAATATTGCCAATCAATTCGGCCTTCAATTTTGATTGATTTGCAATCGTGACCTCTCCTGATTCTGACACTAGTTTGAGATTTTCCATCCAACCTTGTTCACATGTCATGTGTGCAGAGGCACTAGAGTCTACATACCACTCAGTCGATTTAAGATTGCATGCCGTCAAACACGAAAAAACTGACGAATGACTAGCCATCGTCGCTTTCGGACATTTGTTTTTGTAGTAACCAACTTTACCACATCCGAAACATTTCTCGTCCTTTACTTGTTTCTTCTTCTTCTGATAATTGTTTGACTTCGCTGGCTTGACGTACATGGCTGATGCAGAGGCAGAACCCTCAACTCTATCATCCAAACGAACTTCTTGAAGTAGCTTGGTTTTTATTAAGTCAGCCGAAATTTTTGTGCCAGAACTCTCTATCGCCATAATCATGGGCTTGTACTCGTCGCTTAATCCGGCCAACAAAAATGTGCCAATCCACTCATTTCCACGCCGGCACCTTTCAACTTGTGAGCGGTCATAATAATTTTGTTGACGAAAAATTCCATCGAACCGCAATTCACCAGTCTAGTTGAAACAAGTTCACGCAAGAGTGCTACACGACGAAGTAGACCAGAATTTTCAAACGCTAATTTTAAACTGTCCCAAACATCTTTCGCCGTATTTGCTTTTTGAATGTGTGAAAAATTCACACTGTCCACTAATAAAATAATCTTCATTTGAAGATTATTTGAATTACGGGATTTTGTATTTCTTAGTGAAGAGTACCAGCTCTGTCTTGGACGGGTTAATACCAAGTTCACATTTGCCAGCCCATTTCGTAACGATGGTAAGCGCATTCTGCATTACGTCTACAATCGTGCCCAGGAATTTCCCGGTAACAGGTAAAGCTACGTCATCTGCATAAGCGATAACTTCAATACCCTCTCTCTCCAATTCAAGTAGTAACCCGTTTACCACTATGTTCCAGAGAAGAGGGGACAGAACCAAATCCCTCCTGCGGAGTTCCCCTAGTTACTCGCCTCTTGATGGTGGAGTCCCCCAACTTCGAGCTAACAATCCTGCTTCCCAGCATATAATTGATTAACCCTATCAGAGGAACGTCCACCTCCAAAAATGATAATCCCTCCTTGACTGCCTCCGCTTTCACATTATTAAAGGCGCCCTCTATTACCAGGAAGGTCACCTTAGAGAATTCCTTCGAATTAATCGATTTCTCAATCGTAGACACCAAGGCGTGCAGAGCAGTGTCCACAGATCTACCCTTTGTGTACGCATGCAGAGACGATGCCCACTTCCTGGCACCTATTTTATCTCTGATGTATACATCCAGCGGCCTTGCCAAGGTTTTCAAAAGAAAGGATGATAGAGTTATTGGTCTTAGGTCCTTAGGATAGACATGTGAGCTTTTCCCCGCTTTCGGTATGAACACCACATTGGCCTCCGTCCAGTACCTAGGAATATAGCCCAGCTTCAAACACCCTTTAAATATAGCTTCCAGGTGGGGAAGAATAATTACTGAGTTGTTTTGAAGTTCCGCTGGTATAATTTGATCCGGACCAGCCGATTTAAATGGTTTAAAACCCCTCAGCGCCCATAGGGTTCGTTTCCTGGTTACGATATCCTCTGTGGTTACTGACAGTGATTCCTGATGATTGCTACGCACCAAAAGGTCTTCAAAGCTCCCTGGGAAGTGTGTCTCCACTAGAAGCTGTCCAAGATCCGTCCGGTTTTATCAAAAAACTGGGACTAGATGTACTTTTGGAAGGAATCTTCCTAAGGCGGGAGGTTTCGGATACCTCTTCCATATTATCACAGAAGATTCTCCAAGACCTCCTTTGTGTCTTTCTTAATTCTTTCTTATAAATTCCGAGTTTCTCGTTATAGGAGTCCCAATCCTAAGCCTCCCTTGTATTTTTGGCTCTATTAAAGGCTGTCCTACAAGCCTTACGATAGGTTCCCAGTTCCCTGGACCACCATACTGGTTTTTGCCTATCCCTAGGCTTAGCCAGTGGGCAGGCAGCGCGAAAGGATCGGTTGCATGCGCTAGTAACGCTAGCCACCATGTCCTCCAGCTCCCCAACGGTCGTCGGGGGCTCCATAGCCCTCGTCGGTAACATTTCCTCCAATAATTCCCCATATTTGCTCCAGTTGGTCCTTCTAGGGTTCCTGAAGGCTTCCCGGGTATCAGGGTGAATATCGAGGCTATAGGTTAAATATCGATGATCAGAAAAGGAGTGTTCCTTATCCACCCTCCAATTTTTAACCATATAAAGAATATTATTTGAGGCAAGTGTCACGTCTAGAACCTCCTGCCTGTTACTAGTAATAAATGTGGGTTCCCGCCCAATATTACACACTGAAAGGTTAGTACTCATCAAATAATCAAAAAGCGACTCACCCCTTTCATTAATGTCCGTGCTTCCCCAGATAGTGTGATGCGCATTAGCATCAACTCCCAGTACCACACCTACCTTTGATTGTTCCGCTTTACGGATCAGCTCCTCCAGGTTATCCGGAGGAACCTCCTTCTCCCGGTCCATGTGGGCTGAAACTAGCCAGAATCTACAAGTGCCTACTTCCAGGCTAACTGCAGTAGTGTCACCATTGCTGTATTGAGAGAGAAGGAAAAGATTAATATTATTTTTCCCAAGAATACAAGATCTGATCTTCCCAGACTTACTAGAGGATATAATTTTATACCCCTTGGTTCTGAGGCCACAGATCCTGTTGTTGTTAATCCAAGGTTCTTGAATTAGTATCACATCCTCACCCGAACTAGTCAGCCTGAGGAGTAGAGCTGCCGAAGCAGCCTTAGAATGGTGAAGGTTAATTTGTGTTATCTTATTCATAACCATTTAACCTCTACCTATCTCTATGGTATATTCCTGCTACCGCAGGAATATTATTTCTCGGTATTTTGGGATGCGCCGGATGCGCCCGTCTCGCCACCCCTCATACCCTCTGTAGAGGGTCATCATTGTCTGTCCAATGTAGTCACTGCCGTGCTCTTGCGAAATTATGCGATATTATCACACTTACCAACAGGAGACGAAAATTATCCCGTTGAATTAAAAAATTTATTTGTTAGAACTGATAATAAATCTAAGAATTTTCGACAATTTATTCGTCAATTGAATAATGCCAATGCATTTTCTTCTATGGGTGCTAAAATACATGAGATGCCAGGAAGCGTTTATTGTTTTAAATTTATTTTTTATTTTTTTTTTTATTTATTTATTTACCAACTTTAAAAAAAAATCTGGTTACAATTTTAAAATATTCTACATTACAATAAAAAAAAAAAAAAAAAAAAAAAACTTTACCAAAAATTAGAAAGAAAATCTGACATCAAAACCTTAAATGCATCTCTTGACAAATTAAAATCAAAAATCGACCGTACTTTATTAAAAGCAACCGAGACATTATAAACAGGTTCATTCATAGCTAAATTACTCCTCCATATTGGTAATTTAAGAACAAACTCCCCACTCGATCGTAACATACGTGTTGGAACGTAAATAGAAAATAAATCGAGAATCTCATTACAATCAATTCTACAAACGAGGAGATCACGGACAAAAGTGGCACACGTCGCAGTTCTACGAATAGAGAGAGGTTCCAACTTTAATAGTTTACATCGTCCCCTATAAGGAGAAAGAATATAATTGGGAAGATTATTGTCCCTAGGTAATCTACGCAAGGCATATTATAAGAACTGTCTTTGAACACTTTCTATAAGATCAGAAGAATCCTGAAAAAATGGGTCCCAAATAACTACGCCATAATCTAATTGCGAGCGCTCCAACGTAATATACAAGATTCTAATCGCTTAATGATCCCAGAAGTCTTTGGAGAATCTTTTAACAAACCCTAACATGGAAAATGCCTTAGAAACAATGCCCTGTATATGAATTTGGAAGGATAAATTAGAAGCGAATGTGATACCCAAATCTTGGAAAGTGTTCACTTTCTCAATTCTATGGTCTTTGAGAAAAAATTCGTAGTTAAAGTTCAAAACATTCCTTCTACGGGAAAATCACAATGTTTTACACTTCTTAGTATTCAATAATAAATTTTGTTAAGTACACCAATTCGTAAAATCCGATAAATCCGACTGTAGCTCCTCTGCATCTCGAATATTATAGTAATATACCAGCTACACTCGACTTTGCTGTACATCCAGCTGACTCTAGAACCATGAAAAGATTTAATCCATTATCCAAACACCTTGATCCAATGATATTTCCACTTTTTTTTCCCTAATGGACAATATGGCTGGACAATTAATATGAATCATTCAAAATTACAGCACTACAATTTTATTCCCATAAAATTGCAGTCCGTTTCAACGTTTTTAATCCTTTCCTTTATGGTGAGAAACTATTTCAGCAATACTTAGTTTATTGCTACGCTAGAGTTGAAGCTAATAGATTAAATTTTATACGAACCAATCAGCGATCTCTTCGTGTGGAATCTTATCAAGGTCTTTTAGATTATGTCAATAACTTAACTCAAAATAGAAATGTTAGTGTAGGTAATTTGTATATACTGCCCTCTTTATTTACTGGCCGGCCACGGTTTACGGCAAAATTATATCAAGATAATATGGCAATGGTTCGCAAATTTGGTCGTCCTGATTTATTTGTTATACATTCACGTGTAATCCATCGTGGACAGAAATTAAAGAAGAACACTTAAACACGAGTTACACGAGTTTTTAATTTAAAGCTAAAAGTATTTTTAGATGATATTATTATAAAGCAGATATTTGGAACTGTTGTTTCGTACGTTTATACAATCGAACATCAAAAACGTGGATTACCACATGCACATTGTCTATTCACGCTTAAAAATGAGGATAAATTTAGAACATCCGATGACATTGACAACATAATTTGTGCTGAAATTCCAAATCAGAATGAACAACCACGACTTTATGAAATAACTATAAAACAAAATATTCATGGTCCATGTGGAGAATTGAACAGAAATTGTGTTTGCATGGTTGACGGAAAATGTTCAAAACAACTCCCAAAAAGTTACTGCAGTGAGACTGACATTTCCGTAGATAATTATCGAAAATTATCCAAGATATAGATCACGATCGAACATTGTAATTGATAACCGGTTTGTTGTTCCTTATAATCCTTTCCTGAGTCTTAAATATAACGCTCTTATAAACGTTGAACTTTGCTCAACAGTCAAAGCAATAAAGTATATACACAAATACATAACAAAGGGTCAAGAGTGCGCAAGAATTGGAGTTGCTGTTGATTCTGCTAACAATACAAGCAATGTTATAGATTATGATGAAATAAATCAATACCTGAATTGTCGATATATTGGTACGCAGGAAGCTGCTTGGCATATCCAGGAGCTTCCAATTCATGGCCAATCACATAATGTTGTTACACTATCTGTTCATTTACAAGATGGTCAAACAATATTTTTCACCGAAGATAATATTTGTAATAATACCAACGATTGATGATGAACTGCGTCTCTTTATTGTGTTACAATAGGAATACAAGATGGCGGATACATAGTATACCATCTATATGTTCCTTACTTATATACAGTAGAGGGTGTATACATTTACAATGATTATACATTTGTTACATCCCCCTTTCTTTATAAATTTATAATATTTTTATAATACATACATAATTCATTTATTTATAGTTGTTATTTATTTATTATAATTTACATTCAAATATTTAGTCTTACTGGTTGTTTTACCAGTCTACCTGATCGCGTGTGATATTGACTCGTTACCGTGCTTCTTTGTTCGACGCTATTTGACGTATTGTTGTGAGCAATATTCTTGTTAGATTCCATATTTGATAGATTCTCATCTTGACTACCTGTTGTTATTATTGGATCATTTTCGCGATTTATGTTGATATTGGCCTTTGTTGGATGATGGATGTGATGAAAATGTCTACGATAATATTTGTTGTCTTTTGTTTTTCTATGACCGATCTTGGTTCATCTAATCGTCGTATTACTTTACCAGGGACCCATTCCCTTTTCTTAATTTGTAATCGTATTTTTTCATTGATCTTGGGTTCAACTGCTGTATTGGTACTTCTATCAGCATACGATTTCTGTTGATTACGAAGACTTTTTAAATTTTCCGTTACTCCTAGGATAATAGCCTTGGTTTTAACAACTCGTGACTTATGGGTATGTGTGTTCGTGTAATGCGACTCATCAATCTCTGATTTGGTGACTCCAAATTGCTATCCCGAGGAATATTTCGAAGGTTTTGTAACGCTTGATAAATGTCTGTATGTATTGTCTTTCTCGCATTTTTTTAACATATTCTTTAACGTTGGAACTGTTCGCTCAGCTAAACCATTTGCTCGCGGGAAATGCGGACTTGACGTTTTGTGTGTAAAATTCCATTTCTGACTAAAATCCTTAAATTCTCCCGACGTATATTGTGGTCCATTATCACTTTCTACTACCTGTGGTGTTCCATGTATTGCGAAACATTTTTTTAAAAATTGAATTACTGAATGAGAAGTTGATTGTTCCAGTTTTTCCATATCCATAAATCAGGAGTAGCTATCGACTAATGCTATGTATGTTTCTGAAGCAAAATTGAATAAATCTGTTGCGACAATCTGGAAAGGTAGTTTTGAAACTTCTTTGGGTAAAATTGGTTCCTTAATATTTTGTCGTTGTGTTTGTTGGCATATCGCGCATGAATCCACAAAACTGAAGACGTCATTTGTTAAGTTTTTCCAGTAGAACATTTGTCTTACACGCTTCATCGTGGATTGAATACCAATGTGACATGTATGGGCTGCTGTTAAAATTTTGGATATTTGACTTTTTGGTATTACAATTTTTTCACCTTTAAAAATTATGCTATGATAAACTGTTAATTCTTCCGCGAAGTTGGAAAAATGCTTAATTTCTTTCCGGCGATAGTTTTGATTTATCAGTTAGCACGCCACTCTGCATTAACTGTATTAACCTATTTAGTGGTATGTCATCTTCGGTATCCTTTTGTAGGCTTTCGAGTGCTGTTTTGACCATTGGAATTATCAATTGAACTTTAGGCTCATCTTCGTTTTCCGGGTTGTCATTGAGGCAGTCCCTGCTTAGAGTATCGGCTATCGGAATTTCTTTTCCTTTTGTGTATACTACTATCGGATTGTACTGAATCGTTTCTAATAATATTCGTTGTAGTCTTGCCTTGCTGAGTGTAATTGTTTTTTGAATATCGACTCAAGGGGTTTATGGTCGGTTTCTATTGTGAGTTTTTCCCATAAATATATTCGTGAAATTTTTTAACTGCATGATGAATTGCCGTGGCTTCCTTTTCTATTTGCGGATAATTTTGTTCTGTTTGCGTTAGTGCTCTGGAGCTATACGCTATTGGATTTTCATCTTGCATCAATACGGCCCCAACAGCTTTGTTACTTGCATCGCATGATATTTTTACGTCCTTATTTACGTCATAAAATTTTAATACTGGTGGAGACACTAGCACATTTTGGATTTCCGTATAAGCTTCCTCTTGAGCTTGATCCCAACAAAATTGTATGTCCTTTTGTAATAGTTCTCTCAGGGGTGCTGTGATTCGAGAGTAATTAGGAATGAATTTTCCCACATCGTTGCAACTGTTTTACATTTTTCGGCCGTTGTAATCTCTTAATTGCCTCTGTTTTTGATTCGTCAATTTCCAACCCTTCCTTGGAAATGACGTGTCCTAAAAATTAATTATTTAATCCATTTCTAGACAATATTTGTATTACTTCGTCTGTATGTACTTTCAATTTCCCGATTGTTTCTGCGTGTATTAGGATGTCGTCCATTGAACATTCCACGTTATTTAATCCGTCTAACAAATTGCTCATAATTTGTTGGAATACCTCTGGCGCTGATGCTAACCCAAATGGTAGTCGGAGACATGTATATCTACCCCAAATCGTCGAGAACGATAGATACTTTTGTGTTCTCTTGCTTACCTGGATTTGCCAAAAAACCTTTTTACAATCCAGTTTCGTAAAATGTTTCGAATTTCTTATCCTGGTTGTAATTTCGTCGATTGTTTTTAACGGGTAATGTCTTCTTAATACACTTTTGTTTATTGGTGAAGGGTCAATACATATTCGGATTGACGGACCATTGGTGACACGGCCAACGACGGTTCTTTACTAAAAATTAATCTATAGCTTTCGTTTTTTACTATACAATCAAATAAGACTTGACCTAATACATCAATTTTATGACCACTATAAGTTACAAGTTTTTTAGTGTTACTACGACTTATTTGACCTTTTAGTTTTTTAACCAAATTTAAATTTAAAACGATACACATTGCTCCTGTATCTAACTTAAAATCTATTTCCATATTGTTGATCTTAACTTTTTGAAACCAAGAATTTGTGTTTGATGCATTGATACTACTAACAATCATCTCATCCGAACTCTCATCACTTAATTCATTGTGACGGTCTGATTCTAAAATTTCACTAATTTTATTTATATTTTTAATTTTGCTTTTGCAAACTATGGCAAAATGCCTTTTTTTCCTACAATTTAAACAAATTTTACCCAACGCGGGACAATTTTACGGACCGTGACTGTTATTGCATCGTGCACACACAAAGTATTATTATCTGTTTTCTTATTGGAATAATTATTTGCTGTCATTTTATTTTGACTTTTTCTTACATCACTAATTTCTAAATTTTCGGAATTATGCATAGAAGATGCTTGCTTACGTGCTATTTCATCAGCGTGACATAAATTAATTGCTTTCTGAAGCGTTAACTTTTCTTCCGACAATAAACGTTCTCAGCGGAACCATCAAACAATCGTGGCAGCACCATCCAATACGGATGTGGAGATAAGGCAAAACAAATAAACCTACACCCTATAGTATACCCACCTGACTTGACAAACACACAATCATTAGTTTCAAATATTGATAAATCACCAGCTAAAATAACATGTACTCGTATGTCAACCATTTCATATTCTTCTAAAACTAGATCCAAATTATATTGGTTACGGAGGAAAAATATTAAGCATGCTATATCTGAGACGTTTCTTCGCATGCTCTCTTTAGGAGTAAAAGAGGAATCCGATAGTTCGTGGAGCTCCCCGGTGACATTGGTTTCTAAGCCCAATGGTGAAGTACGTTTGTGTCTCGATGTCAAAATTGTATTTCATCTAAGCAAGATAAATAGCATGTCACAAAATGTAGTTGTTCGAGCAATAGATACGGATATTATGATAATTATATTGGGAAATATGTATAATTTTCCCAATTTGAAAATTTATATGGAAATTGGGCGGGTATCTAATAATTCTTTAAGATATATAGAACTTCACAAATTATATGAACATCTCGGAAGTTCGCTTTGTAAATCTTTACCAGCATTCCATGCTTTCACTGGATGTGATTTTTCAGCGGCATTTCATGGAAAAGGAAAAATAAAATAAAACCATTCAAATTACTACAACAAAATCATGAATTTCAGGAATCTTTTTCTGCGTTAGGTTTATCTGAAGAAGTGGAAGAGGATGTTTCTTCAAAACTAGAAAATTTTGTGTGTTCGATGTATGGCAACCCCACAGTCACATCGGTAAATAAATTAAGGTTTATTTTGTTTAATAAACTTTGTAAATATTCGGATAAAAATCCACTTAACAAAATTAAAGGTATGTATGCTCCAGTTTTACTTTTAATATATTATACATATATTATAATGTATTGTGTTTCAGAACTTGATGCATTTATGTTACCTCCTTGTTTTTCGGTTTTATACCAAAAAATTAAGAGAATTAATTTCATAACGGCCATCTAGAAGAGTGCTGTGCATATGAAGCCACCACATTTCGTAGCACAAAATAATGGATGGATAGAGAAAGATAACTCTCTAAGCTGATCGAATGATCGCATTTATCCGTGGGCATTGTAGCCCCCGCAATGCGTCCTTCACTATTTTTACCATAATTTTTAATATTATTGATAAAGGATCCAATAACGGTTTTCCCTCTACCAATTTTTTCAGATATTTGTCGATTTGAGAATCCTCCTTCCTTCAAAACTCCGATCTTAGCTGCCGGATCTATAATGAACATTTAAATCCACCGTCACCTAATAGAAAAAAATCCATGAGGTGGAAATGTTTGTTTGCGATATAATTGACTATTCCGTAGGACCCTTTCGTCATGTACGGAACCCGGGGGTATGCACACCAAATATTAATAAATTTACCAGAATTATCGCATACTGTCATTAAATTAATAATGTAATCAAGTTTCCGATTTATATATGTGTAACGCAGTCGGTATACAACAATTTGTATGTGGCATGTGTGCAAGCGTCACAAACATATAAAGAATTTTGTGAATAATCGTTCTCACAGTATATCAATATATCAATTCAAACTTATACCAGTGAGCCTATAGCTCGCTCCACTGAAAATTTGAAACAATTAAAAGTTTTATGGTGGGCGAATGTACAGCATATTTTATTAAGTGAATGAGCAGACAGTCTTAAGTATTTGCGGATATAAGCATTAACATTAGCAAATATATGCTTGCAAAATTCAGTTTTGTTGTAGTTTCGTGTTATCTACAAATAAATAATAATGTTACAGTAACATATTATTATTACCGTAACATAACCTCACAAATTATATATATATATATATATATATATATATATATATATATATATATATATATATATAAAAAAAGTGTTCAAATTGTAGGTATCTTTTTAAATATTCCGCCATTTATATTTTTGGTACTAGAGTACCATTTGACAGATGACAAGTACAGTGGAATATGTAAAAACTATATTCAGTCAGATTTTCCACCAAATTAATCGAATATTTCGTAGTACCCCTACTCACCACTAGATGTCAGGCATGTTGGTAAGAAAGATTTTTTATGAAATTCAATTCCTTTACGGTGACACCTAGGATAGAATAGAATAACTTAATTAATAGCGCAAAATTGACTGTACTAAAATGGAAATTTTCCTTCATAAAACTGCTCCACATTGTACTAGACTATCCTTACTGGAAAAAGCAGGAAATTTTTAGAAATTTGGCTTGAATCCCTCAGAAGACTTTTCAAACTAAACTTTTGTAAGAGCCTCAGAAGACTTTTCAAACTAAACTTTTGTACGACACAGTAATTCATGCAATATTTAAATAGATGTCACTAGATTAAAAGTATTCATTTGTGCCTTATAGCAGAGATAAGAATAAAGAGATAAATTATTGTGAAGAATTGCATGGTTTCGCAAATTCTGGCAAAATCGACTGATAAAAGCGACAATCTTGATGTCAGTAAAAGCAGTAATACAAATGGTAACCCAACGCTACTCGTCGTTCCTATGCCATCTATTTAAAAATAGGTACTTTTTATTTTTTACTTCGAATATTATCATAATTAACCATGTAGTTGGCAACAAGCTTTATTAAATTTCATATGAGAGGTATTTTCTATCTTATAACTCGGCAGGTCTGGCCAAAGTTGAACTTTTGGAGCTGATCTCACTTCAGCGAAATCAGATCAGTGTGGTTGTTGGAGTGATTAGGGGACACTGTCTCATAGGGAGGCATACTAGTAGACTTGGTATCTTCTCACATGTCTACTATCGTAGTTGCGAGGACGAATAGGAGGACGAGACAGTACTTCATCTTCTTTGCACCTGCCCTCGTCTGGTACGAAACAGACTAAAGTTTCTAGGGGCACCCCTCTTCAAAGACGTGATGGACCTCTGTAGGATGGACGTCAGGAGTAACCAGCGCTTTGTTAACAGCGCAAATTGGTTCCAATGAGTTGGAGGAAACAATTATTCGTGGTATGGCTACGGACCATTTTTTTGTCTATGCCTGGTCCTAGTGAACCGCCACCCAAACCTAACCTAACCTAACCTAATATAGCTTTCTTGTATATTGTTGTTATAGATATGAAGAAAACGTTTATATAAACATTTTATAATATTTTTGCTTTTTACATTAAAAAACTTGAAGCTAAAATACAGCAGTTTTAAAAAAGCTTCTAAAAAATACGTCCTCATGATTACCGCTCTATACCCTAGAAGGCTCTGATAGTTCCCCATGATAAAACACAGTAGAAGGTAAATAAATTCCGACATTCTTGATTGACTGTCCTTGAGATTTATTTATCGAAATCTGAAACGCTGGACGAACTTGAAATTGTCTACATCGTAAGATAAAAGGAAATTGGGTTTCCTGTGAGACAAACTGAACTCTTGTAATCAGAACAGTAGTCCTGATTTGTTTACCTGTTATAATTGTGGCTTCAATACAATATCTATGAATTTTACGTAGTATTAATCTGTACGTAACAGAATAATAGGATAACCAATTTTTAATAACAATTTATAGCCTGGTTCTCATAAGACACACAATCTGCACTGAGCAATACAACTGACTCACCTTCGATAAAACGTTTTCGTTTATATTTCAACAACTTGATCATTTTTTGGTGCTAATATTAAAGGAATCGACAAAATTTGCCTCATTAAAATTTGGGAAAACTTTAGAAATAAAACTATTCAAATCTTAAGCAATACAAATAGAAGTTGGGAAATTTACAAAAGGTGCCAAATTACCATTCCCGACATCAAGGAGAAATTTTGAAAATAACTGAACGCGTTTTAATTCTTATATTTTGTTGCAATTTAATAGTTTTTATGTCATCCCATAGGTATGACCGTTTTATGCAGGCATTAAGCGTATTGCATTGGCATTAGATAGCAAACTACTCACAAGTACTTGTATCTACTCGCAACTACTCATGCTCAAGTGATGGTGTAGTTGTTAGAAGTACTTACGCATATAATTAACGAAAGAGGGATTTTAGTTTAAAAAATTCTAATAGATGGCTCTATACCAATTTTGGTTGTGTGAAATGTCATTTTTTAACCCTAATCCAACCAAAATGTGCCTTTTTGGCTCGTTTGATAAATGCATCGATTTTCAAAATAATTTAGTTATAATTTTGAAACATTTCCATACAATGTACTTGACATCTAATCATTCTCTGAAAAAAATTTCGTAAATTATTTGATTAGAATTTGAATTTACTGACATAACAAAAATATGTTGGTTCGATTAGGGTTAAAAACAAAAAAATGTTGTTTATGTTTGTGATACAATGCGCAATTGTTAAATCGTAAAAATATTTTAATTATTTTGTTGTTTAATGTTTTATTACTTATTATTATTAATAGATCACCGTATTTTTTATTAAAATCTAGCAGTTTTATTTAAATTGAGGTTATGTTTTACTACTGTCATAAAAAGTGGCGTTCCATTGAACATCTACTCACAAGTACTTGGCAGTAGCAAATTGTTTCCAATGGAACGCAGTGATTAACTATAGTGGCTCGGGATCCATGTGAGACAACAGGTAAAATTTGCCTGAAATCACCACCTAATATTATAATTTTGCCACCAAATTAATGGTTCTTGGAGATTTTGTTATATGTATCTCGTAAATATGTATATGCCATCAGAGCCTCACTCCATATAATTAATTTGGTTATACTTAACAGTTTTGCGAGGTCTGCCTGTAGAGAAATGTTACATGTAGAGTTCTCGGTTGCATTTCGAGGGTTTTTAAATCTAACAGAAGAGCCGCTACGCCTGAAGATGCAACAGCTAACACTATAACACCTTTTTGTCGTACTGCCCCAAGTAATATATCAAATAAAAATGTTTTTCCAGTGCCACCTGGACTATCAACAAAAATTACTTGATTACTGTTGTTATCAAGACTATTAATTATGGTACTAAATCGAATATTTGCTTTTGCTCAATATTTAATTGTGAAATATTTGTTTGTAATAAATTACACCGGCACACAAAAAAAAAATTCTTATGAAACCCGAGGTCTGACATATCAATTCTTATGTATTTTGATGCGCTGCACCCATCAGTTTTCTACAAAACCCCAATTTTACTCCTGATATATCGTTTCCGGAGTATTTTTAACCACAAAACAGGATTTCGTAGTTCAAATTTACTTCTGATTCTTCATTATCACAAAAAAAACACGTCTCAACAGCAAATTAACGTATAGCTGCACCCAGGGCACCTCCACATGGTGACAGGGGGCAACGGAGTTGTCCCACTTTCCGGCTAAGTCCCTGGGTTACGGCTTTCATGCTGTCATGGCAACCACACATAAAAATGTTACGATGCGGGGAATCATACCCCAGTATCGGCGGCTGGCTAGGGTGGAAAAGCGGGCCCGCTGGCGTCGTCATCATGCGACCGTAGCTCCTCATGGGTAAGCAACTTGGCCTTTGAGGAGTATACGGCTATAAGAAGACATCAGTGTGATCGGGACCCGAATATGTTTTGTTACATTTGTGATAAATTTCAAATAGCTAAATGTCGGAAGAATATATCTTACTCGACTAAAAATATATACCACGAATGTTTCGGTAGAAAAATCCTTGACGAAAATAGGACTAAAAATATTATATGGAATGCATGTTAAACTATGCTAAAGCGGTGGAAGAATACTAAGCGTAACTCAAATAAAAATATACAACATCCGCAATATGGAAAAAACCTCTACCGAAAGAGGAATCGTATTTTTGTAATACCGAAGTGAAAGTTAAAACCTAAAGAGTAAATCAAATATAAAGTATGCAGATGTATGTACAATGACGAAACCTGTAAAGTCCAATTACTTCAACTCAAGTTTTTCAAACAATGAAGTAATGGAAGTTTCAAAGGATAACGTAGGTGAGAGTGAAGCGTCCAGCAGGGGAGAATTTTAAAGCAGTGTATATTGCACCTAAAGAAGAGAAGTTCAAATACTATTCACTCAGAATGACCTCAATAATTTGATTAAGAGCTATGGATTATCAAAAGATGTATCTGAATACTTCGAAACTTGGTAGTCCTTGGAACAAAATCTTCAATTTATCGAGAAAGAGAAAAAGAATTTCGGAAGCACTTTACCAAAGATAAAAAAAACTTCATTGGTGTATTGCACAAATATACCAGCACTGGTGAATGGTTTAAAACCTAATATTTACAAACCTAACGAGTGGAGACTATTCATTGACTCCTCAAAACTCAGCCTAAAAGCGATACTATTATACAATGGAAATAAATATGCCACTGTCCCAATAGTACCTACACTCAATCTCGAGATCTAGGATATATTTTGCAAAAAATCTAGTACTCGGAGCACAATTGGCAAGTTTATGGGGATTTAAAAGTTTTAACAAAACTGCTAGGGCAGCAGCCTGGTTTTGTGAAGTAACACTATTTTAAATGTCTCTGGAATAGTAGAGATCGAGAAAACCATTACGTTAAAAAACAGTGGCCGGTAAGAGACTGTCTTCATCAGCCAGGAAAACCTAATGTAATTGAAGAACCTTTATTAGATCCCTCAAAAATTATCTTATATCCACTACACATAAAACACATAAAAGTTGGATGTTCAAGAGAGATAAAGAAACAAATCTGAGAAAAATACGTAGAAACTCACTTCATACTTTACTTGAACGCTCGTGATAGGTCAATGAACAAAAAGTTGATGAAAAGCAACAAACTGTAACTCAATCTTGAGCAGACAAACACAAACTGCAGCAATGTCAGGGGAACTCGTTTCAGTTAAACTTTCTTAGTTAAGTTTCACTTTCCTATTGCCATTAACTTTGTTTCAGTCACACAAGCCGCGAATTTGTCTTATTTGTCTTCTATTTGTAATTTATACTCTCCGAATTTCAATTTGCTTGTCATAGTTCAAGTGTGAGATTTGCGTCTCGGTTTGAGTAATAGTTTGATTGTCTGAGTTTCAGTGTACGATCTGCGTCTTGGTTTTAGTATGAGTTTCTTTGTCTGACTTTCTAACAATGGCCAAAAGCTATTGGTAACCAAAATAGAATGGTAAATTACTTTGGAATTTTTTTGCCCATTTTGGGCTTTTTTGGGTTACTGAAAATTCCTCATTATTCAGGAAACCAGCGAGTCCAAAATACGGGTGTCCCGAAAATTAATGTGAACGAAGCCAACCAAAGATATGATCACTTTCATCCAAGTATGACATGTACTCCACGAAGTCAACAAAGCTCCCGACCGGTCAGATCACCTAATGCAAATGGACCAGGAAATCAGCGAGTCCAAAATGTGTGTGTAAGCAATAAAATGTGTCCAAGAGAAGAAAAAAATTATAAACGTGACCAAGCACAGTTTCATATTTGCCCTATATCAGCAGCATGTCAAGATGATGACCCAGTTTGTAGAGTTCGAAACCAGAAAATGTAGCTCGACCACGGAAAATGTACCTGAAGCCCAACTTTTGACATTTTTAGGTGACCGTCAATCACCTAGAAAACACAACCAATTTTTTAAACCACAGAACGACCACTTATTACCAAGTAAAAAAATCTGCCCAAGGCAAGACAAAGATTATAAACCTGGCCAAGAACTATTTTATGTTTGCCCAATATCTCAAATATGTGAATATGACGATCCACTATAGTATTCACTTATTTACGTATTTACAAAGTTTTACATACGTACATTTACAATTTTATTTGTTTAGAATGTAGCTAGTCCACTGTAAAAGAAATCATGCACAACAAACGTGACCAAATAGGTAAATTTATTGTAATATGATTATTTTTTTTATTTTACATATTTTATTTGCTGAAGGCGTGATTCGTGATTCTCTGTACAAGTTAAAATTTTAAGTTTGGTGAAATGAAAGATTATCTAAAGCAACATTTCATGGGGATAGCCTTTTTCGTTTTCTAATGTGGATTGCGAAAACTATTTTGGAAACATTTTCGAACATTTTAAGCTTTCCAACTTTATTATAGAGTTCTTGAAATTCATTAGGATCGGGAATTTCGGCTGAGACGATTAAGTTGAAATCATCAGTAGAACGTGGTGCATCATCTGAATGCAAAGTTATTAGCATGTGAATATAAGGTAGACCTCTTTTTTGCCACTCTACAGTACAGTACATGGCTATTGAATTAGCAACTTTTATGAAACTTAGTTTTTCGGGGAATTCAATATCATAGCATCAATTTATTTATCAATATTTCATTAAAATTGTTAAATTAAGATTTAATGAATATAAAAAAGGTTAATAAAAGATTAATAGATCTATTATTTAATATTTAGTATACGTATACCTTTATTATTGAGCAACATTTCGACTCTTTGTGGCATAGTCTAGAACGAGTTTATTATGGTTTTTTTTAATAAGTGGGTTGTTGAACCATATGTTTTTAATTTCCTCAATCAATGTTTGTTTGTCTGTGATGTGTTTTTTCGATAACTGCGTCTTTAGAACCGTCCAAACATTTTCTATTGGGTTCATGTCCGGAGAGTTTTCCGCAACACAATTGAATATTATTAGGTATTGCACCAATAAAGAACCACTAACACAATACTTAATAAAAAATAATGATCTCATTTATTACACTATTTAAGTCGCTCATATCATTAGATTTTTCATTTGGTAATATTGAGTTTACAATTTCGTCCCACAGTCGATTGCAAGTAAAAGTTACAAATAAAATACTAAAGACATAACATCGTTATATAGTTGATGGTAATTCCGATCACTTCCTATAAAATATAAAGGCAATACGATTCGTTTACCAACGTTTTCAATTTGCTCGCCACTGTCAATTGCGTTTATCAAATTTTGATACAATTCGGTTCTTAAATCTCTCTGAATATTTTTTATAAATTCTAATTTTGACCTTTCAATTTTTGCAACAGCGTCTACTATAAATTCGTGGAATAGTCGACCCGACCGATTAATGGCATCCCTGTTTTCACGAACCATCATTCGGATAAGAATAAAATTCCATTTGACTAACTCTTTTCGTCGGTGATTTGGCGTTTGTTGGAGGGGAGACCAAAGTTGAGTAGAGTAATCTACAAGCTCCGTAACCTTTCGGTGGAGTACACATCAAGCGAGCTGTTCTGGTCATGTTTTAGGCAGCTAGCGTGATGGGTACAATTGTGGAAGGGGTAACCTGGTCACAATTCGCAAGTGCACGTAGTGCCTCCTCGTGGGAATCACCGGTAACTGAGGTCGTTTTGTACTTTTGACCATTTGGCACAGGCTAAAGTACGGCGCTAAAGGAGAAATCCTTGATAAAAAACCCTAATCTAAGGTGGAACAGCATATGCCGATGGATGAATGGCTGATAGGTTAATCAGTCCAAAGTATGCGGACTCTGGATACCGGGCGCCCTCCAGTTTTATTTAGCCTCCCTGTGGTAAAGCTGGGTGTCCCACAGGTGACTTTTATTTCCCAGTAACTCGTGGGAACAAAAATGTCTAACAGAAGTTTAAAAAATAAGAATGGTAACGCTCCTAAAGCGTCACGTACCAGCGATAGTTCCGCAGTGGCTCTCGAGGAGCTCGGTTCTCTTTCCGCTGTAGGGCTCT
This sequence comes from Tipula vernalis, assembly GCA_958295665.1. Taxonomy (NCBI): domain Eukaryota; kingdom Metazoa; phylum Arthropoda; class Insecta; order Diptera; family Tipulidae; genus Tipula; species Tipula vernalis. Next base: position 177,584,256 of record OY282560.1, on the reverse strand, counting down.
CGATGAGTGGTCCGTCAGATGGGGAGGTTCATTCGGGGCTCGAGAGATTAGTTCACAACTCCGACATGGACACCTCAGGAGATGAGTACTCGGCCCCCGTAAGTGGGGGTACCTCCTCTGTGAAAGCAGAGGGGAGCATGGACGTCGGGGAGGACCCGAAAGGTGGAGTCAACACCATTGACAAACCTGTCGCGGCTCCTCGCGTGATAATGTGTGGAGCCGCGAAAAAGCGGTATAGGAGGCTTCTTGCGGAGAGAAAAACGCCTGGAAGCGAGACAAGGCTTCCGGCGATGCGGCAACAAAAGGAGACTTGTGCTCCCATTGAGGCCCACCGTCGAAAAGAATCCGGTTGGATGAAGGTACTCCACCGGCACAAAAACAGGCCAGGGGGGAAGGATCTGTCCCAGTGGTATCGGGTTCTGCGGTCCGGTCCGGAGTTACTTTCAAGCAGGCCGCGGAGTCAGAGATCATTGGGATATTGCCCTCTGGTTTTCCTGAGGTTGTTCTCACTGGAGAGCAGCTTCAGGCTGTCCAGGAGGGTATTCTAGATAAGGTGCTAGAGCAAGAGGCCAAGGAGTTTTAACCTAAGTTCGTTGGCAGTCAGCTTTGGCCTGGTTGGATGCTAGTAACCTGCGCTGACCGGGCCACTGTGTAGTGGCTCAGGGAGGCCATAGGGACTATTAAGCCATGGAAGGGTGCACAGCTGACCGTGGCCGAGGAGGAAAACCTGCCTCGAGCCAAGATTGTGTTCGGCACCTTCCCAAATAGTGCTGAATTGCCCTCGGAGAAGCATTTTGGTTTTATCAAAAGCCAAAACGAGGGCATACAGGCGATCAACTGGAGAGTGATTAGGAGAGAGGCGAAAGGCTCCTCAGCATTTTGCACCTTCTCTATGGACCACTCTTCAGTTGAGAAGCTCAAGCGGGTTGGCTTTAAAGTCAACTACAAGTTTGTTACTGTTCAACTTCATCCCAAGGGTCGTCAGGGTGGTGCCAGACCGGCGTCTGTCGGCAGGACCCAAGTGGTCAAGCCTGTAGAGGCTACACTGGGGTGGCGGCTCTCTCCAGGAGACAGGTGAAGGGAAGGCGCTGCAGAGAGAGAAAGGCGTCAGGGGTTCCACGGGGGAAGGCTTCGCAAGGGCTCCCCCCGCGCAAGCCACTGGTGAGGCCTTGAAGCTCTCAGGTAGCGGAGGCCAGCAGAATGCATATGGAGGATGTTGGTCACCCATCGTCCGGACAATGAACGCATGCGGGTAGTGGCGGTGCGGAAAAGAAGGCTAAGCAGGGCCTTCTGAAGAGGCCCTCGGAAAAATGAAGGCATACATCGCCTGCCTGCAGATAAACCTGCATCATGCAAAGGCCTCTTCGGATGTCCTTTGTCGTAGGTTTATCTGCCAAAACATTGGCATGGCTCTAATCCAGGAGCCATGGGTGACAGGTAACCAGATTAGAGGTATACCAAATCAAGTGGGTAAGTTAATTTATCATAACGTAACTGAGAGTCCAAGAGCGGCTATTTTGACCAGTTCGCAAATTAATTTTATTCCCATTTCAGAGTTCATCTCCAGCGACTTGGTTGCAGTAATGGTGGAGGTTCTGGATGAAAGAGGCAAACAGGAGGCTATAATGGCCTCCGCCTACTTTCCTGGAGACTCAGAGTTAATACCTCCACTTGAAGTTAGGCGGCTCATAGCTCATTGCAAACCCAATGGGCTGGCCTACCTGATAGGATGCAATGCAAACGCGCACCACACGGTGTGGGGTAGCACGGACATCAATAACAGGGGTGAGTACCTTTTTGAATTTCTGATCTCAAATAATGTAGACATTGTCAATAGGGGAAGGAAACCTACTTTTATAAATGCGATTAGGCAAGAGGTCCTAGATTTGCCACTTGCTAGTAGGCATTTCAGCGACTTGGTCAAAAACTGGCATGTGTCTGAAGAGGTCTCATTATCGGATCACTTGCACATCAGATTCGATTTGGCGGCTGAGACCATGCAGCGGCAGGAAATCAGAATTCCAAAACTGACCAACTGAGACTTTTATAGAGTCTCACTCGAATCAGAAATGCCCTCGGTTGTGAGGAACATAGAGTCTCCAGAGGATTTGGAGATCTGTTAAAACCAGCTGCTAATTCTATACACTTGGCTTACGAGAACAGCTGCCCAGTTAAGCGAAGAGAGTTCACAAAGATGGTCCCTTGGTGGAACAGGACGCTGGGTAAACTGAGGAAAAAATCGAGAAGATTTTTCAACAAGGCTAAACGCACCGGTGAATGGGGCGAGTATAAGATGCCCTTGACGGAATATAATCTCGAATTAAGAAGATCCAAAAGGGCTACCTGGAGGAATTTCTGTGAGGGAATCAATGAATTGCCCTCTGCAGCCCGTCTCCAGAAAGTGCTTTCCAGGGATCATTCAAATGGTTTAGGACTTCTCCAGAAGCAAGATGGGAGGCTCACTGAAAACCGGAAGGAAACTTTAGAGGTGCTGCTAGAGACCCACTTTCCGGATTCAGTAGTGGTATGAGCCCAAGAAGCGCCTCACAGTAGGATCTGGTGTCTCTTTCGGAAAATATTCACACCTAGCAAGGTGCGATGGGCTATTGGGTCTTTCAAACCTTTCAAATCCGCTGGAAGGGATGGTATCTTTCCAGCTTTACTTCAAAAAGGTATTGAGGAAATACTCCCCAGCCCGATCCAGATGTTTCGGGCAAGTTATACTTTTAACTATATTCCGAAACTGTGGAGGAAGGTAAATGTGGTCTTTATACCAAAGGGGAAGGGGGGGTTGTCGTCCAGACACCCAGGCTAGGACATAGCGGCCAATTAGCCTCACATCGTTTCTATTGAAGACGATGGAAAAAATCCTGGACTATCAAATAAGAAGTGAGGTCCTTGGAAAAAATCCGCTGCATCGGGACCCGTTTGCATATCAAACTGGTAAATCCACTGTGATGGTCCTTAGCGGTCTAGTCACGAGAATTGAAAAAGCAGTGGCATATAAAGAAATTGTCCTTTGTGCCTTTGTGGACATTGAGGGGGCGTTTGATAATACCTCCTATGGATCTATACAGAGGGCAGCAATGGAAAATGGGTTCCGCTTTCCACAATTAGGTGGATCCGTTCCATGCTGGAACATCGTGAGATTACTGCCAGACTAGGTAGCGAGTCAGTAACCATCAGGGCCGTAAAGGGTTATCCCAAAGAGGCGTACTATCTTCTCTTTTGTGGTCATTATTGGTTATTGACAGTCCTTCTGAGTAGCCATGGGTTTGATGTCCAGAGCTATGCGGATGATGTGGCTATCATAATCAGAGGCAAGTTTAAAGAGGTAATTTCTGATCGCATGCAAAATGTACTCAATATAATAAGGCAGTGGTGTTACCAGGAAGGACTCAGTGGCAATTCAAACAAAACTGTCATTGTTCCTTTTACGAGGAGGAAAAAGCTTGCGCTTACAGCTCCCTCTTTAAACGGTATTACTGTTCCTTTTTCCAGCGAGGTTAAATATCTAGGGGTTATCCTAGATCAAAAACTGAACTGGAACCAACATTTGTTGGAAAGTTCAAAATAGAGCCACCAAGGCTTTCTGGGCCTGTCAAAGACTCTATGGACGTACTTGGGGACTACAACCAAAAATGATTTACTGGTCATTTCTTACAATCATTAGGCCTATGGTCACCTACGCATCGGTTATATGTATAGTGGCCTAAAACTGAGTAGAAGGCAACGCTAACCTTATTGAATAAGGTTCAGCGTATAGCCTGCATCGGTGTTACGGGCTCAATGAAATCATGTCCAACCACAGCGATGGAGTCATTTCTAGGACTAACACCATTACACCTGCTTGTTAAAAAGGATGCTGCAATTATGGCCCTGAAAATGCAGGCGGAAGGAAATATCAAACCAGGCAATAAGGTGGGTCATCTGGAAATCCTTAAGGAATTTTAGACAGACCCTACCATAGGAATGCCTTCCGACTGCTAAACTGGACTTCCACAAACCATTCTGTGTTAGGTCACCTGACCGGGATGTGTGGAGTACAGGTGGACCATCCTTTGAGCGAGAATCCATGGTATGGTTTACAGATGGATTAACAACGGAAGATGGGGCGGAGATAGGAATACATGGGAGTAGCACTACCTTCTCGAAGTCCTTGGGTACCAATGCTACCGTTTTTCAAGCAGAAGTACATGCTATAGAATTTTGCGCTAGGATAGGCATAGCAAAAGGCCTAAACGATGCAAAGATTTATATTGTATCAGACAGCCAATCGGCCTTAAAAGCTCTTAGGTCTTGTACCGTTGAGTCAAGGCTGGTATGGGATTGTCTGGAGGTTATTAAACATCTGGCAGGCTCAAATAAGGTAACACTTATGTGGGTGCCAGGTCATACTGGAATCGAAGGAAACGAGGCAGCAGATGGCCTCGCCCGTGAGGGTTCTGCCTCTCCATTTATTGGACCAGAACCCTTCTGCGGCATCACTAAGGGACACCTTAGAGCAGCGGTAAAACGCTGGGAGGATGTTCAAAAGTCCTCATACTGGCGCAGAATTCCAGGTTTGCGACAGGCGAAGAAATTTATATCACTTTCGTCTGTCAGGGTTAAGGAATGTCTTGAACTTAGGAAACCTGAGTTGAGGCTGCTTACTGGCTTCCTCACAGGTCATGACAGATGGATGCCGCTTCTGAGATCTGGAAGCGAAATCAGCGGAACATGTTCTGTGCCAATGCCCAGCCATTTTCCAGCAAAGACTGCAACATTTAGGAGGGATAACAATGAGCCTGGATAGTATGTATCTTGTACCGGCCAGTAGCATTATCAGATTCATTAAGAGCCTGAATATTGACTGGACGGATTATTAAGTAGGGTCCAGCACAATAGATCTTTTAGGTTGCAGTGCGAGGTGGCTTATCGCCCACATGGCCCTTCAATCAATAATAATAATAATAATAACTCTTTTCGTCGAATTATTATAAAATATATTTAAATCCCAACCTTATTCTCCAGACGAAAATAATAATACAAAATGTGGTGGATCAAAAGACGGTTTCATATCTGTAATTCTTTTTAATTGTCCATCTCGCTTTGACAGCACTATATCTCGAGGAGACGTTTGATCACCAACCATAATAACTGCTATTTCCGATGTGCCTGGTCTATTAGACATAAGTTTTGTCTAGGAGCAATGAGCAGAACGAATATGGAAACTAATACACCAGGTGGTACTTGTTGCTTAGGTAAATCCACCCTATTCGGAGGTCGGTCTCATGGATTCTGGGGGAGACCAGCCATTGCTATACTAAAATGATTTTAACCCATCCCAAGACATGTTGGTGAATAAACAAGCTCAATTGAGCGAAACAGAAAAGGATAATTGACATCCATTCCAGAGGAGTAACAAAGTGGCGTATTCTCCGATAAGAGGCGGTAGTCCCTCCGTTGGGGCCAGCAGCCACAACACTCGTTCTACAAATGAAGAAAAGCTTCACAATGAATTGTGTAAAGCTAATAGTGCATTAGTTGAAGCCAACAATATAAATTAGCAACTGAATGTTACAATTGCATGGATGCAGGAGCGTATGAAGACGCTTGAAAACGAAGTTAAAGTTCTTAAGCCAAAGGAGGACATCGGTTCTACTCCTAACCAGAATACAACTCCACAAGAGTATCATACGGATGAAGAAGAACTAGCTAGAGAAACTGAGTGGATTAGAGTTAAAGGTGGGAGAAAAAAAAGGAGACGGAATAATACGCCCTCCCCACCTCAATTAAAGGATGATGTTCCAAATATTATCCAGAAACAACCAAAAAAAAATACGTCCACCACCAATTGTAATAGATGAAATTAAAGACTACGATGTACTCTATGAGAAAATAAAAACAATAACTGCTACTGATAAGTTTAATGCAAAGGTGATGAATGGAAACACCATCAAAATAAACTTAGAAGATGCTGAAACATACAGAAAAATGACAAAAATGTTAAACGAAGAAAAACGTGTTTGGCACACGTTTGAAGATAAACAAACCAGACCAATTAGGGTCATGGCTAAAAACTTATACTCTACGTGTAAACCAGACAAAATAATTGATGACCTGAAAGCAAAAGGATTTAAGGCAACTGCAGCATCGATTAAGCTAAAACGGAGAGGCAAAGTACCTCTCAACATGTTTATGTTGACCTTCGATACTGATGAATATATCGAAAAAATTTATCAAATTAAGTACATCTTGGGGTGCAAAGCGGTTATTCAGCCTCTAAGAAGATCTAAGCTTATACCACAACGTAAACAATGTCAAGCCTATGGACACACACACATATTGCAACAAGGAACCCAGGTGTGTCAAATATTTAGGTAAACATCATACCAAAGATTGTGTAAAAGCCCAAAATGTTCAACATAAATGCGTTCACTGTGGAGAAAACCATTCGGCTAACTACAGAGGATGCAGCGTTGCTATTGAACTGCAAACATCAAAAATAAGAACGTGATTGCTAAAAATCCAAGTTTATTCAGGAAGCAAGCGTTTAAGATGAACCGACTCGAAGTAAATCGTAGAGTGTCGGGAACTACTCAAGGACAATTTGGTAAAATGACTTATGCTCAAGTAATGATGAGCAACGGAAATCCAGGAAAAACTGCTCAAAATGACGATATAAGTCAAACACTTAAATTAATTTTAAGCAGATACTAAATACATTTGATGAGCGATTACAGAAACTAGAGTACAGCACTAAAGGAGCCATCCCTAAACAGAAAAATGGCCAATGATCTTAGAATCTTATGTTGGAATGCCAATGGACTGATGCAACATCAACAAGAATTGCAAGTGGTCCTGGACACAGAAAAAATCGATGTATGTCTCATCACGGAAACACACTTCACTAGACAATCAAACATTAAATTTAAAAATTATCAAATATATCACACTATTCACCCTGGAAACAATGCTAATGGAGGTAGTGCTGTTATAATTAGAAATAGTATTCATCACTATGAGGAGTTAAAATATGAAACGGAAGAAATACAAGCAACTGCTGTTATTGTCAAATCCAAAAGTAGTTATATTTGTATTGCTAGTATTTACTGCCCACCGAAGCACTCAATGAAAGAAAAAGATTATCTCGACTTCCTCAGTAAATTAGGAAAACGATTTGTACTTGGAGGAGACTTTAATGCAAAAAATGTACACTGGAGACCCAGATTAACAACGACTAAGGTTAAAGAACTCCTAAAAGCTATCAGAAAATGCAGTTGTGAATCCCCTCTCAACTGGAAAACCACCCTACTGGTCAACTGGTCCAAACAAAGTACCAGATCTGATTGATTTCTTTATAATAAAGAACATATCTGTAAATTATGTACAAGTAGATGAAAGCCATGACTTAAACTCTGATCATTCACCAATACTTCTAACGTTAAGTGAAAAAATCATTCAGAAAGAAAGAAACCCATTCCTAGTAAATAATCACACTAATTGGGCATGCATTAGACTATCGCTAGAACAAAAAATTAATTTAATGCTTCCATTAAAGACTGAAGAACAATTAGACAAAGAAGATCACAAATTTGTAAACGATATACAGCAATCAGCTTGGGAAAATACTCCTGAAATTAAAACGAAAATCAAGGGAAATAACTACCCTATGGAAATTAGGGAACTCTTCGCAGAAAAAAAAAGAGCGAGAAGAGTATGGCAACAAACAAGGGCCCCCCAAGATAAAACTCATTTGAACAATCTCACTCAACAATTAAGAAGAGAGATCAAAGAATTGAAAGATGAATCAATCAGCAACTATTTAAGGAAATTAACTAATGATAACAGTACTGATTATTCTCTTTGGAAAGCAACCAAAAGATGCCCCCAATAAAAATAGCAGGTGAGAAATGGGCTAGAAATAATTAAGACAGAGCTCGAGAATTTGTTGGACACCTCGAAAAAATATTCCAGCCACATGAAGACCAAACGTTGGAAGCCGAGATAATAACTGAACAAGCTGTGCAAGAAAGTAAAGAAATCCTACCCACAACACCAAAAGAAGTCATGCGTGAGATAACAGCTAATATGAATACGAAAAAAGCTCCTGGGTACGATCTTATTACTGCAGAAATCTTAAAAGAACTGCCAAGGAAAGCTCTGGTGAAACTCACCAATCTTATAAATGCAGCATTTAGAATCAAATGTGTACCAAGCTTATGGAAAATTGCAGAAGTAATTATGATCCCAAAACCTGGGAAACCACCACACATAACATCGTCTTATAGGCCAATTTCGCTATTGCCAGTCATGTCCAAACTCTTTGAGAAGCTTCTGGTAAAAAGATTAAATCCGATAATCGAGAGTAAAAACTTGATCCCAAATCATCAGTTCGGTTTTCGCAACCAACACTCAACAATTGATCAAGTACACAGAATAACCAGTATAATTGAGAAAGCATTAGAGGAGAAAAAAGTCTGTTCAACAGTATTTCTAGACGTTGCACAAGCGTTTGATAGAGTGTGGCATGAAGGACTTAACCACAAGTTAAGGAATCTTCTACCAATGCAATTTGCTAAGATACTGGAATCATAGTTGAAAGATAGGTTCTTCAGGATTAAGTTAGATGATACATTTTCTGAATTGAAAGAAATCAATGCAAGAGTTCCACAGGGCAGTGTATTAGGGCCGGTTTTATACCTACTATACACTTATGATCTTCCTACATTAGAAAACAACACGGTGGCAACTTTTGCAGATGATACGGCGATCTTAGCTGTTGGAAAAAGCAACGAAGAATCAACACAGAAGTTACAATCATCTATAACTCAAATATATAAATGGACAAAAAGATGGAGAATAAAACTAAATGAAGCTAAATCAGTTCACATCAACTTTACAAACAGACGAATCGAACATATTCCGATTACCATAAATCGGGAAATAATACCGCATGCGAACACAGCTAAGTATCTCGGCATGACCCTGGATGCTAAACTACGATGGAAAGCACATGTCAAGAAAAAAAGTGAAGAATTAAGACTTAAATACAGAAAAATGTATTGGCTGATGGGAAGGAAGTTTTCTTTATCAACATACAACAAGCTTCTACATTATAAGCAAATATTGAAACCGATTTGGACCTATGGTATTCAGCTTTGGGGTTGTACCAAACAGAGCAACGTAAATATCATCCAAAGATTTCAGAATATGGTATTAAGGAACATCGTTGATGCACCTTGGTATGTCAGGAACAATGACCTTCATAGGGACCTTAAAATGAACCTCAACTTAAATGAAATTCAGGAAAAAGCACGGAGACACGAAGAAAGGCTCCGCCAACATGTGAACATTGAGGCAACTCAGCTCCTAAGCATCACGAATTTAGTTCGCAGACTTAAAAGAACCAAACCTTTTGAGCTGGTGTGATTGTCAGTTTAAGCAGCATTATGCTGATCTAAAATCCACAACAAAGATGTGGTTTACTTCAATTTACCAAACACTATGGAACGCCAATGGGAAGAATCCATAGATTAATTTAAGTTAGTAAATTAAGTCAGAAACAAATTGCTCATTAGTCCAGGAGACTACATTGTAATTACATAAAATAAATAAATAAAATTTATTTGAAAAAAAAAAAAAAAATTCATGACAGATGGCGCTGTAATTGACGATATTCAATTTTTTTCGATTTCTCCTACTGAGAACCTATGAAAACGATTCTGCAATATGTCTGCAATAAAAATACCACGGTTTCTTTGTAAATTCTCGAAATTGATCATCAAAAAATGTATTCATTTTGCAAATTTCGAATAACTGGGAAAAGGGTGCTTGATTTACATGAGTCCTCTTGCCTCATCATCTTTCAATTAAATTAAGTGCTTAAAATGATGTCCTTCGACTTCAATGCATTTATTAATCCGCATTTCAAAAGACTGTACACAACTGAGAAGTTTGTTTGCTTGAATTTCAGCACAAGCATTTCTGATCCGCTCAATCATATTTTCACGTGTTGTTGGTTTTTGTTTGTAAACTAGGTGTTTGAGATAGACCCACAAAAAAAAATCTGGTGATCTGGCAGGCTATTTGCCGGATCTTCTCTCCCGATACAGCGACCATTGAAATCACAATAGTGTGCGGGACAACCATCATGTTGAAACCACATGATCTGTCGCACTTCTAAGCTCAAGTCTTCAAATAATGTTGGCAGTTCATTTTCCAAAATATCTCGGTACATTTGACCATTCAAGTTGCCTTAAATAATGTGGGGGTCTCACATCGGCCATTCCACATTGACAGTCCAAGGACGCTGATGTTCAACTCGGCGAAGCTAATGCGGATTTTCAACACTCCAGTAATGCATATTGTAGCGATTAACCGTTCCATGGATTGTAAAAGACGACTCGTCGGAGAACAATAAGTAACGACAAAAAATTTGGGTTTTGCGGTATTTGTTCACGTGCCCACTAATAAAACGTTACCCGATTTTGGAAATCAACGCCATGAAGATCTTGGTGTAAAAACATTTGCTACTTGAAGTTATATGGAAATAGTGTCTATTTAAATTACATTTTTATTTGTGAAAATAGTAATGATTGCACAATTGAATTAATCCAATATGTAGTTTTGTTATATCTTAACCACCAGTGTAAACTCATCATGTAAAACCATTAGTGTAAGGACGATTGATAGCTATATTCATTCCAAACATACATAAACTTTTTTGTACGCTATTATAATAAAGAGAGTCAGTCAGCAATCCCAGTTAATATACTACGTTTTACTTATCTACAAAATACATAACAAGTTGGCGACGAGGACAAGGAAAAAAAAAGAAAAGAATTATTCGTGCAATTTCTACATCAAAAAGAATTTACAATCGTAAGATTCGGAGTTGTGTGATTTTTTTTTTAATTACATCTAAAATGGCGACTACTACAGTAATGCAAAATACGATTACAATGGAACCATTTGATGCCAAAATGGGAAAGTGGAGCCTAAAATGCTATAGGAAAGGCAGAAAATGGCGAGGGAAATAAGGTTATAGTTATCTCCTGATGTACATGGGCGGTGATGCGTACAACGTGTTGTGCGATTAAATTGCTCCTGCAAAAGCCAAAGATCAACAGTACAAGGAAATTGTGGCTAAATTGAAGGCTTATTACGAACCAACACCGAATGAAATATTGGAAAACTATCGATTCCATTTACGTAAGCAAAAAGACCATGAAAATTGTGATGAATTTCTGGTGGCGTTGCGTCGTATGTCAACCGAGTGTAAATTTGGTGCACATTTAGACACTGCTTTGCGGAATCAATTCGTGTTCGGTATGAAAAATGAACGTATTTTAAATCGGTTATTGGAAAAGCAAGATTTAACGTTGGAAAAGGCATTAAGCACTGCGAAATTGATGGAAGCATCGGAACGAGGTGCCGCTGAAATTTGCAAATACAAAGACACGAATACAGTTAATCATGTCAAAATACATACGAAAAAGAAGAAGTCATACAGTGGTAAAGGCGGAGGCGGTACAAACGGCGATGCGAAGAAATCGAATGAAGGGGCTACTTACTACCACAAATACAAATGGCGGCAGAAAATGTTTTCGGTGCGGCAAACCGGATCATTTAGCCAACAAATGCACATTCATAAATGCAAATTGCAATTTCTGCAAACAAAAAGGTCATTTAGAAAGAGTTTGCATGAAAAAAAATAAATGCGAAGCACATCAATTGGAAGAAGTTCAAAATAATATGCAGATCAGTGAAATTTTGCTCATTGAAAATAAAAATGATCTTCGGAATAAATATTTTTACGATTTGAAAATCAATGATATTCCTTTTACATTTGAAATAGATACCGGAAGTCCAGTTACGATTATTAATTTGGACGATGCACGTCGATATTTTAGTTCATTGATTTTACAACCCAACGATACAGAATTGGAAAGTTACACCGAAGCCAGACTGGACATATTGGAATTCACTTACGTCAAGGTTGAAACCGACGAATTACACACAGATTTGAAACTGTACTTTGCTCGATCACGACGAAATCCATTGTTGGGACGTGAATGGCTAAGACAAATTAAATTGGATTGGGCCAAGATTTTTAAGCAGTTTCAACAGGAACAGAAGGGGGAAGTAAGCACATTGCAATCAAATATGCATGCTGCAATAAAATGCAAAAAAAATTTGAAATTACAATCGCTGCTACAAAAATACGAAAAATTATTTTCAAATACAATGGGTTGCATCACTGGTTTTAAAGCACGTTTACACGTGAAAAGTAATGCCGTTTCAGTGTTCAATTGTTCATAAAGGCACGTCGGGTTCCATTTCCATTAATGCAATCAGTGGAAAAGGAATTGGATAAATTAGTTGAGGACGATATTATGGAAAAAGTGGACACTAGCGATTGGGCTACACCAGTTGTGTCTGTGCGCAAAGCGAATAATCGAGTCCGTATATGCGGCGACTACAAAGTGACAATCAATCCATGGTTAGAAATCGATGAATACCCATTGCCATTTATTGATGAATTGTTTGCGTATATGGCCGGTGGCGAGAAGTTTTCAAAAATCGATTTGTCAAAGGCATATTTACAATTGGAAATACATCCAGATGACAGAAAATTGCTTACCTTAAACACACATAAAGGATTGTATCGTCCTAAACGTTTAATATTTGGGGTGGCTTCTGCTCCAGCGAAATGGCAAAAATACATGGAACAATTATTAAGAGACATTGATGGCGTAGTTGTATTTTTGGATGATATTAAAATCACTGCTCCTGATGATATTACACATTTGCTACGTTTACAAGAGGTTTTCAAAAGATTAAATGAAAGGAATATGCGGGTGAATTTGGACAAATCGGAATTTATGAAGGACCGAATTGAATATTGTGGATATTTAATTGATCGCCACGGTATTCATAAAATGTCAAGTGTCAAAGGAAGAAGTGCAATCATTTGTCGGCTTAATAAATTACTACGGTCGATTTGTGCAGAATTTAAGTACAATGCTACATCCATTGTACAATTTAATAAAAGATGGTGTTGAGTTTAAGTGTTAAGAGAATACAACCTGCGAAAAAGCGTTCATCGATGCGAAAAATGTCATGCAATCGAATACAGTTATGGTTCATTACAATCCAAAATTACCACTAGTGTTAGCGGTTGATGCAAGTCCGTACGGTGTAGGGGCTGTGTTGAGTCATATATTTCCAGATGGCACAGAGAGGCCAATTCAATATGCATCACAAACGTTATCCGATGTTCAAAAACGATACAGTCAAATCGATCGTGAGGCATATGCAATTAATTTTGGTGTCAAGAAATTTTATCAGTATACATTTTTGGCAGAAAATTTACATTGTGTACGGACAACAAACCGATTGCTCAAATCATTTCACCGAACGCAAGTTTACCTGTACTATCTAATACAAGAATGCAACACTACGCTATATTCTTAAGTTCATTTGATTACGTGGTACGGCATAAAAAATCAAGTCTCGATTACCAGTTCCGAATACAACCAATACAATCGAAGAAACAGATGTAATCGAAATTAATGCAATCGAAAATTTGCCAGTGACTATACAATCGAACTTGGTGGTTTGGCGTCTATTGGAGGGGGGGATCAAAGTTGAGTAGATTAATCTACCAGCTCCGTAACCTTCCAGTAGGGTGCGCATCACGTGAGCTGTTCTGGTCTTGTCATTAGGCAGCTGCGTGATGGGTACAATTGTGGAAGGGGTAACCTGTTCACAATTCGCAAGTGTACGTACTGCCTCCTCGTGGCAACCACTGGTAACTAAGGCCATTTGGCACATTTTAGGCCATTTGGCACAGGCTAAAGTACGGCGCTAAAGGAGAAAACCTTGACAAAAAACCCTAATCTAAGGTGGAACAGCATATGCCGAAAGATGAATGGCTGATAGGTTAATCAGCCCAAAATATGCGGACTCTGGATACCAGGCACCCTCCAGTTTTATTTAGCCTTCCTGTAGTAAAGCTGGGTGACCTACAGGTGATTTGCAATTCCGAGCAACTCGTAAGAGTAAAATCAAACGGAATACGGGGCAGGAGTAGGAATATACGAGAGTGGGACAACCCTCTCGAGGTCCTTGAGCTCCAATGCTACCGTCTTTCTAGCGAAACTACATGCTGTAGCAAACATCTAGGAGGGAGAGCAATAAGCCCAGATAGTATGTATCACGTACCGGGAGGCAGTATCGTCAGGTTCATTAAGAACCTGAATATTGACTGGACGGATAATTAAGCAGGGGCCAGCACAATAGATCTTTTAGGTCGCAGTGCGAAGTGGCTGATCGCCCGCATGGCCCCCCATAATAATAATAATAATAATACAATCGAACTTGGTGAAGCTACAAAAAAGGATCCGACCGTGAAAAATTTAATACATGCGTTGAAAATTGGTCGCGAGTGCAATGGAACTGATCGTTTTGGTATCAATCAAACTGAATTTACATTACAACAGGATTGTCTAATGCGTGGTATACGTGTGTACGTACCAACGGAATTACGAAAGCAAAATTACACACTGCACATTTTGGTATGACTAAAATGAAGGCATTGGCAAAAGGCTATTGCTGGTGGAATAATATGGACAAAGAAATTGAAGAAATGGTGATAAATTGTAATTTGTGTCAATCATATCGTGCTCAACCGAGTAAATTACATCCAGTCCATTGTTGGGAAACGCCAACAAAACCATTTCAACGTGTGCATGTGGATTTTGCGGGACCTATACACGGACAATATTTATTCGTGTTGGTCGATGCGTATACAAAATGGCCAGAAGTTCATATTTTGCCGAATATTACTGCGGATACAACCATTCAAACATGTCGGGAAATTTTCTCGGGTACGCAATTTGTATCGCATGAATTCAAAAAAAATTTACAATCAAATGGTATCCAACATAAACAAGGTGCACCATATCATCCGAGTACGAATGGACAAGCAGAAATTTACGTGAAAATGATTAAAGACAAACTCTTACAGACGAAGTATACATCCTGCTACTGGGCGATCACCATCAATGCTTATGTTTGGTCGACAAATACGTTCCCGTTTAGATCTAATGGTGCCAGCCGAAATACAAATAAACAAATCGCATGAATGCAATCAACCAAAACCGAAATTGAATATGGCCGATCGTGTTGCTGTGCGTGATTATTTATCTAAAAACAAATGGCAATTCGGCAGGATCATCGACAAAGTGGGTGTTTTACATTTTCAAGTGAAATTGGATGATGGTCGTGAGTGGAAGCGACACATTGAACAAATACGAAAAGTTGGTGATAATTTGCAACCATTACCTGGTATTCAACAAGATCTCGATGATTTGATACAAAATCAAAATACAACAGATCAACAAAATAATGTAAGAACACAGCCATCTATGCAAAATGATAATTCAACAACCGAAAATGAATCATCAAACATTCCTACAGAAATTCCAAATACATCGATACCATCTACAACACAGGCAACATTCGTTTCAGGAATGTCAAGTGGAATTGTGCAAACGGAGGCTCCAGTAGAGTTGCGGCGATCCACACGACAACGAAAGGCGCCGAAACGTTTAGATTGCTAACATACAAAAGGTACGAAATTATATTCACAGAAGAATTACTTGCGAGGGGAAGAGCTGTTTTATCTTAACCACCAGTGTAAACTCATCATGTAAAACCATTAAGTACTTTTCATACCAGGCGCCTCGGCTTTGAGCTTCGTAAATAAAAAAATTTTATTTCGTTTTTTAATTATATAAATTAGTTTTATTCGATTGATACCGTTTGATTTTGATTACCGTTAATAAATTCAATTTGTTGAAAAATAATTTATTTTTATGTGATAATTAAAAAAAACAAAATATATTGCAATGAAGTTATCTACAAAGCCAAGGCAATGCGTTCCACACTCGACTGCGAAATTTTAAAGTAGTACAAAGCCAAGTGCTTTCTCAACATAACCTGCAAATCACATTTTTTGTTAAAATATTTCATACTTACTAAAAAATCTAGCTCATATGTACGTTACATATTTAGAATATCGCAGTTCTTGCTATAATTCACGTGTAAAATAGACCTAAATTAAATATTTGATAGCAACCGAATGTTCAAAGCCAACGCCACCGGAATGAAAGGGTCTCAGCTTCGCATTTGTGGTAGCTAAATATTTCGAGGCGAGGCGCCTGGTATGAAAAGTACTTTAGTGTAAAGACGATTGATAGCTATATTCATTCCAAACATACATATACTTTTTTGTACGCCATCCCAGTAGGAAATCCGTCAACATGCAAATGAATTAAATTTTTAGGAAAGAAATACGTTTTCGTTTCTTTCTTATTTCCTCAATACATAAGAAAGAGAAAGATAATATTTATATTTCGTAGATTGATAGCATTTGACTAATAGACAAACTGATGACTTGTCTTATAGTAATCTCACATGATATTCATTTAATTTTACAACATCTGAGACAGATATATTGGATATTTCCTATTTTGCTATCCTATTCATTCTATTACGCCGCATTTATAAACAACATAGAAACCAAAAATGGTGTATTATTTTTCATTAATTTAGTTTGTGTTCTTGCGTTTTTGTGTATTTGTTCTTTTTTTGTTTTTACTGATAATTATTTACGGTAATTTAATCAAAATCATATTTATTAAAATTTAATTAGTGTAGTAATTACTAAGGAACAAAATTATAACGTTTAGAAATAGTCTTACAGATATAAATTTCTGTTCGTATCGGATTGAAATATACACCTAGTCCTCCATTTTGTTTTTCATGTTTTGTAAAACTGAAAATATTTATTTGTATATATGTAATATAGTTTTTTTTAAAATAATAAGTGAAATTATAAATTAATCTGTTTAATTAGAGGATTACTTACTTCATTAGAGTAAGTTAGTGTGTAATTTGGTAATTATGAATAAATTCAAAGGATTTTCGAAAAGTAATTTTTATAAAAAATTAAAAAATTCGGAAGATTTAGTAAATAAACAATGGCTAGAAAGCCAAATTGAGATTGAGGATAGTGTAATTGATATTCGAAATAAGTGTGTTAAAAATAATGTGGCGAGTGAAGAAGAATTAGTAAATAATGGGGATTCATTTATTGCGGATAATGGAAATTGTTTTGTTCTACGGGAAAATGAAGTGGCTAGTGAAAATAATTCAATCCCAAACAACGAATCTAAAGTTAAAGTCAGTATTGACAAAAAGTTAGCATCGTGGGCTGTACAGCATAATATAACTAGAGCTGCATTTGAAGATTTAATTAAAATTTTAAACGATTCAAAAATAATCACTACAGCAAGATCGTCTAAAACATTATTAAAATGCACTGGTGATATGCCTGTAATAAAGTCAATATCAGGCGGTAATTATATGCATTATGGAATTCAAAAATCAATTTCCAACATATACTTTCCAGAAGAAATTTTACGAAGTATAAATGAATTTTGTATAGATTTGGGCATTGACGGAATTCCACTATTTAAGAGTAGTTCGACTACATTATGGCCCATTTTGGGTTCAGTAGTAGATTTCCCAAATTTAAATCCATTCGTCATCGGATGCTTTGTAGGACAAGGAAAACCATTGTGCGTGAATAATTTTTTAGAGGATTTTGTGGAGGATATAACAGTATTAAGTAAAAATGGTATTTTAATTAACCGTCGATTAAATAAAAAATTTTCTGTTCGACTTTTTACGTGTGATGCCCCCGCCAGATCATTTTTGACGGGAACGAAAGGACACACGTCTTTTGATGGTTGCGGTAAATGTTGCCAAAAAGGATTAAAGATTAATGGACGTGTTAGTTTTTCAACAAGAACTTCAGACAGTAGAACCGACGAATCATTTTTCAACAGACAACATCTGGAACACCATTGCGTCGAATTTCACAACAAACAAAATGTATTGGAGAATATTATTGGTATGGTGTCACAGTTTCCGGTAGAGCCCATGCATTTATTTGATTTGGGCATAATGAAAAAATTATTGTATATTTGGACTGATTCAAAATTCGGATCAAAGTTTAAGATGGGGAGAAGTAACTCATTACGAATGTCCAACCAACTTATGAATTTCAAAGAATTCATTCCAAAGGAATTTCAACGAAAACCAAGATCTCTGAAAGAATTACCTAGGTGTAAGGCCACTGAACTCCGACAATTTGCTCTATATACTGCGGAGTAGTGGTATAAAAGATTTGATTGAGCCTCAATTATACCAACATTTTTTGTATTTTTTTTGCTCGTATCGAATGTTGTCTCATCCAAATGATTGCAAAGAAAATACACATACAACACAAAAATTACTTCAACATTTTGTCACCGATTTTGCATCAATTTACGGAGAACATCTAGTATCCTACAACATCCACAATGTACTACATATAACCGAGTGTATACAGCAATATGGATGTTTAACTTCCTTCTCAGCTTACAAATTTGAAAATTATTTGCAGCTATTAAAAAAAAAATTCGAAAGCCAACTCACATTTTGCGACAAATCTATAATCGAACTTCCGAAATAAATACGTTTACACAATTTCAAAACCATCAAACATTCACAACATTTTTTATTGGAAGTACAAGGGCAGATAGTTACTGTGTTATTAATTCCGATATTTACTTTTCAATTTTGCGCGTGGAAAATGAAACTATTGTGGGACATAGATTCAAAATGAAAAAGGACTTTTTTAAATATCCAGTATTGTCATCATTCCTTGGAATTTATGAAGTTTCTGATTTAAGTGATGAATTAGAAACATTTAACATTGGTGATATTGATTATAAAATTGTTGCGCTGCCGTATAAAACTGCTTATGTTTTCATTCCACTTTTACATTTGCAAAATTAATTTAACATCATATTCGAATTAAACAATTTATACTAAAACACACTTCTATTTGTATTATTTGAAACAGGAAAATGGCAGAATCAAATGATTTATTTAGTTTGGCCCAATCTACTGACGTACAATTAGAGGAAAATTCAATGTCTCAATACACAATTCGTGAGTATATTTTCTTAAATTGCATTTGGACTGAAATTAAAAATATTAATTTAACTTTTCTTATCCAAACAATTATTTGGCGGGTTCAACAAATGAAACATATTGCACACAAATGGGCGACAATTATGATAGCCCAACAACACCTAAACCAAGAAAAATTATAGTAGAAACATTGGCACCACGTAAAATAAACACTAATATAAATACCCAAAAAAGAAAATTTACATTAAATATGCCGAAATATATTCCATATCCTACTTGTCATTCGTCAACCAATATCCCAATTAAAAGTTTAAATGTGAGCACTCAGACTGACTTCAACAGTACCGAAATATCACAGAATCACACAGCCATGTACAAATATTAATTTTTGTAAAATATTAAACATTTCTCAATTTAACCAAATGTTATATTAAAATTTTAATATTTTTTCCCCAATTTCAGCTGTTTTACAAAATTAAACAATTTGCTCAATTGAATACTAGATTGGAGAAAATAGAAAATTTGATTGAAGCAAAAACGCATATAGATACCGTTGCCAGTATCCTCAATTGAAGCAATGGACGATTTGGAAATGAAATTAACGGATGAAAATTTTAAACATAAATTAGTAAGTAATAAAATAACATATTCCTGTCCTATAATTCTAACAATTTATACTAAAACTTTTTGTATAGAGGAACTACGTCACAAAAATACACGGCAAGGATCAGGACTATGCGCGTATTATTAAACATTTATTTTCGGATGAATTACTGTTCCAATACAATTGGAATGGTGAGAAAGGCAAACGAGGGTTGAAATTCCTGTCAATTTTTTCCGAAGTTTTATTTGGTAAGCATTGGAAATTAGCATCTTTCTCTGTTTAAAGACTGCGCTTCATGTATATTATTCATTTCATAATGTTAACTAATGTAAAAGATAAATGATTGAATTTTTATTATAAAATAATTTAATAATACAATATAATATAATTTATATATATATATATATATATATATATATATATATATATATATATATATATATATGTATATATATATATTTTATATATATATATATATATATATATATATATATATATATATATATATATATATATATATAATTTTGGATTTATGGTTTATAAATACATAAAAAAAAATTATTTCTTTTCTTTTTAAATTTTATTTTACACATTTGAGTTATACACTAGTCCTTAATGCTAACAAGATCTAGACTTCACTAACTTACTTAATTTTATTTTACCTTTCTTGTAACTTAAAAAATGCTTACTTTACCTAATTGATTAAATTATAAAATAGAACAACACGTTGGTATCAGGTTTATTGGAATTTGTATAGACAGCGCGTGGCGGCGCAACATCCGGCCAGGATGTACATCAGCATTTTATATTATCGTAATAATTATGCATCAGCATTATGGGTTCCCATAACTCCTCCCTGGGGTAGAGAAAGAACGTCCTCGTTCTTTGGTGTAATCCCTATTTTTACCAAAAGATCCCGGTATTGTGAGTTCGCATTTGGCTCTGTAGGTTTTGTGGTTGAACTTCTTGGATTGTCTACTTTTATTGTTGTTGTGTGCCTTTGGATGCTGGCGTAGATTAGTAATATTATTATTCCGATGGTTGATAATGATAACCCTCCCGATAATGACCATATCCATGTTTGATGGTTTATTTGTTTCAGGTAGACTTTGTTCAGTTGTTTCCTGTTTTCAATATTTTCCTGGACGATTTCGTCAACACTAATTTCTTTTATTAATTGACGAGTGGCTTGGATATTGTGGAGTGCACCCTGGATTTCCATCTTTTCACTTTTGATTTCGTATGATTTAAATTTTTTGTTCTTAAAAGTTACTGTACAGTTCCAAAACGATATTAGAAAATTTCCATCTAATATTCGGTTGTTAGGGCCACAGTCCGAAGAAAGTGTTTCGTTTTTTGCATTTGATATTACCAGTTTGTCTTCAGCGATAAATTGTAGCGTAGTTTCCTTTTCTTTTGTCACGTTACAATGGCTTCTTGTCCCCATTACAAGTGGTAATATACAATTATCCTCGAATTCTTTAATCTCAGAGTGTTTTTGTACAAAGTTGCCATGCTTTGTTGTTGTAAACAATTTTTGGTTTGTTCGAATGAGATATTGTGGATAGTCTCTGATTATTGTATTATTGATGATTAGTGGTATTATCATCATCGCTGTTGATTTTTCTTCTTCTAATTTGGGTACTTGTAATATGTAGAGCAGGGTATCGTCATTAACTGCTATTTTTGGTGTTACGTACTGAAGTGCCTCATCCGGCAGTGAAATATTAACGCCTTGGTTTATCATCAGGTCTTTGATTAGGATGACTTCTTTCAAAGATAAGATTTTATTGCTGGGTAATTCGGACTTAGTTCTTATTATTGCCTCCTGGATATCCTCCAATATGCCATTAACTGTATCTATATTAATTATGGTTGTGATTAGTTCGATTTCTGTGAGAGTTATTCTGTTAGCTATTGTATTATTTGTTATTGCTTTATTTATTTTATCTGTAATTAGCTGTATTCGCTGGTTTATTCTTTCATTTATTTGGTACTGCTGGTTGTTTTGTGATTGTTCTGATTTAACGGCTTCTTCGAGTTGTTAGAAATTAACTCGTTGCAGTTAAATTTACAGAGGAAAGCATACGCTTCCTCTATACCTTTGGGCTTTGCAGCTTGCGCGTACCCGAAATAAGGTTTACGTAAACCTGAAATAAATGCGGCTAACGCATCTTCATCGATGAACGCGTTAATAGCGATCCACGATTCATTGTATAATTTGTTTTGTTTTGATAGTCCCTTTATATTTTGCACTATCTCTTTCATTTTGTTGAAGTAAGAATGGATCGTTGTTCCTTCACTTTGCTTTGTTGACCAAAGCTGTAATTTGTAAAACGATAGTTCCTGTCGGTCCCCTAGGGCTTCCATTAGGATTTCTTTTACTTCTTTAGACGTTTTCGGATTGCCAGCTAGACATAATACGTCTTTGGCTCGTCCTTCAATTTTATTATTAACAGCTTGTAGATAAAGATAGAACTGTTGTTCTGGGACCAATGGCTCAAATACGCCAAGTGTGTCCTCTGCCGTCTTTATCCAAGCGGTAAGTTGCTTACGATTCCCATCGAATGAGGGTATCGATTTTATAGGGTCTGGTATCCTGAACAGATCCAGTACGTTTACTTTATTGATAGGCTCGGGTTTTTCTTCCCGTAGCGGTTGTTCAATCCTTTGGTTCAAGTACGCCAATACTTGGTCGTGCTCTGTTTGTTTTGTGTTCAATTTCTGGAGTTGTTCTGCTATAGTATTTAGTTGTGCAGTAATTTGCGCCTCCATTGTTATTGGGAATGTTTCGATACTATTCTCGTCCAGATTCCTATTAATATCGAAAATTTCTCTTGATTTCTTTCCCATACACAATTAAAAAAATTGAACTATTTTTCTTGGTTTTCCGTGCCTATCTAGTAGTACACCGAAAAAAAAAATTTTATCGTCTCTATCTTGTAGTGGACGAATTGACAGGTCTACGTCTATCTAGTAGTGCGCAATTTAGTCAGAATTGGTAACACTTTGTTTTTTAAAAATTTACGTTGTTTTAGATAATAATAAAAAAAAACTCTTACCTATAGATGCGAAATGTAGTTCTACGTCTATCGTTTGTAGTGCGAGAATTACAATTCCGTGTTGCTGTCGTGTTGAGCTGGTTCGTGTAAAAGCTTAGTAAACTGGGTGGAATCCTAAATCCTCGTAGCGGTTATAAATAACCTTCAGCATGAGACGTCAAGAAAAAAAAATGTGGTTCGCTTGTATCACTGCGATCACTAATCACAAAAAGTTTTTACTTTTATATTTTTCTTAACAGATTCACTTTGAAATGAGTTTTTATTTGCTCATTTCTTTACACATCACTTTACTTTACTATTTACACGCCGCTAGGCTGCGCCAATTTTGGATTTATGGTTTATAAATACATAAAAAAATTATTTCTTTTCTTTTTAAATTTTATTTTACACATTTGAGTTATACACTAGTCCTTAATGCTAACGAGATCTAGACTTCACTAACTTACTTAATTTTATTTTTCCTTTCTTGTAACTTAAAAAATGCTTACTTTACCTAATTGATTAAATTATAAAATAGAACAACACGTTGGTATCAGGTTTATTGGAATTTGTATAGACAGCGCGTGGCGGCGCAACATCCGGCCAGGATGTACATCAGCATTTTATATTATCGTAATAATTATGCATCAGCATTATGGGTTCCCATAACTATATATATATATGGTGGTTTGGCGTCTATTGGAGGGGGGATCAAAGTTGAGTAGATTAATCTACCAGCTCCGTAACCTTCCAATAGGGTGCGCATCACGTGAGCTGTTCTGGTCTTGTCATTAGGCAGCTGCGTGATGGGTACAATTGTGTAAGGGGTAACCTGTTCACAATTCGCAAGTGTACGTACTGCCTCCTCGTGGCAACCACTGGTAACTAAGGCCACTTGGCACATTTTTGGCCATTTGGCACAGGCTAAAGTACGGCGCTAAAGGAGAAAACCTTGACAAAAAACCCTAATCTAAGGTGGAACAGCATATGCCGAAAGATGAATGGCTGATAGGTTAATCAGCCCAAAATATGCGGACTCTGGATACCAGGCACCCTCCAGTTTTATTTAGCCTTCCTGTAGTAAAGCTGGGTGACCTACAGGTGATTTGCAATTCCCAGCAACTCGTAAGAGTTAAATCAAATGGAATACGGGGCAGGAGTAGGAATATACGGGAGTGGGACAACCCTCTCGAGGTCCTTGAGCTCCAATGTTACCGTCTTTCTAGCGGAACTACATGCTGTAGTAAACATCTAGGAGGGAGAGCAATAAGCCCAGATAGTATGTATCACGTACCGGGAGGCAGTATTGTCAGGTTCATTAAGAACCTGAATATTGACTGGACGGATAATTAAGCAGGGGCCAGCACAATAGATCTTTTAGGTCGCAGTGCGAAGTGGCTGATCGCCCGCATGGCCCCCCCAATAATAATAATAATAATAATATATATATATATATATATATATATATATATATATATATATATATATATATATATATATATATATATATATATATATATATAAAAGATCTATAACGAATGTACAAATGTTTTCTTTATTTTTTCTTTTAGATGCAATTGGGGAAGATTCTTTGGCTGTGTACGAGAATAAAATTAGAACTGTTATAAAGCGTACACATCAGAGAACTATTAAAAAAACAGTCGAGAAAATCAATAGTTACTCGTAGTTTTGTCATAATTTCGTTAGTTTTTATGTTCTATTTTTTTTTTAAACTAGAAATACAATTAAAGTCTGAATTTTATTTTATTTTAAGTTTTAATTCGAATTTAACTGTATTATATTTACTAATCAAATACGGTGAAATTTTTTGATAGTATTATTAATATATATTAATATTTATTTATTTTTAAATTTTATTATAGAGTAATATTGAATTTATTTATATGTTGTTGAATTATTGTTATATGTTGTTTAATTAACTACTTTTAAGCAAACATTTTATCATAACATGTTATAATCATAATTTTATATCTAAATAATTAACTGTTAATATAAATAACTTTTCGGACACATCTCATATAATTTTATAAATAAATTTGATTTCATTTATTCTTCACAACAAATAATATATTTTGTAAAGGTTATTTTATAGAAAATATAAAATATTTTAAAGAAATATTATGTATATATTAAATTTATTTACAGTAATTAATTGTTTTTTAAAATAAATGATTTTTATATCAAATTTTTTGAGTCACATAGTAATCAGTCTTGTTTTGTCACATACGATTCTTCTATGAACTGTCACATACGATTCATCTATGAACTGTCTTATACTGATCATCTCAGACATGTCACCAAATAATCATCTAAGACAAATGACACGATTCACTTATGAACTGTACTACCATCTTCACTAATGACGAGTCACATGGTAATCAGTCTTGACTTGTCACATACGATTCTTCTATGAACTGTCACATACGATTCATCTATGAACTACTTATACTAATCATCTCAGACATGTCACGCATGAATATCATTCCCGCCTTGTGATAAAATTCTATATACGTGTCATCCGAGACAGTCATGCATGAGTCATTAGACTGTCTCGTATGACTTTCCTGCTGGGATTATAATAAAGAGAGTCAGTCAGCAATCCCAGTTAATATACTGCGTTTTACTTATCTACAAAATACATAACAAGTTTGAAGTGTGATTTTTGTAAATCTGATTCATTTTTAACATTCTTTTAAAATTGCAGAAATTTATTGTTAAGCTCACTATAGTGACAACTACCGACAATTTCCACATGACCTACGAATATTGATTCAATAACCAACTTCAACAATTAACTGTAATGTTAAGAAAACGTTTTATATTATTAAGGTTGCGTAATGGTATTTGTGGTATTTACCTACTCCCCAGAAATCTTTCTATAATAATATCTGGTATTTTTATTTATATCGCTTTTTTTATGGAATGACAAATTATTTATAAAAACAAGATAAGTATTATTTGCAAAGTTTTTATGTACATGGACATTGGTTTTCTGTTGAGATCTGTACGTGTGACTTCAAGGTTTTTACTTGTACTTTTTAAGTATTCACAAGAAGGTACTTACTTAGTCCGCAAGCACATACAACAATTATAAATATTTGTTCTATTGCTTCTGTGATTTATCTATGTATGAATATTCATATACTTACATATATTATTGTCTTAATTGGATATTTGTCTGGAGATAAAAATAAACAACATTTTCAAGGCTACAACTTTCTCTAATGTTAGTAGTTAGGTATTTAAGAAATTGTTATTATTGCATATAGAAATAAAACAAAAGAAATCTTTAAAAATCCAAAAAATGGAGGTGGTCTCAAACATATGTCGCATATTGTATTTTGAATTACTTTGCTACAATTTTGACAGATCTTCTGATGAACTACAGAACTGCATGCTTAACAAAATATTGAAATATGTATGTTCAAATCGATCGTGATCAATTTAGTCTGGTGTAATTTTATGTTGTCATTTATAAATATGTACAAAAATCCGATAAAATTTATGAATTAATATTATAACATAAACTATAGTAATTTTTATATTTGTCTTAATTAAATCTTTATATAAACGCAATCATCATTTTTTGATTTTATTTATGTATCTTGATACTTAATATGTAAATTTGTGTGTAATAATGACCATTTAGTCCGTTGGAGGGTGATTTATTTTTCGTAAACAATTTAATAAAATTTGGTTTGGTCAAAAAGTGTAGAGGTGTATTCTACGGTGCTAACCACTACTACCTATCAGAGATAACGTATTTACCGTACTGCCGTGTTAAACTTATTTTGACATAACTACAAAAAATCCATTTCGGGAAAATCGATCTTAAACCACCATTCCAAAAATATATTTTAGCAATCAATGCTGTTTAATTGTACTAATTGGAACAACACGATTTTTACAGTTTACAGTTACAATACGATCCAACTATTCTATTCATGCCACCGATTTGATTTGGATGTAACTTGGTGCAATCAATATTTGGTATAATTTGCCGCTTTTTGTTAACTTGATTCTTGATGTACGCTTTTTATGCCGATTAATTTTTTACTTTTTCATTTCTTTGATTTTTCATTTTTCGTGTGCATATTCTGTATAATTATTATGCAGTTAACAAATATAAAGGGTGTAAATTAACCCTCTAAAAATGTTAATTAAATCACCCCTAATTCATGTTATTAGATAACCGAAATTCAACGATATACAAAATTAAAAATGTATGGTATATTAGCTCGCGACTCACTGATTCGAGTTGAATTAACGCCGACCATGTGTTTATGCTATGTATCGCATATATAAATAATTGGAAAATTTGATGAGTAATGACAGTATTATAATGTGTCATCGACCTTGGCAATGATCAGTATATCTCGGTGCAGTAACAATGATATTAACCTTGAACGTATGTCGTATGTAAGTAAATAAAAGTTTTAAATTAAATAAAAGAAACGAAAAAATTTATGAATGAGATTTTTAAATGTATTGACGGTATGTAATTACAATAGTATAGATTTAGGCGTGTTTGAATTGTATTCGTACATTAATATTTTGAGCAACTTATTTTATTAGCGATCATTTGGGGGCAAATATACATTTTTGCAAATGAACTTTTTTTGTTGCATCAACATCAACCACAAGTGTAATCAACCAATTCGACCTCAATGATTCGACCACTAATTTTGAACTTTATTATCACTTATTACTTTACTCTTGCCTTAATTTTCTCGGTAAAAAATTTCAAAAATGTCTGTTTTAAGTAATACCCCTATTGTTCATCTCCAACAAATTGTAAATTTTCATTTACTAAAAATTTGTTGGATTAACATATGTACCAACAAACTAATGAAATTACCGCTGGTGAGGTCTAACTAGATTGAGTGACAAACGAAAGTCTTGATGTTAAATTATATAGTATTCTGATTTATTTTTAATTAATTTCGAGTTTAAATACAAATTTAGAAAATGTTTAATAATTAAGTTTTATCTTGTTATTTATATGCTTATAATATAAACGCGTCTTTTTTCATACTATTATTTATTCATAATGTCGAATACGTTTACATGATGTATGTATATAAAATGTTTATCATCAGGGTTGCCAGGGGTGCTATGTTCACATGGATATAACAGGTTTCTCCTTTTTATTTAAATTCAATTTTTTTTTTTTTTTAAATTGACTGTTCAAAATTCTCATCATATGTCAAACGAACTTTTGGTTTGATCGGTCGTCTCGGTCTTGATTGTTGTGGAGTGGACCTAGCTTCCGCAACCATTGTTGTCTGTTTTGGCTCCGATGTAGGCTGAATTATAACTTCCCGTGTTGGAGTTTGTTGACTTGTAATTTCAGTGCTCACCACTGGAACGAGGTCTCGATCTTCCCTTCCATCATAGTGGTATGGAATCGTATCAGCTGTAGGTTGTTGAATTTCTGATCCAATTCGATGTATTTGGTCAATGTGTCGCTTCCAAGTACGTCCATCGTCCAATTTTACCAGATAGTGAAGTGAACCCAGCACTTGTACGATTGTTCCGAATTTGTACTTTCCGTCGCCAAAGTAGTTACGAACAGAGACACGATCATTAGCGTTTAATTTTCTGATGTTAGCTTGGACTCCTTTGCATCTATTTTGTTTTTCCCCGTCTTTTGGCAACATTATGTCAAGACACGAACGGATTTGTCGGTTGAAAATTCGTAATGATGGTGAAACGCCAGTTGTAGCATGGGGTGTACGACGGTAATTTAGTAAAATCTTGCACAATTCCTTACTTATGTCCTCCCGGTCACAATTTATGGCTTTCAATTTATTTTTGAATGTTTGTATGTGCCTTTCCGCCTGGCCATTCGTTGCTGGATGATACGGAGCACTCAACCTGTGTTGGATTCCATTCACTTTCATGAAATGTTGAAAATTATCGGACGTAAACTTAGTTCCGTTATCACTCACCAGACCGGGAGAAGGAGGTTCCTCCGGATAACCTGGAGGAGCTGATCCGTAAAGCGGAATAATCAAAGGTAGGTGTGGTACTGGGAGTGGATGCTAATGCGCATCACACTATCTGGGGAAGCACAGACATTAATGAAAGAGGTGAGTCGCTTTTTGATTATTTGATGAGTAGTAACCTTTCAGTGTGTAATATTGGGCGGGAACCCACATTTATTACTAGTAACAGGCAGGAGGTTCTAGACGTGACCCTTGCCTCAAATAATATTCTTCATATGGTTAAAAATTGGAGGGTGGATAAGGAACATTCCTTTTCTGATCATCGATATTTAACCTATAGCCTCGATATTCACCCTGCTACCCGGGAAGCCTTCATGAACCCTAGAAGGACCAACTGGAGCAAATATGGGGAATTATTGGAGGAAATGTTACCGACAAGGGCTATGGAGCCCCCGACGACCGTTGGGGAGTGGAGGACATGGTGGCTAGCGTTACTAGCGCATTCAACCGATCCTTTCGCGCTGCCTGCCCACTGGCTAAGCCTAGGGGTAGGCAAAAACCGGTATGGTGGTCCAGGGAACTGGAAACCTATCGAAAGGCTTGTAGGATAGCCTTTAATAGAGCCAAAAATACAAGGGAGGCTCAGGATTGGGACTCCTATAAGGAGAAACTCGGAATTTATAAGAAAGAATTAAGAAAGGCACAAAGGAGGTCTTGGAGAATCTTCTGTGATAATATGGAAGAGGTATCCGAAACCTCCCGCCTTAGGAAGATTCTTTCCAAAAGTACATCTAGTCCTAGTTTTTATATAAAACCGGACGGATCTTGGACAGCTTCTAGTGGAGAATCTCTGGAGCTTCTCTTCGAGACACACTTCCCAGGGAGCTTTGAAGACCTGTTGGTGCGTAGCAATCATCAGGAATCACTGTCAGTAACCACAGAGGATATCGTAACCAGAAAACGGATACTATGGGCACTGAGGGGTTTTAAACCATTTAAATCGGCTGGTCCGGATCAAATTATACCAGCGGAACTTCAAAACAACTCAGTAATTATTCTTCCTTACCTGGAAGCTATATTCAAAGGGTGTTTGAAGCTGGGCTATATTCCTAGGTACTGGACGGAGGTCAATGTGGTGTTCATACCGAAAGCGGGGAAAAGCTCACATGTCTATCCTAAGGACCTAAGACCAATAACTCTATCATCCTTTCTTTTGAAAACCTTGGAAAGGCTGCTGGATGTATACATCAGAGATAAAATAGGTGCCAGGAAGTGGGCATCGTCTCAGCATGCGTACACAAAGGGTAGATCTGTGGACACGGCTCTGCACGCCTTGGTGTCTACGATTGAGAAATCGATTAATTCGAAGGAATTCTGTTTGGTGGCCTTCCTGGATATAGAAGGCGCCTTTAATAATGTGAAAGCGGAAGCAATCAAGGAGGGATTGTCATTTTTGAAGGTGGACGTTCCTCTGATAGGGTTAATCAATTATATGCTGGGAAGCAGGATTGTTAGCTCGAAGTTGGGGGACTCCACCTTAAAGAGGCGAGTAACTAGGGGAACTCCGCGGGGGGGGGGGGGTTCTGTCCCCTCTTCTCTGGAACATAGTGGTAAACGGGTTACTACTTGAATTGGAGAGAGAGGGTATTGGAGTTATCGCGTTCGCAGATGACGTAGCTTTAGCTGTTACCGGGAAATTCCTGGGCACGATTGTAGACGTAATGCAGAATGCGCTTATCATCGTTACGAAATGGGCTGGCAAATGTGGACTTGGTATTAACCCGTCCAAGACAGAGCTGGTACTCTTTACTAAGAAATACAAAATCCCGGTAGTTGTCCCTCCTACCTTAAATGGCACGAGACTTGCTTTTACTGATAGAGCTAGATATCTGGGCATTATCTTGGACAGTAAGCTTAGTTGGAAGCCCAACATGTTGGAGAGAATAAACAAAGCTACTATTGCCTTGTACTCCTGTAGGAACGCCATTGGTCATAGATGGGGTCTGAAGCCGGAGCTGGTACACTGGCTCTACACCGCCGTAGTGAGACCTGTACTCATGTACGGGGTGGGTGTTTGGTGGCCAGCTCTGGACAAGGTAACTTACAAAAGTAAGATTGAGAGAGTGCAAAGAACGGCCTGTATGCTTGTTAGCGGGGCATTGAGGTCGACACCGACAAGTGCCTTAGAGGTTATGTTGCACCTTCTTCCGGTCGACATTTTTGGCAAACAGATGGCGGCAAATACGGTTGTACGACTTGCAGCCGTCTCTCAGTGGAGGTGTCTTAGTATAGGACACTCTACTATCGTCAGATCGTTGAAGGATGAGCTGGCGAATCTTGACTACATTAAACCTACTCTACGCTTCGAGAAGCGATTTCGGACCTCCTTCCCTTCAAGGGAATCCTGGAGGGATAGACCGTTATCGGAAACCGAAGCGTTGCAATTCTTCACAGATGGCTCCAAGCTAGACGGCAAAGTAGGAGCTGGAGTATTCTGTGACAAATTAAATGTAAATATTTCTATTCGTCTCCCTGATTACTGCAGCGTATACCAAGCTGAAGTCGTAGCGATTGAGGAGGTCATGACGTGGTTGAAGCATAATGTGTTATCCTCAGACGATATCACAATCTATGTGGACAGTCAAGCGGCGATCCGGTCGTTAGAATCGGTGTCTTTGGCGTCACGGGTGGCGTTGAGTTGTCACTCATCTCTAAATGAGATGGGTGAGCATTTCATCATCCAGGTAGTCTGGGTCCCAGGTCACTCGGGCGTCATGGGGAACTGCAGGGCAGATGAACTTGCTAGGCATGGTACGACTCTCCAGCTGCAACCGGAAAGGGCAAGTCTGGGGAGGCCTATCACAGCGCTGAGACAAGTACTTGGGAAGCAGGCGCTATCCTCAGCGAGGGAAAGGTGGTCTAACGCCCTTACCTGTAGAGTTGCAAGACAAGTTTAGCCAAAGCTGGACTTGGGGCGCACTAGGGCATTAATATCCTTACGAAGACGTGAATTAAGAACAGTCGTAGGAATTCTCACGGGGCACTGCCTTTTTGGAGAACATGCAAGAAGGCTGGGTCTGGAGGCTAATGAATTCTGCAGAAGCTGCTTGGACGAAGAGGAGGAAGAGACGTTGGTCCACTTCCTTTGCTCGTGTCCAGCATTGGCTCTCAGAAGGCACAAACACTTAGGTAAGTTCAGGATGGACTGCCTCGCGGATCTCGAAAACATTAAAGTGCGAGACGTCTTACGCCACATTTGCAGCTTGAAATGGTTCCAATAGGGGTAAAAGGGGATACATCCCGTGGTATCACAATGGACCGTCACCGGTCTAAGTGTGCGTAAGCAGCCACTCCAACCTAACCTAACCTAACCTATCACTCACCAGCATTTCCGGAATCCCGAATTTCGCAAATATCTCCCGGCATATATTAATTGTAATCTCCGTTGTAATGTTTAGAATAATATGTATTTCTGACCATTTGCTGTAGGCGTCGACCAGAATAAAAAAATATTTACCCATGAATGGCCTGGCAAACTCAATATGTACCCTTTCAAATGGATATTTCGCTGCTTCCCATACGTGTGTCGGAACTTTCTTTGGATTCGATCTTGTTTTTTGACATTGTAAGCAGTTTTTCGACAAATTTTCAATGTCGCTATCCAGTTTTGGCCACCAGCAGAAACTCCTGGCCAATGACTTCATCCGCGTAATCCCAAAATGTGCTGTATGCGGTTCTTGCAACACTTGCTGTCGTAAATTTTCTGGATTGTAAACTCGGAGTCCACGTAGAAGGCATCCACTCTGAAGTGTAAACTCCGTTTGTTCGATATTGAACCTTTGATCAGGCTTGACTATCTTTCCTGTCTGTAGTCCCTCGATCAAATATTTCATCGTATCAACATTGGTCGTAGCCTCTCGTAGTCGATCGACAGTCACCGGTAACGTTTCGATTGCGTTTATTTCGATCAGGTCGATAAGTTCGATACTTGTATTTGTTTCGGCACGCGGCAATCGTGATAGAGCATCCGCGTTTGAATGATCCGATGATTTGCGATATTGTATTTCATATTCGAATGCCTGCAGAAATATTGATTAGTGCTGCATTCGTGTAGCTGATAATGTCGGAAGTCCCTTGTCCGGTGAAAGAATTTGCATTAGAGGCTTATTATCAGTAATCAAAATAAATTTACGAACGTAAACGTACTGATAGAATTTCCGAACGCCGTACATGATGGCGTATGCCTCACGGTCAATCTGTGGGTATCGTTGCTGTATATCAGATAGGGTTTGCGATGCAAATTGTATAGGCCTTTCACTACCATCCGGATAAACGTGACTCAGTACCGCCCCCACACCAACTGGACTGGCGTCAGTAGCCAATACTAACGGCATTTTTGGATCGTATAGTGTACTAAGTGTATCTCCTGTTGGATTAGCATTTTCAGGTTGTGAAGTGTTGTTTTGCATTCCTCGTCCCAAACAAATTAGAGTTTTTCTTTCAGCAGATTATTCAGAGGGTAAATAACCGTGCTGAGATTTTTGAAAAATCGTCCGTAGTAATTTATCAGTCCAAGGAATGCACGAACCTCATCCTTATTTTTTGGTTCCGCCATCTGTGTAATTGCCTCGATCTTGCTTTGAATTTTGTGAATACCATGCCGATCGATTTTGTAACCACAATATTCGATTTCAGGTGCCATGAACTCGCATTTATTGAAATTTACTCTCATGTTGTACTTGTTCAACCGCGCCAATACTTGCTCAAGCCGTTGCATATGAGATTCGTCACTAGGCGCTGTAGTTTTGATGTCATCCAAGAACACTGATACTCCATCGATGTCCTTCAGAATTTGCTCAATTTCTCGCTGCCATTTTGCTGCTCCAGATGCAATACCACACATAAGTCTCGTTGGCTGAAACAAGCCGCGATGCGTACTTAACGTCAATATTTTCCGATCATCTGGATGTACTTCCATTTGCAAGTATGCTTTATGTAGGTCAATTTTTGAAAATTTGTCACCTCCCGCCATCGACGCAAAGAGATCTTCAATCGTAGGAAGTGGATGTTCCTCGACTAGTATACGAGGATTCACCGTAATTTTATAGTCCCCACATAGGCGGACTTTATCACCCTTCTTTTTGACAGGAACAATGGGTGTAGCCCATCTGGATGAATCGACTTTTTGTAAGATGCCGTTTTGTTCCAAATCCTCGAGTTCTTGTTCCACCGCGTCTCATAAAGCAAATGGTATTTTCCTTGCCTTTATGAAAATAGGTTGTGAGCTCTCTTTTAAACGGATACGCGCTTGTAGGTTTTTAATTTTACCCATGGAATCTCCGAATACCGATATATATTTGTCTTTGAGCTGTTGCAATTTTGTATTTATGTCCACTGATTTGATTAAAGACATTTGTTCCCCCTTTCCGTTTATTATTGTGTTCCAGTCGAGTTTTATGTTGTGTAACCATTCACGGCCAAGTAGTGGTTTAAGATTTGATTCGACTATGTAAAGTCTTAGATCGCGACACTCAACACCAGAATTGACACACATGACAATGTAACCAAACACTTTGATCTCCGTACCACAGTAAGTCACGAGTTTTGTGTTTATTGCTGCAACTGTTCATCCGGGAAGTACCTCGTCCTGTAATTGTTGTTAACAATCGTTACCGGAGACCCACTGTCGACCTCGAAACCCAAAACGATATCATTTACTTTTAGGTTAACAAAAAATTTTGGAAATTTGCTTGGGTTACAAAATTCGGAAATAGTAAAAATATCTTCAGTACAATCCGTTGTGTCATCCTCGATGTAATTTGTACTCTGGCTATCATTCCTCGCTTTGAAACACACAGATTGAAGATGTCCCTTAATGTTGCAAAATGTACAAACTGTATTTCGGTGTGAACACGTCTTGGCTCGGTGATCTTTACTACCGCAGCGATAACAAAAGCTTTTTGACGTTGTGCTGTATGTCATCTTTGATTCCGCTTCCATGTTGTTACTTTTCGATGGTTCCACTTTCGACTTTCTTACACTTTTTTATGCAATGAAGTTGAATGACTGCATTGATTCCTTCTGCTGTTGAATTTCTGCTCCCCCCTTTTCAGACAATTCCATTGCTTTAGCTATAGTTAAAGCGTTGTCAAGTGTAAGGTCCGCGGTTTCCAACAAGCGGCTTTGGATTCGGGCGCTGCGTAGTCCAAATACGATTTGATTACGTAAAGCTGTAGTTAGATAAGCCCCGAATTTACAGTTGATTGCCAGTTTTCGTAAGGCTATAGAGAATTCCTCAACCGATTCATCATCAGCTTGTTTCCTTAGATGGAATCGGTAATTCTCCATGATCTCCAGTGGAGCTGGATCGTACACTTTTGTAAGCATGTCGACGATTTCTTTGTAAGTTTTGTTCTTTGGTTTATCCAGTGCAATTTTATCACAAAGAACATCAAATGCTTCTTGACCCATGTAATGGAGTAGTAGTGGCACTTTTTTCTCATCTGGTGTAGCCACGATTTGCATTGCTCCCTCAAAACGCTCGACCCAACGCGACCACAATGTCTTCTTTTCGTATTTCTCAAAAATTGTATAATCTGTCATTGTAAATGGAAATGTTTAATGGTGTACCAACAGATCCGTAGCGACAGATAAATTTATTTTTCACTAATGTAGGTTATGTTCCCACCACATGTGCACATAAACTTGTTTTTTTATTTTCTTGAAACACTGACACTGTCAGCCGCAATTGTTGACGTAATTTGCTTTTTTTTTATTATTATTATGTTGCTTATTTCATTAATTTCTACAATTTTAATTTTTAATTTTTATCCTCATCGCCACTAATATAAACGCGTCTCTTTTCATACTGTTATTTATTCATAATGTCTAATACGTTTACAAGATGTATGTACATAAAATGTTTATCATCAGGGTTGCCAGGGGTGCTATGTTCACATGGATATAACAGCTTACATACTAAAGCATTTTGCATAGTTGACAAATAACATGTGGGCATACTTCCTTTATTAGAAAATATTTGACTTTGTACAACCTATGCGTTTTGGCTATAAACAAAATTACTACTAACCCAACCAGAGCTACTATTCACTTGAAAATACGTACATCGTAATAAGAAAAGTCTTTTGAAATGGTTTCTGTCGTAAAAAAGTAGTGGCAAATACTACAAGTACAATATAGGTATATAACTATTCTGAGTAAATCTTCGCCACTGTTAATCCATCAAATTTACTTTCCAAAAAAACTGCCTACAAGTAATAAAACGATAATTTAAACGAACATAAATGGTCGCACAATTCAATCATGTTTATCGGCTCTTTATACTTAGAGAAGCGCGCAGCAAAAAAGATATTAAGTAGGCAATAAATAATGTTTATGTAGGTACAATAAAAGTCGGCCAAGATCAAAACTTTAATCAGCTCAAAATTTTGTTTTAGAAATGGTTTATTAGTATATCAAAACAAAACAAAAAAATTAGTAAGGAATTCAATGACCCCATCTTAATAAAGCATAACAACAAAAACTTTTTAATCATAACAATACGTAGTACGTACATAGAAACGTAACTGAACGACGCGACGCAACACAAAAAAACTATCGTATTTGTGTACATAATACTCCAATAGTAACATACGTACAGATAGGTACTCGTATGTAGTACAATGTAGTTATATTGTAAAATGCCAACTTTTGGTTTTTCTAAACGAATATTCTCATCTTTCTGTAGGTACATTGCACATATTAGGTATTTGATTGCCCTTTCCTTTTCTATTTATTTAGGTACATATTTCGGTAATGATTTACATAAATTTTATTGTGCTTTCGCTTTCCACGTCAATATGCAAAACAGTACAGAAAAAATATGTCAAAAGACACCCCTTTTGTTGTCTGTTTTTATTGCTCGGTATTTAAATTAATGGGATCGTTTAAAAATATTAGGTTGGGGAAAAAGTATTGAGAGATTTTTGTCACTAGTTGGTGTTTGGTGTCATATATCGGGTAAGACTAATCATATTAGACAGTCAATCACATATTGAGACATTTCCGTCTTCAATTTTCATAAAGATAGTGTTGACGCTTACGATTATTTTATCGTAAGGATAATTATTAGTGATTCAAAACGCAGAATTCACCACATATGTTGAAGCACTTTATTTTATTTTCTAGTTTCACAATATGTATAATATTGTAGGCAAAATATATAATATAGTAATACATATTCAATTCTCGCAAGAATTCTGACAGTTCACGCGCAGAAAAAATACATAGGTTCCTTAGTGTACGTTTCCACGAAAAACTTCATTGTAATTTTTTCAACGAAACTCACATGGATAGTACACATTCCCAAAAAAATTGTGTCTCGACAGACAATTTGTAACTCACACATATAAAAAAAATATTGGAAAATACAACCGATTTTTGGAAAAAACAACCGATTTGTACTAATGGCTACAACTTTTTCCATTGTATTTTTTACATTGGTACTAAAATAGAAGGGAAATTTTTTGGACACCTCTGCATTAAACGTCATATTATGTATTTGTTTTGATTGTTTGTTATTTTAATTAAGTGGATTGTATTTTAATAGTTTTCTTCTTGATTGTTTTTTAATTATTAATTTATTGGAATAAAATGTTTGAAAAGGAAAGTGGTGATGATGAAGAAATGGAGATGACGATAACTCACAGCAAATTACTAATTTCATAAAACGTCAAAATGATACTAATACATGTTATATCGATTCACTAACATAACCATAGAACAAAAATTTCCCTGTTGTAAAATTTACAATGAAATTTGCGGTGGAAACTAGGACTTAGTTCGTGGCAAAAGTTTACCAAAGACGTTGTTTTCATAGGCGTGCAATTTTTTTTTCACCTATTAATTTTCACATGAAATATGATTGCAATAACATAAAATCATAATCATTTTGAATGTTTTGTGTATT
Source organism: Tipula vernalis (assembly GCA_958295665.1). Taxonomy (NCBI): domain Eukaryota; kingdom Metazoa; phylum Arthropoda; class Insecta; order Diptera; family Tipulidae; genus Tipula; species Tipula vernalis. The sequence goes on along the minus strand of OY282560.1, from coordinate 177,546,639 downwards.
GAAACTGAAATATAATACATTTTAATCATTATTTATTATTTTATTTAGGATTACTATGTAAAATAAATGCGACCCATCAAAGTTTTTATAATTTTTGTAACTACTCGTACATCACTGAAGGCTGCGCAAAACTATTAAAAAAAATTTTTTTTAAGATCAGGGTGGTCATTTTGTGGTGCTATATCACATTTGGTGATAAAACAGTGATAAACTGACATTTGTCGTAGCTTACTGCGGTCCCATCTTGGATGAACAACGTCACGTCGTATATTGATTTGAATGAAAATGACCACAAAATCTTGCGTCTTACTTCTACAAGTGGAAAAAATTGTTTATTTTGTTGTTTAAATTTTTTTTCTATGGAGTTTGGTTAAAAACACCTCTAATCAAAATTTCAAAAAATGAATGAAATTTACATTGACGCGAATGATAAATAAATGATATTTATTAACAAAATAATCATTTATATATTATTGAAATAAAATTAATGGATTATTGTTTAATTTACAGGAAAACGAAATATAAAAATCAACAATTATTTTAGTTTTGTATAGTAAATTGTATGTTAAAAGAACCATTCTAGTAGCCTATAATAACAAATTTCACAAAAACCATCATCCTCCTAATAGAAATGGACAAAAACTAAGCAATTCTTAAACGAAAATCAACATAAACCATCTGACATAACCTCACAAAATACAAATAATGGTCGGTGTTTAAACATGAAATTCTAATAAATCAAAGGATTTTCTAGTTATGTTAACTTAAAAATGTAATAATTAGTCTTTTGTTAACAAACAATTTTGTTTTGCATTTCAAATCATGGTAATTTTCATTCATTTTTTTAAAATTTTAAATTAATTTTTTTATATCAAACTACATTGAGTTTGATCGAAAGCAACTAAATTAAAGTTTTTAAAAAATGAATGAAAATTACTGTGATACGAACTGCAAACCAAAATTGTTGATTAACAAAAGACTAATTATTATATATTTAAGGTAACATAACTAGAAAACCCTTTGGTATATTAGAATTTCATGTTTAAACGCCGACCATTATTTGCATTTTGTGAGGTTATGTCAGATGGTTTATGTTGATTTTCGTTTAAGAATTGCTTATTTTTTGTCCGTTTCTGTTAGGAGGATGATTGTTTTTGTGAAATTTGTTATTCTAGGCTACTAGAATGGTTCTTTTAACATACAATTTAATACAAAAAACTGAAATAATTGTTGATTTTTATATTTCATAGTAATAAAAAAATCAACAATTGAGGCTACGTGTCAAATCATCACTTTGATTCATTGCTTTCCCCTTAAAATTCATTTTGCAGTGTTGTCATTTTGTGGTAATATATTACATTTGGCGATACTGTGCGAAAAATAAATTGTCGTAGCTAACTATGGTGTTGTCATGGATGAATATCGTCACGTCGCATAATGATTGAAATGAAAAAGACCACAACTTCTTCCGTCTTACTTTTACAAGTGGAACAAAAAAAAATTATTTTCTTGTTTACATTTGTTTTATATGGAGTTTAGTTAAAAAAAGCTCTAATAAAAATACCAAAAAATGAATGAAATTTACATTGACGCGAAATATAAATGAATGATATTTATTAACAAAATGATCATTTATATATTTTTGAAATAAAATTAATGGGTTATTGTTAAATTTACAAGATTTTTGAAATACAAAAATCAACAATTATTTTAATTTTGTGTAGTAAATTATTTGTTAAAAATAACATTCTAGTTGCCTAGAATAACAAATTTCATCGGGAGCTCAAAAAAGCAAAGGACAAAAAAAAAATTCTTAAACAAAAATCAACATAAACCATCTGACATAACCCCACAAAATGCAAATATTGGTCAATGTTTAAACATCAAATTCTAACAAACCAAAGGCTTTTCTAGTTATGTTATGTTAAAAATATATTAATTTGTCTTTTTTCAATCGACAATTTTATTTTGCACTTGGCTTCATGATAATTTTCATTCATTTTTTTTAAAACTTTAATTTAGTTGTTTTTGATCAAACTCCAAATAGTTTGATGGAAAACAACTAAATTGGGGTTTTAAAAAAATGAATGAAAATTATCATGAAACCAAGTGCAAAATAAAATTGATGATTGACAAAGGACTGATTATTATATTTTTAACATTTTATGTAAATAATAAACACCTTTGCATTAAAGTATTACTTTATCACCACACAAATAGCACTTCGTATAAAATGTTCATATAATGTCATTTGAGGTTATGTGGAAACGTCAACTTATCACTTTGATTCATCATTTTCCCCTTAAAATTCATTTTGCAGGGTTGTGTTTGTAGACTTTCTCCATTTTTTTATATCACACAAAAAAAGTCTCCACTAGTGATATAAAGGTGTGATATAGCACCACAAAATGACCACCCTGAATAATAAATAAAACTCGACTGTTCGAATTGAGTTTGAAATAACAAGTGAAAATTTTTATTTTTACAGAACAAGAAATATATACATAAGTAGATGTTTATAATCCAGTTCAAAGATAACTGTTTGGTTTTTTATTATAATGATGTTGATGATAAGTAAATGGTTTTTGTTGTCCGACGCGACACAGTGTGGTACAGCATTTTATGTGTCGTTAACATTTTCCCCGCCTGTTCAATTCCTCATATATTAAACTAGCTGTTGCCATCACTCTGCGAAGAAGAAATTTAGCCGATTTGACTGTAGCTTCATGCAGTTGATATGGTCATCTCTTCACATTGTTTTAATCTCCTGTTTAATTTATATATATAATATTTATATATATTTAATTTATATATATTATATTGCGTTCAACTCAGAGTTGGCTCCTTCAAAGTTTGTACGTACCTCTAACGGTGAAAACGTCTTTGCAAAGTCCCCTGGTGCTTGTAAATCTCGAGAAAGCGTTGAGGAATGTATTTGATGAGAGGTCTGCAACTAGCTCCATGTGGACCGCCTTGGTGGCTAGACAAATAAATATGCAGATATATGTTTTGGTTGGCGGTTTACCCCGACTCTTATGATGAACGAAAACGGGACCACGAAAATCCATTGCTGTATTGTAGAATTCCGGTGCAATTTTTACACGCTCAGAGAGTAAATCTCCCATCAATTGCGAAACAGTGCCTGGTCGAAGTATGGCGCAACGTACGCATTGACTAAAAACTTTCTTCGCTACATGTATACCATTTAATGGCCAAAACTGTTCACGTAAAATTGACAGTAATGCCTGAGGTCCCACATGTGAGTAATGATTCTGTTATAAAATGCCTAGGCGGTAACAGAATGGGATGCTTCGCTGTATATGTCAGTGATGAAAACTATAGTCGACCTCCAATGCGAATGATGCCAGCTTGATCTAGAAAGAGCGATAGAGATTTTAGGTTTACATCCTTGATTGAGTTACCCTTGCGTAGCTCCTTGAACACATCTTCGTAGCACTCATATTGAAACAAATATACAATGAGTTGAACACCAGCCTCATAGTCGATTGCATCGAGCGGTCGTCGTATTCGATCTTTAGGAGATATTATTATTATTATTATTGATTGAAGGGCCATATGGACGATAAGCCACCTCGCACCGCGACATAAAAGATCAATTGTGCTGGACTCTACTTAATTATCCGTCCAGTCAATATTCAGGCTCTTAATGAATCTGATAATACTACTGGCCGGTACAAGATACACACTATCCGGGCTCATTGTTCTCCCTCCTAGTTCAAGACACTCCTTAACCCTGACAGACGAAGGTGATATAAATTTCTTCGCCTGTCGTAAATCTGGAATTCTGCGCCAGTAGGAGGACTTTTGAACATCCTCCCAGCGTTTTACCGCTGCTCTAAGGTGTCCCTTAGTGACACTGCAGAAGGGTTCTGGTCCAATAAATGGAGAGGCAGAACCCTCACGGGCGAGGCCATCTGCTGCCTCGTTTCCTTCGATTCCAGTATGACCTGGCACCCACATAAGTGTTACCTTATTTGAGCCTGCCAGATGTGTAATAACCTTCAGGCAATCCCATACCAGCCTTGACTCAACGGTACAAGACCTAAGAGCTTTTAAGGCCGATTGGCTGTCTGATACAATATAAATCTTTGCATCGTTTAGGCCTTTTGCTATGCCTATCCTAGCGCAAAGTTCTATAGCATGTACTTCTGCTTGAAAAACGGTAGCATTGGTACCCAAGGACTTCGAGAGGGTAGTGCCACCCCCGTGTATTCCTATCCCCGCCCCATCTTCCGTTTTTGATCCATCTGTAAACCATACCATGGACCCTCGCTCAAAGGATGGTCCACCTGCACTCCACACATCCCGGTCAGGTAACCTAACACAGAATGGTTTGTGGAAGTCCAGTTTAGCTGGCATACAGTCGGAAGGCATTCCTATGGTATGGTCTGTCTGAAATTCCTTAAGGATTTCCAGATGACCCACCATATTGCCTGGTTTGATATTTCCTTCCGGCTGCATTTTCAGGGCCATAATTGCAGCATCCTTTTTAATATGCAGGTGTAACGGTGTCAGTCCTAGAAGTGTCTCCACCCCCGCGGTTGGACATGACTTCATTGAGCCCGTAACACCGATGCAGGCTACACGCTGAACCTTATTCAATAAGGTTTGCGTTGTCTTCTGCTCAGTTTTAGGCCACCATACAACCGATGTGTAGGTGACCATAGGCCTAATGATTGTAAAAAATTACCAGTAGATCATTTTTGGTTGTAGTCCCCAAGTACGCCCATAGAGTCTTTGACAGGCCCAGAAAGCCTTGGTGGCTCTATTTTGAACTTTCAACAAATGTTAGTTCAAGTTCAGTTTTTGATCTAGGATAAACCCTAGATATTTAACCTCGCTGGAAAAAGGAACAGTAGTACCGTTTAACGAGGGAGCTGTAAGCGCAAGCTTTTTCCTCCTCGTAAAAGGAACAATAACAGTTTTGTTTGGATTGACACTGAGTCCTTTCTGGTAACACCACTGCCATATTATATTGAGTGCATTTTGCATACGATCAGAAATGACCTCATCAAACTTGCCTCTGATTATGATAGCCACATCATCCGCATAGCCCTGGACATCAAACCCATGGCTACTCAGAAGAACCAGTAGTCTGTCAATAACCAATGATCACAAAAGAGGAGATAGTACGCCTCCTTGGGGACAGCCCTATACGGCCTTGATGGTTACTGACACGCCACCTAGTCTGGCAGTAATCTCACGATGTTCCAGCATGGAACGGATCCACATAATTGTAGAAAGCGGAACCCTTTTTCCTATTTCTGCCCTCTCTATAGGAGGTATTATCAAATGCCCCCTCAATATCCAGAAAGGCACAAAGGGCAATTTCTTCATATGTCGCTGCTTTTTCAATCCTCGTGACTAGACCGTTAAGGGCCATCACAGTGAATTTACCAGTTTGATACGAAAACTAGTCCCGATGCAGCGGATTATTACCAAGGACCTCACTTCTTATTTGATAGTCCAGGATTTTTTCCATCGTCTTCAATAGAAACGATGTGAGGCTAATTGGCCGATATGCCCTGGCCTGGGTGACACATTTACTTTCCTCCACAGTTTCGGAATATAGTTAAAAGCATAACTTGCCCGAAACATCTGGATCAAGCGGGAGAGTATTTCCTCAATACCTTTTTGAATTAAAGCTGGAAAGATACCGTCCCCTCCAGCGGATTTGAAAGGTTTGAAAGACCCAATAGCCCATCGTACCTTGCTGGGTGTAAAAATTTTCCCAGAGAGACTCCATATCCTACTGCGAGGCGCATAGGCCACCTCACTTGAGGGATCATGCGGGTCCTCTTGGGCTCATACCACTACTGAATTCGGAAAGTGGGTCTCTAGCAGTACCTCTAAGGTTTCCTTCCGGTTTTCAGTGAACCTTCCATCTTGTTTCTGGAGAAGTCCTAAACCATTTGCATGATCCCTGGAAAGGACTTTCTGGAGACGAGCTGCAGAGGGCAATTCATTGATTCCCTCACAGAAATACCTCCAGTGGCCCTATTCTGGTAATTCCCGGGGAATAGAAATTTTAAATTTTGTTGCAGTATTATTCCCTTTTCTCCAAAGTGTATTCTGGTGTACGGGAAAGATTTTTATTGGGAAAAAATTATTCCCCATTACAGCAGTTTTGACGTTTGTTTTTCCACACCGATTTTATGAAAGAATTGATGGGGAATAGATTTTTAATGATAATGCTGGTTTATATGTAGTTGTTATTAATAATTACTAATATTAATACTGTTAATAATTTTAAAGATAGTATTATAATAAATAAGAGTTATTATAATAATTTTGATACTAAAACTAACTAAATAGATAGACAGATAACTAAATTTATTTTTCCTGTATATTTATTCCCCAATTGACAGAATTCACTTTAAGAAAATGGGGAATAAAAAGTTGGAAATATGTATCTGGGAATAACTGCTGTAAAAAAAATTATTCCCCGTTCCCCGGGAATTACCAGAATAGGGCCACAGGTAGCCCTTTTGGATCTTCTTAATTCGAGATTATATTCCGTCAAGGCCATCTTATACTCGCCCCATTCACCGGTGCGTTTAGCTTTGTAGAATAATCTTCTCGATTTTTTCCTCAGTTTACCCAGCGTCCCGTTCCACCAAGGGACCATCTTTGTGGACTCTCTTCACTTAACCGGGCAGCTGTTTTTGTAAGCCAAGTGTGTAGAATTATGCAGCTGGTTTGAACAGATCTCCAAACCCTCTAGAGACTCTATGTTCCCCACAACCGAGGGCATTTCTGATCCGAGTGAGACTCTATAAGAGTCCCAGTCGGTCAGTTTTGGAATTCTGATTTCCTGCCGCTGCATGGTCTCAGCCGCCAAATCGAATCTGATGTGCAAGTGATCCGATAATGAGGCCTCTTCAGACACATGTCAGTTTTTGATCAAGTCGCTGAAATGCGGACTAGCAAGTGTCAACTCTAGGACCTCTTGCCTAATCGCATTTATAAAAGTAGGTTTCCTTCCCCTATTGACAATGTCTACATTATTTGAGAATTGAAATTCAAAAAGGTACTCACCCCTGTCATTGATGTCCGTGCTACCCCACACCGTGTGGTTCGCGTTTGCATCGCATCCTATCAGGTAGGCCAACCCATTGCGTTTGCAATGAGCTATGAGCCGCCTAACTTCAAGTGGAGAAATTAACTCTGAGTCTCCAGGAAAGTAGGCGGATGCCATTATAGCCTCCTGTTTGCCTCTTTCACCCAGAACCTCCACCATTACTGCAACCAAGTCCCTGGAGATGAACTCTGAAATGGGAATAAAATTAATTTGCGAACTGGCCAAAATAGCCGCTCTTGGGCTTTCAGTTCCAGTATGATAAATTAACTTACGCACTTGATTTGGTATACCTCTAATCTGGTTACCCTTCACCCATGGCTCCTGGATTAGAGCCATGCCAATGTTTTGGCAGATAAACCTACGACAAAGGACGTCTGAAAACGCCTTTGCATGATGCAGGTTTATCTGCAGGCAGGCGATGTGTGCTTTCATTTTTACGAAGGCCTCTTCTGAAGGCCCTGCTCAGCCTCCTTTCCAGCACCGCCACCAGCCGCATGCTTTTTTTTGTCCGGCCGATGACTGACCAGTATCCTGCATCGCCGTTCTACTGGCTCCCGCTGCCTGAGAGCCCCCAGGCCTCACCAGTGGCTTGCGCGGGAAGAGCACTTTTGCGGCCTTCCCGCGTGGAACCCCTGATGCCTTCCTCTCTCTTTCCCACCTTCTCCTCACCTATCTCCTGGAGAGGGCGGCCACCCCAGTGGTCTTGGCTACAGGTGCCGCTACCATAGCCTCTACAGGCTTGACCACTTGGGTCCCGCCGACAGAAGCCGGTTTAGCACCACCCTGACCACCCTTGGGATGCAATTGGACAGTCCCAAACTTATAGTTGACTTTAAAGCCAACCCGCTTGAGCTTATCAACTGAAGAGTGGTCCATAGAGAAGGTGAAAAAGGCCGAAGAGCCTTTCGCCTCCCTCCTGATCACTCTCCAGTTGATCGCCTGCATGCCCTCGTTTTGGCTTTTGATAAAACCAAAAAGTTTCTCTGTGGGCAATTCAGCACTATTTGGGAAGGTGCCGAACACAATCCTGGCTCGAGGCAGGTTTTCCGCCTCGGCCACGATCAGCTGTGCACCCTCCCATGGCTTGATAGTTCCTATGGCTTCCCTGAGCCTCTGAACAGTGGCCCGGTCAGCACAGGTTAGAACCAGCGAACCATGCCGAAGCTAACTGCCAAGGATCTTAGGTTTAAGCTTCTTGGCCTCTTGCTCTAGCACCTTTTCTAGGATGCCCTCCTGGACAGCCTACGCTGCTCTCCAGAGAGGACAACCTCAGGAAAACCAGAGGGCAATATCCCAACGATCTCCGACTCCCCAGCCTGCCTAAAGGTAAGTCCAGACCGGACCGCAGAACCCGAGACCGCCGGGACAGATTCTTCTCCCCTGGCCTTTTTTGTGCCGGTGGAGTACCCTCATCTGAGCGGATTCTCTTCGACGGTGGGGCCTCTGTGGGAGTACAAGACTCCCTTTGTGGCTGCATCGCCGGAAGCCTTGTCTCGCTTCCGGGCGGTTTGCCCTCCGCAAGAAGCCTCCTATACCGCTTTTTCGCGGCTCCACACATTTTCACGCGAAGAGCCGCGACAGGTTTGTCAATGGTGTTGACCTCACCTTTCGGGTCTTCCCCGACGTCCATGCCCCCCCCTGCTTTCACAGAGGAGATACCCCCACTTACGGGGGCCGAGTTCTCATCTCCTGAGGTGTCCATGTCGGAGTTGAGAACTAATTTCTCAAGCCCCGAACGGAGCTCCCCATCCGATGGACCACTCATCGAGAGTCCCACAGCGGTAAGAAGGCCGAGGTCCTCGAAAACCACCGCGGAACTATCCTTATTATTATTTACTTGTTTTAATATTTTGTTCCTACGAGTTGCTGGGAAAAGAAAGTCGCCTGTGGGACACCCAGCTTTACCACAGGAAGCCTAAATAAAACTGGCGGGCGCCTGGTATCCAGAGTCCGCATACTTTGAACTGATTAACCTATCAGCCATTCATCCATCGGCATATGCTGTTCCACCTTAGATTAGGGTTTTTATCAAGGATTTCTCCTTTAGCGCCGTACTTTAGCCTGTGTCAAATGGTCAAAAGTACCAAACGGCCTCAGTTACCGGTGATTGCCACGAGGAGACAGTACGTACACTTGCGAATTGTGACCAGGTTACCACTTCCACAATTGTACCCACCACGACAGCTGCCTAAAACATGACCAGAACAGCTCGCGTAATGTGCACCCTACCGAAAGGTTATGGAGCTGGTAGATTACTCTACTCAACTTTGATCCCCCCCCCCTCCAGTAGACGCCAAATCACCACGATTTGAGCTTAGTGTTGTTATTACACTTTCATCACTTAAATAGTCAGTTTCCGCGGATATGTGAGATAACTGACTCTGCTTCATAAATGAAGAAATCAATCGCAGTTTCTTAGGACAATACAATTCGTTTGAAAATTTTACATACAGAGCCACTAGATTTTTTAAAGAACGTTTAAATTAACGCTTCGGTCCATACGGCATCATTTTGAGGTATAAGAGACTTCAGTTGGTGTGCTAATTCGATTGCTTCTCCTATTGTTTTTAAACTAAAATGAGTAGGTTCTATCTCAATATCATCTGAGACGGTTTCCTCGGTATTCTCATTTAATAAACCTACTAAATTTACAGATCTTCGTCAATATTAAGCAATGTGTTGACTTATTCAATACCCATATCATTGAAGCCATTCCGCACTCACTTTCTAATCGAATTTCAACATCTCTTGAATTATGTTGCGAATCAATCGCTTCAGACCATAATTTTTTCTAGGAACGTGTAGCTCTCTAATTGCTTACCCGATGAAATTGAAGCAGTGCAGAATTTGGTACTTTTTCCAGATTTGACTTACTGATAAAGTTCGCAGTTGCAAGAATTTAGCCTTAAAAGTTGAAAAAAATCTTTGATCTTGAGGCTGAATGAGGCATGTTGTGTCTGGAGGCAGAAAAATTACTTAAACGTTGGGGTGGCTTGATAATTATTATTAAGACACTATAAATAAATAAAAAAACTAATCTAGGCAAAATAAAATAATTACAATATAATAAATAATAGCAATCAGACGCTGACCGTAAATAAAAGCCTTCTAAAGTAACCTATAAAGATGCATTAAAACATCTAAACTCCAGTCAAAAATTATAGAACAATTTTGATTTAGATGTACCACCTGCCCGTGCATGCAATCCCGCATTAAAGGCGCCCTCGGTCGTACATCAAATACAAAGACAAGGACCATTTGACACGAAAGACAAGACGACATTATTCCAAAAGAATATTAAAGTGCTCGCTCAACAACATGTTATAAAACAACATGTTCAAAACAAAACAAAAACATTACAACCCAAAAATCAGTTCAATTTCTACTGTCTTCATACCGTCGATAGTACAACAGCCAAACAGGATATCAACTTTCTACTATCTACCATAGCCGGTTTTACACCGTATAAAATATTCATAAAAAGAAATAGAAAATTATAACTTTACAACACACACAAATGCTCCTGGGCCAACTCATCATCAACCCGTCAACAGCGAGTGTCGATCTCTAAACAGCGCAGGTTAAGTGGTAGATTGGAGAAATAATACTGGTGACAATAAAATATAGTAATTCAGTCTGTAAGTAGCGAATGAAAGAGGGGAGAGCATTAGTTCGGTTTTGTCGAGTAAATAAAGCTCTTCAGCGGCCTTCTTCAATTCACCCCGAGTTGATAGCAGATTTTTCCATTCATCAGATAAGAGACGTGCATTTTTGCGGGTTGATTTTAGGCCAGTAGATATCCCAGGGCGTCGATTAATTCTTTGAGAACGGGCTCTAAAACGGTGATGTTGCGGGTGATGATGATGATGATGTCATCGACATAAGCGAGAATAAGCGGCTGGTGCAGGTTTACGCTTTGTTCCAGCTTAAGTTCGGTGAACTAATGAGTACTTCATTTAGAATAAAGTTAAAAATTTGGGGGAAAGTGGGCACCTCTGTTTGATTCCTTTGTTCTTTATGATCTTGGTGGTGGGTACATTAAACTATTTAATGGCAGTGTGCTCCCAGAAATATGCCTTGATGATAGAGGGGGGCTTTAGCCAACCTAAGTTTTGGTTGAGCATACCCAATGTTCTGCACAACATTCTTCGTCGAGAACGCGACGGATGGTGAACATATAGAAAGGCACCTTGATAAGTCGATGGTAAATGCAAATGTTCATCAAGTCGATCAAGTAGTATAGCTTTATTGCGTATATTTTATATCCGACATTACACAAATTTATTCTTCTGCAATCGGCAACACACCTGGGCTTCTTTATTGTCGGGATGGGTGTTATGGTTTTATATTTACATGAATAAAACACACAATTTAACTTCATAAAATAAACTTAAAGAAATCATGCTTTTTTATTATATTCTTCCTTGCCCTCACTCGTACAACTGAACTATCATTTAGATTAGAATATTTTCCATATAACATCTTCCCTTTTTTCATTAAAACTTATAAAATTATATATATATATTTTATTATTTTATTCATTTTTATATTTTATTCACAGCATGTTCATTCCGCAAAATACACTTATCATAACGGATAAGCCCGAGAATAGTACACGCGTTCTCAGACAATAACGCATACTGAGCGTTATCGACCACATGGAAAATTATTGAATATTTTCTATTATTGTGGAGGCACGGTACCTTCACTTGTCCCAAAACTTCTATCGGATGGCCACCATAATCCGCCAAAGTGACTTAATGCTGTGTGCCTCAGAAGACTTTTCAAACTAAACTTTTCAAATTTTGAAGCTTTCGCTATTTCCTCATAGATGCTAGATGAAAAGTCAATTTACGAGGTTACTTTTCGACGAATTTTCAATTTGTATGAGTAGGCTTTGACTTTAGAGTCAGTCAGTTGAATTTTATTTTGTATTTTATTATTAGAAAATTTTAAATTAATTTTTTTGTATAAATTAATATACAAATGATCTGAAATGGAAAGCAAAATTTAACCGCGAACCCATGAAGTCGCATTCATCACAGTTACCTAAAGTGAACGGATAATAACCGATGTTGTTAGATTAGAAGCTGTGCTGATTATGGTTAAAAAACAAGCAGCTCAGACAATTGGGATTAGAATTTTTAATCGTAAATATGGTGAACGAATAACTTTGGACAAAATGTAGCGGCTGTTAGCAGTTCATATTGTACTGTTATTTTATGTTGGTCAGTTATGTACGTTCTATGATGAATGAGCTCCTGCTCAAAATAAGGCGTACCATAATTTATGTAATAAATAAATAAATAAATAAATAAAATAAATAAATACTGTTTAAAACATGTAGTATGCTTAGTATATAAATGTAATTGAAAAACAAAAAATGTTCAGTTCCAGTGATTTTAAAAAAATCGCCCGTCATCGATTTTCATTATTCCAAATGCATTTCCCACAAGGCTTCGTGCTTTGCTATGCATAGCGTTAAAGTTTCTTTCTACTGCGGTTAAGTTGCCTTTTCTTACGAACGGTGCGATAATAGCTACCGGGTCTAATGAACATTTTTATTCACTGTCACCCAATAGAAAAAATCCATGAGGTGGGAATATTTGTTTGCGATATAATTGAATATTCGAGTATCCACAAGAAATGTTAATAAATTTACCAGAACTGTCGCATTGACACACTGCCCTTAAATTAATGCTCTAATCAAGTTTAAGATTCATATATTGACTGTGTATTGCAGTAGGTACAACAATTTTTATGTGATATCCATCGATAGCACTTAACGCTTTCGAAAATATTGAAGTGGCCGATATGAATTTAACTTGGCAGTTTGACTAACTTTGGTGCGAGCTTTACAAACATCAAGAATTTTGTGATCAATTGTTCTCACAGAATATCTTTATAGAATGCAAATTATACCAGTGACCCTATAGCCCGCTCTCTACTGTCCATCCAATATAGAAAAACAGAAACACGGAATTTTATTTAAAATTTGAAACCTTTAAAAGATTGATGTTGAGCGAAGAGACCGCAAGTTTTATTAAGCGAATTAGCAGACACTCAAGTGTTTGCGGATATAAGCATTATCATTAACAAATATATGCTTGTAAATTTCAGTTTTGTTATAGTTTCTTGTTACCTACAAATAAAATAAAAATAATACTGTAACAAACATTCACAAATTACAAAAAATATACATATAAAAAGTTTAGTTTGGTATAAGGCACAGTTGAAACTTTTAACTACTGAATTACTGTGTCTTACAAAAGTTTAGTTTGAAAAGTCTTCTGAGGCACACAGCACTAGAGTCATTTAACATAAAATTAGTATTAGTCAATTTACGTAATTGATTAAGCCCAATCAAACAAGGTTGTGCACCCGAATGAAGATCACACGTCACTTTTTGCCATTCTCCATTGAATTTTAAGGTTAGATCTCCACGACTATTACCCTTATTCGATTCAATCACGGTAGTTACAGTAAATGAACTCTCACTATCACTATTATTATTATTTGAAATTGTTATTTCTTTTACCGCTTTAATGTCATTTTTCTTTCCCATTTTATTATTATTTTTCTTTTTACACACTACTTCGAAACGATTATTCCCGTTCACTTTATTAACTTTTGTAAATTTGTCGCCTATTATGGATTTAAATCGATCCTCCGTAACCTCGCTGACTTTAACCTCTTGAATTATCTTATCCAGTGTTAAAGTATCGGGATCTTGTGACAGAAATCTCTTTTTAAGATTCGTATCTCTAATGCCAAATGCTATACGGTCCCGCAACAAGTGATCAGCTGTGACGCCTTGATTGTATTTACACATGTCGATGATTTTGCGCAAACGAATCAAATAAGTATCGAACGATTCGTTATCATTCTGACTACAGATGTGGAACAAATATCTATCGTATAACACGTTCCTTTTTGACACTAGACGACTTCCAATCAGATTTAGAACATTTTCCGTTGTGTCTTTTTCCTCTTCGGTTAATAAAAAATGTGTATATTAAATTTTCGCTTTATCTTCTACGAGTTTCAACAGCAAATTGATTTTCTTTTTTTCTTCCGTGACGTGCCATTTATCAATGCCAGCTGTAGTCACATATTCGTGCCAATTTCTTTTGAATAATTCAAAATTTTCGTCGATATTGCCTTGAGTTTCCAGTGACTTCGGGAATGGTACTGTGATCGTAAACACGTTTTTTATCAAAATCCTCACGTAATGCTTTTAGACCTTGATTTACCATCTGCATGTTTTCATTAATGCCAGTGAACAGTTTAATAACTTCTGTAAGTTCTTCACCCATTTTTGAGACAAATTTCTGAATTATTTTTACTATTTACCAAGAACTTAACCCCACTTTTTTTCCTTTTTTTTTAGTTTGGGTTTTATTTAAGGGAAACTAATTTATTTTCCATGAAAATTATTTGTCCAACACGTAGTTAAGTATTTACAGTCGAAATTCGATTATCCGGGATGCTCGGGACCGAACGTTTCCCGGATAATCAAAGATCCCGGTTGATCGAATTATTCAGTTTTATAAAAAAATACACAATTTACATATGTAGATATATGCTTAACACAGAAACAACACTGTTGCCAAAATTTAATGAAAAAAATAAAAATGAAAAATTCCGGTTAATCAATTGAAAATCTGGATAAATAAGTGACTCAAAAAAATCGACTGTGTAAAAAAAAATCACGGATAATTGAGGTTTACGGATAATCGGATCCCGGAAAATCGAGTTTCGACTGTATTTATTTATTTGTACCATGTTATTACCCATCTGACACCATGTTATGGTTTTATATTTACATGAATAAAATACACAATTTAACTTCATAAAATAAACTTAAAGAAACATGCTTTTTTACTATATTCTTCCTTGCCCTCACTCGTACAATTAAACTACCATCTCCATATGGAAAATTCAATATCATTGATATGTTAAATCTAATATGGATATAGATTAGAATATTTTCCATATAACAATGCGAACCTGAATGGTATCGATCCACTCTGTGGGGGAGATCATTATTGGTCCAAGCTGTTTGAATGAAATCCCATCCTTACATGGAGCAGTTCCCGATCAAATGTGTTAAGTCGTTAATTTGATATGGTCTTCGGTTGGTGGAGGCCCTATTAGTTGATAGGCATCCTCTTCAATCAGGTTTGGCCAGGCTCTAGAGGACGCCACCTGTTCATTGGACCATTAAGAAATTAGAATATAGGGCCCCATTTGTTGGTGTCTACCGTTTTTGTACTGTTTAAATTGTGACGGGTCGTTAAAAAGATTCTGCCACTAGGGTTCTCGAGGATATTCATTTCTGAATCACTTATATAACGGACCAGTGCTTTTCTGCGTTTCGGTGTGAGTGGAAATTTGTCGGTTATGGATTGATGCGATTCCAGTTTAAGACAATCCACAATCGTCTACTGTTGATTGCGAGGCCTGCCCTCGGAAATAACCTGCTCTTTGATAAATGCTACGGAAATTTTCATTTTGTAAAAGGATCAGATCAATCCATATAGGACGATGATCGCTTAAGTCTAGGTAAAATGAGTCGGCCCTTGCACATATAGCGGATATTTTAAATGGACATGGTGAGCTTGTATAGTGTTTAAATTTAGCTTTATGCCAACGTGTTGCAAATTACAGAACAAACAAACGGTTAACACTCTGATCAGATGTTTAAGTGGTGAAGTACCGTTATAGCGCGAAATTTCATTCAAATGTCGTAATAATACAACATGACTTGCGTGGTTGACCCGCAGAACATTAATTTAAGCAGAGAATTAACTTAATATAATCAGAATTAGACCCAATAGTTTTTTGAGTTTTTTGACGAATCTCTTTAAATCCATTCTCAATAAAAAAAAACGAAAGATCTTTGAAATATCGTAATACCCAAATATTAGTGTGTTATGTCTGGTTGTCGAAAATCGAAAAAGCAATCGAGATAATCGAATCCGATTATATTTTATTTATTAGAAATATTCCTCCTTACGAAAGCTACTCTTTAGTATCTTTTGTGACCCTTTAGTACCTAATGGTGATCCCTATTGAAAATTATTATACATTACCTTTGAATAAATATATCCAAATGAAATGATCAATGTGTGTTGCGTCACTGCGTGAATTTCGATTTGCCTTTTTGTTGTTGTTGGGATTATATTTTATTAAATATGCAGAAAAAACGTGTATACATCTATAAAGGTTATTGTTATAAAGAACCTGGCTAGTAAAAAAAAAAATCTTTTGGTTCAACATACAGAGCAGATGTTTTGTATTCCTCCAAAATCAATTGCTTTATGAATATACTGAAGAAGAAATAAGAATTGAGAATAGATTTGGTTTTTTTTTATGTTATGTACACGTACAGTGGCGGACAAAAGTAAACACGAAATTGTCCTTTATATTTTGCTACTTATAATAAAAAAATGTAAACCCATTTTCAGAGGTAGCTGAACTATGAACGTAATGCATGCATTGCAAATGTGAAGAAATTCTGGTGTTTGAAAGAGAGACAAACGGCCTATTATTCTTTCAAATTTATTTCATCCCCTTCAAAATCCCTTACAGATAGAATACACTAAAGCTTGATTTACATATGCGACGTGCGACGTGTGACAAGTGGGAAGAAACGTGACGGTTTCTTGACAACAATTTACATTTGTGACGGGTGCCACCACCCCACGCACAGTAATTAAATATGTTTTCTATTGTGTAGTGCGTTGTATTAAAAAGAGAACTAAAAATGTGGCAAAACAATCAGGAATTAAGGAAAAAGAAAACAAAAATTGTACTAATATTGGCTTTGCTGAATCAACTGCTTTTAAAGCGCAAAGAACAAGGCCATTATAATAATTTGGTGGCAGAAATGAGGCTTCACGAAATCCACAAATTTTTTAATTATCATCGAATGTCGATGAATTTGTTCGATGAATTGCTGAGTGAAATTCGCAGCAGGATCGAAAATTTATATTTAACTCGAAAGCCTATATCGCCAGGAGCAAGACTTTCTCTAGCTTTGAGGTGAAGATGCGAGCAAATAAATAATTAAACATTTTTAAAATTTTAACCATATTTTTTAGATACCTAGCAAGTGGCGACATGATAAAATCACTGGCGTACGATTACAGAGTATATCTGAAGCATCTGTAAGTTGCATTATTGCCGAAACTTGTGACGCAATATATGGCACTCGCTTTTTCGTTCTTCATTTGAAACGTTGACCGAAAATAAATGAAAATGGATTTCGCACTAAGTGGAATTTCCCAAACTGCATCGGAGCTTTTGACGGGAAACATTGCACAGTTCAGGTAATTTTTTTAATGCGTTGTTCTACTAAAGCTAATTTTGTCTAAATTTTAGGCCTTTCATAATAGTGGAAGCAGTTGTTTCAATTATAAAAATTCGCACAGCTTTATATTAATGGCAATATGTGATGCGGATTATATCTTTGTAGTTGTAGACATCGGAGCATCTGGGAGATTCAGCGATAGCAGGGTCTTTAAAAGTACCGTTTTTGAGAAAGCATTAGTCGAAGGCAGCTCATTTTTGAAAATCCCTCCTGATCAATACTTACCGAATAGCAACATAAGTGCTCCTTATGTAGTTGTCGCAAACGAGGCTTTCCAATGGGTAAGGCATATTATGAGGCCATTTCCGAGAATAAATCTATCTGCTGGGCTACCCGTACCGGAGTCAGTTTTTAATTATCGTTTGTCGAGAGCAAGGCGGGTCATTGAAAATACTTTTGACATTTTATCCGCTAAATGACGAATTTTTCGAAGGCCCATAAATGCAAAACGGAAAAACGTTCTAAAATTTATACAGGCAACTGTTTACTTACATAATTGGATTAAAAAAAAAAATATTTTTTTTTTGCCCAGCTGGTTATACAGATGTTGAACGTGAGAATAGAGAAACTGTTGAAGGACGATGGCGTCGAGAAACGGGAGAAGACAGCAATGGAGCTCTGCAACGTATTGGCCGAACAGGTTGCAACAATTTTTCGACAAATGCTATGACAATTAGAAACAATTTTAAAAATTATTTTAATGATACAGATATTCTTCCTTGGCAGAATAATAGAGTTTATAGCTCTTAAACAAAAACTTTATTCTTGATTATATATAATATAATATTATTACTATAAATTGTCTTTTTATTATATAAAAATATTAAATACTTCCAAACAATTAAATACTTTAAAAAGCCAAAGGAACAAAAAAGTAAAATTAATAAAACAGACTAAACGTCTACAAAAAAATTTTTTGTAGAACGAAATACAATTTTTAATAAATTTGGCCGTGCACATTATTTTTGTGATTTCCAATCTAATGCGCCACTGCTCTCCAGGTTCCATGTTTTTTATGTCTTTAGCCAATGACATACAATAGTAATCAACCGAATCAAGCTGCTGTACTGGCTCTTTCAAAATTTCGATTAAATCCGAAATATGAGGTGTTTTATCTAAAAAGAGCATTTATTTGTCTTTATAAATTCAAAATATATTTAATATACGAGTATATACAACCTCACTTTTTTCTATACGAGTTTTTTTGGGGGTTGATACCACAACTTCTGGATCATCTAACTCCACAATTTGAATATAACGGTTTTCATGTTCAATATGAATATCATCAAGCTTATCAGGATCGGTCCCGGCAAAAAACTCTCTTAAAGAAATACTCGAATTTGTAGAATCTTCATCAGTTTTGGGTTGAATAAAACTACTAGAAATAAAGCTAACAATATTTTCATTATTAATAAATAAAACAAATACAGAGAAGATGAATATTTACATACCTTGGAGTATCCTTTACAAACGGTTTAAGGAACCCCATCAATTTTAATAACGACGAATATTTAGTTCTCTCAATCGTTCCCATTTTTATGTCATACATCAGCTAAAAATTGAAAAAATTGGTTAATTATATCTTAATATACATATGTATGTAGAAGTATGTATATAAACTCACCTGGAATTCGAATTTCTAAACCAATTTCATTCCATAATTTTGTCCTGAACGCATTATTTTTGTATAATGTAGTGTCACATCATACAATATACGCCTTTTCTCCACCGCCCTAACCAATTTTTCGTCGGCTATATTATCCATATTAATGTGACGAATGTCAAAATATTCGTTTCTAATTGGATAGAAGCTCCCGTCACACGTCGCACGTCGCATATGTAAATCAACTTTAATAGCCCAATTCCCATAGTCGGGTCACGTCATTTTTCATGACTATAGTCACGTCACCTCAATTTTCCTATTCTCTTAGAAGTCATTTGTTACGCCTAAAATCACTTTATACGACAAATGTCACTTGAATTTAGTAAGTGACAGGCGACTACAACAAAACGGAAGTGCGAAATTGACTTAGGCCAGATTGTCACCAAAAGCTTTTCCAACAATTCTAACGTTTTGGAAGCCAAAATTCCATTTGTGAAGCAAAATTTAAACGGAAAAGTAGTAAACACAACATAAACGCATAACAACTTCTTGAGAAAGCTGAACAAATTCTAAATTAGGTAAATGTTTTAAAGATACATGATTAATTGATTAATAGCAAAATTATCGAGTAGTTCGTAAGACGATTCCTGATAACCATCGATTTGTGTTAATAATATTAAAACATTACCTGCATAAAACCAAGAACACTGTAAGATGATCGGTCATATTATAGATCCTCTTACAACTCAACATAAAGCAGCTGCACTGAACCATAGTAAATTATCAAGTAATTTCGAACAATTTTCAATGATATCACAAATCTCCTCGAATCTGCAAAATTGCACAGTTTTGAATTAACTAACATTATAACATGCTAAGCAGATCATTAATTCTGTGACAAGGAGCAACTTCACTTGTTGCAAATTTCGAGGAATATCGGAAAACGCAAATAATCTCAAAAAATTCGAATAATGTGAAAATTCTAGAAAAATAACGATAACAACACAAAAAAAACTTTCGAATTTCCCGAAAAACTCGAATAAGCTTAGGATCCTAGAATAATCCTAAAAAATCAAAAAATCACTAAGAATCTCGAATAATCTGAAAAATTTCTAAAAAAAAGCAGACATCGGACATAATAAAATCGAAAATGTTGAATAATGTCGATATTTTTGAATAACTTCGGTGTCAGGCGCAATTGCGCGCGCTATTTAAATCCTAAATTCGCGATAATTCCAAGAATCTCGCGCATCTCTTTTTGGAAAGATTATAACTTAGTGCTGCTGTGCTTAATTCAACTTCAAGCTAAAGTTGAAAAATCTATCAAACCTTTAATAATATCTGAGAACTTTTAATAATATCTCGATTAGACTCGAATAATCTCAAAAAGTTCGATAATCTTGATATTCTCGAGAAATTCCGAATATTTACGACGATCATGAATAAAATTAGGATTCACAAGGCCGAATGTAGAAAGGCTGAATGTCGATAGGCCGAATGGCTCGAAAGATCGAATGTCGAAGGGCCGAAAAAGACGAAAGGCCGAATATCGAAACCCCAAATGTGCCGAAAGGCTGAATGTCGAAAGGCCGAATGTGTCGATGGGCCGAAAAGTTAAAATCCAGAAGAAAAAATTCTTGAAATTACCAGAAAAGGAACTTTACGGAAATACTCAAATTTTACAGACATTTTATAAATTTTAATATTTAACTAGGTTCGCATTTTGATAATTGTGTTTCTGGATTTTCCTGGAATTTTTTTGTGGAATTTTTTTTTCGGGAGTTTTAATTTCTATATTTTTCTTCTAGATAAGGTAGCCAACCCATTCTCGTAATTCCTAATAAAGAATAATTAATAATTTAATCATATAATTCAAAACATTTTTAACGAATTTTCGAATTAATTTTCATGTAAAACATCTTTTAACATCTTCCACCAATGGTTTTAAATATTGATTTCAATAAATTAAGTAAAGGAATTTTCCATGAAAATACGGCCTTTCGACCCAATCGGATCTTCCACACGTTCGGCCATTCGACCCATTATGCCTTTCGGCCTTTCATATCAAACGGGTAGGCCAATAACAAATTAGAGAATGGAGGTGATGCTAATGATAAAGATTTAATTAAGTATAGTTCAATCGATTGGGTGACGCCTTCAAAAAATTAATTTTGCAATAACGCATGGGGAAGCAAACCAAAGAAATTTTCAAATTTTCTTCATTTTGGTCGTTTACGAAATATTCGAATAATAACCGAGTATCAACCCCGAATAAAAATCATATAAAATACCAAAATTCCTGATGTACCTGTAAGTCGGTACCATGACGCAAGTCAACGGCAAAATTCGAGAAACCGGTTTGGGTTTTCTTTGGATAACAATACATTCTCCAAATCCACACCCGCCCCCCCCCCCCCACATAAAATTACATCACAAAAATATTTTTAATTCACCTGGTATTAACCATTGTTGTATCGCTTTGGTAAATTACTTCTGCCTAAAAAGACCAAAATAATGAAATCCTGTCAAAAATTGGCAAAAATTTGGTTGGTCCAAAACCAGTTTTCTCGACATTTTGAAAGTATCTGAGTCTGAAAAAGCAGAAAATAAATGTCCGTCTGTATGTCTGGACATCTTTGACGTCTGTCATATATACCATCATGGTAGGATGGTATATATGATAGTATACGTATGATGGTATGATGTCATGTCATGATATTGATATCATGGCCTAATATTATGACGGTATAATTAAATAATAGTATGATGGTACGATGTTACGATGATATGATGGTATGAGGGAATGAAGGTATTATTGCGGACGGTGAGACTTTACCGCAGCCCACGTTACCGACCCAGTGCTAAATCAAGAATTGTGAGCAACAAGTATTGTGATAGTGAGCAACAAGTTTATAATTTAAAGGAAACCGTAGTAGCTGAAATTAGGCGTACGGTTTTGTCTGGTTTTTATTAGTTGTCAGCGAGAAAAAATGGGAATTTGAGAAGTCTTACGAAGAAGACACATTTAGAAAATTTGAACCGGCGAAAACTAATTAAATTTTCAACGTTTTAGTTTAATAAATATATATAGACCGTCAAGTGGTTTGAGTTATTGTATTTATTATACGTTCGAAAGATTAGTTGGTCGCTTTAGAGTTCACAATTTCTACAGGTATGGTGGATTGATGGTAAAGGTCCACGTTACTATGGTACAATTGTGTAATAGCATGGTCTAATGGTACAGGGTCATGATGGGTTAATCGAGTTGATTTTGGGATTGGGTTGGCCATTAAATGTGGAGTTGAGCAGAGGGTTGAGATTTAGTTCGAGCTAAGGTGAGTTGAAGTTGAGTTAGGTTAGTGATTGAGTTGAGGGTTGGGTTGACGGTTCATTTGGTGATTGCGATTAGGATTGTGCTGCGATTGAGTTGGAGCTTGAGTTGGAGGTTGAGTTGTTAGGGATTGATTTGGGAATTGAATTAATTGTCAAGAACGAATTTCTGATCACTTCATGAGGTTTCAGCCTCAAGTAAAAGAAAACCATTAAAGCACAATATATAAAAATTAAAATTGTTCATGTTGCTTTTGACAATTCTAAAATAGCTAAAACAACTTAAACCAAAAATTGTATGGAAGCAATATACCAAACCAAGATCAAAACAAACAAAAGTTTTTAAATTTTAAATCTCGCTGACAAACAATTTTATGAATATACCAAGGAAAATAAATACAAATTGCGACTTTGAGAGTTGCAGTTATTCGACACTCTCTAATGGGTGAAATTGATATGTGGATGGATTACAATAACTGCAATTTGCTTTGAAATTAAAAGTTAATAGGCTGAAAATTTGTTTGCTAAACTTTATACTCGGTAAAAATCCGATTAACCGAAAAGTTGAAATTATCTAGCATTAATGTCCCCTAATGAATTTGTGTTTCCAAAGTATCCAAATTAATTTGTATAAACATAAGTTACAATGGGCTGGGAGGATGTTAAAAAGCCCTCCTACTGACGCAGAATTCCAGGTTTGCAACAGGCGAAGAAACGTATATCACCTTCATCTGTCAGGGTTAAGGAGTGTCTTGAACTTAGGAAACCTGAGTTGAGGCTGCTTATTGGCTTCCTCACAGGTAATGTCCCCTTAAGGTATCACCTTAAGAAGACGGGCCTAAGTACGACAGATGGATGCCACTTCTGCGATCTGGAAGCGGAATCAGCGGAACATGTTCTGTGCCAATGCCCGGACATTTTCCAGCAAAGACTGCAACATCTAGGAGGGAGAACAATGAGCCCGGATAGTATGTATCTTGTATCGGCCAGTAGTATTGTCAGATTCATTAAGAGCCTGAATATTGACTGGACGGATAATTAATTAGGGTGCAGCACAATTGATCTTTTAGGTCGCAGTACGAGGTGGCTTATCGCCCACATGGCCCTTCAATCAATAATAATAATAATATCTAGAAACGATTGCGAATTTTAATCTCTTTAATATACGAAACAAACCGCAATTTCATAAAAGAAGAAAGAAAGAAAATAGTATTTAACTGGAGGTTGGCTGCCTTTTTCTTTTTTTTTTTTGGGAAATCGGTAATTATCCTAATGGTGGAAGGCTTTTAACAAATTTTAATTTTCTCCCAGAAATTAATAATTTATAACTTAATCAAATCAAAGTGTAGATAGGTGTTCAACTGTTCAATGTGGTGAGAAAGTGAACAATATTAAAAATAAGGCGGAGAACGCCAAGTCAGGAAATAGCCGCATGAGGTAGTTCAGGCAATAGCAATCCTGCTAAATGAGTTAGACAGGTGGAAGAGAGTAGTGAGCCTGATATTCAACGTAAAGTAAAAAAGATGCTTCAGGAAAATAACAACTATTTTTCGAATTCCGAAATGGACAACGACAAATTTCCAGAGCTTCATCAATTTAATGCGTCTTGCAAGAACATTTCAAAGCCTGCCGAACAAGTCAAGAAACTGAATTTTGTGAAATAAAAGAGATGCTCAAAAATGACAAACAGGAGTTTTTTACATATAGTATACATTAAAAGACGAGAAAGGAAGAACGGTTGATGATGAAAGATAATGAAAACTGATCTAGTTTTTATATCAAAGTTGTATAGTAACAATCTGGTACTCGCATGTGATTTGAACGCACACCACACTCTTTACGAGGGGTAATGTGACTATTGACCTTTTGGTCACCAGGAATATCAACATAGTTGTTGATGTTGAGATGCTGTATGATTTCTGCTCTGACTATCGTCCAATGGCATTTAGCATCTGTGGCGGGTATATTTTCAATGTGCAGAACTAAAGAAATGCTGACGAGGTTGATGTACAGGGATATTATATACAATAAAATTTAATAGGATTGAAGTTCCTGTTGAGTCCAATATAGAGATAGATGTAAGTGTATTGATACTCTTGAATGCCATTAGAGTGGTTCCAAGCAAATCTATCCCCATAATCGCATTTCAAACCAGACAGTTACCAGAGAAGATTATCTCTTTAATTAAGATTCATAACTGATTCCGAAATTTGCAAGGAAAATGTCACAATTGTTGAAGAACACGTTAGGCAACCAATTAGCAAGAAGCATTCACACAAAAATTTCAATACTTCTTCAGTCGGTATCACTAAAAAGTTAACTCATCTTAGTCCGGTTAGAGCAAATTTATATAAAGAAATAAAAAGGATTAAGGATAGGTTGAAGGAGAGCCACATTGCGTGCAAGTTGGCGGATTATTATAGTGGTGTGTATAGAAAACCGAGAGAACCGAGTATATAGAATATACTACCTGCGAAGAGATTAAGCAAGGCGATTAAAAATCTCCCACAATCAGGTGTCAAAACGCTGGTTAAAATAATTAACACAGTATTTGCAACAAATTCACTGCACTGAATTTCATTCCACAAATTCGTAATTCACTCCCGAAAACAGTAGACTGTGAAACTGGAAATGGCCAAGTATTAGGAAACTTGCCTATTTCTCAACCAATTATGATGAAACTCGGTTTATGCATTGTAAATAGGATTCTAAAATGAGTTTTGGATGAAGCTCTGGAATATGGCCAATTAGGACGGAACTTGCCTAATTCGAAATGTGCGTTTGAAATGAGATTTTAAAATGATTTTTAGATAAAGTTCTGGATTATGGAGCCAGGGTAATATGGAACTTTGGTATTTCTTAACCGATTATAATTAAATTCGAGAGTGGGAACATGGCCAAACTTACTGTTCTGACAGCAAATACTCATAAAACATTGAACTTGAATATTAATACGGAGACAATCTTGATCGTTTACGGTGTCTTAAAGAAACCTCAAAAACTGTGTGATTCACAGAAACCTAAGTAGACAACATTATAGAGGCCATATTGATATATTTCTCACAAGGTCGCCTAAAAATAATTTTTGGGTAACATTTCTCTTTATTCGTTGGCGTCAAACTTCATCATAATCGGCTAACAATAACTAAGTTATATTCTTATTGACTATATTACAGAACTTTATCCAAAAACCATTTAAGAATTCCATTTCCAATGCACATGTCAAATTTGATCTAATCGGTTAAGAAATAGCCAAGCTCACATACATATGTATAATTTGATAAGGGTTCAATTTGGAATGTAAAAGGTATTTGAAATGTGAAATTTCAATTTGAAGAGTTAAAGGATTAATTTGAAGTGAAAAACCTTCTCGATGAAGTCAATAGTTATAGCATACAAAACTACAACCATTGGCCTAATTGTAATAACAACTATAAATGTGGAGGGGTTTCAGTTTTTGTTGAAAACAGTATCAAAAGTGATTTGTTATGCCTGAATACAAATAATGCTGATATTTCAATTACTAATATTGTTGTAATGGATACAAAAATCGCCGTAGTAAGTATTTATAGACTATATTCGGGTTCCATTATCGGATTTGTTGAGGATTTATCTCACACTTTATTAAATATAAAAAAGAGCGGAATCAAAAATACCATTATCCTAGGTGAAATTAATATAAACATTTTAGACTACCCCTCAGAATGTCTTGACTACGTGACTCTATTATCTTCGCTTGGGTTTGAATGTGGAGTATATGAAACTACGCGGAAATTATCTGGTTCGTGTATTGATCACGTTTTTTATAATTTTGGAGCAGATTTTGAAATTAATTGCAATGTATATGATTATAGCATTACTGATCACTCCATGATCATCTGCACTATTGTTTTTCCAGATAAATCATTCCAACGAAAGTCGTATAATGGTTGCAACTTCAATTTCCGAGCCATTGATTATAATAAATTAAATTCATACCTAAATTCCGAAACTTGGAGATTGACTATATCGACTAATGATCCAAATCTTGCATTTAGCAAATTTTTACAAAACTTTAAAGAATACCTTAATTTAGCAAGTAGTGATCGCAAACAATATATAAAAAAAGAGGCACTAAGACCATGGATGAATCAACAAATTTTGCATAAAGTAAATACCAAAAATAAATTAGCTGCGCTTACTAAAAAACATCCTAATAATGAAAAGTTGAGTGAGCGGCTTAAAAAAAATATCAAATTCCTTAAATGTTGACATAGAAAATCGTAAACGTGATTACTTTCAATCCAAATTCCAATATGTTCAAGGTGATAGTAAGAAGCAATGGGCTCTTGTAAATGATATTATTGGAAGTAAATATAAAAATAATATTATTTCCAGTATCTGTGAGTCTAATAGCGTAGAAGTTACTAATCCTGCTCAAATATCTGAAGCTTTCAATAACTATTTTGCAAATCTAGCCACAAGTCTAATCGAATCATATTTTGAACCACAGGACCAAACAACTATTCAAAATACTGATCTTAATTTCACATATTGTTCATCAATGTTCCTTGAACCCATTTTACCAGATGAAGTGGTAACCGCTATTAAAACCCTTAAGAATAAATACACCTCTAGCTCAATCGATGGTGTCAGTAACTATACCCTGAAAATGACTAGTACTAACATATGTCATATTTTGGCTCATATTTTTAACTTTAGTTTGCAAAGTGGAATTTTTCCAAATCACTTCAAACACGGTATAGTTATTCCAATCTTTAAGAAAGGTAGGAAAACTGAGCTTAATAATTATAGACCGATTTGTCTTCTTTCATCTTTTTCTAAAATTTTGGAGAAGATAGTTAAAGTCAAAATTCTAAAGTTCTTAAACAAAACCATGAGTACTAACCTTTCAGTGTGTAATATTGGGCGGGAACCCACATTTATTACTAGTAACAGGCAGGAGGTTCTAGACGTGACCCTTGCCTCAAATAATATTCTTCATATGGTTAAAAATTGGAGGGTGGATAAGGAACACTCCTTTTCTGATCATCGATATTTAACCTATAGCCTCGATATTCACCCTGCTACCCGGGAAGCCTTCAGGAACCCTAGAAGGACCAACTGGAGCAAATATGGGGAATTATTGGAGGAAATGTTACCGACGAGGGCTATGGAGCCCCCGACGACAGTTGGGGAGCTGGAGGACATGGTGGCTAGCGTTACTAGCGCATGCAACCGATCCTTTCGCGCTGCCTGCCCACTGGCTAAGCCTAGGGGTAGGCAAAAACCGGTATGGTGGTCCAGGGAACTGGGAACCTATCGTAAGGCTTGTAGGATAGCCTTTAATAGAACCAAAAATACAAGGGAGGCTCAGGATTGGGACTCCTATAAGGAGAAACTCGGAATTTATAAGAAAGAATTAAGAAAGGCACAAAGGAGGTCTTGGAGAATCTTCTGTGATAATATGGAAGAGGTATCCGAAACCTCCCGCCTTAGGAAGATTCTTTCCAAAAGTACATCTAGTCCTAGTTTTTTGATAAAACCGGACGGATCTTGGACAGCTTCTAGTGGAGAATCTCTGGAGCTTCTCTTCGAGACACACTTCCCAGGGAGCTTTGAAGACCTGTTGGTGCGTAGCAATCATCAGGAATCACTGTCAGTAACCACAGAGGATATCGTAACCAGAAAACGGATCCTATGGGCACTGAGGGGTTTTAAACCATTTAAATCGGCTGGTCCGGATCAAATTATACCAGCGGAACTTCAAAACAACTCAGTAATTATTCTTCCCTACCTGGAAGCTATATTCAAAGGGTGTTTGAAGCTGGGCTATATTCCTAGGTACTGGACGGAAGTCAATGTGGTGTTCTTACCGAAAGCGGGGATAAGCTCACATGTCTATCCTAAGGACCTAAGACCAATAACTCTATCATCCTTTCTTTTGAAAACCTTGGAAAGGCTGCTGGATGTATACATCAGAGATAAAATAGGTGCCAGGAAGTGGGCATCGTCTCAGCATGCGTACACAAAGGGTAGATCTGTCCACACTGCTCTGCACGCCTTGGTGTCTACGATTGAGAAATAGATTAATTCGACGGAATTCTGTTTGGTGGCCTTCCTGGATATAGAAGGCGCCTTTAATAATGTGAAAGCGGAGGCAATCAAGGAGGGGTTGTCATTTTTGGAGGTGGACGTTCCTCTGATAGGGTTAATCAATTATATGCTGGGAAGCAGGATTGTTAGCTCGAAGTTGGGGGACTCCACCTTCAAGAGGCGAGTAACTAGGGGAACTCCGCAGGGGGGGTTCTGTCCCCTCTTCTCTGGAACATAGTGGTAAACGGGTTACTACTTGAATTGGAGAGAGAGGGTATTGAAGTTATCGCGTACGCAGATGACGTAGCTTTAGCTGTTACCGGGAAATTCCTAGGCACGATTGTAGACGTAATGCAGAATGCGCTTACCATCGTTACGAAATGGGCTGGCAAATGTGGACTTTTTATTAACCCGTCCAAGACAGAGCTGGTACTCTTTACTAAGAAATACAAAATCCCGGTAGTTGTCCCTCCTACCTTAAATGGCACGAGACTTGCTTTTACTGATAGAGCTAGATATCTGGGCATTATCTTGGACAGTAAGCTTAGTTGGAAGCCCAACATGTTGGAGAGAATAAACAAAGCTACTATTGCTTTGTACTCCTGTAGGAACGCCATTGGTCATAGATGGGGTCTGAAGCCGGAGCTGGTACACTGGCTCTACACCGCCGTAGTGAGACCTGTACTCATGTACGGGGTGGGTGTTTGGTGGCCAGCTCTGGACAAGGTAACTTACAAAAGTAAGATTGAGAGAGTGCAAAGAACGGCCTGTATGCTTGTTAGCGGGGCATTGAGGTCGACACCGACAAGCGCCTTAGAGGTTATGTTGCACCTTCTTCCGGTCGACATTTTTGGCAAACAGATGGCGGCAAATACGGCTGTACGACTTGCAGCCGTCTCTCAGTGGAGGTGTCTTAGTATAGGACACTCTACTATCGTCAGATCGTTGAAGGATGAGCTAGCGAATCTTGACTACATTAAACCTACTCTACGCTTCGAGAAGCGATTTCGGACCTCCTTCCCTTCAAGGGAATCCTGGAGGGATAGACCGTTATCGGAAACCGAAGCGTTGCAATTCTTCACAGATGGCTCCAAGCTAGACGGCAAAGTAGGAGCTGGAGTATTTTGTGACAAATTAAATGTAAATATTTCTATTCGTCTCCCTGATTACTGCAGCGTGTACCAAGCTGAAGTCGTAGCGATTGAGGAGGTCATGACGTGGTTGAAGCATAATGTGTTATCCTCAGACGATATCACAATCTATGTGGACAGTCAAGCGGCGATCCGGTAGTTAGAATCGGTGTCTTTGGCGTCACGGGTGGCGTTGAGTTGTCACTCATCTCTAAATGAGATGGGTGAGCATTTCAACATCCAGGTAGTCTGGGTCCCAGGTCACTCGGGCGTCATGGGGAACTGCAGGGCAGATGAACTTGCTAGGCATGGTACGACCCTCTAGCTGCAACCGGAAAGGGCAAGTCTGGGGAGGCCTATCACAGCGCTGAGACAAGCACTTGGGAAGCAGGCGCTATCCTCAGCGGGGGAAAGGTGGTCTAACACCCTCACCTGTATAGTTGCAAGACAAGTTTGGCCAAAGCTGGACTTGGGGCGCACTAGGGCATTAATATCCTTACGCAGAAGTGAATTAAGAACGGTCGTAGGAATTCTCACGGGACACTGCCTTTTTGGAGAAGATGCAAGAAGGCTGGGTCTGGAGGCTAATGACTTCTGCAGAAGCTGCTTGGACGAAGAGGAGGAAGAGACGTTGGTCCACTTCCTTTGCTCGTGTCCAGCATTGGCTCTCAGAAGGCACAAACACTTAGGTAAGTTCAGGATGGACTGCCTCTCGGATCTCGAAAACATTAAAGTGCGGGACATCTTACGCTACATAAGTAGCTCGAAATGGTTCCAATAGGGGTAAAAGGGGACACATCCTGTGGTATCACAATGGACCGTCACCGGTCTAAGTGTGCGTAAGCAGCCACTCCAACCTAACCTAACCTAACCTAAACAAAACCAATTTCTTTTCTGAAAATCAGTTTGGGTTTAGGGAATCATTAAGCACTGAAACTGCGCTGAAAAAATTAATGAACTCCGTACATTTGAAGCTAAATAGTAAAAATTATGTTATGGCCCTGTTTATAGACCTAATGAAAGCATTTGACACAGTCAATCACTCAATTTTGCTCAGAATTTTAAATAATCTAGGCTTTCGTGGTGTGGTGCTGGACTGCTTCACTTCTTATATATCGAATAGACTTTGCCAAACTAAGATTAGAGACGCTCTCAGTAGTCTTCAGGTGTATAGTACAGGTGTCCCCCAAGGATCGGTCTTAGGCTCCACTCTATTCCTAATTTATCTGAATTCTATTTTCAGTTTAAATTTCAAAGGGGAATTAACAGCATTCGCAGCTGACTTAGCTTTCTTATATTTTGATGAAAGTTATCAGAATGTCTATGAGAAAATCAATTGTGACTTGAGCACCTTGCGATCATGGTTAAATAATCATCAAATGATTGTCAGTAGTAAATCTAAAGTAATGGAATTTAAACTGAAAGGTTCTTCTCGTGTGAATTTTGACTATGAAATCAGATTCCATTCTAGTGCCTGTAATAATCAGAGTTGTTCAGTTAAATGCTTTTGTATTGAAAGAGTATCAAGTTACAAATATTTAGGATTAGTTTTGGATTCACAGTTAAATTGGAAAAAGCACTGCACTATTCTAACAAAATATTTTTATTTATGGTTACTAGTTATATTTATAAGTTGAGAACACTAGTCCCTAAGGATGTACTAAACATGATTTATTATGCACTAGTGCAATCGAAATTGAACTATGGAATAACATTCTGGGGTTATGCATATGATGTAACCACGAATCCTATTGCTAAATTACAAAAACCAATACTTAGGATAATGGAATTTGAGAAACCAAATCATTCATCGTGGCCCATTTTTGTTGCTAAGCGTATTTTACCATTACAACACTTATTTGTCTTTAGAGTTCTAAGACTGTTTTTTTAAATGAGTGGTAATAGGTTAACTCGAGTATTGAAGAGCTACAATCTTCGCAAGAATAATTTGTTCACCTCTGAAATGCCTCGTACCTCCCATTTTAAAAAATATTTTCTAGTAATTGCTCCTATTTTGTTTAATAATTTACCACAAAATTTAAGAACTGAAACTCGTCCTAAACAATTCCATACAAATTTAAATATCTATTTAATGAACTTTAAAGATATTACGTTTTTGTTCAATATTTTCCATCAGGCTTCAACTAAGTAATTGTATACGACTATATGTAATTTTTTTTAATTATTATTTTTATTAATTATTATTATTATTTTTATTGTTATAACTTAGATATAAATACCATATATGTATGTTTATTGTTTACTACACCACCACAAAAAAATTAATTTAAAAAATTGTTTCTTAACTTATGTCAAAGGAGTAACAGCCACTGGTCTCGACCATATGTTACTGCTACTATCAATCTTTTAACTTTAATTATAATGTTTAGAAATATGTAAGAATGATAGAATTAAATAAATTAAAAAAAAATGTAATTTCCAATATGCTACCGGTGATTAGACCATTTTATTGGGTTTTTATTAACACGAGAAGCACATTAGTATTTACGAACGGTAATTCAACGAGAACAACTAATAGACAGAATTCTATTTATTTAATTATATGATTTTTAATATGTTCCGAAGATTGTAAGAGAATTCAATCCAGTTTCGAACTGATGAGCTTATGATTATGAAAAAATCAATATTCTCATCAGGCCGCGGCGACTGGACTGATTATACCACAATTTACATTCTATATATACAGAATGTGATGTGCGTTAAGTACTGACGAATCATAATTAATACAGATTAACTCTCTTACAATTTTTCTTCTTCACGATATACAAACTTCGGAACATATTAAAAATCATATGAAAAACCTGTATGATGGTGTGATGTTATGATTGTATATATGATACAACGTACGATGATATGACGGTATTTATTCTAGAATGATGGTGTGATAGTATGAGGGTATGATGGTATGGCGGTATAATGGTATGACGGTTCGATGGTATGATGATTTCATGGCCTGACAGTATGATGGTATGATTATACCATATGATGGTATAATGGTTTGATGGTATGATGGTATGGTAGTATGATGTTATGATGGTATGTATGGTATGTATGATTATATGATTGTATGATGGTACAATGGTACGATGTTATGATGATATGGTGGTATGATTGTATGAAGGTGTAGTGGATTGATGATAAGATATACATCATGGTGTGATGGTGGGATGGTTGGACGTCACTATAGTAAGGTAGTATGGTATCTTGATGGTATGCTGTTATAATGGGATAATAGTATGATTGAATGATTGTTTAAGGTTGTGATGGTACGACGGTACGTATGCTGGTATGATTGTACGTTGCTATTATGGTATGATGGTGAGTAGGGTTTGAGTTGAATTTGAGTTTGGGAGGTTGGATTGAGTTGAGTTCATAAATGCATATAGGTTGTGAATCGAGTTAATTTTGGGATTGGGTTGGAAAATAAGTGTGGGGCTAAGGGGAGCTAGCTTACATTGGGGTGTGAGTTGTTCGGTTGGGGAAATATTTAAGGGTTTATTTGCAGTTAGGTTAAAGATTGATTTGGTGATTTCATTTATCGCTGGGTTGATCGTTAATTTGGTGATTGGGTTTAGGATTGTATTTCGATTAAGATTATGGTTGAGTTGTAAATTGATTTGGGATTGATTTGGGAGTTGAATTAATCAAAACCGAAGTTCTGATCATCTCATGAGGTTTCAGCCCTTTATATTTGATATTTCTGAACATGTTCTACATACCGTTACAGTCTTAAGGTAGTTTGTAGTACAACAATGATAAAAGGGATAAGGCATTCTAAAAGACTAAACACTGTATGGTTGAAGAAATCTTCCAGATCTCTAATTTTGTCCGACACTGTATATCTTCATTCATGCCGCGCTTATATAAAGAAATAACTAAGACTATTTCAAAATTAGAGTAATATTAATTTGTGATTTTCTACTTGAGATACTTATCTTCATGTATGTACATAATATGTGATAAGACCGATTAACGAAATCATTAATCTTTGAGAGAAAATCAAAATCGTCATTACCCCATGTAGGGTAAAATTGTATGTACCCTTTACGTCGCAGACAGAATATATGTATGTACTTTATGTATGTATATATGTATAGCAGCATAATGCAATTTATGCTATCTGTATGTATTCTCAGAATTGCAATTTGGGGTTGTGGAAAATACAGTAGTTGGATTTACAACCCTCTTTTCTATATATAAACGTTATATGTATGTATATCACGTTTTGTTGGTTTGTCGATTTTTTCCGCTTTTACTATGCATACAACATAAACATTATGGAAAACACTAACAAGTTTTCTATATACAAATAGCGTTATCTCATTCATTTTTATTCGTTTTCTGTTTTATTTCTTTCATCTCCTCGACTCAACAAAAAAAAAAAACAAAAAAAAAAAATTCAATAACATACCGGCCGGTGGCGTGTGCTCAGTTTTAATACAGATACCGTGGAGTTCAAATCGAATATAGTTTTTTTTATACTTATCGTTATCGAATAGTGAACGTTTTATAAGTGAAATTTAAAGTGAAAAAAAAAAAAAAATTAGTAAAAGGATTAGAATGAATATATAGTGATTGTGTGATTTATTTCATCTTATATCTATATAAGTGTGTATGGAATAATATTTATAAAATTTACAATAATTATATAGAAAGTGGTATGTGAAATTTAATATTTAATTTAATTAAATTTCGGCGCCATTTTTTACACAAAGCAAAAATTCATAAAATAAAAACATTTCAAAAAAAGGATACACTCATACAGTGAAATGTTTAGAGAATTTTTTTATGTTTGGGTGACGCCGAACTCGATAAAAACGTATCCATATACGAGACGCAATAAAGAGTCCTTTTTTTCACTAAATATATTGTTGTGTGTTTGTGTGAGTGTTCATCGATTTTTCTCTACGATTTTATGTTGGCTGTGCTGTGCCGACGAAGGGTGAGAACATGTTAGCACTTTTTTCGGTCATTTTATATTCTACAATCCTGGTTTTCCCGTCTCTCCTTAAATAATTGATGTGTGTGATTTAGCAGTTTATTGTGTTTATAATACCAAAAAGTAAAAATGTATACAGCATGTCCTTAAAGGTGTGAAAAAATATTATTGTTAATAATATAAAGAGGAACTATGTTATATTATGTATGTATATATTATAACATAAGTCGCATTTTATGTTTATTTATCTTGTTTCATGTTTCATGTCAATCGGTAATTTAATGTAACGGTTTGTTTACATTAAAACAATCACCCATCTATATAGAAACAGAAATAAAACTATAAAAAAAATAAATTGTAAACAACTTTTTTTTTTGTGGCACCAAAGTGTTGATGCATAGAAAAATTATGTTTTTGTTTTAATGTTCTGAACTTGCAATCTGGTATTTGTTTTGAATGAACGTACCCATTTCCGGAAATCCGTTCCGATATTTATATGCACTTACATAAAATCTTATACTATTTGCGTATGCATACAATAAACAAGTGCAACATAAAACGTAAAATCAATATTTATGTACAGTGTTTTAGTTGTCTGCCTGCGCGGCCAGATCATTGACATTTTTTTTGTTATATTATTACATAAATATGTACTATAAATGTTTTATGTTGGTTTTGATAAATCAATATTAATAATTTCCTTTAAATGTAATATAGTTTATTGTTATTATTATCTATTCCCGCATCTTTTTGTTTCTAATTAAAATTTATGGACGCCCAACATGGGGCTGCCGTCGATCAAATCATCGCAACCGCAAACAATTAATAATACACCGATTTAATTTAACATTTCTAACTTCCTGTTGTTATTTTCTTGATTACTTTACATTTTAAGATATGTATTTTCTACTCTAGATTCTCTTCTTCATGTACATAAATATTCTTTGTCTTAATATTTCTAACCGTATATACGTATGTATGTTTTTAAATTATAAAGAGTTTTTAATTTATTTATTTCTTTTCTGTATATCAATATCGGACTCGATCTCTTTAAAAAGAAAAAAAAAATAAGTTAACCAAGAAGATGAAAATATTGTAACGTAAAACGAAGGAATCATCCGGTCAAAACGTTTTTTATATACCTATATATATGTTTACGCTGTTTCTTGTTTTTTTTTTTTTTTTTGTTAAATGATTGATCTTTAATTGTCAAAATGTATATCTGTGCGTGTATATGCGGTGTGGAATGGGGAACCATATTATGTAAGTCTCTTTATGGTTAACGGAGTTCTAGCTCTATACAAAGTACTTAAAAACGCAACGAACCATAAAACCAAACATTAATTTTATCTGATAAAATTTTTGTGAGTTGAGCTGGTTTGTTGTTTTTATTACGATCAGTTATTTTTTATTTTTTTATTTTTTTTTTTTTATTTTTTTGATCGTTATGAGACAAAACAGAAATTAATTAAATATTTAGAAAATAAATAAATTAGGGGAACGCACGCTATATGCAGTCTTACTATATTTATACCATGAATTGTAGCGAGGGAGTGAGAAATTTACCTGTCGATCTGTTGAAATGTTTATAACATCACACACGACACCAAAATAATAACATTTAATAATGAGGGTGTCAAACACTCGATCAAATTCGATTTACACAAACAGACATCATCATATATACGTTAAGTTGATACAAATATGAATGTTTTATATTTTCTCACACATTGCATTAAAATCTGAAGATCTTTTGTCAAGTGTATGTCTTTGTTATACTATAATTTTGTGATCTGTATTTAAGAACAAATTAAAATGAACAATTACGATCAACCACAACAAGTAAGTATGTACACTGAACCATATATAATTCTAAAAGAGCAGCGTAGGCTAGGAAATTTCAAAAATATTTTTTAATCGAAATTTAGGTTAGGAAATATTTCACTAGGACTGTTTGTCGTGTTCGTGCTATTGTCGTATTATCTCATATGTATGTTGTTAACAAGGCTAAAAGGATTTTTTTATCGATATTTTATCAATAAACTAGAAAAAAGAGGGCGTTGTTTTTATGTTATAATTCTTTTATCATAATTCGATTTTTATGTGAATATTGATTTTGTAATTTGACCAACATTTTTCTGTTTGTCTGAATCCAAACAAAAGTTTCATATTTGCTTCAAGTTCAAACGAGGCAGCATTAACCGTTAATGGAATAATAACAATAGCCCTGGGATAGGGTTCCCAACTTTCTAAAATGGTCCAATACTTTTGTAATAGTTGATCTAGTCTGATTTTTGGCGTTCTGAGCCCCAACTTATAATTCCGTTGCCAAACATGAATATATACCAGGACGTTGACCGCCTGGTTTCAATGTCTCCTGCATAATCTGCGTCACTGTAACCACGTAGACTCAAATTGATGCCACTTTCAAATCGAATTCCCATGTCCACTGTCCCCTTTATGTATTTCATAATGCGTTTTACCGCATTCACATGCGCTGCCGCTGGTTTCTCCAAGTATCGACTTGCATTGCCAACAGCAAAACTGATGTCTGGTCGCGTTGCCACGGCCAAATACATTAGGCTACCGATCACCTCACGATACGCTTTAAAATCGCCAAGATTCTGTACACTGTCTGATGGAGTTGCCACTGCATTGAATTCCATCATACCAAAACGGTTGAGTACCTTTTTCGCATACGTCTGCTGACTCACATGAATCGATCCGTTTGGTCGTTGTTCGATATCAAGCCCAAAGAAACATTTGAGTTCGAATGCTTTGACCTCGAATTCCCTGCGCAAGTATTCAATAACTAGAATAATTGCTTCCTCGTTCTCCGTTGCAATCAACCCGTCGTCAACATAGATCGCAAGTATCATCATTCCATTCTTCCCATTATACACAAAAACACATGAATCCGATTCCTTGGCCACAAAGTTGAACTTTTTAATGAATGACGTAAACTTTTTATTCCAACAGCATGACGCTTGTTTCAATCCATACAAGCTCTTTAATAATTTACACACTCGTCCGCTGCTATCGTCATATCCAATCGGTTGACACATATAAACGTTCTCCTCCAAAACACCGTTCAGAAAAGCTGTTTTAATGTCGAACTACTGCAATCTCATTCGTTTTGATGCCGCCAGCGCCAAAATTGCTGAAATTTTGTTTCTGTGTAATCAATGCCATATTCCTGCGTGAACCCCCGCACCACCAATCGTGCCTTGTATAGATCAATGCTTCCATCTGGATTTTGCTTTAGTTTGTATACCCAACGATTATCAATCACCTTTTGATCCTTTGGTAAATTAACCAAGTTCCACGAACGATTTTTAACTAGCGTATCGTACTCCTCGTTTATTGCCTGCTCCCACTGCTTGTGATCATCCGATCCAATTGCTTGTTCGTATGTCCTTGGTTCTTCGCTGATTGCCAGCATTGCAACGTGTTCTGCTGATGCATAATACGTTAATCGCTGCGCCGCTGCAATGTTGTTTCGATCGCGGAAATGTCGTTCAATGATATTCCTCTCATCCAGATTGCATATTGCACCGCGTTCGATTAATTGCGCCGGCGTTGTCACAGCATCGTTCACCCCTGATTCAATATTTTTTACGTTCGCGTCTTCGTCAGCCTTCTTATGTGTGTTACTAATATCTAGTGCAACCATTGATTCTTCCAGAAGAAAAATCACATCACGAGCTACCTCAATTTTATTCGTCTCTGGATTCCACACTCGATACGATTTCTGATGATTATCGTATCCAACGAACACACACTTGACTGCCTTTGGATCCAGCTTTTGTCGTTTTTCCTTCGGAATGTGTATGAACACTTCTGACCCGAAAATCCGCAAATGATCGATTTTCGCCTTTTTACCGTGCCATAATTCATACGGTGATTTCTCAGGCACTGTACTCGTTCCCGTTCGATTCAGTACATGTACTGCCAAATTGACAGCCTCCGCCCAGAATTTGTAATCCAACTGTTTCGCATGAATCATTGTTCGCGCAGATTCCACAATTGTGCGATTATCACGTTCCACACAGCCATTCTGCTCTGGCGTATACGGCACAGTTCGCTGATGCTCAATGCCCATCTCATTAAAAAAAGTTTCCAATTCCGCATTGACGAACTCTATCCCGTTGTCTGATCGAAAACTGCGCACTTTGTGTTCGTTCTCTTGCTGCATTCGGATTACCGCAAATTTGACCTTTTCTGTGACCTCCGACTTTTGCTTCAAAAAATTTACGTAACGGAAATGTGAAAAATCATCCTTTAAAAGTAAAAAATACCTCGAGCCCCCAATTGAATTCGTTTGCATTGGTCCACAAACGTCCGCATGAATAATTTTGCCACATTCCTCTGACTTTTCTTTACGAAGTTTATAACTTCCACGATGATGCTTTCCGTAGATGCACGCTTCGCACGCAACATCTTCGTCCACGAAATCAATTTCATTATTTTGTAAAAATTTCTTCACGTGTGCGACGTTTTGATGCCCAAGTCGTTCATGCCATGCGTGAAGTGAAATTTTTTTGATCGCCACATTTGCAATGGCCTCATCTACCTCCGATGATTCCTCAACTTTGAACAGCATTTGAAACAGTCTGTCGCGTCGAACTCCCACTGCATAAATGTTTCCATTCTTCAGTAGTTCACAGCGTTTGCTATTCGATTGCAATCGATAGCCATGATCCATAACCTTTCCCGACGAAAATAAATTCATGTGAATTTCTGGTACATACAGCACATCCACCATGCGTCTAGGAATCCATGAATCGCCGTTGAACGCAAGAATGTTGATATCGCCTTTTCCTCGAGCCATGATCATTTCACCATTTCCCACTGTTATGTGTGACGATATCTCCACAAAGTTATCGAACCATTCACGTCGATGACAGATATGGTCACTTGCTCCTGAGTCCAACACCCAAGTATTTTTGTCTCCACCTGATGCTAGGTCATAGCACAAAAAAGCATCGTACAAAATGTTTGTCTGTTTCTTGGTTTTTTTATTATCCTGCGTACAATCGCGCCTCCAGTGTCCACTCTCGCCACAACGGAAACACCTTCCCTTTGGTTTACTGCCCTTAGGTTTCTTTGTTTTGGTTTGTTCCGATGAGTGATCTTTTTGTTTTATTGAATTTTTTTAAAAAAAATTCATCTTGTCCATTAACGCTTCCGTTTTTTCAATCTGACCCTGTGACTTCAATCGAGGCGCCTCTGCCATTAATCGCGCACGTAAATTTATCATAGTTTGGTTGTCCGCACTCGTTGATTCCCACGCACTATGAAAATGGTTATATTCAGCTGGCAAAGACATTAAAATCTTCGTCATAACCATAGAATCGGAAACCACTTCACCTTGATATTTTAATTGTTACACGACTTCCATGAGCTTTGACATACACGTTGCAATATCATCACCCGGTTGTTTTGTGAAACTGTAGTACCGCTGTTGCAAGTACATAATATTTGCCTTCGATGTTTGCTCATACGTACTTTTGAGCGTCGCCCACATTGAAGTTGCCGAGTCACAATTTATTATTTGCAGCAATGGCTGCAACGCACGAGATCGCCTTCCATTTTGTTTCACCTTTTTTTTTACACGATGATGAAAATTGTAAAAAAAATATTCCTTTCTCGTCGCTTCTCAAAAAAATTTACAACACTTCGCAAATATTGTAACCTCAAAAAATTTTAATACACGTGCACACCACTTGCGTGCACTTTAAAAAAAATTAATTAATTCTTTTGATTTACTCGTTGGCATGGTCTGGGTCCATATCCTTTTGTAATAGTTGATCTAGTCTTGATCCAGCTAATTCTCCAACTCTCAGTCCAAATACTTGTACATACAATACACAGTGGAACGAATAAAAAACTAGCGTGTTTTGAAAGGAATTTATTTTGCGTGTGTTTTGTTCGCTGTCCCAAAAAACCAAAACAACTCTTACAATTAAGTACACCGGTCGAGTCTAAAAACACGGTGCACACGTTCATAAATACAATATGTCAAAACTAACCTTAAGTAAATTCACCAGAAGAGTGCGTTCACTAATTTCAATAAATACCCAACCTTCTTACAAATGGAAAATTTTGAGAAGCTTATTAGGTTGCGGCCAGAGTGCGATAAGACTGCACACATATATTTAAATAGAACTGTCCGCAGTTAAAGCGATTCGAGGTGCGAGTGAATGCGAGTTTCAAAGCGAGAGGTGATAAAACTGATCTATTGAGTTTTTGTCGCTCGTTCTCGCACGAGTTTGTAGACATTTTGTATAGTGTTGTATAATTTTGTGCATTTGAAAGTTTTAGAGAAGTTTAACTTTTAATAATAATATTAATAATAGATAAGTAAACAAAATATTAATAAATAGTCGAAGTTAATATTTGTAAATTACAAAAAAAATCTATGTCGATGTTTAAAATCTACGTATTAAATAAACATCGAAATAAAAACATATTAAATAATTAAAATACAAATAGAAGCCATTGAAATTGAAAATATGTAGTTTCACCTCATACTAAAAAAAATCGACGAGCTTGTGCCCTAGACACGACCTATTAACGTAGGACTACGTACAATTGAGAATACTTTATTTGTACAGTTTGATAAAAGCCAAAATTTAGAAATTCCAAATTAAAAAAACTGTTAATTGTCTAATGTTGCCATCTTTATGCAGTAGGCTGTATATAAATTTTATATTTCTCAACTCGTTAAGCCATAATAAAATGCCGTTTTAAAATAAAAATAAATAATTGGGTCTGTCCGGCTCCTCGGACGACACTTTCCGACATCTCGTGAATTAAACATCACCAAACCAACCATTTATATTTTACAAATATTTTCTGTTATTTGCTTAAATTGTAAGGCCTCTTCCACAATATCACAATTGGTCACGACAATATAAATATTCCACTCTCATGCCGCCAAATCACAGACTCCCAAATAATCTTACCAGGGAACGATTTCTTGTTTCCAATTCCGGAATAATCAAATCCAAAATTTTTGTCGGTATTCCGGAATTGGATGCCCTATGGGGGACCGTCCTCGAAAACGTTCTAGTTTTTTTAAAGTGTTCTTCTGATTACTCATCATCTTCAATGATCTAGCTAAATTTAATTGAAATTCTATTAGACCTAAAGACCTCTTTTCGCAGACCTTCAGGTTGTAGTACTTCCATATGTTTTTTTAAGTTTTTGTCCCATCGTGTGCACGTTAACGGTGATCCAACTGCAACGAAATTGGAAGCGGTTTAGTAAGCCTTGGGGTATATAGGTTTTGGTTTATTTTTGACGTACTTTAAATGGAATCATCTGCTAGTTCACACACAGATTTTCTTCCAAATTACTCTATGTTGGTTGCATCAAAATGTTACGGTCTCTGTCAAAGGTTCAAGTTTATAATAGAGATCAGTATTGTTGGCAGGTGTATCTAATGTATTTACGTAATGTATATTGGAACTTAGTTGGAAAAAGCGATCGCGTGTCATTGCATTTGACACTAAATCCATTCCCAACTCCCGATTCCAGTAGATAGTTTCTGGAATCTTTTATGCACCAACCAATAAATCGCATGATTAGTATAAATTAGTATTGAATGCCTTAATGCTTAAAAGTACGTTGGTGAAATATTTTTGAAAATATGATGTAGGTGAATGTTCGCCAATTGTCTCGGCCCTTTCATATTCTATTTCTGGTTTTGGTTCGTACGGAATTTGAACGCACGTCATTTGCGTATTGTAATATTTTTTTCCGATCAGCCGTGTACGCAGTGTGTATATTTTTAATTATCTCCTCATTTCGTTCCGTTATTTACGGATTTTCCGAAGAAACTAAAATTTCATATTCCAAAAACATTCATTGCCTTTGTACAATTGAATTAATTTTAATATTTCATCTTTTTCGTTTATTTCGAAAGTAGTTAAATTATTAAAACTTTACTATTAGAAATACCCAATTCAATATATTTCGTGTCTCCTATAGCAAACGATAAATATTAATAGTAAAACTCAACGGTAGAATGCAGCTAAAGAGGCCGAGCTATTAATAAGGCTCATATTTGTGTCGGCATTCGTAAAATCTGTCAGTTGTATGTTTCCGTTATTGAGCATTACGATATCCCGATCAAGCTTTGCTGAGGCAACAACAGTTATTAGTTGATCATCAACGTTTGTCGTGGGTATATGAAAATGCACCAAATGAAGAGAATCATTGTTACGCGAACACACTGCATTTCCTCTATTTCTTCTTTTTCTATTCGCATAGTGCGAGTCAATCTGGAATTGTGTTTAGGTTTAGGAATATACGTCACCTTCGGCCAACTTTTTACTTTGTGACATGGTTTAAATTTGACAAAAAACAACTTTAAAATTTAAGTTTTTAGTATTTCCTGTAATAAAAATGATAAATTGAACAACCATTGCAACGAAAAGTCTATCTCGGTGAACAAAATGAATTATTATAATAGAATACACATTTACCGCCAAAATATTACTAATTTAAATATTTGAAATTATATTAGTTTTTATTAATTAAATTCTAAAATACACAACAAAACTACAAAATGCGTTCTTCATTTCAATCATAAAACAAAAAATAAACGTCAAATATTTCTCATTCTTTTTGATTACACTTTAACTTACCGAGTACACTGACGTTATTTTCAAGGATATTTCACGTAGAAAAATATTTTTACTAACAGCTAATTAAAATGTATACAGATGTGCAGAATTCTGCATGCATCGAAATTAGAGTACACTATTTTATATGGAATGAAATACATGTATTCTGCAAACCATGCAGAATTCTGCATGTCGTCTCTATTTCTAATTTTGCTGCACATCGGTAGGCTACATTACGTAAAAGTAAACAAATCTAGTACAATTTGTGTAGTTTTTCTTTTTTTCAATCAATTTTTTTAATTTGTTGACAGAAAATATGTTTTGTGTGAAAAGTGCCAAAATGGAGGATAACAATTAATTAATTTTTGACAAAATAAGACAACATTCACACAAAAAAATTGTATATTAAAATTAAATATGTATGAAATAAACGTCAAAAAATAAAGAACTGCATGCATTATGCTGGAAACAGATGTGCAGAATTTATGCATGCAGTGATGCCTGCAGATCTGCGTTCAAAACACATGTAATGCATGCAGTTCTTTATTTTTTGACGTTTATTTCATACATATTTAATTTTAATGTACAATTTTTTTGTGTGAATGTTGTCTTATTTTGTCAAAAATTAATTAATTTTTATTTCCCATTTTGGCACTTTTCACACAAAACATATTTTCTGTCAACAAATTAAAAAAATTGATTGAAAAAAAGAAAAATACACAAATTGTACTAGATTTGTTTACTTTTACGTAATGTAGCCTACCGATGTGCAGCAAAATTAGAAATAGAGACAACATGCAGAATTCTGCATGGTTTGCAGAATACGTGTATTTCATTCCATACAAAATAGTGTACTCTAATTTCGATGCATGCAGAATTCTGCACATCTGTTTCCAGCATTACATGTGTTTCGAACGCAGATCTGCAGGCATCACTGCCTGTATAAATTCTGCACATCTGTTTCCAGCATTATGCTATTATATACAAATTATGTACTATTGGCGAATGGAACGGTGTGCTCCAGCGGACAATAGTGAAATATGTGATAGGCTGTAACAAAAATTTGCTACGTGAAGTTATATGGAAATAGTGTCTATTTCAACTACGTTTTCATTTGTGAAAATTGTAATGATTGGAAAATTGAAGTAATCCAATATGTAGTTTGACGTGTAATTTTTGTACATCTGATTGATTT
The DNA here is from genome assembly GCA_958295665.1 of Tipula vernalis. Lineage (NCBI taxonomy): Eukaryota > Metazoa > Arthropoda > Insecta > Diptera > Tipulidae > Tipula > Tipula vernalis. The sequence goes on along the minus strand of OY282560.1, from coordinate 177,502,236 downwards.
GGGCCTTTTTTTTCATTTTAAATATTAGAAACGTGTACTTAAATATTGCAGGAATTTCAAAATAAGCTAGTGCTAAAAACATAAATGTTTTAAAAATTTTAAATTTTAGATTGTATTAATAAATCAAAGCGTGGTAACTATGGTCTAATAAAGTTCCAAAATCACATATATATTTATAGTGAGTTTAACAATAAATTTCTGCAATTTTTAAGCACAATTTTCTGATATTTAAAATGATAAGAATGTTAAAAATGAATCAGATTTACAAAAATCACACTTCAAACTACATATAGGATTAATTCAATTGTGCAATCATTACTATTTTCATAAATAAATATGTAATTTAAATAGACACTATTTCCATATAACTTCATGTAGCAAATTTTAGTTACAGCCTATCACTTATTTCACTATTGTCCGCTGGAGCACACCGTTCCATTCGTCAATGGCTGTTTTCGAAACGAATACTTATTTGTGAAACCTAACTTATTCAAATAAGTATCCTAGGAGGTGACTTATTTTCTATCCCTTACTTACAAAAAAATCTAAGGGTATTTTCTTTTATTCATTCTAAAGAATCACGTGACCTCGGAATATTCCGTATGTAATGTAATAAAAGAACGGATTGGAATGAATGGAATATATTTTCCATAGCATGAATTTTTTTCACCTTTAAAATTAGGAAACAAATTAAATTTATTAAATAAATAATTTCATTATAATTAATTGAAGTTGCAAATAATTTGTACGTGAAAATACACAATATAATATTAATTTTAATTCATATATCTTGAAAAATATAACCTGGGATTTTTTGTATCGCCAAGCTCTATATAAAACTATTTTCATTTAATGAAACTAAAAATATTTTCGAAAATTCTATTATTTTACGCTCTAAACGATTAATTGTATCACAATTAATAATTTCATTTTCCATAACATGTACGATTTAATTCAATTTAATCATTTAAATTGTAAACATCGAACATAATTTCAAATCGTCAAATGAAATATTCTTTTTATTCCACCTTTCGATGTAGTACAAAAAGAATACATTTTGAATACTATATTCCGAATAAATAAAAGAATGAAGTAAAAAAGGAATAGAAGGAACGGAATGAATAAAAGAACGATTTATGTCACTTTCGGAATGTCCGGAATATTCAGAATGAATAAAAGAAAACACCCTAAGTTGCCTGTCATTTTGCCTATGAATATTTTTCTAAGGTAGCGTAATACAGAAAAATTTAAAATTTGCTTTTGCCAAACACTGAAGTAAAAAATGAATTCTTTCATTATTTTATCAAACGTTAGTGTTATAAGCGTATTACATTGCGAATAGCAGTGTCCTTAACTAAAAAAAAGGACAATAAATAAATGTTTGATGTTACTGCCAAATAAATAAGTAAAATCAATTCGAATGATTTTACTTACTTAGGCTGTTAGTGAATGTATTAAAAACTTGTTAAAAATTTAAATTTTGACAGTAAATTTAAAATATTTTTTTACACACCACAGTAAAAATTTTACGCGATACTGACCTTATATAAATTTTGACAGATGTTGTTAAAAAAACATAACCTAATATTTCATTAATTCTTTGTTAAATGTTGTTTTAAATCTTTATTTAATCCATGTATGCCATCACACGTGTCCATTTAATTTGATCTTTGCATTTAACATTTTATGAGATATACATATTTGAACAAACAGGGAAAACTGGCCAAATGTAATTGTAGAATTTCTACTATGGTCGGATGTCGGAAACTCTATTGTGGTAGAATGAGTAGATGTATTTCAAAAACAGAATGAATTCATTCCGATTCATTTCCGAAATTTTAAAACTTCCATTATTAGAGAAAATATACATACATATGTCACATAAACATGTTATTTAATCTTTCATAAATTCAATTAATTATCATTAATTAACAAATATGGTACATTTTGTACAATTTAAGATTGTCAAAATTTTAACCAATTCACACAGCAAAATATGTTTTGGTAGTTAAAAATATTTCCCCTCGATTATTTATTTTCACCTAATTTTTAACTAAATATTTTTAACACATTCACTAACAGGCTTATTTAAGATGGCGTCGAATAAGTCAATAAGTATGAAATAAGCATCGGTTTCAAAAACAGCCTATGTAGTTGGTTCTTCAGGAATACCAGACCAATCTCGAATTGAATTTTCATTTCGTACATAGGTTCGAATCGTATTGAGAAATGCCATATTCTTGAAATTCAGTCACTGGTGAATTTCTATTAAAATACGTCATGTTAAGTATACGGCCCTTTGTATTAGAACAGTATTGTAACATTTAGTGGTTCGGCGCAGAATATAATTTGGAGTCCCAAACAATATAAATAATAATTTTTTGCTAAATACAAGAAAAAACCAAATATATTTTAAATTTCAATTACAGTAATATTTGTACATACGTAATATGAAGTGTATTGCTTTGGTAAAAAACAATTTAGGGAAAATTTAGCGAAATTGCCAATTATATGCGGTAAAAACGAAGACAAAATGCGGGGTCGGTTTGGTTATGGGGGTTTCTAGGAAACATAAATTATAAAAGTGGTAAACAGATTCGAATGACATTTTCTAAAGATGCGCACAAGGAAGAAGCCGCTGGGAGACATGCTACCGTCTTTCTAGCTGCTCTGATTTTACAGTCAAAACAGCGCTGATGTCTAATAGAACCACCCTATTTCATTTAGTTCAATCTGATCAATTCAGCGATGCAACTTTGCTTTGTTTACCGAGTTTGCCGTGACCATTCCCAAAAGTCTAAATATGGAATCTTCAACAAGATTGCCGTGTATTTATTTATTTATTTTAAAAAAGAAAAATTTATTCGGAACCATAAGCTCCAGTACAATTTTCTCAAAAAATTAAATTATTAAAAGCACAAATAAATTATTCAACTGAAATAATTTTTTTTCAATGATTGTCTGATTTCCACTTTCGTCATGTTAAAGTCGCAAAATATGCAAAGTTCGTTATAAAGTTTCGACATAGAATTCAAAGGCTCGTCGCTTCCATAATTCTTTCGGTGAAAATCAATTTTCAAGAGTGTGCGAGTACGTAGGTTTTTAATAGGAGCATACAATTTTAGGTTCATTAACAAGTACGCACTCAAAATATTACCGTTAAGTAAATCGGAAATAAAAATAGCTCCAGCATGCTGACGACGAATTTCAAGTGACTCAATTTTCAATGATTTACATCTATCTACATATGAAGGTAGATTCCTAACATTTTCCCACCAAGGTAATCGACGGTCAAACACCCCAGTTTTATATGCATAAAAAATGAGAAAAGATTTTTGTATTGATTCAATTGTGCTTATGTGATCATTATAACGTGGAGATTGGTACATGCAAACAAAAACTCTAGCATTATTAAACTCTTTCATACTAAGTTTTAAAAATCCCAACATAGAATTGGCTTTGGCACACATCATGTCAAAATGTCGATTAAATGATAATGTAGAAGTGAATATAATTCCAAGATCCTTTATTTCGTTAACACGATTCAAAGTGTTATTTGCAATGTTGTAATTATAAATAAGATGCGAAGATGAACGTGTAAACCTCACCATTTTGCACTTAGCTACATTCAAATGTAATAAATTATTCTTACACCAAGAGCTTACACCCCGTCAGATAGACTACGAATAGGAGAAAATATTTTTAGGACATCAGCATATATTAGACATCGGGAAAATTTTATGCTTTTTGTGATATCATTTACAAATAATATGAAAATAAGTGAACGAACGACTCAAGCCATTTGATTAAATTATCATTAATTCCGAAGGATTTTAATTTTTGCAAAACAATAAAGTGATTGATTGAGTCAAACGCCTTACTGAAGTCGATGTAAATGACATCCAGTTGAGCATTACTCTCAATTACCTCCGTGGCATGTTTCATAAACTCCACTAAATTTGACACAGTAGAACGCCCACGGAAAAAACCATGTTGCTCATCTACAATAAACGACTTTAGTCCAAAAAATATATAATCACACACAATTGACTCAAATATTTTAGGAATGGCTGACAATAATGAAATACCCCTGTAGTTAGAAACATCACTCCTATTACCAGATTTAAATATCGGTACAATATGAGTTGATTTCCAGGCAATCGGAAAAACACCTTTTAAAAGTGAATCATTAAATAAAATTGACAAAGGCAGAGCCATTTCATTACTAAAATTTTTAAGAAAGTATGAAGGAATACCATCTGGGCCGCATCCATCCTTAAACAAATGGAGGGATTTAACGATATCCTCTGGAGATATGTGAAGTGTGTACAAACAAGAGTTGGTACAACTACCTTCTGCACTAACATATTTGTCATTATCAATATCAGTCCGACTATATATATTTTGAAAAAATGAAGCAAATAAGTCAGCAATATCTCCAGAATTATTACTAGTAACATCATTGAAGCGCATAGTTGATGAAAATCCAAAAGTTTTCCTTTTGGAGTCAACGAAATTCCAAAATGATTTTGGATTTGAAGTCATTATTTTGAGCCTTAATAATAAAATTTGTATAAGCAATATAATACAAATCGTCAAAATGTTTCGATAAAATTAAAAATGCTAATCTGTCGTCAGCGTCTTCGATATAATTTTTTCTTACGATTACGTAGGTTTATTAGATCGTTGTTAAACCACGGAGGATTATTACGATTAACTTTTTTATTAGAAACCGGTACAAACCTGTCGAAGCCAGTGAATAAAATGTCATAGAAAATTTGCACGTCGCGGTCAATATCCACCAACGAAAAACACGAATCCCACTCTACTGATTTGAAATAAGAAATCAGACCATCATTATCAGCACGCCTAAAATCATAAGATTTAATAGAATTACAATTATTAGTATTAAAATTAGACACCAAAAACTCTGATACGTTTAAATTGATTTCCATAGATTTGTGGTTGACATCGTTGATGATATAAGGAACTTGTGCCAACTTTATCATAAATAGATTGGCAGAGCTAGCAGAAAACAAGTCCAGAAATTTACCATTATAGTTAGAAACGTTATTTATCTGAACGAGACCAAATGACAAAATGGAATCAATACATATTGATTCAGCCTCCGACTTAACATTGTACGGAACGGCGCAGTTTACGTCGTTATCTACCAGCCATTCAACCTTTGGCAAGTTGAAATCGCCAAATATCAGCACATTGTCAACTAAGTTGAGTTTATAAATTATATTATACAAACAGTTTGTACATATATGTCTTATAAACTTCAGATGAAAACCTCGGTGGAATGTAAAGGCCAATAATGAAAATATTTTTCTTAAATATATTTAACTTGATGCATAAAAGTTCAATTGTTGGATCACTGTCAACTGCCACACTTACAATAGATGAACTGCCATCAATACACCTCCTCCACTTGATTTGACACTAGATAGTGCTGAGCGGTGACATCTGTATACAATATAGTCTGTCGGAAAATGTTCAGAACTATATATATTCGGATTTAAATTGGTCTCTACAATCACATAAACGGGATACATAGAAGCGACGATAAAGCGATAGAACTCAGCGGATTTAGAGGCAATACCGCGAACATTTTGAAAATATATAAAATTGTTTTTTAAATAAATACTATTAGGTGTATGAGTAATATTGTATTTTTCTGCCCTGCGTTCAGGGCAGGTTTAGATGATTAACTTAACAGAATTGTATTCTGCTCAAGCTCACCAAGATATGGCTATACTGAAATATAGTCGTTTGTGTTTCTCGCTGTCAACAAATAAATTATAAATTTCAGTTTTTTAAAAAATTAATGTCGGTAAGGTTCGCCTTCCAAACCCAACAAAGAATAACTTATCGACTTTTTAAAGCAAAAATGTAAAATTTAAATACTGAGCGAACAGATTTTACGGTTTGAATTGATTCAAGAAACGACTTCGGCCATTGTTTCTTATTAGAAGGCTTTACATTAACTTCGGAAAGTAACTCTAACGTTCCAGTTTTCTTTAAATTCATTCAGTGAAATCACTACAGCACTTGCCTGTTGCATCGCAATATTAATTGCCACATGTTTTTTTTTTTTTTTAAGGAAGAGCAATCGATGCCAGGCTATGATCAAACAAATGAATTTAAAAGGATTAAGTGCTTTTTTCAAGAATTCTGCAGTACTTTTGCAGTCGGGATGAACAGTTTTTAGTCCGTCAAGAGCAAAAATAATCTCCTTAATTTGATTTTTTCTTTGCTTTAACACTTAAAGCGATATTCCCAGCGAGTATTGCTTGATAGTTTGAGGCTTATTTTTAGATCTTTGTTTGAATTGCCCAACGCTTTGTATGCTGCGCTTTGTTGTTATGCTAATGTAAAAGTTTTGTGTTTTTAATTGAGCTTTTAACGCTGTCACCGATTACCAATTTAACGTTATGTCCCCCACATCGAACAAACAATGTCCTTTTGTTTTGCCCTAAAATTCTAGACTTTACTCCTTTATATTCACTTTAATATTAGTCGCATTGTCATATGATTGAGCTCATTTTAATTAAAACCGTTTCCAAGTTTCTCCGGTAGATGACAGAACATTAACAAAACGTAAAAACCTTTCTTCGAAAATTGCATTTTGGTTTGATATCTTTGTATACCGAATGATGATAGATAATTATTGGTTCTTACGAAAATCTGGTTTGTGCGTAATTCAAGCATCCTCAAAAAATTTTCTTTGTTTGTGTAATGATACTACGTGTGTTGTATTACGTTTTCATATCAAGACTATATTTATTATTTTCATGTTGGTATATAAAATACAATGAGTGTTGCCACATGTACAATAATTATCGTTGCTTAACACTACGTGACATAAAGCATAAAGCATGTCTTTTGTATCTTCATTCCTTTTTTTTTTTTTTTTTTTTTTTTTTTTTATTTATGAGAGGTATTTCGAACTAAAATCGTTTACAATTATTACATTATTACAACATTATTCTTTAAAAACAAAATTATTTCAATAAAATTAAATTACATCAAATAACATTTATAATTACCATATTTGTTTAATTTTACAAATCAAGTTTCTGTATGTGTTTGATCAGTCTTCCAAAGCGGGAAGTCCTGATGTCTTTATCATTATCATTATCATTACTGACCACTGGCCTGACCGAACCGTCCGACGCCTGCCGCGATCGATCAGTGCAAACAATCCCACCCTCATTCGATGCTGGTATATCAGGCAAGAATGATTTTCTTTTAGGCTGAACTGAAGCTTTGGTTTTACTTAATTGGTGAGTATTTCTTCTCAACACTTGGTCGTAGTCAGTTTTTACATACACTGACTTCGGAGCATCTGCTTTTCTGATTACTGTGCCCATGGTCCAATCTCTATGTCCAACCTGTAACCTGACTTTGTCATTTATGTCTAAATTTGGAGCTGTAATTGAACCTCTGTCAGCATATTGTTTTTATTTCTGTCTAAGTATTTGTAAATTATCATGTACATTTTCTGTAATTTTTGGTTTTAATTGTTCTCGTTTGATGTTTAGTTTGGAACGTGTGAGTCGGCCAATTAAACGTGAGTTGGGTAATCCCAATTCATCATTACGTGGAGTGTTTCGTAGATTTTGAAGTGTAAGGTAGATATTTGACTTGTCTTTGTTGCATTTTTCAATAATAATTTGGCTGTTTGAACTGCACGTTCTGCTAATCCATTCGACCTTGGATATCTTGGGCTGGATGTTTGGTGTTTAAAATTCCAGTCCTTTGCAAATTTCTCGAATTCGTGCGATGAGTATTGAGGACCATTATCAGTCTCTAGTCTCCGGGATTCCGTGTACTGAGAACCATTTTTGTAATTGATCTATTATTTGTCTGGAGCTGGTATCAGTAAGTTTTTCAAAATCTATGAACCCTGAGTAACTATCTACAATTAACAGATAGCTGTCGGCATTAAACATGAATAAATGTGACCCAACAATCTGAAATGGTAAGTCTGGAATTAGCTTTGGAGTAATCACTTCTTTAATGTTGCTTCTTTGAGTTTGTTGATAAATGGTGTATTTCTCTATTACTTCTCCTATTTCATTTGCTAAATTTTTCCAGTAGAAACTTTGTCTTACTAATCTTATTGTGCTTTTAACTCCAAGGTGTCCAATGTGTGCGATTTTGATAATTTTTTCTATTTGTTTCTTAGGAAGAACTATTTTCTGTCCTTTCACTATTACTCCATTATATACTGAAAGTTCATCCTTGAATGTTGCGAAATGCTTCACACTCTGAGGTATTAACTTATCCTCGGGCCAGCCAGACATGATATACTTTTGTACTGTTTGTAAATCCACGTCATTTTGTGTGTCTTCAATTAGCTCAGCTAGTGCATTTTCTGAGAATGGTATAACTATATGAATTTCTAATTCTTCTTCGTCTGTTTCATTGTTTGAATTTCTAATGTCTCGGCTTAGTGAATCGGCAAGAGGAATTTCTATACCCTTCCTATATATTATTTTAGGCGAATATGGCATCACGTCGAATAGAATTCTCTGGAGTCTAGCTGGAGCTGATGTGAGTGGTTTTTTGAATATGAATTCAAGTGGTTTGTGATCCGTTTCAATTGTTAGACGTTTTCCATATACGAGTACATATTGATGGAACTTTTTGCATGCGAACTTAATAGCAGTAGCTTCCTTCTCTATCTGGGAATAGTTGATCTCTGCTGTGGTCAATGACCTTGATGCATAACCTATTGGGTGATCGTCTTGAAGCAGGACTGCTCCTAAGGCTGTTTTGCTTGTATCACCTGATAATTTGACGTCTTTTTCAGGATTATAGAACCGCAGTACTGGTGCTGTCGTTAAAGCTTTCTGTATTTTATTAAAAGCTTCATCTTGCTCGAAGTCCCATATGAACGTTGTCCCTTTATTAGTTTCCTCAATGGATCAGTTAGATTAGAGCAATTAGGTATACATTTTGAGACATATGTGACCATACCTAGTAATCTATCTGTACCTGTTTGGGCGTTTCTAAGTCAAATATCGCTGATATTTTTGATTGATCCAATTCTAATCCTCTTTGTGAGATTACGTGTCCCAAAAATGTTAGCGAGTTTTTGTTGAACTGACATTTTTCTTTATTTAGCTTCAATCCTGCTTTCATAATTAGGTTCATTACTTGTTTCGTTATCTCTTCACATTGTTCTTTTGTCTCTGCGTGAATTAAAATGTCGTCCATTGAGCATTCCACGTTTGGTATTCCATCCAGTAAGTTACTCATGATCTGCTGGAATATTTCCGGGGCTGATGCCAATCCGAATGGCATTCTTAGGCAAGTGTATCTACCCCATGGGGTGGCGAACGCTAGGTATTTCTGTGTTCTTTCTGTAACTTTAATTTGCTAGAATCCTTTCTGACAATCAAGTAGTGTAAAATATTTTGAGTTATTTATTCTTGACGAGATCTCTTCTAATGTTTGTAGGGAATGGTGTCTTCTTAATATATTTCTATTTACATTAGATGGATCAAGACAAATTCTCAGTTTGCTACTAATAGCGAAACTACTGGAGTTGGTTCTGTTATTTTCTTAATAACGTTCATTTTTTCCATTCTGTTAAGTTCCATTTTGACCTGATCTCTAATCGAATGTGCTAGTTTACGTGGAGGGTATGTCTCAAAATTTGGATTTTTTATTAAGTCAATATCGTACATATAATTTTTTAAGCAACCCAAGGATTGGGTTTGAAATTAAAAAAAAATGTTCATCAATTTTTAGTGCATTCGTTCTCTGTATGAGTTTCAGTGCCTGACATGTATTTTTTCCCAATATCGGAATAGCATTGTTCTCGATTATTTTGAATAAGATGTTTTCTATCTTACTCTGCACCTCACACTCGACTTTTAATTCTCCTAATACTATGATTTTATGTCCACTATACGTAATTAAGTTTTTAGTATTCGTATTCCCTATTTTTAGTCCTAGCTCGTCAACTATTTGTTTAGGCATTACATTACATTCGGCTCCCGTGTCTAGTTTAAATTTTATAAGTTTTCCATTAACTTTTATTTCTTCGTACCAACCTGAGCCTCTAGCTTTCACTTCTACCGTGTCAATGAACAAATCGCCACTGTTTACCGATGAAGACTTGCTCTCATCTAAGTTATCTACTTTTAGATTATTAATATTTTTATTTACATTCTTTTTTGATCTACAAGCTTTTTTAAAATGATTTTTCCCATTACACTCTGAGCAAATAGTACCATACGCCGGACAGCTCCTCGGGCCATGTTTGGTCTTACATCTTTTACAATTAAATATTTTTACTTTACTTTTGTTTTGATTATTATCAGATCCATTAATATTTTGTAATTGATTTTTTCTAAATTTAATTACATTAATTTCCTGATCTGTCTTGACGGCCTGCATATGCAAAGATGATATTTCGTGGGCTTTACAAATGTTGATGACGTCATTCACATTTTTTGCGTCATCATTTAACAGCTTTTCACGAACCTCATCCCTGCATATGCCTAGTACGATCCTATCTTTTAAAATATCGTCAGCCGTAAGATTAGTAAAATCACATTTTAAAAATTGTAATCTGAGTCTTGTTAAGTAGTCCTCAAATTTTTCTTCAGCTATTTGCTTTAAATTATTGAACAAAAATCGTTCATAAGTAAGATTTATTTTTGGTTTAAAATGTGATTCTTACTTTGCTATTAATGTTTCATAAGTAACTTCTTCTTCCTTCAATTGAAAAGACTCAAAAATCTTACCTGCCTCTTGTCCGATTGCGGTCATGAAGATTGCTGCCTGTATTTTTGCATCCTTTTTATGCAGTTCAGATGCTGTAGCGTAGAATTTAAATGTTCCTAACCAATCTGTCCAATTATTGCAGACATCTCCGGAACAATTCAATGGTTTTGGTGGTCTTAATCCGTCGTTGCTCATTTTATTGTGATGGTTTCCGATTAAAAATCCTTGTTGAATGCTTGGATTATTTTTCCGATTAGATTGTCGTTGTTATTGAATAAAACCGTTTTTTCCGTGACACTTCTTGAAGGCGTTTTTTTTTTTTTTTTTTTTGAACTTTATTTATTTGTTGAGTTATATATATGTAATGTAACTATATATATAAATTACATAAATATTTTCTGCTTTACTTTAAAACTTTCCTTTGAAAATTATTTTCTCTGCATCCGTGATGGCGTCTATATTATTTTTAATACGAAAATAACATGGGCCTGATGATCGCTTATTTTCTTCTCGATCACCTTATTTTTTGGGTATTTATTTGTAAAAATTATTACTAAATCACTTTTATCTGCGGATGTTACTTTTATTTTTAAAGTTTTACTTTTTTATTTTGTTTTGCAAAAATAATTTATTCTGACACCATGTAATGATACTACGTGTGTTGTATTACGTTTTCATATCAAGACTATATTTATTATTTTCATGTTGGTATATAAAATACAATGAGTGTTGCCACATGTACAATAATTATCGTTGTTAAACACTACGTGACATAAAGCATAACGTATGTCTTAACATATCATTACAGTTTGGTTCATAGAGTTTTTCATTTTTGCTCCTAACGGCCAAATTTCTTTCGCTTAAAAATAAAATCGCTTTCAGCTTTTCTTTATTAAAAACATTTTCACTGCTATCGTTAATTTCTTTTTGATTTTTCAGGTTAAATTGTAAAATTTGCCAGTTATAAGCTGACTCTTCGGATAATCGTTTGCCTGTTTGACCATAATCGGAAAAGCCACTTGTAAGACCAATTTTTATCTTCAGGCAGTTCTTCTTTTACACCGTTTCCCATCCGACGATAAAAATATATGCCATTGAAACATGTATAGTCTTATTCAGATCTTAAAAAAAAAATTTTTTAATAGTTTTGCACAGCCTTCAGTGATGTAGTTACAAAAATTATAAAAACTTTGATGGGTCGCATTTATTTTACATAGTATCCTAAATAAAATAATAAATAATGATTGAAATGTGTTATATTTCAGTTTCAATACACAAAGCATTCAAAATGATTATGATTTTATGTTATTGCAATGAAATGTGAAAAAAAAAATTGCACGCCTATGAAAACGACGTCTTTGGAAAACTTTTGTCACGAACTAAGGAACCTATGTATTTTGTCTGCGCGTGAACTGTCAGAATTCCAGCGAGAATTGAAACCCTGATGATTTTTTTATACTGAATTCCTTTTCGGCTCTCCGTGAAATTCTCAACCAAAAATGTCCGTTTTTTATCATTAATTTCTTCAGGCCAAGTTGCAGGATCTGTTTCATTTAATTTGGTTTTATCGGAGAACAAGCTGCTAGTACATTCCATTTACTAGTATTAGTAAGCTGATATGTTGATCATTCACTGGTTCTGTATAAGTATTCTAAAAACTTTTGTATGCCTTTGTAAAAGTAATGGGTATTTTTGGGCCCCCCAAATTTGGGAGACCGGTGCGACGGCACCGCCTTGAATAGAACTCTGCCTTGTATTCTATTATAACCCTTTTAATAAACGATTCAAACTATTTCGTAGACATGCACGTAATCATATCCGTAAATAATTTCTTAGTCATTCAAACATTCACAAAATCCATCATTCTTGTTACGAAGCGTGATTAATTGTAAAATTTAGTATTTTTACACGTAAACGTGAACATTGTTTGACATACCTGGAAATGAATGAATCCTTTGAAATGAATAGCTTTCCGATTTTTAAATGAAACCAAAAAACATTTTTTTCAAATCGATGGAAATGTCTGTATAATTACCATATACGAGTATGTTCGTCAATCATATACAAAAAAAACTGTCTCACCCTAATCTTTCGTAATTCTTGTTTTTTTTATTACGTAATGTTATAATATTCGTGTATATATATGTATATATGTACATACAGTTGTATATGGTACATAAGAAAAACAATTTGAACCTTTTAAAAAAGTATCGTAAAATTTTAATTGACCTTTTCTGATCGAATTATCCCACATTATTGTAAAAATAAAAACGATATGTGTGTACAATCGTACTCTTGAGCTGAGATTTTTTTTATTATTGTACAAAATTAAAATCAAAATAATTACAATTAATAATAATAATTTGATTATTTAAAATGCATTATATAGGGCCCGCATTCATTAATCCATTTAACGCATAAAAAAAAACACAAATTGCCTTTGTATAATACTAAATGCTTGTGTGAATGAGTCAGCCATTTTGTTCAGATCGTGATATACTGTATCATAGTGGGGAATTACTCATTAAATTTTATAGATAATTGTTTTTTATTAGTGCTACACTTAATAGCCGGGGATTACACGAACATGCATTTTTAAATTGATAGAAGATACACTTTGTAGATTATATTTATGTAGATTGCACACTATATATTTTATGGTGTCGTCAACATTTGTTGCTTTTAGGAAAGGATAATAATTAATTCAAATATATAACAGTAGTTATTAGTATTTTAGTACGTATTGCTGTAAATTTTGATGATGTAATCAGATTTGTTTATTCGTAACGTAAGTAAAGCAAAAAAAATTCAGAATCTGAAAATCGATATAACAATATTCTAGCAACGTGAAAGAATCATTAATTTAATGTAATTTCTATATTGAATCATGTTTTGTAGTCGCCCGATTTTGGTTAGTGGCAAAAATAATACAAGATAATCCTTGGGTGGGGGAAGTCTTGTAAACGACAAAAGTCTGAAATAATATTTTCAATATTTTTTCAAATTTACACCAACCACACAGTCTTTATTTTTGTTCATTGTATAAAAACCTCTGCTAATCACCGAACTCAGGACTTGTAAAGTTGAATTTGCTCAGTATGGGTTAACATTTCAACTAGAATTTTATCAAAATATATTATATCAAACAACGATAATAAAAATTCGGAACACTACACCAACATTAGAGACGATCCATCCAAACTTTTAAGGCAGACGGCCGGCCACCTACATCGCCTTTAATGCGCGACAAGCAGACGGGAACCAAAATCAATCAAATTTTGAAACAACAAACACTAAAAATGCGAGGTCTATGATAGAGGAATTAGAGCAGCCCAAGAATTGTTGCGACATGAGAAACTGAACTGAGAGAAGAACGATCAATCAGGTTCCAGATCTTCATAGCACTATATGCCTAGGCGCAACAGATGATGAAGAAACAGCGATATCATATAGTTCATATGACAATAAATTCAAATCTATGAATATGTCTTACAACTACGCAGACATTGTCTCAAAGACAGTTATTAAATACAAAGCTAATCCATCCTGCACTATCAGATAGTAGAGATACAGTAAAAGTATCATTTCGACGACAGGCAGACACAAAAGCGAAATAAGCTAACTCCAACAAAATCGCAACCGCAATGATGGAGTATACTAAATGGCACATCAAGAATGGCATTCGATCGCTAAAACAACCAGTGCACAGTGGACACTCATTAAATCATATAGACAAAAGTTTCGGCAGATCTGGCGAAACGAATTCCTTCTACATGCAATACGCTGTAAACAGAAGTCTTTTTTACAAAAATTAATTGATTTTAATTAAAAACAAACCGCTTTATTGTAATAATTAAAACACAAACGCACATTTATTCACACAAATAATAAATGATTGGTGTTAATTACAATAAAGTTGTTGTTTTTAATTATAATATAACGTGATATAAGCTACTTTTTGTATGATATAACGTGATATAATCTACGGCAAGCCAATAATAATTGATTTCCACTATTATACTATTTACAGAAGTCTATGTCGGTACGATCTAACGAGGGAGCATTACCTCGATTTTGCAATGTAACATCTTCAAAAAGGTGGTTGTAACCTTATTGAACAACAAGTTCGAAAGGGAAACCGCACCCTCTCATAAAATCGAGATCGTCCAAACCATAAAAGCACTTGGAGAACTATTTTGGACGCCGCAAACAATTTCCAAGCAGCAAATCTTTCTTTGAACACAAACATTTGCTTTACGACTATTTTTAATTAAAAACTTATTTCTTTCTAATATTCAGTCTCGCATTGGTTAAAATTATTTGATTTCGAGAGTTGGATTTAAGAAGTTGCAATAAGCGAATTTGCAAATTTCTATATCGATGCGAATTTTGAAGGTCTTAAAACAGTTAAAGAACATTGAAGTTCCAAAAAACTCCAAATAATTTTCAGAGCTGCAATCCAATTTTATCCTTTTGCACTTGAAATTCAATCTTTTATAAATCAAATTCAACCTTCTTCTTCTCGTTTTGTAGCAGGTTGTGTTTGATTTGAAGAAGAATAAATTTCAAGTGGAAAAAGATAAATTTGGATTGCAACCCTGTAATAAAACTATATCAACCTGTAACATAAATATGTAACCTTGCATAGTATACTCATCTTGGTAAATAGAAACCTAGTATGTATGGAAAACCTTGTTATATTGAATAAAAAATAAATGCGCATCACTCTTGTGCTAACCTTAAAACGTATCTAATACTTTTATCATTATCTAACTATAACCGGTATAATTATCATATTACATGGTGTCAGACAATTTATCAATATAATAAATTAATGCCGTTATAGTGCAACGAAAATTATATAAGTTAATTAGTCAGCAACTGTCGAAAATATAGTATTGACTAAATTTAGTAAATTATAATTAATAATTCAAGTGAGGAAAATCCAGAACATTCCAACATGGCCACCAACTCGAATAGTGTATCGATGCGCAGCATACAGCCACTAATTTTTAATGAAAATATTGCTCGAGACTGTAAGAATTGGATACAAATATTTAAATGGCATTCAGTAGCTACGGGTTTAGAAACTAAAGCTGAGGAAATTCGAATAGCTTTAATTAATGGCGTCGATTGGATTGGATGCAGTAAATGTGTACAACACGTTTAACCTCACGGATGATGAAAGCAAATCGTATGACGCAATAGTCGCTAAATTCGAGACATATTTTACACCTAAAAGGAATGTAATATATGAAAGATATTCATTTAATAGAATGCAACAACAAGATGGTGAAACGATAGATGAGTTTGTTACTAAAATCAAGGCTCAAGCAATACTTTGTGAGTATGATACGTTAGCTGATACTCTCGTCCGAGACAAAATTGTGATTGGGATTTTGTCAGATACGGTACGTGAAAAATTACTCTCCGAAGATGGACACACTTTAGATAGAGCAATAAATATTTGCAAATCTAGTGAAATAGCCTCAAAACAGTTGAAGGACATTAAGGGTGAACATAACATCGATGCATTAGCTAGAAAAAACGTGCTAAAAAAAAATCGACAACCGATAGCAACGAATTTGATTGTACCAGGTGTAACACGCGTCATGGGAAAAAATCCTGTCCAGCGTATGGTAAAAAGTGTGCAAAGTGCAATAAAAAAGGGCATTTTGCAAAGTCATGTCGGGTTAAAATTGATAAAAGCAATTGTAAAAATAATACCAAGAACAATGCTCGTGCTGATACAGTAAAGTCTAATTCAGATGAAGAAATTGAAATGTTCGTGAATAGTGTGTCCAATGATGATAAAGACTGGACCGAGGTATTAAAAATTAACGACATAAATCTAAAAGTAAAATTAGATTCAGGTGCACAGTGTAATGTTTTAAGTAAAAATATTGCAGAAAAATTAAAAGCCAAAGTGAATCGATCAAACACAAAAAGGCTAGTCGCATATAATGAGCAAAAAATAAAGGTTCTTGGCGAAATTACAGTAATGTATATAACGAAATATAATTCAACACCAAAAGAAGTAGTGTTTAAAATAATAAATGAAAATTGTATGTCAATATTGGGAAAAAAAATCTTGTGAAGATTTAGGACTAATTTATCGAGTGCATAGTGTGTCGAATGATGACGACGAAATTTTCAAAGGACTCGGGAATCCTAAATTCGAAATCAGACCAGCAAGAAGAATACCACATTCCATTAGGGACATTGTTAAACTGGAACTTGATAAAATGGAGAAAATGAAAGTTATCGTAAGGGTCAATGAACCAACACCAGCAGTAAGTCCAATGATTATAGTTCGTAAAAACGAAAAGATCAGAATCTGTATGGATCCGACTGATCTAAATCGCAATATTTTACGACGCCAGTATCCATTAAATACAATTGAAGAAATATCTGCCAGATTAGGTGGGTCAAAATATTTCACACTACTAGATTTTATGCGTGGTTTTTGGCAAATACAGGTTACTGAAAGAACACAAAAATATTTAACGTTTGCTACACCTTGGGGACGTTATTTATTCTTGCTTACGATTGCCATTTGGACTTTCATCAGCACCGGAAGTATTTAGCGAGGCGATGAATAATATACTGAAAAATATAAGCGGAGTAGAAATTTCTATGGATGACATACTTATCCATGCACCTACTAAAGAAAAGTTGGCACAGATTACGGAAGTAGTACTGAGGATATTGAGAGAAGCAGGACTGAAACTAAACAGAGATAAGTGTAAATTCTAAGTTCAAACACTTAAATTCTTGGGTCACGTTATATCACCTGCCGGTCTCTACCCAGATACTGAAAAAATCGAAGCAATTTATAAGTTAAAAATACCACAAAATGTGAAAGAACTTCAGCGAATGTTGGGAAATTTCTACCAAATCTATCAAAAATTACCGAACTATTAAGAGAATTGTTGGTAAAGCAAAATGCATAGGTTTGTACGGAACAACATGAGAAAGCGATAGAAAATATTAAGACAGTGTTGTCTACACCTCCAGTACTTCGGTTCTATGATGTCAATAAGGATGTAAAGTTATCTGTGGACAGCAGTTTAAAATCACTAGAATTTGAATTTATGCAAGATAATCAACCGATAGGATACGGAACCAAGGCATTAAGCAATTCTCAGAAAAACTATCCACAAATTGAAAAGGAAGCGTTGGCTATAAGAACCGCCTGTAAAAAATTTCATCAATTTATTTACGGTAAAAAGCTAACTATTGAGACAGATCACAAGCCATTAGAAGTCACTTACAAGAGACCAATAGAAGAGGCTCCAGCCAGATTACAACATATAGGGTTTGATACGCTCCAATATTCGCCTAAGGTGATATATATCAAAGGTACTGATATTCCAATAGCGGATACGTTGAGCAGAGATTGTACACATGATAATGAAGAAATAGACGACGAAGAACTGGAAATTCAAATAATTTTGGCAATGTACGACAAAGCTATATCCGAATTTGTAGCTGCTACTAGAGAAGATCGAGAGCTTCAAGTGGATTTCCGGATGATAAAAAAAATCTTCCAAATGAAGTAAAACCATATTTTAATTTTCGTCATCAGTTAAGTCATGAGAGTGGTATAGTGTTTAAAGGGGAAAAGGATGTAGTTCCTCAAAAGTTAATCAATAAAATGATTGAAGAGACACATACTGGTCATTGGGGAATAACCAATACAATGCGCAGGGCTCGACAATTGTTATTTTGGATTTGTCAAGCTAAAGATGTCCAAGCATACGTGGAGAAGTGTTCAATTTGTCAAAAAACTCAACGTTGTAATGACAAAGACTGTATATTACCAAAAATAATACCATCTCTTCCCTTTCAAATAGTGAGTACAGATCTATTTATATTTAATGGAAAAGAGTACTTATTGATTGCAGACAACTATTCGGGTTATATGGATTTTAAAAAATTGGAAGTGACTACGAGCGACGAAATAATTAAAACATTAAAGAGTTGGTTTAGTGTTCATGGTATACCGCATATATTGGAATCGGACAATGGTCCTCAATACAACTCAAAACAGTTTCGTGATTTTGCAACGATCTGGAAATTTGAGCACAGAACTTCTAGTCCAAAATTTCCGAGGACTAATTGTTTAGCGGAACGAAACGTGCAAACAGCGAAGTATATGCTAAAAAAATGTTGTATTGACAAAACTGAAGTTGAACTGGCATTACTTAATTTTAGAAATATGCCAAGAAATGAATCGATTTGATCACCGAACGAGAGATTAATGAGCCGAGTTACACGGTCAACTATTCCGTTTTCATTCGATCAACTAAAGCCTAGGGTAATTAATTACTAATGTAGCTAAAGAGTTAGAACGTTTACGCCTGGCTCAAAAGCATTATGCGGATAAAACGAGCAAACCAGCCGCACCACTAAAAGCAGGAGATCAGGTTAGGATACAAATCGGACCAAGAGATTGGAAATCTGGCCATATTATCAAATCAGCGGAGAAACCGAGGTCATTTATAGTTGAAACAGACGGTCGAACATATCGAAGAAATTCGCATCATCTTAAAAAGACTTCAGCAAATATTCAGAGTGATGCCACCATCATCCCAAACTTACCGTCAGCCAATATAGAAAGTCCAGCAGTACCAAATGACAAGCAAAGGTCATTTAATAAAGATAATGTTACACTGAGATCTACTGGTGGGACCAATACGAAATGTTCCAGAGCAACATGGGTGTAGAACCAGATCTGGTAGAATATCAAATCTAACTACCGCATCTAACTAAGTGTAGGAAAACTAAGATGAATACTTTCAATGAAAACGAAGCAGAATGACTTGTCGTGAAGTGACAGCGCTCTTGCTCCTACGCTGAAATTATCCAGCTGATAAAATACAATTCAATAGACAAAACTGGCAAATTGTTGTCATTGAGTCCATTACTGGTTCAAAATGGAATTCTACGAGTAGAGAAGGAAGACTTCAAAAGTCCCTCTTAAATTACGAAGAAACAGCCAGGCTCACTCAAAAATATTTCGTGAAGGTATTCAAAATAATGAATGATTTAAAAGGTTTTTGGAACGGAAACGAAAAAAATCAAGTTTTTCTCCTCTAACTTCAATACATTCAATCGTCATTCGATGAAAAACGCTTTCCACGCAAAAAATTTTTGAGATTTGGAAACAGAAGTCAGAGGGAGCCAGATCTGGTGAATAAGATTTATGTTCAAGCAATTCGTATTGTAATTCCTTCGATTTGGCCATTGCAAGAACACCTCTGTGAGGCGGTGCATTGTCTTGATGAAAGATGATTTTGTATGTTTTAAACCGGGTTTTGTCTCACCAATTTTTTTATCCAGTTCATCCAAAAGGTTTGAATAATATTCTCCAGTTATTGTTTTACTGGTTTGAAGGTTCAATTCACAAAATTCCTTTTGCATCCTAAAAAACTGATGCCATAACATTCTTTGCCGATTTAGACCATTTTGGCTGTTTCGAAACAGATGTACCGGGCTCAGTTCACTCTGCAGTTTGTTGTCGAAATTTAGGATCTTGGTGGTAAATTCAAGTCTCCTCACCCTTAAGTTACAAATCGTCGCTTGAAATCAGTTTTATCATTTCGAAAACGAACCCAATGTATTGAGAAAGTCGTACTCGAAGTCGTGTTTGATCCGAATTTAATAAATTCGGCAACCATCTCATCAACAACTTCCTCATACCTATTTCATTCGTTAAAATATGAAACACCCATTCAGTTGAAATGGCCATAGCATCAGCAATTTCAAAATTAGTCAGTCGTCTGTCTTCTAATACCATATGATGTACAGAATCAATCATTTCATCGGTAGTAGTAGTTTTTGAACGTTTAAAACGAGGATCATTTTCAAGGCTTGTACGACCCCGTTGAAATTCGGAAACCCATTGAATTTGAATTAACAGCATCGCCAGCACGATATTCAATATTTTCCATTTAAAAAAATACAAAACAAGTATAATTTAATCAGCTGTCTGAATAAAACTATTTGACAGATCGACTTGAAATTTCGTTTGCAATCATATGAAGAGCATTCACTCTTCAAAGTAGTTATAGATGGATTTCTACTAGTAGAATATAGGAGACGGATCCACGAACTTAGGTAGAAAAATCGACAAAATAACAATTTCGAATTGCACGGATTAAGCCATCTAGACCCATAGTTAATATTTCTTGTTTATGTCCGGAGTTTCTTGTTTATTGGCACGCATATAGCTGTTTACCCTTGATAGTATAACAGCTAGCAACGTAGCGAAAAAAGAAATTTTAGGTCGGCTGGTTTTTTGATATTTCCTTTCTTATTGAAGTTAGGTAGAGGCGCAGTATGTCTGGCATCTAGGAGCGGTTACGTTTACCTGTCCGCACCTCCACTGTACAGGTGAAAATTGCGGATTTTGAAATCATTTTAAGGGATTTTTTTTTTTTTTTAAATTTCAAAGTTGTCGTCTGAATTTTTGGACCGATAAGTAGATGAATACAAGTGAAATCTAACATCATTGACACTGATACTATTATGGACTTCATACAAGCAAATGCACCCTCTAGTATTTCTTCGTTATCAGCAACTAGATTTTGAAACACAAATTGATAATTTTCCGATTCTGTTAATAATTTGAAAGGAAAAAAGCTGATGCGTAATCGTACCCTGTCATTGCGTGAAAGCTCGGTAAAATTTTACATAATCCCAGTATATTATAAAATTCATTGATTTTGATATATCGTTGGTGATTTCCAACAGCAATGTTTATCCAGTGCTTTAAGGAAGCATTCAGATGATCCATATTGAAACTCTAGTAAATTGTTTTATTGCCAATAAAAGGTGCCATATCATCAGTAGACCAATGGTTGATAAAAAATTTCACTATTGCCGCTTTGAATTTAATATTTTTGAGATGAGCAGTAAAGTTATGAGGTCGTATTTGATTAGGTCCAATTGAAGCTGGGCTGGTCGATTCTTCTCAAAGTATACGCTCACAATTTTATATTGCCGGCGTAAAATACGGGTCCATCAATGAATCTGAAGTTATCGTCACCCGTTTTTGTCGAATATTTTGATTAACTGTGATTTATCAGTTTTGCAAATAGTGCCATCAGCATGACATATGGACGTTGACACAGTTGTGGCTCACAAATATACCCCAACCTTCGATCAAATAAATCTCTTTGCATCCTCAATTCATCAACTTTATTACCAAGAGTGAGTTTTTTTTTTGCGAAGCAGCAGCAAAGTTTAGCACTTTACTTTTTTATAGGCTATCTAGTCGTTATTAGCTGTTATAAACTGTTTTATTAATTAAAATTCAGCAACATCTGACGTAGCAGCCTTTCCAGTCGCAATATTATAAAGATTATTTGGATCTAAACTGGAATCGAATGGTTTTAAATTATTCTCAAATATTTCTACAAAATCAGCAAATTTCACACATCACACACTCCGAGACTTAAATTGGTCTGGCTCCTAACTAAGCAACTGAATTTCTGTGAATAAATTTCTGTGTTCTGAATTGGGGTTGGTCCGAATACTATTACCATAGTTTTTCTGCCGTGGGTTCACAATCTAAAATTTCAGTCGTACTTTTCCCCTTGGGCTTGTCGAAATCATCGCTTCTACATGATTCTTAGACTTGACAATAGCAAATGTTAACAACAAACATACATTCAAAATATGCAGGAACGACCCACAAACAGACCGTGCTATAAACACAAATCATCTAACCACCCAGCAATAGATGGCAGCGTTAATTTTTTTTAATAAAGACTCAATACGGAATAACATGATCTTAATTACCAAATGAACAACAAGTACATTTGGAAGAAACAACAAAATATGATGACCACTTTAAACAAACAAAACGAACAAAAGGAGAAATACGTCACTGTAGAATATAATAACAACATCAATAAGAATATGACGAAGGTTTTTACAAAATGCGATACGATAACATTAAAACCAAACCACAAATTAGGGAATTGACTTAAACAAAGCATCATAATTACTCCCGTGAACACCGGAATCTATAAAAATGATCAATGAATGAATGAAATATGTAATGATGATTGCCCCAAATTCTACATCGGACCCACTGTTAAAAGTTTCGAAGTCAGAACTTGACGACACAAACAAAATTATGAAACACCAAATCACAGTATCCGAAAATAACCTCTAATCAACAGATTAGAAGAACTGGAAATAAGCAAGGAACCGTACGACCCCTTATACACTAAACTAATCTCATTGTAAATGCGTTAAAAAGGTAATTTTTACACAAACTCCAGATGGTTTTCGTTTTTTTATACATAGCTACATATTTAGAAAAGACCGCCTTTACTTCGAAAAGGAATAAGGAATTGTGGAATAAAAAGAGGCGTCCACTTTTAGAAAAAATGAAATAAGGGGGAGATTCACCAGTCACGTAAACACAAAAAAAGGTAGTCGTTATTAGCTGCATTTCTTGATGTTTGATCTGATCCGGATCAAATCATATTTGATGAAACGAGTTAGCATTTCTTGATGTTTGATCTGATCCGGATCAAATCATATTTGATGAAACGAGTTCCACTATCGTCGGTAGAGAAAGTTCATCAACTTTAAGATTAGGATTTACCGTTACTTTATAATCTCAAACATCAAACAAATGCGAATATTTTTGGGAGATTTCCGTATTGGCGAGAGAAGCCCACACTTCTGTCTAACTTATCGATTTTCGTTGCGATCAGTAGCCCACCTTGATAATTGCCCGATTTTCCGCAGCTACACACTTTGATTTTATATGGGCGCATAGCATTGCCAAATGTTCATCATCCCCACATGGAAAACACTACTGAAACTTTTATAGTTAAAATTTATATTGTCATTGAAGCTACTTTTAGAGGAATCACCAGAGCTTTTTACCTTATAATTGATTTTTTTTTTTTGATACAATTGAGTTTATTAACTCAACCGCCTTCTGAAGGTAATACCACAGAACACTAATATGTAATTTGTTAATTATTCTGTGGTAACACTCTTAACAGACTGCAGTTTAATAAATCCGACTTAGCTAAGCTCGTTCCAGTAATTATGCAACAAAACGTGTTTAGCTAAATTCAAGATTAACATATTAGGGCTGAACTCGAAAAATTCAATAAATCCGATTTATTAAATCGCAGTATATGTAGGGTACAATCGTTGTTACTTTTATTAATTTGATCAACACTCTCAATCACTTCCTGATTCTGAAGATAAAATAAAAATGTTCAGTCATTTCCAGCGGCCCTGGCCCAAATCGTGTAAATATCATTAGTAGTATGGATAGATTCCAATTTATGAGCTATGGTGTGCGCGTAGTATGGCGAGATCAACTATGGCGCAGTTGGTAAGTAAGGCGATAATTGTGCGGTAGTATGTTCGAATATTTATATTCCACTTAAAATAAAACGCGTAATTATTCACAGTATAATATGTTTTATTTATTCGTAGTTTAACATGTATTAAGAATTGAAATTGTATTTGTTCGTCGATCTATTAGACGTGTTAATCGTGCGGACGCACACAAGAGACTTTTTTTGTATTCTGTCAAAACGTTTTTGTGTTGTCTGTCGTACCTTTTTTAATTAGTGTTACCCGTTGCTCGTTTCGATGTTGGTATGTTGGGTACTTCCACGATAGTTAATGAGTTACGCTTGTTTACTTTCATCTAAAAAAGTTCATTTTTCGATTTTTTTTTTGACTGAGTGAAAAAGTTCAGCAAAAAAGTTGCATAGAACTTCCCTTCAAAAATGGAATTTCGGCTTCCAATACGTTGAATGAAGCTAGTCGCCAGAAGCCAGATTTAGCTCCATCTGTCTGGCTATTTCCGAAAAACAAAAAACCGCTCCGTGGGGACATCGTTTTGACTCTATTGAAGAGGTAGGTACAAGCCGATCGAAGAATGTTTTGAAGGCCACTTCGGAAATCGACTTTAGCAATTGTTTCGAGGACTGGAAAAGACGTTAGCACAAGCGTATTCTATCGGAAGGGGATTACATGAAATACATTCGAAAGAATAATAAGCCGTTTGTGTTTTATTTAAAAAGACTTACTACTTTTTCATCACAGTAGTATATATCTTGTTAGTTATACTATTGTAGCGTAGAACAACACAATTTAGATATTTTGTGTAAGTTGCTCGAAAATGAAAAAGGAGTTATTAGATTTCACAATATGATATTTTGTTTACCTCTTTACTAATTCGTGGCCACAAATCGTCTTTCAAATCGTTGTTAAAACCATCGGTTCTATATTGAGCTACATATTTGCTTTTGTAGCCTACATTTAGGCAATTAATTTGAAAATATTTAAATTTTCTTTTCAAAATTTTGGATTTAAAGTTTTTGTTAAAATGTTTATTGCAAAAATATATTCAATTTTATTCTATGCTGGTGGCATTGTTTTGTTATTGGCCAAGTAATAATCAGGTTAATATAGATTGCGTGTGTAATATATTCTGTATAATTTAGCAGAAGGGCAAACGAAATCAATATTTCTAAGATATAAAGACGGAAAATATTGTTACCATGTGGAGAAACATCATTTGGCTTTAATTTAATGACTAAAAATGTATTATCATTGTTTGAATTTATTTTGTCCAAAATTAAAATTGGAGCTTAGCCAAAAAATAACCGTTTTTTTCTGTCACGCAATTTTATTTTCAACTTTCCAATTACCATATTAGATTTTATCTTTATTGATAACATTCTAGCTGTTATACTTATGACACCAATGATTCATCGCGGATAGCAAAATAGACCATTAATTAATTAGAGCTCTGATCGTTTTAGACAGAGTAGTCATGTTGTCTGCGGAAATCGGGCACTAAAACCTTTATCATGAAATTTCTCATCAGTTTTATTTAGACAACTCTTTCATATTGTATGTATTACGTTCCAGGAAGTAAACATAATTAAGAAGATTTTTAAAGAACCCCTTTCTCGATTATTATATTCCACCTACAGAAATTGTCACACTTGTGTGGGTTTTATGCTTTTTTTTTGTCGTCACTCCATCTAATTACATTCTTATGTAAGAGTATTGCTTTATTTATTGTACAATATTACTCTTTATGTTTTTTTGGAGGGCAACACGCCGCTCAATGTATAATTCTAATTAACCAATTAATTATATTTTATTATTTTATTTTTAGTTTCATTAATTACTTCAAATAAAGTTTATTAACAATAAACACAAAAGAAATAAGTCTTAAGTCGTTATTTAAATAAAAACGAAAGACATCATAAAGTACACATACAAAAATGGGTGATCCAAACGATGAAATAAAAATTGGACGCAGTGGTGGTGATGAAATTCAAGCTCAGCGGCCACAGAACGAAGATGAATCAAGCGAAACAGATAAAATGTTAAAAGATCCGGTTAGCGGTGGTGGTGGTGGTGGTGTTGGTAAAATTTCAGATGACATAAAGGATAATGAAAAAATACCATTGAATGGTAATGGGGAGGCCGAGATTATTAAACAAGCGCCGGAGCATGCGTCCAAAGTAAGCGCACAAGAGCGTGAATGTAAACCGAAAAAAATTCCAATTGGTGGTGTTAAAATTCCCGGTTTTTTTACAAAAAACAAACCAATCAATCAGAACGATAAGGATGGTGGTGAAAGTGGCGAACTATTAGAGAATACGCAAAGTGTTGAGGCAAAAGCGTTTGAGGCGGCTGAAAATGAAAAAAATATAAAAACACAAAATGTTGGACTAATATCGTCGTTGCGGAATAGTTTACGGAATCCTTTTCGAAAACAGGCAAAAAATGAGGACGAGGAAAAAGGATTAACAAAAGACGGTAAGTTTTAAATTAAATAGCACAATTAAAAAACTATAGAATTTTATGTTTTTTTAGAGGAACAAAATGGTGGGGAACAAAAACAAAACGAGCTAAATGATTCAGCAGCTAATAAACCACAAAAGAAAATTTTTTTAAATGCAATCCGTCTTCCACTTGCCAATATGATTCCAAAACGTTTACGTAATTCAGATATTGAAATGGGTAATGGGCCAAATACAAGAGCCGGTTTAGCTTCTATGGAAACATTGGACGATTCACAAAAGGATAACGGGGATCAAACGGATCAGGCGGTTGTGAAAAATGATGATGGTTTAGAAACTGTTAAACTAGATAATGGAGATGTAAGAGTTAAGAATGGCAAAATACAGATAACAGATCTTTATTATTTCATTTGTATTTTAGGATAAAGAAAAGGACATTGACAAATCAGATATACCAAAAGAAAAACCACCGACTTGTTGGGAAAGGATACGAAGTTATCAGTGTTCCGTAGATGATTGGGCTATTGCGGGTGGTATAGTTATATTTTTCCTTCTAATCGTGATAATAACACTGTTAGCATTTTCGGGTAAGCCACATGTTAAAGAGCCAGCTTTACGTAATGGAAGATTCGTTGATGCCATTACATCATGTGGATTAGTCGAAGGTATACTGGAGGATGGTGCGTTTGCTTTTAGAGGAATTCCTTATGCAATAGCACCAGTAAATGAGAGTCGATGGAAGCCGGCCGAATTAATTCAGGACATCGATTACTGTTGGAATGAAACGTTAAAAGCACATAATTCGTCTGCTTATTGCCCTCAAATTTATGCCAATGGAACAATGTCCGGGGAAGAGGATTGTTTAACATTAGACATTGTAACACCACACATTCGATATGATAACCCATTACCAGTTGTTGTGTTAATTGGTGCTGAATCGATGATTGGAGGCAGTCCAGGACTAATGAGACCATCAACGCGATATGCACGTGCTCGTGACGTTATATTCGTTAGACCAAATTTCCGATTAGGAGCACATGGATTTTTAGCTTTAGATGCTCTATCGAAATCGACAAACCCGCCCACCTCCGGAAATTACGGCCTTTCGGATATAATTGCAGTTCTCAAATGGATCCAATTGAATATTATACATTTTGGTGGCGATCCAAAATCAGTAACATTATTTGGACATCGTGCTGGTGGCACATTAGTCACAGCACTGGTAAGTTCTCCTAAAATTAAGGATCTATTCACAAGAGCTTGGGTGTCGTCTGGCGGAGCTATATTCCCTGGCAGACCATTAAGCGATTCAGAAAATGCAAACGCCGAATATCTCAATAATATTGAATGCAAGGATGCAGATTGTTTACGGCGAGCTGAAAATAAAGAAATACTCGAAGCTATCCCCGAGGCGTGGAGACGAGCCCCATTAGATCTCCCAAAATTGGAAGAGAATTCAACAGTAAAACATAATTGGTTAGTATTGGATGGCGATATACTCCAAAATCATCCAGCTGATTCGTGGAACAGTGAAGCAGGCCAAATAAAAATGGTAATTGGAACAACATCGCACGAAAGTCATTCCGAAAAGTTGTATTTGCTACATAAAGAGTGGACTCCAGAGTTGATAAAGTCTCATATTGAAGAGAGTATAATAGGAAACTTAGGATTAACACAAGAAGTTTTGAAATTATATCCACAAACCTATCAAGGATTAATACGCATGGTATCTGACATAAGAACAGTGTGTCCATTATTAGCAATAGCACATTTGCAATCAGCAACACCATTTTATATAGTTACACAAACAACCGATCATTTAAATATTGCCGACGTTAGTGCTGATGTTGCGGCCATATTCGGCCGATACGAACCAAAAACACCTGAACAACGTCGATATGTTTCAGCAATGCAACAATTATTCTATCATTATGTATCGCATGGTGAAATGAAGCAATATGAAATGCGACGTGGTATTTTAGAAATTGGACAAGATGCACTGCTTCGCGAGAATTATCCCCATTGTAACTTTTGGTTCAAGCATGATATAGTACCACGATTCGCTCGAGTAGATTAAACTATATAAGTGTGTGGGTGTGTGTGAGTGTATGCAAAGACGCCAATAAAAAAATATATATAAATTTTATATTGATTAATTTAGTTTTTTTATATGGAAAAAAAATAACTTTTGGAAATTTTTTTTATTATTTCGTGCCTGGAAAAATTATGTAACATTTATAAATCGGCCATTTTTACACGACATGAAAACGACCAAACAATTTTCACAAGTAAAAATTAAAAACCATAAAAGTCTGATTTAATATTTTTTATTTAAGTATTAATAATTAATATATAAACGTTTACATATTATTAATTAATCATATAAAATAATATAAATTATCAAATATCGCGCTTCTTTTTATACCATTTAAATTGATAATATCAATTAAACATTTTGTTTGGTTATTCACACTTAATTACGAAATTGAATTTGAATATGTACAAAATTAAATAGGTAATTAAAACACTTAATATAAAATTATTTATATAAATGTATTTCTGAGTAAGGCTTCTTATCGATTTCGATTCTATATCACCATCTTCAGTTGTGTACTTGTGGGTTCAAAACTTAATAATTTTATATTAAAATATCTTTTAATTTAGTTTTATTCAATTTCATATTTTATAGTTCGGTTTAACAAACAACTAAACGACCCGTTTGAATTTGTGCCCATTTTGTATTGCTGGCTTATCTCAGTTTCATTTTCATCAAAGACCCAAACCATAAAACCATATAAATGTCAAACACCTTTAAGTATTTTGTAATTAATTTAATAATTAATTTTGTGTAATATTTTTTATAGTTTTATTAATTGATATTTTTTTTTATAAATAAATTAATATATAAATATTAATAATAAATAATAATATGGCTGTATATTTAAACATTTATAGCTCAATTAAAATAAAAATAAATTAAATTATAAGAATTTAATTTAAAATTAATTAAAAAAAAAATGATTTTAGGATTTAAGTTGTTGTAATTTATTTTATATAATTAAAACAAAACAAAAATACAATATTAAAGAGAAGATAATGATGAAATTTACATATTATTTAACTTTAAGCGATTTTTTTTTTAAATTTAATATATTTATGTAAAATAAAAAAATAATTTAGTATTTTTTATTGTATAATTTTTTTATTTTTATTATTATGTATTTAAAATAAATATTAAAAAGATATAAAATGAAATTAGTTTCGGGTTTGGAATGTGCTAACCTCACCTATTTCAAATTTCTATTCTACAATTGCCCTTGAAATGAAATGAAGAGCATATCAACAATTTCCGATTCGTGTTATGATATTTAATTAGATTAAAACAGATAATCATTTTATGGGTTAGCTTAATTCTTGAAACGACAAATTGTCCCAATTGGTGGAATTAACCGCATACACAATACCAATATGATAAAGACAAGAAATACAATAGTTTTAAATTTAGGATTGCTGAAGACCACAATTTTTGTACTGCGGTCATATGAAATCAAATAAAATACGATAATCAATGGTATACTTGTACTATTATATTTAAAATAATAAATTTATATAGACAGCTACATATAAACACTTTGATAAAAATTTGAATAGTTCACATTTTTTATTCATCATCACGGGGTCGAGGATAGTATTGTGTAATCTCGGCTATAATCTGATCGGCTAATTCTCTTGTACTTGCGGTAAGCACTCGTCGTGACATTAAATCTAGTGGCCCACCAGCTGGATCTATTACAATACCTCCCGCTTCACGAATCAATAAATCAGCAGCCGCCATATCCCAAGCATGAATACCAAATTCATACATAGCATCTGCAGCGCCAATTGCAACCATTGCCATATTTAAAGCACATGCCCCAACCGTTCGTATTCCATGAGCTTTTCGTATGAGTTTTCCCATATTGTCCATCACAATAGTAATCTTTTCGGGATCGCGAGAAGTTCCAAATTCAGTGGTTATCAGAGCATGTGCCAAATCCGTTTGATTTGATACACGAGCTAATTTTCCATTATAAAATGCACCTTGTCCTTTACGCGCCGTAAACATTTGATTTAAAATTGGATTGAAAATAACACTTATTTCAGTGATTTTGTCAACAAGAAGTGCAATTGAAATGGCCGAATGTGGAAAACTATGTACAAAATTCATTGTACCATCGACTGGATCGATTATCCAAGTAGGAGCATCGGTTAGTTCAGGTTTCTTTCCTTCGGCCGATTCTTCCTCACCAATAAACCTGCAAATAAAATGTTAAATACATTTATTAACATTTCCATTTATTATTATGTATATCATACTTATGCGATGGAAATTCTTCTAGGAGCCCATCCATAAGTAAACGTTCGACTTGTTGATCCGTTTCTGTTAGCAAATCAATATCAGAACCCTTTTGCGTAACCGTTTTCGTTCCACTATTTCGATTTGCTATTATCTATTATTGCACATGCCATTAAGGGAATAAAAATCAAATTAGTTAGATAAAATAAATACAAATAGTTATATTAACGAATATTTATGTAATAGAAACTGTTTACCTCTCCGGCTTGGTTTACTAGCCGTAAAACTACTTCATAGCAACGATCTAAATTCCTATCAGAATCCATTTTTCTTTCCTTCTAATGGATTTCTATTTATAATTATCAAAACAATTATTATTATTAATGTAAATAAAGTACCTATGCACTTGACTGTTTTCTTTTCACTAGAGTAGTAGGTAATTCAATAAATAAAGTTTTTTGACATTTCATTCCATGAGCAATTTTTAGATCATGCGCGTTTGATAAGAAATAAAATAATTCCCAGGGATTGGAACCGCAGCAGATGTATTTGTAAACATACCATGGTGTGTAAATATGAAACCGGAATTTTTTAATAAAAAGTACACGTTCATTGTGATGTCTCATTCAAAAGTTATTGCACGCTATAAAGTGAAACACACACGTACATGATGTCGTACTCTTTATGACTCTCTCAATTCTTTTTTATTTTTCTTATGTTGGTAACAATACACATACATTACAGCTCCCCCCATTCAAAAATAACATAATAATTCATAAATTTAATCTATTTGGAGATTTCTTGAATCTAACTGGACGAGACCGTATGAACTCAGAATCGTTAAACAAATTCGGAAATCCACGGAAATCATCCTCCGTACTACCATCCAAGGAATCTTGGTTAATACTTGTATCTTGTCCAATTACATTCGAGACGCTATTTTCTGTTTCTTCATTAGATACCAAATCACTAATATTATTTTTTAATACATTACTTTCGGTTTCTTGTTCAATCATTCGTTTTATTTTAATATCATTGTAATTACAAGAATTATCGGAAACATTAATCAATGCTTTAGTTTTCGGTTCGAATACCCTCGCGTGTAACATTTGATCAACATGACGCTTGATCTTCCTACCGTTTCGCAGTTCGCACAAATACGTTCGCTTACCCAAAACATTTAATACCTTAGCCGGCATCCAACCCTTTTTATTTGGATTCCTATAATCCCTAATTACGACTGAATCCTGAACATCAAAAGTTATCATTCGCTTCCCTTAAAATTTGTAGCTTGCTTGGCTAAACTTGCGTCAATATTTTTGCTAATTTCCTTGTTCTCGGGATTTGACCTTTTGGAAACTTTAAGTGGATTTATTAAATCAAACCTGGTTTTAACTCATCTACGGAACATAATTTCTGCGGGTGATTCATGCGTTGAACTGTGTTTAGATATTCTATAGTCGAAAAGATATCGTTGAACTATAGCTTCCACATCTTGAGATTCGTGATGCATTTTTGCGTGATCTAACGCAGCTGACAACCCCTTTTTAAAACTTTTCACCGCGTTTTCAGCAGCCCCATTTGATGCTGGGTGTCCTGGTGGAATTGTGATAAATCTAATTTCGTTTTCATTTACAAACTTTCTGAACAAAGCGGACGTAAACTGCGTGCCACAATCTGATACTATCACATCAGGTATATCAAAACGTGCAAATACTTCTCGCAATTTTGATATAGTAAACTCCGCAGTGATATCCCTCGTTTTAAACACTTCAACCCATTTGGAAAATGAGTCTGTAATTACAAAGTAGTAATTATTATTTTTCGGACATGCATAGTCGATGTGAATTCTCGACCATACTCTTGTCCCGTATTTTCCCATGAGATAAGTTCACATTTCGGTGGATCTGCTCTAACTGATAAGCAGGATTGACATCCCTTAATCCAGTTCTCTAATTCTGTGTCCATTCCTGGCCACCACATATATGAACGAGCAATAGATTTGCTCTTCACCACTCCTAAATGAGATGAATGAATGCTCCTCAGCATTTCAGTACGCAAGGATTTGGGAATAATGATTCGATGTCCCCACATCACTATATCTGATTCTTGTGCTAACTCACTTTTACTTTCTTTTACTCTAGTAAAATAAAGTATAGTAATCATGAAAATTTTAGACCTTGAGATTTTTAGAGATTTATTTGTTTTGAGGTCCCCTGAGTCCGAAAAAGTGGGTTTCGAAATGGTGTCTGTCTGTCAGTCTGTCCGTCTGTCAGTCTGTCTGTGTCCTCTCTACAGCCCAGATGGTTTAACCAATCGAACTGAAACTTCAGATTTGAGCTTTTTTGATAAATTGGGAGGTCCCAGTGAATTTTACTCCAAATCGGCTAACCGGAAGTGGCCACTCCCTTGGTCCAGAAAATTTATTTTGCAAATATCTTAAAAAGTATAAGGTTTACAAAAAACTACTTAATACAAAATGTTTCCAAAAATTAAAAACAAATAAAAATAAAAAATAAAAAATTTAAAAAAAAAATTTAAAAATTTAAAAATTAAAAAAAAAAAAATTTAAAAAAAGTTATAAAAAAAAATAAAATTTCTCAAAATTCTCTGTTCGTAAAAGAAAGTCGTGTGTTGGCCACACCTCCATTTTTTTTACTTGAATAGGGTTTGAATTGATTTTCCGTCAAATTTTTGAAATCGTTAGTTTTAATTGCTCGAAGAACTTGAGATAAAATTTCGTCTTTTACTGTCTCGTTGGCCACTAAGCCTTGATCGATTTTGATCCCCTTATCTAGCATAAAATTAATATAATTATTATCCGGTTCCATGTTCATTTCAGCAGGTAACGGAGAACGTGAAAACCCGTCGGCAACATTATCCTCCCCTTTAACGAATTGCATTTGATATTTAAATGCGGACAAATGCACAGCCCAGCGCTAAATTCGACTTGCTGCCATTTGAGGATAACCGGATGCTTCACCAAACAGACCCAACAACGATTTATGATCCGTTTTCAAGATGAATGAATTACCTATTAAGTACTGATAGAATTTACGCGTAGCGAAAATGATTGCCAAACCCTCCTTTTCAGTAACACTATAATTCAATTCTGCTTTCGTGAACGTACGACTGCAAAAAGCTAACGGCCTTTCATCACCGTTGGTCAATTGATGTGAAATAACACCTGATATTCCGTAGCTCGATGCATCAGTAGTCAATATTATAGGTAAGTCCGGGTTGAAATGCAAGAGTGTAACGTCTTTCACAATTTCCCTTTTAATTTGTTCAAAAGGAATTTTGACACCCCGCAGACCAATCAAATCTAACGTCTTTTCGCAATAGGTTGTAAATTGGAGCCATATTTTGTGCTAGGTTGGGTAAAAATTTAGCATAATAATTCACGAGCCCACAAAACGCTCGCATCTCAGTTACACTAGCCAGAGTCGGATATTGAACTACTGCTTGAATGAAAAAATTTCAATCTGACTATTTACATGTAAAATACTAACCCTATTTGCAGCATTGTGATCTAAATAATTGATCTTCTTTTTTCTTTTACAAATAGATTTAATATGCCCTTTTTCACCGCAATTGTGACATACAGCTTCTTTGTACTTACATGCAGAACTTATATGGTTTGCATAACCACAATGATCGCACGTCTTTTTCAACAACTTTCTGTTGATCCGATGTTGCTGAGCCGAAGTTACTCCTTTTGCCTTTAATCAAATGAACATCCTGATACTGTGTCTCATATTTACACACCAACTCTAACGCTTTTTGTAATTTTAATGTATCTACATCCTCTTCTGATAGTCTGTCAAATACTCGCCCGGTTTGGCAGCAAACAAATTTATCCAGCAAAATGCTCTCCAAATTGTTTTTAAAATCACAGTTAGAAGCCAAACGTTTCAACTTCACCATTAGGTCCATAGTCGTTTCGCCATCCGATTTTGTGGTCTCGTAAAATATTTTACGTTCTTTAAAACCGATTATAGGTTGTGTAAAATAACTTTTAAGCACAGTACATAATTCCTTATAGGTTTTACTTGCAGGTACATCCGGTGTTGACAAATCACGTACTAATTTATACGCCGTCGCCCTTATGACATTCAGCAAATAATTTTTCCTTTTTTCCTCCTCGGGGATGTTATATACCGAAAAGAAATTTTCTAATCTTTCTTGGTATAATACCCATTCGCCAGCCGTTTCCATATTATATATTTTTTTTGAGGTTATGTCCTTCGAAAAATTGTATGTCTTATTGAATACTTTTACTTACACACAATTTAAATAATATATCTCTACGAAATTGTGGAATATATATTTAATTAACTTTTTGTATTTTTCCTTATTTTCCTCGTCGCCAGTGTGATGTCTCATTCAAAATGTTATTGCACGCTATAAAATGAAACACACGCGTACATGATGTCGTACTCTTTATGACTCTCTCAATTCGTTTTTATTTTTCTTATGTTGGTAACAATACACATACATTACATTCATCGTATGATAATGGTTAAGAGTATTTTATTCAAAGTATTGCCCATTATTAGTTATATGTACATTTTTCTCATCTTTCTGGCAATGCGTGAATGCCACGCCAGAAAAACTGTTCTTCTTTTGAGGTAAACCAGTTATCGAGCCATTTTCATACATTTTCGTAGGAAGTGAAGTGCTTCTCAGCAAGGCCGTGCCCCATCGCTGCAAATAAGTGATAATCGGAAGGAGCCAAGTCTGGCGAGTAAGCCACATTTGGAAGTATTTCCCAATCAAGTGCTTCCAACGTTTCCATATTCTGGTCGTTATTAACGGAAAGCTCGATTTAAATTGATCATTTGTTGTTGGTAGTGTTTAGTATTTACGGTTTCGTCCAGGTTTTAGCAGCTCAAAATAAATCATACTCTTCTGATCCCACCAAATACAGAGCATTGACTTCCGTCCGAAGCGATTTGGCCTTGGATTCGATGTCGATGGTTATCCTGGATCAACCCAATACTTTTTCCGCTTTGGATTCTTAAAATATATCCATATTTTTCATCGCCAGTTACAATTCGATGGAGAAATGACTTTCTTTTGCATCTGGCAAGCAACATTTCGCAAGTGATTTTTCGATTTTCCTGTTGTCTTTCATTCAGTTTATGCGGAACCTATTTTACCAGGTTTTGGATCTATCCCATGGCTTTTAAACGTATGGTCGAAGACGGCTTCTCGTGACACATTCAATTGATCCGCGAGTTGTTTTTGCGTTTGAGCGTCATCCCCATCCAACAATGCTTGCAATTCTCTGGCTTGTAAACTTTTTTGCTGGTCTTCCACGTTCTTCGTTTCTCACATCAAAATCACCACTTTTGAATTTATTAAACCACTCAAAGCATTATGATTTACCAAGAGCATTGTTGGAGTGAGAACATTTTTTATATCCGTGTAAAAGAGATGGATATGTTATGTATAAATATCTGCGCTGTGCTTTTATTATTGTCTTGAAGTTTATGCTTAACCTAAAATTATAATCTTTGATTTTGTAACATGTACAGTCGTGTTTTATTCTAATTGTATTCTCTCCGAACTAATTATATCCCAACAGGGTATGGGACCAGAGAAACACGTTTTAATATATAATTAGTTAAGCAGATAATTTTTTAAACCATGGCAAACAATTATATTCCTTCAATAGAAAAATTGAAAGGCAGAGAAAATTATAACACGTGGAAATTCGCAGTCAAAACGTATTTGGAACATGAGGACCTATGGCAGTACGTCCTGAAAGTAGATGATACTAAAGTACAAAAAGATATTTTAGCAAAATCAAAAATTATTTTGCTTGTTGACCCGGTGAACTATGTTCATATTACTGAAGCAAAAAATGCAAAAGAAGTTTGGGATAAACTTAAACAAACTTTCGAAGATTCTGGATTAACACGCAAGGTTAGTCTTCTACGTGATTTAATTACAACAAAATTGGAAAAATGTGATACAATCGATCAATATGTTAACAAAATTATAATAACCGCTCATAAACTCACAAGTATTGGATTTGTGGTTTCCGATTAATGGATTGGCACATTTTTATTGGCAGGATTGTCGGACGAGTATAGACCGATGATAATGGGGCTTGAAAGCTCTGGTATCTCTATTACTGCTGATTCGATCAAAACCAAATTGCTGCAAGATGTGAAAGTTAAAAAAAGAATTCTAATGACGCCGAGATGTTACGGTTGTAATAATTTTGGACATATATCCAAAAACTGTCCCAACAAGAAGGATGATAAAACTCAACATGAGTCGAACCATCAGTATAATAAATCGTCATTAGTCAAAACAAGAAAAATTTAACCTCACGTTTTGCTAGTCTCAAATCTGGATCAATAGTTGAAGCAGATGAATGGTACATTGATTCCGGTGCCTCATCACACATGACAGTACATGGTGAATGGTTGCAGAACATCAAAGTTCCTCCAAAAAGTGAAATTATTATAGCGAATAGTGATCGTATTCAGATAGCCGCTGTAGGTGATGTACAATTTAATATATTAAAAACGTTCTACATGTTCCAAATTTATCGACGAATTTACTTTCTGTTAGCCAGATGTGTTCTAATGGTAAAAGAGTAGTGTTTGATGTAGACGGTTGTAAAATTTATAATGAAGACAGTGCGTTGGTCGCGACTGCTAAACTAGAGGATAATATGTATAAACTAAATCGTGCTCCGGATCAACTTGAAAAAAATAAGTTTATGACAGCTAATAATGTTTATAATGAATGGATGTTATGGCATCGCCGTTTAGGCCATATGAATTTTGATTACATGAGACAGTTGCAGAACATTTCCCTTCCATTCTGTGATAAACAACTATCTGTTTATACTAAAAAGCCATGTGTAGTATGTTTAAAGGGTAAACAAGCTAAACAACCTTTTAAAAATACTGGAACTCGTGCAACAAAAGTGCTACAAATTGTACACTTCGATGTTTGTTGCCCGATGGAGATAGATTCTCTAAGTGGTTCCAGATACTTTGTAACAATGATCGATGATTATACCAGAAAAACTTTTGTTTACTTTTTAAAATCAAAGAATGAAGTAAAAGAATCATTTTTGTATTTTAAGAATGCCGTTGAAAACGAAACAGGACAACGAATACAAATTCTACGAACTGATGGTGGCACTGAATATCAACCACTTGATAAATTACTGCGTGAATGTGGTATTCAACATCAAATAACCGTGCCATCTCATGTACCCAGTCAAAAACGTAAGAAATGGGATGCCAAATCAACAGAATGTATATTTGTTGGTTATCCTTCTGGAACAAAAGGATACCGGTTATATGTGCCTGAAACACAAAAAATAATTCTTAGCCAAAATGTTGTTTTTATTGAGACTGATAATGACATTTTAACTCTCAATGGATGTAACGATGAAGCTGATCTCGATGCTAAAAAGAATCAGAAATGGAATTCTTATAAGACCTGAAGAAAATACGGTGCAAGTGGGAGTTAATGAACTTAAAGATGACAATTCTCTGATTTGTTTGAATGAGAATCTGAGTCAGATTATCAATGAAGATGATTGTTGTGAACCGTCTCAAGCTGAAAGTGATTTCTATGGTTTTTCAGATGAAGAAGAACAGAATATAAATGTCCAAGCTGTCGTAAAGAATTCAAAACAACGACATTCATCAAGAAAAACTGAGTTAAAGAAATTTGATAATTTTGTTATGAAGGCAAATACAAGTGAATTATCTGATCTTTTGACCGTACAAGAAGAAAATTCTGGAGAGAAGCCATGAAAAGTGAATATGACTCTCTAATCGAAAATGAAACATGGACATTAGTGAATCTACCTTCAGATCGAAAAGCAATTGATTGCAAGTGGATTTTTAAAACCAAAATTGACGCTTCTGGTAAACCACGTTACAAAGCACGGCTTGTAATCAAAGGATGTGCTCAAACAAAGGGGATAGATTACAGTGAAACATATTCACCAGTGGTTCGATACACATCCATACGTTATATAATGGCATTGGCTTCTAAATTCGATCTTGACATTGATCACATGGATGCAGTCACTGCATTTTTACAAGGAGATTTAAATGAAGATATTTACATGTTACAACCCGTTGGCTATGGTAATGGCACAAAAGTTTGTAAATTAAAAAAGGCTCTTTACGGATTGAAGCAAGCCAGCAGAGTATGGAATATTAAATTGGACAAAGTTTTAACCAATATCGGGTTTAAACGATCAAAAGTAGATCCATGTATTTATTATAATATAGAAAAATCAAAAATGATATTTTTAGCAGTTTATGTGGGTGATTTGCTGCTATTTAGTAATTGTGCCGAAATTAAAGATAAAGTTAAAATGGAACTTAATAATCATTTCAAGATGAAGGAATAAATATCACACGTGATCGTGAAAAGCATAAAATTTGGATAGATCAAGAAAAATACATTAATGAAGTTTTAATCAGATTCAACATGTCCAATTGTAATCCTGTATCTACTCCTTGTGATATAAATTTGAAACTGTCGAAAGAAATGTGTCCGAAAAACACAAGTGAAATCAATGAAATGGAGTGTGTGCCATATCAACAAGCTGTTGGGATTATTTTGTATGCTGCTCAAGGTACCAGACCTGATATTGCGTATGCAGTTAGTATAGTGAGCCGTTTTAACAATAAACCTGGTAGACAACATTGGAATGCTGTTAAGAGAATTCTGCGATATTTGAAGAGAACGTCCAGCATGAAACTTGAATTCTCAAAATATGGAAATTCAGATCTCATGGGATAGTGTTATGCTGATTGGGCTGGTGACATTGATGATAGGCGGTCAGTTACTGGTTACGTTTACGTATTCATGATACAAGTTGGCCCACTTTCATGGAATAGTAAAAAACAACCAACTGTAGCCCTATCCACAACCGAAGCCGAATACATGGCCCTCTCTGCTGCAACACAAGAAGCTATGTGGCTTAAACATTTTATGTGACAATAAGAGGGCCCTCGATCTTGCTGCAACTAATGGTTATTATGCACCGGCTAAGCACATAGACATTAGACATCATTACGTACGAAAATGTGTTGAAGATCAGAAAATAAAGATTGCATCAATCTCAACGGACCAAATGGTTGCAGATATATTAACCAAAGGATTAAGTAGATACATCCTGCTGTAGTGGACTTGGTTTACCGAATTCAATATATGTTCTAGTGGGAGTATTGGAGTGAGAACATTTTTTATATCCGTGTAAAAGAGATAGATATGTTATGTATATATATCTGCGCTGTGCTTTTATTATTGTCATGAAGTTTATGCTTAACCTAAAATTATAATCTTTGATTTTGTAACGTGTACAGTCGTGTTTTATTCTAATTGTATTCTCTCCGAACTAATTATATCCCAACAAGCATGCTCACCGTAAGCTTCAACAACCATTCGATGTGATTCTGCAACAGTTTTCTTCAAATGATAACAAAAAATCAATGATGTACGCCAATCATAATATGTAGGCAAAACAACTCGATATTTTTAACACGTAAAAAACATGCGTTATTGTATGGAACTTGTATGATTATGACCCTCCAGACCAGGTGTATCATAAACGTACGGTTTACGAAGACTTTGCTATACTAAGGTGTTCGTAAACGTTACACTAAAACAGTACGAATATAGTACGTAATGTGTACTTTTGTCACATGAGAAGTGAAACAAATTTGCGAAGACATTTGTATGTATTAGTATGTATAAAAGTGTTCATAATGTGTACGCTTAAACGTAATGTTTACGAACTACTTAAGCGTAACATTGACGAACGGTTTAGTGCGAATTGCCCCATTTAATTAGAATAAAACAATTTTTTAAATCTTATCTTTTATTTGTATTTTTCTTCAAGTGAGCCACAACACAAGACACAACGTGCCAAATTTGTTAATTAATCTTTTTCTGAAATGAAATAAAATGTTTCAATCATAGATGAAGTACTTCGAGTATTACTTAAATACCTTTTAAAATATTCATTACAATTATTTTTATACGATATTATGGATATAGTGCTCCTTTTGAATGCCACGAAAAACTAACAATAATTATCAGAAGTTTTTATATTTTCACAATACGACAACTTTAATTTAATTTGTACAAAAAAAATTGAAAATAAAACAAAGCCGCAAGATATAATTGACAGCACTGTGTATAGAGAATGTAAATGTAGTAGTGTATTATAAAAAAAAGCGTTCGTAAACTGTTCGTACGCTGTACATTTTTGCTGTATACATTTTTGCGCCGGGAGGGTTGGATGTTGTTGACAGATGTCAAAAGAAAATAATGGCACCGATGACGCGGTTTGTCGAAAGGAACATTGACAAGTGGCGCCATTTACGGTAAATTACGGTTTCATATATACACACCTGTGGCCCTATTCTGTTAATTCAAGGGGAGTGGGGAATATTTTGTTTTTATAGCAGTTATTCCCCAGATACATTTTTCCATCTTTTTATTCCCCATTTTCAAAAGTGCATTCTATCAATTGGGGAATAAATAAACAGGGTAAATAAATTTAGTTAAATGTGTTTTCGCCATGGAATCACATTAAAATGAGTAAAGACTAAAGATCCGCGAAGAACCCTTAATTATGTTGATGATGATAACAACGACCGAAGTAGCATTCCTTCTTTAAACAATACCGAATGGCACAGGATTGGTATTAATTAAAAAAAAATTTGAGGAACCATATATGCCAGTCACTTCTTATACTGAAGCCTTTACAAATGCTGGTCGCTCTGAAGTGTACAGGCACACATAACTATTAAGAACATTTCTCCATCTAGAGAATTCAATTGGGTTCTTACTCCTTTCCAATATTTATTAATCTTACCCGAGATGTTGTCGGAGCCACTTTAAATAAAATAGATATTTCTAAGGAAATGGATACTAAACTATCTATAAAATTATTAGGAATTTTAACCCTTACAAACAATATTAATATGATTAATTATTAATATCAAGCAGAGATAGACCAACCAAACATTTTGGTTAAAAAAATCTATTCCGCATCAATTCTTTCATAAAATAGGTATGAAAGAACAAACGTCAAAACTGCTGTAATACACTTTGGGGAAAAGGGAGTAAGACTGCAATAAAATTTAAAATTTCTATACCCCCCCCCCCGGGAATTAGCAGAATAGGGCCACTGGTATACAAAATAGCGCGTGTGGTTTTGATTATTTAGTATTTTAGTACATTGTACAAAATAAATACCAAAAATAATTGTTTTTGTCATTTATCAGTTTAATATATTTTATAATAGTACCTTTTGAAAATACCTGTTGACGATGAAAATCGCCCAAATTTCCATACTTTATCTTTAAAAATACATCTGCATCTGATTCAGTATTGTCTAAAGTTAACTCTTCTCAACGGCATCGTCCGAAGCTTGATCACTCAGTTCCTGATTGATCTCTGGCTGGCAATGGATTTTAACTTCAATCTTCTTGTTGATACTAAGGAATTTTACATCACGATTAATTATTTCTCTATACATGTTCGAAACGACATACGTACAGGCTGTGGAAACAATATCCTATTCGACAAGGGTGGCCTTGACTCGCGTTAAATTGATATTTCGTTTCTTTCCAAACCACTCTCGTGTCTTATATATATCAACTCAAGTTGCAATAACATATGCAGGGGACAGGCAATGGGGGGACTACTTTACAACCAACTAAGAAACACCAAAATAAGCGTTAAAAATAAAATAATATTTCATACGTTTCATACTCTGGATAATTTCTGAGAAAAAAATCAAATTGATCGTGAATACAAAAAGTAAGTAGAATGTGCCCTCAACAGAGCTTTTCAACACAATTTGTGTTTTACCACAAAGGAAGAATGGAATTGCTCCAGTTTGTGGCGCCTAAAAAAAGTCTACGTAACCGAATGGGCCAAAATCGCTTCTAGATTTTGTATCGATTTTATAGCTTAAATCGAACATTTGGATTCTTCATTTAATGTTTCATCTCGGTAATATTTTTTGTTTTTTTTTCGAAAACGCTCCTCCCGAAAGTAGTTTCTAAATCCGTCGTTGCGAAGTTGGTCCCCAATAAGGCCTTGCCCTAAAATGTAGTTTCCATTCCACATTGTAACAGCACAAATCGTAATCCAGTTAAGGTCCAATACGAGCACAGTTTCTGCCAGATTGTCCCTTAGTATTTTTAATTTCTGTGGATCACTCAACAAATAAATTTCCACATCTGTCCCCGCAGCTGTAACTTTCGTAGTATCACTTGATTCAGTTTCGCATATTTCTCCTTTCAAAATAACACGAAACTTTCTTTCTGTTAGATGCCTTCCAATATGACCGAATAAGTTTTCCAGCCATTGAGTAGAGACGCCGTTACTAATAACCTACGTTAATTATTATTAATAAAAGAATAAAGTTGTACGTTGTCTCGCTTTTTCAAAAGGTTTTCAAGGCAAAGAGTAATTGAAAAAGCGAGACAGCGGCTTTTTCAATTACGCTTTACCTAGTTCGATCTGTCTATTATAATCAATTTTTGTACTATGTTTTTCATCATAATGAATCGAACAAGCTGGGAACATAATACAAAAATCGGAATTAAATAAGTGAAATATAGTAAAATTGTATTTTTGAAAAAAGTACCTATTGAACATCGAAAATAGTGATGTGAGAACAAATCACCACTGATCGGCTTCCTTCTCTTTCTCTTTCAACCATTCTTTATACAACATTTATTTGTAAAACGTGTCATAGACTTGCAGAAGTAACGACCTTGAGATTTGAATGAATTTTCTTGTAGTTCACAGAATAACAAATTAAACAATCCGAAATACATAATCCAAACTTCTGTATATGAAAATCATGCTTTACTTTAGGCACTGATTAACACATGTTTGTTGTATAGGTTTTCGGTAACTATCGGATTCAGATTAATACGATTCTTCATTAGTTTCTGTTGAATGAAATGATGTCGTACATCTACTTATGTGTTTGATTCTGGGATCATAAGCTTCGGTTGAAGCTAAGCTCAAGCAACTTATTGCAACCCCTTTGTATAGAACGGAGACATATCCTGTACCTAATCGGAGTTCATCTTGGATCTCCTGCATATAAGCATATCCAATTAATTCATAATTTGAACCTTTAGTATTTTGTGTTTGCATTAACTGTTCCTCTCAAATATCGAAAAAATCTCTTTACTTTCGGTACAGTGCAATTGACCAAAATTTTTATTGTACCTATCTACTAACATTGTTCGCTACATTTTTTACGCAGCATATTTTAGTACACCACGTTTTAGCCCCACATTTTGCCAATCATTCTTTGACAAGTGAAATATGCCTTGTTCGCCTTGTTTGTAATAATGCTTTAAGTTTCTCCATCGCCTTCAGTGCGATTTTATTTCCAAACATTTTTGCTGATGTTTTTTATTAGCAAATCACGATTACTTACCTATAGTTTCTTCTTTCTGTGTATTTTGTTTGACTGACGTCAATTCACTTTTTTAAAATAAATTTTCTTTAAAATATTCGTTTTACCGTAGTATTTTGTTTTCGCATTGTATTAAACATGTTTGTTTAGAGTTTTACGCATTTGGAATTTTTGAAAGCCAGCACATTTTACTTGAACTTTAAACTCTTTGGACTATTGTTTAGATTTTTGTTTACAATTTCAATTCCATAAAAGTACATTAATTGTATTGATATATGATTGCCTCAAAGCTTTTTTTAAGATTTTTAGTAATATTTACTTAAGCTAACAAACCGTATCCAGTGGATTCGGTTATTATGCAAAATCTATTTATTTTTTGACTTAATACATTCGTAATTCAGTCATACATCAAATGACGGACAAAAATTTTGTATGACGTCAATTCATAGTTATTTTGA
Organism: Tipula vernalis; assembly: GCA_958295665.1. Classification (NCBI taxonomy): domain Eukaryota; kingdom Metazoa; phylum Arthropoda; class Insecta; order Diptera; family Tipulidae; genus Tipula; species Tipula vernalis. The sequence goes on along the minus strand of OY282560.1, from coordinate 177,457,425 downwards.
CTGTGGATTTTTTTTTACAATGCCCCACGTGTTGATGCATAATTGTGGAAATGTTTAGGGTTCTGTTTTCTTTAAAATAATAAAATAAAACGCTTATGACGAAGAATATCAGAGAAATCTGAGCGTAAGACTAATTTAAAGGTGGAAAAGTGATTTTACCCTTCAATGTATATATAAATATAAACTTTATAATGTTTACGAAAGTCGATGACCCGACCCATATATAAAAATCCAAAATCTAGTCAACCATTCATGTAACAGACAGGTAAGAATCATATGTCGGATTCTGTTGACGTAAAAAAACTGATCTGGATAAAAAACTGAAGAGGTCAGTTTATTTGAGTCAATAGGTGAAGAATTATTCTATTGTGAAACATACAACTGTTTTTTCTTTTTACGACAGTATTCTGACCTGAAGAAGACAATCTTTAATTTGTTTGCATCTAATTTTGAATATGCAAAAAAAAATATTTAAATTATCAACATAGGTTTAAAAGTAATATTTTTTTATTTATTTCCACTTAAAAAATTGAGTAATGGCAAGCAAAGCGTTTTGAATAATATCTTCAGTTAAATTCAAATATTAAGAACAAAAAAGAATCCGTGAAACTTTTCCGAATAATAATACACAACGGGATTATGATCGCTATTATTAATTTTATTGGGCGATTAAATTCGAACTTGAAGTTTACAAATGAGATAATACAGAAATGTTATTGGTAGGAATTATTAATAGGCGATTTATAAAAATGTTAATTTACCGCATTACCTATAATTAAGTATATTTATTCATTTTGCAATCACCTGTTTATAAGAGAATTTTATTGGTAAAACACGTGATTATAATATATGTGCGTAATTTCTTATGTAACCGTCTTCTGAAAATATAGTTGATTTTCTTGCCCTTTGGTATTGTAATTAAAATTAATATTTATTTTATTTACAAAAACAAGTTATCTATTTAAATGCATCGGCAGGCGGCAGATACAATTGGTAAGTGTATAATGTGACTAAAACAAGCTGCTTTAGAACGGGCATTATTCAATCATGAGAAATACTTCGAAATATGGGGACCATCTTACACCATCCACTTATAGCTGGTTTCTTTTTGAGTCAAGGATGGATGCAACGCTCAACTAGAAATTGTACAAAATCCTAAATTTGTTGAGTTTGTAGTTCGAAATAAGATGCAACAAATAAAATAAAATGTTAATACTTTTTAACACAATATGTATATTAATATTATTTGAGATATTAGGTTTGTTAAAATGTTTTTTTTAACAAAACACTTATGTTGTTTATGATAAATAAATACATAGTACCAAAAATAAATTAGGCTTTTATTAGGATGCTATTTTCAAGATAATTTGCGAGCAATAGATTAAGTTGAAATATAATTTGTCCGTGAACATAACTATAACATATTTTTTGCTTTGCCTTACGTGAAAGGAAGCTCTGCAATCTTGAAAACACCCTAATAAAGTTTTCATTGTAGAGAACAAGACAATTTTTTGTTAATTTAATAATGAATAATTTTATAAATTAAAGTTTTAACATAAAATATACAGCTTTCATTAAATTTTGATTAATTATATAATTTGTTAGGTTCCATAAATTGCCAACATTTTAATGGCTACTTTGGAATGATATGTATCATGTTTAATATTTCTATAAATATTTACTTTATCCTAAATAAGAATTTCTTTTAGGAAACATTAGTTTTAATTAAACTGATAAGGTATAGCTTACATTTTTTTATTTATTTTTTTGTTATTTTTGTATATATAAATTATTCAGTTTCAGTTTTCCGCAGAAGTTATTAACAATTATAGAGATTATGTATATATGTTTTATATTCATAAATTTGAGATATTCATCAACATTTATATATTAATAATATAACAATTAAAAATATCACAAAATAAATTCCAATTGTGGAACGAAAATTACTTTCGTATTTTACATGCCAAAAATTACATAAGATTAAGGTTTCGTTTGCATAATAGTTCCAGTAAATTTTTTTTAACAGGGTTTTATCGAAAAATATCATAGTTTTGCATAATAATATGTATCCATATACAAGTACAATAGATTATATTATTACTAAGTAGTAGTACTACATACAATTGAACTAAAAACTAATCCATATTTATATGTGTGTTTACATTAAGCAATAGTTGATAAATTTTTTTAAGACCAAGTGGACTCGAATAAGAATATAAAAACATTAGACTCTTTTATTTGAAATTAGGTTAATTAAGAAATTTTTTTAATTTAAATTTAATACATCCATTTAAATTAAAAACAAAACTTTAAAAACAGAATTAAATTCCTGTACAAAACATTTCGACCTACAATAAAAACCCAAAAACAAAAAAAAAAGCAACTATTGAAATTAACTAACAAAGTTCTTAGACTGTTGATTGCGTGTATTATTATTATTATAAATTAAAGACATAAATAAATTTAAGGGAAACTTAATTTAGTACATAAAATATATTCTTAAAAATAGTATAATTTTTATTTTTCCTTAAATACTAACACAAACTTGCGCTTTAACTAATAATTTAATGAGTCGGTCGATTTGCAAATAATTGTTCAACGATTGTTTCATCAGCTAATGTTGATATATCACCTACGTCACGGTCATTTAGTGCAATCTTTCGTAGCACACGTCGCATTATTTTACCCGAACGTGTTTTAGGTAGTCCTGGAGCATGCTGTACCACATCCGGTTGGGCAAATGGACCAATACGTTCTCGTACCAAAATTTTCAATTCATCTATCATTTTTTTATCGAACGCTTCATCTTTATTCGGCGTAATAAAACAATACAAGCATTCTCCTTTGACTGGATGAGGGCGGGCAACACAAGCCGCTTCCGAAACACGTGGATGTTCTGTTAAAACGGATTCTACTTCCGCGGTCGACATTAAATGACCGGAAACATTTAACATATCATCGACTCGACCGGTAATCCATAAATAACCATCTGAATCACGACGAGCACCTGGAAATTAAATAGTAGATTAATTAATACTAGAACATATAATTTATTATAGATAAAGAAAGGTGATTACAAGAAGTCATTATTATCACGGTCATTAATCAAAAAAATTACAAATATTTTTATCAAAATTTAAATATTTATTATTTGACTCACCGTCACCAGTACAGTAGTATCCAGGAAATTTGGAGAAATATGTGGATTCAAAACGTTCTTGATTGTTGTAAATAGTTCTCATCATTCCAGGCCATGGCCGTGAGAACACCAGATAACCTTCACCTTCACCATGAATTTCTTTGCCACCTTCATCGAGTAGTATCGGTTGCACGCCGAAAAATGGAAACGAAGCTGAACCAGGTTTCATTGGGGTGGCACCAGGTAGTGGTGTAATTACATGACCACCCGTTTCTGTTTGCCAAAATGTGTCTACAATTGAGCAACGTTCTTTTCCAACCAAACGATAGTACCAAAGCCAGGCCTCTGGATTGATTGGTTCACCAACACTTCCTAAAATTCTGGTTACAAAACAAAAATCAATTAAATTACATATTATTTATAAATTAAACCATTTAATATACTTCAAAGAATTTAATTTATGTTTCAGTATGGGTTCATCTCCAAATTTCATTAGGGACCGAATGGCTGTTGGTGCTGTATAAAATTGGGTAACCTTATATTTGTCGATCACCTGCCAATATCGATCATTTTCAGGGAAAAATGGTGTTCCTTCAAACATAACAGAAGTTGCACCGTTCGCCAGTGGTCCATATACTACATAGGTGTGTCCGGTGATCCAACCAATATCGGCCGTGCACCAGTATATATCGCTTGGCTTGTAATCAAAAACGATTTTAAATGTAGTTGCAGCATACAAAAGATAACCGCCAGTCGTATGTAATACACCTTTTGGTTTACCAGTCGAGCCACTGGTATATAACATAAATAATGGATCTTCAGCATTCATCCACTCTGGATAACAGGCTGGTTCTGCATCTTCCATCTCCTCGTGCCACCAAACATCTCGATCTTCCTTCATAGGTGTTTCAATTCCTTCAAACGAATTTAAATCGCCTTTACCTGGCGTAACACGATTAATATGCGATACCACTACGCATGTCTCAACATTATGTCCTAATTCAGCCGCTTTAGTCATGGCATCATCACAAATTGTTTTTAAATTAAGTAATTTCTCACCGCGCCAGCCACCATCGGCTGTTACTAGAACTTTTGCTTGACAATCATGTATCCGCTCTGCTAGCGAATCGGATGAGAAACCGGCAAATACAATCGAATGAACGGCACCAATTCGAGCGCAGGCTAACATAACAACGGGCAATTCCATAATCATTGGCATGTAAATTGCGACACGATCACCCTTCTTAATACCATGAGCTTTGAGAACATTTGAAAATCGACATACTTCCTCGAGTAATTTACGATATGTTAAGCGACTGTAATCATCGGGATGATTTCCTTCCCTAAAATTTAGAAATATAAAACAATATACATAGTAAATTTGAAATATTTTATCAATTTTAAGAAATTGTTTTACGCGGTTTGTGGTTTCTAGGGTGGTTTCAAGGTGAAAAACTTGAAACAAGTACTTAATTCAAATCAAAATTTAACCTTGACTGTAAAATAGCATCGTCGACGGTCAATGAGTATTATTGTTTAGAGATTGCCTTATCTGATTAATGTTGTTTCTTGCAGTGATCTCTCTCGTGACAGATGAACAGGATTTCTGCCCATTTGGCAACATTTGATTGAAAGAAAACAGATAAGCTTTATGACCTTAGAGTTTCTTTTTTTTTTTTTTAATTTTTAGTTTAATTTTGCAACAATGTTATTCTGAGCGGTTCATTAGAAGTTCCAAATGCTCGGTGAAAATGGTTCTATTTAATGTTAATACTTGTACGCATTGTTCTGAAAATACTTAAAATATGTCGTAAACGCGCTCTTTGTTTCTGTTTTTGCTATTTAACAAAAAAACCTTAAATTTTGATTTCAAAACTATCTTCATCTTATCTTCAGTTGTTTAAATTTCAAAACAATAATGTACATACATACATAAAAGATTGTAACCAGGGCCGATGAAATCAACAAACTATAAAATAAATATGAAAAATATCTAGAGTGGAATTGAGGCACAAATTGAAGCTAAAACTATATAAAATAGTCAAAGAACGAAAACAAGATATTTCGACAGTATCTTGACTGGCTGATCGATAAGTTCGACGATTGTAAAAATTATCGAAATATTCCTGAACAATAAAAAATATTTAATTAAGATGTTCGGAATTCAGGATATGGTTTGTCGAATAATTATTGAGCGATCAAACATAATTTGTGATCGCAATTTTCATTGAAAATGGGTTGGCGTTATGATTTATTGAAATGACCAAATATATTTTATATTCCATGTTAATTAGATCAGTATGTTTTATAACATTAAATCAATGTCATTATAATACGAAAGTAATAAATTGTGTGCCAAGGATTTTATTGTCACATAGAATATAAGATCATTGTAAAAACTCCACATTTATGTAAAATATAGTTTATCATGTTTTACTTTCAGTAATATGAACTGACAATGAAATAAAACTCTATTTAATTTAATGTCAAACAAAACTATTTGTAGTTTCCGATTTGTTTGCCGTTTCAATCTCTTGTTACATATATTTTTTTTTTTAAACGATTGGATCTGTTTATCTTATATTTTCGTAAACTAAAGTGATTGAATAACTGCTTTTGGATTTTACACAGCACCAATTCAAGGCTTTTTGCGACAAAGTAAATAGGGGAGATACATATAATCAATATTGGAATTACTTACGTTCGAATTGATATTATATAACCAAAAATAGTTTTAAATATGAGTTTAATGTCTAGACAAAATTCAATATTCAATATTTTAATAAAATAAAATAAAAACCCTAACAATCAATCCAATAGAAGGTAAAAGTCAAATGGTCCAAATATTAACTTTAACTCTTAGACTTTTGCTTCATTTAAAGACATTTTCTATCTATTGATAATAAGTACTCGTTTGTCAAAGTTTTATAATGAGAAAGGAAAAAAAATTGCCTCATTGATTAAAAGCCGAGGAATTAAAATCAGAAATCAACCCTCATTGATGTTTAGCTGAAGAGTGGATCTATCTAACTTTAACCAACATAAATAACATGACTACACAAGGTTTTGATCGAAGTGAAACAAATAACATTTGTTCTACAATCGGACGAGAATAATCGTACAAATCAATTGTGTCACAGTTTTGATCCCCCCTTTGGATTAATGTTTTATTCGATGGACATATACTATTTTGCTGAAAGTTGTGAAAGCAAAGAGTATAAAATATCAAGAGTACCGAAACCAAATAAAAAATGTACAAGCAGTTACAACAAAAACAATTGTTAATCAATGGTATCTGCCTTAAATGTCCCATTCATTCATTGTTTTATTTCTAAAATTGAATAAACTGAACTAACTGGTTGAATAAGCCCTTGCATAACCTAATTTTTGTATGAACATTTTCCTTCAGTTTCGTTACTGTTGAAAATACATACTTTGGGGAAACCTATTTGATGAACCTTGCATTCAAAATGGAAATTGTATTTTCATCAAAGCGAATATATATTTTCTTTTGTTAGTGACCTCACGAATAATGATTAGCTCTTTCAAGTTTGATGTTTACCCAGTTGCGAGAAAAAAGGGAGAAAAAGACCAGTTATCGTATTATCTTTCCTCTTTTTTTCATTTATGAAATTGCGATTTGTTTCTTCAGGGAACATTATACGATCAATATTGATGTTATTATCGATAACATATTTGCCTTCAAAAGGCTTACATCAGTAAAAGAAAGAATAGTAACGCAAAGGCCTTGGAGGTAATGACAGTTTCTCAAAAAATCACTGATCTTTTTTACTATAACATTGTAACGGGAGAGTTAAATATTTGACCGCCTGATTTCGTTTAATTAAATATTTAAATGAAGTTCAAATATGTCTATGTAAATAAGACATAAAATCAGTTTGCGCTATGAACCAAATTATAATTTTATAAAAGATGAGAGAAAATATTATTTAACTGTTCGTTGTCTCTTTTTATATGCACGAGTTCGTTTATAAACTTTACAATGTAACGATATTGTAGCAATGAAAATATAGAAAAGTACAATGTAAGTTTATAAACGCACTCCTGTGGTGCTACTCTTGAACTATTACGAAAACTTTCGTATTGCGAGTTAGTCTGTGTTAAAAAGTTAAATTGTTGACATTTTATTCACCACAAATATTTTATGTGCTCGACGACCAGTTAAAAATTTTTATCTGATTTTTCTAACCTCACAATACGATGTAAATTTAATTTGTTGGTTAACAAAAGTGTGCTACTAGTGCGATTGATAAAATTGAGCTTTTGGAGTTTGAAATTGCATCTAATTCTGCTCCAATTTTATTAATTTTATCTGATTTATTCTTATATGCATATGACAAAACCTCTTTAACTTTTTATAGTTCCTTTTGTTCCTAGGTACTACAGTCTTCTCCCGAACATAATGCCTAGGCATTTTATTTGAATATTTTTTTATCCTTAGTTTGAAAAGCTTGTATTTTTTTTCGAATACAACGCCCCTTTGAATAAGTGTCTCACACATAATTTCATTAGCAGATACACATAAAATCTGAGTGGTTTTTAATAAAATTAACAACTTTTGATGGATAATCTTGCATACCTCTCTTGAAATATGAGCTTTGCTGGTTTAATTTCTCCACACAAGCGAAAAAATTTGTAGCTACCTATTTAGCCAGAATCAATCTCCAAATCCTTTGATTGCTTCGAAAAAGTTTTGCTTGTTGGAATTATTTATTTCCCAATCATTGTCATACGTAAAATTGGCTCTATGGATTTATTTTACTGCTCTCCGTAAGTGATCTTTGACAGAAACATAAAATTTGTCCCGATCAGAGACAGAAAAATTAGTCATATTTTTTCTTAATTTTTAGTTTCTTTTGAAGTTTTAGGAAATTATATTAATAGAACTTTAGAACGCTGCCGTATTGTAAATGAATGATACGTCAATCAGGCATACTATTCACACATAACACCTAGGCATTACATGATTAGCATAGATTCGTTTGATAAAACAAAATTTTTTTCAGTAACATTAATACACAACCGGTTGTTCTTCCTTTGCGGAATAGAGCTTTCTTCGAGAGTTACGTAACAAATTTGGAGTGTTGGTTACTTTATTCAGAAACAGAAAAATACAGAAAATGAAAACTCAGAGACACAAAATTTGTCAAGCTGTTCTGTCATTGATTAAGTGTTTTCCTTTTTTTGGAAATTCTCAACAAAAAAAAATTCCGAAAAATACAAATTTAAATGCCAGAAGATCCCTTTAGATTTTTATTAAATACGACCAACTACAATTTGATAACAAAAGGATGCTACATAATTTCTAGTCATCCTTGCGCGGAGAACCAATGCTAAATATCACAATATACACACCAATTCTCATAGTCGTATCACATCATTTTTCATAACTGTAGTCACGTCACATCAATTTTTCTATTCTCTTATTAGTCGTTTGTTACGTCTAAAGTCACTTTATACGACAGATGTCACTTGAATTTTGTAACTGATAGGCGACTACAAAATAATGGAAGGGCGAAATTTTAGTCCTAATATTTTTTTAAATGGTTTTAATTCTTGTTTAAATAAGTTGTTGTCTAAATTAATACTTGTTTGTCCTAAAACGATTTTATTTTATTTGTAATTTGGCCGACATCTTTATAGTTACAGTTGTGTCACTTGAAACGACTTCAAGAATATCAATTTGCAAGCAAAATGACGTGACTTAAGTCACATCGCCTGAAATGACACGACTATCACATGTATCACGTTTTCTGTCATCCTTGCGCAAAGGCTCCAATGCTAAGCGGCTTTGGTGAGTTCTCTATTTTAGTTTGTGAAGAATTACCTATTAAAAAACACAAATTGTTGAAAAACCTCCTAATTTCTATTAATATTGGAATTTTAATAAATCGTCAAATTGGGGGTTTGGGCAGCCCCATTCTCCAAGCTATACAACGAATTAAAATAACTTTTCCAAAAAATTGTATAATTAAAAAACTTGATTTTTTGGGATCTTTTTCTGGATTTTTTCCGGTTCCACTTACTTATTACAAAAACATCCTTATTTTTGGCGGAACTGCGCTTAGTGACAAAAATAAAAATCCCCAATAAAATACAAAAGACAAACAACAATTTTTATTAAGTACAATATGAAAACAAAAGGCTGCTACATAATTTCTTGTCATCCTTGCGCAAAAAGGAACAATGCGCTTGCGGCTTTGATGTGTTTTCCATTTATGTGAAATACAAACGTAAATATTAATATAAATGTAAAAGCCCTCTCTATTTTGGTATGTGAATAATTATTAAAAACACAAATTTTTAAAAAAATTTCTAATTTCTGTGAAAGTTTAGAATTTCAATAAATTGTCAAAGCAAGGGTTTGGGGCTGACCCTTCCTATAAGGTATACAATGAATTAAAATAACTTTCCAAAAATTTGTTATAATTAAAAACCTAATTTTTTGTAGCACCCAAAATGTTGATAAATTTATCACATAAAATTGATGAAAATTTGTCAAAAATTAATTTTTATTTGGTTATAAATTCTACCCACAAATTCTTGACAAAAAAAAATGTGGACATATTGTCGAAATATTTTATTGATAAATACTTGACCAAAAATTGTTAAATTTTGTCGACCACATGATTATATCGTTAAAGACAAATTTTTGAGGATTACCCTCGTTGAACGAGCAAAAAAAAGTTTTTTAATTATAACAAATTTTTGGAATTTGTATACGTTAGAGAAAGTGGGCTGCCGCCCCCCAAACTCTCGCTTTGACGATTTATTTAAAAAAGCCGTTTAGCACTGGTCCAGTCCGCGCAAGGATGACAAGAGATTATGTAGCATCCTTTTGTTATCAAATTATAGTTGGTCGTATTTAATTAAATTTGTGTTTTTCGGGTTTGCTTTGGGATTTTTTTGGTCGGGATTCGGGGATATCCCCAAAAAATAAAATTTTGTCGAACTATTTTACTGACAAATATTTTTACCTAGGATTGTTGTGATTTTATCGCTCACGTGACTATTTTGGACTAGATTTTGGTTTTTACCAGTATAGTGAAGAAAGTGTATAAGCGAAAACCACCATATGTACATAATAAATTATTCATAAATTATGTATATTACGTTTATGGTAAGGATTAAATTAAAGAATAAATTATTTAAATTTATAAGCAAATATTTCACCCAAATTCAACCAATATTTTACGATCTGTTGACAAATGACAATTTTTCCGCAAATTTGCCCTCAAAGTATCAACCAATTTTTCACAAAAATATCAACAAATTCGTTATAAAAATTTTATTCAGTATTGGACAACTTTCAAAATTTGTCATCTTTTTGTGAATCAAAAGTTGAAAAAAGTAATAATTTTTCACAAAATATTCCATAAATTAATCACAAAAAGTCAAAAAAAATTGTCATCACATAATACAAAAAATGACAAAATTTTAAACGATTTGGATAACATTGACAATTTGTCAAATTTTTACTTTTTTTGTGACATTTGGTTCCTGGTTTATTGTGGATGTTAATTTTCAATGAATTTTGTAGGTACCTATTTTTATTTTTTTGACACAAAAGCTGTGGGCTTAGAGTCCATATATGGCTTAAAATTTGCTGAGGATTATTTTAAGAAAATAATACGGTGGAAATGAAGAGATAAATGAATTGTACATTGTCTGCTCAAAAAGTTGCTAAGTATTGCATTCATATAGGACAACTGCTTGTGCTATACTTCAACTGTCCAAACTTTTTTAAATTTAAAATGCTAATTCCGTCAATATCCAAAATACGGCCTTGCTGATCAAATCTATCTAAAAACACTTTGGAGTTTACACCAATTTGGCTATTGCTTAGAGCAGGGCGTTATAACTGATTTTTTGCTTGGAAAGTACATTCTAATGGCAATATTCGCCTTGATAATAAAAAGGCACGCCAGCCAATTGACTTGTTTTTATTTCTTGCAAATTATTAATATTTTAAAAAAAAAGTGTCTATTAACTACAATTTCGAAGACAGAACCAAATAACACTTATCGATGTACATAAATTTATTTAAACAGATGCTACAGCAAAAAGTTTTATAGTAAGTTCAAATAAACGTTGGTAAGCGATTAAATTATTGAAATGACGCAAAAAAACATTAAAAGTAAATTTGGCAATGAAAAAAATCGACTATAAATATTGATCAACGGCAAATTATAGTATTTATTGATAATAAGTTCGAAGCACTTATTGAACCACTCAAATAATGATTATGTATTAAATTTACATTGTCTCAATACCAATTTGGTAGATTTAAACTATCTACGAGTACTACTTAAAATATGATCTTATATACAAAAGAAAACGAGTAATTTGGGATTTGAATTTCTGGCTTAATATAACAATTAGCAACTAATTCTTTGAGACGGTCTGTGGAATAATCGTGTTTTAGAGTTCGTCCAAAATATTTCTTTTAAAGTTAAACCCTTCAAGCGCTTTGTAAACGGATTTTCCGCAATTAATGAATTTACCTTGAGATTTCCCCCACAGCGTTACAATTTCACGTTTAAAAATTATGAAGAGTTGTATTTCAATGGGGAATTGACGTGAAGCACCTACTTCTAGTTTTTACTATATTTTTTTTAAACTTAAAATGAAAAAAGTGTGCATAAAGTGCATAAATTTATTTAAATGGACTTTAGTCGTAATACCGGATATATAGCTATTACGTATATTGATTGAATCTTGGATTATATTATTAAAATGGTTTTGTTATTGTAGCACGTAAAAGTTATTCAATTTGGGGAACTAAATTTTTCCTGCTCGGCTGGGGGCCATAGCTTAGATCACACGTTTGACCGTCAAAATGTTATTGTTGCGTATGTACTTCTTTTTAATTCAATCGATTAATTTTTATTGAATAAAATCTATTTTATTTATAATTTTAAAAAGAAATTTTGTCCTTGGACAAAAAAAAAAATCACTCACCAGTAAAATGCAATACTATCAGCATGTCCACTTTTTACATTACGGTCAAGTAAATTATAACAGATATTTGTTGAAGCCCCTTCCATCCATTTAATCGATATCGGTCCCTTTGAAATATCAAAATTGTAGGAGCAAAAATTTTTCATATCATATGGAGTTTCCCAATGAAATTGTTTCGCTATATTATTCCAAAATGTATGAGGATTCTCGATCGATTGTTTATGTAATTCATGATATTGTTTGAGACTGGAAATGTAAGCCTTTTGACTTAAACTACTTTTCGGTTCAAACACTGACTTTTCAGAAGGCATTTTCAAAGTACCCAAAATTTTCCCAGTAATTAAAAAATAAAATACTTAATTTTATACACTAATGCAGTTCACACAAAAAAAAAACTGGGTAATATATTCACTCTTCAACGAAAAAATCAATAAAAATTTACAAAAAAAAAAATAAAAAATAAACTTTTGTAACCTCAAAATAAACAAAATCACTCTTGAAATTTTAATTTAATTTAATTTTTCCATAGAACGTCTTTTGTTATTTATATAAAATTTTTCCGAAAAATATTCAACTTCTTAAAAATACTCTTGTAATTTTCTTTCTGTTTTAAATAAATTAATTTGTTTTTTTTCTCTCTACGTTCACAAAATCAATTCTTTATTTTTGGACGATTTTTCATCGACTGAAAAGTTTGCTTCGGTTTTTATTTTTATTATTTATTTTGTATTTTTTTTAATTTTGTACTATCGTCTGCTAATCGTCTATCGCACGCTCGCATTGTGTCGCACTGTTTTTATAGATATAAAATATTATATTTGGCTTGCTCTGGCTCATGTGTACGAACTACGAAGTAAATTTTTATAATTTTCTGCGAATTTTAACGTTCTCATTTTTACTTTCAAATATTTTTGTTGTACATAGCATTTTAGGTAATAAATTTGAATATAAATATTAATTAAAATAACAAAATACTGATTAACTTTTCGAAAAATTATAATTAAACTGATAAGTGGCAGTCATAACATAATACATAATATCATTTGTTTGGTTTAGCAACACCTCACATCGCAACATAAACCGTACCATCGCACGACTCGTTTGGAAATTTTTATAAAAAACAAAAAATCATACGATCGAACGATAACTTTATGACACAAGCAAAATTTAAAAGAAATTTGATGAAATTATCAACTAAAAAAAGAAACACGTGTTACACTTAAGAGTAATAAATTATGTATTAACCTATCGCAGTTTCAAAAAAAATTGTTATTGATAATTTATATATTTATCATGTACATTTGATTTGGGCATAGTGTTTTATTTCGGCTGTATTTCATCATTATTTATTGACAGAGAAATCGGATGTTCAAGTATCGTCATGCTATTATACCTAAAATTGTACAACATGTATTTTCAAATGGTGCACACTTCCTCGCGATAACGTAATACATAGTGACTCTTCATGGGTCACGTGTAAATAAAGTGTGCGCTTTATTTTTAACTGTCGGTTCTCGTTTTGAATTATTTGTTGTATACATTTAGGCGAGAATATTACGAATCCAATAAGAATTTAAATGAGAATAAATATTGATTGCTCACACTCTTGTTAGACACCAGAGTAAAAAATAAACATGCAAAAATTTTGCGATTAAAATTTTATTAATGAAATAGCAACGAGAGCTGCAACATGCGCAAACTTTACAATAAATTCATAAAAGAAATTTTAAATATTTACAATATGTATTTAATATAGTTATACATGCATATATTATTTTCTATGAGTTTTAGTTACGAACATTATTTTAATGAGAATCTGTTTTTTTCAAAAAAGTCTCATAATCCTTCTCGTTAAATAAACTATCTAATTCTGCTGATTTTGTAAATTTCACCTTAAATAACCATCCTTTATCATAGCATGAAGTATTTATAAGTCCGGGTTGATTTTCAACTTCCGAATTTTTCTCAGTTACAATTCCAGATACGGGCGAGTACAATTCACTTGCGGCCTTTACACTTTCGAGAGCGCCACATTCATCATTTTGGTTCAACTTTGCACCGACTTCTGGAAGCTGTGCAAATACTACATCACCAAGAGCTTCTTGTGCATAATTTGATATACCAACAACGCCGTTCTGGCCATCGATCATTTTGATCCATTCATGTTTATCGGTATACCGACGTTCTGTGCGAATAAAAATAAATTATTTTAAATTTTTATGTATAGCTATTCCCTCGTTTTTATATGTATAATACAATATATAATTTATAAGATAATCTCGGTTCACATATACTGTACATAAAATTAAATCTTTATATATTACTGGAAAGTTCAAAAGTTCTTGAATAAAATTTTATCAACAGCTTTGTAACTAACTACAAACAATTTGCATGAATTAAGCATGTTTTGACTCTTACAATAAGCATGTTATAGTAATTTGTTTTTAAGGTACATTACTGAATGGACAGTTTGGCAAAGAAAGACGGGCCTCTTTTTACAATAAATTATACATGCAAAACATAACCTAACAATATAAAGTATATTTTAAACAATTATCTGACTTACCATCATATTTTGTAGCCGTTAAACTAATCCACCGTAAATTAAATTTATTTACATTATGTAATTGTGCACTATTTTTAAATATAGTTTTTGATAGATGAACTATTGACCGACTAGTTAAGATAATTTGACCAACCATTTTATAAGTTTCCTTATTACAAAACACTTGTCAATGAGTATTTGAAATATAGTGATTTATTTTACTATCGCGAAATACGTTTGATTACTTTAAATAAAACCAATCATTTAAAAAAAGTCTTTAATTTATTAACTAGAATTTTTTAGTTTTGATTAACTTCAAATCAAAATAAAAAATAAAAAATTTTGAGCAACAGCTAAATTGTGTTGCATGATTTGAATTATTTTTGTACTTATATTGAGCAAATTATTTAACATAATTTTTATTTTAAAATTATGTATATGTGTACATATTAATTTATTTTATATATGTACATATATTAATTTATTCGATTTATATCATTTTCTGATATCCTTAATAATGACGTTTTATCCTCTAAAATATGCAAAAAAAATTATTTTAAAAATTTTGCATAAACATGTATGTTTCATTTTTTAGTACATTTTTGTTATTCGCGGCTTAACGAGGGTTGGACAATCCTAGTCCTATAAGTCCATGGGTGACATGTTATAACCATCACTTTTTTCGCTTCGATACATTTTCGATAGAATAACTGTATTCCTATGTTAAAATTATAAAATTTTAAAACAATTTAGTTGTAAGATACCGTTACTCTGTCGAAAATATATCGAAGCGAAAAAAGTGATAGTTATAACATGTCACCCCATATGTTCACTGATGGCCTTTTGACAGAAAATATCCGGATATTTTTGACAAATGTTACCCCCGCTAACTTCACTTTAATAAACTACATATCAGGAATTTTTTTTGATAACATGAGTGCACAACTTTTGTTCTTAACTTGGTATTTTAAACGTCAACGTCATATTTTCTTTTTTTTTTTTTTAATATTTTTTATTAATATCATTGTTCAAATCGACGCTTTTCATATTATTTTGATATTTTCATTTAAATTTTTCAATTCGAACAATTTTGGATTTTTTTACTCCGATAAAAGAAATAATTTTCGGTTGTCAAAAAAACTCCAAAAAAATCCAAGTAAAAGTAGAGTTAAAAATATAAAATAATAACAAGAAAATGTGATGTTGACGTTAAAAATACTAAAATTAAACGTCAAGTACAAAAGTTGTTCACTCATGTCATCAAAAAAAAAAAAATCGGATATTTTATTAAAGTGAAATTAGCACCATTTGTCAAATCCGGTTATTTTATTTAATGTCAAATTCTTTTCGCCAAAAAACATCAAAAAAAATTGATGTACATCGAAAATCATGTTCTTTTCGTCACAAAACATCAATGTTTTTTCGATGTACATCAATTTTACGAAATGTATATTTTTTCATAAATCAACTACAACAACAAACGTCAATTTTTAGTTGTCAATTAGAGTTTTTGTGCCTTGATTTTATTTAATTCGATTAAAATAATTAAGCACAACAATTAAAAAGATAAGAAATCGAGACGGAAAAAAACTGTTAATAATTAAAATAATTAAACACAACAAACAAACAAAAGGATCAGGTTAGCATCATTTGTCAAAAATATCGGAATATTTTCTGTCAAAAGGCCAGTGAACATACGGAATAGATCATTTCATTATACTATTTGTTCATTCTAGTGAAATTACGGCATGTAATCTAGACTAGCGACATCTAGAAAAGTTTCATGTAAAAATATATACGGTACTAAACTTGTCCTAAACATGAAGATCGTGGTTTAGGACATCAGCTTCATATAAATCTTCGCAAGAGGCGCTACTCCCTGTACAAAAATGTTTGTTTACATTTTTCTTATATGGAGTTTCGGTAAAAACATGTCCATTAAAATTGCAAAATTGTGAATTAAATTTATCTTGAAAAAACGTTGAAGGTTACATTAAAAAATTAAAATACTTTTTAACATATTTTATTTAAACTAAATAATCCTTTGAGTCTTTAATATCTAAGAAAACTACAAATAAAAATGTGCTAACTTTTCGTATTCATGCTGTGTTTCTTATTTATGACCTAATCAGAGTACTAAAAAGTTGTTTCTTATTTCAGCTCAGATCGATCTGATCAATTTTTTTGCTGTTTCTTATTTTTTTCAGATTGATTCATTAGATTGATTTTTTTGATTTGTAAAAAAAAATATTTCGATTTCTCAGATTAGTTTAGTTTAGCTAACTTTACGTAATTCAAATACATACATTACCGCATAACTACCGTATAACTGTCATTAATCATCACTTATTTTGTTTTGCAAACGTTATTAAAAAGGAAATAGAAGGAAATTTTAATTATTATGTAGACGAAGGTAAACAATTTTATTAAATAAATATTTTATACGGCCATATTTGACAGTTCGATGGTAATTGAAAATTTTTTTAATCTAAAAAATCTGAAATCTGTTTCTTATTTCAGATCGACCAAGTCGATCTGATTTCAGATTTCAAAATCTGCTCGATCTACGGATTTAAATAAGAAACACAGCACTTATGAGGTTAAGTCCATTGTTTTGCAAATTTATTACCAAGCAAAATATGAGATTTGAGCAAAATTTTATTTTTAAAATAGAAAATAAACAGAACGTTTAGTTGATAAATCAATTATAAATATGTCAAAATTAGCTGTTTTATTTCATCGTTTTCCTGGATATTAAAGGGTTATGGATTATTTCATTTTCAAAATACATGACATCAATCTATTGTAAATTATTATTATTGGTTTAAACTTCATATCGTGGTATTTTTTATTCAATTTATCTCAATTTTATGATAGAAGTTTTTAGCAAAACTCCATATAAAAAACGTAAACAAACGTTTTTGTACACAGAACAGCAAAACTAACGAAAAGTTTATGAACTAATTTCACAATCTATAAATCTGTTTATGAACTAATTTCACAATCTATAAATCTATGATTTGTTCCAAATAGTCAATTTTAACCCGATAAATGGTCGTGTGTATAGGTTAACTTTGAATACTATTTACTAATACATTAAAATATGATTTTACTACGGTTTGGCTGAAAAAATCCACAAAAACTTTTCCCTGTCGCGAACACTTTAGCCCAAAAATGCACCTTATTATAGAAATGTGGGGTGCATTCAGTACAAAGATATTGCAGTTGAAATTGTATAGTGGAGCCAGTATCAAAATACTGCAAAATCTGCGTTATGCCTCCATTCGTAAATTTGAATTTTTGAACGCGAATCGGCGTTTGGATTTACACATTCTGCGTTTCTCGTCGACGATATACATGTACTATGAATTTGTTTTTATAATTAGCTAAACCAAGAATAAAGACACATATATTTATTAAATAATTGTTGTTAAACAATTGAGATGGGTGCACGAGATAGGTACACAATCATTATAATCACTCACTGTCAACTGGTTTGGGTCGGGTTAGTTTAATTACAAATATGATATCTTTAAAATGTTTGAAAGTACAGATAATGATCATTAGTATAATCGCTAATTGAATAGAAAATTCTAATTAAATGATATAGTTTAGTCATTAAATGATATAGTTTAGTCATGACTTTAGTATAGTGGACCTGTATGTAGATTGCGGTTTTTTGAAATGAATTGGATTGGAACGAAATTTTTATTTTTCTCACATTTCGCTTTCTCGCTTCAAATTTCGTTCCACAAATTTGTACTCTAGTTCTCTTTGCGGGATTTATTTTTAGTGCTAGTTCTAAATCTAATAAACATGTCAAAAATTAAAATAATTTGTCATTTTATTTCAAATTTTCACAATGCTCGATTGCAGAATAATAAACGAGTTTTACTTTGACCGGTAAAATTTCATCAAAGCTTCTTGCTGCATAATACCGTAGAGCAATTTCATTTCTCTCGAGCTAAACAAGTTAAGCCTAAATTCCACGGTCTTTTGGCATGCACCTACCTTCATCGTCAAATTCCACGACGAGAAATTTTGACGTTTCATCCCGCAAAAGCGGGATTTGTTTAGAACAAAATTCTGGTCCGCAAAATAGTTCCACACAACAGCGGCCCTATTCTCGAATTCCACATCCATTTTCCACATGCGGACATCTGTCAAAATTCATCAAAACGTTCGGAAATTATAGTTCGTGTATAAAACACAAGGGGCATGGACATTTTCCTATATTGGGAATTTTTTTTCACCTGCTTATACCCATTCGGAAATATTCCCTTAGTACCGAAAAAATTCAATTTTTATGAATTTTGACAGATGTGAAAAATGGATATGAAATTCATCGAGAATAGGGCCCCAGAAATCTACCTACTGGACCCGTATTCTTGAAATTAAATCGAAAAAGTGGCCAGTGACTTTAGTACAGAGCAATTTAAATTTTTGATTGAAATGATTAAAGACTTTTTTCGTGTGGATTTCAAGACTACGGACTCGGTTTTCAATCAGCTTATATATTCGATAGATTTCCATCTGCTTTAATATCCTTCTTTGGTAAAAGGTAATAAAACACCAAAGAATATTCCTCCAACTTGTCTAAAAAATAATAAAACACAAAAAAGGCATTCCGTATTAAAACATTTAAAAGGCCTTTTACGTTGACTGAAGGATTTAAAAAAAATTGTTCTAAAAAAACCACAGCGAATTGCACAAATATGTTTGTACATTCCTGCATTTAAAAAACAGCTGTCAATTTAAAAAACATCAAACGTTCTCCTTCGCATTGCAAAATGACTTCGTTCAACTGGGATGATATTTCCATAAATGCAGAAAGTCCTGAAGCATTTTTTAGTAATAACATACATAATTACTCTCAAATACAAATACGTAATCATTTTTTTTTAACGAATTCATAAAATTGTATTTTCCTTTTCAGAAAAACGGCATATAAAACACGAACGAGTTTATTATGAATTGATATCCGGCCGTAATAATCCAAAAACAGAAAATAACATAAAGGAAAATGATAAGGAAAATATAGTAAAATCCAATGCCGCGGCTAAAAAAAAAGTCGATATCGATAAACAAAAACAAAAATGTGAAAATCCTTTGAAAATAAGTAACAAAACCAACAGGTTGGTGTTTTGCGAATAGTGTTCATTCAAAGCTTAACGTATTATGTAATTAATAAAATATATATGCACTTGCAGTTCAAATCAACAAGGCGTAAAATCAAAAGCGGAAGTCCCGAAATGTAAAACCATGTTACCGCCAACTCGCCCTAAGGCTTATGATTATGCTGAAATCTACAAGAAACGAAAGGAAGTTAGAGCAATTGAAGCAGTTCAAAAAGTGGTGCCACCCCCGACTTTTAAATCTAAGCCTTTACCAACTTTCTACAGCTCAACCAAAACCGCTTCAAATATAAAACCCAACCGTGTAACTGTTCCAGTTACGCCCATGGTGTTAAAAAGATCTGCAAATAATAAGAAGAATCAAAATGACAAATAAATTTTAAGTGTTTTTTTACAAAATACAACGTTTAATCATTAATTCTAGTTAATTTTTGATTTATGAATTAACGATTTGTGATTTTTATTTTAACGAATTTTTAATTGAATAATATTATTGTTTTTCTATATATAGAGTTGAAAATAATTTATTTGAACGAATGCCTAAACCAAAATTTATTTTCATTGTTCCACACTAAGATTATCATTTTTGCTCGAACATACAGTTCTTTATGGTGATGGTGATCGTTTGATATTAAGATGATAGGATGGTATGATAGTGTAATGCTATTTTCATATGGTGATGGTAATGATGATAGATCATTATGATGTTGATAGATGATAATTCAAATTTAATTTAAAATATTCATAAGTTTTTGCCTGAGGGTATGTATGTATATATCAGGGGTGGTGGCGAAGTAGTATTATTAATATTATAGCTGTAGGGCCTTGTGGGCATTCAAGTCACCCCGCACTGCGACTTAAAACATCTTTTGTGCTATGACCCTGCTTAATTAATCGTCCAGTCGTTGTTCAGTATCTTAGCGAGCCTGATAACATTACTAGCCGGTAAGTGAAACAAGCTATCTGGGGTCATATTTCTCCCTTCTAGAGTTACAGTCTTTGGCGGAAAATGGCTGGGCAATGGCGCAAAACATATCCCGCTGATGTGATACCTTAAGGGGACGTGACCGTCGTAGGGTTGGAATTCCGCGCCAATAGGAGGACTTTTGCACGTCCTCTCACCGTTTTACCGCTACTCTAAGTTGTCCATTAGTAATGAATGGAGAAGTACAAACCTCGCGGGCAAGGCCATCAGCAGCCTCATTTCCCTCGATTTCAGTGTGACCTGGTACCCACATAAGTGTTACCTTATTTGAGCCTGCCAGATGTTTAATTATCTTCAGACAGTCCCGTCCCAGCCCTGACTCAACTACGGCTATCTGATACAATATATATCTTTGCATCGTTTAGGCTTTTTGCTAAGCTTAACCTAGCGCAAAGTTCTATAGCATGTACTCCTACTTAAAGGATGGTAGCATCGGTTCCCAAGGACCTCGAGAGCACAGTCCAACTCCCATATATTCCTACCCCTGCACAGTCATCCGGTTTTGATCCATTTGTACTCCACATGTCGCGCCCTGGTAAAATAACACAGAATGGTTTGTAGAAGTCCAGTTTGGTTGGCATATAGACGGAAGACATTCCTATGGCAAGGTCTCTTTGAAATTCCTAAAGAATTTCCGGATGACCCACCATATTGCCAGGTTTGATATTCGCTTCTCCCTGTATAATGCAGAAGCAATGGGGTCAGTCCTAGAAATGCCTCCATCGCAACAGTGGAACATGTACTCATTGAGCCCGTGATACCGATGCAGGCTGTATGCTGAACCTTATTCAATAACGTTTGCGCCGCTTTCTACTCAGTTTTAGGTCATTTTCTTTCCGAGACTACATGACCATAATGATATTTTGGCAGGTCGCAATTAAAAATAACTCAATGTAATATCGTTATAAATTTATTTATTCGAGAACAAAAAACTGACGCAACTCTTTCTTTTTGTAATAAAATTCAAGACTCTTATTTTATAATTAATAATCAGTACCTTTTTCAGTTACTCACTTCAGTGTACTACTTTTTATGCGTTCGTTCGTCGATATGTATATGTGGAGCATGTTCATATTCCAACACATAAGCCTCATGATTGTTAGGAATGACTTGGTTGTAAAGCCCAAGTTCAGTTCGTCCATAGAGTCTTTGACAGGCTCAAAAAGCCTTGGTGGCTCTATTTTGAACTTTCAGTATATGTTGTTTTCAATTCAGTTTTTGATCCAGGATGATCCTTAAGTTATTTAACCGCTTTATGAAAAGTTGCAGTAGTACCGTTTCACAAGGGAGCTACAACTGCAAGCTTTTTCCTCTTGGTAAAAGGAACAACGACAGTTTTTTTTGGATTGCGACTAACTCCTTCCCGGTCACACCACTGCCATATTATATTGAGTGCATTGTGCATGAGATCAGAAATGATCCCATCAAATTTGCCCCTGATTATGATAGTCACCTCATCCGCTTAGCCCTGGATATCTTACCCATGGCCACCCAGAAGGATCAGTAGTTTGTCAATAACCAACCAGTTACTGACTCACCAGAGGTATTACCGAACGCTCCGTCAATATCCACAAAGACGCAAAGGGCAATTTCTCCAACGCTCTTTCAATATTCGTGACTAGACCACTAAGAGCCATTACAGCTGATTTATCGGCCTGATAAGCAAACTGATCCCGATGAAGCGGGTTTTTAACGAGAATCTTACTTCTTCAATAGAAACGATGTAAGGCTAATTGGCCCGTATGCGTTGGGCTGGGTATCGGACGCTCTCTCCCTTTGGTATAAAGATCACATTTACTCCCCTTCAGAATGAAGTTAAAACATAACTTGACGAAAACATTCGGATCTCGCTAGAAGATCTCGGTTTAAAAGGTTTGAAAGAACCAATAGCCCATCTCATCTTACTGGCAGTGAAAATTTTTCCAGAGAGATTTCAGATCCTATTGTGTTGAGCGTAGACTAACTTGCCTGGATGGTCATGCGGGTCCTCTTGGGCTCCTTCCACCATTGAGTCCGAAAAGTGAGTATCTAATAGTACCTCTAAGGTTTCCTTCCGGCTCTCAGTGAACCTCCCGTTTGCCTTCCGAAGAAGTCCTAAACCATTTGAATGATTTCCGCTAGAAAGCTGAGACGAGCTGTAGAGGGCAATTCATTGATACCCTCACAGAAACTTCTCCAGGTTGCCCTTTTGGATCTTCTTAGTTCAAGGTTATATTCCGTCAAGTCCATCTTATACTCGCCCTATTCACCGGTGCGATTGGCCTTGTTGAGTAACTTTTTCGACTTTTTCCACGGTTTTTCCAGCGCCCCGTTCCACTCTCTGGAGACTCTATATGCTCCCCATAATCGAAGGTATTTATGATCCGAGTAATACTCTATTTGAGTCCTGGTCGATCAGTTTTGGAATTCTAATTTCCTGTTATTTCACTTATTTACTAAAGTGCCGAAATGCGGATTGACAAGTGTCAAATCTAGAACTTTTTGCCTAATAGAATTTATAAAAGTAGGTTTCTTTCCACTGTTGACAATGTTTACATTATTTGTAATTACAACGTGTTACATAAGGTGCGTTACTTTTAAATTCTAAGTATTCGAATCTTGTCACCCATTCAAACGTATAGTTACCACTGCTAAAGTAAATTGTGGTATGGTCTCTAGAAACAGAGATCAGATATTTTATTTTGGACTCGGTGATTTTGAGACCAACCGAAGCTGAAAATTGTAATAGTATGGTTCAAGTAACTCCTTCACTCCGGTGCCATGCAGTCCAATAACCCAACCTGCAATTTTTCAGAAAAATGTATTCCAAGATTACTAGGCAGCAGTTGTCACACAACTTTGTGACTTTATAATGTCCTTTTTTATAGACGTACATATTTTTTAGGTATTCCAAAACAAACCATAGACTCTCCCGATTGATCGAGTCTTATGCTTGTTTGAAATTCAAGAACACCTGATGAACATCTCGAAATGTCTCGTAATATTTAGAAATAATCATTTACAGCGAAAAAACTTGATCACTACGACTGAACGATTCGGATGAAATCCTCCTTGGTAGTCACCGATAATTTCCTCCGCTCGCGGAGTAATCCTTCGTACTACTAAAATATAGTAAATCGTGTGCTGTGCGAAGGAGAGCTGTACCGCTTTCATACTTTCGTGCGATCCCTCTTCTTAAAGATAGGGCATAATGCGGTCACTTTCCATTCATCAAGCATTACTTGGCTTCGCCATTCTAATCGAATAAGGTCGAAAGAGCTCTAAATTAATGCAATAAACCAAATCTTTATACGTGTTATACAGATTTTTCACTCATTATGCATTCATAATTCACTTACAATTCACTGTTTCTTTATTCCCTAATAAATGATGAATTCACACATTATTCTCTAATCATTCTATTATCATTTGCTCTTTCATCACTTATTGTTCACAGAATATTTTCTCATTATTCACTAATTATTCATTCCTCAATTCCCCGTGTTTCAGCGAATAATCAGTGAACAACGAGATAATCCATTATTTATCAGTTAATAATAAGTGAATAAATGGTGAACATTGAACGAATAATGAATGAATTATTAGTAAATAATAACTGAATAATTGATGAATGAACAATCAGTTAATAATATGAGTGCTTTTGATCAGTGAATAATCAATAAATGTTGAGTGAATAATGAGTAAATATTCAAGATTATACAGTAAATTTTGACGGGTTGGGCTCATAAATAAGAATAATCAGCGAAAAAAGAGATACTATAGAGAGAATACTGAATGAATATGGAGTGAAATCGTCATTCATCAGTGAATAATGAGGGAATAATCATTGAATACTGAATAATGTAACCCTTATACGTGAGTAATGTCTCAATATTTTTATATAGAGAATAAACACATTTTCTTATTTTTAGCAAGATTTTATTGATTTACTTCAAAATTCATATTTTCTGATTAATTTCAATTATTGGCGCCTAACCCACTCACTGAAACAAACTATTTTTATTATTACACTACTAATTTTTTTATATTACATATTTAAAACTACTTACTGATAATTTTATCGAATGTGTTTCTCGAAATTTTTGAGAGCCCTTTTATGTAAAAACAGAATTTTGATTGTTCTGCTAACTACTGCTTGGAGACAGAAGCTCGCAAACTAATAAAATTAAATTTACGAGATTCTCTATAAATAAATATTCAAACCATTAATATCCAAACTTACTTTGATATTTTTGTCGCATTTACTAACAATACACAAAAACATGGTATTGTTTGATTTACATTAGCATTCGTCAATTTTTAGTTCTTACTGGTAGTATCCTGGAAAATATACCGGACTTAGGCCTGAATCACACTATCATTTTTCTGTGTCAAAGATGTTTTATCAAATATTTGATCATATTTAGCTTTATGAAGCGAACTTGATAAAATATATTTTTTAAAAGGAATCTTTTATAAAAGATTCAACTCACACTATTCATTTATCTTTGACAAAGATATTGTTATATAATGTTCCTTTGAAGATTATATTAATAAAATTCTTTAGCCAATATTCAATTGTTTAACTATTTATTATACAAAGAGATATATATTGTGACAATGTTTATTATACGTTCACTCTCCAAGCTGCCTTGACTCGTAATGATCTTCGTTGATGTCTCTTCCATCCGGTGTTGCCACATCTATACTATCTATATATATCATCTAGTGTTGTCATAGAGATATATCATAATCTAGTATTACAACAGATATTTTATCAAATATCTTTGACTTAGAAAAATGATAGTGTGATTCAAGCTTGATTGTACCTAGATTTCCCAAAAAACAAAATCAACCGAAAAAAGTAAAGTTGTTGTTGGAATAATAATTTAAACCAAATTAAAAAATAATCTTAATTATTGACTACATGATGTTTCGCCAAATCTAACTTTGGCTAGACCTGCCGAGTTAATACGCAAAAGGTACTATTTCACCATCTGGCCTTCGTCAGCTTACTAGCTTCGTCCTGAAGCAGTAGTTTGCATAAAGCAAGAGGCATTTCATTATTCCTTCTGCTTTTTCAAATATGGCGTGAGTAGGTGTGCTTGAAGTGCTTTAATGGCAGCCCAACTGTCACTGTCCGTATATATGCAAATATCACCAGTGGATATTACATTATATTTCAACCAGTCTACGACTTCCTTTATGGCAGTTACATCAGCTTGGAAAATGCTACAATACTCGGTAAGACGGAAGGTGAGGTTTATCAGAAGTTCCTCACCGAACACCCCAGCCCGGATTATCCCATCCCTTTTTGAATCATCAGTGAAGAAATTTATAAGTCCTGGTTCCAGAACTGCATCCGTCATCAAGTCCTCTCTGGAGGGCATCATAGTCCGGAACTTTCTGCCAAAAGATAGTGACGGGACAGTATAGTCGGTGGTCTTAGAAATCCCTTTGTTCCACAATATAGATGAGCATTGTTACAGGTCCACATTGAGGTGAATTTCAATCGTATGTTTATACCATCGACGAGCTGATTATTTGGCAAATTTTTGATCAAATTCATGTCGCGATGGCCGAGAACCCGATGCCAATCATGAATACACATATTGGTTTTATTCTGAATAAAATTAATTGATAGTTTTTCACTTAACTTATTAAGCCGTCGATGACGTTCCCGAATGCGAGTTGATCACGGCTTGCTAATAAAATTTCACATTTATTTTCGGTAAACTTAACATGCAAGTTTTTTTGTGCCAAACGCTTCACCGAAATGAGATTACCACCAATCGATGAAACGTATAAAACATCACAAAGGGTTACATTTGTGGCAACACCAGTCTCATTAACAAACTGAATATTCACTAGTCCGCGACCCGATGACATGATCTTATTTCTGTTCGCCACAGAGACTTTTTCGCGATGATTTAAGTTCAATTCGGAAAATAACTTCGCGTCACAACAAATATGGCACGTAGCACCTGAGTCTAAAATCCAACCAGTAATTTTTCCGATGACAAGCAACATGTTATTATTAAATTGACCGATCATGTTAGCATTATTTGTACTTTTATTGCATTCTTTGTCCTTTAACCACTTCGCGAACTTGCGGCAATTTTTCTTCTCATGACTAAATTTCTTGCAAAACACACACTTGAGACCTTTGCGAATATGCTGATTGTTGTTTGATTTATCGGAAGACACTTGCAGCGCGGCTGTCGCGGTCCCGCCATCTCTCTCAATGCGTCGTCAGTATTCTTCAACGATTTTCGATCGAACGAAAGAAGAGGTTAGTTCGTCCTCTTTTCGGGCTTCGAGTGCGGTAATAAGGCTATCATAGCTAGTTGGTAGCGATCCCAATAATGTTGCGGACATCAAAAACTCGATTTTTATGTCATTGTCTAGAGACAAGAGTTCTTGGAAAAGTTCAGTTACTTTCTGAACATGCTCCTCAATATTGGCGCTCTCATCGGCTCGTTGCTTCATTATTGTTCGGAGAATGCGTACACGGCTACCAGCAGAATCCTTTCCGTGAAAATCTTTCCGCGCATTCCATGCCGATTTGGCATTTTTGCATGCACGCACGTGTTGCAACTGGCTGTCATAAATTGTGAGAACAATTGTAGAAAATGCCTTTTCATCTGCTTTCTTTCATAATGGGGTAACAGGAGATGGTTTTTCCTCAATGATTGTTGTCCATACGTCTTTTTCCTTTAATAGCATTTCAACCCGGAACTTCCAATTAAAATAATTGTCACCATTCAATTTTGGAATGATGTACTTGTCCTTAGAGGCAGCCATGATTTTAATTTGCGGATTTTTATTTTTATTTTGTTTCACAAAAAAAAAAAAAAAATTTCACCAAAACTACAATTCAACTTTTAATCACAAGCGATCCCTGGGCCCATAACCTGATGGAACCTGAATACAAACAAGTATTTTAGTTAATTATAATTCGGATGATTCAGGATTATTATTTTATTTTATACAAAAGTTTTTACATGTATTGTACATGTAGAAAGTAAGGTTACAGAGTGAATGATAAGTAAACAATACAATAGAATGATATATAGTAATATGGAAATTATACAATAGAATGGTATGTAGTAATATGGAAATTACACTTCTAACAAGTATAGTATCTAAGATCTGTTCTTGGCACTTGTTAATTCATCTTTATAAGAAGCCCTCAATCTATTAGTCTCAGTCTAGAGCAGTTCTTGTTATCCTTGTTTTTTAAATAGTCTATTTCATTTTTGATGTATTTTTTGAATCTCCTGCTAAGAGGACTAGAGCCCAATATCGCTTCATTAAAAGCGTTGGACAACTTGTCCACTAGGCCACCAAGTTCTTGCGTAGTTTTTGGAGGTTTTGGCACGGGAACTGGTAGAGAATTACCCAGAATAATTCTAAAGGTATCCCAGTTGGTTTTCCTCCCCTATTGATTGGACTTTTAGGAAATGTCATGTCCATTTCGAACTGAATATAACAATGATCAGAAAAGTAGTGGTCTTCCGATACTTTCCAATTTATTAGACTAACCTTCAAAAAGTTTGTGACAAGTGTATTATCTAATACCTCCTGTCTATTTCTAGTTAAAAAAGCGGCTTATTGGCTATGTTACAAATATGAATATTATTACTTATAATGTAATCAAGGAGTAACTTACCTCGTTCATCTGTGTCTATATGTGGATGTCCAAATACAACTTGGAACAATCCATCATTCTTATTTAGTCAACAGCTTTCGCGTCGGTATGTTATTTATTCTCGTTAACAATTGTTCAACGAACTATCTAATTTGTAAGAGAGAATAAATAACTAATTAGTCACAGTTATGTATTATCTTAAAATAGTTTTCCGGTGATGCAATCAAAGTATCGTATTACATCGTTGTAATACATAGTGTTAGATTCCGCCTCCGCTTGAATCTATTACCGCTTGGTGGGGGCTATCGAGTATATCGATGAGTATTGACGATTGGAACCGTGATTTTAGACAAAATATTTGTCGGCATTACAACTTCAAAAAATTTCCACTATACCATATTTCAGTCGTTCTGCGAACGCTGATGCTAATTTTTGTATAGTATTACAGCTTTATTTTATTCCGATAGGTAGTGCTTTCTCTCTATTTCCAATCGTCAATAGATCATGTTTAAATGTCAAATTTTCTTAAACCGTAAGAGCTACTACATTTCGGAAAACTCCGAAAGCATACGCAACTTTCACATAATGCCACTAGGTATCACTAAATATTTGCTGTCAAAAATTGTATGACATTTTTATGTGCGCTTTTTGTAAACATAAGCAAAAATATTTTCGTCTTATAAAAGTGATTATTATTAATACGAGATAATTAAACTGATTTTGAGAAACTTTTATAAACGTCCTTTTGACAAAAGTCAGTAATATTAAGCGTGTTCCATTGGCGTTAGCAAACTACTCACAAGTACTTGTATCTACTCGCAACTACTCATGCTCAAGTGATGGTGTAGTTGTTAGAAGTAGTTACGCATATAATTAACGAAAGAGGGATTTTAGTTAAAAAAATTATAATAGATGTCTCTATGCCAATTTTTGTTGTGTGAAACGTCATGTTTTAACCCTAATTCAACCAAGGTGTGCCTTTTTGGCTCGTTTGATAAATGCATCGATTTTCAAAATAATGTTAATTTAGTTATAAACTTCTATGTATTTTATTTTGAAACATTTCCATACAACGTACTTGACATCTACTCATTCTCTGTAAAAAATTTCGTAAATTATTTGATTAGAATTTGAATTTACTGACATAACAAAAATATGTTGGTTCGATTAGGGTTAAAAACAACAAATTTTTGTTTATGTTTGTGTTACAACGCGCAATTGTTAAATCGTAAAAATATTTTAATCATTTTGCTGTTTAATGTTTTATTACTTATTATTATTAATAGATCAACGTATTTTTTATTAAAATCAATTTTATTTAAATTGAGGTTATGTTTTACTACTGTCACAAAAAATTTGCATTCCATTGAACATCTACTCACAAGTACTTGGCAGTAGCAAATTGTTTCCAATGGAACACGGTGATTGTTCAGATTTTGTAGTGACATCTAGTGGCAAACGCTCTGTACTTTTTCTTTGATCGTGCTGCCTCTTTCGGAAAACATGATCTCTGGTTTCAATTTGTCTGATTTAAATACAAATCTTTTACTTAAGAATTATATACAGAATTGCAGTAGATAAATGACAACTAGTAAATGTACATGCATTATTATCAACTAAAATTAGCAAAATAATTGCATATTTGATATATAGAGGGTGTCCGGGTTTGGGATGCTGATCCGTCATGGGCTGATTCCTTGGTTCATTCTGAGAAACAAATCGTATGTGGAGGGGGGATCCATTTTTGATATCCTTTGAGATACAGGGTGTTTAAAAAATTTGGTTCAGAAAAAAAGTACACCCAAATATTAAACTGTAACTTCCAAAATATTTATCGGAGAGCAACCAACTTAGTCTTATTTGATTGGTAATCGTATAGGCTATTATTAAGGGATAAGTGGTTTTATTGTATCTGCATCCGTTTGAGAGCTATGGTGATTTAAAGTAAAAAAAAATATTTGTTTTTTATAAAATCGAGTTTTTCTCAAGAAAAACCGTTATAATTTTTTCTTTTGTTTATTTAATTTTAATTTGTCATGATCTCCTCTACAATCCCCCAATACATTACTTGTACCCACGTGCCATAGTTTTCTTCGTATTCCGTTTATTCTCAATCTAATTAAGAGATATTATAGTGTTAATATTTTACCAATTTTATTTTGATCTGTAAAACAGTAGGCGATGATTATCAACTCATTTGTTTAAATGTTGAAAAAGCAAAAACTAAATATTTTCAGATTCAGTCATTAGTTTCGAGATATTATCTAGTGTTGTATCAGTGTTGTGAATCAAAATTTTAATTAATTTAATAAAATTAATATTATAATGGCACAGTTCTCAGGTGAGGAGTACATTGATATCCATTTTGTTTACGGATTTTGCGATGGTAATGCAGCACGAGCTCGCAATGAATATCAACTCAGATTTCCAACACGTCGCATTTCTGACGCAAGAGTATTTATAAATATTCATAGGAGACTGCCAAATATCGTAACAAGATCGAATACCCGGGCGGAGCCCCATTCAGTCTCACCAAAACATTTGGATGTCGACGAAGGTATAATCCGTAATGTAACAGCAAATCCTTCTATTAGCATAAGGAGGCTCGCTTTACAATTAAACGTCTTGTGTATTTTAAATGTCTTGTGTATTATAAGTATTGCACAAGGAGAATCTTCATCCATACCATACAACACCTGTTCAACAACTGTTACCGATAGACCGCACTACAAGATTGGAGTTTTGTAATTTGTTGATGGAAAGGAATTTGGACAATGCAAGTTTTGTAAAACGTATCCTATGGACGGATGAATCTCAATTCACAAGAGATGGCATAACAAACTTTCACAATCTACACACGTGGGCTGCTGAAAATCCTCATTCGAAAAAACAAATATCATTTCAGCACCGATTCAGTGTAAACGTATGGGCTGGTGTAATTGGCGATAAATTAATTGGACCATTCATATTACCACCTAGATTAAATGGTGAACGTTATTTACAATTTTTACAAAACGATTTGCCACTCCTTTTTGATGATGTTCCCATTTTAAGTAGATTCTCGCATACATACCAACATGATGGTGCACCTTGTCACTACCATAATAATGTTAGGAATTTTTTTAACGAAAATTATCCAAATAATTGGATTGAAAGAAATGGTCCAATTCATTGGCCTGCAAGATCTCCCGATCTTACGGTATTGAATTTTTATGTATGGGGAAGGATGAAGGCGCTTGTATACTCCAAAGAAATTGAAACAAAAGAAGAACTAATACAACGAATACACACAGCAGCACAACAGATAAGGGAAGAATTACCAAGAATTGAAATAACCAAAGGCATACTTAAACGAATATTAGCATGTATTCAATCACAAGGAGGACATTTTGAGCCCCTTTTATAACTCCTCGACCCAAACTTTGTATTGAGGGATTGTAGAGGAGATCATGACAAATTAAAATTAAATAAACAAAAGAAAAAATTATAACGGTTTTTTTTTTGAGAAAAACTCGATTTTATAAAAAACAAATATTTTTTTTTACTTTAAATCACCATAGCTCTCAAACGGATGCAGATACAAGATAACCACTTAAACCTTAATAATAGCCTATACGATTACCAACCAAATAAGACTAAGTTGGTTGCTCTCCAATATTTTGGAAGTTACAGTTTAATATTTGGGTGTACTTTTTTTCTGAACCGAATTTTTTAAACACCCTTTATCTCAAAGGATATCAAAAATGGATCCCCCCTCTACATACGATTTGTTTCTCAGAATGAACCCAGGAATCACCCCATGACGGATCAGCATCCCAAACCCGGACACCCTGTATGTAACTATACACTATTAATTTCATCGTACATGGTTAACCCTTCTCTTGCGTGGTATGATTAGCCCCGTTCATACTGAACACATAGAGTTCCTTAATTATTTGTTAGTATAATCGGTTTAAAACATATGTAACCTATTTAAAAAATAATAAATTATGTTCTTACGATATTGCAACCATGCAATTAATAAATATATCCATTCATGGTCAATATCGTCCAACTTACATAAATAAAAATGAATATTGTATATTCATATTATATGTAGATTTTACAGTTAATTTATAATACAATTTATTGAACTTGGTTTCTGTTTGATCATGAAATCAATAAATAGAATTGATTTCATGTAAGGCAAAAAGATTCCGACAGAAGTAACGAACGAGTGTGAACGTTTCCTTCTTGAGATAAAAGCAAGATAATAAATAAGGAAAAGTAAATTCAACTTGTCGGTGTTATTAATTAAAATAATAGTTCGGTGTTACTAAAACCAATATTTGATCAACGGCAACTTCAATTATTATATTGGTAACAAATAATAAACTCTAACCACCACCTATTATCCGTACTTCGCCAGATTGTGTGATGAGTATTTGCATCACTCCCCAGGATGACTTCAACCTTGTGCTTCTGAGCCTCCCGAATTAATTTACCTAGATTCACTGGTGGAAAGTTCATTTCGTCTTATGCTAGGTAAGCAGATATTAGCCAGAGGTTTCGTTCCCGGGTATTTGGTACTTGGGCTCCTCTTAGGCGTCCAGATGAGCTTCCAAGCACAGTGGTAGTGTCTTCTTCCGACTTCGGCGCCTCCAGTTTGTCCGCGCCCTTCTTATAAAACTTGAGTGTGACTGCACTGAAACCATAGTTTATGGTACCATTGAGTTTTTCCAGAGCAGTTAGTGACTCCCTGTTCAAAATTATGATGGCTGACCTGTAGTTAGCCTTTGCCTCCTCGAACTTGGCCATTTTCCAGTTGTGCGTTGGCAAATCTGGGTTACCAATCTACAGCAAATGCAGTATTTCGCTTGGATCGCTAGGTTCTGAAGCGACCTATGCCATGGCTCTCGGCCTACAGGGGATCTTAAAGTCCCTCCACTAGCTTCGTATATAGCAGCAGAAATCTCTGAACTGCACATGCAGTCAGTTTCGTTCAGTCAGTTTTGAAACATTTTTCTTACAACAGATTTCAATTAGGGAGGAAAAACAATTTCTGCATGTAAATGGAAAAGAACGAATAAAAAATAATCCAAGCGGACTCATAAAAATCGACCACGCTATCTCTTCGGAGAGAAAAACGGTTAAAGGCGACCGAGATGTATAAATCATTTTGCGAGTTGTACCCATTTTAAAAAGTTTACTGAAGTTTGTACAATTATATTTTGGCAAATGTATACCGGTAAAATTGTTTACAGATAAATAATAATTGACGGTTTTTTTGAACTGGAACCCAGTATTTAAAAGGTCTGTAATATTTTATCTTGGACTCAAAATAATATAATAATTTTTGAAGTAACCCCACCTCTCGTAAATAAAAATAAATATTTTTGAACAAATATTTACTTTAATTGAATATTTTTAATTACGACAAAAATAGGCAAAGTGGGCTTATTAAAATGTGTCTCTACTAACTGTCTTTCTTTTGTTAAATGTTAGATGGAACCTCAGTAAAAATAATTTTAATTGATTTGAGTTTCAGGTTTTGGGTTCCAGAATGAATTGCCAAAAATTTGTTGGGCTTAAAAAATCTGATATTTTTATTTGTGGTGGTAGATTATTCTTAATTTTGTAACTGGAAGTGTAATAGTGTAAACCTAGTACAAATCATAAGAGGGTGGTTCGGCTTCTCCTCCTCCAATGATAACAAAACAAAAATAATTCAATCAATTTAACGATAAACGGGTTCCATTCAAATTTTTAATTTACAATTACATATAAAATAATTTCTTTTTTCAATTTGCACATCAAGATAAAATTCAAAATGTATGAGTAGCTTCCTATCATAGTACAACAAATTTTTTTTTATCTTATCTTCAACATTATAAAACACTTTTGACATAAGTAGTAGGTATTTGGTTTAAAATGAAATGAAAAATATTGCATTGATTAATCCGTTAGCTAAAATATTGTAATTTAGTCTATTAAAAGCAGATCAAACACAAGCACAAAATAAGTAAAAAAATTAATTGAAAAAAAAAAAAAAAAAAACGAAAAGATTGTTTTGTTTTCACTGTTTATTATTTAAAGGAAATTTTTTATCTCGATTATGGTCGATTCCGATAATCGTAGGAACAAAATCACATTGAAACAAAATGCCTGTTAGCTATCAACAACTTAATTTCTTCATTGGTTTTTAGATTTTTAAAGATAATTTATCAAAATATTCTTAGTTTTTTGTTTTTTGTTTTTTTTTCATATGTATGTACACCTGCATGTATGTGTTTATATATTTATCGTGTATTATAAAAAAAAATATGATTGACTTACAATAAAATAATTAATTGAATTATCTACGTACAATTTCAAATTATTGTTTTAATTATTATTTTTAAAGAAAATCATTCGAAAGTAACTGTCACCATGTAAAGATGACCATACGAACCGAATTTTCGAAAATAGTAAGTGACAGTTAAAAATTAATAGAGAATCGTTGTAATAATTTGTTAGTTATAAAATTAAGTTAATCAATCAGTATGTGTTGTAACTGTAAGGAGAGGCTGCTTATAATATTTATGGCAACATGGACTTTGGTAAGTGTGTGATGATTCATGCGGAGTGCAATTATTTTGAAGAGTATTTGGTGATTTTGTTTTTCTTTCAGATTCAAAGTATGGGTTATGCGGCATTAGCAATTCTTGGAATTCTCGTTTACGAGTGCGAAATGGATATGGAGAGTGATAAGTTTTCATATTTGTGGTATCTAATTTATTTTAGACGTAAGTTGGCAATTAATCAAAGAGATACTCAGTTGTTTAATCTTATGGTTTTAATCTTGCGGCAAAGGTGGTGTTTGTGGTGACGTAAATTGGAGTCTTTTGGGTCTCAATATACCAAATTCAGTTCAACCTATCTGGCCAGAAGTCACTGATGTAGCATATCGAGCAAATATTATGGCCATTTTATTCTTAGCACTAAGTCTTGCATGGATGATAACCTCAATGGGATTAATACGTAAATATTTGTGATTTTCCATCCAATAGAATACATTTTAACATCTTACTAATTTTATGTATATAGTGGCAGCTTGCACTTCTTGCATCGGACGATGTTTTTACTTCTCAACACTAGTGATGTGGTCATTTATTGGAATATTAATATTACTTCTAGATTGCGCCGGCCTTGGTATATTTCTTTATGATTTAATTCATACAACTGTAAGTAAATTTATGTTTACTAAAATGTAAAATGATTTAACCTGTAATTTTCTTTAAACAGACCTTTGCCAACATGTTAGATTTTCTGCAAATTTCAAACGCCCAAGATATCATTAATTTAGCCGGCGATTTCTGGGCTCCATTTTATTTGCCATCTCTTTTAATGATGATCGTTGCCGCTAGGGGATTTATATTTTGGGCCTTCAACATAGCAATAATAGTCTTGGTGATTCGGTCTGGATCGCGTATTGGCAAAAGAATTCCTAAATCGATAGATAATCCTCAACGTCCTACGCCATACGAGTACGGTAGAGAAAATAATCAGATGTCGCCATATACGGCTCAAGAAAATGATTCAAATGTTAGTGAAGATAAGTTCGGTCAGTTTACAATTTAATTTCATAAAAATATTTATTTTTTAGCAGGGGATGCATCCGATGAGGGTTACAACGCAATACAATAATGCCCTACCATATGGCCTAGTACAGCAACAATCTTCTAATAATAATAACGGGTATAATAAAAATCAGAATAATTCGAACAATGAGCACATACCACGTATAGTTCCAGCGGCTGTCATACAATCACCTCAATCCAGACAAGATCCAAATAATTATTCTGAAAATGGCGCATATAATAATCCCACATATCCCCAAAAACAAACTCTCCAATCAGACAATTCGAGTCCAAATTCTTCTTTAAATCCTCGTTCCAGTGATAGTGGTTGGGTGTCATCGTCCAGTAAACAGAATAAAATTCCTCCAAAAACTGCTCCAAAACCTATATTAAAAGTTAAAAATTCACCAATTGATCAAATTTCAACGGATAATTCCAGTGATCGAAGTGACCGAAACAGTTTGCAAGTTCCACCAGAAGAGCTACGTAGTCAGCTACCATGGTCGTATACTGTTAATCCAGAAGAGTTAAAGTTACCAAAACGAAATTTTGTGACAGTACGTGACGATGAAGATTTGCCACCTGTACCTGTACCCGATTATACACTACATTTCCCCAAAAATAAACGTTCCGGAATTGACAGCAAATAGATTTCGGTGCGGATGAGTGCGCGCGCATCAGACAAAATTTCAAAATATATAAATAATTATAATAATAAATTCTATTAAACAAAAAGTATGACAATTTTTTTTTTTTTATCTCAGCCACTTTCCTAATTCATCAACTTATCAAATTTTATTAAAAATACCAAATGATTCATCAGTCAAAATTCTAAAATAAATAATTAACAACTTTAGATATCAATTTTGCAAAACATGAATGATATTGAAAAGAAATTCCCGATTTGGTTTTATCGTAAACTATTCATAATCCTTTCAACATTTATTTTTATCAGTTGAAATTTTATTTATCATCGGCCTTAAATTTGTTTCCTAATAAACCAATTTGGTATACGGTGTGGTATACGTAAACATTCGTTTACAGGCCAACCAAAAAAATACTTTAATCACAAAAAAATAAATAAATTTGTGTTATCTCCCAAAAACCAAAATCCGTTCCATCAAAACGTACGTATATGTTAGGTAAAATCGTTTTTTTTTGTGTGTTTGTGTACATACAGACATACCGAGGCTGAAACATATTTCTTGATTGATTCATGACATAAGAATTTTTTCTAATGGAATTTATTAAATAACGTTGGTACTAACTAATTACTTTTGGCTACTTCAATCGAAGTAAAATGATAAATCGTTAAATAATTTTTTTGCATCTTTTGGTTAAGCTGTAAAAAGGTTCTTTTTTTTAAAATTACTCCACGAATAAATCTAAATACCAACACTTCATAAATTCTTTAATTACTTACTAATTTATTTGTCAAAATGTAAAACGGGGAAACGTGGTAGTTATTCATATATGTTAGTTTACTTGGCTTACTTCTGCCACATTTCAACTAACTTGTGGAATTTAACCTAATTCTAGACAACTTTGCTTCATCTACGTACTACCATGAATAAATAAACCACTTTATACAGCAAAATTTTAAGGTTCTCGTCATCTTTATGGAATGCTGCATATCTTAATTCATTATGACTAAAAAGAAGTGTTGCGATAATCACAAATATTGTATAAGATTTAACGTACCCTCTTGCTTCTCGTAGTAAAAATCAAACTTTTATTAAGGAGCACAATGGAAACTGCATTGTAGCTTTAGAATTCCTAGTAGAATTTGATCACTTACACAAATACAGATGCATATAAGTAAGCAGATCGAAATTATATAGAAAAAGGTCACGCCAACTATTTGTCATCAATTTAGTTGAATTTCGGTCACTTTGGAGTATTTAGAAAACCTTGAAATAGACTATATTCCAGTAGAATTTACAATAAAATAAATCCTTATGACATTTTTGAACACTCACGACTGACGAACGCCCTCGACGTCGAAACTTCCTCACTTTCAATATTTGTGGAATTTTTATTTTACAAGAATGAGTGCTCTTGTAACCGCTAGACCATGATAAAATTTAGATAAAAGATCAAAAGTGACTAACTTTAGATGGAACGGTCAAAACAGTTAATTTAGAATTGGATGACGATATAAAGGTATTGGTTTCGAATAACAAGACATGAATCGGTCAACAGAAACTACTATATTTTTACCGTTAACTTACCATATATGATCAAGAACTTCTTATTTTGACTGATTACCTGAAATGATCCGGTATAAGGTGCTTCAAGTGGCTCCCTTAATGCGCCGGTACGTAGAAATTGCGTATGAATACGTTAAGTTTTTGCTTACAGAAATGTTTTTTTAAATTTTGAACGAATTCGGATTGAGGAATTTTGATATCCGAAGATGACTATAAAAGTCTAACGGACATTCAAAGACATTTTCGACAGGACTGGTTTTTAACTCCTGACAAAAGCCAAGCAGTGCTGTTGGTAAAATTGATTGAAGTCCAATCTGTTCGATCCTGACAACTGATGGCGGCTTTTAACTCAACAAGCTTTTGGATTGTAATTTGTTATCCTGCTTAGATGCAAGCCAAGTAAGGAAGATAATTCAGAAAATAAATTTGATTCAAATTGAGACTCCTGATCAGTAACAATAATAATTAGGACACCGAAACGAGTAATCCATATGGAGAACATGGCATCGTTCAAGTAAATGGGATGGGAGATGAAAATTTTCAAAAACTTTTTTCCGAAATTCAATTAAAATAAAAGGTCTTGGAATAGTTGTTGTTAGCCGTTTGTTAAAGTTAGCCGAAAACTTCCAGCCGCGAAAGTAAAAAGCCGATAATGCAGGTTACCTTGCTAACATTCCAGTCGAATAAAAAAAATTGACCACCGAAAATAAACAGGATACATGGATTGCAATAAAAACTTTTGTAAATAGTTTCACGTGGAAAACTCTGTTCCACCTACTCGTGGAAAATATCGAAAAATCAGAATAATCCAAAAAATTGGAATAAAATCAGCCTCTATAGAGTGTTTATCTGACGATGAATCGCTAGAAAACATTTCAATTCCAGTTTCTTGCAGCAAATCTGGGAAAATTTCAAACATTTGTGAAACACACAATTTACGCTTTTTTCGTTATTTTACTAACGTTATAGTAGTCCGTAGCTGACTTATGTAGATGTCGCTCAATTACTCTAAGGACTGATGCTGTGTGCCTCATGCCGATTTTTTCGACTAAATCATTGACTTTTCTAAATTGATGACTATTTCAAACAAGTAAGACAAGCTGTGCCTGGCTTTTCAATTAATGGTTTTCCAATCGACCACCGCAAGTATTTTTAAGCACTTATGGTCTATGTCTTTGCTAAATCATCTACTCGCAACTACTCTACCGATTTCTTCAAGAGCAGCTACAAGCAGTTACGTCAACATTCCCCGCTAGATGATATTTGATAATCACTGTGTTCCATTGGAAACAATTTGCTGTTCAACGGAACGCAAATTTTTGTGACAGTAGTAAACCATAACCTCAGTTTAAACAAAACTGCCAGATTTTGAAAAAAAAAATACATTGTTTTATTAATAATAATTAATAATAACAAGTAATAAAATATTAAACAACAAAATAATTAAAATATTTTTACGACTTAACAATTGCTGTCGTATCACAAACACAAACAAAAATTATTTATTTTTAATCCTAATCGAACCAACATATTTTTGTTATGCCAGTATCACCCCTTCTAAATTCGGTTTTCTTTGTTGTATTAAAATGAAGTTAGTGTCAAAACAAATTAAGCATGTAAGCATATAATGTACACGCCACTGTAAATAAAGGAGTGGTTTTAGAATTAAGTAAGGTATATAGGGTGAGAGGAGAAGAGAAAGAAAGACGGAAAAGTTCACACATGTGTGCACGTTATGCGTGATTTACACGTTCCAACAATGTTTTCCAACTTTTTTTTTGTTGAGACTTAGAGCTACACGCAATAGAAAATATTTACATGCGATAAAAAGAGAAAAGTATAAAACGAAAATGTCGGTCATGCTATAACTTTTTGGCGGTATAAAATCTATGATGTCGAATAGGGCGATAATACAACTTTATGTTTCAAAATTACAACTTTTCTGGCTAAAATAAAGCTTTTCGAAAGTAAACTTCCATTTTTAA
The DNA here is from genome assembly GCA_958295665.1 of Tipula vernalis. Taxonomy (NCBI): domain Eukaryota; kingdom Metazoa; phylum Arthropoda; class Insecta; order Diptera; family Tipulidae; genus Tipula; species Tipula vernalis. The sequence continues at coordinate 177,417,213 of OY282560.1, read as the reverse complement.
ACAAAAATTTATAAAAAAATACAACAAAAATGTCGGGCATGCTATAATTTTTTGGCGGTATAAAAACGACGTAATTTTTTACGAATGCCGCTGCGATACCACTTTATTTATCAAAATTACGACTTTTCTTGGCTAAAATGAAAACTGTTCGAACGTAAATTTTAATTTTTAAATAAAAATTTAAAAAAATAAAAATAAAGCGCTATAAAAATTTTAAAAAATCGCCATTTTTTATGTGTTTGTTGTTGTTTGTTTCCATAAAATATACTCGGGTCGAGTATATTTTATAGTCAAAAAAAAAATTTTATGGAAACAAAGTTAAAAAAAAAAAGAAAAAAGTCCAACAAAATTTTGTTTGTTTATATATTTGTTCTTGTCTTTCAAATGAAATTCGCGATATACTAATCTCTTCATTTTTTGTTGGGAAACATTGTTGGAACGTGTAAATCACGCTTTAAAATATTAATAATTAATAAAATAAAGAATTAAATAAAATATAAACTATTGTTTAATATATATAAAATAAAGTGGAAAACAATAAAACATGGCGCAGTTGATAAATTTAAATAAACCAGCTCCGATGATGTGCTCAGGTAATATTAAATTAAATTGGATTAGATTTAAAAGACAAATCACCAATTACGTAAAAGCCGCATGTGTAGAAAATAAAAATGAAGTGAAAGCCGCGATTTTAATAAATCTAGTGGATGAAGAGACAGTCGAAATAATCGAAACGTTAAAATTATCGGAAAAAGATAAAGATAATTACGACATTCTAATAGAAGAATTAGACAAATATTTTCTTCCTAAATGTAATATTATATACGAAAGATATAAATTTTACAATAGAAATCAAATGGAAGGTGAAATATTCGATCAGTTTCTAACCGAAGTAAAAAGGTTAAGTAAAGAATATGAATTTGGGAATGAAGAGGAGAATCTCATTCGCGATAGGGTGATTTTCAGATTGAGAGATACAGCGTTACAAGAAAAGCTGATCAAAATCGGAGATCCATCATTGGAAAAAACAATAGAGATGTGTAAAATAAATGAGACTACATGAGATCCATAATATAAATAAATGGAATAAAAATCGAAGTGAAACATCAAATTATAATCGGAACTACAATCAAAAGGAACAATATATAGTATAGCAAAGGGAAAACCAAATCAACAAAATAGGACAAACGAACAATACAATTTACCATCGTGTCAAAAATGTGGAAGAAAACATCAGTGGCAGATGTGTCCAGCATATGGTAGCACCTGTAACAAGTGCAAAAAGAAAAATCATTATGCACGGTGTTGTATGACAAAAGAAACACATGAAGTTGAGGTAAGCGACCTAGTAGTTGATACTGTTGAAAATTATATTGAAAATGAAAATGTTAATAATGATTTAGACATAGGGTTGGAAAATTTCTTTGATGAAAATATTTTAAGTGATAATTGTATTAAGGTAGATAGTGTAAGATATAATGATATTGGTAAAATAAATGTAGTGAATGATGTAAATTAAATGCTCAAGCTTCATTTCCAAACCTGCAATGGACGGCAAAAATAAAAGTAGAAAATGTCTATATTAATTTCAAATTAGACTCGGGTTCGGATGTGAATATAATAACGGCTAGTGATTTAAAGAAAATAATTTATAAGACAAATATTGAAATGACCAATGTAGGGCTTAGAGCATATGGTGGTGTGAAAATTCCTGTATTAGGTAAAATAAAGTTGAACTTGAATTGGAACAATTACGTGTATAAAGAATTGTTTTAATAGTAGATGTAGAAGCTACACCCATTCTTGGTAGGGACACTTGTCAGAAATTGGGATTAATTAAAAGGATTCTAGAATAATTACATTCAATGATAAAGATAGCTTTATAAAAAATAATATTGAAATTTTTAGAGGTTTAGGAAAGTTTCCAATGCAGCTTAATTTGAAATTAAAAGAAAAAGCAAAACCTGTCATACGCCCACCAAGACGATTACCATTAAAAATAAAACCGAAAGTAGAAACTGCATTACAACAGTTAGTAAAATTAAAAATTATAGAGCCATTAAAAGAAACAGTAGAGTGGGTGAACAATTTAACGATAGTCGAAAAACCAAATGGTTCCCTAAGGTTATGCTTAGACCCAAAATTTTTAAATGAGGCGCTCATCCAAGGACATTATTTAATCCCTACGTTGAATGACCTTATAAGTATACTATCAGGGGTAGAATATTATACAGTTTTAGACCTCAAAGACGGATTCTATCAGATTGAATTGACGGAAGAATCATCAAAACTATGTGCATTTAGTACTCCTTTTGGAAATTTTAAATTTAAGAGGTTACCATTTGGGCTTAATGTAGCACTAGAATCTTTTCAAAAGTTAAATCAACAAAATTTTGGTAATATTTCGGGTACATTTATATATATAGATGACATCTTAATCACGGGGAAAACTGAGGCTGAACATGACTCTAATTTGATGAAAGTAATAGATAGAGCTAAACAGCTAAATATTAAATTTAATCCGGACAAAGTACAATATAAAGTAAAATCGGTTTCATATTTAGGACACATTTTCGGGAAAAATGGTGTACAACCTGATTCAAATAAAGTAAAGGCTATTTGGGAAATGGAGAACCCCAGAAATAAAAAGGAATTACAACGGTTTCTAGGGATGATAAACTATTTACGTAGATTTCTTCCAAATTTAGCAAGAGATACTGAACTACTTCGTGATTTGTTAAAAAATAATACAGTATTTTTTTGGACCGAAAAGCATTCAGAAGAAATTCAATTTTTAAAAAACAAAATTACTAAAGCTCCGGTGTTACAAATATTTGACGCGAATAAACACATAGTAATACAGACGGACGCTTCAAAAAGTGGTTTAGGATGTGTTCTTCTACAGAATAAATAACCAGTAGGTTACGCTTCCAGAAGCTTAACAGATGCCGAAGTTAATTATGCGCAAGTGGAAAAGGATCTACTGGCCATACTGTATGCTTGTACGAAATTTCATGACTATATATATATATGGAAAACATATTGAAATAAATACGGACCATAAACCGTTAGTTAGTATACTTAAAAATGAAATAAGTAAAGTTAACTCATCCCGATTGCAAAGAATGAAGATAAAACTTCTTAAATATGATTAAAAAGTAATATATGTTCCGGGGAAAGACTTGCATATCGCGGATCAACTTTCGCGTTCTTATTTGAAAGACGAGCAATCAGATGAATATACAGAATTCAATGATGTTGTTCACAGTATTAATGTAACAGACGAAAGAAAACGGGAATTTAGGGAACAAACAGAAAAAGATATTCAGCTTCAAAACTTAATGAGAGTATATAAAAATGGTTGGCCAAAAAGTAAAAATAAATTACCAGAAAATATAAGACATTATTATCAATATAAAAATGATATTTATAGTGAGAACGGTTTAGTATTTATAGGAAATAGATTGATAGTCCCTAGTGAATTACATCTCAAAATGTTAGATTTCTTGCATGAGTCTCATATAGGGATAACAAAGACAAAGAATAGAGCAAGACAAGTGTTGTATTGGCCTAGAATGGATAAGGACATTGAGGACAGGTTGACTAAATGTAAAATATGCGAAAAATTTTCTAGCTGTAATAGAAAGGAACCACTTATTCCGCATGATGTCCCAGAACTTCCTTTTGAGAAAATTGGTGCCGATATAATGACGTATGGGGACAAAGATTACTTATAGTAGTAACGGATTATTATTCAAAGTGGGTTGAAGCAATTTTATTAGAGGCAAAACATTCGGTAGAAATTATCAAACATTTAAAAACAATGTTTAGTGTACATGGTATACCGAAAAAAATGATCTCGGACAATATGCCATTTTCGTCGAAAGAATTCTTAGAGTTTAGTTTACAATAGTATTTTAAGATAATCACATCAAGTCCACATTATCCGCAATCTAACGGACAAGCTGAGAAGGCTGTTCACATAGCAAAGAGTTTACTTAAAAAATCAATTGAATATAACAAAGATTTTGCGTATGTTCTACTGGAGTATCGTAATCATCCGGTGTCAGACTTAAAAGCATCACCAGCACAATTGCTAATGAGTCGACAAACACGAACTAAGGTTCCAATAAAGAATTCCTTATTTAAACCACAAGTAGAAACTAATGTTCATACCCGTTTAATGGAATCAAAACAAAAGTATAAGAGGTATTATGATCGAACGGCTAGGTCTAGAAAATGTTTTGAACCAGGACAGGCAATAGTATATAGAAGAAATGGGATATGGGAGCCAGGGAAAGTAATTGAACGTCATAGTACACCGCGATCGTATGTTATAAAAAATGAACATAATAGAATCTTACGCCGAAACCAGAGACAGCTAAAAAATTCAAGAAATAACTTTAATTTAAGAAATGAACTTGACGAAACTGATTTACATCCAAATGTTCCTCAACCAGGGACAAATATGACAAGTAGTTTAGGAAATACACCAGATACTATAGTTGTCATAACAGTCACACAAGGGTAATGACAAGAGCCGGTAGAATCACGAATCCTCCGAAATATTTAAATGATTATGTGTGTAATTAAAACAGGGAGGAAAAGGAAGGTTGAGCATAACCTAAATTAAAATTCAATAAAATATTAAAAAAAAAAAAAAAAATAAAATAAAAAATAAAAAATAAAAAATAAAAAATAATAATAATAATAATAATAATAATAATAATAAGTATATGGATAGAAGTAAAAAATGAATTTGTACTATTTTAATTTGATAAGATTATATAAAGAATCAGGACTAAAAAGGGAGGTGTTGTATTAAAATGAAGTTAGTGTCACAACAAATTAAGCATGTAAGCATATAATGTACACGCCACTGTAACTAAAGGAGTGGCTTTAGAATTAAGTAAGGTATATAGGGTGAGAGGAGAAGAGAAAGAAAGACGGCAAAGTTGACACATGTGTGCACGTTAAAATATTAATAATTAATAAAATAAAGAATTAAATAAAATATAAATTATTGTTTAATATATAGTATATAAAATAAAGTGGAAAACAATTAAAACATTAATTCTTAATAAAATTCCTTCCATGTTCTTCAATATAATTGAGTAACGCCCTGTTCTACCGGATTTATAGTATTGCAGAGTATAGATTGCCATTAAGTATTGTCATGTGAAGCCAGCTTTAAAAGTATAAAAGGTACTCTTTTATAGTTTCGACAGTAGTATGTTAGGTTAGAGTTTCTCCTGTACACGAACAGACACATGTAATTCTAAATATTAATAAAGAATATTAATCCACACTTATTATTTTAATCTACGAGCAATATCTTGTTTAGAAACACTAAACATAACATACTGGCGACGAGAATTTATATTCACGAATTATTTCCTCCATAAACAAAATGGATAAAGAGCAATTTGAACAATTGGTGGAATTGATCAGCCGGAATAACGCCGCGCTTATGGAAACAGTAGGACAAGTGATACGTGGACAAAATCGAGATACAGATACCCAACAACAAACTACGCAAAACTTAGATGAAAAGGAAGTTCGAGAAATTAAAAACAATTTTAAATGCGAGCGATATGTCGCATCTTCAGCATCATCGGCAGAAAATTTTGTGGATGCCTTCGAGGCGCAATGTCGCATGAGAGGTCTTAATAGTTCCAACAAAGAACTAAACGTGAACGCAAAACGCGATTTATTCCTGTATTCATTGTCATCGGACACTCATCACGAACTTAAAGTGTCTTTTACGGATGCCACCACACCGTTCGAACAAAATACATACAAAACAATAATCGATTGTTTCATTAATTTGTATACACACAAAACGACTCGATTTAAGGGATTGTCACAGTTTTGGAATTGTACGCGCAAACAAACACAATCCTTCGAACAATATGCAAACGAATTATGTGCAATTAGTTGTGACTGTGATTTTGAGAATCTCGATCGTCAATTACACGATCGTTTCGCAACTGGCATTCGTCATCAACATGCCGAAATCGAACTTCGACAGAGATGGCCGGATCTGGAAACAACACGTACAGTCAGAAACGGTGCAAATGAAGAAATGGAGACGATGGACGAAGTGATATTTTAAGAAGTTTTCGAAGTGGTACAGTCACGAGAACGAGCAGAAAACGACGTATTAAAACCCAATGCAACAAACGGAAATCAAGAAAGTGTTATTAAAATACACGGAAAAAAAACATCGAAACATGGAAACACAAACACTACACAACTTCCACAAAAGTTATACGCAAATCATTGCAAACGTTGCGGTAAAGAGAGACACACAAACGACAGTACGTGCCCAGCAATAAATGTGATATGCCATTCGTGCAGGCGAAGTGGTCACTATTCGTCATGTTGCATTAAAACGGGCAGAGCACAAATTTATCAACAACAAAAAAACAGTGGATATACCACAACTGCAACACCCACCAAAGGTGATCCACGTAAGTTGGGAAACATTCACAAAATGGCGGCAACGTCCACAGCTGACAGTAACATCAATAACAGTGATGGTGGCAGTGTTTTCATTTACACTATAAATCATGTTACTAAAACAAGTAAGCGCATTGACATTCACGTCAATGGAATCAAAGCTACATTTGATTACGATTCTGGTGCCCCACATTCCATCATCGATGAACATCTCTGGAAACAAATAGGTCAACCAACGCTAATACAGGCACCTAAGCTGATGGCTTACGGCAGTCATCAATTACAAACGCTGGGTCAGGCAGATATACACGTAATCTACAACAACGAAACACTCAAATTACCAGTAATTGTCATGAAACAGGCAAACCCGTTTTTGTTTGGTTTACCATGGTGTGAAGCTTTCAACATGCCATTTCCCGCACACGTTCATTCGATTACAAAGGCCGAATCTCATATAATGATACAGGCACCCCAAACACACACAGGCTTAGCAAATATGTTTGTAAATTACGACGAATTATTCAGTGATACAATGGAGCGCATCAAAGACTACAAAGTCAAAATACACTTGAAACATGATGCAAAACCGAAACGCTTCGACCCGCCGATATGTCAAATACGGGATACAGTACAATGTCAAAAAGGAAATCAACAGATTAGTCAGCGAAGGCGTTTTGACACCAGTCGATCCAAATGAAACACCGGTAGAATGGGCTACACCAACTGTAAACGTACTAAAACGCAACGGAGACATACGAATCTGTGGAGATATCAGCGTTACGATAAACCCCTGCTTGCTATTGGAGAAACCTCCAGTACCATTATTTGATAATTTACGGCGCACACTTGCTGGTGGAGAACGATTCTCCAAAATCGATTTAAAGGATGCGTATCTACAGTTCGATGTACATCCAGAGTCACAACATTTACTCACCCTTTACGAACACCCGAGAGTTACGCTCATTTATGGGGTTTGTAAGTTTCTACGAGCGATTTATACCGAAATTGCATGGCACAGCATCTGATTTACACACACTATCAGGGCAAAATCAACGTTTCAAATGGACGAGTCATGAACAAGCAATTTTCAACGAAATTAAGTTCCAGCTTTCACGCGCAAAGGTCTTACACCCGTATTATGATGAAAAGGATCTGTATCTAACATGGGATTTACTTACCGATTGCGTTTGCATCAAGAAAATTACCAGGTGCTCAGTTACATTACGGCACAATTGACAAAGAAGCACTTGCAATCATTTTTTGGGGTACAAAAGTTCGACAGATTCCTAGCGGGTACACATTTTACATTGGTCATGAACCACGAACCGTTGACGCACATATTTGGCAGGAATCGCAATTTGCTTAAACTCGTTAATAATCGTTTAATTCGATGGGCATTGCTATTAAATTCATGTAGCTATGACGTTGAGTACATTCCGGGAAAATTAAACATTTTTGCCGATTTTTTATCACGTATGCCGACTACAGCAGAATAACCACACTCTGACAGGCAAAAGATTAAAGACGACGTCAACTACATTGGCAAAGCAAAGATGGATGACCTCCAGTTCTGCGAGAAAAGCATCTCAGTCGAGTCCAATAAAGACAAGGAGGTTTCTCGCATTATTAGTGCAATGAAACAAGGGTTGACACAACAGATGTGCCAACAATCACAATTCCAATCGTTTGTACAGCGCAAAGACGAACTATCTGTGGAAAACAATATCCTCATGCGGCAAGTAAGAATGGTGCTACCTGCATTATTACGTATAGCCGCACTCCAAGGACTACACAGCGGCCATCCGGGTATTGTAGCTATGTGTGCAATGGCTCGGTATTTACATATGGTGGCCAAAACTCAATGAGGACATTGACAACGTCGTTAAACAATGCCAAAGTTGTCAAGAGAACCGAAACGGTCAACAAGAAATGCCATTATACTCATGGGAACGGATTCACATCGATTTCGCGGGATCTCTTAAAAACAAACAGTTTCTGGTCGCAGTCGTCGCGCTTTCGAAATGGGTAGAAGTCTATACGATGACAAGTATCACAACAAACATGCTTGAGAAAGTGCTTACTAGTTTGTTTGCTCGTTATGGAGTGCCTCAATTAATCGTTAGTGACAATGGAACCTCGTTCACGTCTCACGAATTCAAAACATTTTGTGAGAAGGAGGGAATGAAACATATTACGTCCTCGCCATACCACCCAAAGACAAATTGGATTAGCAGAAAGATTCATTCAAACATTTAATCGACGAATGAAGTCAAGCGAGAAGGATAATGAAGATCTCGATGCTCAGCTCAACGAATTTTTATTTAGTTATCGCAACACACCACATAGTACAACGGACAAAGCTCCATCTGAGATATTTTTGGGACAACGGCTTCCAACAATCTTCGATAACATAAAGCCATCTATTCAACGTAAGATAAACAGACATAATTTAAAAAACCAGTTGTACCACGATAGAGATAACATCAAAGAACGCCATTTCAATGCTGGTGATAACGCATGGGTGCGAACAGACAATGATACGAAATGGAACCCTGGGACAATCACACAGCAAAATAACAGATGGTCATACAGCGTTGCTTTTCCCGTTCAAACCACCAAACGCAGACATGCAGATGCAATACGAGAACGACTGCGGCATTAGATAGCAGCCCACACCAACTATAAGGATCCGCAAATTCATCTGTCACCGTTCAACAGAATCGCAGTCCGCAAAATCAACAGGTTTCGGTAACCGGGTCCGAACCAACAACGGCAACAGTAGACCCAACTCCAGTTATTCGACGAAGCCAACGTCCCCATAGGGCACCAGTTCATTTAGATTTGTGATCGCAGCACTCAACTGTGGTGGGGAGGAATGTCATGTGAAGCCAGTTTTAAAAGTATAAAAGGTACTCTTTTATAGTTTTGACAGTAGTATGTTAGGTTAGAGTTTTTCCTGTACACGAACAGACACATGTAATTTTAAATATTAATAAAGAATATTAATCCACACTTATTATTTTAATCTACGAACTGAAATTCCTCTGATACTTCCACGACTGGCTTTACACTACCGCATTCTGTCAACCTAATTTTTCAGAACATTTTCGATTGTATGAGCTACTATCTCATCCATGGCAACTTCGATTTGATCTTTCAAGTCTTGAATAGTCTCTCAGTTTATCCAATAACAATCCAGTTTCATGAAATCGCTTTACAAATTGATCCAATTTCGTTTCTACGGAATTTTCCACGTAAATATATTACAGTTTTGGGTAAAAGCAAAACCAACAAAAATGTTTATACAAGCCGTCTCGCTCGTTCGCTCTTTACACAGATCCTACCAAGAAAATGTACACTATATTATTGGTTTTGTCATATAATACAAAACCATGTTATATACAAATATAGTGTACATTTTTATAGTCTTAGTATTTGTACTGTTTGGCTTGTATAGACATTTTTGTTGGTTTTGGTAGAAGGCTCACCACATTGAAAGTAAGTTTTAAATATTTCCCAATTTTGTTCAAGCGTAAAGCGACCAATTTCGAATGACGTAAGTGTTGCCACACTCGAGATAGCCGGTAGTTGAAATTGCAAACGCTAGATGGACCACCCTTTATAATCGTATACATACTTGTATAGTTTAATTTAAATTGGCAAGGTGTTATTTTAATTTCTAAAAATAGTTCAATTTATTTATCGGAAAAAGTTAAACATCTTTTAAATTGGATAAATTAATTTAATCTGAGAAAGCAGCAGTACAGTTTACTTAGATACAGTTATTCACATGTGCCCTTAACATGATTTCCATTGGCACGTTTTTAACGAAAGACAGAATTTATGGAAAGGGACCAAAATTACCTTGAAAGTATAAATAAATTATCAAGCTTAAAGCTCTTAATAGTTTACATTGAGCACAAATATTCTAAATTCTAAAATTCCGTCATCCCTTGCAATATCAAATTTCGAAGTAAAATGTTTTTTTTTGAAAAGCTTCGATAAGTGAAAGCTCTGAAAACTAAGGCTCTTGACAATTTTTTAAAATACATAATTTATGCTCATCACACATTTGATTAAAAACCGGGTGAGCAAATGTTCGTCAAAGAGGATAGACGTGTTTTTCTATCCTCTTCAAAAATTTAATTTTGTTTTATTTATATAGTGTTATGTATATACTTTATATACATATGTATATACATTTTAATTTTAATTTTAATTCTAATTAAATTCAATTTTAGTGAAATAATAATTAAAGTGTAATTTTGGAAAATGCAATCCACCGGGATGGATTTATCAGGCAATGTTTTATATTTATGGATAAAGAAATCAAATTATTGATTTCTTGCTTAAGTGCACGATTTTGACTTTTGTATGATTGTACATTAAATTAAATTTCAATTTTAATTACTAAATTTAATAATTGGATAGTATTAAAATGATTTTAACTTAAATAGAAATACGTCGTACTTAATTTTATATTAGATTTTATTTTTACGCACACTTATATTCGTTCTTGTGTTTATAGTTTATGTACAATCGACACAAATATTTGCTTGAAACATATAACAAAGCCAACAATGGGTTGTGCAGCCGTCTCGTTCGCTCTTTGTATAGATTCTATCAAGGAAATGTACTATGTTTATATAGTTGGTTTTTGTCTTGTAATATGCGAACAACAACAAAACAACAAAATTTTTTTTGTTGGTTTTGGTATAGTCGTCATAAATATTTTCCTGTATCTTGATACATAGATCAGGTATATTTGAATGTGCGCTATTAGGGTAGTATCTATAATATTAGGAAAACATGATCAATCTCCTGCGGCGCACATGAATGATGGTAGAAAATATTGACCTTCAAGTTGTGTTGGTGATTTAGTATATAAGATTATGTTATTTGTATGTTGGTGTTGTTTTTTCTTTTTGTGTTTTGTGTATTCATGAAACAACTATGCTATTCTTGATAAAACATGAACTATACAAGCGCAATGAAATTTTAGTGTATTCGACTCAAATAGGATTCTGATACTTTGTATAATCGAATAAGTTTGAGTCGAATTGGAATTTCGTCTTATACAATTCATTTAAATTAGTTTATTTAGGTATGATTAATAATTTTTTAGTTATTTTTTATTTTTTTTAATTTATTGAAGTTTAGATTGCAGGTTTCACACACAAAATAATGTTTTATTTTCCTTGCATTGATTTATTATTTACATACTTTGCATGCTTGATTTGGCAGGGTAATTTGTCCGTGAACTGAGTTAAAGTTTTATGGATATATTTATATTTATTTATTGATAAAGAAATCTGAAGTTTTAATTCATATAAATTCTAATAAATTAATTTAGATTAAATTAAGAATTTACAAATTGAATAAATTATATTTATATGAAATAAAACTAATATAGAAACATTAATTTTTGGTTGAATTGAGTTTTGTATTGCAACACGCAAGGAAGAATTTATTTATGCATGCCAAATTGTAAAGTAATTGTTTTCGTTTATTTAAAATTTTTGGATGTTTTATTTTATTGTTGGTAAACCCTAATTACTAAGACATATGTTTAATCAATAAATGATTTTATTTTATTTTTATTGATCTAGAAACTTTTTCCTTTTTTTATTAAAATATTTATTTTAGTTTAATTGTTGAAAATGTATCGATATTTTTATATTTTTTTTATATTTTTATTGTTAAGAAACCTATTTACTAGAAATTTAATTTTAATTTTAATTTTCATGTGCCACCTTTAGTTTTTAGTTTTTGGGTGGCATTTTATTCTCTTGTAAATAATTGTAGTCTAAAGCCTGTATTCCATGAGAAAAATTGACTGACTGTCAAAAAAAACGAAAAGAGAAAAATAATCTGATGCCCCATATAAGAGACAAGGATATCGTTTTTTATTTTACAGCAAAATTGTTTTTCTATAAAATAAAAACCGTTGGCCTGTAGGCTTTACTTTGGGAATTTTACAGCGGCATCCTTATCCTTAGATTTTGCTGTGTGTGAAAGGAACACGTGTTACCCGGTCAGGCTTGAACATGGAGCTGTCACATTTATATAGTGTCGGGGGTGGTTGTGCTTTTTTTGTTGTAATGGTGCCTCGATGTCCTCAATGGAAAGCATTCACATGTGTCATAAAGTTGGTGTGACCAATCAATTTCTCTTGAATTTTTAGCCTTGAATTGGAAAGTCTCCATATTTGTTTTCATAAAATATAATTTTTTTGTAATGTGTAATATATTCTGTTTTGTCCATTAATATATTTTAATTAATTTAGTTTTAAAATACTTAAAGGGATCTCTTGTTTAATTTGCTAATAAATAATTCAATTTTTAGAATAAACATAGTTCTAGAATTAATCATTATTATAGGGATCAAAATTAATCCCGAATTTCAGATTTAAATGTTAACTTGAATCAACCCTCCAGGATCAACAAGTAGTGAATAAGCTGTAGTTTAGAAATTGTGTTGTCCTGTGCTAACTATTTTTACTATATAATTACTAACAATTTACTCTTATCCTTCGGTTGGGGATAGATAAATGGGTGTACGATGTGTGCCTGGGAATACTGAAGATCCTGTTATAATAATTATTCATTTAAGTAATAAAATTTGTTATTATGGTGTTTATTAATTAAATGTAATTTTCAGAGTCGTTTGGGAATTTTTATATTAATTTTATTTGTTGATTCTTAATAGACTTATAGTACCTGTAATGATACATGGCAACACTGGTTGTAGTACGTAGTAATGTAGTATGTAACATATGACAACACTTATTGTAGTACGTAATAATGTAGTATGTAACAAAGGAATGTTGGGTAAACGAAGGGGAGTTGAATAAAGTACATAAACCAATACGAACGTGTTTTAGATATACCATCACATGGTGTCAGAAGCAAAAAGGAAAAAGAAAAGATAATTAAAAATTAATTAAGTATTAAATAATAACAATAAAAATTAATTATTAATATTAGAAAATTAATTAATATCTTGAAATCGATAAAATATTAAATAAAAATACCGATAATACAAATTTGGGATAATAAAATTAATATTTAATAAGATGGCGGACGCAATAAAACCACCAAGAAATTTGGTAGTAAAACCACAAGATATGGCGACTACGTGGAATTTATGGTTACAACAATATAAGTGGTACACAATTGCAACAAAAACAAACAAGAAGGATGAAGAAGTGCAAGCAGCAACGCTTCTTGCTTGTTTAGGCGAAAATGCAGCGGTGATATTTAATAATTTTGGTCTCAGTGCGGAAGAACAAAAACACGCCGAAATAATAATTGATAAATTCACAAAGCATTTCGTGCCAACGAAAAATTTAACATTCGAGAGATTCAAATTCAATAAAATCCAACAAGAAAGTACTGAAGCATTCGACGACTTTTTGACAAGAATATTCTTACAGGCAAAAAATTGCGAATTTGGTGTACTAAACGACGAGCTAGTAAAAGACAAAATTGTCATCGGAATAGCGAATCAACAAACCAGAGAAAGGCTATTAACGGAACAAAAGTTAACCTTAGAACAAGCGATAAAAATTTGCAAATCTCTGGAAGAAACACATAAACAAATGCAAATAATGGAAAAAGGAACGGGGGCAGAAATAAACGTGATAAAAAAGCAAAATAAATTTACAAACAATAATAATAAAAGTGGTAAAAATAGCAAGCCAATGGGGAAAAAAAATTGCACAAGATGTGGACGCGGGGAACATAGATCAAAAGATTGTCTAGCGTTAAAGGCGACGTGTAATAAGTGTCAAATTAAAGGACATTACGAGAAGTGCTGTAAAACATCGGTTCATCGAATAAATCAAAACAGTAAAAAAAATAAAGTGAACGAGATAATTGCCGACCAGGATGAAAGACTCTTACTGTACTCAATTAACAGTGATGCCTCACAAAACGAGTGGTGGGAGTATATGAAGGTGAATAATCACAAAACCAAATTTAAAATTGATACGGGTGCACAATGTAACGTGGTATCAATGGAAACCGCTGAGTTATTAAGGAAACCTAAAGATGAAATAAAACCATCCAAAACCAAATATTTACTTTCATTTTCAAATCATGAAATCAAAGTTTTGGGTGAGGTATAACCTTAAATATAGAAAGTGCTAGCGAAGAAATAATACCAATAGTGTTTAAAGTGGTTACACAATCAGCGCCTATAATTGGGTTCAAAGACAGTAAAACACTAGGATTTTTAAGACAAGTAGCCCAAATAAATTTTGTAGAACAAAATCCACAGTTGTTTAGAGGTTTAGGAGAATTAAAATCTTCGAATACGACATAGACATAAAAGAAAACCCAAATTTCGAGATAAAACCAGCTAGGAGAATACCACATTCGATAGAGGACGAGGTGCGTAACCAGCTAAACGAAATGGAAAAAATGGGTGTAATCAGAAAAATAACCGAGCCAACTCCAGTGGTAAGCACAATGGTTATAGTGAAGAAAAATTCTAAGTTGAGAATATGTATCGATCCAACAGATGTCAACAAAAATCTGAAACGTAGACATTATCCATTGAAGACCTTGGAATATATAGCAGCTAAAATAAAGGATGCAAAATATTTTACCAAACTAGACTGCAATAAAGGGTTTTGGCAGATAAAGGTTTCTGCACAAGCGGAGAAATACTTAGC
This sequence comes from Tipula vernalis, assembly GCA_958295665.1. Lineage (NCBI taxonomy): Eukaryota > Metazoa > Arthropoda > Insecta > Diptera > Tipulidae > Tipula > Tipula vernalis. The sequence continues at coordinate 177,402,074 of OY282560.1, read as the reverse complement.
ATTCGCTACTCCTTGGGGTAGATATACGTGCACACGTCTTCCATTTGGATTATCATCAGCCCCTGAAATATTCCAGCAGGTTATGTCAAAGGTACTGGAAGGAATCCCAAATGTAGAATCATCAATGGATTATATTTTAATATATGCGGCAACAATGGAAAATTTGGATCGAATTACAAGTATCGTAATGAAACGAATCGAAGAAGCAGGCCTGGTGTTGAACAAGGAAAAATGTTGCTTTGGAGCACAATCAGTCAAATTTCTGGGTCACGTGTTATCGAAAGACGGGTTGCAGGCGGATAAAGACAAAATTGAAGCAATTCATAAACTTGAAGTGCCTAATAATGTCCAGCAATTACAACGGCTGTTAGGCATGGTGAATTATCTAAATAAATTCATACCGAATTTGTCAGAGCTGACAGAACCACTGTGGTTGTTATTGAATAAAGATATTCAATGGATTTAGGGGGATAAGCAACAAAAGGCGTTTGAGGATATAAAACAAGTACTTACAGTTCCTCCAGTATTAGCGTTTTATGATGTTAACAAAGATTGTAGTGCTTTTTTATTCGCTCCGGATAGCTGCTATCGAGAGCCATCATGTTTCTACGCCTAAATTTAAATTTGACGCGCTATTTATTGGTAAACTAAACTTATTTAACATCAAGCTATCATTTTTAATTCAATTGTTTACCAAAAACTTCATATAAAAAATATTTGGCTCTACCTATTTATACGGAGCGCTATCGGGAGGCATTTTTTATATGACGGCTCTCGATAGCAGCTATCCGGAGCGAATAAAAAAACACTACTGATGTCACAGTATCTGTAGATGCAAGTGGAAAAGCAGTTGGAGCAGCTCTTATCCAGGACGGGCGTCCAATCGCGTATACAACACATTCACTGACTAAAGCACAGCAGAATTACCCATCAATAGAAAGAAAAGCACTGGCAATAAAAATAGCTTGCCAGAAATTTCATCAATATATATGTATATGGAAAAAAAGTAATAGTTGAAACGGACCACAAGCCGTTAGAAACCATATTTAAAAAATCGATACATCAGGCGCCAATAAGACTTCAACGTATATTACTGGAAATGGCACAATACAACTCAATAGTAACGTATAAAAAAGGTACGCAGTTGTATTTAGCAGATCCTTTAAGCAGGGATTGTAAACCCGAGGAAGTTGAAGATGATGAACGCAGCTTTGAAGTACAAGTGATTCTACCAATCACAGATGATTGCTACAAAGATATGGTCGATGCAACATTACAATCCAAAGAGCTCCAAGAACTAATCGCAGTATTAGACCAAGGTTGGCCAGGTCTGGAGAAGAAAAAGGAATTACCGGAATGCCTTCAAAAGTACTGGAATTACAAATAAGAATTGTCACATTACGAGGGTTTAGTTTTCAAAGGAAGAAAGTTGGTCGTTCCAGAATCGCAGCGAACCAGAATGCTTAAATGTATACATCATGGTCACTTTGGCATAGAGACATCACAAAGGCGAGCAAGAGAATACATGTTTTTGCCAGGTATTTCAGATGACATTAAAAAATTTATCGAAAGATGTCTCGTTTGCGAGAAAAATCAAAGAAGTCAAGTAAAAGATCCTATACTGCAAAAGGATATACCTGAGTTCGCATTCCAGATAGTCGCAAGTGATTTATTTCACTTCAACGGTGCTCAATACTTGTTGATAGCGGACAGCTATTCAGGATTTTTTGATTTTGAAAAACTGAAATCGGTTACTTCAAATGAAGTCATAGAAATCTTGAAAAAATGGTTTGCAACTCATGGGGTACCACAAATATTCGAATCGGACAACGGTTCACAATATGCATCGCAGGTGTTCAAAAAATTTGCGGAAAATTGGAAATTTGAACACCGTACATCAAGCCCTATGTTTGCGAGATCAAATGGACTAGCGGAACGCTTTGTCCAAACAGCAAAGAATTTATTAAGGAAATGTGAGATGGACAATTCAGATGTACAACTCGCATTATTGTATCATCGTAATACATCACCTTCAGCTGAATTATGCTCTCCAAATGAAAGACTGTTTAATCGAGAAACTAACAATCCAATAACTTTCAACGTAGAAATGTTAAAACCGATAGTGTGGAAGGACATCAGCAACAATATCAAAAACAAGAGAGATAAGCAAAAGCTATACGCGGATAAGGGATCAACGGAAAAAACAAAAATTCCGGCCTTAGGTGATAATGTCAGAATCCAAGTGGCATATCGTAGATGGGTGGGAGGAAAAGTCATCGAGCTGGCTGACTCACCAATGTCAGTAGTAATACAAACAACAAATGGACAGGTCCTTAGAAGAAATCAAGCCCACGTAGCAAAAACGAAAGCAGATTTCACAAATGAAAGAAACCCATCATACACAAACTTGCCAAACCTTAGAGTCAACGAAACCGAGGAAAGCTTACAACCAAACCGAAAAACGATGTAATACCGAGACGTCTAATGAACATTTATTTTCAAAAAATAAAAAAACAACAACAATAAATGGAAACTACAGTAGAACTGTAATAACCTTATCTTCTTAATCCCTTTAAATCAGACTATCTGCTGTTAATTTCTTCTAACCTCTTACTTCTTATTGATTTGCGTTTGACTTTGAATTGAGTATGCTCTACGAGTATAAAAATTTAAAAAACAAATCTAACAAAAATTCGCATTTCTCACTACTTTTATTTTTGTTTATTTTTTGTATTTACAATTTTTATGTGTGAGTACGTACATCAATTCATACAAAATTTGTGATAGTTTGAAACAAATAAATAAAAAACATTATGCTGGATACATAGAAAATAAACGCTCCTCGTATATATAGTTTCCTAATAAGTTTTTGTTATTGGTTTTGGATTTTTTAACCTTTATTTAACCTTTTCCCGGCTGAATAAAAAAAACTACAAATTTCGGCTGGAGTTCATATTTTGTATATGAAAATAAAGCGAATTTATGTTACTAACATGGGTATACCTTGCGTTATGAACTATTTGTTGTGCCAAGCTGGGAATATACATTTGATTAGGATACTTACTAAATGTGGCATTCTAAATTGATTTTTACATGAAGTTCTGGATTATGCCCAAGTATAATGGAACTTGTCTATTTCTCAACCGCTTATGATGAAATTTGATAGGTGCATTGGAAATGGATTCTAAAATGATTTTTGGGTGAAGTTCTGAAACATGGCCAAGTATAATGGAACTTGCCTATTTCTCAACTAATTATGATGAAATTCGGTTTGTGCGTTGGAAATTGGATTCTAAAATGATTTTTGGAAGAAGTTCTGGAATATGGCCAAGTAGGATGGAACTTGGCTATTTCTAAACCGATTATGATGAAATTCGACTTGTACAATGGAAATGGGATCTTCAAATGATTTTTAGATGAAGTTCTGGAATATAGCCAAATATGATGTAACTTGTCTATTTCTTAACCGATTTTGATGAAACTTGACACGTGCGATAGAAATGGGATTCTAAAATGATATTTAGATGAAGTTCTGGAATATGGCCAAGTAGAATGGAACTTGTCTATTTCTTGAACGATTTTGATGAAATTCGACTTGTACGATGGAAATGAGATCTTCAAATCATTTTTAGATGAAGTTCTGGAGTAAGGCTAAGTAGGATGGAACTTGGGTATTTCTTAACCGAGTACGATGAAATTCTACTTGTATGATGGAAATGGGATCTTCAAATAATTTTTTTGATGAAGTTCTGGAATATGGTCAAGTAGGATGGAACTTGGCTATTTTTTGAACGATTTTGACGAAATTCGACTTGTATGATGGAAATGGGATCTTCAAATGATTTTTAGATGAAGTTCTGGAATATGCCCAAGTAGGATGGAAGTTGCCTATTTCTAGAACGATTTTGACGAAATTCGACTTGTATGATGGAAATGGGATCTTCAATTGATTTTTAGATGAAGTTCTAGAATATGGCCAAGTAGGATAGAACTTGGCTGTTTCGTGAACGATTTTGATGAAATTCGACAAGTGCGATAGAAATCGGATTCTAAAATGATATTTAGATGAAGTTTTGGAATATGGTCAATTAGGAAGGGACTCGGTTATTTCTCAATCGATTATGATAAATTTTTACTTGTTTGTTTACAGAGGAATACCATTTTGTGTAAAATTAAAATTGTTGGTTTAGAAATTCGATATGAAGTTTTGCAAGTATGTCAAAGTTGTTAAAGATTTTTTCTATTATATTGATTATTTACTAGAAGACATTTTTCCGCAATTATTTAAAAAACGCTTTTGATTGAAATATAATGTGACTCTAAAGAAATAAAATAAACTTTGTTTGGGGGATTTTACTAACAATTGAGCTAATAAAAAGTAAAATGAGGGGGCATTAGAATAAATATTACCTGTCGCACCGTCGCTCAATTAGCAAAGCTGGTTAGAACACTTTCTATACAATAAGCATTGAGAAGCATAATGGAGATTGGCTGACAAGAATCTCTATTTGAATTGCGCAAGGGCCGGTCTTTCTTATTTTTAGAATTCTTTTAATATACAATTTAAAATTAGTATAGGCAAAGCAAGAAAACGCTAGTAATAAAGCAGAAAGGGTTCTAAATATGACGAAATTGACAATTCTTTACTACACCTATTCACGCAGTCATGTTTTTCGGCCATAACACAGCTTTTCGAAATTGTTTTTGTAACACTACACAAGCATCATGAATAACATGAGATAGTATTGGGCGCTTTCTGCTCTACCAACTGTTGGCAACATGTTGACTAAAATAACCCTGTTGTTTTCTGAATGCCCCGATTTATCGAAAATTCCATGGCTATGTTATGTATCGAATGTCATTTTGCCCCTCAGTAAATTTTGAAAGCCAACATGTTGCGGGACCTGAAAGCGCCCAATGACACCCATTTCCAAGCCGTTGAAAGCTTACTAAAAGCGATTGTGTTGGAGTCAGTGCTTTAATTTTCCACTTTATTTTTTAAAGCCAACATTTCAAAAATTCCTCGATCTCATACTGTTTGAATAATAATTCAAATCGAATCATTTTTGACGTCAAGAACTTCGTGATGATAATTATATTTAGCAAAAATCATGGAACATATCTAACACCTGATAAAGAAAAGCACATAAGCAGCACGGTTATTGTACAGTTGAAATTGTAATTAAATAAGTATTTTATACAAAAACCGCTAATACGCTATAAAGCAAATTAATTAATGAAATATGTATATGTATTATTAGGTAAAAGTAATATTAAATATAAGTGGTAATTATATTAATTATTATAATAAGTGATATATGCAAAATGAAAAGTTTTTGATCGAATAGACTCCTTGTTTGATTCATAAATTTATTTTAGAATTATGTTCATTTTACACTTTACAGGGATACTAACTACAGTTTCGTTAATTAGACTACAATTTAAAATGATCAGTCGATCAAGAAGCTATATTAATATTTTTTTAAGTTTTCTCTAAATAGGGAAATCCATGAAAACTTGGGAACTTTGCTTTAAAATTAGATTTACCTATACCAGGAGGGATGTGCGTGTGATTTTTATTCCAGAAATAATGGAAAGATCCCCTGAGGATGTTAGGCCTTACAGATCCATTAGCCGCACATTATTTATTCTGAAAACCAAACCTTACATAAAATACCGGTTCAGTAGATTAGATTCAACGCCTTCACGCGACTTGAACGAGGTACTATTATGTTCATTCATTGATATTCCACGGGCTTTTGATAATATTAAATTCAAAGTCCTTCCGGAACAAGGACAATCATGGGGTATAAACTCGGCCTGATCCTATAAGTAGTTTGCTTCTTTGTAGCATAATGAATAACATGAGATGTTATAATAATTAATAACAAAATGTTTAATAATAACTATTACTCCTATTTTGGTTCTCACCTCACCGAGAAATACTATGCAAATGTGACTAGATTTTTATGAAATTTTTCTGTGAGGTGAGAACCATAATCGGGCTAAGAGTTAAACAAAGTTTATTTTATTTCTTTAGAGTCACATTATATTTCAATCAAAAGTGTTTTTTAAATAATTGCGGAAAATATCTTCTAGTAAATAATCAATCTAATAGAAAAAATCTTTAACACCAAACTTCATATCGAATTTCTAAACCAACAATTTTAATTGTTCACAAAATGGTATTCCTCTGTAAACACACAAGTAAAATTTTATCATAATCGATTGAGAAATAACCGACTCCCTTCCTAATTGACCATATTCCAGAACTTCATCTAAATATCATTTTAGAATCCCATTTCTATCGCACTTCCATTCGCAAGTTCCATTCTACTTGGCCATGTTCCAGAACTTCATCTAAAAATCAATTGAAGATCCCATTTCCATCACACAAGTCGAATTTCGTCAAAATCGTTTAAGAAATAGCCAAGTTTCATCCTACTTGGGCATATTCCAGAACTTCATCTAAAAATCATTTGAAGATCCCATTTCCGTCGTATAAGTAGAATTTCGTCGAAATCGTTCAAAAAATAGCCAAGTTCCATCCTACTTAGCCACATTCCAAAACTTCTTCTAAATATCATGTTAGAATCCCATTTTTATCGCACTTGTCGAATTTCATCAAAATCGTTCAAGAAATATCCAAGTTCCATCCTATTTGGCAATATTCCAGAGCTTCATCTAAAAATAATTTGAAGATCCCATTTCCGTCATACAAGTAGAATTTTATCATAATCGGTTGAGAACAACCGACTCCCTTCCTAATTGACCATATTCCAGAACTTTTTCTAAATATCATTTTAGAATCCCATTCCTATCGCACTTGTCGAATTTCATCAAAATCGTTCAAGAAATAGACAAGTTCCATTCTACTTGGCCATATTCAAGAACACCATCTAAAAATCATTTGAAGGCCCCATTTCCATCATACAAGTAGAATTTCATCAAAATCGTTCAAGAAATACCCAACTTCCATCCTACTTGGCCATATTACAGAACTTCATCTAAAAATCATTTGAAGGTCCCATTTCCATCGTACAAGTCGAATTTCATCATAATCGGTTGAGAAATAGACAAATTCCATACTACTTGGCCATATTCTAGAATCTTATCTAAAAATCATTTTAGAATCCCACATTTAGTCAGTATCGTTTTCAAATGTATATTTCTGGTTGGCCACAATAAATAACCCATAACCCAATGAAAACCCATCGTTAATTTGTTAATAAAGAAAAAAACAAATAAACATATATTCCCTTTATTCACCAGTCGTGATTCAGTTAATACCAGTTTAGCTTATGACGACACTCAATTCTAGTATTAAAGGAGACCTTTAAATTACAACACAAGTAAAAAAACGAAAACTAAAAACAAACACAAAAATGGTTCATTCGCTTTTTCTCTATTTATTTACATACACGTGGCAGAATTGTGTGACGTCACGAACATGTGACTCGAAACATCGAGCTAACCATGTTTGAATCATGCTCACCGGTGTACCAGCGCATACTAAATTACTAACTAGTTTAACACACGAAAATTTTTCTGAATACATATTTTTGACCTCGCTCAAAACAATCTCGTATTAGTTGAAGAGTAAATTTAGTCAAAGAGAGAATTATGTTTTTGTGGTTTCAAGTATATTTCGTAGGGGCTCACTGTATTGTTCGAAATATAATTTCTACACCCAAATAGGTATTTTCTACACCCAACTAATTTGAATGTTTATTTATTCGACATGAGACGTCTCTATGAAATCTACTATAGTTTTTGAAACCGAAAAACGATGTAATACCGAGACGTCTAATGAACATTTATTTTCAAAAAATAAAAAAACAACAACAATAAATGGAAACTACAGTAGAACTGTAATAACCTTATCTTCTTAATCCCTTTAAATCAGACTCTCTGCTGTTAATTTCTTCTTACCTCTTACTTCTTCTTGATTTGCGTTTGACTTTGAATTGAGTATGCCCTACGAGTATAAAAATTTAAAAAACAAATGTAACAAAAATTCGCATTTCTCACTACTTTTATTTTTGTTTATTTTTTGTGTTTACAATTTTTATGTGTGAGTACGTACATCCCTTCAAACAAAATTTGTGATAGTTTGAAACAAATAAATAAAAAACATTATGCTGGATACATAGAAAATAAACGCTCCTCATATCCTAATAAGTTTTTGTTTCCTAATAAGTTTTTGTTATTGGTTTTGGATTTTTTAACCTTTATTTAACCTTTTCCCTGCTGAATAAAAAAAAACTACATATTTCGCCTAGAGTTCATATTTTGTATATGAAAATAAAGCGAATTTATGTTACTAACATGGGTGTACATTGCGTTATGAACTATTTGTTGTGCCAAGCTGGGAATATACATTTGATTATGATACTTACTAAATGTGGCATTCTAAATTGAATTTAACATGAAGTTCTGGAATATGGCCAAGTATAATGGAACTTCTCTATTTCTCAACCGCTTATAATGACATTTTTTATGTGCGTTTGAAATGGGATTTTAAAACGATTTTTGGAAGAAATTCTGACATATGACCAAGAATGATGGCACTTGCCTATTTCTCAACCGATTATGATGAAATTTGCCAGATGCATTGGAAATGGGATTCTAAAATGATTTTTGGGTGAAGTTCTGAAACATGGCCAAGTATAATGGAACTTGTCTATTTCTCAACTAATTATGATGAAATTCGGTTTGTGCGTTGGAAATTGGATTCTAAAATGATTTTTGGAAGAAGTTCTGGAATATGGCTAAGTAGGATGGAACTTGGCTATTTCTAAACCGATTATGATGAAATTCGACTTGTACAATGGAAATGGGATCTTCAAATGATTTTTAGATAAAGTTCTGGAATATAGCCAACTATGATGTAACTTGTCTATTTCTTAACCGATTTTGATGAAACTTGACACGTGCGATAGAAATGGGATTCTAAAATGATATTTAGATGAAGTTCTGGAATATGGTCAGTTAGGAAGGAACTCGGTTATTCCTCAACTGAAATGAGATCTTCAAATCATTTTTAGATGAAGTTCTGGAGTAAGGCTAAGTAGGATGGAACTTGGGTATTCCTTAACCGAGAACGATGAAATTCTACTTGTATGATGGAAATGGGATCTTCAAATAATTTTGATGATGAAGTTCTGGAATATGGCTAAATAGGATGGAACTTGGCTATTTCTTGAACGATATTGACGAAATTCGACTTGTATGATGGAAATGGGATCTTCAAATGATTTTTAGATGAAGTTCTGGAATTTGGCCAAGTAGGATGGAAGTTGGCTATTTCTTGAACGATTTTGACGAATTTCGACTTGTACAATTTGATTTTTAGATGAAGTTTTGGAATATGGCCAAGTAGGATGGAACTTGGCTGTTTCGTGAACGATTTTGATGAAATTCGACAAGTGCAATAGAAATGGGATTCTAAAATGATATTTAGAAAAAGTTCTGGAATATGGTCAATTAGGAAGGGACTCGGTTATTTCTCAATCGATTATAATAAATTTTTACTTGTTTGTTTACAGAGGAATACCATTTTGTGAACAACTAAAATTGTTGGTTTAGAAATTCGATATGAAGTTTTACAAGTATGTCAAAGGTGTTAAAGGTTTTTTCTATTAGATTGATTATTTACTAGAAGATATTTTTCCGCAATTATTTAAAAAACACTTTTGATTGAAATATAATGTGACTCTAAAGAAATAAAATAAACTTTGTTTGGGGGATTTTACTAACAATTGAGCTAATAAAAAGTAAGATGATGGGGCATTAGAATAAATATTACCTGTCGCACCGTCGCTCAATTAGCAAAGCTGGTTAGAACACTTTCTATACAATAAGCATTGAGAAGCATAATGGAGTTTGGATGAAAAGAATCTCTATTTGAATTGCGCAAGAGCCGGTCTTTCTTATTTTTAGAATTCTTTTAATATACAATTTAAAATTAGTATAGGCAAAGCGAGAAAACGCTAGTAATAAAGCAGAAAGGGTTCTAAATATGACGAAATTGACAATTCTGTACTACACCTATTCATGCAGTCATGTTTTTCGGCCATAACACAGCTTTTCGAAATTGTTTTTGTAACACTACACAAGCATCATGAATAACATGAGATAGTATTGGGCGCTTTCAGCTCTACCAACTGTTGGCAACATGTTGACTAAAATAACCCTGTTGTTTTCTGAATGCCCCGATTTATCGAAAATTCCATGGCAATGTTATGTATCGAATGTCATTTTGCCCCTCAGTAAATTTTGAAAGCCAACATGTTGCGGGACCTGAAAGCGTCCAATGACACCCATTTCCAAGCCGTTGAAAGCTTACTAAAAGCGATTGTGTTGGAGTCAGTGCTTCAATTTTCCACTTTATTTTTTAAAGCCAACATATCAAAAATTTCTCGATCTCATACTGTTTGAATAATAATTCAAATCGAATCATTTTTGACGTCAAGAACGACGTGATGATAATTTTCTTTAGCAAAAATCATGGAACATATCTAACACCTGATAAAGAAAAGCACATAAGCAGCACGGTTATTGTACAGTTGAAATTGTAATTAAATAAGTATTTTATACAAAAACCGCTAATACTTAAGCAAATTAATTAATGAAATATGTATATGTATTATTAGGTAAAAGTAATATTAAATATAAGTGATAATTATATTAATTATTATAATAAGTGATATATGCAAAATGAAAAGTTTTTGATCGAATAGACCCCTTGTTTGATTCATAAATTTATTTTAGAATTATGTTCATTTTACACTTTACAGGGATACTAACTACAGTTTCGTTAATTAGACTACAATTTAAAATGATCAGTCGATCAAGAAGCTATAGTAATATTTTTTGACGTTTTCTCTAAATAGGGAAATCCATGAAAACTTGGGAACTTTGCTTTAAAATTAGATTTACCTATACCAGGAGGGATGTGCGTGTGATTTTTATTCCAGAAATGGTGGAAAGATCTCCTGAGGATGTTAGGTCTTATAGATCCATTAGCCGCACATTATTTATTCTGAAAACCAAACCTTACATAAAATACCGGTTCAGTAGATTAGATTCAACGCCTTCACGCGACCTGACATCATAAATTGATGACACACTCCGGAACAAAGAGGTACTATTATGTTCATTCATTGATATTCCACTGGCTTTTGATAATACCAAATTCAAAGTCCTTCCGGAACAAGGACAATCATGGGGTATATGCTCGGCCTGATCCTATAAGTAGTTTGCTTCTTTGTAGCATCATGAATAACATGAGATGTTATAATAATTAATAACAAAATGTTTATTAATAACTATTACTCCTATTTTGGTTCTCACTTCACCGAGAAATACTATGCAAATGTGAATAGATTTGTATGAAATTTTCCGGTGAAGTGAGAACCATAATAGGGCTAAGAGTTAAACAAAGTTTATTTTATTTCTTTAGAGTCACATTATATTTCAATTAAAAGTGTTTTTTAAATAATTTACTTTTATTTGCGGAAAAATATCTTCTAGTAAATAATCAATCTAATAGAAAAAATCTTTAACACCTTTGACATACTTGCAAAACTTCATATCGAATTTTTAAACCAACAATTTTAGTTGTTCACACAATGGTATTCCTCTGTAAGCACACAAGTAAAATTTCATCATAATCGATTGAGAAATAACCGAGTCCCTTCCTAATTGATCATATTCCAGAACTTTTTCTAAATATCATTTTAGAATTCCATTTCTATCGCACTTGTCGAATTTTATCAAAATCGTTCAAGAAATATCCAAGTTCCATCCTACTTGGCCATATTCCAGAACTTCATCTAAAAATCAATTGAAGATCCCATTTCCATTGTACAAGTCGAATTTCGTCAAAATCGTTCAAGAAATAGCCAAGTTTCATCCTACTTGGGCATATTCCTGAACTTCATCTAAAAATCGTTTGAAGATCCCATTTCCGTCGTATAAGTAGAATTTCGTCGAAATCGTTCAAAAAATAGCCAAGTTCCATCCTACTTGGCCATATTCCAGAACTTCATCTAAAAATCATTTGAAGGTCCCATTTCCATCGTACAAGTCGAATTTCATCATAATCGGTTGAGAAATATACAAATTCCATACTACTTGGCCATATTCTAGAATCTTATCTAAAAATCATTTTAGAATCCCACATTTAGTCAGTATCGTTTTCAAATGTATATTGCTGGTTGGCCACAATAAATAACCAATAACCCAAAGAAAACCCATCTTTAATTTGTTAATAAAGAAAAAAACAAATTTACATCATTCGCTTTATTCACCGGTCGTGATTCAGTTAATACCAGTTTAGCTCTAAATATGTAAACAAATGATCATTTTTTGTTTTATGACGACACTCAATTCTAGTATTAAAGGAGACCTTTAAATTACAACACAAGTAAAAAAACGAAAACTAAAAACAAACACAAAAATGGTTCATTCGCTTTTTCTCTATTTATTTACATACACGTGGCAGAATTGTGTGACGTCACGAACACGTGACTCGAAACATCGAGCTAACCTTTTTTGAATCATGCTCACCGGTGTACCAGCGCATACTAACTAGTTTAACACAGGAAAATTTTTCTGACTACATATTTTTGACCTCGCTCAAAACAATCTCGTATTAGTTGAAGAGTAAATTTAGTCAAAGAGAGAATTATGTTTTTGTGGTTTCAAGTATATTTCGTAGGGGCTCACTGTATTGTTCGAAATATAATTTCTACACCCAAATAGGTATTTTCTACACCCAACTAATTTGAATGTTTATTTATTCGACATGAGACGTCTCTATGAAATCTACTATAGTTTTTGGTAGTATGTAACAAAGGAATGTTGGGTAAACCAAGGGGAGTTGAATAAAGTACATAAACCAAAACGAACGTGTTTTAGACATACCATCACAGTACCTAATTTAATTATTGAATTATTAATAAATCTAGGTGTTGTGGTGCTGTAATATTATCATTTAAATCATTTTATATAAATTTTATAAAATAATTGAATTCATAATATACATTTTTTTTTCTGGATCGGTACGAAATCGATGATTAGTTTTAAGTAAAATTTTATGTTTAAACGGTTTAATGTTTATGTTAATTCTTGTTGCAGTAAGTAATAATTATTTAATTGGATATAAAAGGACCATTAAAAAGGAAATAAGCGCTGTTATTTTAAATTTTTCTTAATTATTTTATCAGGTAAATTAATGAAAGGCGGACAAGGGTGAAATTACAACATTAATAATTTTTTAAGTCCTGTTTTAGATTTAGGATTTAGGGAGTCCTGAGTATCCGGCCCTGGATTCCAGAGAAATGATCATCTAATAATGTAGTTAGATTGTGCTGTCTTGTGCTAACCTATTTACTATATATTGTACTTATAATTTACTAACAATCGATCGCATTGGTGTCGGTAACCGGGTCGAGTCTGTCCCAACTAATAATCCTATCTTCGGTTTTGTTATATATGTACGGGTGTACGGTGTGGGCCCAGAAGTCCGGGAGATCCTGCTATAATGCTTGGGCGTACACTCATAATCAATCAATCAATCAAATCATACATTTGATTAAAAACCTGAAATTATTAAAAAGTTAAAAAATGTTAAGTTCAAACCAACGGTAGGATTTAATTCAAAAAAATCAAAAAATCAATCAAATATCAAAGGTAGGATTTAATTGTCAAGCTTAAAGTTAATTGAAAACAAATATTCTAAATTTATTCCAAAATCTCACCTTCCTTTAAAATATCAAATTTCAGAATAAAAAGTAAATGATTTGGGTTAAAACTCTTCGATACGTGAAAGCTCCTAAAACTAAAGGTTCGACATTTTTTGCAAATACATAATTTATGTTCATAAAATATTTTAACAAAAACCTCAAATTATGAAAAGGCTCACAAATGTTAAATTCACACCCGCCAAAGGTATAATTAAATTATCAAGCTTAAAGCTCATGGAACACACCTTCCTTTATAATATCGAATTTTAGAGTTAAAAGTTTGGTTTGAAAACCTCTTAAAACTAAAACATTTGATGATTGATGATTAACTTTGAGAACAAATATTCTAAATTTTACCCAAAATTCCGTCACCTTTTCTAAAATCATATTTCTGAGTAAAATGGTTGGGGTAAAAAAGCTTTGAAAATTGAAAGCTTATAAAATTAAAAGATCATGATTTTTTTGCAAATACATAAAACATATTAACAAAAACCTAAAAGTATAAAAAAGGCTCAACGTTAAAAGTTAAGTTAAAACCCCAACTTGTTTAAATTAATTATCAAACTTAAATTCAACATTTTTGAGATTATTTCGAAATGCTTTATCGATATACTTAGAAATCGTCAGAGCATTTAGTTGCAAGATGCTTTGTGTGTCATCTACTCTCAAAATCAGATATTTTTAATTAATGCGAGACTAGACGATAGGAAGAAATAAGTTTTTCACTAAAAACTTTACTTGATCATAGGTAACAAGCAGCATTTTTAGGGGCCCAAAAAAATGTTGCGAGGGGCCCGAAATATTTGTATTTACTCCATTGATACATAGTTGTGTTAGTATACGCAACAATTATATAGTACTTTGCGCTACATTAATTGTGTTTTCATTGAAACTTGTGGATTACAAAAAAAAATGTCGTTTGTAAATGCTCCGCTATCGCTTCATCGGTATTATGCGGGTGTTACAATATTTCTACAAAGCCACAATAAAATTCTTAAACCAATTTAATTTGAAAATACTGAATGACTTCATTAGGAAACGGGTCGGTTATAAATCATAATTATTAAGTATTGAAATAATATCAATGACTTTTTATATCAGTTTTTCAAAATGTAACTGATTTAATTAAATAGGCCGCTAATGATAAGTGCCGCTACACATTATTTTGTGAATCCTATTTTCTAAATATTGTAACAAATGAAAATCAGTTGGCCGTTCAATTTGTAGTCAGATATGCGTTGGCTAATACAATATTCTTAAGGATTACGCATACATTTTCATTAGAATTTATTGGGTGTACACTCATCTACATATTTAGAAATACCGTAATTAGTAGCCTAAATTAGTATTTGTCTATAGATTATGAATAAATTCCAATTTACAAGCAAAAAAGTTAAAACAAAAACATGTTATATCGATGTGTAAGTGAATTAAATATCATACGCGATTAACAATAATAATAATAAATTATTTTGTTTTATCGTTATCAATAATACTTGATAGAGAAAATTGATAAAAACTGTACAGAATTTTATCAAAAAAAAAAAAAAAAAAAAAAAAAATGATAAAAATTGTAAGAACTTTTAATAATCAAAACCAACTGAATTAAACATTTCATATTCAAGACGGTCAGTTGAAAGTGTGTTGTACTTGAGTGGTGAATTTGAATATTTTTGTTTTTTGAAAATAAGTTTCTGTAGTGTCACACAATAATGATATTTTATTTTAAAACTATTTATTAATAATTAATTTTAAAAAAGTGCAAATAAGAAGTAGCTCAATTTAATCTTAAAAAAAAAAAAAAAAAAAAAAAAATAACAACACAAGATGTATCGTTCATATCATTTTTTAAGGCCGTTTGCCATTTTTGCTGGAGTAATTGGTGTGGTACGTTAACCTTTTTGTGTGTTAAAACTCCTTTATAGTGACTCCCACTCATTTTTTATTATATGTGCACTCGAAATGATAAATACTAATAGTCATAATAATTACGTTTTAATCGTTCGTCATATTATTGAGTGCTTGCATATGTACGGGTCTGTGTATCCGTATTTAATTTGAACCGTGTATACGATATACGGAGTTTATGAAAGGAATTTTTTTTTTTAAATATTTAGAGCGGCATTGAATTTTAATCCCCAGCTATGATTATTTGATATGAACAAAAGATAACGGCTGAGCTTTAATTTCGACAGTAGTGCAAAATGAGTCACATTTTTTTTACGCAATTTATAAATGTATGCCTTTAATGAATTTATTCTACATTTTTTTTTTTTTTTCTGTACAGATCCAAGGACTTGCATGGATAGGTATGGCTATGACGGGCATTGTAGCATACTATTGTCATTTCAATTTTGCGAATCACTCTGAGAATCTGAATTCAATGTTGGATTTTGTATTTTACCGATTATATTTTCAAGGTATGCTATCGAGCAATTAAACAGAATTGACCGCCATAACAATTAATTATTAAAAGAACAAAACCTATATTGTGCAATTTTTTTTTTAGGAAATTGTGTGCCTGCTGGTTTTCCTGAATATATTGATTTTACAGAGCTTGATCTCATTTCCACAATGCGTCCAATGGATGTTCACGCCTGGATGTGGGTTTATCTAGTGATTAGCTTCGTCTGGTTTATCTCTTCACTAACACTTTTAACAAGTACGTACTACATTTATATTTATCTTTATTCACTATGTGATATGTTTAATTAAATTTTGTTTGTTTATTTTAGATGTTACGATGGATTACATTAAATATGCTAACATATTTTTATATATTTGGATATTCATCACCGTTGCAATATCAGTTTTGGATTTAGCGTTTGGTATTTTATTTGCATTGGATTATGATACATTGACGGTAATCATTTTAAAGTAAAAGCTCCATTTATTTACAGTGGACTAATCAATTTGTATTTTTTTAGAACGTAGCGCAAGCACAATTAACTGTAAATGTCTCGATGCTTCATTTAATAGTGGGATATGCAAAAGTATCGGCCGGTATTATGATGTCAATGGCGTTCCGCGGTTGGATTGTATGGCTCATTAATGTTGGGCTATCACTTTATTTTTTCCGTGAAACATTCAAAATTTATGATTATAATAAAATGGAAGGATTATCGGGGGGTGGCCAATCGAATTCGGCATTTGTAAACGAGCCTCATTCAATGTTAAAATCACATCCCATTGATGCATACGCTTTTAATAATAACAATCAGAATAATTTTAGTAACCGTTGGCACGTTACAAATCCTCAAGATGTCGGACGACGTGAAAGGGCTAGATCATTTTCAGGTCCATCTGTGCACGATGAACGGGTTCGTCCAGTATACGCTGACGTTGCACAAGCACCACAATTACGAAGATTTCAACCACCTCCTCCAAATACCCGTGAAGATGATATTGTTATAAGACGTGATGCGGCCGCCTCATCAGTAGCACGAGAAATAAAAAATCGTCAAAGTTATAACGAAAATAATAATAATAATAATGCAAATAGGCCAATTTATATGAATAATTTGAACCATACGAATAATGATCAACAATTACCAGCACCCGATTATAGTCCGCCAACTTTACGAGCCTACGATAATCGACCGCCATTACGATCAGCGCTACGAAACTCTAGATATCAATAAATTTAAATAAAACTTTTAAAAATTAGTTGGTTTTGCAATAGCATTTTTATTAGATAATGTTAATAACAGAAAACGTAATCTGTAATTTATTTGGATGGATCCAATTTACCCCATTTGCCACAACAATAATTTAAAAAATCACACAAAAAGGTTTTCGTTCATCAAACCAAAATTTGAATTTAGTCGATAACAATTGAAAACTTGTCAAGCATGATTGATATAAACATCAAGGTACCCTCCAGACCAGGGGTGCTATTCTTGAACCATTACGAAAACTTTCGTATTGCGAGTTAGTGTCAAAGTATTACGAAAACCCTAAAATCGTATTCTTGAAATCGGATTACGAAAATTTTCGCAACGGAACGTTACTAAAATTTTCGTAATGGGTTTTTCGTTTCCCATTGCATTTCGTAATGAAATCATTTGGTTTTTATGTTAATTAGTTCATAAAACTCAATATTTTCTATTCTCAATATTTTATAAAAAAGTGAAAGCAAAAGCGTACTTTTTTTTCTTTGTTTCACGTGTTCTTAAAAACATGAATTATTTATTTCGAGATAACGATATACATAACTATTTATATGCATTCGGTTTTGTTTACTACCTAACTAGAACAAAATGATATTTTCGTATGTTATACTTTGGGGTGGGTGATGTACCAAATAATTTAATTTTTATGTTTTTTGAAATAAATAAATAAGAACACAATGAGTACGTTGCTTTTGTACAAGTTTATTTATTTATATCGTTTATTATAATTTTAACCGCTGAATGATTTTGGTATGCCGTATACCAATGGCCTGCGACTGCTTGCTGTCTTATTAGCGATTGTTGGATTATGTGTTGGATTATTATCCTTTTTATACGCATTGAATTTTATCCGTGCGTTCGGATGCGTGTTATAATGATTTCTGCTTTTTCTAAACAATAATTTTTTCCTGTTTACAAATTATTGTTTTAAACGGAATTTGTTTTCCTCCTAAGACGTGCTGTGTTTTTTAGGAAAAAACGAACTCTTCCATATTTATGAAAAGCTCATTGGCTTTTCCATAATGAATTTAGTATCTCTATTGGTGTGTGCCTACTTTACCCTGCTGTCAAACGAACGTCAAATATTAATTCAATAAAAATCAATTCGATTTAATTAATCTTTGCTGGTGCTCGATCCACCACAATACCACAAGACGATCGAAAATTTTCGATTATACGAGACGTATTGCCTGAAACACCACGAGACCGAAGGTCGAGTGGTGTTTTGCAAAAGCAATACGTCGAAATAAGAGAAAATTATCCATTGTCGTGTGGTATACAGGAGACTATATCTTGAATAAAGAAAACAATAAATTTAAATAGAAAAGTTACAATTTTAATAATTATAAATAAATGTACAATTATTATAGATATTTGTTGCTGCATTAGACGGTTGAGAAGACGGTTCCTTTAAGGAAGAAGACGGTTCTTTTAAGGAAGAAGACGGTTCTTCTACGGAAGAAGGCGGTTCTTCTTTAATTTTGAGTTTTTTTTGTATTTGCCGGCTTGTTGTTTTCGATCATTTCATCAATTATTTGTAAAGAATTATTCCCGAAACGATCCATTTTGGATTTATTGAAGTCGATAACTGGAAACTGACATTTATAAACAGAATTGTTGTTTTTTCTTTTGTCAAATTTCAAATTTGCTAAGCCTACACGATTTTAATTATGCTACTACATTTTACAAATGTTTATATAATCGATTATACAAAGGCTTATATAACCGATGTAACCATAGTTACTAAATTTTAACTATTAGAAAAACCAGGCATACATTGATTTTTATAATTTAATGAGTGATATAGTCTTCTAAATTTTTGTATTTACATGTCGTATACGTAAATCTTGGGATATTTTTTTTAATGCTTCACCACTTTCTAATTTTAAACAATACGTGTAAGGGTATGAGATTTTTCATAATTGACAATTGCCTATAGCGGACAAAAATGGAATACTATATTTGATTCAATACAACGAAAATATGCTATTTAAAGCTATATTGCCTATTTAACTTTTATATTTATTTGTTAAAATTGTAATGATTGTAAATTAATTAATGCAATGTGTAATTTTAAGTGTGATTTTTATGATTCATTAAGTTCATTTGGAACAATTTTGTTTTATCATTTTAAATGCCCTGTCTTCAAACATTACGAAAATTTTCGTAATGTACAATATTTTCGTAATCGTAATGGTGAAATCAAAAATTAGTATTCTTGAAACCATTACGAAAATTACGAAGAGAGGAATAAAAAACTAAGAAGATTTCGAAAGAGATAAGGCTCAACCAGCGATTCAGTAACAAATTAACGTAATAATGCGATAAATGGGTTTTGCTTGTTACTGGCCAGCGAAACTTTAACAACTTGTTCGTTCAGTTTCGTTAAATATATCTGTCACTTAACAGAGCGAAAAAGTACGTGCAAACTGAAGGAAATGTCAAATACCATCAAGTCATCTTGTTTATTCAAATATTTTTATTATTTTCGTAAACATTTTATCAGTAAGCAAAATTAATTTTCTTAATAAAATTAATATGAATCATTTTATATTAAATTTTTTGTAATGGGTTTCATTGTACTTTTGATTTATTTTTGTCGCTGATCAGGTCGTACAACCATTAGAAACGATCAGATCTGAGATTGATGTCAAGAAGGAACCAATGGACGAAATTAAAACGAATATTAATGAGAATTTTAATGTGGTTCTCTTGAAAGGAAACAATACTATCCTTGTTCGTTCGACGGATGCAGAAAGTGCTTTAAGACCATCACACAATATAGAACTAATATGAAAGTTCACACTGGTGATAAATTGTTCAAGTGCACTTGACCGAGGTGACCGACCATTCCCTTGTAAATGGACTGGATTTGATAAAAGTTTTAAATCATCAAGCGACCAGCTAAAACATTTAAGAACCCATACTGGGGATCGTCGATATAAATGCACCTTTCCCACGTGTTTTAAACAGTTTACCACGTCCTGCAATCTAAAACAACACAGTAACTCATATTAGAGAACGGAATTTCTTATGTAGCGTTTGTAATAAATCATTTCTACGCCTGGTTCATCTACAGAGCCACGAACGTATCCATCGCACGAAAAACCATTTAAATGCGGAATTTGTTCACGGCCATTCACCGAATACTCGTTCGCATTCAAACAGAGGCGGGTCCACGAGGAATGCAACCTAACATGTAATTTCTGTCAAAAATCTAATTTTAAAAATGTAAGAATAGTGTTTTCTGTTACAAGACGAGGAAGCTAATTTAATAAAAAATTCGTTTCAGGAACATAATTTACAAGCCCATATGAAACACGTATTCACCCTGAATATGAGGATATACTTCACTCGAATAAAACTTGGTCGAAATTATTGAATAAAACAAATTTTTTTTAAAAACAAAATATTATATTTCACTATCTGAGTTATACTCCGCCCATTTTTCATCATTCAAGTTCACTGGACTTCCTTCCAGCTTCTTCTTCGTCAAATACTTATTGAATTGTGGCCGAACACTAATAAACTTGGCAATTTTAGCTTTAAACTGTTTCCACGTGTTTTATCCTTGGTCATCTTTTTGTAATTCCGACCATATTTATTCATAAAATGAATCATCCATAAAACGACCATTTGTGTGTGTATAAACAAATTGACATTGACAAATTGACAAGTTGTGTTACAGCTTCACTAGCCAACTTGTCAAATTTTCCGTAACAAAAAACTTTCGTTTTTTTCCGTAAAGGTTTGACAAGTTGTATTACTGATTCGCTGGTTGAGCCAATAATTAAAAATGTTAGTATACCTGAGAATATTAAGCGAAGCGGACGTTTTTTTTACTTAAAATTAATAATTGTTGTGAATTTTCGTAAATAATGGCTTATTTATTTAATATTAAATTAAATATATTAAAAATGATTGTGTATGCTACTTTTTCTTTTAAAGGGAAAATTACTTCGGCCTAAAAAGACCAATGTATTGAAATCTTGTCAAAAATGGCCAAAAATTTGTTTGATCCAAAACCATTTTTCTCGACGTTTTGAAAGTCCTTGAGTCCGAAAAAGCAAAAAAAAAATAATATTGTGTCTGTCCGTCTTTCTGGACGTCTAAAAATCGCCCGATTTAGAATTTTTTTTTCTCACCAATCTGTTTTTATAGTACGATGGTGTACATATGATTGTATGATGGTACGATTGCACCATGATATAATGTTATGTCGTGTATGACGGCATGATGGTTTAATGGTTTGGTAGTACGATGATATGATCATATGCAATCCCAGTACATAAAAAGCCATGAAAAAAAACTTGTAGTGGTGTTAAGGGAATAAAGATTTTTATTTTCCTATGGAACGTAAACAAAATCATATGAGATTTTATGTTATTGCCTTTATTTTCAATTTAAATGAAAATTTTTATTGATAAATAGAAATAATTTTAAATTAAATACAATCTGTTTCGCCGGCAAGTGACCCCTTGTGTGTTGGTGATACCTTTTCACATTTTTCATCATATATCCCAAGTTATGGGCTCGTTTTAAATTCTGTTTGCAGTTTTTGAAAGCGTATGAGTCACTTTATTGGTTATTAGTGTGCACTAAGCCAGGTTTTTGTAAGGAATGTAACAAATTATGGGGAAATCACATTTTTTTACTTAAACGAGTTTTTTAATTAAAAAAAACCTCTACTTTAAAAAAAAAATTAACTGTAAGTCGAAAAAATGTCCCATGACATGGTTATTTTATTTATAATTATTAATCTACAGCATAATATCTACAAATTCACAAAACATTGTAACTACCTAACTCATAAAACATTCGAACAGCAATTTGTCGAAAAAATGGCGTTTGTAGCCGTTTAGGTTTAGTGATGTTATCTAACCAAATCTTTTAAATGATCGAAAACTTAAATTGGTAAGTAATAATAAATAGTTGAGTTGTTCGCTAACCGATCGTGTGACGCTATGTACTCTCAGTGTTCTGTGTTTTAACAATTTTAAGTTTGTGTGATAATTAAAAGGACAGTTTGTGTTAAGTAAACGCCTTATCATTACAATGAGATATTTATGTGCAATGACCTTCTCATGTAGCCGATATGCATTTTGTAAACCTGTTCTGTAATGGAAAAGCACGCACTACTGTCGAAAAATTCAGGCGTCGATATCCAGCAGGCCAGTACTTGGGTATAGGACGTTCATTGCAATACATCAACGTTTTTCCGAACAGGGATTATTCTAACAACAACACGAGTCCAGCGTGAATATTAACATACACGTTGGAACAGGATTAATTACGATTAATACGCGCTGACCCTACGACAAGTATCAGTCGCCTGTCGATAAGATTAGGCATATCGAGGTCAAGAAGGCCTTAATCCTTATCACTTCCGTCGTGCTCAACATCTAGGAGATGTGGACCATCGTGCCAGATCAGTTTTTTGTAATTGGATAATTTCACAGCAAAGAAGTGATGTAAATTTTATAAGGAGAATATTGTGGACAGATGAAGCTACTTTCACCAGGGCGGGTATAACAAATTATAGAAAATGTTTTGTTTTTATTGATTATTAATAAAACAGTAATTTTTTATTTCTTTGACTTTAAACATCTTTTTTGTTTAATTTCCCTACTTTCTCTAGGTGATTTTTGCGCGGTATTTTTAAGAGTTAGCTAGTAACAAAGTTATGTCAATTTGTAGATATTATGCTGTAGATTAATAATAATAATTAAAATAATTAACTTAATGGGACATTTTCACGGTTTACAGTTCAGTTTTTTAAAAAGTAGGGGTTTTCTTTAGTAAAAAAAATGTTATTTTCCCGTAATTTTTTACATTTTTTAAAAAAACCTGGCTAAGTTCGCAAACTATCAAATAAAGTGACTCATAAACTTAATATTTTCAACAATCGCAAGCAGAATTATAATCGAGCCCATAACCTAAAAATGAGACACCCACTTTAAAGGATTTTTTGCGATAATTTTACTTAAATATTCCAAATTTTCCGGCCGGGCACTTGGCGATGAAACACATTGTATATCTTGTAGCTTGTACAGAATTTTAATTGAAATTAATAAAATTTTAATTAACAATTTTGCATTTTAGTAAATTGATTTTTAGGGAAATCGTTAGGCTTCGTGTTTTTTTTTAAATTTCTTTTCGTAGATTACTAGATTAGTTTTATTATAAATCATGGCTGTTTATGTAGTAGCATTGGTAAAGTAATAAAACTAATCTAGTAATCTACGAAATGAAATTGTAAAAAAAAGCACGGAGCCTGACGATGTTTGAGAATAAAAATCAGTTTACTAAAACGCAAGATTGTGAATTAAACTTTTATTAATTTTAATTAAAATTGTGGACAAGCTGCAATTCGATATATTTAATTTAAAATTATTTATATTTATCAATCAAAGTGTTCATTTAAATTGAAAATAAAGACAACACAAAATAATTCCCATATGATTTTGTTTACGTTTCATAGGAAAATAAAAATCTTTATTCCCCTCTTTATATTGGAGATTTGACTTTTGTAGACTGATATCACGGCTATTTATGTAGTGGCATTGTCCTATGATTCTATGGCGATATGATTTTAGATCGTATTGTCGTACGATACTATTATGGTATGATGGTATGATTGTATGACTTTACGTACCATTAGTATTAGCAGCCTGTGACAGTATATCCAATACAACACGCGACATTTAAAAATACATCCCAAATTGTCAATTAGTATTGTAGCTATTACCCTTATTTTTAAGAAAATAATAAACATACCACAAGCAAATTGGTACCCTTTTTTTGTGGTAATAAAATAATAAATATTTAGCGAAATGTAAATACATATTATTTTTAACCATAAACAGAAATTATTGAGTTTTATAAACATCCTTATATGAATATAATTAAAACAAAAACCTAAATGATTTCATTACGAAATGCAATAACCCTCCTGACCAGGCGTAACATAAACGTACAGTTTACGAAGACTTTGTTATACTAATGTATTCGTAAACGGTACGCTAAAACTGAACGGAAATGTAACATAAACGATAATTTTGTCACGTGAGAAGTGAAACAAATTTACGAAGACTTGTATATGTATTAGTATAAAAAAAAGTGTTCAAAATGTGTACGCCTTAGGCGTGACATTTGTGAGCATCCTGGGCGAAACATTTACGTACGGTATCGTGCGAATCGCCCCATTTAATTTTAAAGAATAAAACAAATTTGTATAATTAAGACTTTTTATTATGTTAATCAAAAAATTTAAAAACAAAGGTTTGTTTGTTTTTTTACATGCATACATATAAAATTAATTAATATTAAGGACTTTATATTCTGCCTTATTAAAATCACAATTATTCATAATTGTACTAATGAACTAAGTAATGAAAGACTTTCTTTAAGTCTGCCTTATCAAAATATCACGTAAGACTAAGGACTTTAAATTCTGCCTTATTAAAATAAGTATGTACATATGTAAGTATATGTATATAAAAATTACTTTCTCGAATCACTTTTGCGCTATCGCTAATATTAATAATTTCATTCCTTATTGATCTGTATTGTTTTTGTTTCAATATTTTTATATTTTATTTAAAAAACAAAATGTTTATATATACGAATTTAAACACAATTTAGATACAGAAAATAATTACTATTTAAATAAGTTATCTTTTAAATAGAAATAGAATTGAAACAAAATGTTTATTTGCACGTATTTACACAAAATTTAGATACTTCTGACCTGTTGTTAATTATTTTATAATAAATTCTTATAAAATGAGCACCAGTTTAACTTTTCATTTGTCAACTTTACTTAGTAAAATGGTGGACTAGAATTCTATAATCTGTAATTCACATTGCTGTGTATGGAATGTGCGTGTAGTAGTGTATTATAAAAAAAAAGCGTTCGTAAACTGTTCGTACGCTGTACATTTTTGCTGTATACATTTTTGCGCCGGGAGGGAAGGAACAAAAAAACCATCCGAAAATTTTAGTAACGTTCCGTTGCGAAAATTTTCGTAATCCGGATTTCAAGAATACCATTTTAGTAACTTACATTTTCATCTTCTCTCTCGAAATTTTATCATTTCTTTTTTCCTCTCTTCGCTGTATTCCTAATGGTTTCAAGAATACTAAATAATGATTCCACCATTACTATTACGAAAATAGCATTACGAAAATTTTCGGTTACGAAAATTTTCGTAATGGTTCAAGAATAGCACCCCAGGTGTATCATAAACGTACGGTTTACGAAGACTTTGCTATACTAAGTTGTTCGTAAACGTTACACTAAACCAGTACGAATATAGTACGTAATGTGTACTTTTGTCACATGAGAAGTGAAACAAATTTGCGAAGACTTGTGTATGTATTAGTATGTATAAAAGTGTTCATAACGTGTACGCTTAAACGTAATGTTTACGAACTGCTTAAGCGTAACATTGACGAACGGTTTAGTGCGAATTGCCCCATTTAATTAGAATAAAACATTTTTTTTAAATCAATCTTATCTTTTATTAGTATTTTTCTTCAAATGAGCCGCAACACAAGACACAACGTGCCAAATTTGTTAATTAATATTTTTCTGAAATGAAATAAAATGTTTCAATCATAGATGAAGTACTTCGAGTATTACTTAAATACCTTTCAAAATATTCATTATAATGATTTTTATATGATATTATGGATAAAGGCTGCTCTTGAAAGCCACGAAAAACTAACAATAATTATCAGAAGTTTTTATATTTTCACAATACGACAACTTTAATTTAATTTGTACAAAAAAAATTGAAAATACAACAAAGCCGCAAGATATAATTGACAGCATTGTGTATAGAGAATGTAAATGTAGTAGTGTGTTGTAATAAGAACCTTTCGAAAACTGTTCGTAAACGAAGTACTTTTGATGTATACATTTTTGCGCCGGGAGGGTATCTGATAAAAGGACTAGGCATGACAATCCTTTAATTTGAGGTACCAACGAATGGCTACTGTTGCTTATTTGTTTTTCTTTTATAAAATGGAATTATTTCTGTACGCAAATTATATAAAAAATAATAGTTTTGGCGTAAATGCGTTTCTAATTTTTATTAAAAAAAAAAGATTAGTATCAAATTCACTTACTATTACGAATTTTGGGTTATGTTTAAAGCATGTATTCCATTACGAAACATTTAAGTACTTTTCACACCAGGCGCCTCAGCTTTGAGCTTCAAAAATAAAAATTCTTTATTTCATTTTGAATCATGCAAATTACTTTTATTTGATTAACAACGTTTAATTTTATATAAATAAATTCAATTTGTTGAAAAATAATTTATTGTTATTGCAATGAAGTTATCTATAAAGCCAATGCAATGCGTTCCACACTCGACTGCGACATTTTAAAGTAGTACAAAGCGAAGTGCTTTGTCAATATAACCTGTAAATCATATTTTTTGCACAATTGTTTCATACTTACTGTTCAATCAAAACAGTTGAATGTCGAATTCAATTATCAAGTTGAATGTTAAATAACAAGTAGCTCAAAATAATAATATGGACTATTATAGTTCAGTGTGTAAAAAACAAAAACTATGTAAAAAGAAAAGAACAAAAGTTAGTCCTTGTTCGTCCTCCTATCTATACAGAAGCATATTGTGAATTTAGAAATACATATAATAAAAAGTTACAAACCGTATTGAGGATTGAGTTTTTTTTCTTACAACTAAAACATAAAGAATTATACAGTCCGCTATAAAACCGCACATTTGGTCCATGTCGAACCGGATACGGTAGATTTCAACAGAAATAATTCAAGTTCAATACGAACATATTACAGAGTAAATGCGAGAAAGTCATCGACATTTCTTCTCAACGTTTGGCCATTTCAACATCGAATCTCACAATATCACAACTAATTTGTCACCATCGCAAGTGATAATTGTGAGAAAATTCGAATCTATTTTCTATTAACGGTCAGACATTTTCAACACGTCGAATCTCGCATCGCAATTCCATCAGCATCGGGAAAACCGCATGTACAAAATTGATTAAGCCGGACATTTTCAACAACATTTTTTGTTCTCAACAATCGTTACAAAGAGTAAATTCAACGAATCAACGGTGTTATCCATCGAACACGAGGTCAGTTAAGGTTATGTAACTTCACTGGAAACAATATCGAAGAGTCATCGCGAAACATTCATCTATGTGTATTCAACTATAATCAACGTCATCAACATAGATTAAATTCAGGTTATTGTTTTATTTATTTTATTATCCATTCGGATAAAATTTGCATATGTAACATATTCATATTTTAGTTGCGTTCAATTCGTGAAAATGTCGATAGAAATCAATAAGTGTAAAAATTTAATTAGTAGTTTACATAGTCGTGTGAAATATTTTAACGACCAATTGGATTTGCACGAATCAGCGTTCACTAAAGGTGATTTTGAGTCCATGTTGGATCACGTTAAAATTCTGTATAACAAGTTTGATGATGCTCAATTCAAGATCGAAGAGCTGGAACCAGATGAAGTAGATTGTAAGGAGCGCGATGAATTTGAGACAATACGCAGATTACTCGAATCCCGTATTCGTAATCATTTGGACGGGTCGGTAAATTATGCGGGTATGAGAGTTTGCTCGTTGCCATTGCCACAGGTTCCGTTACCCAAATTTGACGGTTCGTTTTTATCATGGGTTAGCTTTCGACAAACATTTGTACAACGGGTACATAACGAAATTCGAATCGATAAAAATATTAAATTTTTCTATTTAGAAAATTGTTTAAAAGGGGGTTCGGTTCGGCTTATCATTTCATAGAATCAATTCCAAATTCAGATATAAACTATGAACAGGTTTGGAATTCTCTGTATAAGTATTATGAGAATGAACCTAGAATTAAAGTACAGCATATGCAATCATTGTATAAATTAGAACAAGTTCAAAAGGAAAATAGTGCAATGGAGTTACAAATACTCATAGATTCATTCTGGAAACAATACAATGCATTGAAATCACTGAAAGTACCAATAGATCAATGGGATCTATATTTAGTGTACCATGTTTCCCAACTGGTAGACACAACATCGCGTCATCATATTGAAGTAAAGAAACCAATTGATAGGGACCCAACGATACAAGAAGTCATGGATATTCTTACCCAACGTGCTCGAGTGTTAGAAGCGTTGGCTCCCAATGAACATAAAGTTCAAAACGTATAGGATCTATTATCAAGAAACCTCAAAGGTTAAAATATTCCATGGTCGTGACAGATTCAAAAACTGCCAGATCTTGTCTATATTATAAGTCTGACCACTTTATTTATAAATGTCAAACATTTAAAGCCTTACAATGGAAAGATAAAATGCAGTGGGTAAAAGATCAGAAACTGTGTCATAATTGTTTTGGAAGCCATCACATTTCCAATTGCAAATCAAAGTTTTCATGCTACACATGTAAGAAAAGACACCATTCTTTAATACACAGGCCATATTCAAATTTTACTCATGACCAACTTGATAACGTTGCAATTTCAGAATCGGTGGCTGTGTCTGTTGATACTAGTGGAACAACATCTCAGATTGTAAGTCATTTATCGCCAAATGCCAATAGTTGTGTAAATAACGAGTCTAAAAGTACCAGTTCAAGTATAAACACGTCATCGAGTATTCATATGGCAACAACCAGTGTTAATGAGACTGATCACAGTATACGTCTTCATTCAGTTGAGACTCAGATTTTATTGTCAACCGTTTTACTATGGGTACAGAATACGAAGGGTGTGCGCATCTTATGTCGCGCTTTATTGGATTCTGGTTCCCAATCCAATTTTATTACGTCGAATGTTTGTCATAAATTAGGTAATCACGGACAGTCGGTTTACATTCCAATAACGGGAATTAATGCTAATGTTACAGAAATCAAAAATAAAGTCAATTTCTCGATTGAATCTCGAAATCAAGAGTTTAAGTGTAGTTTGGATTTTCTAGTTCTTCCCAAAATTACCGGTAAACTACCTTTACACCCAATTCAATTCGACCTCACTAAATTGCCACACGATATTGAGTTGGCTGATCCGAAGTTTTATATCCCTGAGCGGATTGATGTGTTGATCAGTGCCGAAACCTATTATGATATTTTTACTGGAGGAAGGGTTCAAATTTGTAAAGAACTTCCGCCGTTCCAACAATCAGTGTTTGGATATGTTATTGGCGGAAAGGTATCTAGTACAGTTCCCACATCATCGGTATCGCTGTTTTGTTGTGATGTTGACTTGTTACGAAAGTAGATTCAAAGGTTTTATCAAATCGAAGACGTCAAAACCAAAAACAATTTTTCCATTTAAGAAAAAGCGTGTGAGACAAATTATGTCAAAAATGTAGTACGAGATCATCATGGGAGATACAGTATAGCGTTGCCTTTTAAAACAAACTGTTCAAACCTAAGTGACAACAAATCCAATTCTTTGAAACAATTTTATCATTTAGAGAAAAAATTGACTGCAAATTCAGAACTGAGACATTTATATTGTAAGTTCATGGATGAATATCTTTCATTAAACCACATGCAATTAGCAAAGCAACCTGACACCGATGGTACATATTTCCTACCACATCACGCGGTGTTCAAGGAAAACTCAATTACAACAAAACTGCGAGTTGTATTTAATGGCTCGTCAAAATCATCATCTGGCCTGTCCCTAAACGATACATTGATGACAGGGCCAACCATTCAACCAGAAGATTGCTCTGAGTGCGGACATTACCAAAATGTACCGACAAATAAATATTCAACAAAGGTATCACAAGTTCCAACAAATATGGTGGCGGAAAACCCCAGAAGATCCGCTGGCTGTATATCAGTTAAACACAGTAACATATGGTACCACTAGTGCTCCCTTTTTGGCAATTAGGACACTAAAGCAACTTGCCACTGACGAACATCAAAATTTCATGAGGGCGTCACAGAGTCTCGTAGAAGATTTTTATGTTGATGATTTAGTGTTGCCGAAGCCAACAGTCTAAAGTCAGATTTAACAGCTTTGCTTGCAAAGGGTGGTTTTGAGTTAACAAAGTGGTCTTCGAATAATAAAAGGGTTGTGTCTAATCAGGATCAACCTCTTAACAATGTGGTTACCACTTTAGGAATTGTGTGGAACACTCAACAGGACACACTCAAACTTTCGATAGGGAAACATCACCAACTTTCCCAACCAGCTGAAAATTTAAATAAAAGGATTGTTTTATCACAAATTTCACAAATTTTTTATCCTTTAGGCCTGTGTGCTCCCTCAGTTTTCATTGCTAAATTATTTTTACAAAAATTGTGGGCAATCCCAAATTTAACTTGGGATGATAAATTACCTGAACCATATCATTCTGAATGGATTTATTATTCAAATCAATTTCATTTGTTATCAAATATCAGTGTACCAAGAAGTATCGTGCATTCGAGTAAATATACTCGAATCGAATTGCATGGATTCGGAGATGCATCTGAGTCGGGATATGGATGTTGCATATTTATTAGGACACTAAACGCTAAACGATACTTTCATTGTCAATTATTGTGTTCTAAGTCGCGAGTTGCGCCACTCAATACGCAAACAATACCACGACTTGAATTGTGTGCGGCTCTATTGTTGTCACAACTGTATGACAAGGTGCAACAGTCAATTCAAATTAAATTTAATAAAATCACGTTATGGACAGATTCTGAGATAACGCTTTTCAGGATTCAGTCGTCTCCAGCAAAGTATGCTACGTTCGTTGCGAACCGAGTGTCACAAATTCAGGATATTGCTCCACCTGAGTTGTGGTCGTATATTCCGTCCGAGCTAAATCCTGCGGATTTAGTGTCACGTGGAGTGATGCCGGTTGATTTGCGTAATTGTAGCCTATGGTGGAGGGGTCCTGCATTTTTATTAGAAACGGACGAATCTTGGAAGATTCCAAGGATTGAACTTCATTCAACTCACGATAACGAATACAAAAAATCTCATGTTTTGTTGGCCATACCAAGGAAGAATAACGATCTCATTGATTTCAATAAATTAATTCGATTTTCTGCACTTTGTTTACGATATTATCACAATGCTAAATCCATTGTTGAGGATCGATTAGTCAATGAGTTGTCATCTAAAGAGATTGATAATGCACTTAATGGATTAGTAAAGGCCGTTCAATCAGAAGTTTTCAATGTCGAGATCAAACAACTCAAATCAACTGATTTGATTAAAAAACAAAGTTCAATTTTTAAATTGAACCCCTTTCTTGACGATTGTGGTGTATTGCGCGTAGGTGGCCGGTTGGAGAATTCTCTTCTCCCGTTTGATCAGAAGCATCCAATGCTGCTTCCATCAAGAAATTTCCTTGCGGATCCACAGGCATTACTTTCTTTCTTGAGACAAAGATTCTGGATTATTGGTGGTAGGCAGCTATGCAGAAAAATTGTTCATAATTGCATATTATGTTTCAGGACCAAACCAAAGTCAGTTACGCAGATCATGAATCAACTGACCAGTGAGCGAGTCAAACCTTCCCGTGCGTTCGAGAACGTCGGAATAGATTATTGCGGCCCATTTAATCTCCGTCCATCGTTTCGGTCAAATGTGACTACTCAAGCTTTTATTGCAGTTTTTATTTGTTTTACGACGAAAGCCGCTCATTTATAGGTAGTTCATGACTTGACGACACAAGGATTTCTGTCAGCGCTCCGACGTTTTGTTTCCCGGAGAGGGCGGTGTGCAAATCTGTTCAGTGACAATGCCACCAATTTTATAGGGGCACAAAGAGAGTTGACGGAACTGAAACGAATCTTCGATTCTGAAAACCACAAGCATGAAGTAGTCAAATATTGTCATGAAGAAGGCATAAACTGGCGAACTATACCGCCACGGTCTCCACATTTCGCCGGCTTGTGGGAAGCGGCCGTAAAAAGCGCCAAATATCACTTAAAACGTTCAATAAAGGATATAAACTGCACATTCGAGGATTTAACAACCTTTGTTACACAGGTTGAGGCGTGTCTCAATTCGAGACCACTTTCCCCAATGTCTAGTGATCCATCTGATATGTTAGTACTAACCCCGGGACATTTTCTTATCGGCGGTCCAATAAATGCAATACCGGAACCGTCTCTATGTCATTTAAAATTTAATCGTTTATCTAACTATCAGCGAATTCAATATTGTTTGGAACAGTTTTGGAAGCGATGGTCTTCTGAATACCTCGCAGAGTTACAACAAAGGTACAAATGGGTTAATCCGAGTGCTAATGTCGAAGTCGGTCAATTGATACTGTTAAAAGAAGATAACGTCCCACCATTGAAATGGATAATGGGGCGAGTTCTAGAAACCCATCCCGGTCCTGAAAATTACGTACGGGTAGTAACAGTCAGAACGGCGACGGGAGAACTTAAAAGGGCCATTACTAAAATCTGCGTGTTACCTATAGAAACAAGTTTATCCGATAATGATGAGAGCATCGATGAAACGAGTGGGTTCAGGGGTTTCGAATGAACTAGTCCAACACAGGCTGTACATATTTGTTATTTATTTAATTATACGTGGCCTAAACAGGTAAAATCTAATTGAGTCTGAAGAAAGATATTTCTTATTTTTTTATTTTGTTTTTTTTTGTCATGCAGGTTATTATATTTGATTCAAATTAACCAACCAAAATATTGTTATGAATTATAGTAATTAGTATATTTTAATTTGTATTGTATAATATTTAAGTCATTAATTCTGTTAGTATTATAAACTTAACAATACCCACCTTGTTGGTGTATACTCACCTAGTTTGGATTGTCGTTGCTTTGAAATCAATCATTTCAAGGTGGCCGGTATGTTCAATCAAAACAGTTGAATGTCGAATTCAATTATCAAGTTGAATGTTAAATAACAAGTAGCTCAAAATAATAATATGGACTATTATAGTTCAGTGTGAAAAAAACAAAAACTATGTAAAAAGAAAAAAACAAAAGTTAGTCCTTGTTCGTCCTCCTATCTATACAGAAGCATATTGTGAATTTAGAAATATAATAAAAAGTTATAAACCGTATTGAGGATTGAGTTTTTTTTCTTACAACTAAAACATAAAGAATTATACAGTCCGCTATAAAACCGCACACTTACCAAAAAATCTAGCTCATATGTACGTTACAAATTTAGTATATCTCAGTTCTTGCTATAATTCACGTGTAAAACAAACCTAAATAAAATATTTGATAGTAACCGAATGTTCAAAGCCAACGCCACCGGTATGAAAAGGTCTCAGCTTCGCATTTGTGGTAAGTAAATATTTCGAGGCGAGGCGCCTGGTATGAAAAGTACTTTACTGACTAGACGAAAAAACGTCAGAAGACAAAGAAATAGAATCCATTAAGAGACAAAGAATTTTTTAATTTTTTTTTTAACAACATAACCAACAAATATCAAAAAATTAAATCTTATTGGTAATTCGTACATTTTCAACTTTCAAAATTGTCTAAAAAAATTAATTAATTAAGTATTAAAATATATACTCGCATGCTGTGTGAGAGAAAATAAACTTTTTCAGTTTTACAGTACTTAAAAAATTATTATAGTATGTATACTGACAAAATTTACTGAAAAAATATATGAAGCCTGATTTTCATTACAAAAGTATTTTTATCAGTAAAAATAAAGCGAGATAAAAATATAGATTTACTTGAGGTGTGAGAGGGAAAATTTTTTTTTCAGTACTGAAAAAAATTGTTTTTACTGTGTGTACTACCATAATTTACTGGTGTATAACCATAATTTACTGAAGAAAAATATGAAGCGAAGTGTATTTTTTCAGTACTTTACAATACATCTATTTACAGATTGTGTAATGCGGGCCTTAGATGATCAATATCTATTGCCAATATTTCAATATTGGCAATACTATTGAACATGTGAGGACACTAATTGAAGGATTGTCAATACACAAAATATTGTGGCGATTGTTTGATGAAAACCAAAATATTTTTAATATTGATGTAATATTTACAATACTATCCCGACAAACATTTTGAGTCCAGAAAGTTTTTTTAATCCTCTTGCGCCCAGACAAAAAATTATTCCAACAAAGTTTCTATTTTGCTCTTTTGTTCTCTTTCGTAAAAAAAAAAAAAAAAAAAAAAACGCCTGCTTTGACGAGCGCGCATGCGAGATATAATAAAACAATCAAAAAAAATTCTACCAATTCTCTCGTTCAATCAGTTTACGTTGAAGTGTTGTGTTGAATCATTCATTATCAGTGAAAAAATACGTAATAAGTTTTGTTTTTATTTCATTAATTTGGTTTAATCAAAATTCAGGTGAGTTAATTAGGTGATAAAATGTGTTTTAGGTTATGGTGTGTGGGTGGTGTGTGTTGTTTTTTTAAAATGTCGTGAACAAATTAGGCCACACGCTCTTTAATAAAAAAAATAGCATCGTCTGCAGAAAATCATTCATTTAACGTGGGGAAATGAGCCCACGCGCTCTGTTTTATGTGTACTTGTACTTTACAATTAATAATATAATGTTTTTACTAGTTACGTACTTACTCAGAATTAATAAAAATGTGCTTCATTTCAATGAATAAATAAAAATAGTGTAGATGTCCGTTTAATGAAAACTTTGTATTTCTCTGTGGACGCATTTTACTACAAGATATACTCAAGCGTCTGGATCAGTGTTGTCGAAAGTACTACTATCGGAGTATTTTCCAACTTTCAGTTCACTCGTACTGCTGCCCTTCCCATTTTTTTAAAATACAAAATACTGGAAACTATCTATAATGTTTGTATGTTGTACTTACTTCCTTTTGCCACGAAATATTCCCATGAAAATTTAAAAATTACTTTTCTAAAATTTCCAAAACGACATCACTGGTCTGGATGTAATCATTCATTGGTGTGGATAAATGAGCCGCGCACTATGCGCACTATATCATGTGTATAGTTTACAATTAATGAAAAAGGAATAAAAGTGTCTGCAGTAGTGCGATTTTGTTGTGTACATGGGAATTTACTCACAGGGAGTTTTGTATACGTACACCATGTAAAGTATAAAATTTTGTTACTGTGTGTTGTCAATAATTTTATTTGTGTTCGTGTGGTATTTGTACCAGTAAGCATCAAAAATTATTCAATCGGGTGAAATCGGTTCAAATTTTTTGGTGCTTATCTTCCTATGGGAATATTTTTTCCCATGCTTTTTAGATTGGGAATATGGGAATATTGACATTTTGAATTGTATGTTTTAGGTTTACAATTTTTTTTGTCAATTTTAATGAAATTTTTTTTTAGATTAAGAACAAATTTAAACTAAACTAAATTAATATATATATATATATATATATATATATATATATATATATATATATATATATATATATATATATATATATATATATATTATATATATATATATATATATATATATATATATATATATATATATATATATATATATATATATATATATATATATATATATATATATATATATATATATATATATATATATATATATATATATATATATATATATGGTAAATAATGAATGTAATACATTAGTGCGTACAATATAGTGGAGTATTTATAATACATGTACACGTACAATATAGTGGAGTATTTATTTTTTATCTATAATTTATATATATTGTATCATTTTTAAATAGTTTGGCTGAAGTTTAGCTTTTGGCGGCTACTGATTTTTGCCCCATTTAAAATTTAAAAATCTAAAATAATTTATATTCTAAATCCCTAACATGTATTTTAAAATTAACTCTCGTCAATCTCATGTCGATTTCGATTAGCCTTTTACCAAATCTTTGAAAGATCACTCGATTCGACGTTTATATAAACATGTCCTATGATTTTTACACTCGATAAAAAACACAACATATTGTGTTATATGCATAACAACATAACAACAACAGGTTAATTCTTTAATATAAAATATTTATACATAAATAAAGCAGAAACACAAAAAAAACATAAAACACAAATGACGCTTTCAAAATGACAGTTCTATTTGTGTTTTGTTAGTAAATCTGCCAAAAAATCGAGATTCGTATAATAACAACAATTTTGCCCGACCGAGCGACTTTTCTTGACAAATCGAACAGTTTGACAGCAGAAAGAGCAGGCTTGCTCTTTTTTGGTGAATCGAAAACCACATCAAATAAAAAATAAACAAAAACAACATTCACTAACACATCAACATTTGAAAATACTATTGCGTTCCGGTTATTTACTCCCATACTCTCATGTACACAACAAAATCGCAGTACAGATAATCAAATAAAATTTGGTTAAATTATTTCACGTACTGCGCTTCCAAGCGTTTGTATATAAAACACCCCAAGCGTCTGTAATTATATTTGTATTTTCTATGAGCGCAATAAGCTTTACTCAATCGCCTGCGGATAATTATTCAATTTGGATGATTTAGTCTGCGCACCCCGCCCCATGCGTCTTCATATAATAAATATTCTTTATTAAGGCCGGTACGATGTTGAAATGAAGTAAAATTTTTCTATAAAAATGACATAAGCGAGAACGAAAATGAAAATTTTCGTGCTAAATTTATTTCAGTAGTACCTACGCTGTTTAGCTGGATAAATTGTAATTAGGGCTACTACATTTCACGAAAGTCGTAATTAGCGTCCATTTATCTTGCTGATCTAGAGATCCGTGAAATTTTTTATTTCACTTAAACAGCGTACCGACCTTTAACCTAAAAAATAGTTAAATTTATTTTTTATTTGCCTTGTAAGCTTTCAGAACATGCCCAAGTACAAAAACATTATGAACTTATCTAAACGGACATTGCGGAATCGAATTACAAGATCTGCATTTTTTCACCGAATCCCAGATTCATCAGTGGAGTTAGTTTCAAATGAAACTAGTAATAATAATAATCCAATACATCAAAGGAATTTACTTGTAAATAACTCAATTAATGTTATGGAAAAAAGTGATGAAGACAACAATAGTGAGGATGAACTAAATAAGTGCAATCAGGACAATAGCATTACAGTTGATATTCGAAAGTTTTTCAGAAGTTGGGGCACTGAATTCGGTATTACGTGTATTGCTTTAAACAAACTTCTTGAATTTTTAAAATTGAATGGCTTTCCATATTTGCCCAAAGATGCTCGCACATTACTAGAGACTCAAACATCACGGAAAATTATTGCAGTTGAGCCAGGTCAATATGCATATTTCGGTATAACTGAATATTTAAACCGTGCTCTGGAAAAAACTGATATTTGTCCACAGGAAATACTTCTGGACTTTAACATTGATGGTGTTCCTCTTTCAAAGAGTGCACAAAATAGTTTTTGCGTTATCATGTCAAGAATATACAACATTACAGAATCGAAAATTTTTGTTGTTGCAGTGTACCATGGGTATCAAAAACCTAAAA
The DNA here is from genome assembly GCA_958295665.1 of Tipula vernalis. Lineage (NCBI taxonomy): Eukaryota > Metazoa > Arthropoda > Insecta > Diptera > Tipulidae > Tipula > Tipula vernalis. The sequence goes on along the minus strand of OY282560.1, from coordinate 177,364,224 downwards.
ATTTTAATGAAATATTAAGGCCTTTTGTTAATGAATTGAAAATACTTACCATGTCTTATATTTTTCAAAACCAATCTGTTCAGACAAGATTTTGGATTTGTAAGATTTTATTAAATGCAAGATTTTGTACTTGCATGATTTTATAATGCAAGATTTCGGGGCGCTCCCATCTCGTGCACAACTTTCATACTCAATTATTACTCATTGACGCCCGTCATCCCGGGTTCCTTGCAAGATATAATAATATGTACCTATTGTTTATTTTTTAATTCACAGCGCCTCGATCGAAACTATGATTTAATGAGTACGGTTGTATAATAGCTCTAATAAAACTTACCATCAACAATGTAAACGAAGTGTTGAACTTAAAACTTAAAAAAATCGCTTGTTGAAATACTAAAAATATCTTCTCAAAACAAGATTCGCGAAGACTTAAAATTAACTAAAAAACGGGAAATTGAACCAGCTACCTCTACAAGCTTCAACGCTGCAGAAGATTCGACGGAAACGGAAACTGATAATTCGTCGGATGCTGATGAATTATAATTATTTTTTTTCCATATTCAATATGTAACAAATTGTTGATTTGAAGGGCTTCTACTCTTTATAGACGTGATGAAATGAAAAAAAGGATCATATTTTTTTAAATTTTATTGTTATTTTTTGTAATATGAAGTTGTTGTTTTTAATAAAGAAAAATGAATTGATTAATTAACTTTTAATTAATACAAAAGACTTTAATTTAAAAAAGACATTGTTGAAGAACGGTCCACTAAAAATATTCTGATTTTATCTTCTTTAAACTTTACACAAAATATTAAAATCTAAGATATTTGCGACTATTGTGCATGGTGAATCAGTAGTACTGCACCATGTACTCAGCAATCTTACTTAGTTCCACAGAATTTAGGAGCGCTTCAGTTTACAAATATTCAGTCAATTTAACTGACGTATTACTGACTAACATGTCTAATTACGCCCACATATTACTGATTAATGTGTTAATCTGCGCCAACCAGATGTAATTAACTCATACCTGACTAATGTGTTCAAACTGCACCAACCATTTGTTATTGACTGATACCTGACTAATGCGTTAAATCCGCGCCAACCAGTTGTTATTGACTCACACCTGACTAAAGTGTTCACCCTTCGCCAACCATTTGTTATTGACTAACACGTGACTAAAGTGTTCACCCTTCGCCAACCATTTGCTATTGACTGATACCTGGCTAATATGTTCATCCGCACCCAGGTTGACGCAGAGGTTAGTATTTTCCGACGTTTGCCTATAAATAGCACTTAAATGAGTTGGCATTTGTTGGACTCTTGTGCTGAGGCCGATGTTGGCACACAGCAGTCGCGTTATGGGCGCAAAACTTATAATTGTTTGTCGGGTATTGATCTTCTGCGATACTTTATTGACAAAATACCGATGCAAAGAGCTGTAAAAATTTGAATTTGGTGCACATAGACAAGAAAACGAAACAGTTAGTTACCTACATGCAGCAATGCATTTATACAAATATAAATATAAAATTATGTAAGTATATGTAAGTGGGGCCTATAATAAAATACAATATATCGAAATAAATGTGATGCAATTAATAATAACTTGGCTAATTTATACATATACTACATGGTGCGGTATGGAATTCACCGATAGCACAAGTAAAAATGGACAACAGGAAAACACCAGAAACCATTGATAATCAAGAAGCGTTAATTAGATTTGTTTATACATATAGAGAACCTCCAGTGTTGTGTTATGGAAAGATTACACCAACCGAGGAAAAAAAAATCTGGCATACGAGTACAATAAAAAAATCTTCAACACCCTAGACCATATTATTTCCTTTTTATTTTAATTTTTTTTTTCATTGATAATGCCCAAATAATCGCTACACAAGCTTTACTTTTGTCTAACATGGTTCAAAGTGGAGTATTACCTGAAAATAAATATTTTTTATTGTTTGACGTTTAAGTGTATTGCCAATAGTATTGATCGTCTGAGACAATTGCTGTTTGCCAATAGTTTTTTTCTATATTGACAATATTATATTGGCAATACTTATTGATCATCTGAGGCCCGCATAAGGATAGACAATTTTTCTCGCACACTGAAGCAAATACTATAAAAAACTATAAAGAACCCCACTTCGATATTTTTATGGTTAAAGTGACCTTTGGATAAAAACAATCCAAATAAATTTAATATACACATGCCCGGTTTCACAGAAAAACTGGCAATATCGGGTTAAATAATTTTTCATCTCTTTCTTCGTTTTAAGTAATTACGATTTATTTCAAAATACAAACTCAACTCATGCTAATTTTATTTCTTTTTTACATGAACATTTTAACTGGAAGGCTAAATATTTAACTGCCCAATTTCATCCAGCTAAGTATTTCTTTGCAAAAAAAAATATAATCAAGAAGAAAGTGTGGAAATATTATTTAACTAGAGATTGAATAATTTTTTGTGAAACCGGGCAACAAAGTTTTGTGACATCCAATATAAATTATTATTTATATTAAATATAGTTACTTATCTAAATTGTAATTAAACAAAATTTTACAAAAGATGGATTCAAAAAAGAATTTGGGGTAAGTTTGTGTGCATCAAATTACGACAAATTGGCAAATTTTTGATGAGGGTATGTTTGTTTGTTTGTTTGTTTGTTTCTTGATTTATTTTTTACCGTCCTACCTTACGCCTGGAGTAGCCAAATCGAGGACGGGCGGCTACAGATCCGTCTTTGAAAACCACCTGCACATTGCATTGCTTCATGCCAACCCGTAGTGCTGACATGAAAGGTGGGTCGGCCCATGGATTCTGCACTCTCAACAGGGGGTCATAGATGTGTTCATCTTCATCACCGATCGCAATCAGATGATGAAAAATCCCTTTTGCATCCCGCCCCTATAGGGATTCGAACCCGGTACCTCCCGATCCAACCGCCGCAGCTTTAACCACTGCGCCGTTTGCTCGGTTTTGATGAGGGTATTCTTGTCGATTATAGAATCCGTGAATCAATCGCGAATTGAAAAGTGCATGAAAAAATTGGGAACAATAGCTGTAAATCTTAGTATATCTTGAAGTGATTTCTATACAATTTAGATTTTTTTATTCCCCGTGCAAAACGCAATCGTTTTGTTGGAAAAAAGGAATTTCAACTTTGATAATTTTATATTGTTTTCTATTTTTTTTATGTCTAGTTTTCGATCCGCGATTGATTCGATCCGCGGTTGATTCGTCCGCGATTGATTCGATCCGCTGTTGATTCGTCCGCGGTTGATTCGTCAGCGGTTGATTAGTCCGCGGATTCTAAAATCGAAATGTATCCTAAAGTTTTCATTCGGTATTTAATATTTTTATAATTTTAGGAGCAAAAAAAAATGTAGTGCTGGAAAATGTTCCAGCGGAGGTCGTTGATTACCAATTCTTTAATTTCACCGACGAAGATGAAAATGTAGAGCTTGAAAGTATTCAGGCGGCGAACAGTAGGTCTAGTATAAACAGTCTAGTATCATTCGAGCCTATTTCGCCTGCGCCAATGATGAATGAATTGGAGCTGCGGTCTGGTATGTCAAAACCACAGTACACATGTGTAATATACAATATTAAGATTCTAACCCCAAACAATTTTTATTTTAGAATTAATTTTTGATGCTGTGCAGAGCAGACCACCTTTATGGAATATTCGCGATGCTCAATATAAAAATCGCGATATTCGAGCGCGACTTTGGGAAGAAATTACAAAAGAATCGAGTAAGTAATTAAAGTTTTTAAAAATTTGAAAAAATTATTAATTTGATATCCTATATTAATAATAGAATTAACAACCATCCCTGATAATATAAAGAAAGTGCGAAAACACTGGGAAAGTATGAAGGCCACCTACAAGCTCTCCAAATCTCGGACTCCAAGTGGTTCCAAGGGCGGGGTTCATAAAAGTTATACATTTGCAAAGCTTCTGTCATTTTTGGATGTCACTAATGAGCCAAGAAGGTATGGATATTACACTAAGATTTATTTTTATATTTCTTTTAATTTAATTTCTCTATTTAGATCTATCGAGTTGGGTGGGGATACTGAAAGCAGTGTCGACCTTGATTTTTCGAGCAGATTTGAGGATGTCGAGAAGGTTCGCCCAAACAAAATGAAGAGTAAGCATAAATAATCAGCCCTATTATGATTCAAGAGTCGATCGACAATCTTCACGACTCTGTATTGTATTTTTGTTTTTTCATTTGATAAAAACAATTCGAAAAAGGAAAAGGCAACATATCATCGATCGACTCGACAATCATAATAGGGGTGAATGTTATAATAGTTAAATTATAATAAACCGTTTTTTTGTAGAGCGTGAAAGGATTAACCGAGAGTTTGGAAGAGGAGGAGGACAACAAAAAGGAAAATAATTAAATAACATAAGTATTGTTTCATAAATCTAATTTTTAGTTTTTTTTTTTTGTTTTTGGGATATTGAAGACGTACCACCATGAATTATTCTAAATTATGATTTTTATTATTTTATTAATTATATTTTTATTATAAATTTTTTGTTTTACAAGGTTTTTATGCATAATGGAAACTTCTTCAAATAATTATTTGAAATATACTGTAAGTTTCCATATGTGCTTTTCCTAAAGTTACTTATAATAAATTACTTTAAAACAATCTTTGTAATTTTTGGTTTATTAATAAATTAAATAATTTGAACATTTTGGCTATTTTATTAAATAGTTCGACTGAAATTTGCTCCTGATAGTTTTATAATAACATCCTCCAGCTGCTTAATATACTGTCATGATAAACATAACTACATAGCTACATACATATGTGTATACACCAATCGACTTCCTGGCATTTGGCAACATTATATTGTATTTTGCTGTCCTGCCATTCCACTTTTCCCTCTCCACAAAAATATTCGGCAAATTGCTCCCGTACTTTTTTCGCAACATTTGTTGAATTTCTATTGTTTGTAAGTAGAGGCACTAAATTGTTTTCAAAGTTATTCCAGGTGTCTAAAATTTTATATTTTTAATGGATTTAAATATAGCAACATTTACTTATCAGATCTGGTGTGATATAGTTTTTATTTTTCTGCCTCAACCAATTATGTAGGCAGACACAAGATTGAATGATATCCTCGAATAACACCAGATCCGCAATTATTGGCGTTTTAAATATTCACCATTTGGCACATAAAATCCCAAAACAATTTTAAATTATCCGACGAGCTCGACTAAGTCGGTAATTGAAAATTTTTTGTTCTTTGGTCTGTTTTATTGTATACGGCTTCAACATATTTTCCGTCAAAGCAAAGGCGTCATCGGCAACGAAAACATATAGCACAGCTTTGAAGCTATCTGAAACATCCCTTGGATCAGGAACGCTGGAAAATGTTTTAGAATATAATACAAGCTTTCAAAGTTTTAAATTCACATAATACTTACGGAAGAGTTTTAACGTAAAACCGTTTTCCAAAACTGCTTTCTCTGAAAACTCCTCCATCACTCTGGCGACCAGCAGCACCAATATTACACGTAATAAAATTGTAGTCGTGGTCACTAATTGCCATTAAAACAATGGAGGAAGTTTTCTTGTAGTTGAAGAATTCGGAGCCGGAATTCTTTGGTGCCTAAGGTAAAACAAAAATTGTATACGTAATTTTAAAATACATATATTAATAATATGTATAATGTTATTTTACATACTTGAATTGTCATATGCTTTAAATCGATTGCCCCTATACAGTTAGGAAAGTTCCATTTATCTTCAAATCCAGAGGCAACCGTCTTAAAATATTTCGCAGTTATTTTAGGAAATACGATTCCTTTGAGCACTGTTGTTATGGCCTTGGTTGTTTCAGTCACGATTCGGTGAACATTTATAGGCTACAGCCAAGCTAGCTTGCGATTCACCCGTCGTTACATATATATTTCACATCACACGATTAACATATTTTAATATGATTTTATTTTATATGCTTTTATTTATTACCTTAACGTCACCGCCAACCTAAAATTGGTACTCAATGGTTCTCTCACCACGGTTTGTTTTTTAATTAATGGCGCATTCATAATTAATAGTTCTTCAAGTTGCGCAAAGTCCATCCTGGTATAACTGTAAAATAACTGCGGGTCTTTTTGCAGCTCTTTAAAAATACAATTAAACCCGCCAGTTCTGTCTCGCTCCAAATAGTAAGGCCGCACCCAATATTTGCGTTTATTCTTTGAAGCTTCATTTTGACCATTTTCTTCTGGCCGCATATTCATTATGTTTAATGGATCCAAATAATCCATTAAATCGGTTTCCAAATTATCCATCACAAATGTAAGTTTAATTTTTTCACAACAATAAATAATTTATCGAAAATACAAAAAAAATTAAACACACTCAATGAATAACGAAAAATTATGAAATTTATTGTTTATGTTAATGAAAATCTGTAAAAATATAACCATAAAATTTTGCTATAAAAAAAATTACCATCTTTGTCACTCTAATGGAATTGGTGATTGTCTTAACTCCTCTATCATTTTCATTAAAATATACAAGTTAGTAAGATTTTCTCATAGAAATCAAGCTTGAAGCGAAGTATATTTTTCCGTACTGGCAAAATATTTCAATTTTTCAATGCAATTTTTCAAAAAAATTAAAAACAAAGACCATTTCTCTGTCACTTTAATGACATTTTCGTTTTTTATGTTTTTATTCAGTAAAAAATATGTACTCAGTAAATATTTCGTAATGGAAATCAAGCTTAACACAACAGCCACCACTTTTTTGTAATACAAATTTTTTACTGACAAAGTTGGGTGTCTTATTCACACAACCACCGATTTTATATTTTTATATTAATATATTTGGTGAAGTGTGAAGTTGCTAGCAATCCCTTCTAGAATATACAAGCCATACTATTGAGAACTGTATGTAGATCTGACGGCAGGAAATTAAAGTTTGATGGAGACAAATGGATAAAAAATATTTTTTATAAAGTTCTGTTGGACTAATAATTAGTTATCAGTATTGTTTGTGGAATTTGCATTAGGTGCTCCACACAAATCACGAAAACATATCTCCAAATGCTCAATCACTTTATTATTTTCAATTCTAGATGTTACTTACACACGTACTTTAAAGTACTTTTCATACCAGGCGCCTCGGCTTTGAGCTTCAAAAATAAAAATTCTTTATTTCTTTTTTGAATTATGTAAATTAGTTTTGTTTCATTGATAACGTTTAATTTTGTATAAATAAATATTTGTTGAAAAATAATTTATTTTTAAGTGATACTTTTAAAAATATCAAAATATATTGCAATGAAGTTGTCTATAAAGCCAAGGCAATGCCCTTGTGTTTTATTTCCTCGAGGACTCTTTAAAGATTCTCTAAGAAATTGTACTCGGGGAAAAAGTAGCAACAATCCAGGGACACTTGAATAAAATTTTCGAGTTCATTATGTGGATGTACTTGAGCTACTTCCTCGAGTACATTATATGGATTTGCTCAAACCGCTTCCTCGAGTACATAATATGGTTGTGCTCGAGCCACTTCCTTGAGTATATTATATTGTTGTACTCGAGCTATTTCCTCAAGTACTTTATATGGTTGTACACGAGCCAGTTCCTCGAATACATTATATGGTTGTACTCGAGCCACTTCCTCGAGTACATTATATGGTTTTGCTCAAGTCTCTTCTTCGAGTACATTATATGGTTGTACACGAGCCACTTCCTCGAATACATTATATGGTTGTACTCGAGCCACTTCCTCGAGTACATTATATGGTTGTGCTCAAGTCACTTCTTCGAGTACATTATATGGTTGTACACGAGCCACTTCCTCGAATACATTATATGGTTGTACTCGAGCCACTTCCTCGAGTACATTATATGGTTGTGCTCAAGTCACTTCTTCGAGTACATTATATGGTTGTACACGAGCCACTTCCTCGAATACATTATATGGTTGTACTCGAGCCACTTCCTCGAGTACATTATATGGTTGTGCTCAAGTCACTTCTTCGAGTACATTATATGGTTGTACACGAGCCACTTCCTCGAATACATTATATGGTTGTACTCGAGCCACTTCCTCGAGTACATTATATGGTTGTGCTCAAGTCACTTCTTCGAGTACATTATATGGTTGTACACGAGCCACTTCCTCGAATACATTATATGGTTGTACTCGAGCCACTTCCTCGAGTACATTATATGGTTGTGCTCAAGTCACTTCTTCGAGTACATTATATGGTTGTACACGAGCCACTTCCTCGAATACATTATATGGTTGTACTCGAGCCACTTCCTCGAGTACATTATATGGTTGTGCTCAAGTCACTTCTTCGAGTACATTATATGGTTGTACTCGAGCCACTTCCTTGAGTACATTATATGGTTGTACTCAAGCCATTTATTAGGCTTTATTATATGGAAATTAATTATTTTTTTGAAATTACAGTTTAATTAAAATTATATACATATATTATATTTTATTTCAAACATTTAATTCATTTCAGTTCAAATACATATGTATATACATAGTTTGATTATCAAAATATTAACTTATAAATACATAATTTTTGAGTTAATATTATGTAGTTGTTTTTTCTTTGTCGCGTAATTTTCTTTTGTTGTGTCTCTCACGTGCCGCAGTTAATTGTTTTCTGATCTCTGTCTGGTAGATTGTTTTTTTTTTATAAAAATCTTTCCATGCGTCTATAAAAAATGAAATAATATGTAATAAAATAATTCAGTTTTACACTCGAAATAAATATTAAAAGTTACCAAAGAATAAATCATTTGTGTTTATGAGATCTCGAAAAGCCTTTCTACCCATTTGCCCTGTCCAATTATATTTCCTCAATTCAATGTCGGTTATTACTTTAGATAAACCGTAAGAAATTGGTTGATGACTTTTAGTGGGGCAAAATGAACTAATTTTCATTATCTGTAACATAAAACATTTTTGGTCACAAGAAATTTAATCATGAGCATATTTAATTATAACTTACCATGTAATTTTTAAAGCCTTCATCTCCAGCCGCTAGTCTTTTTTCAAATTCCTCCAAATTATCAATTGGTTTAAATTTGCCATATTTTTTAGCACCCGATTTGATATCAACTAGTATATCTATTTTTTTTTCGATGGCTTTAAGTGTTGGAACAATTTCTGAGTCAATAATTTTTAGATGGCTCAGAAGTATTTCTGTACATCCTTGACTCTCGTCTGAATGTGTAGGCGCATTTGTTGGTGTTGCATATGTTGTTTCATTTATAAAAGTTTCGGCAACATTATCAGCATTCTTTTCTTGCTGATTTATTGATGTTGAAACTATGTTTGTTGATGTAGAAGAAAACAAAGGCACAGTTTTATTGGTTATTCGGCCTCGAGGATATTGATTTATTTCACCTGAATACGTAGGGTTTGTTGATGATGCACATGCTTTTGCATATATAAAAGTTTCCCCATCATTATCAACATTCTTTAATTGATGATTTGCTTTTAAACGCATAGCTTGATTTATTGATGCTGAAACTGTTGTTGTTGCAGATAATTTTGTATTTGTAGCTGACATAGTTTTATTTGCTTCTCGATCTTGATTTCTTTCACTTGAATGTGTGGGTTGTGTCACTGATATACCACATAATTTTTTAGTTTCAACTTTTTTTTTTTTTTTTTTTTTTTAAAACATCTTTATTGATATGGCTACTACAATCTTAAACATTATTAATTCATTAGTAAGGTTGACATTAGTACTTATGAGATAAGCATAAACTTGTGTGGGTCTGCTGGACCAGTATCCAGTTCCCTTAAGATATAATATTCATACGGTTAGCTCATGTGGTTTGATTCGTTTGAGCCACCTTATTTCGTTTGTACTGTCCAGTAGTTGTACGGCCTCAACGTTGATGTGGGTAAGAAGTCTCTTCTCATGTTTAATGGCACATTCGCGGATGACGTCGTCTATCAATTGTATTTTTAGATCATTGTGTATTTCTCTGTTAGTCACAAATCGGTAAGCGTTGGTGACCATTCGAAGAAATTTATTTTGGCTACATTGTATAATGTCTCTATTGGATTTATGAGTACAACCCCATAGCTGCGCTCCATACATCCATATTGGTTTGAAGATAGTCTGGTAGACTAGTCTTTTGCAATACAGGTTCATTTTGGAATGATGCCCAATTAACCAGTACATTTGACGTTGTTTTAATCGTATCTGTTCAGCTTTTTGTCTCACATGATGTTTCCAGTTGAGCCTTGAATCTAAATGCAGACCAAGGTATTTAGCCGATTCAGCCTGTGGCACTTGCACCCCATTGAGGTATATGTGTAGACTGTTATTTTTGTGTCGGAGCGTAAATGTCACATGGGTTGATTTGAGCTCATTAAGCACTATTTTCCAGTCAATTGTCCATTTAGTAACGTCGTTCATTGCTCGTTGAAGATTTTCCACTGCTCTTGGTTGTGATTCGTCTACTGACATAATTACAGTGTCGTCAGCGAACGTGCCGATGAACGTTTTATTCGTTGTAGGTATGTCCGCAGTGTAGATAAGGTAGAGGAGGGGTCCCAATACGCTTCCCTGCGGAACTCCCGCTAGAGTTGGATAAAAGTCAGAACATGTTTCTTCATGGATGACTCTGAATTGGCGATCAGAGAGGTATGATTCAAGCAGCTGGCAATAGTTTTGTGGTAGCATTTTGCTCATCTTGAATGTCAATCCCTCGTGCCAAACCCTATCAAAGGCCTGAGATACATCCAGAAATACGGCGGGCAATATTTATTTTCTTCTAACGCTTGCTCTATTACCGTAGTTATTCGATGGACTTGATCTATTGTGGAGTGGTTATTCCTGAATCCAAATTGAAAATCAGGAACGTTTACCATTGGCTTTAGACGTTTTAGTAGTAGTTTTTCAAACAGCTTTGATAAGGTCGGAAGCAGTGAAATTGGTCTGTATGATGTTACTTCTTCATCTGGTTTACCTGGTTTCTTCAACATAATTATTTGAGCCGTTTTGAAGCATTTGGGTATATACTTCAATCTCATACAGGCATTAAATAAGTATGTGATCATGATGATTGCTTTGCGTGGAAGTTCCTTGAATAGACCCGGTGATATTTCATCAATTCCTGGTGCCTTTTTTTGACTAAGACTTTTGTCGATTTCTTCAGCAATTTCCATTGGCGTGACCCTTTTAAAATCCTGATTTGGTTGATAGACAGGTGTTACGTCAATGTTGGATTGAATGTCATGGGGTTGAAACACTGTTGCTAGGTGTTGAGCAAAGAGTTCCGCTTTTTCTTTGTCATGTCGAACCCAATTGCCTTGAGCATTTCTTATAGGTGGTACTCGAACTACAGGTCGTTTAAATTTTCTGGCTGCTTTCCATAACGAGTAGTCCTTATCCATTTCTGGACCTAGCCCGCTTAAGTAGTTGTCGAAGCAATCCTGTTTGAAGCTTTTGATTAGCCTATTGACTTTGTTACTTATTCGATTGAAGGTGGTTTTGTCAGCGGGATTTCTGGTGAGATGCCATATTCTCCTTGCCTTTCTCCTTTCCTTGATTTGTTCCCTGATTTCAGCCGGGTATTTGACTTCAATCTCCGCATTGTCCTTTAATTCTGGAGTAGCTAGACTGGCGGCTATACGAGTGTATTCAATGAAATTGTTTGTTTGTTGTTCCAATTCTTCATTAATTTTAATACTAAATTTTAATTCAACTAGCTCTTCCAGTTTTTCTCTGAAGAGGTCCCAATCCGTGAATCTATTAGTAAGGTTTTGCTTCTTTTTTTTCTTGATGACTATAGCGCTTACTGACAACAGTACAGGAATGTGATCAGATGTTAAGTCGTTAATTCCTTCGACTATAGTGTAATTGGATGAAATACCTTTTATGATGAAGAAATCAAGCAAATCTGGTATTTTTCCTGCATCCGTTGGCCAATACGTTGGCCTCCTTGGAGACAGATATTCACATTTGTTTTCATGAATGGCATTGAACAAAGCATTTCCTTTCCCAGGAGAAATTAGCCTGGAACCCCAAGCTGTATGTTTTATATTATAGTCCCCTCCAATAATAAATCTTGGACCGAGCTTATTAAAGACGTTATTAAATTGTAACTTCGTTGGTGTATGCCGTGGAGGACAGTATGCTGCCGCAATATTTAGATCTGCGCCATTATATTGGATTGAGATAACAGTTGCTTGCATGTAGCTTTCTCGAATATCCTCTTGTTGATTATGTTTGATATTATTTTTAATTAGTACAGCTGAACCACCTCTGGCTCTTTCACTAGGATGGGTTGTCCAGTAGGAATTAAACCCCTTTATTCTAAAAAAGCTTTTGTTGGAGAAGTGCGTTTCTGAAATAAGTGCAATATCTATGTTGTTTGTATGGAGAAATATTTCCAGTTCTTGGGCTCGTTGGTTGAGCCCATTAGCGTTCCAAGTTACAATGCGTAAGAACGAGTTAATCATTTGTGTGTATGCTGACTTTTTTTGCTAGGCGGATAGAAATTAATTTCTAGTTTTGCCACCCTTTCTGTTAAGTGACCAAGTGTCTGTTGAATTTGAGTAAGCATTTTAATAATTTCAAAGTTATTAGACTCGTTATTAACTTCTATATGTTTGTTGTTTTGGTTTGATTCATCAGCAGATAACTTGGTGATTTGCGCATAGGATAATCCAACTGTGGATGGTGTGATTGTTGTTTGTGGTTTAGCAGCTTTGGTTTGTAATCGCTGTACTACTCTTGTTCTATTATTCTGTTGACTTTTAATTTTGTTCTGATATACACAGCATCCTTTATAATTTGCAGTATGTCCTTGTTGTTGACAAAGAGCACATGAAGGCGCGATATCTTGTTGTTTTTTGCATTTTGTCGTGTGATGATCTCCAGCACATTTAACGCATTTGGTTTGACGATAGCAAAAACTCTTGGTATGTCCAAGTTGTTGACAATTCGTACATTGTGGAATGTCCCTTGTCTTGTTAGGTGGCTCAATTTTAACTATACAGTACGCAAGTTTCTTGATGTTGTATACTTCTTTATTGTTGTCTTTTTGTTTTAAGTCGATGTAAAACAATGGAAAGTGTTTCTTGTCTTTTACACCATTAGTTGTGACCATTTTGTATATGTTAGTAATACCTGCGACTTCATGTCCCATTTTTTCTAAGTCTGCTTTAATTACATCGTGACTAATGGAAGATGGTAAGCCTCTGATAACTACTCTATAAGCCTTTTCAATCTTCAGCTGATAGGTGTGATATTCTATATTTTCGGATTGGTTGCTGGGTTCTTTTTTTAATTCTTCCAGTAATTTTTTGACATTTCTGTAATCATTTTCATTTTGAAATGTAATTTTAATGTCACTATTTGAAAGCGCCTTAAAATTAGTTGATTCACTAGTGGTTTTTATTACTTTTTGTCGAAAAAGTTCGAAATTTTTGATATTGCTCACGTTAATGGATGGAGGCAGTGGTATTTTTGGGGTTTTCTTTTCAGTGTTATTGATCACAATTTGTGTAGTATTTTTTGGAGGAGTTTTCGTTTTTGTACGCCTGCGTTTCCTAGCATTTCTGTTATCAGCACCGGAAACTTCTTTTTCCAGTTCTTCCTCATCTGTGCAATAATCCTCTTGACTCAGAGCACTGAATCTATTATTCTGTTGAAAAACTGGAAATTGCCGCAGCAACCAGTTGGAATTATTTGAATGTTCATGTTGACTGGCTGATGGCTGAATATGGTTTGAAGAAAGATTGTTAACTCGTGCTGAATTCTTAGCTATGCTATTTTTAACCTTTTCTTTTAGTGTAGAGTTTTCTCTCTTAAGTTCAGCAACTTCATTGCTCAGCTGCGCGATTAGTTTCTCCATTTTTTGAAATTTATTTAACAGCTCCTCGCTATTTATAATATTTGTTGATGCACTCGGCATTTGTTCTGATAATGAAGTTACTTTTTCAGTGGAGATTGCGTTGTTTGCAAATATTTTTTTTATTGGTGATCTGATTGTAATGGAGCCCTTTCGGAATGAAAGTTCTTCCTCGTTACTCTTTTGAGCGTTGATATCGCTTAGCTTATTTTTGGTATCATTTGAATTATGTAGCAATGTTTGGTCCCCCCTAGAATCCATGGGACCGACCTCCGGAGAGAGTGGATTTTCCTGAACATCAGGTCTGCCACCTAGGGTATTAGTTTCCTTGTTTGTTTTATCCATTGCTTTGGTTTTTATAGTGTTATTACACTCGCCTCTAGAAGTTCAGCCGTTGTGATACATTAAAAATGCAAAACAAACGTTGCCCAGGTGCTACCGCGTGGAGGTAAACTAGAGACAGTTGATGGTTTCTACATAGTTGCAACGTTGGAGTATAAACCAATTTATAATTGGCTATACACGGTCAACGCCTACCCTATTGAATCCCACCCAGCACCCAGTTTTAACTGAGTTAGTATTATTTGCTACTCGGTTTGTTGTTTCTAGAATTTGTGTTTTTGAATGACGAGATTTGGTCGTCGTATCACCGATTGGTGCTTTCGAGATACAAGGAAGCTTTTGACCGTTTTGGCTTTTAGAACTAAATACATTTTTGGAGTTTGATATTTTTGATTTTGACACAGTATTTTTGAACTGTGGTTCCAATATAATTCCTTGAAGGTCTTGGGTACCAATAGGTGTAAGACTCCGATTTGGCAATACATTTCTAGGAATTCGTGATTGTTGATTGCCAAAAATTAATGGACTATGTGACGTTGATGCTGGAATAAATTTGAAATAAACAAAAAAATATTAAGTTAAATTTACATTTAACTGAAATTGATAAGTTTATGTACTTACGTAGGCTATTAATGCGTAATGGATCATTTTCTTGTTTTGGTTTTAGCAACATCCGATCGATTTCCGTACACTGAGTTTCAGAGTCAGTAATATTAATAATCTCTATGGTAATCTCTTCAATCTCACAGTCGTCCTCATCCTGATACTCCATAAATAGTTAGTCAATCGAATCCATATTGGCTTATAAATAGTAAGTACCTATGTATAAGCAAATTTTTATGGAATTGATCAAATAATAACAAACTCAAAAGGTTGTTGGCCGACGAGTATAAAAAGCATTAATTTACTATGAATACGAGTACATTAATATATTTATTAAATATGTGTTTAGATTTGGTGTAAAAATGGTATAAGGGCCCAAGTATTGTCATAGGGCAATATTATTAGTTTAGTGCATTCTGATTCAAAGGGAAATATTTCCAAATTATTTTCGTCTAATCCATCAGTAATTACGATTTGTAAAATATCTTCCGAATTAAAAGGAGTTTCAAATAAACAACGACAGTTTAAAAATCGGTGTGCCCGGATGAATAATTCTCCATTTTCATTTTCAAAACTATTAATTATCCTTACTCTAGTTTTTTCTTTAAGAAGTCGACACGCATTGGAAAAATGTTTATAATCAGCGCGTGGAGGTTGTAACTTTATTTTGGAGTTG
This sequence comes from Tipula vernalis, assembly GCA_958295665.1. Classification (NCBI taxonomy): domain Eukaryota; kingdom Metazoa; phylum Arthropoda; class Insecta; order Diptera; family Tipulidae; genus Tipula; species Tipula vernalis. The sequence continues at coordinate 177,348,704 of OY282560.1, read as the reverse complement.
CTTAATGTCCAAAAAATTATTTGTGTATTATACACTTGGGCTAATATATTTGAAGGTGAACGAATGCCTTTTCCTAGTTTGTTGTACGAATTTTCAAAAATATAAGCACTGAATTTATTTAAATCACCAAATTCGAGAACACAACTGGCCAAATGCAATAAATTATGGACGTTATAATTAACGAATTTATTCCCATAAATCTGTGCAAACTTGATGACATAGGTTTGTAGTAATAGGTTCGCATACTCCGCATTAATAACTGCAGTATCGGAATGAGATAAGAGTCGAATGGCCGAAAATAATAATAAAAAATTTTCATATTCGTCCCGACTTATTACATTTTTTAAAAGTATTGGCCCGTAGTAGCAAACAAACATATGACATTCCGTTGCCTTAAATTTAGGCAAGTCTTTTAGACTACATGGCTTCCGGGAAAATTCTTCTGGAAAATAATTAGCGTATTGCTTAATCTTCATGTCCATCTCTTCAAATTTATGTTTATATTTTTTCACAAGCAACGCAAGCAGCTTTTTCGCATGACCCAAATCGACTAAATGCATAGGGTCAATGGCAATTAATGCTATTAAATCCCACCCACCTTTTTCTAAAACGCTGAGTTTCATTCTGTACTTTTCAGAATGATGTTCCACGTCGGTTCGGTTTCTAAAATCATCAAATGTTCTCAGTTTGCCAGGAGTGACGCTGTATACTATACGATTTTCCAGTGGATAGCCAACCTGATCACATTTGGTGCAACCATTCTTTGAAGTATGTGACCTCGTACACGTTAAAAAACTCTTGGCAGGTGCATCGCAACAGAACAATCGAATGCCGAATGTCTTTTTAATCTGTTGTGGCGACACCAGAACACCTTCATTTTCAAGTTTTTGACATTCTGTGACAAAATCCGTGAAAAATAGTTCATGTGAAGGCGGATGTCCAGTCCCAGAATAAGCAGCAATAACAAATGGTGGTATATCTGGTAAACTTCTTATCGCTCCCGAAATTGGCCAAATTGCCTTCTACTAGAGTTTTTAAATGGCTTGAAACCATCAATGCTGATGTCCAGCCATACCTTATCAATAATATTAAGGGCAGCAGTTTTACACCTCAATAAATTATTTTCGATTCCAATATAAATATAATCACCATCTTCGATAGTTTTCCTAATACACTTATCATCAACAATTACTCGAAACAACCCGTTTTTTGATTTTGGAACTTTTAAACCTTTGTTCCTTAAAGCTTTTAAAATGTCTGCTATAGCTCTAACAGTTATTTGATGTTCTATGAAAATATTTTTCAATACCTCGCAAAATTCAATGTCTATGTCAAATGCCAAAAAGTGATCTTCACATAACTCTTCATCATCTGATTGCGAGCCGGACATCTCTTCTTCACAATGTAATGCGCCATTATCATATTCATCAAGATTAATCAATTCATCTAACGTAGTATGCAACTGAATTGCTTCAGCATCTACCGCGATTATTGATTCATCGGCTTTCGGATGAAATTCTTCAGATTCGATAGGCAATGGATTTTTAATTGTATTATGTTCGGTTGTAAGAGAATTATCTATATTATCAATAATTGTTTTTTCTTTTTGTTTTTGTAACAGTTGCCTCATGCGAGTTCTTGATACATCCCAAACGTGAGGAGAAAATTTGATTTTTTTCATATCTACAGTAAATATATCTACTAAACATATATACAGTAGATATTTTGTAAATGTGTTTTATACAAAACCTATTATAATGTTTCACTTACACAATATATAAAAATTTTAAATAAACACTTTAAAACTTTTAACAATAACCTTAAATTTAAATAAATGTAAATTTTTACCCTGATAATTGACACTTCACGTGCTAAATTAATTTTACAACAATTGTTGTTACATAAACACCGTATACTATAGTGGTTCCCCAGTATATAGCGAAATATACAACTATACAAATTTCAAGCAGAACTGCTTGAAATTCATAATTATAGTAGAATGTTTCGTTTCGAGCAGTTTCTAGTACAATTTATATTTTAGTGGTGACATTAGTACTTCATTTTTTCACAGGGGCGTTCCACACTCGACTGCGACATTTTAAAGTAGTACAAAGCGAAGCGCTTTGTCAACATAACCTGCAAATCATATTTTTTGCACAATTGTTTCATACTTACCAAAAAATCTAGCTCATTGGTACGTTACGAATTTATAATATCTCAGTTCTTGGAATAATTCACATGTAAAATAGACCTGAATAAAATATTTAATAGCAACGGAATGTTCAAGACAGACGCCACCGGCATGAAAGGGTCTCAGCTTCGCATTTGTGGTAACAAAATATTTCGAGGCGAGGCGCCTGGTATGAAAAGTACTTAACAGTTCTCAATTGGAACCAAAAATTATTTTTCTTTTCTTTCCTCAACATAGCACATATGGCAATTAACGTTCGAAAAATAAAAGAGTAGAGACAGAGAGAAACAGAGAATAAACCATTTGAAAAATAAAAAAATTTTGATCTCCGCTAACTTTCTGCATAATTTAAAACTAATAAAATTATTAATAAAATAATGATTTAAATATAAATAAATATTAACTACAAATGTAACATGAGTTAGAAATATTTATATGAACTTGTTGTTACCAATTCATTAAATAACGAGAATCATACAACAGGTCAATAACAAATTTATATATTAAATAATTTGTTCTTTATTTGTGTTGTGTCACACAACATCGTTTTTCCGGCAAAGCCAATTTTAAATGCTTACTAGACGTTATACTTATATTGTTTCTTTATAAAATGTAATAAACTTTGTGTATAAAAAGTCAAGCAAATGAAATATAAAAATCAGAATAAATTTACCTTCAATCGGGTGTTTATTTCATTCTTAAGGTTATTAAGACCCCACCAGTGGTAATCTTAATAATCATCAAATATACAAGTTCCGAGCAGCCCAAGTATAACAAAATGGAACTGAATTTGACAGTTCCAACAAATGTTCTACTTTTCTCCATAACCCAAGTATAACAAAACCCAACTCAAATTGAGCAATAAGTTTTTCCTAAGTTTTTTGATGAAAAAATTCGAAGCTAACTTCATGTTCTTATCATATATATATAAAATATACAAGTAGAGTAGTGTGTATATGTACATATGCAAAACTAACAAAAATGATTATACATTTTTTTTATGTTATACGAGTATATAATGTATATGTGTACAGACATTTTTTTGGTTTTGATATATAGCTATCTACGCAGAAAATCTAATTTTTAAAATTGTTCTGTGCATTGGTGTATCTAGTTTAGTAATATTTTGTGTTTTTTTTGTTTCGATTTTTAAAAAAAAAAAATATAAATAAAATTAATATATAATTGGACGCTCGACGCCTAATTGTGATTTTGTGTAAGTTTTGTGAGTGATTTTTTAATAAACCATTTTAATATTTTATTTTGTGAATGCGTCATTTTCTTTTATAGCCTGATGAGATTGATTGAATAAATTTGTCATAGTCTTCATCGGATGTTAACTGAATTGAAAACTATTAATAATTTCGCTAAAACGTTTATATAAATATGTAATTTTATTGTTAAATATATTAAACAAGTTTTATTAATAAATTTCCTAATTGAATTTTTAATTTTGTTTCATTTTAAACGTTTAATTTACCCGCCAAATTTTGCTGACGTTGACACATCCATACATAAACAAAAATGTTCCCGCCAATTTTATTTTTGACATTTACACACACACACATTCATACATTTTCATAAGATTGAGTTAAGTCCAGTTAAGACTTTTCGCGACAAGTTTCATACGACTTTTTAGGATAAGTCCTAACTCAAACCTAGAAAAAGTCTTAACTAAGTTAAGACTTATTCTAGGTTTTTTGACAAAAAAGTCTTAAGTAAAAATACTTGGGAAGCAATGGAAGTGATGGAAATAGTTTATTTTTATATAGTCGTAGTAGTATGTATATACGAGGGCGATCAACGCTATTTTCTTTGTTATTTTTGGCAAGTGAAGTTAATTATTTTTGCTTTTGAGCTTTTTTGTGGTAATGTAATTTAAATTTTTTGTAAGTAAATAAATAATACCTATATGGTTTAAAATTGTTAATACTCATTTAATACTCATAATCATAATTCAATAATTAAATAAATCATCAAGCACAGTCCATCAGCTCAACAGTTCACATTGAAAGGCCGTCAACTGGTTAACTGATTTTTAGCAACTACCAAATATACAAATAATCATGTTAATTATATTCTTAATTTTAGAATGTGCAACATCAAAATTCAACCAAATAGCAAAAGATGACTTCCACAACGTAAACGATAAGATAGCAAAAACCAAAAAACAAGAAAATGTTCCTCACAAGTACTTCTTTAAATATACATATGCATTTTTATCAAATTCATACAAAAAACGATTCTTTTATTTAACACGGGAAATATTGAAATAAGTATATTTTTCAATCTAACCTCAAATTACTGATTCCCGCCAAATTCTATTTTGAATACATACATATATACAATCAAACATATTTAGTTCCATTAGTTTAGGGTTTTTGTTCCACTGTTCAAAGGAAATCTTATAATAAAATGGAACTCAAATGTCGTTCTCAGTTCCAAAAAAAGTTCCAGAAAAACAAAAATATATTTGAAGTAGTAACACTTGGGAGAGGCGAGAACTTTACAACAATGTGGAGCAGTACCTATTAATTAACTTATTCTATTCTACCCTACGTGTCCCCGTAAAGGAATTGAATTTCATAAAAATTCTTTCTCACCAACATGCCTGACATCTAGTGGTGAGTAGCGGTACTATGAAATATTCGATTAATTTGGTGGAAAATCTGACTGAATATAGTGTTTACCTATTGACGATTGGAGCATCACAGATTCCACCTAGTGAAAAATTTTTAAACTGAGGTATCTGCTAATTTGACGTTCGAAATTGTTGTAAACAATTCCAATTTTGAACTATAATCACAATTTTTACCTATCAGATTGATAGTAATTGTAAATAATTCCAATTTTGGATTATAAAAACAATTTTTAATTACCGGATTGCAAAAAATTTCTTTCGTCGCATTTATGAGAAATGTCATTTTGCCGGTTGCCTCATTTTAACTTTTTTCCTCGAGAGGCGCTTTTTCTACTTTTACAATCGTCAATTCCACTTTTTTTTTTGAAAATTTTTTCAATCAAAGCTACCCAAAATGAAACAAAATCGTAAAATATTTCTAATTTTTCAATAAAGTGTCGGCTTCGCTCAAACAGTAAACTACATTCATTTTACATAACGATATTGAAGGCAATAAAAACAACACAAAATTACAATAAAATGCCGAAAATAATTATACCATTAATATTTTCAATGGGATTATGTCTACTCATCGCTGCCAATGAAGTAAATTTTGTTGAAAATGTCCGTATAGCCGAGATGTTAACTAAAAATATAAAAGAAGAACGCAATGTAAGCGAAGTAGAATTTGGAGTTCTCGAAGACATCACCGACACCTCGCCGGCCGATGAAGGCGCTGCTGGCGCTGATGGCGCTGATGGCGCTGATGTTGCTGCTGGCACTGCTCACCCGGTGCTGGAGGAACGGCACCATTAGCGGCGCCATCAGCGGCGCCATCAGCGGCACCATCACCGCTGGCATCACCGGCACCGCCCACTGATGGCGCCAGTGATGTCAGCGCTGATGGCGCTGCTGATGTCTCCGCTGATGGCACTGCCCCGATTGGTGATTCTCCTACAGCACCAGGTGAGCCATCGGTTGAACTAGAAGTCCCATCCGATGGAACAGAAGACGCATCTGCTGGAACAAATTTTAAAGCTTCAGCCTTATTCAAAACGCTTAGCGGATTAATGATTCTCGATTACTCTAAATCTAATATTTTCCATAAAATTTTTTGTGTTAATTAAATTTTTGTTACATTAAATTGTTTTTGATTTAATTTTTAATTTTTGTTAAATTACGAGTTAGTTAATTGATGTGTATTTAGATTAATAAAATTGAATTCGTGAAACGATTCATGTAGCGAATTGACGTACATATATAAACGCAAAAAACTTGTATTTGTTTCTCATATCATTTCAATAGTCCTTAGTGATATTGTGGTGGTTTTATACAACCACCGTGATAACCTTTCTGGGCCGCTATTCTTGAAATTCGATCAAAAAAAGTCGCCCGTAATTTTCTAGTGAAATATTGTAATTTTGGAATCACAATGGATATTTTCGACTGGAGTCGGTTTCTTGAAATTTACCGAGAAAGAGTTATAAGAATACCGGCCCTGGGCCCGTATTCTTGAAATTCACCGAAAAAATTCGCCGGTTACTTTGGTATGAAACAATTTAAATTTTCGACTGAAATGATGTTTTTCACTAGAAAATAATGGGCGACTTTTTTTGATCAAATTTTAAGAATACGGGCCCTGGCAATTATTTGCGGTGAAACCAATTATTATTTAGGTCATTACGGAATATTTCATTCGTAAGAATCCGAAATCGCAAAATTGTGTAGTATTTCAAATATTTTTGAAATGGTAAATCCTATGAAGATTTCAGCAAAACATTTGGCACGGGTCCTCCTTGCTCTTTTTGTTTGACGGAAATGCCAACTGTTTCACTGACTGCGAGTTTACGTAAATATTCTGCTGAAAAATTTTCAGCCTACTAATTTTCTGTTGGCGAAAAAGTTGTGGAGTATGATTTTTGTAATAATCCATATAAAGAAACGGTCTTGTCAGGGGTTGCAACGTTAGCATTAGCACATCCCTTTAGTTTTCCAGTTATGCATAGGAACCAAGCGCAAATTTTACCGGTGTGAAGTTTTCCACAGAATTCAGAAGTGTAGCTACACAAATTAACAGATTTCAAAAATGTAGCTACACAATTTAGCAAATAGTGTAGTTGTACACAAAAAAATGTAACAGGATAAGTTTATATTTATTTTCATGCAGAAAAAAATTAAAGCGAGTATAAAACTCAAAATTATTTTTAATGGACTATAGATATCAGCTGACTAATAAAATAAAAATTAAATTTCACTTAGTAAAATAAATAAATTAAAAGTAATGGTATAGTGGTCAATATACATAAATTTGTATTATACCTTTAAACATTTTCCTTAGTTTTTACGGGATTCCCCATTACTTTCGTCAGTTGAAGTAAATTAACACAATAGGAATATACAGCGATAATAAAGAAAATGTTCTTAATTTTTGTTAGATTTTAAAAAGATTGGTGGTAAATTTGGTGTTAAAAATTATTATAATTTTCTAATTAATAGATTTTGTTATAATTAATTAACAAATTTAAGGTTATACAGGGGGCGAGTAGCAGGGACAGCAGAGACGCAACGATTTCAACAACAACGTCAAGCAACCCTACCTCACAGTTAGTACAAATTTGGGTGACCGCATGGGAAAACATGATGATGGAACGAAATCTCGACCCCTCACAACCGCCGATGGATAAAATTTTTGAGGGAATAATAATACTTTTTTACAGCTTACAGCTTTTCAGAAAAAAGAGTTGTCATTGTGTCATTCTTACAGGTTGGAGCAGTAGATGAACTTTAATTGCATTGTCTTGTGGTAAATGAATTACTAAAAAATATATTACTAACAAATTTACTGAAACGGGCCTTTTCTATAGGATACTTCCTAATAAAACCATAGAGTTTAGAAATAATGGTTGCGCTGGGGGGAAATTATGCAACGAGGTGATCATGGTTTTAGTTGGAATGAATTGTCTACAAGTATAAGTTTTTTATAATTAATAAATGTTTTAATTTTATTTTTGAATAAACCGTTTTTGTTTTGTTTTTGGTTAATCTTTCTTATAACGAACATGATTCATTATAACCGAATATTTGATTAAAACGAACAGCCGGCTATAGTGAACAAAAAATGATGTCCCTTGAGTGTTCGCTATAAGCGAATTCTACTGTATGTCTATATGTATACTATACGTAACTATTCAATAAACTGTTAGAAAACGATGATGACATTTGGGCGTATTATTCGTACATAAGTATATTTAGGCGAATTATTTTGAAAAATTCAGAACGATATCAGTATCGCCATCTAACTCTTTGGAGCATAATACATACACAAAAAAAATAAATGGTTACCACAACGCCGATCGGATATTTATAATTTGAACCCAATCGGATATTATTATAAAAATGACATAAAATACATTTGGATAAAAACTTTTACACATCATAAAAACCAAACAGAACCGAACGGTGTATTTTATTAAATTCAAAAGGAATTTTTCTAAAAATTTATATTTTCGGATAGTTAAAAATATTTATCCGTTGATACGTGTTTAATTTTAATAAAACTACTAGCCGATTTAGTTAAAAAATAATTATTGTGTTTTAATGTAAAAATTTTAATTGATGTATGTAATACATTTTTATTGTTTGAATTATCGTATTTAATAAAGATTTGTATTTGTATTAAATTGTATTGCTGCTTAAATAAAATTAGTTTTTATTATTTTTCATCCATCCAGTGTAATCTGAAAACAAATTAATTTATTTTAAATGAAATTTATATTTGTGAAATAAATAAAATATTACATTATTGAAGAGCTGCACGATGAACAACTTTCATAGTTTTGCCATTTTCAGCAAAAACGTATAATCCAGATGGCTTTTCGACGCGAGAACATGCGACATAAAGTTGATCATGGGAGAAGCATGGTGATTCCAAATAAATACCACATATGTTGAATGTTTGGCCTAGTGATTTATTTATTGTAATTGAAAATGCCAATCGAATTGGGAATTGAAGTCGCTTGAATGGAATTGGCGAATCTGTTGGTATCATAGGAATACGTGGTATTAATACATGTTCTCCTACGAATTTTCCTGTTATAATTGTTGCTTCAATAACATTGCCATATATTTTTTTAATTACCAAGCGAGTTCCGTCGAGTTCAAAAATTAAACTTCAGCATTTTTGGGCGCTAAAATTGCACGATTTTGTAACCATTGAATTTGCTTATAGTTTTGTAAAATGTTTGGATATACATTTGTTATTAGTTCTTCCCGAGAGTTAACAATTATACAGAAATTTTCTGGAAATTCGATTTCTTTGGTTATTTCATCAACAGCAATTATTCCATTTCCAATGTCAAGCAATTGTTTAGAAAAAAATTCAGCTGAATGATCGTTTTGGATAAGTACACGCATATTTGTGGTTAATTTCATTGGTATTACTGTTTGCCATAAAGATGAAGATTTAAGGCATGCGTTTATTTCATCAGCATATGTTGATCGTGGCATAACGGATAGTGTTTGTCTGAAATCCCCAGAAAGTAAAATTATGGTTCCACCAAAAATATTGCTGTTGTTCTTGAAATCTTTTAATGTTCGATCCAATGCCTCCAATGAATGTTTATGAGCCATTGTGCATTCGTCCCAAATTATAATGCGACATTTTTGCAGTACTTTGGCCATGTTTGAATTTTTTTTTTATATTACATGTTGCGTTTTCATTAGTTTGAATATTTAATGGCAGTTTAAATGATGAATGCGCTGTTCTCCCTCCATCTAATAAAGTTGCAGCAATTCCTGACGAAGCAAACGGCTAATGCAATGTTACCTTGGGAACGAATTTCTGCTAATAAAAGTGAAATCATGAAAGTTTTTCCAGTTCTCAAAAAAAAAGCATCCAAAAAAAGTAGCCCCCAGTTTGGGCTTGAACTGCATATAAAATTCAGTCGTAAATAATTTTTTGTTCATCTATCAATTTTGGCTTATTAATTTGAACAAATTCAAGTAAATCAAGCGTATTGTATGATTTTTCACGTGAAAGATCATAATTAATTAGATCATTTGCTAATCTTGAAGGTGATGGCTGCTGGATCTTTTTCGTGCATTGAAAATGAAAAAATACGCCAAATAGCCTCGCTGGTGCTTATATATCTTCCAGTTTGAAATCTTGAAATTTCATCATTTAAATTGTCTTGTCGCTCAATATTGAAAACTGCCATGTCAGTTCCTTTGTTGATATATTTGCAAATATATTTTATGGATTTTACGGATGAGCATAGTTCAACATTAATGTGTGCCTTAAATGTTTTTGATAAAAATTGCGAATAAGGCACAATCCATCTATTGTCAACTTCAAATTCTTCTTTAGAATTCTCAGTGGACCTTCTACGATATAATGGATAGCCATCAATTCCAGTAATCGTATGCATTGTAAAATCTTTAGGAAATCTTTTGGAACATTTACCATTAATCATACATGGTGAATTCATATTAAGTGCTCCACATGGACCATGAACCTTATTTAATTTAACAATTTCAAACGATTCTGGATCCGTGTCTTCATCAGGAATTTCAGCGCTTATTACGTTGTTGATATCGATTGATCTTATTTTATTTGTCAGCCAAATTAATATATGTATGAGCATGAGGAAGTCTTCGTTTTTGCCATTCGATCGAATACATCCAACAATTCGTTTGCCCATACACATGATACTTTGTAATGAGATCCATTAAGGATTTTAGCTTTTGTTTAAAGACTCGTGCTATAATGTCATGTCGATCATGCGATTGTTGATCATGCTTTAATAATTTTACAATATCATTCCATTTTGGATTGCATGTGAATGTTATAAATAAATCGGATATTCCGTAATGACGAACGAAAGTCATAGCGTCTTGAATATACTCTTGCATACGACGCGGACTGCCAATGTATGATGAAGGAAGAATAACAGTATCACTTCTGTGTTCTGTCTATATTTCCATTTATTGCCTCACGCAAGTGGATGTATTCGTCGCTTCGTAATTTTGACTGATTAAAACGAATGTATCGTAGACGTTCACTCTCGATTTTGGCATACATATCGACAACATACTGATGGTATAAATATCTACATTTTAGAATGTGATTGTCTTCAGTAGATCAAATCATTAGTCGATAAGCGTAATAATTCATAGCACTAACTTTTTTGGCCAGTTCTGCGCCGGTGGATGGATTTGTTTGTTTTAGGTTGATATGATATCCATCATCACCTTCCCAAAAAATTAAAGGGTATTGCAATGCGTCGTAAGAGCGATGAGTGTCTTCAATTTTCTGAATGACGTTATCTCTACGCTTAATATAACTATGTCACATTATTCAAAAGCTTCCCCAACCATTACAATAGCAACTTCATCAACTGTTAGTGGATTATATCTACGGACGTGGGCACCTGTTGGTGTTTTATTTGCTTTAATGAAGATCATGTAATTATCATTTTCCAATTGTGGTGTAATTTTTTGGAACAATTGTATTAATTGATTTTTTTCCATTAAAAATTGTTGAATTGTATTAATGATTTCACGCTCTCGAATTACGGTTATGCGATGTATTTCGCAACGTTCTTGAACTTGCTGTTCATTTGATCCAATAAAATATATTTGCAAAAATTTCGCATTTTCATTTGGCATTGGATACATTGATCCAATGTGGTGATAAACTAGGCCTTGAATTTTAAAAGTTGATGCAAAATTACGACCAAGAGAATCAATATTGTTAATTTGTTTTGCACCAAAAGATGTCATTTGGAAACATTGACTAAATTTCCTTATTTTTGACAAAAATTGCTTTGAATCACTTGATTCTCCTGTCATCAAGGATTTTAAAGGTTCAGGTGGTGGATTTAAAATTGGTAAAACAACTTTACCTGAAATATTTTACGATAATATAGTATTTTATGAAATTTTGACGTAATAAAAAGGGGGAAGAGGGTGGGTAATGTCCAAAAAAACTTACCTGAAGAGCAACACATCTCAAGAGTTTCATTTTTAAATTTTAATGCATGACAATAATTGCATTCATTATCCATTTCATCGATAAAAATTTTAGGATGGACATAATAATCGATGTCTGCTTCATTATTATTGAGCGGTCGATGCTCTTGCCGCAGCTCGAACATTTCTATTTGCTCTTCGAGTAGTAACTCTTCGAATTTCGGTTATATTTTCTTGTTGAATTTCACGTTGTAAGTTACGCTACCTTTGTGCCTTTAATTTTGATAATTGTTGGTCAGCATTAATATTTTCTCTATATCGTCTAATCGCTTGGTTTCTTCGCGTATTGCGATCAATATTTGAGCGTCGCATTTTTATGAAAGAAATACTTAATTTTACAATACAATGGAATTATCTTTAGCTGTCACTTCGTGTTGTTGGTAACACAATCAATAATTGAAAATGTATGCACTCTTAAGCGTCCTGCGATCAATGTTTTCGCGTACTGTTTTACTTTTGTAAAATTTTATTTTTAATCGTAATTTTACTTTAATTAATTGGTTTTTAACAGTTATTTTGTTTAAATTAATAAAAGTCACAAATTTTATTTTTAATTTTGCGCCCTACGATGTATTCTTGCGCGTGCTGTAATGAAACTAAATTAATGTCGAAAATAGCGGTATTACCACCTACTATCTTGAAAACAGCGCCATCTATCGGGTCCAAATTTCATAAAAACTGAAACCGCTAAAATCTATGGTGAAAATTTCAGCTTCCTGCGATGTCTGGTTCCTGAGAAAGGCTATTACAATCATGACATACACCATTTTTATATATTAGATATTCGGTTGGACAAAAATAAAATACTTTATCGGATAAAAAACCAATTAACACCGTATATTTTTTGAGTGCAGCCATACTATCACATCACCATACCATCATATAATAATAACATCATACCGGCGTACCACAAGAAGTAGGTGGGGTGTAAGATATTAACGGTGACCGTCGCTATGTCTTAAACAATAAATGTGTAAAGTTTGGTTCAAATCGGTAAGACGTGTGGATTTGTAGAAATATTCGACCTAGAAGTACTCACATAGAATATAGGAGAAGATACTGCATAGATTGACTATACTGCATAAATTCGGGCGGCACCAAAAAGAAGTAACATGTGTCTAGGGCCAAGCGGGCATACTCCACTAGTACTAGTTAAAATAAAATTTCCAAAACGGTTAAGGCAAAAGACAATTGACTCAATTTTTCTTTTGAATGGTTATTAAATTTGTTTGTTTTATAAAGTTTATAAAAAAAATGACAAACTGAAAACCAGTTTTTATTGGTTTTGGAACAAACTAAACCGAAAACCGGTTTGCTAACAGTGATGTGACAAAGATGAATGATTTCAATATTAATATAATGTAGACCAAACCGATTTCTTCAAGGTAAATATATGTACATATGTATATTCAACTTTTCACAATTTATCGTTTCTAAGCTAATGTCACCATTATGGGATGCAGTACATCAATACAGCAAGATTAAGAAATCATTTACGACGACAGAGTCTCAAAATGTGTAATTATTAAAATAAAAATGTATGCCAGCAGAAAGTTGACATAACAACCTCAACAAACAAGTCAGGAATGGAAAAATCAGTTTTTTTTGCAAAGTGTTGATTGATCCATTTGATGAGATTTTTTTCTGACATAATTTTTTTGTTGCTATGAAGAAAAGTATTACTAAGGAGAAAAGTAGCAGTTTTCTGGACGCTCTTTTCAGCTTACACGAAAACATATTTCTGTGAATTTGGACTGCAGTAGTGCTATTTGATGATTGAAAATTGGGAGAGCCAAGTACCTCAGCTCTGTAAAAACACTTGCTAACGATGTGGTGTACACTACTATTCATACTTTTATAGTACCTACAACAAACTCGACCAAAATAAATCGTATTTAGGTATTTGCGTAATAAGTGACGGTATATATTTTTTTCGTTTTTCTTTTTTATTTTATTATACAAAATTACGAAATGTGTTTCATTTTCGACCATTTTTCATTAAAGACATGCAAATAATTTACTTTCTGAGTTGCAGACCTAACGCGGAAAGTGGTTTGCTATGAAGAGTTTTCCATTAATACCAACTTTTTTTAAAATGTAACATGTGGGGAGGGAGGAGGGGGCTAGTGAAAATCATTGTTTTTATATTTACAAATTTATTTTATGGCCCGCAAAAAATCAAAAAAGAATACATAAATTAAAACCGTTTCTGTAGCGTACAATAAAAAAAAAAAAATTCTGAAACACTCTAGCAAAACAGAACTTTATTCAGCTTTATTCGATTGGCATGATGAATCATTCAAAGATTATGTTCGGTTATTGTTGAATATCCAATTTAACTCATATGTTAATTAACTAATATGATAATTAAATTAATACACTTTATTTTCGTATAAATATTAAATATAAAAAATTTTGAATATATTTGATGCGAATAGATTGTGTGCGGCTCCAATAACTGAATCTCACAGAGTCACAATGTTCATCGCACACCTTGAGTTAAAATAATTGGTTCAGCCGCGATTTCAGCTATCTTTTCAATTAATATCTCTTTTATTGATTCCGTTGTTGAAACGACACTCGTCACATTCGGACTATTTATTTTTTTTATGCTGGTCGTCGTTGTAGTAGATAGTGGGGTTACAATTATTGTTGTTGTCGATTTATTTATTGTTGTCTGAGTTAATTCATTTTCCTTTTGCCTCTCAACGTCTATTGTTGTTGTTTCATTTTCTTCGCTCGATTGAAATAATTCTCCGCTGACGGTTATATTAATATCGTCCAAGATTTTTTGGTCGGCTTTGTTTGGTAGGTGAAACGTTAAATCGGCCAACCATGGCAAATTAAAAGCCGATCTTATTCCAAATGTTTCGATTTTTATTGTTTGTGTACCATTTTCTGTTGGAAAATTTTCACGCAGTTCATCCTCTAGAAATGGTGCTTCCTCTATAGCCGATGCATTAATTGGGTATAGACGTGTCTTGGAAAGTAAAAGCTCAATAGTTTTATTCTCATGTGATTCCTCCGAACTGGTTTCACTCGATGAACTCTTTGAATCGCTTGAAATACTAATAATATCTTTGGCTAAGATTTCATCTTCATTTTCGATTAATTGCATAAGGGGTGATGCAGCTCCAAATTTCACGCTTAACGTTATCTAATCGTATAAATTTATAAAAATATTCAAAATTTAAATCCTTTATAAATATTTGGTTAATAAAAAATAAAAATAAAAATATGCAGACTTACGATAGCAATAAAATAGATGAACTTCATGTTGTTGCAGATACTGAATACTCACTCGTTAATATTTCTCTTAATTTATATCCCAAATTTTTGTTTTCGAAATCTCAAATAAATAATATATTATTTATTTTTCTAATTTTAATAAATTATTATAATAATTATTTTGCTTTTAACGAATTTATAATATTATAATTTTATATCATACACTGTTGGCCCAAAAACTGAGTGCTACTGCCTAAATTGTTTTCGTTAAACTAAGAAATTAATTAAAATTTACAATTTTTTTAACGTTAAACTTGAATCTGTCTCAAAATATAAATCACAACCATATGCTAATTGATTAGTCAAAGTTTTTTCTAGTGACGTTTTGGCTCCAGCGAAATTATTTAATGGCGAAGCAATCATACATGATTTAGGAAGATCATCACGTTTATTGTTCTAATCTTAGTGTAACGACAAATTATATCGCAACTCATTTAAAAGTTCTTCTAAACCATTAGACTGATAACAAACATGTATTTGCTTCATCGGGCACGACTTTAAAAATTTTACCAGAACTGATTTGTTTAATAAATAAATAATAAAATCTCACATTGATCTTAATTGTGTGATATCAGCAAAATGATAATTAAATAAATGTATTATTCATCGACAAAGTTGAGTGAGGTGTATAAAAATAACAAAAAATTTTCCTATAGGAAATATAACTAACTACACACACACACGCACACATATAAACCAAAATTATTAAAAATTAGTAAACTATAAAAAGATGATATCGTGAAAATAAATTTAGTTGTTTGTGGCCTAAGTTATCTTAAAGACGTTCCGAAAATATAAAATAATGGTTAGTAAGTTCGTTATATGTTTGGTGATAGTGGCGGTTACATTCCATTGTAACCTAATTTGTGGGTTGCCTGTGTTTGACCCAGCAACCGGCCAACTTTACAAAAATATCACCTCATTGGAAGATATACCTGGATATAATTCTTTCGGGAATACAACTAAACAATTGTAAGTGTTAAGATAACAGCTTTTTTAAATTATCATTTGTTAAATTTAAAATATTCGCGCAGGTACGTCATAAAGGCGGCAGTTTATGAAATTGGTATTTTAACAGAAGTTGATGGAAATGGAACGGACGAATTTGAAGACTATTATGATAATGACCAAAAGTAAGTTAAATTTAATAACCATTTTTACAATGAAATAATTATTAATAAGCGTCTTATTTACTTCTCATATATATATAGACAGGTTGATTTAACATTCTTTAATGCACGGCAAAATGGCAGTGGATTAGACTTAGGAGATATTCCATTACCCATCCAACAAGAAATCAATGGACAAATTGTAACAGGTATTGCACCCGTTCATTTCGGAACTATTGAACATCCCGAGGATATACTTCAAACGCTTCCATTGACCGGAACAATTTTCAATATTACCAATGGTGAAAATCCAACATTACATTTATCAACGAAAGATGTAACCGCAGATTCACATCCAACGCTTATAGAAAACGTAGATTTTAAACACATACCAGTTGTGGCAAATTCGATACCCATTTTGCCTGAGGCTATACAACATTCACCAGTTTTTGAACCAATTCCATTGAATCAAAAAGAACTTCAGGAACATCTTCAGGACGCACATTAACTCACAGCCGCAGTATTTATTGTTACATGTTGTTTGCTAGGTATGATGCAAAAAAAAAAAAAATCAAAAATTATGTTATATTCGTTTCTGTAATGAAGACTGCGTGTAAATATTCATGTTAAACACCAAATTTATATGTAATGGACTTTTTAAATGTTAAGTTTGTAATAATAAATAATAATATAATTTTATTTACATTATATTTATAATAATGGTCTTTGTTTTACAACCAGATTTCAAAAGATTTATCACAAAATAATTTCGTCGAAATAAATATCGTTTCTTGAAGTGTTAATTTATTGTATACATCAAAAAAATGGATGCTAATTAAATTTACATTGAACTGATTTATTTTCAATTGTGGCAGCTTTGACGTCACAACGGATGATATAGTTTCTATATATTTGCATATTGTTTACAAAACAACAAAATATGTATCATCTCTTTCGATATATTATTAACAACGCGCAGTAACACATTTAATAATTGTCTCGCGATTATTACGTAATTACTGATTACTAATATCTATCTACTTCCTAATAAAAAGCGGGTGCTAAAGGAAAATTTTATAGGGAATACTACTTCCAAGTACTTTCAAGTCAAAATATGTCGTATAAATATTTTACAATTAATGATAACAAGGTTTAGTGTTGTCAACCAAAATGAAATTTGTGTTATTCATGTCTTGACGTTAACTATTAATATTATGATTAAAATAAATAATGATCTATATTGAGAATCTAGGTGCTTCGAACCCTAATATTTCTATCTTCTACGGTTTTTTCTATCGAGAGATCATCCTATTGGCGAGTTTAGCTTACACAATTTTTAAAACCCGCAAAATATAGCATAGTACATTTTACATGTTGTACTCGTTTGTAAAAACGTCATAAAAGTAATAATAATAAATATTGCTCGCCCGTACCTTGTCAATAACCTGGTTTTATTGATCCCGAGTTACCTCTTCGAATTCGTGCTGAATCAGCAGTCTTCTTAGAATACAATCACACATTATTCGAACTCATTCGCCAAAGTCCAACCAAAAACTATTACAGATCTACATATTTGAGACGTCTCGTGTCATATAAATTCAATTTCAAATATTATGTGATTCAAAAACCCTATTTGGGTGTAAAATTAATTTTTCGAACCATCCCAGTAGGAAACTTGTCAACATGCATGTGAATTAAATTTGTGCGAAAAACACACGTTCCTGGTTCTAACCTTGTTTTTTTCATGAGTATGAAAAAGAAAGTAAATATTTTTATTTCGCTTTTTCATGGCATGTTGACTAAATGACCAATTTATGACAAGTCATATTGAATTCTCAGATGAGAAGTCGCCTGATTTTCCACGATGTCATATGTATTTCTTCTTTCATGACGAAGTCCTTAACGAAACATGTACGACAAGTCTACGATCATTTTCTTTATAATACGCAGTAATAAGAAAAGAAAACAAACGAAATATTTTTGCTCTGTTGTCTGATCAATTCAATTTATATGTTTCATTATGTTCTTTACTTTTTGTGAAAAGGTTACACGCTTACAATAACCGTAAAAAATGGAAAATAAAAGTATAATTATTTATTTTATACATAAATTATTGTTAAAGTTGAATTGTTCAAGCTTGAATTATTTATTAAGTTTTTTAAATTGCATTTATATTTCACAAACAGAAGATTTTGTCACATTATTGTGAGTAAGGCATTTAATTTGTCTAAACCCTATATTTATATACAATATATACCTAGTATGCAGCAATTTTTAAAAAATAACATGAATTATATGAGAATATTATATATAGTATATAATTAATTCTTATGTGACCTGTCATATATGATTCATTTATGAAAGGTCCGAACATTATCAAACATGACGGATCAGCAGCTCGACGTCGTATTCTGATCTACTGGGCAATCTTCTTCGACTCTAGTTCTCCTCAACCTGATCTGATCCACAAGCCTTTTAATCATCTGACCTTCCTCAAACCTGCACCAATACATTCTCGGTCCCAGCACTTCCGATATTCGAGCTTTGGCCCATTTTGGATGTAATGGATCCTTGTAAGACCTGAAGTTTACACAATCGTTCACCTTGAATTTGCGATCTCGCTCTGTGAACTTGTCCCTCTGATCTGTCACCGCATTTTCTTTTAGATTATCCTCACATGCTGTTCGTTTTAAAAGATCTAATTTCATCTTGGGTTCGTAATTAAGCAAGCTCGACCAGGGAGTCTTTCCCGTAGTATCATGTTTCACCGCTCTATAGTCGAACAGAAACTTGTTCACAATCTGGTCTAATTGTTCGCTACTACCATCCTGTAAAGCACTCCTCATTGCATTTTTGATGGTTTTTACTGCGTTCTCTGCAGCTCCATTGGTCTGTGCGTAACCTGGCGCTGTTAGCGAATGTTTTATTACCAAGCCACTCATCGTTTCTTTAAATAAATGCGCCGTGAATGTGATAACGGACTTACGATGTGATCTGGTAGTCCAAATCTCGCAAAACATTCATTCAACTTATTAACCGTGAACTCGGCCGTCGCGCTTCTCGTTCTGAACACTTCGATCGATTTCGAAAATGCATCAATTATTACCAAAAATTGATAATTATGAAATGGACCCGCATAATCTATATGCAATCTGCTCCAGGGTCTCGACGGTGTCTCCCACGGTATAGTTTTGGCTTTCGGTGGACTTGGAAGAACTGCCAAGCATGGATCACAACTTCCAATGAAATTCTCGACTTATTCGTCCGTTCCTGGCCACCATACATACGACCTTAAAATTGATTTTGTTTTTACCATCCCTAAATGAGTTTCATGCACCTGATTTAATATTCTTCGTCTTAATGCTTGTGGAACCACTACTCTGTGTCCTCTCATTAACACTTGTTCTTCGACTGACAATTCGTTTCGATTTCGAAGATATTTTTTATATTTCACGTCCATATTCAGCTCCTTGAAATCACCACTCAAAACTGCTCGTATTATACTTTTCAACGTTTCGTCATTCATCGTTTCCTTCCTCAAAATCTCGAAATCTACCATTACGTTAGTATTCTTCTTTATCAAATACAGGTATGACGCTTCTTCTTTGGTTGATTTGCTGCTACTATTTACTGGGATTCTTGATAATAGGTCAGCACAGTTTCTCTCGGACCTTACGTGTTCAATCTTGAAATTGAATCCCGACAGATGCACTGCCCATCTCTGCAGCCTACTAGCAGACATCTGAGGTATACCCTTCTTGTCCCCAAATATGCTGTCCCACTAGATACTGGTAAAATTTCTTCGTTCCATATACTATTGCCGGTGCTTCCTTCTGAATTACTCCATAATTTCTCTCCGCGTTCGTGAGTGTTCGTGAAGCAAACTCGATTGGGCGTTCACTTCCATCTGTATATGTATGCGATATTATGGCTCCAATTCCAATACTCGACGCGTCACATGTCAATGTTACTGGCATACTCGGCTCGTAATGTGTTAAAACCACATCGGACCCTACTTCCTTTTTCATTTTTTCAAATGCTGCATTACAATCTTTAGACCATTCATACTTCACTCCTTTTTTTAATAATTCGTATAGTGGAGCCATTTTCGTCGCTAAATTACGTATGAAACGCCCGTAATAATTTACAAGACCGCAAAACGATTTCAATTACGTTACATTTTCCGGTGGACATGCTGTCAAAATTGCTTCATTGGAGTTAATCTTTTTAATCCGTTCTGCTGAAACTATGTGTCCTAGAAATTCTATGGAATTTTGTCCAAAAATGCATTTTTTTTTCAGTCTTAAATCTGCCTCTTTTAGTTTCTGAAAAAGCAGTTCCAATCGTTTATTGTGTTCTTCTATTGTTGGTGCAGCTACCACTATGTCGTCCAAAAAATTATTTACGCCTGGAATACCTTTTATAACTTTTTCCAATTCCCTTTGAAATATTCCCGTCGCTGGTTTTATTCCAAAAGGTAGGCGTGTCATTTCAAAATGCCCTATGTGCGTGCTCCACGTGACTAATTTCCTAGATTCCTCGTCTAATTCGATTTGATTGTAGGCACGAGATAGATCTATTTTCGAAAAGTATTTACAGCCTTGTAGTTTGGTGAAAATATCCGAAGCTCTGGGAATTGGATAATTTGTGTCCTTCAGATATCTATTTATCGTGATTCTATAATCGGCACAAATCCGTATTTTTCCATCCTCTTTCATGATAGGCACTAAAGGAGTTCCCCACTGGGCGTTTTCCGTACGCGTAATAATACCTTCCCCTACCAATTCCAAAAATTGTTTCTCGACTGCATCTTTAAATGCGAATGGTACTTGCCTAGCCTTCATGAACCTTGGAATTATTTCTTCGTGGTCGATCAGATCAAGCTTGACTTTAATACCTCGTAACTTACCGATCTGACTCCCAAAGAGATCAGAATACCTCGTCACCAAACTCTTTATACAACTAATTGTCTCATTTTAATTAATATTATTTAATCTAATTAATTCTACGTTAAATTCGTTAAAAAAATCTCGTCCTAGTACTGCGATTTGGCCGCCTTTAATGATTAAAAACTTAAACTTTTTCTTTATACCGTTATAATTAACTGTCGGACTAATACATCCCATTACACTTAACCTTTCTCCACTGTAACCAGTAATTACACTTCTGTCGGCCCTTAATAATTTCTTATCGCAATGTTTAACGAACATTTCGTAAGGAATAGCGGAAATCGCAGCACCCGAATCGATCATAAAACTAAACCCAAACCCAAAAATTTCCAAGTCTACCTTCAGCGCGTCACCTGAAAATTTGTTTTGTATTGCAAAAACATTTCCCGATTCGCTACTGTTGTCGTTGTACTGCATTCTCATCTCACTCTTAGCATCTTCCTGTTCGTTATGCAATTCATACCTTGACCTCATTTCGCCTTCGTTGTCGACTGTATTCTCTATCATATTCATGGTTTTGTATTTCGCCTTACATACTGATTTCATGTGCCCCTTCTGCCTGCATTTATTACAAATTACGTTTTTGTAATTACACTCTACTTCCTTATGATTCGTGAAACCACAGTGTCTACAAGCTGTTTTTTTTTATGTAATTCTCCTTAGACTTACTTCGGTGTCGTTGTGTTGCATAACTTCCGTTCGTATTTGGATTTCGCCTGTAATTCTGCGAATTTGTTTTATTTGTGACGTAATTTACCGTAACATCGTTGTCGCTTCGTAATTCTGCTTTCTTTGCAAGCGTTAACACTTTATCGAGTGTAACCGTAGATTCTTCTTCACTCAATCTATCAAATATTTTTCCACCAATACCCGTAATAAATTTGTCGCGTACCATATCGTCTAACATTTCTTCTTTGTACTCACACCTCACCGCATATTCCCGTACTTTAATCAACCATTCCTGTACCGATTCATCACTTCGTTGCAACTCAAAAAATCTTTTCCGTTCTTGAAACACTAACACAGGTGGTGTGAAATATTTCTTAAACAGCACATCCAGTTGCGCGTATGTCAACTCCGTAGGATTTTTTGGTGCACATAACCCATGTATTATGTAACATGTTTTCGATGAAATAAAATTTAGCAGCGTTGACTTTTTTTTTATTTCTTCTTCCATACCGATCGTTATGAAAAAATTCTCTAGCCTGCCTTTGTACATTTCCCATACGTCGACCTCGTGGTCAAAAGCTGACATCGTTGGCATCATAGAAATTGTTTCTTGTTTCGCCATCTTTTTTCTTTTTTTTTATAATTTTTTTTACTTTTTCACTTTTTCCTCGTCGCCAATGTTATGTCGTAAATCTCCACTAGTATTGTTAATTAAACACCTTCGTTCTATTTTACGTATATTATTTATTATAACCCGTAATCCAATACATAGCCTTTCTGTATATCGCGGTTGACGATCGTCTCTGGTGTGACGTTAGCTCCAATGCCGTATATGTCACACCTTGACTTCGTTTACATCGTATTTCTTTACTTCGCATATACCACAAATTAGCTTTGCGAAACTATAAAATCAAATAAAAAAATAAACAAAGGACCTCTTATTGTGTGGATTGGATACCAAATCATATCAAACAAATAATAAAGACAAAAACAAAACTTGAATAAGGTTGTGTATGTGTTTATGTATCATTTCACTTTTATTTGTATAATTTTGTATCTCGTCATCAAAAACAATAAGTGGTCCTTTGTTTATTTTTTGATTTGATTCTAAAGTTTCGCAAAGCTAACTGGACCAAAATCAAAAATTATTTATGAACGTCTATCTCTTTTAAACACATTACAAAGTGTAAAGATTTCCCTTTCCTTTTAAAATTGTAATGATTTTTATTGATCAAAACAAAGAGGTGGGTACAAACATTTTTGTATTTTTGTTTTGTTTCATTGTTCCATACAAAATTGTTTTTCTATCTTTTCTAAATCTTAATTTAAATATTTGTTTACAAACTTAGGATTAAAGCGCAATAGAAGATATTGTTCTGTTTATATATATTCTGTGCTATTAGTTTATGATCATGAAAATCTCGCGCACCGTAAATATCTCTATAGGGGTACTAAATGAATAGATGATGGATACTATAGTATATAGAATCTTGGTATTATATTGTTTTTGTTGTACCTATCTGTATGGTAATTGGTAATGATAATAAATATTTTAAAATTTATATAAAGAACAACGAGGCTATATCCTTGTATAATTAAGCCGTTAGTATATAAGGTTTTTTTTTGGATAAAAAAAAAAAATAATGACGCTGTGGTGTATATAAGTACATAACAAAAAAATAAATATTTTTGGCTTCCGATTTGTTGAGAGGAAAAAAAAACGAGGACAGAAAAGTTTGGATCGATGATCAAGAAAGGTGTTTAAAAAAATAATAAAAAATAAATAACACAAAATAATAATAATTGGATATGGAATATATAGACGATAATATGGTGATAACACGGAAGAATAATTATTAAAATAATCTACCGATCTAACGTAAAAGGTCTATAATATTGTAATATAACATATAAATACAAAAACATAAAATAAAATAAGAATTCCAAGACGTTTTTAAAACAGTAGCGTGGTTGGAAAAGGAAAAACAGTAAACTCGGAACGACCGATAATTTTTTTTGAGAGTGAGGAGTCATAATAAAAAGACATAATAATCATACATAAAAAAAATAGTTCCGGCATTCCGGAGTGGTATTTTGTTTTTCCCGTGTTTGATAGACCAGAACAAATTAATTAAACGACAAATCGGAAGTCCAACCTAACGGATTATACGTATTTATTCTACAGTTCAAAGAACTAAAGGTACCTATGGTTTAGAATTATTTATTATAGTGATAATTATAGTTTTTTTGTAATATTTAGTTTTACGATAATTTAAGAAATCAATTTTTTGGTGAATAAAAGTTTATTGTGGAAATTTTTAAATTAAATTTATAATGTTCTAAATTAAAATTTTGAGATTGTGCTCTTCCGTAAATATGAATTCCAAGGCAGACGACTTCCACGTTTTCGTCTCATTGGAAGCACACCCAGTTTATTTTTGTACGATGGCGAATCGATCTTTTGTTAGGAACCCCCAACCGCGAGGAACTATCCGAATTCAGGTGTGCGAACGCGCTGATTAATACATCGAAATCCAGTCGTTACACATGTCACAAACGATTCGTCTCAGACCAGTTACATACGAAAATTAGTTCTATCTTCTGATAAATGTTTATATACGTGTCGTGCATGACTGTCGCTGACTAGTCATTAGCGTGTGTCAAATGACTTTCCTGGTGGGGTATGGTGAAACCATAAATTATTAAATTAAATATTAATTTAGTTATAAACTTGTATGTATTTTATTTTGAAACATTTCCATACAACGTACTTGTGATTTACACATTCTCGGCAAAAATTTAGTAAATTGTTTGATTGGAATTTGAATTTATTGACATAACAAAAATATGTTGGTCCGATTAGGGTTAAAAACAAATAATTTGTGTTTATGTTTGTGATACGACATGTAATTGTTAAATCGTAAAAATACTTTAATTATTTTATTGTTTAATGTTTTATTACTTATTATTATTAATAAAACAACGTATTTTTTTGTCAAAATCTAGCAGTTTTATTTAAATTGAGTTTATGTTTTACTACTTTCACAAAAATTTGCGTTCCATTGAACATCTACTCACAAGTACTTGGCAGTAGCAAATTGTTTCCAATGGAACACAGTGAATATAAATACCAGAGTTTTAAAATTCGCTCTATAAAATTTGTTATTCGCACTTTAATGATCGAATAATAATGTTTATAACTCGATCTATATGAATTTCGAATAAAGAAGAGAAAAAAAAGTATTCTATTCTATTCGTTATTCAAACAAAGGGAAGAGTGAAACTAAAGAATGGAAGAGTAGTTTTGTTTAGGTTGCTCATAAGGAAAATAAAAATTGTCATTTTACACCAAATTAACATAAAATATTCGAATTTTCAAAATTATCACTGTTCGAACTCGATTCTCGACATATCCCCAAAAATAAATCAAAACAATTTTACCCATTTAATAAAACCTGTACATTAAAATCCTATTCATTCAGTAGTGAACAAAACAGATCAAAAATATATTTCTATTCTATTCAATAGATCTATTCTCTCATTTTTTTTTTGTATACTTCGCTCATTATTCATTTATTTGTTACTATTCTGATCAGCGAAATATATAATATGGATACGGGATAGAACAAAATTTATGAAGAAACTGAAAAAGTATTTAGTGTGTGACAGAGAAAGAAAAATCTTCGTCCTTGTCTTTAAATCCGAATTTTCGAATACCAAATTCAAATTTATGTGTAGGAGGCGATAAAGCAAAGTAGCCATCACCTAGAGACGGAAAAAATAAACTTTGCAAATTTAAAACAAGCCAGATACAATAATAGAAAAGTATGTTAATACCTTTTTTAAGCTTTCAGAAAATGTGGTTAGCGTATTACAAAAAAATGTGGTAAAAGCACAAGTTAGATTTCTGTAATTTTTATTTAACTCGTTTATAGAAGTGACATATTCTTAAAATCGTATTAAATTAAAAGTTAAATCGATACAGAAATTTAAATTTTTTAAAGATAAATTTTGTGAATATACACATATTACTTACCATCATTTAGTCCTTTATTTCTTTGGCTGGACGCTGTTGTAAATTTAGTAGGTCATAAATGGTTATTGTTGTTTCAAGAGACGTGGAAATCAACATAAAATCAATCGTATATTAAGCACTTCACATCAGGAATCGTTGGTTGAAATTTATCACTGTCCACTTAAATTCAAGCAAGTGGGTGTTATACTAAGGCAGAAGCAGGTCAAAATATAAATAGATTGTGATGTGTTATATGTAAAACATCCTTTATAGACATAGAGATATGTTGGTAGCACTGTTTTGATGACATGTATTTTGTGGACTAAAGAAGCAGCACAACACATTCTTTAGCTTGTGTAATATGGAGTTAATAAATATATAATTAAAGACATTTAACATCATCTTATGTTTTATTAAATATCGTTATAATCTAAGATGATACAGATTGATTGGTTGAACTACAGAAAGGAATTTAATGAAAAACGGCTAAGTTACCCAAATTCCATCTCTGGGTGTAAAATGTGGCACTATGAAGACAACTTACTTTACCTATTTATTTCACCTATCAGATTATGCCGAATAGTACCTTCAATACTACAATATAATTAAAATTTTTGAAGAGGTTTACATTTTGTGGAAGTGTCACCACCAATTAACGGTTTTCTACTTAATTAAATATTAAAATCGGTAGATTTTTCTCTACATTCATAAACAATAATCATAAGATTTGTAATAAAAAATTTTAATTTAATATAATACCTAAATGTATTGGGTGTGTGAATATGATGTCGTTATTTTTACTGCTTACGTAAACTATAAACGCGCAATACTTGTATTCTATAATATACTTGATGTCAGCTATAAAACGCAGTATCCGACATTTGGTTGAAGTGTAAACAAATAATATTTTAAATCTTTCAAAATGTCGAATTTTATTCCAAATAAACATCATTTGCGGGAAGTTTTATTACATTATTTTATTGCAAAGAAAAGTGCAGCGAAAACTTATCGTTTGCTTGTGGAAATTTACAGTGAGTATGTTCCATCGAATACAACGTGCAAAGAATGATTTTGACGATTTAAAAATGATGATTATGGCATTGAAGAAAAAGAGCATGGAAAACCACCCAAAAAAATTGAAGATGCTGAATTGGAAACGTTATTGGCTGAAGATTCTTCTCAAACATAATCAGAATTGGCTGTAGCGTTAAATGTTGATCGATCAACTGTTGCAAAACGTTTACAAACAATAGGAATGGTTTAAAAAGCTAACAATTGGGTTCCACATGAATTAAAAGAAAAAGACAAAGACAATAAAGACAATAAAGAAAAGGTTTTCTCCATCGGATAGTTACTGACGATGAAAAATGGATTTATTTAGAGAATCCCAAACGCCAAAATACTTGGGTGAAGCGTGGTGAAGCTGGTCCATCGCAACCAAAGCGAGATATCCATTGCAATAAGGTTATGCTCTGTATCTGGTGGGATCAGGAAGGTGTGGTATATTATGAACTGCTGGAATTAGGTGAAACTATCAATGGCGATGTGTACCGACGACAACTAATACGTTTGAAGCGAGCTATAGAGGAAAAACGACCAGAATGGATGAATAGACACAACAAATTAATTTATCAGCATGACAATGCAAAACCACGTGTTGCAAATGTTGTGAAAAATTATTTACAAGGACAGGACTGGGAAGTTCTATCCCACCCGCCGTATTCACCAGACATAGCTCCTTCAGATTACTACTTATTCTGGTCGATTCAGTCGTCTCTTTCTGAACAGCGGAGCAGTACTAGAATTATTATTTTGTGAAATAGAGCCACGTCCTGCTCCATACTGGAGCGTGTGTATTATTGAATATCAAAAATTACTACAGCAGAAGTTATTTAAAACTAAATAGAATTTATTTTTATTTTTTTTTAAATCTTTTCTAATTTAGTTTGGAGTTGAAGCTATAATTCTTATTTTTACTCAGCGCTCAGCGGTATTAGCAATATACCTTGCACATTGAATTATATTGTCTCGAACATAACTATGTATATGCTACGGTTAAAATGATAAATTGGTAATTATGTATAATATCCGCGACTATTATGTATAACCGTCGGTTATTATACATAATCACCAGTATTTTGGTGAAGGTAAATTTACATAATAACCGGTAAATAATTAGAATTACCAATTTATCACTTTGACCGTAACATAATATGTACGTATATTAAAATTTTCAAAAAAACATACGTTTCATCCGCAAATCATTGGTAACCATGGTAACATATTTAAAAATGAAAATTCTGTAATAATATTGGTTGCCACTAGATGTCATTGTTAGTTCTATAATCTATTTTAACCATGTAGATCGAGCAGTTTTAGTTGTACGTCAAACAGCATCAGGGTATAAAGAATAAAATAAACTACGCATGAGATTAACTGTTAAATGAAAGTCTTTTAATTTATAATAATTGACACAATTATTACATGGTGTCAGTGTCAGAAGGAAAATCGGAAATATAATTGGAAAACGAAGTTTAATAAGCGGATTATTGAAAATTAGTGAATTTTTGTGGATTGTTTGGAAAACGAATTGTGTTCGAGATCGAGCAAAGGAAGCGGTGACGTCACGTTGTGAAATAGCGGACCATATTGCAATTTGTGGTGAAACGAGTCATCGTTGTAAAATACTTATCGTAAATATTTTGGATTAGTTTTGGAAAAATCGAACATTAACACAAAATAATGTCAAACGAACGGTTACCAGTGGAATTGGATTGTGCGAATTTGAAAAAGGGGTGGTCAATGTGGAAACGTACATTTTTAATGTATATGATGGCAACGGGAAAAAATGTTAAAACTGAATCGGAAAAATAGCAACATTTCTGTGGTTAATTGGTTCCCAGGCGATGGAGATATATAACACATTGTTTCCGAACGATGGAACAACGGATGGGATTCTTGGAAATCAGAATGCTGTCATTGAGCCAGTTGCTGTTCAAACGGTAAATGCAAACGAAAATGGGCAAGAGAATAAAGATGCTACGGCTGTGGTACCAAATGCCAATATTCCAAGAACTTTGGATGAGGTGTTGAAAGCGTTTGATGGGTATTGTATACCAAAGAAGAACATACTAATGGAATCGTTCAAATTTCACAACATTGTGCAAAAAGAAAAACAACCATTTGTAGAGTTCGAAACAGAACTTCGCAAACAAATTGAATTTTGTGAGTACAAATTGAAAGGAAAATCGTACAACGAGCGTATGTTGAAGTAGCGAATCGTCATTGGGGCGAATGCTAAAAAATTGCAATTAAAATTGTTGGAAGGAAAGGATGAATCATTGCAACAAGTCATTGAAACGTACAAAATGTACGAAGCTGCTAATGCACATAAGGCGTTGTTGAACACAAACGGTCAACCATGTGTTAATAGTGTAACTGAATATCGGCCAAAGGAAACAATCGATGCTGTAATACGTCTTTGTTACAATATTGTGGTAATGATTTCACAGCAAATCATTTACAATCATGCAAAGCCAAGGATATCAATTGCCGGTCATGTAGACGTAAGGGCCATTTCCAGCGTTTTAGTAAATCGAAGGGTAAGCAAACAGACAGTAATGGAACCAAATCCGGAAACACGTTTGGAAACCGTAAGCCGGATAATAACAGTAATCGAAAACAACAACAACAATCAATTAATTGGGATAGCTCAGGTAATTGTGTACAAATTAGTGATGGAAGTGCGAATAGGGTTATTAAAGTAGATCTTATTTATAGAATAAATTCAAGTAATATTGCCAACCATATGAAGCGATGGTATAAGGAGTATCAAGTAGGAAATCAATTAGTTAAGTTTAAACTCGACACTGGATCTGATGTGGACTGCATTCCGAAAAAATTTTTAGAACATTAAAAACAAAATTGGAAAATAAGAATGGAAATTATTCGGTTTATGATTATGTTTTGGTAAATTTCCGTGAACGTTTTCGATAAATATGAAGGAAAAATCAAAGCCGGTTCTTCACAATAAGAAACGGATACCAAACTCTTTGTGCGATAAATTGAGGTCGCAGCTTGATAGAATGGTATAGGATGGAATCATTTCACCTGTTGATTACCCGACTGACTGGGTTAATAATTTAGAAATAGTCAAAAAGCCTAACTCAAGTGAACTGCGAATTTGTTTGGATCCGAAACCACTCAATCAGTGCATCAGGTGTGAACATTTTTTTGATTCCAACGATTAATGATTTGACGTCTGGTTTGACTGATAAGCGCGTTTTTTCAGTTTTATACTTGAAGAGTGGCTATTGGCAAATGGAATTGGACGTAGTGAGCTCCAATTTAACAACATTCATGACTTCTTTTGGGAGATATAAATTTAATCGCGTGCAATTTGGGCTTAATTTTGTACCAGAATTATTTCAACGTGAAATGTTTAAAATGTTGGGAGACATTGAGGGAGTGATAATTTATTTTGATGATGTGGGTATTTGCGCGAAAACGGAAGAAGAACACGATCGGATAATGGAAAAGGTCATGGAAAGGGCGCGTAAATACAATATTAAATTTAACCCTCATAAAATTCAATATCGAAGGCGTGAGGTTAAATTTATGGGTCATATCTTGTTTGAAGGAAAGTTTAAGGCAAATTTAAAGTATCGTGACGCAATTTTAAAGATGAAGAAGCCGGAGGATAAAGCGGCCGTTTCAAAATTTTTGGGTATTCTTAAAAATTTGGCTAAATTCATTCCAAATTTGTCAATGCAATCGCCACATTTATGTAGCCTCACGCGAAACGATGTTACATTTGAATGGACGGAAAATCATGATCGGGAATTCAGGGAATTACTTGATATCGTAGCATCGGAACCGGTGTTGGGATGTATGATCCGAAGTTGCCAGTCATTGTGCAAACGGATGCATCGAAAGATGGATTGGGTTGTGTAATTGTTCAGAGAGGACACCCAGTAGCATATGCGTCTCGGACGTTAAGTAAAAGTGAAAAAAGTGGGCTCAGGTCGAAAAGGAGTTGTTGGCAATTGTGTTTGCCCGTCAGCGGTTTCATTATTTTTTGTATGGACGTGAATTTACGGTGGAAAGTGATCACAAACCTTTGGAAACATTGGTCAGGCGGGATATTGATGATGTGACAATGCGGCTTCAGCGTATGCTCCCGTTACCGTTACCGTTCAACCGTTGAACGGGATGAATTTTTTTTGCGAGTTTGTCGATATGTATAGAGAACGGTTAGCCGAATTATCATCTGCTGGACGATCTGAACCGTACATTTCACAAATTCAAGAATGAACTTCATTGTGAGAATGGCTTACTCTTTCGAGATGATCGACTCGTGATTTCAAAAGAATTACAAGGTAAACTTAGCAAGTGGTTACATGTACCACATTTGGGAGTCGAAAAAACTCTTGCACGTGCAAGAATGCTTTATTACTGGCCTAATATGAACGGTTAGTTAAGGGAAACGGTTGCATCTTGTGCCATTTGTGAAAAGTTTACGCGTAGCAGCAAAAAAAAAAGAACTAGTTCAAGAAGAGCTACCAAAGTATCCGTTTCATATAGTGTCGTCGGATCTATTTGAGTATGCTGGACTGGATTTCTTGTCTGTTATCGATGCATATTCGGAATATTTAATTGTTGAACATTTGAAGAACAAAACAGCGCGTCATATCATTGGAAGGTTGAAAAGTGGGTTTGATTATTATTATTATTATGGGGGGGCCATGCGGGCGATCAGCCACTTCGCACTGCGACCTAAAAGATCTATTGTGCTGGCCGCTGCTTAATTATCCGTCCAGTCAATATTCAGGTTCTTAATGAACCTGACAATACTGCCTCCCGGTACGTGATACATACTATCTGGGCTTATTGATCTCCCTCCTAGATGTTTACTACAGCATGTAGTTCCGCTAGAAAGACGGTAGCATTGGAGCTCAAGGACCTCGAGAGGGTTGTCCCACTCCCGTATATTCCTACTCCTGCCCCGTATTTTGTTTGATTTTACTCTTACGAGTTGCTGGGAATTGCATATCACCTGTAGGTCACCCAGCTTTATTACAGGAAGGCTAAATAAAACTGGAGGGTGTCTGGTATCCAGAGTCTGCATATTTTGGGCTGATTAACCTATTAGCCAGTAATCTTTCGGCATATGCTGTTCCACCTTAGATTAGGGTTTTTTGTCAAGGTTTTCTCCTTTAGCGCCGTACTTTAGCCTGTGCGAAATGGCCAAAAATGTGCCAGGTGGCCTTAGTTACCAGTGGTTGCCACGAGGAGGCAGTACGTACACTTGCGAATTGTGAACATGTTACCCCTTACACAATTGTACCCATCGCACGCAGCTGCCTAATGGCAAGACCAGAACAGCTCACGTGATGCGCACCCTACCGGGAGGTTTCGGAGCTGGTAGATTAATCTACTCAACTTTGATCCCCCCCCCCTCCAATAGACGTCAAACCACTAAGTGGGTTTGATAGAATCGGATATCCAACTGTAGTAAAATCGGATAATGTACCATTTAACTCACGGGAATTTGAGGAATTTGCAAATGATTACAATATTATAATGAGTTCTCGAGTCCTCGGTATCCACAAAGCAATGGATTAGCTGAGAAAGGTATTGCGATTGCTAAAAACATTTTGAAACGTTGTGTTGAAGATAGAGACACGGAAAATTATCAGGCCAGTTAATTTTTGGACGGGTGGTCAAGAGGAGAATGCCGATTTCAGAGTCATTGTTATATCGAGACAACCTAAGTGAGGAGATCGTTCAAAACAAAATTAAAGAAAAAAGAGAAATGCAGAAAGAAGTATTATTATGACCGGAATGCAAAAGCACTGCCACTACTAAATGTGGGTGATCTCGTGATTTAAAAAAAAATGGAAAATAATGGAATTATGGTTCAATCGTTGGTAATGTGAATGGTCGATCATACATCGTTAGGGATAATTTTGATAATTATTTTAGACGCAACCGACGGTTCATCGCCAAGACTAAGAATAACGAAGTGAATGGGGAGAAGTAATGTTTGAAGAAAATGTTAGATGTAATGTTGCCGTTCAGGATAATTTGAAACCTATTAAAATTGTACCGCCACTTGGGCGTAACGTACAGGAGAATGTTAATGATGGAAATGAACCAAGTATTTGTGATGTGGATGAGCCAGCCCGACCAGTGTTGAATGAGAGTAATGCAGCATTAGATGAATATCAGACCGCTAGTAGTTCTGATTCAGAAGCAGCGTCAGCCAGCGATCAAGAGATACCTGAACCAGTTATAGCTGATGAGTCGGGGGGCCCAGAGAACTCGTAGTGGTCGCATTCGTCGTCCACCTCAGAGATATGGTTGGGATTAAGTTAATGTAACAACCAATAGATTTAAATAATTACTAGAACTTATTTGGATATCATGTCAATTTCAAATTTCAACTTCTTTCAAAAGAAAAAAGCGTGTAATAATATTGGTTGCCACTATATGTCATTGTTAGCTCTATAATATATTTTAACCATGTAGATCGAGTAGTTTTAGTTGTACGTCAAATAGCATCAGGGCAAAAAAAAAATAAAATAAACTACGCATGAGATTAACTGTTAAATGAAAGTCTTTTAATTTATAATAATTGCCACAATTATTACAAATTCACTTGTTTGTTTGTTTGTTTTTAAGTTTGTTCAGGTCAGATCTTTCAATCCATAAGACCAGCGAAATAAATGAAGAGTAACGTAGTATTAATTCACAGTTTGTAATTAATTTTATCCACAAAATCACACAATATTTTATATTCTTCCGTTCTCTGATCCTTTAAGATATTTAATAAGGACTTTCTGTACAAAAGTGGGACAAGTATTTCTTATATTGTTATATAGGACACAATCGTTAATAATACTCGTATGTTCATTATCTTCAACGGTGTTGCAAATCGCACAATTAGGTGCAGTTTCAAGTCACAAAAGGAATTTAAATTTTTTGTTAACTGAATGACCCGAGATTACCTAATCTGTAAATTAATCT
Organism: Tipula vernalis; assembly: GCA_958295665.1. Classification (NCBI taxonomy): domain Eukaryota; kingdom Metazoa; phylum Arthropoda; class Insecta; order Diptera; family Tipulidae; genus Tipula; species Tipula vernalis. The sequence goes on along the minus strand of OY282560.1, from coordinate 177,314,806 downwards.
GCTTTGACAGGATGTAGCAGCGAGCAGAGAAACGAATCCTTAATCTTCATTCTTCAGCTAGAAAAGAAGCACGGCTAGAAATTTTAAACACAACCACTTAATATGGAAAACAGTACGCAACTGTAAACGGCAGCGTGTACCAAGGGGTTTCATACGTAAGTGTTTTTAAATCACAACATCTTTAAACAAATTGACTAATATGATGCAAAGCTTCACGGCGATGATGGAGAGAACCATGGATCTAACGATACAGAATATGAGTACTCTGATGCAGATAGTTGTAAAAAGCCAAAAATGACCGTCATCAAAATAGCCATATGGAATGCAAACGGCCTAGCACAACGTAAAGCGGAGGTATATGCATTTCTCACTGAGCATAATATTGATATAATTAATGTTAATATCAGAAACACGCTTCACCAAAATTAGCTATTTCAAAATTAATGGGTACTCTATTTATAACACCAAGCACCCAGATGGTAAAGCACATGAAAGCACTGCTGTATTGATTAAGCAAAGATTAAAACACTACGAACTTACGAAGTATGAGAGCGATCATATACAATCAACGAGCATCTGTCTGCAGGAGTGGTCTGGAAACTGCGTCATATCGGCAGTGTACTGCCCTCCAAAACATGCTATAAAAAAACACCAGTTCTTGGATTATTTCAGCCAGCCGGGTAATCAATTTCTTGCGGGGGGGTGATTACAATGCTAAACATACTCATTGGGGTTCCAGATTAACATCGCCGAAAGGCAAACAACTTTATGATGCTATAGAGGAATAGTCCCTGGATTATTTATCTGCCGGTAACCCAACTTACTGGCCCACGGATAGAAAAAAAAATCTTGATTTAATTGACTTTTGTGTAACTAAGGGCACTCCACGTACATATGATAAGGCCACCGATTGCTATGATCTGTCTTCTGATCACTCGCGGGTAATAGTAACAGTGAATACCGATGTCTTAAGGAACGAAATGCGGAACCGTCTTACAAACAAGCAAACTAATTGGGATCAATATAGGAGGCTAGCCGAACAAAATTGTCTATTTCATATTCCTCTGATCACACCAGCTGATACTGATGCGGCGGCAGAAAATCTAAAATATGTCATTACATTATCCGCTAAAAGGGCTACACCCGGCATAAGCAGTTCTGAAAAAGTTAATAAACTGTCACGTAATATACAGGAACTAATCCACGAAAAGCGACAAATTCGCCGTCAATGGCAGCAAACAAAATCAGCGTTATTGAAATGGAAATTGAATCGAGCTATTAAGGCCCTAAGATTTGCTTTGCGGGAAGAAAGAAACCAGCGCATAAAGAACTATTTAAGTGATTTCTCGGCAACCGAGACCAACTGGAAATTGTGCGAGAAGTGATGAAGAGAAAGCCAATGCTTTTGCTGCTCATCTAACAACAGTATTTGTCCCACACGAAGAAGATAATTATTTCGTGCCACCCCAGCAAATGGATGATGGTTTATCCTTGCATAAGCCCAAAAAGACACCAGTACATGATCTCATTACTGGAAAAATGATAAGGGAATTGCCAGATAAATGCATAAAACTAATAACATTTGTATTCAACGCGATCATACGCAAGATATCTTTGATCACAATGATACATAAGCCAGGGAAAAATGAAACGCAAATCTCGTCATATCGTCCAATAAGCTGCTCACAATTTCAAAGTGTGGTGTACTAAGATCCTAATAAATAAAGTGTTAACTGGGTGTGCTAAAATGATGATAAATAAGGTACTAATATTTGCATTCGGTAACACCAATGGGGGATTTGAAAAGCGACTGTAGCGACACCACAAGCACTTCCCTTTCATACGTTTCTTTGACTACATGTACAACGTCACATGTATAAATAAAATGAATAATAAAGAAACATGTAAAGGTTTACTAATCTTAAATCATCGAGTTTTATTAAACCAAAAACACAACACAAAGCTATTTGAAAAAATGTTACTAACGAAAATGAAACCAATATTAGAAGACCGGCGCATTATTCCAGACCATCAATTTGGATTCCGAAACGAACTTGGTACTACAGAGCAAGTACACAGAATTGTAAATGCAATCAAAATCATATTGTAAAAATAAAATAAAACAAATTTTATTTTAATTATCTATTAAACTTCCGTTTATGTGGAATTATTTTTTATTTTTTATTTTTGTAATATCGATTTCGATTAACAAGTAATCATCTTCAGTTACCGAACTACTCTTAATATATAATCAAAATCACCTTCGAGGGAAAGAAATATTGTTCTACTGCCTTTTTGAATATCACCCAAGCTTCTGATAAAGTTTGGCACGATAGACTAATTTACAAAATTAAAGAGCTTCTGCCGAAGAAATTTCACTCAGTTTTGGGAAACTATCTTCTTCAAAGGCAATACATGGTCAAAAAAACAGCGCAACTACTTGCTTAAATGATATTAATGCAGGTGTCCTGCAAGGCAGCGTTCTACGACCAATATTATACTTGTTATACACAGGTGATATACCTATAACCAACAAAGTAATAATATCAACATTGCCTCAAAGGAATTACAGAATCATTTAAACAAAGTCGCGGACTGGCTAAAGGCATGGCGAATAAAAGTGAACGAACACAAATCAACTCACGTCACATTCACGCTGAACAAACGCACCTGCCCACCAGTGAAATTAAACGATAAAAATATTCCTCAACAAACGAAGGTAAAATACTTAGGTTTGCATCCGGATAGAAGGTTAACGTGGAAAAATCATATTGAAACAAAGCGCAATCAAATAAAAATTACATTTTCCAATGGCTGATGGGAAGAAAATTTCAGTTGTCATTAGCCAATAAAGTCCTACTGTACAAAGCGATAATCAATCCCATATGGACATATGGTATTCAGTTATGGGGATCCACCAGCGCTTCAAACAGAGAACTCCTGCAACGAACCCAAGCGAAAATACTTCGCAGTATTACCAATGCTCCTTGGTACATTCGAAATAGTAATATACATCACGACCTTGGGATTAAAACCGTTAAAGAAACAATTAAAGAATTCAGTTCGAAATATTACTCAAAACTAGAAGCACATCCCAACAAATTGGCCAGGGAGATACTAAAACAGCCGCGATTTAGTGAACCTGAAAATTTAATTCAATATATACATATAAAGTATAGTCTAAATTATTTAAATTGTGAGCACTAACAATAAGTATTAACATTGGTTAAGACTTAGAATATGTAATAATTTTAGCTTAAGATTTGACTACTTCTTGTGAGTTTCTTATGTAGAAACATTCAAGAATAAAGCCATTGGCAACATTTAGAAAAAAAAAACTTCTTTGCTGTGAAATTATCCAGTTACAAAAAACTGATCTGGCACGATGGTCCACATCTCCTAGATGTTGAGCATGACGGAAGTGATCAGGATGAAGTTTTTCTTTTTTAAGGATTCTCCATACGGTTGTCCTCGATATGCGGCCTAATCTTATCGACAGGCGACTGATACTTGTCATAGGGTCACCGAGTATTAATCGTAATACTTCCTCTTCCACATGTGCGTTAACATTCACACTGGACTCGCGTTGTTGTTATAATAATCCTTGTTCGGAAAACCGCCGATTGTAGTTCGCAAGTGTACGTGCTGCCTCCTCGTGCCAACCACTGGTAACTGAGGTCATTTGCCACAAGCTTATTTACGGCGCTGAAGGAGGAACCCTTGACCAAAACCCCTAATCTAATGTAGAACAGCATATGCCGATGGATGAATGGCTGATAAGTTAATCAGTCCGGGCAAGTATTCGGACTCTGTATACCAGACACCCTCCAGTTTTATTGATCCTCGTGGGAGTAAAATCAAACGGAAGACGGGGCAGGGATAAACGGGAGTGGGACAGCCCTCTCGAAGTCGTTGGGTACCAATGCTACCGGCTTTCTAGCAGAACTACAAGCTGTAGTAAACATCTAGGAGGGAGATCAATAAGCCCAGATAGTATGTATCACGTACCGGCCGGCCGGATAATTAAGCAGTATCCAAGCACAAAAGATCTTTTAGGTTGCAGTGCGAGGTGGCTGAACGCCCACATGGCCCTTCAATAATAATAATATCTGCTGCTCGCTGCCGCTACTCGATATGTTTCATGCTAAAATGTTAATAAATCATATAACTTGCTTCATAATTATCATCACAGTAGGTAATCATTATTCACCCAACATCCTATTGCTATAAATTGATAACTTTGCAATTTTACCGCTGTAACCTTTTTATGAAGTGGACAGGTAAGAGCCATCTACAACCCTTCTGGGATATGTTTTGTAAGCCATATTATGGTAAACTTGCAGCAGATCAGATGAATGCCACCATAATTGAGCATTTTATTGAAGATACTATCCTCGTGTCTTATAATTTTTCATAATATGCGACACCGCACTTATCATATGAAGGAGGAGGTGATTACGTCGCGATCTAAGGTTAGCTTATAAATTTAAACATTACAATTTTCCATCTGTAAAAGGTAATTTTATGAGAACCGTTATGTGGGACTTTAAACTTTGTAAAAACATATTTTTTACTACTTAGCGGAAGACTGCATAGTAAAATGTTTCTAAAGTATCTACTTTATACTTATCATCAAATCATAGTAATGAGGTCTACTATATTCCCGAACAAAATTGTATTTTGACATTAGACAATGTCAATTTCACCAAAATGTAACATAATTTTGTGTGAAAATGATTTCCTCGTTCACAAGTGTTAACGAAATTCAAACAGACCTGTCAATTGAACCACTTTTTAATCGAACCAATTTGAATTCAGACCACTAAATGTTTTCTAAAAAAACGTTTTTATAATTGGCTATTAAACGCTTTATAATCGGACCTATTTTGAGATGCACCGAAGGTCCGTCCAATTAAACGTGCGTGGGATTATGTGATACGAGTTTCTCGAAATTGCAACAAAACGCGATTACATAAAACTTTACGAGTTCTCGTTTCGGTTTCGTTTGTATACATTTGTTTTGATGTAATAAAAATAATCATGGGTAAAAAGGATAAAAAGGGATAGAAATGTAAATTATATATACGTCCTGGTCTAAACAGATTGGATTGGAATTTGGTATTGAAATTTGGAAAGTAAATATGGCCCATATAAGATCCACATCTGTCTATTCTTATCTGTGATATCATCTTAGAAACAATGGAAACATGAATTTAGCTTAAATCGCATTTATTTCAGAGATTTAACGGAAAAGTGACAATTTTTGGAGACAATTGGTGAGGTTCAACCTACTTAAAAAACAAAATGCCAAATTCAGTCCAGAAATTCTTTCAGTTAGGTATCTAAAAGTGTATTGCTTTGGAATTGGAAAATCCAAAAAAGATTTAGCTAAATTAATTTTTTTTTTAATTATAATATCTACCATTAAAATTTCGTTCAGGTGTTTGAAAAATTAAATCCAAAAATACATCTTTCCGTATTGCATTGGGGAATTTTAAATCCAAGCCTAAGTCTAATAACCTAAGTCTAGTTAAAGGTCGACTTCATCCCGTATCCCTTACGAGTTTAAAAAATTTGGCCATGTCCAGGAGATAATCGACCAGATTTTTCACAGAAATTTTTTCTAACGTCTTTGTTTACCTTGAATCTAACAAATAGAACCAAATTTAAGCGTGTTCCTCTTCATTTTTTTTAACGAAATTTTTGTCTATTCTTAAGGGATACAGGAGGGGCTATTTGAGAAACGATTCGAACGTGATTCATTCGTTTCTTATTTAAATCAAATATGAATCTTATATATCGAAGACTCGATCACGTTCGAATCGAATTCCCAAATAGCCCTGCAGGATGAAGTCGACCTGTAACAACTTTTTAATTCAGATATTCTGACTGAGGCTGAAATGATTTTGAAAATTCAAAATAATAATTCACGTTATTTAGTAGTAAATTTTCATTGTAAGACATGCCAACACAAACATAAAAATTGAAATTACTCAAAACTACAAAAAGGCAAATGCGACTTTTTTTCTTAGCACGGCAGTATACAGGGCAAGTAATTTAGTATGTATAATCTCCTACTAGAAAAACAAAACCTTTAGTTATAAATTCTTTATTCGTTTATTTACTGCTGTAGATTTTTTTATATTTTGTTCCTTTGAATGATTTTATTCCTCAGCGATTTTTTTTTATACATTAAATGGATTGATTTTTTTTTTTTGTTCTTTAAATATATGTAGTAAATTTAATTAGTTAATTAAATGAATATTAATAATAGTTTAATTATCAATAAATTAAAAATCATATACAACATAATAATCGCCGCATTTTAATTTTTAAGTTTACAAATATTATAAATAGTGTATGTGTGTTTAGGATATATTATGCGAACTATATTTATAATCTGGGCCGTTATTTTGAAAGCCGTACAGAACAATTTAAACAGTAGCCAAATTTCTGTTTAAAAAATGTATTAATATTTTTTCAAAATATGATGGGATATTAAATTTTGAAATAACTAGTATAAGTGATCTCAAATGTGGTTTATTTTCCATACGTCGTTTCTTAACATCGTCCCTGACGTATATGGATTTTCTTTAATTCTTTGTTTTTTTTTTTGGAAATCAACTTAAGAAATTCTGAAATAATAAAGTTTTCTTTTTGTTTGAAACTTGAAATAAGATATGTTACACGTGTTATTGTTTTTAGATTTTAATGATGGAATCCAATCCACTTTCCTTTTTTTTTTTAAATATTACAGCCGTTATCCGTCTCACATTACGAAATTTGCCAAAATTAACAAGAATTGAAATTAAATAAATCTATATATTTTTTTTTTATTCTATACAATAGTCTATGAGTAAAACTTATTTTTAATTAATTCATAACATATTTCTTTTTTCTTTATTTATGAAATATCTAGTTTGTTAAAAGGGTAAACTAAATTCAAAATTATATGCATTTATTTGCAAATTATAGAAATATGTAAAAAAAAAAATATAATATAATATAATAATATATAATAAAATAAATTAAATTTAGTGTTTAAAAATATAATGAGTTTAACTAAATTTAAAGAAGCTGCCTAGACACAAAATTAAAACTAAAAATAAATTACAACAGAAGTTTGGCCCAATTATTAAAATTTTCAGTGAAACTTTATTATTAAGGATAACATGGCCCATTTTTCATCCAGTTGCTAATGTTTTAACCGCCATTTTCTTAACTTGGTGTACATTTTTCTGCAGCAAGAATTTTTTTTATTTTTTTCATTTTTCATGTCGTAAAAGCAGGCAGCTCCTAGAAACACTTAAAAGATATAAAATAAACCTAAAACTGTACTTCCATTTTGAAATTGTATTTTTACTGCTATTCCGTAAAAATATAACGTAAAGGTGATCTCTCTTTAGTTCTAGGTGGTCGTTATCAAACACATTCACTCCTGATCCTGATCAAGTACCGACACGTTCTCATATTATTCATGTGGCGTATGTGTACTTATTTACCCAGTCTTCTCATTTCTTGTTTATACTATTTATACGAATGTCTGTTTTTTTTGTACTTTATGAATCAATTTTTTTCTTTTTTTGTTTCTTTTAAATTAGTAAATGGTTCTCGCCACTCTAAGAAATACCATCCGCTTATAAACAGTAGTATTTCTTAATTTCTCTAATTTTTAAAACAATTGAGAATACACACAAAAATATTTATCAATAATTTAATTAGCCGCATTTTTGATGTAAACAAATAAATTCACAAGACTTTATTCACCTTCTGCCGCATTATAGCTATATATGTAAATATATATATTTGTAATTTAGTAACTTTTCATTTTTTTTTCTTTTACATATTATAATAACGTTTCAATTTTATTCGAATATTTGATTTTAATTTATTTATTTCAGTTTACAATTTAACGCCCCAATTTTTATTTTGTTACATAAATTATGTGATTTGTCCTTTTTAAGGTCGCGTCGAACACACTTTTAACATCTTCTCTCACCTTTATTACAGTCCACTTATGATTAAATGTATTATTTTATATTACTAAAATTTTTTAAATATTATTATTTCTTTTTTTTTTTTGATAATCATTAATATGTAAAATAATTTTAATTTTTCTTTAAACATTTGATTTTAAACTAATTTTCATGTTTGTAATCTAATCATTATAACACAATAATAAAATTAAAAATGAAATTAAGATCTTGTAATTTTCACGTATTTTCTTGTTTTATTTTTTGCCTAGGAATTTATAATATGGATGAATTTCTGAACTTAACAAAATACTTTATTTGAAAATATATATTTTATGTTATGTTTTATAATAATAATAATATTGTAAAAATTACAAACAAATTAAATTATTATTCTTACCATCACTTTTATTATTTTGCACAAAATTAATTATTATTTTTATTAATCTTCTCGTTTCTAATTGTTCTTTTTCTATATAATTCTGGTTTTATTATTATTTTCTTTTAAATATATTACACAATTTATTTTTATATTTTGCTTTTTGTTTTTGCTTCAAATTTGTTATTAGGATTATTAATAATAGAAAATTAAATAATACAAATATAAATTGTTATAATTGTCAAGGAATTGAATGAGTTGATTTATCATTATCCTCCTCCTATTCCACAATTTTCGGTAGATGTTCTCATATTTATGAAGACAACGTTATTATTAGATTTTAATCTGAGAAAAACAAAAGACAAGGGAATTTTAAATATTTTCTCAATTTATTTTAGATTAAACTACGCCAGCTTACCAATCACATGACTTTCTATTTCCATTGTTCTTAGAGTTTTAGTAGCTGGCTGTGGAATTATGGTTATCTCATCATTAATTTTTAGGGGTTTTAAAATGGAGTCACCTGCCATCTTCGATTGATGATTACTAGTGCTGCTGTTCGAGCTTGATGGATTTTTTCTACTGTCCATTGATTTTTTAGCAACGGTACTATGTGCCGAATAAACATGGTTTTCAAACTGCTTGTACATACCAAATGTTGCTGTACACACTGTACATTTGTATGACAAATGAGCTGGTTTTAGTGTCATGCTGTGATCTCGACTAACATGATTTAATAATTTCCATTGATAAATCTACAATTCAAAAATACATTTTTAATTTGTGCGAATTATAAACCTATTTTACTCACTCTTCCACAAACAGGACATCTGCCAGCATCCTTCCCTTTATTTGCCGCTTCTTGCATAGAACTGGTAACAAGACCATGAGAGCCTAGTAAATGCCTTTCTAGACCCTGATCCGTGAAAAACCTATACTGGCATTTTTGACAATTCAAAGGCGGCCTGTTATAAATCATTTTCGGATGAATCTGTAAAAGTAAAATCAAGGATTATTATCCAGATGACAACTTCGATAAGTGATTTTTGATTTCAATATATTATTTTTATATTTGAAACAATAATATTTTCATAACAAATGGGCTCACCTTTATTTTATGAATCCATTGCATATGGTTTCTTAATTGATCCAAATCCTTAATATAACCATCGCAAATTTCACATATTACAAAAGCATTTTTGCCATTACCATTGGGACTTTGACCGGGTTTTAAATTAGCCATACCTGGTGGTTTAGTAATTGTTCCACCTAAATGATTTATTGAACTGGATTGTGATGAAGATTGTCGAGGTAATGGTGTAATTGATATACTTGGCTGTTGCACGGATTTTGATGACTTTGGTCCTGATGTTGATTGAACTGTTAGTGAACTGTGGAAATTTGGTAATATTCCAACGTTACCAGCACCAGCTATTTGCTATTGTGAAAGATACGGTTATTATTCATGTGCTAAATTCTTCTGGCTAAAATTAAACTTACTTGAAGATATTGATTTGTTGTAAAGTTCGATGGTAAAACCCCTACACTAGGATTTCTTTGAACATTTCGTCCACCTTGCGAATTTACATTTGAAATTCCACCTTTCGTCATCTGTTGTCCTGGACGATTTGGTATAATACGGCCTCTTTGAAGCAAAGCATTTGCTTGTGCTGTGCTTGATCGTGGTAGAATGTGGGTCGTAGCTCGCTGTTGTTGTGCAGCCATTGCCTACAACAAACGTTACAATAGTCAAATAATAAAATCTACGTTCAAAAATTAAAATATTACCTGATAAGCCGTTGCCGTACCAACCAAACCGTGTTTCGGTTTAATTCTTGGTATTTTTGCTGGTGGCTCCCAGTCAGCAGGCGGTGCCAAATTAACTTCAGGACGGAATTTTTTAGCACAAACAACTGAGTGACGCATCAATTTTGATTTTCCGTTATCCTCAAATGGACAATTAGGGCATTGGTGGTAAGAAACTGCTTTTTCTAGATGACCTTTAATATTATGAACAGCTTCCATGTGAAATAAGATGTCTTGAGGCGGCCGAGTTTCAAACGTGCAAAAATTACATTTATAAATATAATTTTTCATATGGGGTGTCTCGTAATGGTGTGCCATTGCTAGAGATGACTCTGATTTAAAATTACAATATTCACACCGTTTCATATCGAATTTAAATGGTTCATTCCGTTCCCGGCTTACTTCTAAATTTTTCATTAATGAATTTATTGCAACTTGGATATTTGGAGGGGCGGTACCACCTTCCCGATTGATTTTCTTCTTTTGTTGTCGCAACAAATCAGTTTGCACATGCTCTTGAACTAAGTTTATACCAATAGTCATAAAGAATTTACCTAAAGGGCTTTCAAAGTAATTGTCTTTTTTAGTGATATCCACAGTTGTAGTTGCCGGTACCCCTAGAACAGCTTCTTTAGTATTTTCCGGCGTTATTATATGTTTCTTAATATCATCAATATCCCCTTCTTTCATTTCTTTAATTAAAATTTTGGTACGTTGCTCTGTATCGGAAGCCTCATCATCGGTTGATGTATCTGATTCATCCCATGAATCATCGCCATTTTTAGTTTTCCGTTTACGTTTCTTAGAATTCTCAGAATCATCAACTTTTGCAATGTCTTTATTCGATTCACCGACAACATCTTTAGCTACTGGCAAATCTTCATTTGTTTTAGACTTTTCTTCATCATTTGACTTCTTTTCCGTTTCATCAGATTTCTTAGATTCTTCTAGTTCAACGCCAATTTTTGTGACAATTTCACGCAAATTTTCCGATGGCGGTTTTTCATAAATATATGGAACAATAAATGAAGGGGCCTCTAGCACAAACATATCATCTGTAAGAGCTGGTAATAGTTGTGACGTGGATGGTTGATTTAATTGCGGTTGAATTAATGATGGTGTGATATTTGTTTGATTTAATAGTAAATTTTTCGATATTGATGTAATTGATGTTCGCATGTTTGTCGGATATAAACCTTGAGCTGGCACGCCTACTGGAAGTACCGAAAATGTATTTCTATTTAAACTTTGCTGGATACCTGCTCGTTGGGAAAGAATTTGATTAGTATCGATTATGACGAGTGAGGGTTCTCTTTTATTACTATTCAGTTGCTGTTGAAGATTTGTCTGGGCAAATATATTATTTCCGCTAGATTTTGTTATAGTCGTACCATGTGAAACTGCTAAACTTCTGGCATCCTTAATACTTATTTGATTAACACCCTGACCAAATGGAGATGTACTGGATTGTATATTGACAGAACTTCGAATATTATTTAAATTTTTATTAAGGTTTTTTGGGCTATTATTTACTGACGAATCATCTTTAATTTCTTCTATGTCATCATCGAAATCAGCAAAATTTCGCACCTTGACAACACTTTTACGTTGTCGCTGACTGCGCCTCGGAGATATATCTTCCTTTTTCTCATCCTCAACGACAATACAATCCTCCTTATCACTTAATATTTCATGAACTTCTTCACCGTTTATGCTATTATCACGCTTTAGTGAATCCTTCCCGGATTTAGTGTCTTTGTTGTCCAAGACTTTTATATTTTCATTGTTTAATTTATCCTCAATATCCGATTCAGAATCAGAATGAATACTAACTGGTTTATCATCATCCATAGAAATATGTCCATTTGATGCGCGATCTATTTCCATTGATTTATTTTCATTATGTAAGTTTGTGTCAACATGTTTTTCTTCGTTAGTGTCGTCATCATCATCATCCGAATCATCAATATCGTGAATTTCATCATTATTCGGTTTCTCTATATTTGTTGGGTCTCCACCATTTGCAATTGTAATCAAATTTGTATCTTTATTAATTCTATCATCAAAATCTTCTGGAATACTACTGCACGACTGTGATTTTTCATCTGCATTTTTCATACGGTTACTATTTTCGCTCGTATTAGATTTTTCTACTTCGTCGGTGAATTGTTGGTTACCTTTTTTACTACTATCAACATTTTTATCAGGTTTATTTTTGTTTTGTTGAGGAGATTCTAAAGGATCAACTTCCATTTGATCATCTTCGTAACTGCCATTCATCTCACCATTCAGTGCAAAAGAATCGGTTGGATTTTCTCCGGTAGTTATACCAACTTCACCCATTCCTTTTATATTATAATATCGTATCTATAGGTCAACAACTTGCGAATTTTTATGATACACAAATGTAATGTTACACCTAAAATGGATATAAACAAATATAATTAATCATTAGTTTGGAAGAATCTTGTTTAAGCAATAATGTATTTGTTAAGGGTTATAATAGGTAAGTAGGTATTTGAAAATAAGTAGAGACAACGAACAAATTAAATTACGTAACATATTATAATTTTCTTGTGCCACAATTTGGCTATTCGGTATTTAATTTAAATACGACTTTCCTACAATGTTATTAGCACAATGTGACATTGTATCTCCAAAAACTATTTAAGAAATTCAAACCGAACAAAATGTTCACTTGAAATTTGTTAAAATTATTTAAAATTTTAAATTTTGGTTTGAAATTTGGATATATTCATTGCGTTTGTCTAATATTAATTGTCTATGTACAATTTTATTAATGATATATTTTGAATACATATTTTTTAAAACTCAATAAATTTACAACAAATTTGACATTTTTGACAAACATTTAAATGAAATAAACATGGAGGTATTACCTATACATAAACTAACTTCGCGTGTAAATGAGATAGTCATTGAATTTTCATTTTTAACCTGCAATAAATCGAATTTCAATATAAAACGGATTGAGTAAACAATTTGGGGCACCTATAAAGTTCTATTTGCCACTAAAACAATAATTATGTTGAAGATATAAACTATATTTTAAGTAATGTACTTATGTACATAACATACATACATAGATCGCAAAACTTCAAAATATTGTGTAAAAAAACCACTTCCAAACATTAAACAATTTTCACTTTTATGATTTTGTAGCACCATATTAACAATACAAAAAGATTATTAGTTCTAATATCAACATGCTTCACAAAAATTATTTGGTGCTCGTCGTTCATTAGACGCCATGACAGTAAAAAACTATTTTAAAAACGAATACCCAAACGGCCCCAAATATCTTCTGAAATGTTTAGTAGACGGGATGTTTTTCATATAACTTTTTTTTTACATATTACAATGCACAGTTAGAATAAAAGAAAGAGATAAAAAATAATAAACACGTCATTCAATCTTTAAAAAATCATAAATCTTCACTAAATTTATAAATTTTAGGTTAAATTGATTTGATATTATATAAATCAAAAGTATATTATATTGATAATTTACTAAAATCAAATAAACACATTCGAATAAAACTTAAATAACATGCAAAAGTAAAAAAAAAAAAAAAAATGTCATTTTTAAACATTTGTATTCTTTTTTTTTTTTTTTTTAAATACAACGAAATACACAATCAGCTGATAACATAATATTTTTTTTATTCACAAAAATTACAATAAAATTACCATGTGCATTTAAATAAATGAATGGAAAAAAATAATGAATTCTAGTAATTTATTATGCTCAACTTTTTTTTCAAAATCTAATAGTTTATTTAGTCACCGACGCCATATTGAAATTACTTTAGAAAGAATCTGAGCCCCAATGCGGAGCGAAACAAAATTAAAAAATACATCTGCCATTCAATACCCTATACACGCACATGTAAGTATATAAGCATACATTTGCAGTATATTTCAGTACATACTCTAATACATATATACCATTCGCTATATATAGTATTTAATATATATACTTATGTATAAGTGCAGTAGGATATATATATATATATATATATATATATATATATATATATATATATATATATATATATATATATATATATATATATATATATATATATATATATATATATATATATATATATATATATATATATATATATATATACATAATAGGTAAATAGAATCGCACATAACAATGTATATAACAAACATTTATTATATACCTCTTTATTATATAGATATACCGCCAACACCACTTCTCTCATGACTTCGGTGTTTTAATTCACCAAAAAATTAATTAGCAACAAAAAATACCCGCGGATTTTAATAATTTGAATTATATAGTTATTATAGACATACCTCACGTTAGCAACAGCCAAAAATCGTTTATTGATTTTGCCATAAATTTTGTTGCATAAAATTATCTCGACCAAAAAAAAAATAAATTCTTAACAGGACGTCAAATTTGTACCCTTCACCACCAAAAATCCAATATAAAATGGCGACAATCACGTGACCATTAATTACAGTGCCAAATACATAATTGTAACTTTTTTCATTGGGGATTAATCGACAGGGAAAAATCTATAAATATCGATATTACCTAAGTCGCCCAACGTTTAACTCTGTATTTCCAAATTGCAACGATAAAATGTACAAAAAATAGTTCACTAATCTAAAGCCATCCTAAAATTGTAAATTTAATTCAGTTTCTGATTTTGGAGTATAAACACGCCATATTAAGAGCCCATCGCCATCAGGCTCCACCCTATATTAGTGTGCTCGACTGTAACAAAAAGCTAATACCCATCCAATTAAACATTTTAACAAATAATTTCTAATAAAACAAAAGTTAAATTGCCAGGTTTCCATATCTTCATCTTGTGGTCTATGTCTAGAATTCGTCTGATTTTGAATGAAAATCAAGCAAAAAATAAAAATATATCAAACGAAAATGTGTTGCAACATGCAGTAAACTTGTTCGAACGTATATAAAATATGTATTATAAATAAACGGCTTCCCCTCTTGGCTTTAATGGTTGAGTCCAATTTATTTGCCTATGTGGCCTTTTCTCATTAATTTCACTAAATCAAGCTTGATTTAATGAAAAATAAATCCAAACAGTGAATAGTTTTAAAAGAAATGCAATTTTTTAAATATGGCCCTTTATGTCCTAATAGATAGAATCATTTAAAGATTGATTTCTGCAACGGTTCACAAAAAATATTCGAGCCCCTATTCACCATTATTATGTTGTACATACATATATATACAATATAAAAAAAAATACATATGTACTTACATAAACATGTATTTGTGTAATATATAATATATATTATTATATACAATATATGTATATAATAAAATTATATATTAACATGTATGTACGTCTGTATCTAAATTTTCTGTCTTTCATATCATTTTTTTGGGGGGGTGGGAATGTGATGCACACGTAAAATGCGGAAATTATTACACTAAAGGTCTTTTCATATTTATTGGACGTTTTTTTGGATTTATACCTCTTACATGATTTAGACAAGCATCTTCAATTAATTAAAAAATAAAACTCATTAAACTGGTCATTATGTAATTCGCGCGACATATTAAGACCCTCATCGAGGCAACTTACAAATATTTAGCCCCATTTCAAAAGATTAAGAAAATTTGAAAATAAAAACAAAATTAAATTTTGGAAATTTTTATTGGTTCACCTTCCACAAAAATGATACTGTTTTTTAAGTATCGGCCCATTTACAACAAAAATATCAGGATCCTACTAAAACTTAAGTTCAACTCCCTAAGCCATGAATCATATTCATCGCTATACATACATTTTAGTGCATTAAGAAAAATGGCGGATTAAACAATGAGGGTAGCAGCTGCATTCTATTTTATTGTTTATCTCATTGCCATAACAACAATAAATTAGAAATGCACTCTGATTTATTTGACTTACTTATACCAAATAATGCTTATACCATTGGCAGATACAAAGCTCATCGCAATAATCTCAGATCGCGATTTCAATTTCATTTTAAAAATGACGTCAAAATAAAATGATCCTATCCCACTTATAACACTTTCTGTCTCCTTTTCGAGTTTGCATAACTAGATTACGATAATCAAGTTAAAAACGCGCTAATCCTGAAAGTATTAAAATCGTGTCATGACAGACTGGAAAAGAATAACTACATAATCTAGGATTCGCGATTAGCTAGTTTGTGTCTGCCGCGGCTATTATGCTATGTTTGGACTTGGGATTAATAATCTCGATTAACTAGCAAATCTCGATTTTCTTGTAGTGTGAACGATGGAGATTAAGTTGTCAAAAAATTGATCAATTTGCCAGTAATCTCGATTAAATTATTAAAGTGCTTAAAATAATGCGCTATTAGAGTGAAATGATTTTGTATTCGCGACGTTAATATTTTCAATTATTATTTAGTTTTTCGGCTTGGTTAACATTAGCAGGCAGACCTATTTAATATTTAGTAATAAAGCATTTGGAATAATAGAGGTTTTATGAATTATTGTTTGCAAAATGCCCTAATATAGAATAGGATCTTGAACAGTTTTCGGTAAAGTCACACAAACTCCAACGCCATTTTTAATTGCTGTTTTATTGCCTCATAATTTCATGATTCTTAATGTTTTTATTGCCTCATAATTTTCATGATTTCAATTTTAAGCAAATAAAATTGAACCGAACAAAAAACAATAAAATTTTCGTAATTTTGGCCTAGTCATCCAAATTTTCAATTTTGTTAAAAAAATACATTAAAATATCTTTAGGCTGCTTTAAATTTACGGATGCCCAAAGGAGAGAAATTAACCCATTCTGTTTTTTTTGTTCAACAAACGCTCACTTTACTTACATTTTACAAATCAAGCTAGACAGGTATCATTTATTAAGCTTGATGCTAAATTATACATGTTTATAGCTTAAGCGGTGAAATACCATATAGCCAAATAAGTCAATTGTTGTATTTATTTTTTATTTATTTATTTATTTTCATAACCAATACAAAAAATAATTACAAATAGATAAAAAAAATCCTCTAAGGAAACCGGTTTTGAACCGAATCAGTAAACTCGAACAACCACAAAATATTTCTTAAACCAGAATCAACCCACTAAATAACCTCTCCGCCATTATAATTAGAAAAATGGAATTATTTAGTTTATTGCGGGAATAAATTTCTTAAGAGGATTGAGCTGAATGCCCTTATCAGGCAAAGATAAAAAATTTTAAAGGCTTAAAATAAGAGAGTTACTTTCCTGGAGAGCTTCCTGGAAGAGTTACTTTCTAATTAGGTTGAAATTTATCTATTTTAGTTCCATTCTTTAACCAAAGTTTAATTTGCTCAGCTGACGAACCAAATCCAGTTCGTTTTGAACAAAACCATAATTTATAAATTTTGAAAACCTGAGGTGAGATGTTCTACCGTTACTATTTTTGATGTTCGATACGGATTATCTCTTTCTTCCAGAATAAAATTGTACACTTTTCTCTTACAAGAAGCTTACAAGGAATTTACAATGAAAAAACTTTTTGCTTTTTACTGGTTTGTATAAATTTCCAACATAACGAACAAAAAACTTGTATTCGATATGTTGGAAATTCACATTCAAGTCAAAAGTAACAAGTTTTTTCATTGTGAATGCTCTGTCAGTCTATTAGTATAAATTTCTATACTATCCCGTTCCATCGTCATCGGTAAAGTATCGCAAAAAAATTATTTGGTAACATAGTGGAGCAGAAATAGCATGAAGAAACGAATAAATTTACAGCATAATAAGAAAAAATGTTCTTAATTAAATAAGCGAAATAGGATACAATTTTATTTCTTGAAAAAAGAGATATAAAGCTTATCGAACCTCGAAAATAGTGATAGTAGAAAATATCACCCCCGGAGTTATATCTTAGTTTGAACTAAAACCGAATCAAGCCCAGCCACTGTTTGGTTTCCATCTCTCCTAAACGATGAAAATGTCCATTAAAAGAAAGTCTATCAAATAATAACCCCTACCCCTATTAGGGTTCTGACTTCTGACCTCACCGACGAGTCGCCGTGATTCGGAAAGTTGCACGAGTTCAATTTTGGTATTGTGGTTCTCGATTTTATTTTGGCGAGAGTTGTGCGCGGCTGTTGTCTTTATTTTAATTAATTTAAAATAAAAAAAATATTTTAAAATATTTTTTTTTTAAATATAAACAGATTTTTATTCAATATTTAATTAGGCATTTTTTTATTTCCATTATTTATTTATTTTTCACAAGAACATCGCACCGATCTCTCACTCACTTTGCACTCACGGCGAGAACCATATACCAAAATTTGATTGCGATGACTTAAAGCCGTCAAGTCTCTTAGATGAGAACCGTAATAGCCGCATTAAGCAGGAAATTTCTCTGTTTATAGATCTAACAAATTCGATATGAGTAATCATTTATTAAACTTGGAAATATTAACAATCAATTTTGTTTAGTTTTGAATTAAAAGTTAAAACCCAACAATGTCTAAAAGTAAATTTTTATTAAATTACTATAAAGTATTAACAAATTGCTTTTATTATTTGCTAAAAACATAATCTCGAAACTAAATTAATGGATAATATCAGTTTTAATAACTTCACAATCGCTTAGGAATGCATGAATGTAATAAAACGTTGATTTTTCTAAAAATCTATAGACCATTATTGGAGTTTTTAATAAAAATTTATTTCTCTTACTTGTAAAGATTAATTATCAGAATCCTCAAAGTCAAACGATAGTTTTGTTCCTGTTGGATTTTTGGACGATGAACTACCACCACCACTGCTTATCTTTATATCAATTGATTTCTCTTTTACACCCTGCTTTATTTTTTTTGTCTTGAAAATAATTTTTTCACTGAGATCGGCGGGCTTTTCAGATGCCTCTGCAAATAAATAAAATACAATGCAAATGCTATAATTAGAATTGGGCAAAGTTCAATATTACTTTAATTTTATCTTTTGATGTTTAAAGGCATAACAACATGTGTCATCAGACACATTCTTTCATCCCGTTACATACTAAATTTTGAATAAGAAAAATTGGCCGGTTTATTTAAAAAGGCAGAAAATGCGGCCTGAAAAGTTTAATTAGATATTTTGCCAAATTATATCACCAACATATTATGCAGATAATAAACTTTAAATAACCCAATTTTGCCAACAGTTTTGTTTTGTGCGGCAAAATTTTTGTACATATTTTGCCTGCTAACAACAACAACATTCCCAACCGAAACTGAATTTTCTTCTAGAGAGAAAGAGACTTATAATGAAAATTTGCACTTCTTTAAATGAGATAGCAATAGTTTATCCTGGTATATAAATCACAGCATAGCAGTAGTTTACTCATAATCCAAAATAAGAAGTGTATTTTTACTAATTTATCAAGAATATTTTACAAAATACCATAAATTAATCAATTAAATGAATTAAAGGAAAACACTATCCAATTTTTGTTTATATTTACAATTCACCGGTTTTAAAAAGCACGTGCTATTATTTGTGTGTAAAATAAATATTAATCAAACATTCAAATGTAAATAATATATATTGCAGTAGTATGAGTTTTGTACTCTCAACAATAATATCACAGCATTGTGTTTTACATATATGTATAAAAAAAAAAATGAATGAAATTGTAATTTTCTATTTATTGCGAAGAGCTTACCAAATTTAAAAGTAATAATCCATCACACTTTACTAATACCTTTTTCCAATCGTAGTTTCTCTTTATTGAATTCTTCACTTGATAGGTCGCCTGGCTTCAACACAACTATTTGTGGTTGTTCTTCAGCAATAATATCTTCACTATCGTCAGAATCAATGTCCTCAAATTGATTATTTTTCTATAAAATGTAAACAAACAATAGAGAAGAAATATGAAAACATATTTAAATGCACAAAAAATTATTACTTTTGTATCAATGGTAGTAGCACTATCGTAACCAATTTGTTGTTTCATACGTTTTAAGAAACTGGGATCCTCTGGCTTTATGTACGATATGTTCCTTTTAGACATTATATATTTACGGCCCACATTCGAATAGTTTTTTTCGATTAACTTTATTATTTATAATTTTAAATCAACACTGAAATTATGAATATATAATATATTTTTAACTATTTTACTATAATGAACTTAATAATTATAAATTTTTAATTAGCAATTCTAGATCAAACTGAGAAAACAATATGTCTGACTAAATGACAATCAACCCTCTAAATAATTATGCTAGATTGTGCAGTGGCTATACATTGTTGCTATAAAATATAAGGTGGACACAAACTCGATTATGGATAAAAAAATTGTATTTTGTGTAATAATTCGCTTTATTAATTTACACACGATTTTCTCAAATTTAGAAATACATTTATGTCACTATTTCATTACAATTCATAATAATCAGCCTTTATTTATTGATATTTCCTTGTCATTAAAAATTTTGTCCACATGTAATTATAGCACAATACTGACTGTTCACAGGCATTATTATACCCCAAACAGATAAGCGGCGCTCTACGCCTGACTTCGCTTCTAGTCGGCTTATAACACAAACACATTGACGGAGCGAACAGCGGCGCTAAATTAGAATACATGTATTTCCATAAGAGCGAACACATAGAGCGGCGTCAAACTAGCAAAGTTTGTATTTTTTGAGGCGATGAATGACATTTATATTTATTGTTGTTGTTTTTAAAGTAAATGCTTGGAAACCTCTAATTTTAGCTGAATTTTACATCCACGAGAAAGACAATTGTAAAAAAATCTAAATTTGAACTTAAATTTGTTCGTAATAAGTCAATAAACAAATAGTTTTTTATGAAAATGTTTTTGTTGTAAAAACCCAAACAACATTTTTCATATAAATAAATGTCAAATTATCGGCGCCTATGTGGTTGCAAAAAATCATACAGACGAAGAGAAGCGAAGCCAGGCGTAGAGCGCCGCTTATGTGTTTGAGGTATTACTCTTTATGATTTTTGCGCCCACTTAGACGCTGCTAATTTGGCATTAACTTTAAATGTTGTAATATTTGTTTAATGACTTACTACGACCACAGAAGAAAGATTAACCAGAACAGTCATAACGCTGTTTTTGTATGGAAAAATTTGGACTCATTTTTTTGACCTTGATTTGCCGAAGGTAAGAGAAAGTTGGGTTATGTAATCTTTGGTTTACTGGTGTTTATTTGAAATAAAAAAAATTGAGAATCCTTAACAGTATAGTTAGTGAAATTATATGACAAGTTTTGTTTTGACAGCATAATTTGTATTAAATATTCAAAAAAGTCATAATATTCGAAAATAATTATACTTCAATGTCCAAAAAAGAAGGTAAGATGAAAAAAAAATTTGATCCATGCAATGTCTATTCTGGTTAATCTTTCTTCTGTGCTACGACCAAATTTAAGTTCAAATTTAGATTTTTTTTTGCAATTGTCTTTCTCATATGCCTGTTTGGACGTAAATTTCATTATTATGAAAACAACAATAATAAATGTAATTGTCATTCATCTCCTCAAAAAATACGAAATTTGCTAGTTTGACGCCGCTCTATCCGTTCGCTCTTATGGAAATATATGTATTCTAATTTAGCGCCGCTGTTCGCACCGTCAATCTCTTTTTGGTATACATATTTAAAATCGCTGGTAATGCCTGACTTTGGCATTTATTACAAATGGTCCTAGTGTTCATTCGGGCAAAAAAGATAAAAAATATCATGATATTTTTTATCACTTTTGGCATTAAACGCACTGATTTATCAGACAAAAAAACCAATTTTTTCTTGGTTTTTTTGGGTCCAGCTATAAATTTTGAATTTATCTTCGTTATGATATTTTCGGCACTTAAATTAAATTAAATTTGCTTTTTAAGATATTTGTATGGTATTTCATTTGTATGGTATGGACACAGTCACCTATTTATTTAAACATAAATTAAACATAAATAATAATTTATATTTCGAAATTTTGCCTGAGAACACAAACACAACAAAACTCAAACTAAAATTATTTGTGTCTCCAATATTTGGATAAAAAACAAATAGTTTCAATATTAGAATAATTTATAAAAAATAAATAATTAAAAAATATGTACATATAATTAAAAATCTGACGACAAAACAAGTTTATTATACAAAGCGATTTAAAACAAAATGTAATATTTAAAATTAATTTATAATTTTTTATCAATTTTGGTTGTTCAATCTGGTTTGACGTACAGTATTACGAAATGAAGTTAAGGTGGGATAAAATATCATGATATTTTTTATCATTTTTTGCATCATTTAAAATTTTTCCATCTCTCTTGTGATATTTTCTAAAAGCTACTAACTTTTTTGTTGTTGTATTATTTTTGGGAACTTTTTTAGTATTTAACACAAGAGAGATGGAAAAATTTTATCTTTTTAGTGTAGACTGCGTGTCAAAAAACCTGGGGTGAGATGTTGTAACCATCACGTTTTTCGCTTCGATGCATTTTCGATGGAATAACTGTACTGCTTTGTTCAAAATATAAAATTTTAAAACAATTTAGTTCTAAAATACCGTTATTCTATCGAAAATGCATCGAAGCGAAAAACGTGATGGTTACAACATCTCACCCCTGAATTCTTTTGGCATGCGGCCGCCTACAAACCGTTCTCCGTATTAGTCTGTGTGCGAAACAAATGAAGTACCGCATAAAAAGTTAAAAAGTTAAATTTTTGACATTTTATTCACCACAAAAATTTTAAGTGGTTACCGACCAGTTAAAATTTATATCTTTTTGTTACATATCTCTAACCTCATACCTTTAAGTACTTGAATTTTTAGAGACTTATTTTGGGCTCCCAAATATTAATTTTAAGTAATAATTAAAGATTTTAATAATCATAATGTTTCGATACTTTCACTTTTCTTCATACTGTCGTATTTTGAAATTAAATTTTACAATTTTGTATACATCTATTATTTACAAAATAAATTTATAATAATTCATTTAGTAAATTATAGAAGTATCCAAAATTGTAAAACATATATTTAAGCCAAAAGATATTCTAATTTATTTCAAAGGTAAAAACATAGCGTACTTCAAAATTTTAACTTTTAAGCTGGTTGCAATTCGCACAGCAAATCGGTTAAAATATCTGGTAAATTTTATTATTTTTACCACAGTTAAAATATTTAACTTTTTAACCATTTCGCACACGGCCTTATCGACGATTGTAAAAGTAGACAGAACGCCTCTCGAGGAAAAAAGTTAAAATGATGCTACTGACAAAATGACACTTCTCACAAATGCAATGAAAGAAAACGTATCAATCCGGTAATTAAAAATTGTTTTTATAATCCAAAATTGTAATTATTTACAGTTATTAGCAATCTGATAAGTAAAAATTGTGTTTACAGTTCAAAATTGGAATTGTTTACAAATTACAACAATTTCGAAAGTCAAATTATCAGCTGGCTCAGTTTAAAAAATTTCCACTAGGTGGAATCCGTGATGCTCCAATCGTCGAGTACGTTTATGCTTAGGGTTCAACCTGGTTTGAACCTAGGTTATCTTTTACTATAAACGGAGTTGAGTCATCTTGTAGTTAACTCGACTCGACCTAAAAAAATTCTAGGGTCGAGTCGAGTTAACTCTAAAATCATCCACTATAAACGGAGTCGAGTCGAAAAATAAAAACAACAAAAAAGAATAATAAAAGACACCATTTTGATTTCTTAATTCGTGTGCGCATCTCCGATTTTTGTGTTTCTGTAATTTTGTATACTGCAAACTTGTAAAATAAATTGCTTTAATCATAATTTTAATAATCATAATTTTTATTGAAAATAAAAATTATGATTTTTTTTTTGACGTTTCTGACTCGGTTTCAACCTAGTTTCGACTCGACTACGATTTGACTCTGCAGTATAAACGCTAAAAAAGATAACTACAAGATGATCCAAACCCAAAGTTAACTAAAAGATGACTCGACTCTGAGCATAAACGTACTCATGATGTTGGTTTTGTTGGACAAACCATACCAACATAATAAACATTGAAACTTGAAACAGAAAATACATTTTATTCGAAGGAAAGGTTTCTTCGAAGCAAGTCAAGGTATTAGCGTTAGCCAAATATAACAAATTTATTGATTTTTAGTTTATCAACTACATAGTGAATTGTAATATTATTTGGTGGTTTTTAAAAGGAGCGCTAAATTGATATTTAAATATGCCGTCGCAAGACGTAAAGTCATTTTTATTTGAATGGTGTTCCAAGAATCATGTCGAACCTTCATTTGACGTAAGACCGACCGGTAAGTTACCATTTTGGTATTTTTTTTTGTTTGGCTTCGCTTTTCATATTCAGAAAATAAAATTCATTTCCCTAGGACCAAAGCATCGTCAGAGATTTTTGTGTGAAGTAAAAGTATCAACGTTTGCTTATGTTGGGGCTGGAAATTCGACTAATAAAAAAGATGCGGAAAAAAACGCTGCTCGAGATTTTATTAATTATTTAATAAGAATGGATAAAGTATCCTCAAAAGATGTGCCGATAGAAGAAGGAAGTACTGCAAATGCAGTTAAATTTGAAAACTGTGGACAGCAGCCACGAGTCGATGTTTTCAAAGGAGGGCTCGGGCCTCAAGATTTGGGAGCGGCGTATCGTCCTGTTCGAGATGATAATATTAGGCCAGATAGTTATATGGACCGTGTTGAACAGCAAATTAAGATGGAGGAGGCTGAATCTTTAGACGTAAATGCCTCTATTCATGGTAATTGGATGATTGAAAATGCAAAATCCAAATTGAATCAGTATATGCAGGCTAATAAGATTCAAGCTGATTATAAGTACACACCAGTTGGCCCCGACCATTCCAGGTAATAAATTCGATCCTTTGTTTATTTGTATATTAATTGAAATAATTCAGGACTAGAAAATTGATATTTTTTGTTAACTTGGATTGTCTCTAAAACAAATTTACCTGTTTGAACCAATTGCCTCAATCGGCAATTTGTCTATAAGTAAATAGGGTACAAATGAAATCGAATTTGCCTAACAATCATGTGAATCGCACTTTTCATAAAAGTACCGACTAAGTACTTTACCAAAAGTGAAAAATATATTAAATGAAAGTTAACATTAAATATTCAATAAATTCTTATTTTATTTTGTTTTAGACCTGAAATATTTCAAATTTTTTAGTTCTTTTCATCATCAAAAGGTAAAAAATTATAAAATTTTATTTACAATTTGGATATAAATTATCTTATTAATTTTGATACAATTCTAGGAGTTTTATGGCCGAGATGACATTTTTTGTCAGAGAACTGAAAAGACCGATAACGGGCCGTGAAACTGGATCAAATAAACAGTCGGCAAGTAAGTCTTGTGCTCTTTCTCTTGTCCGTCAATTATTTCACTTAGGTGTGATCGAAGCATTTAGCGGCACTCTAAAAAAGGATAAAGATGCCGTACAAATAAAAGCCTACCCTGTGGCACTCGACCCAGTATTAGTAGATAAACTGGAAACAGTCGTTAAAAATTTAAATATTACTCCAATTTATACAAATCCTGATAAGATGATAGATACTGATACCGTGAGTTTGTTGCCACCTAAGCCGGAAGTACACAGAATGCCGAAAGATACACCAATTAGCGGTTCTGTAATATCTTGGTCACCACCACAAGCGAACTGGAATCCTTGGACTGCGTGTAACATCGATGAAGGGTTTTACGCTACGGCTACTTTAGACAAAATAAGCGAAGACCTAATTAAAACCGAGCGTGATAAAAAACTGAACGATCGAACTTTGCAGGAGAAATTAAGGAAACGTGAAGAATTACCAATAGCCGCCAAACGAAATGATTTGATGCAGGCAATTAATGATAATTCGGTTATTATTGTGCAAGGAAATACGGGATGTGGTAAAACCACGCAAATTGCTCAATATATCTTGGAGGATTATATTAATTCGGGGCAAGGTGCATGGTGTAATATTTGTGTGACCCAACCCAGACGAATAAGTGCGGTAAGTGTTGCAGAACGTATTGCTAGTGAACGCAATGAGTCTATCGGAGATTCCACAGGCTATTCAGTTAGATTTGAATCTGTTTTCCCGCGACCGTACGGATCAATCCTTTTCTGTACCATTGGAGTATTATTACGTAAATTAGAGGCAGGTCTGCGGGGAGTGTCTCACGTAATTGTTGACGAAATTCATGAACGGGACGTAAATAGTGATTTTATCATGGTTGTTTTAAAGGACATGATTCACGTTTTTCCTGATTTGCGTGTTATACTAATGTCAGCCACAATTGATACTACGTTATTTTCAAGCTATTTTGGTAATTGTCCTATAATTGATGTCCCGGGTCGTGCTTTTCCGATTCGCCAATATTTCTTAGAGGATTGCATTGAGCTGACCAATTTCGTACCACCGCCAGAATCTAGAAAACGTAAACGGGACGATGAAGCCGAAGAGGCATTACTTGATGCTGGGGAAGAGCAAGAACAGAATTTAAATAAAATAATTTCAAATTCAGGTAATTATTCAAATTCGACAAAAGCCGTAATGTCGAACTTATCGGAATCCGAGGTTAAATTTGAATTGATCGAGGCAATTTTGTTATATATAAAATCGCAAGGGCCTGGGGCCGTTTTGGTGTTTCTTCCGGGTTGGAATTTAATTTTTGCACTTATGAAGTACTTACAAAACAGTCCCAATTTTAGTGGGCCCAATTACCGCATCCTCCCGTGCCACTCCCAATTACCTCGAGAAGATCAAAGACGTGTTTTTGAAACATTCCCAGATGGTGTCACTAAGGTAAAGGAAATTTTTTTAATTAGAACTACAAATTTCGCTACAACTAAAAATGCCTTATCTTTATTACAGATAATTTTGTCTACAAATATCGCAGAATCATCAATTACTATTGATGACATTGTGTATGTCATCGATAGCTGCAAATCGAGAATGAAGCTATTCACCTCGCATAATAATATGACAAGTTATGCTACAGTTTGGGCAAGTAAAACAAATTTAGAGCAGCGCAAAGGTCGTGCTGGTCGTGTTAGATCTGGGTGGTGTTTCACACTTTGTTCAAAGGCTCGTTTTGAGAAATTGGACGATAATTTAACTCCTGAAATATTTAGAACTCCGCTACATGAATTGGCTTTAAGCATCAAATTATTAAGATTAGGTGCAATTGGGCAATTCTTATCAAAAGCCATTGAACCACCACCACTTGATGCCGTAATTGAGGCAGAAATGTTGCTGCGAGAAATGAAATGTCTTGATCAAAATGATGAGCTCACATCGCTAGGAAGAATATTAGCTCGTTTGCCGATAGAGCCGCGACATGGTCGGATGATGGTTTTGGGTTCGATATTCTTATGCGGTGATGCATTAAGTTCAATGGCCGCATTTTCGAGTACTCTATCGGAAATATTTACCATGGAACTGGGCCAGAAACGGTTGAGTAATCATCAAAAAGCTCTTGGAGGTAAAACATGTTCAGACCATGTGGCCATGTTGGTTGCATTCCAACTGTGGAACCGCCATCGCTATAAGGGTGAGGAAGCTGAAAGAAATTTCTGCGAGTGGAAAGGTTTACAAATGCCTAGTTTACGGGTAATGTGGGAAGCAAAGAAACAGCTACAAGATCTTATAATTCAAGCCGGATTTCCCGAAGACGTAATGATGGATCATTATGTTGATTCAAATGCTGATGATCCAAAGTTGGATTTGGTCCGGGGAATTCTTTGCTCAGGATTATATCCAAATGTCTGTTACCATAAAGAAAAACGCAAAGTTCTAACTACAGAATCTAAAGCGGCTTTACTTCATAAGACATCTGTAAATTGTACAAATCTTCAGGTAACATTCCCTTATCCATTTTTTGTGTACGGCGAAAAAATTCGCACCAGGGCTGTATCCTGTAAACAACTATCTATGGTATCTCCGATTCACCTTCTAATGTTCGGATCAAAAAAAGTTGATTATGTCAAGTCTACCGACGGTGATGTGGTTAGAATGGATAATTGGTTGAATTTGGATATGAATCCTAACCATGCGTCCTTAATAGTATCTTTACGGTCGGCAATCGAAGAAATGGTCGTCCAAACTTCTGAAAATCCAGATATTGTAATTGGCAAAGACTCAATGTATGCCGAATTAATCGATATCATCTCGGATCTCTGCAAAATGGATGCTGGTGATTTTAATATAAAACGAGATACTGGCTCAATGCCTAATAATGAATCATTCCGACGTTTTACTCAATCTGGTGATGGTGGTGGGCCACCAGATGGTCCAAAAACAGGTCGTTTTGATAATTCAAGAGGCAACCGATTCGGCGGTAGCGGAGGGGGTGGGTTCAATAGATATGGTGGTGGTCGAGGTGGCGGTGGCTTCTCAAGAAGATTTTAAAGATTATTGATTTTTGCTGAAAAAACTTCTGTATGCTGCCATCTATGTAAGAGCTTATGAATTTTCCGTATAATAAATTTTAAAATTAAAATGGCGTCATTCTATTGTTATTAAATTTTACTTTCATTGAATTAACAATACGTAAATTTTACTAGAGTGTGTATGGAATATTAAAAATAATCAAATTTATTCAAATAAAATAACTAAAATATTGTTTTATTTAAAATGACAACCTATGTGGAAGATAGTGAAGGTAATTTTTCGTTTTAAATGTGTCAAGAAAAGTGTTATAAGGTTACAATGGGTCAGCAAATCCTCGAAACAATCAAATCTGAATAAAAATTGACAGACCTTTAAGCGTTTGGCTCTTGATGTCTTTCCGAGATAATCGAAAGTATTTTTTGTGTTTATTACATAGGAAAAAATGTAAAATGGTTGAATTTTTATCGAAATTATTGAATTGTTTATGAAAATTAGCCTAGTATATTTATACTAATTAAATTACAGAATTTATTGTTTATATTTTGTTATTACAGGAAAATTCATACCCGCATCTCAGCGTCCCGATGGTACTTGGCGTAAAGCGCGCCGCGTAAAGGATGGATATATACCACAAGAGGAAGTACCCCTTTACGAAAGTAAAGGAAAATTGTTTGCAAAAAAGCCAACTTTACCTGTTGGCATGTGTCCCTCTGTTGCTCAAGCCCTCAAGGATCAACGTTTGAAAAAAGAACAAACAAAACAACAAACATCTAATGCTAAAGTTAGTACGGTGGCGGCTAGTAGTAAACAAAATCGCATTCCCGGATTAATTAATATAAAACCTAATAAACAAGAACAATCTAATAATGATAAAACATCAAATAGCAGTAGTAGTAGCACTAGTAGTAATTCAGTAGAAACTAAGAAAGTTCAACAAAAATCCAAAGAATCTACAAAAGTAAAATCCGATACTAACACCACCACCACATCTGTAAATGATTTAACAGAAATGCTAGCTAGTACTAATTTCGATCCTCAGACCGAATTGGCCAAAAAACTAAAAAAGCTAAGAAAAAAGATACGCGAAATTGAACAGATTGAAGGCAAAATGAAATCTGGCGAATTAAAAAATCCCGAAAAGGATCAGATAGATAAAGTTGGCCGCAAACCATCGATACTAAAGGAACTTGACGATCTAGAAAAATTGGTTACGATTGATATGATAATTCCAAATCAAACTAACGGTAGCATTAATAATTAGACAAACAAAACTTAAATCATAAATTTGATGATAAGCGTGCCATTCAATTACTTTGTTCAAATTATTTTGCCGTATATGATGTATAATGTTCTTCTAATCATCCTCTAAACGCTCGTTCCTTGAAACGAGAAAAACAACAGATCATCTTTCCAGTTTTGATTTTAACTTTATAAATGTAGTAACATATTAGTGGTATAGTAAGTCATAATCCTCAATAGCCCTATGAATGTAATACCTAATATACTGGACTTGTTTTCTTACGGAATTTGCACATTTTTTAAATGTTATAATCTATAAACAAGAATGTTTACCATTTGTAATATATTTATTGTAAAATTTTATTTGTAATTTAGGATAATAAAAAAAATATATATACATAAATGTATGTTCTTTCCTTTAAAGACCATAGTTATAATTTTAAGTTCCACAATTTAGTGTTATTAAAAAAAAATCTAATTTGTAAGTTTTATGGAATGAAAATAAATTAAAAAAGAAAGATTTTTGTTTGGATTTCTTGGCGGAACCAGTTGAGTTGGCAATAAAACAGTTTTATTTACAATATAATATAGTTTATTATTTATTCATATCTTATTGAATATTAATCTGAAAATACAAGTTAAAAAAACTCCACATGTACGTACATAATTTTCAAATTTCGTATTTTCTTTAATGTGTTTTCTTTCCGACTACAAAAAAAACATGAATATGTAGAACCTTACTAATTATAACTATAATAGGTTTTGTTTTAATTATTAAATACAAATCTTAAATTGATAAATTAAGATGTTTAAACTATTATCGTGATTGCATTGGAGGCAATGCTGGAATACCTGAATTTCCCGACTGCAAGCCACCGGCAGAACCTGGACCTAGTAACACTTGTTTTTGTTGTGTCCTCTGCATTTCCTCCATCTGGGCACGCTCAGTCTCAAATATGACCGGAGCAAATAAAATCATGGAACTGGTAAAAAATATCCATGATGCATTACACGAAAATTGATAAAGGGTTTTCACTACTGTTGATGAAACATCTGTTGCTGTTCCGCATACTTTTCGTACCGGTTCCGGGAACATTTCAGTCAGACCCCACAATCGTTCTCCCAAAGATTCATCAGGCTCCTAAGAATTGAGTAATTATATGTTAATGAATAAAATTTAATAATGTCCACTTATTTATTTGAAGATTATATAATAAGATGCAATACATATATACTGGAATTTAGTATTAATTACAAAATCACAAAACAAAATTTGAGGTTAAATTTATAAGAAAATGATTAATATTTACATCATCGAAACCGTCCGCATTTTCAGCTGAAGTCCCATCGCTTGACTCCTAGAAATATAAAAAAAAATTCTAACTATTATTTGATTTTATTGGATTTTACGTCAGTCAAACTAACATTTGTCTTACGTTCTGGAGTTGCACCTTTACTTCCTTCTAATGACGACATTCCACTATCCTTTTCCAATTGAACAGAAGTCCCCATCAAAATCTAAATTGAAGCGATTAAACTCGTTTTTTAATACAGCAATTTTTATTTAAAATTCCGTATTTTTATTATAGAGAAACAAAAAATTTTTTAGAAATTAAAACAAAAACCAACTTTTACAAGAACTATAGTAACATGCGCAAAATTTTTATTGAAAAATCGGCATTCGACCGAATGAATAACGAAATAAACTTCACTTGTCAAAAATGTTGCGGGGGAAATTATCGGGGTATGTTTTTATAAGCCATGTGTGAATTAGTTAAAAACTAGTTAAAAGTTTTTTTAATTCCTAATACCTCAAACACATAAGCGGCGCTCTACGCCTGGCTTCGCTTCTCTTCGTTTGTAGGATTATTTCAAACCACATAGGCGCCGCTAATTTGACATTTATTTATATGAAAATGTTGTTAGGGTTTTACAACAAAAACATTTTCATAAAAAACTATTTGTTTAATGACTTATTACGAACAAATTTAAGTTCAAATGTAGATTTTTTTACAATTATTGTCTTTCTCATATGCCCATTTGGATGTAAAATTTAGCTAAAATTAGAGGTTTCCAAGCATTTACTTTAAAAACAACAACAAAAAAAAAATAAATGTCATTCATCGCCTTAAAAAATACAAACTTTGCTAGTTTGACGCCTAAGAAACAAGATAAAAGTTTATTAACTTTGTCCTAAGTTAACCACCAACATAACGAGCAAAACATTTTTTTTCTCAAAATAAATTTCATACAAACCTGGAAGGCAAAAGTAAAAAGTTTTTCATTGTGAATGCTCTGTAAAATGTTGAGATAAAAGTAAAAATAACAAAACAACAAAAAAAATAAAAAAATTTATTACGGTAGGGATCGTATATACATTTGTTCAAGTGAGTTAAAATAACATAACCTCATTTTTTAATACTGGCTCAGTTGACATATAAGCACGACGTGATTCCTTCTGTCTTTTTTTTAATAGCTTCATTAGATAAATTATACATTTCATAAAGTAATAAAATAGATAACAAAATAGGTAAATGATTTTTATAAATGCAATTCATGTTTTTGTTTAGTTGTCAAAATTTGAATTTTTAATCAATTCTCACATCATTATTAAATTTGGTATATAAAAATGTTATACCCCAAACCAACATTTAAGCGGCGCTCTACGCCTGACTTCGCTTCTCTTCGTCTTTATGATTATCTGCAACCACATAGACGCCGCTAATTTGATATTTCCCTGTTGTACGACTGAGCACTCCAAAAGCAATCAATGATCCATCACGGTGATGCTCTCTTATACCTCACCGTGATCATCACTTTATAGTTTTATACCATACCCTGCCGGCGCAAAAAAGTATACATAAAAAATTAACCACTTACGAACAGTTTCTTATATGGGGCACTACTACTACTAAACAATTTCAGATTTCATATATGAATTTACAAAACCGTGTAGTTTTCTTCATTCCATCTCTAAACAGAATGTAATTTTTGATAAAGTAAAGCATAGTGGGCCATTTTAAGATTTGGTAAATTTTTAATTTGATATTAATTTTTATTGTTTATAAATAGAATTTAGTGAATGATAGTGACGACGACATTTATAATAAATACAATACATTATTAGCTATTTTTATTTTCGTATTATGTTATTTTATTTTAATATCTTAATGAATTTGTTGAATTAGAAGTATAACTAAAATTGAGTATAAGTAAAAATAAATGTGTTAAAACTTAGTATAGGTATAATTAATAATTAATTGATATAATCAAATAAATAAAATCATATATTTGCGAAAAATAAAACAAAATACGTTGTTTTCATTATTATTTCAAAATTAATTGCGGAATAATACTCAAATCGTACGTAATGTTCACTTTAGAAGGCTAGTAAACGTTACGCCCATACGAGTTCATAAATGTTACGTAAAAGGTGTACACATTACGAATATTTTTTTATAAACCAATACATAAATAAGTCTTCGCCAATTTGTTTCACTTCTCATGTGACAAGAATATCATTTATGTAACATATCTACTCATTTTTAGCGTAACGTTTATGAACACTTTAGTAGAAGAGACTATTCGTAAAATGAACGTTTGCGTTACGCATGGCCGGCAGGGTATTTCGCAAAAAAAAGCACGGAAAAAATGCGAACATTAGCTGTATTTTGTTGATAAATTTACAACAACAATTGTACGTGACAGGAATTAAATAATTCAAACAAATTTTTTTTTTTTTTTTTTTGAAAATAATTCTGTTTTATTATTTCTTTTTTAATTACAATCTAGTCTAAGACTAATAAGCAATTTTATTCTAACTTAAATTACTACATTTTACTGAAATTTAAGGGTTCATCCATCGATGTACTCCTTAGTTTTGATATTTATGATTTGATCGCGCTTTTGTCGTGCGCTAGATAAAGATTTATTTTAACTGATTTACACTAACTCAAAAGGCTTTACTCTTTTGAGCCTTCTAACTAAATCCGTATTATCCAGTAGCTGGTTGGCCTCTATGTTGACATGGTGAAGTAGACGTTGTTCATGACTTCTAGCAAATTTCATAATTTCGGTTTTGATGAGTTCTATGCCCAGGTCTTTGTGGATGTCGCTATTTCTGACAAACCATGGTGCGTTGACGATGCTTCTTAGCACTTTGTTTTGGAATCGTTGGATAATATCCATGTTGCTCTGCTTGGTACACCCCCACAGCTGTATACCATAAGTCCAAACAGGCTTCAATATTTGCTTATAAAGCAGAAGTTTATTAGGGATTGATAAATGAGAGTTTCTTCCCAGTAACCAATACATTTTTTTGTATTTTAATTCCAACTCGCCTCTTTTCTTTTTTACATGAGCTTTCCAGCGAAGTTTAGCGTCTAACGTCATACCAAGATATTTGGCAGTGTTTGCATGTGGTATTTCTTGATTATTTAAATATACTGGTTTATGAACTAATCTCTTGTTCGTAAAGTCAACATGTACAGATTTAGTTTCATTTAGTTTTATGCGCCATTTTTTTGTCCAATTGTGCACTTGCTCTATGGCGTTTTGTAATTGCTCTGCTGTATCTGAGTTATTGTCACCTACTGCCATGATAGCTGTGTCATCGGCGAAAGTGGCTATCATGTTGTTTTGTGGGATTTAGACATCTCGGGTGTATAGTAAATACAGAAGTGGCCCAAGTACACTTCCTTGTGGAACTCCTGCTTTTATTCCCTTAAGCTCTGAATATTCATCTTCTTGCTTAAGCCTGAAATATCTTTCCGTTATATATGATTCCAGTATTATGCTGTACTGTTTCGGTAGGATTAATTTGAGTTTGTAGATTAATCCTTCGTGCCAAACTTTATCAAAGGCCTGCGCTACATCAAGGAATACTGCTGAACAAACTTTTTTCTCTTCTAAAGTCTTCTCAATAATATTGGTTATTCTATGCACTTGATCGATAGTTGAGTGCTCACTGCGAAAACCAAATTGGTGATTCGGAATTAGATTATTTTTTTCAGTTATTAGTTTAAGCCTTTTTAATAGTAGCTTTTCAAAGAGTTTGGACATTATCGGCAACAACGATATAGGCCTATATGATGTTATTAGATGTGGCGGTTTTCCTGGTTTGGGAATCATGATGACCTCAGCCACTTTCCAAAGTTTGGGTACATATTTTAACCTAAATGCGGCGTTTATGATATTAGTTAACTTTACCGTAGCTTTTCCCGGTAGCTGCTTTATTATTACTTTCTTTTACTCTAGTAAAATAAAGTATAGTAATCATGAAAATTTTGGACCTTGAGGTTTTTAGAGATTTATCTGTTTTCAGGTCCCGTGAGTCCGAAAAAGTGGGTTTCGAAATGGTGTCTGTCTGTCTGTCTGTCAGTCTGTCAGTCTGTCAGTCTGTCAGTCTGTCAGTCTGTCTGTGTCCTCTCTACAGCCTAGATGGTTTAACCAATCGAACTGAAACTTCAGATTTATGCTTTTTTGATAAATTGGGAGGTCCCAGTGAATTTTACTCCAAATCGGCTAACCGGAAGTGGCCACTCCATTGGTTCAGAAAATTTATTTTGCAAATATCTTAAAAAGTATAAGGTTTACAAAAAACTACTCAATACAAAATGTTTCCAAAAATTAAAAATAAATAAAAATAAAAAATAAAAAATTTAAAAAAAAATTGAAACATTTTTAAAATTAAAAAAAAACAAAATTTAAAAAAAAAAGTTATAAAAAAAAAAAAAAATTCTCAAAATTCTCTGTTCGTAACAGAAAGTCGTGTGTTGGCCACACCTCCATTTTTCTCCGGTAATCAGGTCAAACCCTGGTGCTTTCTTTAAGTTTAAATTGTTTTTAATTTCATTTGCTACTTCAGTAGTCGATGTAGGGGTGACATCTTCGAGAATTTGTGTTATGTTTTCATCCAATTTTTCTCTTAATTGACATTCATGAGGTTGAAATATATTTTCAAGATGATTGGCAAAACCTTCAGCTTTTTCTTTGTTTTTCCTTGCCCATGTTCCATCCATTTTCCTGATAGGATGGATCGGCATTATTGGCCTTTTCAGAGTTTTAGTTGCTTTCCAAAGCGAATAATCCGTATTACTATCATTCGTTAACTTACTTAAGTAGAAATTAACTGACTCATTTTTTAATTTCTGAATTTCTCTTGTTAATTGTTGAGTAAGATTATTTAGTCTTTTTTTGTCCTGTGGAGCTCTAGTTTGGTGCCATTTTTTTCTGGATTTGCGTTTATCCCTAAGGAGATTTCTAATTTCTATTGGATAGTTATTTCCTTTTAGCCTTGATTTGATTTCTGGAGTACTTTCCCATGCTGATTGTTGAATATCTGTAATGAACTTTTCTACTTCTATGTCCAGTTGATCCATAGTTTTTAAAGGAACTTTCAAAAGTATTCTTTGTTCCAGGTGTACTTTGAAACTTTCCCAGTTCGTATATTTGTTGGTTAATACTGGATTATTCCCTTTTTGGATGATATACTCGCTTAGAGTTAGGACTATTGGAGAATGATCTGAGCTCATATCTTGGCTTTCTTCAACTTTCATAAAATTATTAGAAATATTTTTGGTTATAAAAAAATCGATCAGGTCAGGTATTTTCCCTGGGTCAGTTGGCCAATATGTTGGTTTACCTGTTGAAATGGATTCACATCCATTTTCTTTGATGGCAATCAATAATTCTTTTCCTTTAGCGGTAGTTAATCTAGAACCCCAGTGAGTATTCTTCGCATTGAAGTCACCACCTATTATGAACCTTTTTCCCAGACGCTTAAAGAACTCTGAGTATTGTTTGCTTTTAATTGAATGTCTTGGTGGACAGTATAATCCTGCCACAACAATAGGAAAGTTTTCCGTTTTTATATAAACCACTGTGGCCTGAATTTCTTCTTTTCCGTACTTTGCTTCTTCAAAATGTTGGATATTTTTTTTAATGATGACTGCACTTCCTCCTCTGGCTGAATTATCTGGATGAATAGTGTGATATATGCAATAGCCTTTAAATGTTATGTAGGATTGCTTAGTAAAATGTGTTTCCGAAATAAGACACACATCTATATTCTCAATGTCGAGGACTGCTTGTAGTTCTTGCTGATGCCGGAGCAAACCATTAGCATTCCATGACATGATTTTCATTGTGTTGTTCATTTTTGTGTTGATTTGGGTCTAGCTCCCAATGCTCTATCTTCCAATTTTTGTAGCCTCTCATCAAATTTTGTTAATTTCATGAGAATATCTTGTAATGTTTGACTGATGTCTACATCTTTAGATTTTTGCTGGGGTTTATTGACTACGCCACTTGTTACTTCAGCATATGTAACACCTTCAGTTCTTAGTTGGCGGCCAAATGGTTGCCCATTGTCTTGTTTTGCATGCCTCTCATATCGATTTGACTGGCCATACATTTGAGTTTTATTCATCCTTTGGTTTTTCATTTTCTGAATTTCCTTTGCAACAATACATCCTCGATAGTTAGCAGGATGACCTTGTCCACAGTGTACACATTTAAGTTGAGCTTGTGGATTGTCGCATTTTCCAGTTAGGTGGTGTCCGGCACATTTAACACACCTTGGAAGTTTGCCACAATATCTTTGCGTATGTCCATATGCCTGACACTTTTGGCATTGCGGAACTAGTTTAGACTTTCTAAGTGGTTGAATTTCCACTTTGCAACCCAATAAACTAGTGATCTTATATATTTTAGTTATATTTTCGTCACAACTGAATGTTAGTACAAACATGTCTAGCTTCTTTTTATTTCTCCAGCTAACTTTGTTCATTACGCTGATTATTTTAAATTCTTTCGATGATAATTCTTCTTTAATTCGTTCTGGGCTACATGTATGATGTAAGTTCCTTGCCATAACTCTGATTGGCCTTTCTTGTTTATTTTCATACGTGTGAAAGATAAATGAGCCTCCGGTCAAAGTTTTCACTACGTTTCTATATGCATCGACGCTATTTACGTTGATGCTTATTTTATTTTGATTCATCAATTTAGTGATGAATGATTCTTCTGAAACACTCGCCTTAATTATATCATAGAAAACGTGATAATTTTTAACATCATCTACTATGATCGGTGGTGGGGGAGGTGTTTTTTTATCTGTTTTCATATTTGTCTCAACCTTTTGAGGCTGAGTGTTTTGATCCAGAGTTTGTGGTTTTTGTGGTGGTGACGGTGTATTATTTAACCTTCTCTTTTTACTTTTTCTAGACTTAGCACGAATCCATTCTGTTTCTTTAGCTAAGTCTTCCTCATCGGTTTGATATTCAACGTTTTTATTAACATTAGAATTGGTGTTTTGTTTCTGTATTATTGATGATTCGGTTGGACTGTATTATTGATGATTCTGGTTCTGCTTCATTGATGGCTTAGCTTGAGTTTCGTTCTGCTTTAATTGCATCATTTCTTTTTTTAGTTCGTCAATTTGTTGTTGTAAATTGAGAATAATAATGCTTTGCTGATTTTTCTCATCAGTTACTTTTTGCCATTGTTTGTATAACGTTAGCTCTTTTTCTGAAGTACCACTTTCAAGAATAGATGTTTCACCATAGTTATATGAGGTTGTTATACTTGCTTGTTGGGGTGCTGCTGTTGCGCCCTTATTATTTTGGAATCGTTCCATGTTAAAATTTTCAGATGAGAAATTAAAAGTTTTCTCAGGAGATCTAGCAACGTTTCCTCCCTTGTGGAACGGGCTGTTTACTATTTCCATATTTTTGTTTTTTTGTGTATGCAAGGATCGGCCCTCCCCAGAATCCTTAGGGCCAGTCTCATCAGAGAGTGGATTGCCCAATATTTCTATTGGTTTACCACCTGGGGTATTTTTTCCTTCTGTTTTACTCATTGCATATTGTATATTTATAGTGTAATCCACTCGCCTCTAGTATTTAGCCGATTTTAAAATCGTTGCCCGGGTGTCACCACGAGGAGGTATACTAGACACATTTGGTGGCCTCTACATAGTTGCAGAGCTGGAATATAGTTCACGAAAGTCGTGGCTATAAACGGTCAACTCCTACCCTATTGAAGCGCACCCCCAACACCTATTCAAACCTATTCATTCAAACAAATAATTTGAGTTATTTAATTCGAGCTCGAACAAATAAAATACGTAACTGATTTAATGAAAAACAGAAAAAATACCAACATAGAATACAAAAATTGAATCGAAAAAATATTTCGCGGCTTATTCTATTAAGAAAAAAATAATTCGAATTAATTTATTCTCAACAAAATACAGCTATTGTAATTTACTACATGAAAAACAAATTAAAGAAAACCGAAGATTTTTTTTTTTTGCTTTATACATCTGTTTCATATTTTTAACGTGCCATCTCAAACAAAATTTCTCGATTGCTCACGCAAAGTACAACTGGGTTACTTATATGAAAAATGTTGTTTGGGTTTTGACAACAAAATATTTTCATAAAAAAATATTTGTTTAATGACTTGTCATCACTCTTGGTTCCTACCAAAAGTCGATTGCAAATATTTGCAAAGGGAAATTTTTTTATTTACAGGAAATTTTTTATTTACAAAGTAAAAAGATGTTTGCTTGACTACATTTGGTTGCAAATCGCATTGTAAATTTGTATATTGTGTGTACCAATATATAATTTTTTTTAATGTGTACTATCCATGTGAACGAAAATCAAATAGATTGCAAATATTTGCAATCTACTTTTGGTGAGAACCCATAGTTACAACCAAATTTAAGTTCAAATTTAGATTTATTTTTAAAATTGTCTTTCTCGTATGCCCATTTGGATGTAAATTTCGCTAAAATTAGAAGTTTTCAAACATTTACTATAAAAACAACAACAATAAATATAAACGTCATTCATCGCTCCAAAAAATACAAACTTGATAGTTTCTCGCCGTCTTATGGAAATCCATGTATTCGCTGTTTGCGCCGCCAATCTGTTATCTCCGATAAGGTGTTTTTCACCAAATTTTTAACGGAATATTTTTAATATCACACTCAGCCTTATTATTTATTTGGACGTGTCCGAAGTTTGTGATTTTTTTTTTGTAATAATTTTGATAGGAGTGAAATAAGTTTAATTTGTACTATTTTTTTAAAAAATAAATTAACGTAATACGGCTTAATTATCGTTATTGCGCGCTTTGGTTTATAAATATTATTACAGAAATGTCAAATTTACTACACGTAGTGGCTGTGATAATTTGGTTGCATACAAAATAATGTCATAATTATTACAGCTGGAATAATTATCACAACTACGAACACGTCCTATTATGGTAGACTGGATAGGAACCAAGCGCAAATTTTAGCGAAAAAAAAACTGGATATAGAAATTTATTTAAAAAACAAAAAATTGAATGCAACCAAAACTGCTGTAAAATAATTTCGTGCATGAAACCAAATTAAAAAAACTCGATATATTAGAGAAAATCGTAGTACGTATTGAGGGTACTTATAAAATTTTAAAATGTCCTTTATATATTTTTAAATCAAAATAAATTATTCGTTATACTTTTTAACAAATTATGTAAGTTATGCGAGCAAAATTTCCATTAATATTTCTAATCCTACTACTATGACGATACATATAAGTACATACATAATTTAAGAATACCACTGGATTATTTGATTTTTTTAAATGCTACCTTTGCTAAAGTTTTCTACATTAATTTAGTCAATTGCTTGAGGAGCATTTTCTGTTTATCCAAGGTAAACAAATGCCTCACTTTTTTTGTAATTTCATAATAATAAGTTAAAATTTGAATTCCGTTTTACCCTTAAACTTTCGCGGATAAACAAAAATGTTGGTGGATCTGCTGAGACAAACGCTAATTTTTCATATAAAATTCAAGAATTTAAAACAGTATGATACTTTAAATGAGTCAAAATTAAAGTCAAACGATGTTTTGCTGGGACTAGGACTTAAAGATAAAATTTTAGCTGCAATTTCTGTTGTTTTATTGGAAAGTTCCATTTTATAGAATAATTTTATTTAAACGATATGTAGCAGCATTTTTGTTTAATGGCATATGCCAGTATATCCGCAGAAGTGCTAATAATATTTGCTGCACATTGGCCAAAAGATTTTTTCAACTCTCATATTAGATACCTAAAATTTAATCAATATATTTTTAAATGCCACAACAATTTTTTCAAAACGTCAAAGTATTTTGTAAACATAGCAAAATGAATAAAAAATGCACAGCCGTCTGCTGTAAAAAAAAAAAA
Organism: Tipula vernalis; assembly: GCA_958295665.1. NCBI lineage: Eukaryota > Metazoa > Arthropoda > Insecta > Diptera > Tipulidae > Tipula > Tipula vernalis. Next base: position 177,273,766 of record OY282560.1, on the reverse strand, counting down.
TTAGAATTGAACGTACGTTTTTCTAGCCAACTACAATAAATTTATATCGAGATTTTTTTTCGCTAAAATTTGCGCTTGGTTCCTATCCAGGGGTGAGATGTTGTAACCATTACGTTTTTCGCTTCGTAGCATTTTCGATAGAATAACGGTATTTTAGAACTAAATTGTTTTAAAATTTTATATTTTTAACAAAGCAGTACAGTTATTCTATCGAAAATGCCTCGAAGCGAAAAACGTGATGGTTACAACATGTCACCCCAGGTCTTTTGGCATACGGCCGCCTTCAAGGTGGGTACGCGAAAAATGTACACCACGAAGTTAGCTACATGAGTGGAGTATGAAACCAAATGGTTCCTAGGCTAGAAACCCTGCAGGTTACATTCGTGCCCTGCGAAGCAAAATTGTTGCCCTGTGAACCATTTTGTTACGTTATTTTGGTGACTTTGCTAAATTTTTTTGTTCTAATTGGAAATAACCCAGCAGACGATTCAGACGTGACAAAGGTATTTAAAATGCTTGATAAAAATGCCTGGTAATGCTAGACTCTTGCATTATTGCAAATTGAAATCGACCTCTATATTTCCCGCTGACATATATGGATGTCAGCCCTAAACATAATTTAAATAAAACAGCTGACAATGTGCAACCGGAAGCGGATTACGAACTCATTAATTGAGGCATTACAATTTATTATACCTGACCGATAAATTACAGATTGACCACGCAAAATAAAATAATAAAATTAAATTACATTTTTTTAATTATAACTTTTTAATAAACATATACACATGTACATATATAATATACGTAAGTAAATTATTAATAACAATAGTTATTCTAATTCTAAAAATTAAAACCTAGTTAGGACATGTCCGAATCTTGTGATAATTATTCCAGCTGTAATAATTATGACATTATTTTGTATGGTGTTGTAAACAAAATATCGAAGAGAAAATTTTTTTACTTCTGTCAAAATTATTACAAAAATAAAAATTATCACAAACTTCGGACACGTCTCTAAAATTAATTAAATTATGGGATTTTCGGTCTTCCATGTCTTCGACTGGTTCTGTTGTTGTTGGTTATTACGGTCTTACGGATGCGGTGAATCTCATGTTTTACAATTTTCATGTAATCTTTAAAACATTTCGAATCGCCTTTTAGTGCTCCTAATAGAAAATAAAGAACGAGTTTTAATATTTTCAAAAACAAAAAACCAGTTAAGATTGTTTATTATTTTAGCTGATCGCCATATATGTATGTTATTGTAATTTTTCCAGCGATATTCCTAGTGGTTTCTCGGACGATTGGAACCGTGATTTTAGACAAAATATTTGTCGGCATTATATAGAACTTCAAAAAATTTCCACTATATTATATTTCAGTCGTTCTGCGAGCGCTGATGCTAATTTTTGTATGGTGTGTCAGCTTTATTTTATTCCGATAGGTAGTGCTTTCTCTCTATTTCCAATCGTCAATACCAATTCCTTTTTTTACTCATTCTAATTTTTGTGTTTTGCTAATTTTTGACTTTCTTAGAACTTTTCTTGTGATATTATCGGTGTTTATATTAATGTCGAATTCTTTTTGTTTTTTCAAATCAATGTAAATTTTGTGGTGTAAAAAGTACATAAAACAAATTGATGTTGTTTTTTGACGCTACTAACAACAACAAAAATAGAAACTTCTATTTGTATTTGTCAAAGTTGTGAATTATTCGTATTGTGACGGTGACACCTAGTGTGTAATAGAATAAGTAAAACTAATAGCTCAATGTTTACTGTACTAAATCGAATTTTCCATGATAAAAATTGTTACGTAATGTTTCTACGCTATTCCAACTGGAAAAGTCGTGAACTTTCGAGAAGCTTGGTTTGTGTATATAAAAAGGCGAACAAGATCGAATTGGATTATTCGTATTTGGAACGCGATAGAGTAATATTTGGTAAGCGATAGTATAAAGATTAAAAGGAATTAAAAAGTGATTTAAAAAGTGTTGTAGTGCGATAAATAAAGTAAAAGTGATCAGTAAAATTTAAGAATAATTTATATAAAGTGATTTTGTGAATTTTTATTAATAAACTGTGTTGTAATAAATTTTGTGAAATAAATAAATTCGTTGGTGATAAATTAAAATGATTTTGTATTATTCACAATCCAGTGATACGAACCTTGATTGACAAGGCAAAAACGTAACAAATTGGTGACAGCGGTGGGATTGTGAATAAAAAGATAAAGAAAATGATTCTCAACGAATTAAAAGTTCCAGAATTAAAGAGGGAACTTGAGAAACGGGGTTTGGCTACTGATGGTGGTAAAGCAGCTTTACAAGCGCGACTACGTGATGCCATGGAGAAAGAAGGGCTGGACGCGGAACATCATGATTTTGGAGAGAAAGTAACGGATGCCGCAACCGTAGAGCAGAAAGCAGAAGATAAACAACCGTTGGTCGAAAAGACACAAGAATATTCTGGAAGTTTCGATTTGTCGCAGTTAATAGCTGCTATGAACCAGATGACGGGACAGATGAGTCTAATGAAACAACAAAACGAACGACAGCTAGGAGAAATTAAAAATCAAATGGCGCAACAAGCAGTGCAGTCAAACCAAGAAATTAAGAATGAAATGGAACAACAAAATGTGAGGCAGTTGGAGACCATAAACCAGTCAAACGAAGAAATAAAACGACAGTTGGAACAACAAAATCAGTCTAACCAAGAGATGAAACAACAAATAGAGAAAGTTGAACAACCAATCCAGGAAATTGCAGATGGGCAAAAGAGAATGGACGAGAAATTTATCGAGTTATCCACTTCGCTACGTGAAGAAGTAGAAAAATTGCAAACGGAATTGCAAACTGAAATTCAACAAGCTAAAACGGAATTTAAAATGGAGATTCAAGATGTGGAACATAAATTACAAGCTGAATTACAAGCGGAGGTTCAACGTCTCGGGAAAGAGCTAACTGATATCAAGGCAAGTGGAACAACAACACAAGTGGTACAAACCATTCAATCAGTTAAGTTAAAACTACCAAACTTCGACGGTACAACATCTTTCGGCATTTTCAAATTTCAATTTGAAACGGCAGCTAATCAAAACCGTTGGAATGATGAACATCTTGTCGCAGCGTTAATAGTGGCCCTTAAAGGTGAAGCAGCGGAGGCCTTACAAACAATTCCGGAAAAAGATCGCAACAATTATCTCGAAATTATGAAGGCGCTGGATCGGAAGTACGGCAGTGACCACAAGCGGGAAATCTATCGTATGGAATTGAAAAGCCGCTATCAAAAGGGAGGAGAATCGCTACAGGAATTTTCATTGGCAATCGAGCGATTAGTACATCTAGCACATACCAGTACATCGGCCGATTATATGGAAAGGCTAAAAATTGACGCGTTCATTGACGGCATTCGAGATCCAGAGACACGCAGGGCGGTGATGTTGTCACCTAAAGCGACCTTCGCGGAAACCGTTGCGTTTGCGTTGACGATCGAGGCTGTGCATAACTTTACAAGACCGTCATTATTTAGGCGCCAAATGAACTCAGACAAGAACGGCAGCAGGGAGCGAATGGTACCGAAAGGCGGAAGAGGCAGGCTTAGGTGTTGGAAATGTGACAAGTTGGGTCACATCTCAATGGACTGTCGGAGTGTTATACAGAGAAAGATGATATCGCCACCTTTTATGCCGACAAACGCCGAACGGTTGGGACAAAGGTCTAGAAGCAGCGAGCGAAGATGTTGGGTATGTAACAGGATTGGCCACATCTCGCGAGATTGTTTGGAAGCAGAAGGAAAGCGGCACGGATCACCATCTTCCGTGGAAAGAGCACGAAGAGGAGAGCAAGGAACGGATGAGCGGATGGCAACAGTCGGTAAAGTGGAAAGGTTAGAAGTCAGTTTGAAGGAACCGAAGCTGGCTTCACCGTCTGGTTGCCCCATAACATTTATCCCTGTTACGAGTGAAGCACGAGGCGGAAGCAGCGTCACAGTTAGGGGCGGTGTTGATGGGAGGAGGTGTATTATTACGCTGGATACCGGAGCAACCCACACAATTGTTCGGAAAGATTTGATCGCAGGAGCAGTGCAGCTAGTTGATGGGTTAAAATTAAGAATGGCAAATGGGGAGAGTGCAATGATTAAAGGGAAAAAGATCGTGAGCATAAGGATCGGCGAAACTCTTTTCCCACACGAAGTTCTGGTCGCAGACATTGTGGACGAGGTTATTTTGGGAACGGACTTCATGAGGATGAATGGCTTTGTGTTGGATTTCGAGCTGAATCTTAAATTTAACGGTACGGATGTGACAGTAAGGCGAGTAACAATCAGTCATTGCGAGGAGCTGCCATCGAAATCTAAAACAATTGAGGAAACCAAAGAACACCAGGTTAAGCAGACATTGGATAAGAAGGGCCGAGTTGTGCGAGGTAGAGTGCGAGTGTCGGGCGACTGGATGAGAACTCGATGTGCCATACGGGCAAATGGCCAGGGATTACACGAGGGGCAATTAGTGTGGCTTCACAACTCGCAACAAAAGAAGGGGGATTTATCGGCGAAAGTGCAGCTTTTATGGACGGCACCCTACAGGACAAGAAAAGGACAAGGAGGTAGACCAATGGCGGTACATTTAGAGAGGCTGGCCCTCTACCGAGGAGGTAATTTCGGTCCTGTTCGGGACGAACAGGCTTAGGTGAGGGGTAGTGTGACGGTGACACCTAGTGTGTAATAGAATAAGTAAAACTAATAGCTCAATGTTTACTGTACTAAATCGAATTTTCCATGATAAAAATTGTTACGTAATGTTTCTACGCTATTCCAACTGGAAAAGTCGTGAACTTTCGAGAAGCTAGGTTTGTGTATATAAAAAGGCGAACAAGATCGAATTGGATTATTCGTATTTGGAACGCGATAGAGTAATATTTGGTAAGCGATAGTATAAAGATTAAAAGGAATTAAAAAGTGATTTAAAAAGTGTTGTAGTGCGATAAATAAAGTAAAAGTGATCAGTAAAATTTAAGAATAATTTATATAAAGTGATTTTGTGAATTTTTATTAATAAACTGTGTTGTAATAAATTTTGTGAAATAAATAAATTCGTTGGTGATAAATTAAATTGATTTTGTATTATTCACAATCCAGTGATACGAACCTTGATTGACAAGGCAAAAACGTAACAGTATTATACATGTATAGAGTTTTTTGTGTCTTGATTTTAAATCATTTTAATTGTTGTTTAATTATTTTAATCGTTTAAATAAAGTTTTTAATATAAACAGTTTTTTCCGTCTCGAGTTTTATTATTCTTTTGTTTGTTGTGTTTAATTATTTTAATTTTGACGATGAAGATGCCACCAATAATTGTTCTATAAATTATATATTTATTTTATGCAAAATTCAAAACGAAACACTGAATGCACTCGACACAAAACACTATAAAAATTGATTCGAAATCGAGACGGAAAAAACTGCTTATATTGAAAATTTTATTTAATACGGTTTAAATAATTAAACAAAACAATTAAAATGATTAAAAATCAAGACGCAAAAACTCTAATTATCAACTTTGACAACTAAAACTTGACGTTTCTAATTTGTTGTTGTAGTTGATTTATGAAAAAATATACATTTCGTAAAATTGATGTACATCGAAAAAATATTGATGTTTTTTTGACGAAAAGAACATGATTTTCGATGTACATCAATTTTTTTTGATGTTTTTTGGCGAAAAGAATTTGACATTATTTAAATACAAATAAGTAAGTAATTGGAAAACGGCCATAGAGAGGTAAAAGTAAATATTGACAATGTGATTAATAAATTCGCCCAAGGGCCGAGAAAATTAGATTTTTTTATTATTCAAGTTTAAAAATTAATAACTGTTACATTTACACATCGGACTGAATATGTTTTTTTAATTTAAATTTTTGTTATTTTATTGTATGTATTGTATTGTATTGTTTAGGATAAACCCCACATTTCTACCACAAATTTACAAAATGGCCCCCCCCTAAAAGAAAAGGCTGGATCCGCCCTTCTAATATAGGGTGGTAGCTGATCTGTAAAATACTACATTAATAAATTTGTTTTACTTACTTACTATTCTTACGCCAAGTTACGTAAATACATGTTTGGAAAAAAACAAATCTAAATAATCCTCTTAATACACCAGAAATCCATCATCACATATAATCTCCAATAAAATGAAAACGGCTATAAATTTATTTTATATACATACAATTTATTTGTATACAATTTATTTATGTTTTTTTTTTGTTTATAATAATAAAACTTAAATTAAAAATAACAAATTTATATAATTTAATATTAATACATAACAACAATCGATTTCAAAAAATATATGTACTCGTATTTACAATTTCAAACAATTTTTCTGTTGTAATTTTTTTTAATTTTTATTTTAAATAATAAGCACGTATGAGTTTTTAATTCAGCAGTTTTAATTTTGATTAATTTATTATTATTTTCAGTATAGTTCAAAAAATTGTGCGCCCCAATCCCGGAAGAATTGAGCTTTATTTATTTTTCTTATAATTTTCTCTATAAAACTTACGTAACATTAATAAATTCTATTTAAAAATTAAAAATGGCGTGCGAAACAAAACGTTTTATAAATTAAAAAAAAAATATATTTTCTTGGTTGTGTTTTATTTAGTATACCAAAATTGGATCACAAATTTTTTTTTTCTTCAGTTTGTTGTAGTTATAATAGTAGCTTTGCGAATTCTGCAATGATTAGAATAAAATTTAAGTTTACAGTAATTCGTATATCATATACGTTGTTTACCTTCGTAATTTATTTTGCCATCCTTATCAAGATCAGCTAGTGTAAGTAGATCGTTTAACTGTTGTTCTGTGACAGCTTCGCCTATCATATCCATTGCAGTCTCTAATTCATCTCGAGTTATATAGCCATTGCCATCACGATCAAATACCCTGTAAATATTTAAAATAAAAGTAAATGATTTTTTTTCGCCTTTTTATAGACAGAAATATATTAGTGAAAATGGCATTCATAAGATTTTCGATTTTTAAAAAGCCGAAAAAAATCATTTGATAAACAGACATACTTTTCTTAAACTTCTTAATATTGTGTGGGCATTAAACACACACAAATGAGGGGTTTCCTTGAGTTTTTTGATTTAGTGAATATAATTCGCTAAATCAGTACGTTTGTACTTGACACTATATGTGTTAAGTAGCAATTGTATTGTATTTTTGTAGTTTAGTCGTAGCTACCTGGATGAGTAGACCAACTTTTCCAGTACGAAACCAAACTATCAACACAATGAGCTCAAGGAAAGTTCTCATTTTTTGTTCAGGGTTATACACTTTGTATAACTCTTGGGGTAAAGTGCGGGAAGGATTGATATTTCTACTTTTTTTGGGTAGATATCATGATATAAATATTTACAAAGGTATGTTCTAACTAATCAACATGTTGCCATGTTTTCTTTTTGTGACGTCACTTCGTGTTATATATTTCGTAACGTTGACACCGTTTGGTTGAGATTTGAATTTCGTTGAAACTTATTTCCATTTCCGAAACCTAAAAATATTCTTATAAACCAAAACAAATTCGCAAAACAAATACCCGAATTAACTCAGAATGACGTCACATACCACATGCTTCCAGCAAGTGCTGCCAGCACTTTTTCGCTTATTTAATTAGGTTTTACGTATTAAGCGCTCGACTTGTACGATTCATCGTGCTATTTCTTCTTCTCTTTATCTATTTATACTAATAGACGGAGATCGCAATAGGTAAAGCGTAATTGAGAAAACGAAATGATGTACAATTTTATTCTTAAAAAAAGAGATACAATGTTCGATCTAACGTCGAAAATGAATTGAATACATACGTACATAACTTCAAAATAATTTTGTATTGGTATTAAACATTTTTTTGTCGGTAGTATGTTTTTATGTGCAATAAATATTTTGAACTTTTAGATCGGATCGTTAAAAGTAAATACAATTTAATAAATTTTAATTGAAAATCTGGAATAAAGTATGCGGTTGCAGGTTGCAAATCTTCAAATCGGCATAATATCCGATTATTTTGATTGCCCCCAAAAACTCAAAATATAACGAATGGATTTCCAATTGTAATCTACAAAATAATGACTTGAAATTTGTCAAAATATATCAAGAATATTTCGAACCACGGTGTTATTCTACGGGTAAATTAAAACGAAATTCCGTTCCCACAATTTTTTTTCATCTAATAATTAGCCTTCGGCTAATCATAATGCTACTTCTGACGACGAAAGTTCTTGTAGTTCTTCAATGGTTACAATTTTATCGTATAACAAAACGAAAGTCGCATTTGTAGCATAACTGTTTAGATTCAATTGCACCTATAAAGACTTACAGCCATTCAGAGGCTACATTAGAATCAGACATCAACTTCATAGAACGAAAATAAATTCGTATAATTTTAACTGAACATCGAAAAATATTGAGTCAATTTTCAATAAAGGAGGGAACTCCTCACAGTGAGAAAATTTCATTAAAAATATAAAAAAATGAATCGTTTTAGCGTCTAAAATATTTTACCATTTTAAAACTATTATATTATAGCCTAAAAATAAGCAAATTTTTGTATTACAATGAAAATGTAAAAATTACGACCAGAAAATTAAGCGCAATAAAATCACTAAATATCAACGACCATATAGACATTTTAAGCATAAATAAAAACGCCAAAAGTTTAGCAAAATTTTGCTAAAAATGAGGTCAAAATCAAAAAAGTGTCCCGATGAATAGCGAGCTATTGCTCAAAACATAATACCATATATTATCGTTCTTCAGGAATGTATAAATATTTAAGAGAGAATTTAAAATTCAATTTATCTTCTAAATTCTCATCTTATAATGTCTTACTTAAATCAAATTTAAAATGTCGAATAATGTGGTAAGCAGTGCTGTCGAAGTGAGTACGATCAGAGTATTTGTACTACTTTCGCCTAGTGCTTACTCCTATAATCCGCACTTTCATTTTGTACTCCCCTGTTCTAATAACTGCTGAACCTACAATGCCTGAAATTGTTTAAAACATGTATGTATACACAAAACCAAGTTTTTCAATCGTTATTGCAATGATTATCGGAAAATTTAAAAAAAAAAATTCAGAACGTTTGATTACATTTGAGTAGAAATTAAGTAATACAGTTTTTTCTATTAGTATTGCTTGTGCATTTTATTAGAAATCAAGTATTTTGAAATTTTCTTATCGGTTGGTGCGGGTTTCAAACTTCGGTATGAAGGAATCTTACAATGCCATTGTTTATACGCGACCTCAAAATATTCTGCATGTACTACTGTGAAAGTATGAATTGGAATAAATGGAATATACTTTCGACAGCATTCTCAGCCCTAACGCACAGTTGAATTATCCCACTTTTTAAAAAGTTGGCGTAAAGAGGCACAGATGATAGTTGGTGATAGTTTCTTGAAAGAATCCTAACTGAAATGACCAACAAAACATAAGCAAACATACTATATTCTGGGAGATACTCGTAGCTGTCATTTTCCTAAAGCATTTTATCAAATCTTATTTATAATGGTCATTCTTCGGCAAAAATCCATAAAACGGGTTTCTTGCAGTAATGTGTCAATCACTTTAGTAGAGAATATCAATCCAAACATGTGAAATTTGCGAACTAAATTACTTCAACATAGCAATGCTTTTTCTACAGAATCTGAAGATTTGTTGGTAAAACTTATAAAAAGATAGTTCCGAGTTTATTACAATTGAAAAACATCAAGGCACTCAACTTATAAAAGCATCAGGGCACAAGATATACTCAAATATGACAAAGATTACCTCATTTTAACAAAAAAACTTATGGTTAAAGATTTAAATTAGGATCACCTGAATATACAAATTACGCTTCAAGACAAATTATGCGGTGTATGGACGGTGTATGGACAAAAACGATGCATGGAAATCTAGATTTACAACACTCTCAAATCTTTCCTTAAGATTTGACCTCTATATAAGGTAATTTAGTTGTACGGAGGTATGAATTTATGCAGTGTGATATGGAAAATTTCATTCGTCTAATTTCGCCTTGACATCAATATTCTCAAATCCTTTTTTTCATTTGAATAAAATTCAGACTCCCATACATCTTTCTTGTCTGGCAAGGGGTAATGTTGACAGCAGAAATTGTCTTTCAGTTTTATTTTAACATTTTCCTTCTCGCCTTGGAAGGTCTAGATAGAAATAGGGTGAGCAGACGACATGGTTAATTTGGATCTGTTCCGTTTTCTCAAACTTCTGTGGGCATCGAGGAAAATGTCTTATATTGTCCTGGATTTTAGAAGATATTTGTTCAAATCCCTAAATTTATTAGCGCCAATGCAAAATTCAGGAGCGATCAGAAAAATAATAATTTCAACAAAATTTAATTCGAATTCCAGCGCAAATGACTGGCCAAAAAAAAATCTTCAGGACGTGATTTAATATATTTAAGATTAGGAACTCTTTTTATCGAATCGGTATAATATCTCCGAAATAAAATTGCACTAAAATATAATAAATCGACAAATATTTGTGTTCCATTCGGTGCTGGAGTCGAAGAAAATTGTCTGGGTTGACTGTGTATGGAAAACCAAAACTGCCAAACCTAATTTTTGAGTTATGATCTCGATCATAAAATCATTAGTATGAATAGTATTCCAAAATATTTCTTGCCGTTGGGCCATGTTTTATTTTAAAAATTCTGATCCCAGCCCTATCTTATGGCAGAAATCTTTTTCTAGCCGTGAAAAAATTGGTATAGTAACATACTTATACATATGATGCTGGAAACTGAGAAGATAGTCTGAATTAGCTAAGTGTATACAAATAAATTGGTCAAATGTCATTTGGGATCTCAACCCAAAAATATCCTGAATTAATTTGAACCATGGTTTAATTAAGAAATCTGCTTCCAGAAGATATGGCCGAAGGAATTTTCAAGAGCCGGAATTAAAAAATTTTATATAAGGAATTATTTAAGGAATTGACTTAACATTTCAAATGTCAGATATAAATTCTGAAGCTGGAGACGTAGAACACTGCCTGAATTGGTTGTCTATGTAAAAAAACGAAAATTTGGTGAAACAATGTTTAATAAATGGCATCAACCCAAATATCGTTAGTGGTGTTCCGCAATATTTCTTGGATTAGGTTGTTATTTTATTAAACAAATTCGACCCCAAAAGGAGACCCAAGAAATTTTCAAAGCGTGAATAATTTGGTTTCATATTAGGAACTACTCACAGAATCGGCCTAATAACTCAAAAATAAAATTTCACTAAAATCCATTGACAAACGTACTCCATTTGGTGCTGGAACTTGGAAATTTAGTAAAGGGCTGGAGTGGTTATGAAAGTAAAAATGCAAATTTTTCAGTGGCAAATTTAATTTTCCCAATTTTTTTTCCAATAAGCAAAGTTGTTGAAGATACTGATATTTGTTGAATTGTGGCCATATTTTATTTAAGAAACTCCATCCCTGCCCCAAATGGAACTGTTGTGATTATCACAAATTACATTGAAATTTATTATCGGACTTAACCAATATGAATCAAGCTAGCGGGTTTCAAACTTTTCTAGAAGAGATTTCACCACGTGGTTGGTTTGTCACCGGTCATCCCCACCAAACCAATTTTATATTAGGTACCTACTGTGGTATCGTCTGGTAATAACATTTCTTTAAATTACACCAAAATATTGTAACTTCCAATTCTCAAAAATTAGCTTTGTGAAAATGACAAACATGTTCGCATATTTGATATGTCTGAATTCGCATATCTGCAAAATTACGCTTTTAAAAATAAAAAGGGTTCGAAGATAAATTTTCCATTTACCACGTAAAATTTAGGTAAAAATAGCTAAAAATTAAAATTTCGCTTGCGGTCTCGCTGATTGGTACAAACTTAAAAATTTCAAAACAATAATCTAAAAATGTCTGTGATTTTGTCAAGAATGGAGGCGGTGTTAAAAAAAATGTTTATCTCGAGCAGCATACAGAGCTTAGCACTCTAATAGTAAAATAGGTAAAGAGCTCTAAACTAATAAATAATATAGTTTTCTTTTAATATTCAAATTTGGCTCAAAAACTTTAGTGTAGTTTGCTGGATTTATGATTTTGTTTAACAGAAAATACCAACAATTTATTTATGCTTAAGGTATATAGTATATAGAAGTGATTTTATGCCTCACAATGAAGTTTCAATGTTTATAACGTACTCGTATAAATGAAGAACTGCGTTATCGGAATTTCTGTAATTAATAAAACCACGGTTTATTGTTTAAATGGTATATTAGACAAACTATAAATTCTGTATCTAAACTTTCAGAAGAGATAATAGCTCAACAAAACGGCATTGGATACATACTTCAACCAAGACCCTTTAGACAATTTATTTTCTCAGATTAGGGGAGCTAATGGTTATAACTGCAACCCATCAGTAAGTGATTTCGGACACAACATTGCGAAAATTATAATTAGTCAAATAATTCGTCCTTTTTCAAATGTTTATAATTCTGAACAAGATTTGGATGAATGCTACCATAAAGAAAATTAGCAAAATAGTTGGAAGATGTGCTCATTGAAACTGACGTTTCTGTAAAATCCGAATTTTTTTTAATTTGTTGCATACATATGTTGCATTCAAGATGTCAAAAATTTATCATATATGTAGTGAATGTATCGATTAGAACTGACCAAACACTTGAAAGCCCCTTCAGAATATTTAATTCATTACAAAAATTATAATGTTGAAAAAGAGTTTGGTACGCTTAACGCACCAACTGAAACGTTTTACAAAATTTGCCCAAAACAAATTTATTTGAAAAACAACTTAACATATTTGTTGTTTACTCGTGGATTAATATCACTAACAAAAAGAGTTAATATTATAAAACACAATATTTTGGTTTTGTCACTTTCTTTCGGATCATTTCGGATGTTAGGCCTTTATCAAATTTCTAACAAAAACTAACTAAAATTATGCTAAAAACTACTTGTATATGCTTTGTTTGTTCCTACGTGCCTTGTGAATCTTCTTTCCCCTTTATTTTATTTTTTCTTCTTAAAGGGTGGTACCGCCCTTCTTTTTAAAGAGGAAAGAAGATTCACAAGGCACATAGGCACAGAAAAAAGAGTATACAAGCAGTTTTTAGCATAATTTTAGTTAGTGTTTGTTAGAAATTTGATAAAGGAGAACATCCGAAATGATCGTAATTTCAATTTCAAATAAAAATAAATATCACATTGTCCCCGATTTATTTTATGTATTTGTCGTGATTGTAGACGCAATTATGAATGGGTAAATGGAAAATTGAAAAAGGCTATCCATAGTGCAAAAAGGAGAAGTTGGCGGAGCTATGTGTCAGAAATGACACACAAAATCACAACTAAAGATATATGGAAAAAATGTAATAGAGTGAGAGGTAAAATTAGAAATGAAAGAAACGTTGTAATGGATGATCCTGAAAAAGGAAATCAATTCTTACAAATGATGACGGATGTTCAGAATAATGTAGGTGATAGTAACGATTGGGTGTTACTTGAAGATGTTGGTGAAAATTTGAATGAAATGTGTGTGCAATTTGAATGGAATGAGTTCCTGAGGGTTTTAGAAACGGCAAAATCTACGACCCCAGGAATAAATAGAGTGAGTTATAAAATGATTGGGCTGTTGAGCGTTGAAGCAAAGGAAATCTTACTTGAATTCTCAATAGGGTATGGATGAGTGTTCAGACACTGAAAAGATGGAAGGATTGCAGAGTGGTTCCAATTCCCAAAAGGGATCGCGACACAAATCTGGCAATAAACTATAGAGGAATATGTATGTTGAATGTTTTTATTAAAATGGTGAATGGGATGATGAAAGACAGGCTTGAAAAGTTTATGAATGAAAATAGTTTATTGCCAGAGACCACTTTTGGTTTCCGACGTAACCATTCTGCAAACGAATGTGTGGAAAAATTCGTGTGGGAAGTACGAAAGGAAAAGAAGTTTGTTGTGGCGGTATTTCTGGATATTGAAAGAGCGTATGATTATGTGGTTCCAGGGAAACTATATAAGGTTCTTTTGAACCGGGGATTTCCTGTAAAAATTTGTAAATAGGTGTATGAGTTTATGAGTAAGCGTAAGTTTGTTTTGTGTGGAAGAGGTTATAGATTGCAGGGAACGGTGAATATTGGGCTTCCTCAAGGGACCAAAATTTCTCCGATTCTCTTCAATCTGTCAAGATTGACTAGGTATTTGGGAATCTGGATCGACAATCGATTGAGTTTTAAAGGGCACATGGAAAAATTAACCGATAATTAAAAGGCGCTAGCGTCTTCCAAAATTGCTTATGGGTTGAATGTGTATGGTGATGGGTTTGAAAAATTAATGAAAGTTGAGAATGCATGTGCTAGAGTGGTATTGGGGGCGATTAATTCTACCCCAATACATACTCTATGGTCCGAAATGGGTGATTCACCTCTTAATTATAAGAGGGAATGGATCACCGTGCGAGAGACTGTACGAATGTTGACCAAAGATAATGTGTTAGTGAATGAGATAAAAGTAAGATTAGAAGGAGAAACGGATTACCAAAAAACGCAACGGTCGAAAATAATGGCGGAAAATATGAATATATTTTCCAAAATTAGACAAGTGGGTCCAAAAGTTCCTCCCGAAAATCTTGAATGATGATGAATGAGTTATCGGTTAAGAGAGAATTTCGAAGAATGCAACTGAATTATTTTGCACATGTGGAAGTATATACAGATGCTAGTGTTAATGAGGATCGAGTGGGTGTAGGAATTTACATTCCGGCAATGAACAAAGAGAAATTGTTTGATTGAATGGTAGCATCTGTATAATGAATGCAGAATTGATTGGAATTATGGAAGGAATCAAGTTGGCAATGAATGAAGGGAGGAGGAGGAGAGTAGTTCTATTCTCCAATTCGCTGAGTGGTTTAGAATAATTAAAACAGGGAGGGGGTACTCAGGGCAGTGTGTTTGTAGAAATGATGTCTGAGTACCTTCAATCTTGTGGGAGTGAGGTGATTCTACTATGGATACCTTCCTTTCCGGGAAAGACCCGATATGCTTGCAAAAAGGGGTTGTAAGCTTGAGGAGATAACATATTATGAATTCATGGATGCAAGAGATGTACTTCGAATGTTTCAGAAGAATCTGTAGAAAAAATGGGAGAATGAATTTATGGAAAAGAGTAGTGTAAAAGGAAAAAGTACTTTGAATGGTGCAGTGCTCCTATGAGAAAACCATTTTTAAAGGAAATCAAAGGAGACACTACGCATGATACGTACGATGGGACGGGTGAGATTGAATCATGGTAATTGGAAAGAATGCTTAAAAAGCGTCATTTGAGTGAGGATGATTTATGTGAAAGCTGTTTGGTTGTCGAGGACATCGAATATTTAATTCTAAAATGCTCCAAATTTAGCCAAAATAGAGGAATGTTCGATGTTCTTATGAATACAAGAAACTTGAATGAATTATTACGAATGGGGAAAAATGAGTACAAGATAGTGTATGAATTTATCAAGCTGTGTGGTATAACGGTATAAAAGTGGATCGCTATATGAAAGTTGATTGAAAGGAAAAAAAAAAATAAAAAATTGTAAATTTTAAAATCGGGCCAGAAGGCTCCTTTTTTGGAGCTAGTGCCATAATAAATATATATAAAAAAAAAGAAAGTGACAAAACCAAAATATTATGTTTTATTATATAAAATCTTGAAAAACGATTCTCTTTTCAATTTTTTGGATCATATCATTTGGGCTTAAGTTTGATTTTTTAAATAAAATATTTAAATTTTTTAGAAATCATTATTTTTGTGGTCCCTTGCTGAGTTTAAAGGACAACCAGAACATGTCCAGAGAAACTAGGACGTCTGGCCATCCGTATGGTAAATTTTAACGGTAATAAACAATTCTATGACAAATTTAGAATAAATTCAAAAAAACGGTCAAAGTTACCCAAGTTATTTTGTGTATCAAATCGCAATGGGGCATGCAAAATGGCATTATTACTTTTACCAGACACCAGGGTGGTCATTTTGTGGTGCTATATCACATCTTTATATCACTAGTGGAGACTTTTTTGTGTGATATAAAAAAATGGAGAAAGTCTACACACACATCCCTGCAAAATGAATTTTAAGGGGAAAATGATGAATCAAAGTGATAAGTGGACGTTGCCACATAACCTCAAATGACATTATATGAAAATTTTATACGAAATGCTATTTATGTGGTGATAAAGTAATACTTTAATGCAAAGATGTTTAATATTTAAATAAAATGTTAAAAATATAATAATCAGTCCTTTGTCAATCAACAATTTTATTTTGCACTTGGTTTCATGATAATTTTCATTAATTTTTTTAAAACCCCAATTTAGTTGTTTTCCATCAAACTGTAATATCTTGAAACTTAAAATGTAAATCAGGCAACACTAAAAATCCTGATAGTTGGTAACAATGACAACAGCGGAGGATCACGTTGTGTCGTCATCCCTGGTGGTCAGCCATCATGAAAAAGATCATTCAACACATTATTCATTGTATCCGATATAGTATAAGACGTGCATTGAAGCACATATAAAAATAATAAGTTACTCGTATGTATTATGTAGTAGTTAAGTAATAAATAACAAAGTGAATATAAAGAAACTTGTTTAATATAAGTAATAAAAGACGAGTAAGAGGATACAATACATGGTGTCAGATGTTAATAAATAAAAAAAAAATGGAAAAAATATTAAACAAAATGCCGGCTGGACTTACATATAGTGGTAAATTGGAGTGCTGCTATTTTTGCTGGGCGAAGAAGGATTCGAAACTTTCAATACATTTGAAATCGGGGAGAATGAAACAATTGACGCAGTGTTGGCTGAATTTGAGAAACATTTTGTTCCAAAAGAAAACGTTATAATGGCGACATATCAATTTCATAAAATTTGCCAAAAAGAATTTCAATCAATAGAAAACTTTGTGATAGAAATAAAAAATCAAGCGTCGTTGTGTAATATTACATGTGCTAAGTTAACGTGCGGAATACAGTTCAAAGACAGGATGATTCTTGATCGGCTAATATTTGTAGTTAGTGATACTAACTTACAAAGCAAGATGCTAGCGGAAAAAAATTTAACATTAGAAAACGAGATCGAGATGTGTAAATCGGGAGAAATAGTTAAAGCACAAGTTCAAATGTTAAACAATCCGAACATAAAAATGGAAAAAGTGGATGCGGTCAACATAAACAGCTATAGGTTTAAAAACATATGGGTAGAAAATGAGGTAGTTAAGTTTAAGTTAGATTCGGGATCGGACTGCAACATTATAGCCAGGTCTGTGTATGACAAGATAAAATCTAATAATAAGGGGGTGGTAGGGAAAGTAAAATTAAATTGTTCAACAGGGTATATCAGTGGCATTTTTGATTTTTTAGTGGTAGAGGGAAATTTGCAGTCGTTGATGGGCTTAAAAACCTGTGTTAATCTAAAGTTAATAAAAAGAATCGATATTGATAACGTGGATATGAGAGTAGTCGCAAAGCTAGGATGCAAAGAAGATTTGGTGAGAAAATATAAACATGTTTTTGATGGGTTGGGGGAAATTCCAGGGACGTACAAAATAAAAATGAAAGAGGGGGCGATTCCAGTAATTAAGTATAGGAAAATTTTTGCCATCTCAATGTATAATAAACTGAAAAATAAGCTTGATTCCCTAGAAGAAAGGGGTGTCATTTCGCGAGTTAGTCATCCTACGGAGTGGATTAATAATATAATGATCCGAGAAAAACCTAATGGTGATCTGAGAATTTGTTTGGATCCAAAGCCATTAAATAAGTATATCAAGAGGGAACATTATATGATTCCGAGTAGCGATCATATCATATCAAAAGTTTCGGGCATGTCAGTCTTTAATAGACCTTAAAGATGGATTTTGGCAGGTGAAACTAGACCAACCTAGCTCTGATTTATGTACGTTCACTACACCGTTTGGGAGGTATCAGTTTAAGCGGTTGCCATTTGGTATAAATTCGGCTCCAGAAGTATTTCAAAGCAAATGCGTCGAAATTTTCGGGTCTATAAAAGGGGTGGACATTTATTTTGATGATCTGGTTGTGGCCGGCAAAGGACCGGATGAACATGACAAAATATTGTTAGAGGTGTTGCAAAGAGCTGAGCAATACAATGTAAGATTTAATTCACAAAAACTGCAATTTAGGGTCCCAGAGGTAACGGTCCTGGGGAATGTCATTTCGAAAAAGGGAGTGCAACCTACAAACAAACATGTCAAAGCGACAGCAAGTATAAAGCCTCCAAACAATAAGAACGAATTATTACGAATTTTGGGAATAGCAAAATTTTTGGCAAGGTTTATTCCCAATTTATCTAAGGTAACCGCCAATCTCAGGGAACTAACAAAGAATAAAGTGGGTCGCATGACATTGAGTTACATAAACTAAAAGAGATTATAACCTTAAACCCAGTATTAAGAATTTTTAACCCCAAGATTCCTTGCATCATTCAAACTGATGCTTCAAAAGATGGACTGGGTTCTGTCCTTCTTCAAGAGGGCCGGCCAATAGCGTATGCGTCTCATAGTCTGAATAAATGTGAACAACGGTATTCACAAATAGAAAAGGAATTGTTGGCGATCGTGTTCGCCACAGGGAAATTTCATCAATACATATATGGGACAGAGGTTATAGTTCACAGTGACCATAAAACTTTAGTAAAAATAACAGAAACTGAAATTGATAAAGCGAGTATGAGACTTCAACGAATGTTGTTAAAATTATTGAGATACAACATAATAGTTAAACATACACCTGTGGCCCTATTCTGGTAATTCCCGGGGAACGGAGAATAATTTTTTTTTAAAGCAGTTATTCCCAGATACATATTTCCACCTTTTTATTCCCCATTTTCTTAAAGTGGATTCTGTCAATTGGGGAATAAATATACAGGGAAAATAAATATAGTTGTATCAAAATTATTATAATAACTCTTATTTATTATAATACTATCTTTAAAATTATTAACAGTATTAATATTAATAATTATTAATAACAACTACATATAAACAAACATTTTCGTTAAAAATCTGTTCCCCATCAATTCTTTCATAAAATCGGTGTGGAAAAACAAACGTCAAAACTGCTGTAATGGGGAATAAATTTTTCCCAATAAAAAATCTTTTCCGAACACCAGAATACACTTTGGGGAAAAGGGAATAATACTGCAACAAAATTTAAAATTTCTATTCCCCGGGAATTACCAGAAAAGGGCCACTGGTCGTGACATGCTAATAGCAGATGCATTGTCTAGCGCTAGTGAAAATACCACTGAAGAGGACGATAATGATGAAGATATGAAATATACAATTCATTCTATCGTCAATAAAATCTGAATGACGGACGAAAATAAAACTGTTTATAGCGAGGCAACATAAAATGATTCAACCTTATCCACTTTAATAGATTATATTCAAAATAGTTGGCCTAACTCAGATAAAAAATTGAGCGGTGACCTCAAGCAATACAGTAAACTTAAAAACAACATAAATATTTCAGAAGGGTTAGTGTTTTTAGATCACAAGTTAATTGTTCCTACAAGTCTAAGGAACAAGATATTAGAAAGCATACATGTACCACACTTAGGCATTCAAAACACAAAAATGAGGGCACGTGAGCTATATTATTGGCCAGGGTTGTCAGTCGATATAGAGGTATTTGTAAATAACTATTCAGCTTGTCAAAAATATCAAAAGCAGAATCATAAGGAACCACTAATTGGTCATGAAGTACCTAGTTGTCCATGGGAAAAAATCTCCATCGACATATTTGATTTCTCGAACAAGTGTTTTTTAGTCCTCGTGGATGCGTATTCAAACTGGATAGAGGTGCTTGAGCTAAAAGATAAATCTTCATCATCTGTGATTAAAGTATTAGAGGGTGTGTTTAGCAGATTTGGTTTTCCATGCAATATCGTTGCTGACAAAATCCATTTAACAGCTATAAATTTTTAAATTTTGCAAAGAAGTGGAACATAAATATGATCTTCTCAAGTCCAAATTATTCAAAAAGCAATGGTCTAGCAGAAAAAGGGGTATCTATTGCCAAACAGCTATTGCGAAAATTACGGGAATATAGTGTGATGGAGGATTATCAATTGGTCCTATTAGAGTATACAAACACCTCTCTTCCCTTGCTGGGAAGAAGCCCTGCAGAATTGTTTTTAGGGAGATCGCTAAAGTCAAAGCCACCCGTATGCCTAGATAAGTTGAAACCGATAAATATCAAGTCACAATACGTTGTTGATAAACGGCTACAACAAAGAAAAACTCAAAACTTTTACTATGATAGAAACGCTAAAGAATTGTCAAAATTAAACAAAAATGAGAATGTAACCGTATGGAAGAACAATGTGTGGATGCCTGGGAAAGTAATAAAGGTGGAAGATGGGCGAACGTATGTTGTCAGGAATGACCTAGGTAATGGGGTACGACGAAACCGATGTTTCTTGAGGAAGACACAAATTATGGTTTGGAGGGCTGAAATCGCTGGCTATTACCCGACTCCTCCACCTGACATAAATTTTACCATTACGATTACCATATCTGTGGCCCTATTCTGGTAATTCCCGGGGAACGGGGAATAATTTTTTTTTACAGCAGTTATTCCCAGATACATATTTCCAACTTTTTATTCCCCATTTTCTTAAAGTGGATTCTGTCAATTGGGGAATAAATATACAGGGAAAATAAATTTAGTTGTATCAAAATTATTATAATAACTCTTATTTATTATAATACTATCTTTAAAATTATTAACAGTATTAATATTAGTAATTATTAATAACAACTACATATAAAGCAGCATTATCATTAAAAATCTATTCCCCATCAATTCTTTCATAAAATCGGTGTGGAAAAACAAACGTCAAAACTGCTGTAATGGGGAATAATTTTTTCCCAATAAAAATCTTTCCCGAACACCAGAATACACTTTGGGGAAAAGGGAATAATACTGCAACAAAATTTAAAATTTCTATTCCCCGGGAATTACCAGAATAGGGCCACTGGTAACAAAATTATAAAAAATGACATCGGGTGAGGAAAACTTACAATAAATTTGATGGTTAGAAATCGTTTGCGTTTTGATATTTTAAAGAAATTGTGCAAAAACTGTTGCAAAAAAAATCGTCACACTTATATGTATTTTAATTATTCTTTTTTGGCTGCCACATTTTTATGTATGTATTTAAAAATATCTCAACAAAATTTTTTTTGAGTAACAAAAAATTTTTATAAAAAAAATCTTCACTTCATAGGTCACAAAAATTCTAGTACATAGCTACAAATTAGAAAACTTCCATTCGAAACTGGTGACCACGTTTTTGAATCTAGCCAAGAAATGTAAAATTTGTGACCCTATTCTGGTAATTGCCGTGGAACGGGGGAAATCTTTTTTTTACAGCAGTTATTCCCAGATATATATTTCCAACTTTTTATTCCCCATTTTCCAAAAGTGTATTCTATCAATTGAGGAATAAATATACCGGGGGAATAAATTTAGTTATATAAAAATTATTATAATAACTCTTATTTATTACAATACTATCTTTAAAATTATTACCTAATTTAACTCTTACAAATAATATTAATATTATTAATTATTAATATCAACTACGTATAAACAAACATTTTCGTTAAAAAATCTATTCCCCATCAATTCTTTCATAAAATCGGTGTGGAAAAACAAACGTCAAAACTGTAATTGGGAATAATTTTTCCCCAATAAAAAATCTTTCCGAAACACCAGAATACACTTTGGGGAAAAGGGAATAATACTGCAACAAAATTAAAAATTTCTATTCCCCGGGAATTACCAGAATAGGGCCACTGTAATCGAAGGTGCTACCATAAAAATAGCTCCAGATATTTTTACTAAAAGCATGGCCCATAAAGATCTAACGGCAAATTTCTGATCGTTATGAAATATTTGACGCATAAAAATTTGTCGATAAACTTTCACTTATTTGAAATTTCATACAAAATAACTTGGGTAACTTTGACCATTTTTTGAATTTATTCTAAATTGTTCATAGAATTGTTTACTACAGTTAAAATTTACCGCACGGATTTCATGATTTTGCCCCAGATTGTTTTTTTCGTTTTTAAATACGTTTTTTTTTAAATTTCAAAGTGAATCTCGTATTAAAACGAATCTGGGCATTAGTCTTCAGTATTTGTATAGAATCTAACTGAAGGTAAGGCCGAGTATTTACAAATATATTTACCTAAATGCTGCGATTAAATCCTGTGTTAGATCGTCATCAATATCTACTGGTTCAGTTCTAGGTTCCTCCGACTCCTCTCTGATTGCTTGAATTTTTGCTACCCATTGAAGGAATTCAGTTTCATCAATTAAACCATTACCTGTACGAAAAAAATTGACATATTAGCCAAAATGTAAATAAAGAAAAATTTGGGCTAAAAACCAATTGCTTACCATTTTGACTAGCCTCTTTCATCAGGTCATCGATTAATTCATCCCTAACATGAATCCCAAGGTTTCGTAACATAAATTGTAGTTCATTCGCCGTAACCATTCCATCTTGGTTGCGATCTAGTAAGCCAAAAGCTGTTTTTAAATCTAAAAAGTAAAAAAAGGAAAAAATTGCGTGAGGTTAAGACGTTAATGTATTGTAGATTTTACGGTATATAAAATTATTATTTTTTTATTGTTTGAGGTTATAAAACATTATGTAGTGAATCAAATCAAAACTAATTTTATTTTATGTATGTACATATTACATAATATTATATTTTAAAAGCAACAAAACCTTTAGTGAAATATCACATATGTATGTGGCACGCAACAGAATTCTAATTTATAAATTCTACACGCAAAATGTCAAAATAATTGTTTTTTTTAATTACATCTTCATATCGTATATTTGTTTTTGTGGTGCGTGATTTTCCAAATCTTAAATCAATAACGTTTTGGGACATGTCTCTAAAGCCGTTCGAAGTTTTAATATGATATTTCTCTTAGTCAAGTATACCAATTGACCACAAACTCCGAAGCTTCCAAATGGATTTTGATAAACCGTTTCGTGATCGTTTTTTGTCAATTAACAAATTACTGTTTCTTTTCTGACAAAATTAAACTCGGTATCCAGGATATTTTTTGGGTTGCTGAGAACAAATTTATGGTCCAAAGTGTAAAATTAAAAAAAAATTTAATTGAAAAGTGATTTCTTACAATTTTTTGATATTTTGACTTGGGTACAAAGCCCTGCATGTTTATCCTCCCAATTTTATTCTCGCTTGAAGGATTAGTTATTGTTAAATGTAAAAAAAAGTGTGGCCATCACGGGACGCTGTAAATTGGAGTAGCTCGAACTGGAGGTAATTGTCGCAAGTCTCCAATAAGAATGATGCCTACCTATAGTCCTCTAAGGTTACTATCAAAATTTCTTGTTATTTGCTTTAACATTGAATCAATTTGATTGAACTATTAACACTTTAACTTAATATCGATACTGTTGTGATGTTTCCATTGCCAACGGAAGTAGTTTAGATAATGATATTTTTAATGCTGTATGAACTGTAGTTCCGTCAATGGCTACTGCAGCTTTGCCAGTGGCAAGCCGTCATTATTTGAGAATCTAGGCCCAGTGAAAAATTTTTGTAAAAGCGATTTCTCTGCAGATAAAATGTGATGGATGACGTGTAAAAATAATTTTTTTTGTTTTTCATTAGCACTTCTCATGAGTTCACAAAATTGATCAAGGTTCATTATATTTTCTCTTCTTTTAGCAATTACTCCTAAACTTTTAAGTGTAGCTTTACGTAAGTCTTCATTAACCGCAGCATTTGGGTTTTTATATAATTCTTGAAAAGGATGTAGTTCTGGAAATCTTGTAGCAATACGTCTTGAATTTATAACTCGTCATCATTCAATTGATCGTCTTGGCGACAAAGTTATCGGTATATATCAATAGTCTTTTGAATATCAATATTAGACTCAAACTAGGATTTTCGTATCCTCAGTTTTAAACAGCAAACGTAAAGTCACCATTTCTCTTCCGTACTCGTTGTAGTCCTGAGTCATATCATAGTTTCTACAACGAATAATTTCTGACTGTTTTCGTTCTTCATATACTCCACGATTGTTTTTAGTATATTTATACCACGTTTACATTATACTTACCTAATAAGTATGTACTTTTTTGCTATTTAATTATTTTTCCGCTGCAGTTCACACTAGTGTTGCGATTTGTAGTATGAACGCATACTATAAAAATTTGTTGTTTTGACAGATAGGTTTCTATATTCAATTCAGTTTATATGTTGTGAATTTCTTTCCAAACTCTATTAGATTTGTCGGCAAATTATTTGATTTACACCCGAAATTGCAGTTAGAAACAAAAAAACGTAATAAATTTTTGTTTTGATAACAAATACACGAATGACATTAACATCTAGTTATTAGTTAGGGTTCACATTACAACGTAATATACTAATACTTTTTTGATACATACTTTACCGAAATATCAAAAAAGTATGTGATAAAATATTTAAATATTTAAATTTGAGTTCACATGATGATACTTTTTTGCTACATACTTTTATTCTACTAATGTAAACGTGGTATTAGAAACAAATTGTGCTAAAGTAACATTTTCCAAATCATCTGGCCGTTTTTGATATTTTTCATGCCAGTCCTCCTTCCAAATGTCAGTAGAGTCATCATCAAGTTCACTTATTTGTTTTAATGTTTTTTTAATCCTTTGTCGCTCGATTGGCCAACAAGTATTGATATATTGAACTACTACTGAAGATCTTGACATTGGTTCTCTAAGAAAATACCAATTAGCTACTTGACTAGTTTGTTTTATTTACATACTGAACAACATACGCAACACAAGAATATTTTTCAGTGATTATCTGCAAATCCATATTTGGCTTTAATACGTTAACAACAAATGAGTTAAATGTATTGTGGATTTTTTCTGAAGCATCTGAACAGAACTTCAACTTTATGCCATCATTCATTTCATTTTGGTGGAGGTTTTAAAATTATCAATGAAATAAAAAAAAAAACGCAAAAAATTGGGAACGGTTCCTCTATCGTACGGTAAACCACAAGTCCAAATATTTTGGAAAAGTGTATCTTATGACTGACAAGTGACAATGGCGTTGTAATTTGACTTCTATATGCAAGTTGATTGCCTACATAAAAGTAACTTAAAGATGGAATATATATTTTAGGAATGAATGCTAATACGAAATTGAAAATTAAAAATTGCGATAATCGCATGTTGTATAATGCACAATATTTGCATTAATAAGAGTTTTGAGTTGAAACCGTTTGAAGTAGGCTTAGATGAATACTTCGATAATTTTAATAATGATGCAGATGATGAAACAGCTTTAGGATTATTGACATACATTAAGGAAGCTTCCCATAGAAATAAATGTAATATAATAAAACAATATGAATTCAGTCTTTTATTTAAAAGTAATTCTCAAACTAGTTCAGCCTTTCAAAATTCAATATATTTCACCATATCCCCAGTTTTATTATTATGTATTTACATACATACAATATATGAAATACACATACATACATGTCGTCACTCATCTTCGCTTGAACTAGAAAGTTCCATCAAACTGGACATATACTTTATGTACAGTTTGGTGCCTTTTTTAAAAACTTCATATTTTTTCTTTTGCTTATTTGTACATTTTGGTAATTTAATTTTTAATTTTGGGCATACTATGTATTTTAAACTGTACATCACATATATTGAAAAGTCGTTGAAAAGTAACCTCGTAAATTGACTTTTCACGTAAGTAGCATCTATGAGGAAGTAGCGGAAGCTTCAAAATTGGAAAAGTTTAGTTTGAAAAGTCTTCTGAGGCACACAGCATTAATACTCTGACGGTGACACCTAGTGTGTAATAGAAGAAGTTAAATGAATAGCTCAATGTGTAACTGTATTAAAATGGAATTTTCCATGATAAAAATTGTTACGTAATGTTTCTACGCTATTCTAACTGGAAAAGTCATGAGCTTTCTAGAAGTTTGGTTTGTGTATATAAAAAGGCGAACGAAGTCGAATTGGATTAGTAATATTTGGTAAGCGACAGTGTGAAGATTAAAAAGTAATTAAAAAGTGATTTAAAAAGTGTTGTAGTGCGAAATAAAAATTATAAGTGAACAGTAAAATTTGAGAATAATTTATACAAAGTGATTTTGTGAATTTTTATTGATAAACTGTGTTGTAATAAATTTTGTGAAATAAATAAATTCGTTGGAGATAAATTAAATTGATTTTGTATTATTCACAATCCAGTGATACGAACCTTATTTGACAAGGCAAAAACGTAACAGTATTGTTACGATTTTGCCTTGTCACTCAAGGTTCGTACCACTGGGTTGTGAATAATACAAAATCAATTTAATTTATCTCCAACGAATTTATTTATTTCACACAAGATTTATTACAACACAGTTTATCAATAAAAATTCACAAAATCACTTTGTATAAATTATTCTCAAATTTTTACTGTACACTTATAATTTTTATTTCCACAAAAACACTTTTTAATTCACTTTTTTTTAATTCCTTTTTAATCTTTACTCTTTCGCTTACCAAAAATTACTAAATCATAAAAGTTTACTCTACCGCGTTCCAAATACTAATAATCCAATTCGATCTTGTTCGCCTTTTTATATACACAAACCAAACTTCTCGAAAGTTCATGACTTTTCCAGTTAGAATAGTGCAGAACAATTTTATCATGGAAAATTACATTTTAGTACAGTTTAACATTGAGCTATTAATTTTACTTATTCTATCACACGCTAGGTGTCACCGTCACATTTCTTAGATAGATAAGAACCATCTGGTTTTATAAAAATAAACTATATTTTGAGATTTGCGTGTAAATATTGATTTATAATCAGATGCCTACTTTAATAATTTATATATTCCTAGTGTTCAGTCGGGCAAAAGTGATAAAATTTATCATGATATTTTTTATCACGTTTTGCCATAAAACGCACTCATTTATCACCAAAAAAAACCAAGTTTTTTTTTGGTTTTAGCTGTCAAAATAAATACATATTTGAAAACAAAATATTTGGCTTTTTATTGTGGTGTGATGTTTTTAATAATATTCAGGAAGGGTATTGTTTATTATTTTATAAAAAATCGCGATGAATTGGTTTTGATGTTGCCCAAATAAAGATGCTCTACAGAAGTTTGACGTGTAAAATCACTTTTTTCATTTTGGTTGTTCTGTAGGGCATGACATAAAATACAACGAAATGAAGTTAGGGTAATAAAAAATATCATGATATTTTTTATCACTTTTGCCCGACTGAACACGACCATTGTGGATAAAATATACTGTGTTAATAAAATAAATAATAAAAGTGCTGGTTTATGAGGCAAACGAATTGAATACTACGTTTAATACGACCGTCATTAAAATGGTTATGTTTATCACACATACAACACAATGCGAAATAATTTTCGAAATAATTTATTTTGGAAAATGGAGAATTAAATTCTAATTTTAATATTATATCTCCATTTTCCCGATAATTTTAATTTAAATTATCATTTACAACGATAAACAAAGGGATGCAATAAAACAAAGTGATTTAAAAGGCACAAGTAGCGGTCAACAAGGCCCAACATCTTCGAAAAAATTAAAACCAAAAACGCCAGAACCCTTTTATAAAATTAACATTAACTCTGCTTAAGTATCCAGCAAAAAGAGTTACCCCAACCAAAATAGATTTATTCGACTGTAAATGGTGTCCCAAAGCATTCCCGATAAATTTCCAAAGGGATCGCACATAAATTCCGTAAGCATAGATTCGAGACGAATTATTTCTGTAAAACATGTGGTAACTTATTCCCGCTAAAAATCGGATTACGTCAACATAAAAAGATTGATCACGACTAAATTGATGATTCAGATGATATACCGCCCCCACTTAGAGATAAAACTGTTATCGAGATAGCAACGGAAAAATCTGAGGTATTTGTTTGCCGAAACTATGATACATCGTGTGAAAATCTCCAGGCCTTAAAGCTTCACGATAAATGTATGTATTAATTGAATCGAGAAGCAATTACTTAGGCCTACAATTTGCACACCGATTACTATTGCCACTCGTGTGGGGCCAAGTATGTTCTTAAATTTAACTTACGGAAGAATTTAGAACTTCATCACATACCGACGAAGAACGCAACACAATACCTGAGGAAGGTATCATCAAATGTAAAGCGTATGAATCGATATTCTACAGTAAAAAGGCTTACGAAATTCATAACATCAATCATCGACTAGATGATCTCTATGTCACGTACGAGGAGCAACAACAAAAGATTGTGGCCCGAGTAGATCAAGATTTCGATATTAGAAAATGAAGAATCCAAAATATTTTTTTGAAATATTCTGGAAAATGGAGATTCCTGTTCTAATTTTAATATTATAATTTTAATAATATTTTACCAACTTGTTTTTATTTAGCCCATTCTTATCAGAAACATATACGTACGTTGTATATTACTAGCGTGTAATGGCCTAAAATAACAAAAAATATAAGTCGCTCAGCATTTATTCAGGACTGAAAGGGTTAATGAAATGAATTTATGTGTGTAAAGTTGCTATTCCACTAGAAAAATTGACTGATAGTAAAAAAAGAGGAAACGAGAAAAAAATTCGAAACTCTATGTAATAGACAAAGACAACGTTTTTTCTTTTATAGCAAAATTTTCAGGAGAAATTTTGACAGCACATAAAAACATAATCAATAATTATTAACAAAAATTAAATATTACTATTAATTCGGATAGTTTTACATCTCAAAATTATCTAAAAATTAAATATTATTAATACTCATATCAGAATTATCTTTGTTAGTATATTTTCCGTAAAAATTAAAAAAATCTCTACCAAAAAAACGTCATGTGTTTTTTAGTTTTACTTTTTAAAGGAAAATTTTAAGGAGAAACGGTATAAAAATAAAATGACCATAAAATAATTAGTGTGCGGGAAATATTTCTCATCGTATTGCTAATTTTACGCATGTGTGTTAGTGTGACTACTATAAAATTTTCTCAATTTGATACTTTTTATTGCAGTCACACTACTACAGACACAAATATGTTTTTACTGAGAAGAGTTTTTGTTTCATTCGCCTATCCAGCAAATGTATATTTTTGTCTTTCTTTAATTTTACTATCAGTCAATTCAGTCAAGTGGAATAGCACCTTTACTTTGACATAAATATATTGAGCGAACGTTTATTTCGAGATGGTTGCTCAGTTTATACCAATTTATAATAAAGTAAAAATCAACGACACTCGACTAACTTCATTTCAAAGTGCAGAGTAATACCATTGAGGAAGGACTTTAAATAGAGAGAGATTTTGTATGGCTAAAATATGCACGGAAAAATAATTTCTGTTTCGTCTGGAGATTTTAGTTGTGATATTATGAAAGGAATATATAAATTTTAATTGCCTCTTTCTATTTCTCATGTTTCCTATTCCCATATTATTTTAAATGAACACAATGGAAAATTGAAAGGCGGTGCTTAATATTTCATTCTTTCTTCTTTGTATATGTAACAAACAAAAAATCGAACGCAAATGCTAGATCAATACCAACAAAAATGTTCAAAGCATTACCAAAATTTTAATGCCTTAAAAAATTCGAAAAAAAGGAAGTTAACAACAAACACAACAATGATTTTGGGTTAATATGTAATTTTTTTGTTATATGTAGCATGTTGATATTTTTAGTCTAGAAAGGAAAGAGGAAAACAGTTGATTTTAATGCCATCGTTTATAAATCGTATATGTATTGTTTTAGTGTTTGTTAGATAGTATTTCGTTTTTTCTATTTTTGTGTTTCGTTTTGCATTATACATGTATTATGAACGAAGACCAAAATTTAAATACTTTACAGAATGAATTAACAATCCACATATTCAAAAATTTTTGTATTATGATTTTACTTATTCGCAACGTGATGAATTTGGAATTTTTCGATTCATGAATTTCAAAATCCTAAGCACTGTATTTCACAGATCGAATATTCAGTATAATAAACGTACGAAGAATGCAGTGAAGCTAAAATAAAAGTACGAACTCCATCGTTATCTTAGTCATTTATATTTTTATAATATTTACGTGCGTAAGTACATCTTTTGGGGTAAGGTGGGTTTAATGGATAGTTAAATGTGATAGTTAAATGACTCTGTTAATTTATCTTCGCTCCCAAAACCATCTAATTTACAATATATATTAATTTGTTTTTACTGCCAGAACTTTAAATATGGTCGAGTATGATGAATTTCGTGGTAATCGGTTAAGGAATAGGCAAGTCAAATAATGAAATTCATGAATCTAAAAATTCCAAATTCATCACGTTGCGAATAAGTAAAATCATAATACAAAAATTTTTGAATATGTGGATTGTTAATTCGTTCTGTAAAGAATTTAAATTTTGTTCTTTGTTCATAATAGATGTATAATGCAAACCGAAATAGAAGAATAGAAAAAACGAAATACTGTATTTAAAAATAATAAAAACGCGAAACTCAAATAAGAACATTTAGTATAGTGACATTCAAAATTCGTCACGTTGCGAATAGGTATATTCATAATACAAATTTTTTTGTATTTTGTGTTTTTTCAATTTCGTTATACGAATATTCGTCCATTTTTGAATATAAGGATTATTAATACATTCTGTATAGTATTTAAATTCGTTCTCTGCCAAAAAAAATACAATCAATGATGACACCAAATTATCTTAATTACTCGTACCATTAAGAAACAAAAAGAAACAAAAAATTCGAGGCGGCTAAAATAACAACTAAAAAACTACCGAATAAAAACCATACTCGTATATACATATGAATTTCTTCTGCTTTTTTGTTTTTTTTAGATTTTATCCGTATTGGAGGGCAACATTTTTTCCGTTTTAATATTTTTTGTATGGATTTTGTTAACCCAGTGAATGCCATTTGTGTAATGTGCAAGTTAGTTTAAAATTGCGCTGGCAAGTTAGCTGTTAACGTGGTAATAAAAAGATTATAAAAAATCGGTTTCACTGAAATATTAGGATTACTTTGTAAGAAAAATTATTTTACAACGATAGTTTCTATCTAATGCGATGTTCTATTGACCCAACACTTTTCGCAGAAAATCCTGGGAAATACGTATTTTATCTTTGCAATAATTCTTTATTAAAATTAACACAAAAGAAATCCAACACTCATTTCGAAAGTAATAACAAATAAAACTAAACATGTTTTCTTTTAACAAAAGTTAATATTATATTGTTAGTTATACAGTTAAAATTCTAAGCTTTTTGGAAGTTTGGGTAGATGCTTGGTGCCTAGGTTTATTTTTTAATTTTTGAAATTCACCTTTTACTCAAGACCATTTTGAATTTTTTCTGATCAACACAAGAATAAAAAAGTGTATTAAAATTTTAAAATGGTCATAACAAGGCCCTTCATCTTTTAAAGGCAAAAATCCTTAAAAATCCCGAGCCACAATACTCATACATTTTTCCGAAATGTTTGCTACGATATTTGGCAAATGACAGTTTTTTCTAAACATTTGCTCAAATACAGCTACTAAAACATATGCTACTTCACCATACTCCGTCTGCGGTGCTTTAAGTGACCCAAAGTTTGACGATTTATTAAATTTTTTTTTCTGTTATAAATGTTTCACTCGTTGATGTTTTGTTGTCATTTTGTTTTAATAATTTTTGACTACATTCATTGCAGTTTACTTTTTTTCAAAATTCGTGCTCTGGAAACAAATATGTTATTGCATATTTTTGGTTGCCCTAATTATTACTTTTTTTTTTATTTAACAAATTTGTTTATCAATTTGATTTTTCCTCCAATCTAAAAATTATAATTATTGCATTCGAAATCGCAAACGTAATTTAAACTCCATCAGATGGAGAAAAAAGGCAACAAAAACATAAGCAGTAAAATAATCAAAACACAAGAGGTGAATGACCGTTCTGTGACACAAAATAAAATACATTAATATAATTTTTCATCTACATTTTTATCTGCACGTGTACTATCAACCAATTCCACTACATGGCATTGTATTATCAACCTAACTTTATTACGATCATTTATTTCTTACGTTTCCCAAATAAACAGATTCGGATCATTCATATTATTATTATTTTTTTGTTTTGCTTATAAATAGAGAAAAGAAAAAAGGACGAAAGATGCAAATCGAAATTAAGTTATATATTTACAAGTGTTGTGTCAGTGTGTATGTTGCATGTTTATTCAATGTGTTTCATTTCGCTTATTTAACCTTTGTTTGGCACGATTATAAAACTACTTCTCGTCAACGCTTACAAATCGGGAAGTGGAACAATTTTATTACGAGTTTTCCATAAAAGGAGGTAAATTCGAATAATATAAATATGATATCATAATTTAAATGTCGTTTTAATTTATTATAAAAAAAAACTTCATTCTAATTTTTAAAAAAATCAAATTTAGGATGTGTCGTGTTAACAAAAGGGTTAAAAAATACACACGCTGAATCGACTCTTTATTTTGTTTTTTTATTTTTTGTTTTACTTATTCAAAACTAGAATACATATAGGTAAAATGATAAAAATTATTAGGACAAAACCAACAAAAATGCTTGTAAAAATGTATAAACATTTTTGTAGGGTTTGGTGAGGGGTGTGGTTTCCAGTATTTGTATTTCGTAAATATTTCATTTATTTTAAAAACATTTCGTTCTGTTTATTTAAAACATGAATGATAGAAGGAAAGGCATATAAAAATTATCCTCGTCTCATTAAATCACAAAAACAGAACTTAAAATATTTGAAATTATTTTATTTGGGTATATTTCTCTCATACAAAATATGCTTCTATAGTAGTTATTCTATGGTAATACTTCGAAGTTTTACGACACATAGAAGGTAATAAAATTCGGCTTGATGTGTTTCGCTGAATAATGGTCATTCTACATTTCCGAGTTCCGACTCATCGCACCAACTTCGGTCGTCGATTTAAATAAATATCCGTAATAAAAAACATAGTGCCCTAGTAGCGAGGATCGAACCATTGATCTTTATCACGCTCTTTGGTATGTAACTGTGACTCTATCCGCCCGACGCACGACAATACTGTATTGATAGTGTTTAACGTTAGGCATAATCGTCACAATATTATTTGATCATAAGAGAGTAGTACGTCAGGGAAAAATGTCGAATATAAATCACTGCAACTAGCTGTGCAAGAATTAGCGGTCCTCAAACGGTCTCACGTGCTGCTAACTATAAAAGTGATCAAATGCAGTCTAGTATGTACAAATGGCGCAAAATGACACGATGATTAAAATTATTGCAGAATCTTGCAAAAAAAACGTTAGCATCTTCTTTTATTGCAGTAACAAATATAAATAACAAACAGCATTTGGATGAATTTGAAAAAAAAACCTGGAGCCTGGCCCTTTCTATTTCGTCTCATACATATTATTAAAACGTTGTATATTAAAATGTTTGTTAAAACGATTGAAAGTATGTTTTGTAATCTGTTTTACCACTAGATATAAAGTTACCTTCTCTACATATTTTGAAACATTATAATATGGTTTCATAAGCATCCGGTATAATTAAATACCATACAGCGTTAAATTGTGTACCAATCTTCCTGAGAATAAACTATTTATAATAATATTAACTTTCCTTTTTGATTATTCTTATCATATAACTAAAAGAACTATAAGGGCGATTGCTCATACTTTCCATAGTAAAATGGCGCACCGACATATTGTCATATTTTTAAGGTTATTGGGTAATTATATAGATGTCGCACCAATCCGCCATTCGTCAAATTTTAAATGTTAACGAAACGTTTTTTGTATTTTTACTTGTTCGCCATTTGTCATTATACAAAGTCATAGTATTTTCGATTGTTGTGTTTCGTGTTTATACAAATTTTCTTTTAGTTATATGATTAATTATTAAATGTAGTTTCATTATTTATTAAAAATGATATAAATGATAAAACTACCATAAAAGATTTGGCAGATTTGCTAATGGTAAAATACGCCTTTATGGAAAGTGATTATGCTAAAGTAAGTACTGCAATTTTATTGTTTCTTACCATTTCGGTTAAGGTAGCTTCATCCGAAAGATCTTTCAGCAAATTTAAAATTATTAAAAACTATCTTAGAAACAAGATGGGACAAACTAATCGCGTTTAATCGAAACAAGAGCAAATTTTTAACATTGTCGCAATTAAATATTAGTAGGTACACATTTTACATATTCGTTTGTATTAACAGATAAATTAATAAATTATTAATAAACCGAAAATGACGAAAAAAATTTATTCCAGATATATTTTTCTCGGGATGGAATGTTATTTTGAGTTATTTCTTAATTTTTTTCGGGCTGGGAGGCTTTTTCTTTTAGAAGAGTTTTTTTCGGGATGATTTTCGGGCTAACTTCACATACATGCACATGCTTACAGAAAAAATATTTTTTAAAAACTATTCAAACATACTTATACGTTTTATTTTGAATAAATAAATAACTGAAATATCTTTCGTTGTTTAATATCTAGATATCACCTATTCATAATTGACCTGAATGTCAGAAATTGGTGGCCCTTTGACGTCGAAGCTTCGTATACACTTCGCAGGATTAAATGTCTGATAAACAAACAGAATTTAAGTGGGTGTTCCTTCAAAGTCTAAGGTTGGTTGACAATAATATTGATGATAAAGTGACTTCTATAGTAAAAGTCAATTGTATATATCTCCACGTCTGACTACCACGCCGATCTCTCGGCGAATGGTTTACCGGCCGTATAAGTATATTGCGAAAGAATTCGGTGTTCCTTAAGCCCCAGAACAGATTGCATAGATAAAAGGCGAATTTTTTTCATACTGTGCTTAATTGGGAACAGCGTTCTCCCAAAAGAACAGCCATTAAATAACATAATATAAATATGTACTTCATATTTTAAATGTTAGTATAATCTAGTATTCATAAATTCAAATAAATTTGGAATTTTTTGTGTTCCGTATTCCAAAATACATGAAACAATAACATTAGACAGAGCTATCTCTTTTTGAAAGGGACACCGACACTATCTAACAAAATTATTCACACCCCAGTCGTTTGCATACAGTTTCAAGAAAAAAATATTTGAACAATGTCAAGTAAAAACACGTTTTATTACAATAAAATAAATATATGTATATTTTTGGATTTTTTACTTGACATTGTTCAAACATTTTTTTCTTGAAATTGTACGCACGCGACTAGGGTGTGAATAATTTTGTTAGATAGTGTAAACTACCGAATAGAGTATTTTTGTTCTGAAAATTAACTTTTAGTTACTTTTCCAATTTTTATATGGAATACCCATCCTATTAATGCTCCTACAATCATACAAACATATTTAAAGACCAAATTTGCATGTTTAGTAATTAGAAGAAAATTTGACCTTCGAGCAATCACTTTGATATATACCGATTAACAATCAAAATATTATTTTCTTTTACCATAAATAAATTTTCAACGTTTATTGTTTAAAAAAAAAATCATAAAGGTGGAAGGTACATTTGTATATATGTACATGGTAGATTAGGTTAGAAGAAAGTTTTATATGTATTTATTTATTTTTTTAATTTTAATTGAAAATCACGATTTGTGGTAGCCACGAGTAAATAGGTTGCACTTTATACTCGTAAACTTGTTAAATGAAAAGGGAATGAAACGTTAAATTATGTATTTCTTATCATCAAATAACACGCTATGATTTCGGTTTTCTTTCAACTTTTTTTTATTATTTTATTATGTACAATTATTGTATTCTAGAGTATATGAGTTGTACGTACCTTATGTATATTGTAACTACGATACCACCTACATACTACACATATTAATGTACATATAGGTATACAAAAAACTTTTAAATGCAAGAAAATTAATTTTTGTTATGGCAGTGGCGGGCTATACTTTAAGTAGTATTAATTCTAATTTATTTCTGCTATACAACATAAATTGTTTGTTTATGGTTAAAAAGTCAACAAGTTAAAAGGTATGTATTAAAGAACTGAGCCGTTTCGTCGCTTTAATTTTGTAATAATTCTACAATGCTCTAACGATAAAGCTTGAAGTTGATTTTTCAACGTTAAAAAGTATAGTTACGCTTTTTACGTTGATTGAATCAACTACTTGCAACTGCGGTTGCTATCTTAATTCCTCTGCGGTTGTTATCATAATCCGTAGATTTACATACGTTTTTTGGGCACGGCAGAATTTTATCATTCTTATGTATTATTTTTAACTTAGTTCCATTAACTGGGAGTATCTATCTGTCACATGAAGTGGACAAAGTTTCGTTTGCGATTATATTTTTCGAGAAAAAAAAACCATCCATTAAGTTTTAATTAGATTGCAGTAGCTACGTTTATTTTGTCCATCTGTAGGTTCCACTCATGAAATAAGCTTTTAATCATTACTCGTTCGTTATTTTCAACAATCATTTTTTAAAGTCACCGAAAATTATTGTGTTCGTTATGAAAATAATAATGATACAAGGCTTTTGGATGTAATGATGTTATCGGAAATGATATTAATATTGACCATGTGAAAATCGCTTATAAATGCATTTCCTTTCTCAAAAGGAGGGCAATCGTAACAAAAAGCATAGTATAAGGAGATGTATTGTCAATATTCAAAATATTGTGGCGATGGATGGTTTATTGAAAATCAAGATATTTTCAAAATTCTATTGATCGGAGGAACCTTTTATTTACAAAACGTCAAAATACCATTTGGAACACATTTAGTAAAGCATAACTAAATTTTGGATTATGTCCTGCCTCAGAAAACCTTACTAGTTGACAGCAAATACCTTATTATGGTTCGAATCTTGGGTTAAACACCACTTATTTTGGTTATATATTTACTAAAACAAATTTGGAAATCTTAGTAAGCCTATTATTTCTTAAATAGATAAGAACCAGCTGGTTTTATAAAAATAAACTATATTTTGACATTTGCGTGTAAATATTGATTTATATTTAAATGCCTACTTTATGAGGCATGTTTAAGAGGCAAACGAATTGATTTTGTGGTTTAATACGACCGCCACCAAAATGTTTATGTTTATCATAAAGGCATCGTAAGCGCACGCATATATAATCATAACACAATGCAATATACTGGCCGAGAGGAATTATTGAAAATGGATAATGGATTAAATGTGGTAAGTGTACAATTTAATATTCGGACATATTCCCATCAATTAAAAAAACTAATGGTAATGATGGTGTTGCGATTATTGTTAAGTAACAATGATAATGGTGTATGTGTTACGGCTAATGTACAAAATAGGAAAATGTGTACATTCGCCGGTAAATGTACATATTCCCAAAGATAATATTCTCCTTTTCCAAATAGAATCCAGTAAGAATATGGACATTTACCGGCGAATGTACACATTAGCCGCTCTGTGTACATTAGCCGTAACATATGCATGTAATACTAATTATGAACATAAAATATTTCGTGTTGAAATATTATGGAAAATATGGGCATTTCCTTTCTAAACGAAAATCTAAATTCTGGAAAATGAAGATTTAATTACCTTATCCAGAATTTTGTGTTGCAATATTTTGGAAAAGGGGGAATTTACAGCTCTTTTCTAGATACATATTTAGGAAAAGTAGGAAATATTTGGGAAAAGGAGGAATTTACAGCTATTTTATGGTTATTTTATTTGCCGAAAAAATAACCAAGTCACCTCCCGATTTTTTACATTCTAGAACTTTACCTTAAAATAATTTTAGTAACTGTCAAATTTCACCAGTATCGGTTAACAAATAGCCAAGATAACCATCACCATAATCATCATCATGATAATCACCACCATCATCTCCATCTCCATGATAATCACTACCACGACAATTATCATCACCATCGTCATCTCAAACCCCATCTTCATCACGATGACCAAGATTTTCATCAATACAATCACCATGAAAATTATCATCATCATCACTATCATAATCACCAAGACCATCATCATCTCAATCGCCATCTACATCAACATGACCATAACCATCATTAATCACCATTATTTCCATCTTAATTGGTTAAATTCTAGAAACTCCTTTCATCATACATGGTAAACTTCATCATAATCGGTTAAAAAATAGCCAAGTTACAGGCAAATTTTCCATATTCATAAACTTCATTCAAAAATCATTTTACAATCCCATTTGCATCGTACCTGTCAAATTTCATCATAATCGAGGCTATAGACATACAGGCTAATTGGTCAAATTCCAAAAATGTCTCCATAAATCATTTTAGATGCTGAGAATATTTTGGATTTCCAAAATATACGAAAAATAATGCATTACAGACTTACAAAAAGTAATGGAATATCTTCAGTTAACGATAATTTTTTTGGAAAAACGGCATTTTTATTTATTTCATATAATTGTCCACCATCAAGAAAAAACTTTTTTTGAACGATGGGATAATTTAAAAATAAAAGCGATGAAATTTTTACAAAACGAAAACAAAAAAATTGAATTTTCTTTGACAGATGATTACTTGAAGGTTCTGCAAGTAATAACATATTGTACCATTTCCAGGAAAACCTAGAAATGATGATACGTAATTGAAGTTCTTGTCGCCATTCCTTGCTTCGTTGTTATAAGTAAGTATTTTGAAATTCCAATAGTTGTTTACAAGTTGAGGCAGAACGAATGTTTCCACAACACAGACCAGCATATTATTTGTTGCTGTTTTAGTTTATGGTGCCCCTTTTTGTATTAATTAGTAATAGTATTCATTAAATGTTCAAGCCCCGTAAAAACATAAGCCAACATTGTTTCTGAACACATTCGCGTAAGTTATACATGGCTTTTGAAATCATTTAGTATTTTGGAAATCTATATATTGCCGTTATAGGATTAATTTAATTGATCCATATCTACATACTGTAATGTGCAGCAAAGAGCCACATGTTTAGCTTTCTAAATTAGTTGGATCGAAGGTTGCGGTGCTGTGGCGACATTATTGTACCTACTTAAGTACATATTTGTACTAACAACTCGTTTTTTTTTTCAATTTTTTCTTCAGACTCAAATGATAAAAATGTTTTCTATTTAATCATAGAAAATCAAGTTGTTAATTTCCAGTGCTGTTCGATAAAAAGGTCTATCTTTCAAGTTGTTGCATCATTTTTAGTGTTTAATTTAGAATACCCCACTAATCTTTCACAAACATTTGAGGTTTAATAGAGAATATGTCTATATCTCAACATTGACTGTTCTAGATAAAAAATTAAAATAAAAAATTAAATAGCAAAGCAAACATTTTAAATTTTATTAAAGAAATTTTACAATAAATTTTGTAAACATGATGTTTTTAATTTTAAGATACATAGGTCATTCACTCACTGATTCTGTAACGCTTAATGAAGTTTTATAGAACCCATTAAAATTACAGTTTTACAACAAATAGCGAGCGAAATAAACGTACAGTCTACGAAAACATTAATTTTAATTCAATAAATTTAATTACCGTGCTTTACATTTCTATAATTTTTTTTTTTTAATTTTAGTTCTAGGAGAAATTACAGTTAATTTAGTTTTTGCCAAAATTATTTGGACCCACAAATTTGTTGTCAATGTTATTTGTGCAATATAGAAAAATTCAAAATAAAATAGTAAATCAATGAAATTTACGAGTATTTTTTGCTAATTAAATAATGATATAGTCATTCATGTTTTGTATGCAGATGGTCAGTTTTTCTTTAGCCTCTATAACATCTAGCAAGTGGTTGAAATTTTTTTTGTTAACATCACCTAGAATCTTATCCCCTCGGTTTTCTTGGCACCCTGCTACAAATTTTTGGTCTTTTTAGATCATAAGTATGTTCAACTTTAACTTAAATCTCCGTAAGTTTAAATCGAAACCCTGCCCTCGCCAAGACAAATAATTATTTTCAAGGTTTTTGTTTAATTTCGTGGCAATAACTTTTCTTATGTATGGGAGCATTATTGTGCTGAAGAACAAATATAGGACCGACTAGTTTATCATCAACCAAGAATGTTACTTCATGAAATAAACCGAAATTGAACTATGGCCTTGAACAGTTGTAGTTTGTAGGACTTACAGACACACGGAATTTAATCTACCGTCAGGAAATGAAACGTGAACGGCATCATAAGATAAGCCCTTTGATCTACGGAGAACTGTTTTATGTCCAAATTAGTGCGCTTTTGCCTTAATTTTATAATATTGGAAATACTTTTATTATTAAATAAACATCGAGCATCAATTAGTGTGGATTGGTTTCCTTTCCTCGTTTAGTTTTCATTGGGCAGCAAATAAAAGGTTACACGGCTTTACAGACTGTACTATTAAAGGAGAATGTATGTTTTCAAAAAGTTTATTATTTCTATAATTTTTAAAGTTGTTTGCGTTACGTTGCATCAAAAATTTAGCAGGTACAAATAAATTTGGTTAGGACTATACATACATATGTACAACATAAAAAATTAAAAACAAGTAGAAAAAATCTGGCAACGCTGTTGTTGATGATAAAAAAATTAAATTTAATACGACGAAATGAAGTTTTTTTACGAGGTGGTGGTTCTCCATATTTTATAATTTTCTTGGACAAATTAATTTAACCTAACAAGTGTTACAAAACAACTAAGTTTTTCATAGCATTGAAATAATTTTGTTTGACATTTGAAGATATTATTATGATAGTGAAATGCCCAGATATGATTTTTGGACAAATATTTGTCAATACATTAAAAAAAAAACATATACAAACATAAAATTGCTGATAGAAAATATCAGTGAATTTGCATAGTGTAGACGGCGGGTTACATAATGCAATTTTTTTTTAGAGTATGCATTGAAAATTCGGCGTTTGTTTATTTTAGTTGTTTTACAGATTGAAAAACGAAAAGTGTTTTCTATTTTGAATAAGAATGAACATTTAATTTGATTTGTAAAATGGTTTGTGGTGTAGTGGTAACGCACTGGACTAGAGCGGCAAAGGTCTTTCGGTTCGTTTCTCATCCAATTTTATTTATTTTTTTATTTTTATTATTATGTATTTACTTATTTTACTTTAAATTAAATATTGCGCTTTAAAGTTATTACATTAATTACACAAAAAATACGTGTAATGCGTTTATTATGCGCCTAAATGTATGCGAACACTACTCCAAATTATTTAAAAACTGTTATATTATGAGTTGTAGTAAGCCATGAGAATTTTTCGGTAAACATTTAATATAACTATGAAAATTGTTACAAATTTACCATTTTTTTTGTATTGCCAGCCCTCAATTTATTGTTAACACTAATCTAAATAAAGCGGGACATTTGGGCTCTTACAAATATAATGTCAAACTACACTGACGTGTTTTTTTACATTCGTTCTTATGCTGTATAAGTTTTTATTTCAAAAGTCGGCAATTTTTCAACAGGTTATGGGCCCAGAAGACGCCAAAGTGATTGAAATAGTTATTAACAAGTAATAATTTATTCAGTTCGTGTTTGTCGCGGTAAATTAAAAAAAAAAAAGGAAATCGTAGAAATTCAATACAAAAAAAAATAAACCTGTGTCGTTTTATATATAGAATTGAGTTTTGTGTGTATGCGTATGTCGCTTAACGGTTTCGCAATAGCGCAATAAATAGTGAAATAAAAACAGAAAAGGCCAATAAAAAAAAAAAAATATAGTTATAAAAATGGCGAACGATAGTGCTTGGAACGGCATAGAAAAATTGCATGGTAGTGAGAATTATCATACATGGCAATTTTCAATCAAAAATTTGCTCGAATTGAACGATTATAGTAAATGCATCGAAACGGGAACAAAAACTGAAACAGATGAAACAAAAAAAAAAGAAAAGCAAAAGCCAGAATTGAACTAAGTATTTCTCCAAGTATATTCGTACACGTTGCGAATTCAACCTCAGCAGCTGAAACATGGAAGATATTGAAAGATTTATATGAGGATCGCGGTCTTTCGCGTCGTATCAGTTTTTTATGCAAGTTGGTGACAATACGTTTGGAAAGTTGTGATTCCATGAACGATTATATTTCACAAGCATTTGAAACTGCGAATAAACTAAACAGTATCGGTTTTTCTGTGCCAGATGAGTGACATGGTAGCATTTTGTTGGCTGGTTTACCGAATGATTTTGCTCCTATGATAATGGGGCTTGAAAGTAGCGGCATCACAATAACGGGAGATTCAATCAAATCGAAATTACTAGATTGCGGTTATGGTACGAAATCGGTTGCTCAAGGATCAGCGTTCTTTGGAAACAGTGGTAGCAGCAATAAATCAAAATCATTGTCAAAAAGCTATGCGAAGTGTTTTAATTGTGGTAAACGTGGGCA
Source organism: Tipula vernalis (assembly GCA_958295665.1). NCBI lineage: Eukaryota > Metazoa > Arthropoda > Insecta > Diptera > Tipulidae > Tipula > Tipula vernalis. The sequence goes on along the minus strand of OY282560.1, from coordinate 177,231,202 downwards.
TATGGCTAAAGATTGCCGTTCGCCGAAAAGTGAGAATAAGTCAATATTAAAAACCAAAGCCCACATGCAAAAATTGCATTTTTATCACCGGTTCAGAATACGGTTCAAGTTACAAGTGCAGCATATTTTTTGAAACAGTGCCATGAAAGTGAATGGTACATATATAGTGGGGCATCACAGCATATGCCACCATTTGAAAATTTGTTCACCGATATAAAATCATCCGAAATTACACAAATTACTTTGGCTAATTCAAGTAAAGTTCCAGTTAAAGGTGTCGGTAAAAAGTGCGTGTAAACGAAATCGAGATAGATTTTAATAATGTTTTGTGCGTTCCTGGTTTATCTGCGAACTTGTTGTCAGTAGCACAAATGATAAAAAATGGTAATGAAGTCATATTTTATCAAAATGGACGTCGAATTTTCAATAAATTAAAACAGTTAGTGTGTGACATTAAATCAGATAATGGTGTATATCGACTTCAGGTGCAACAAGTTAAATGTTTAGCAGTCATGACACAGACAAAGAGTGGTTTATTGTGGCATAGAAAGTTGGGTCATATAAACTTTGCGGACCTGTGTAAGATGAAAAATGGTTTAGTAAATGGCATCAATTTTAATGATAAAAATGAAATTGAAATTAAAAATTGTCAGGTTTGCAAAGAAGGGAAGCAAACTCGAAAACCATTTGCTAGTAGCACAACGCGCGCCGATAACATTTTAGATTTGGTTCATTCAGATTTAATGGGACCAATGGAAAATAAATCAATCGGTGGTGCTAAATTCATACTTACGTTTATAGATGACCATTTAAGAAAGATTTTCGTGTATTTTTTAAAAGAAAAGTCCTAAGTGTTCGATCGATTTATTGAGTTTCAAGCTGTAGTTGAAAAAGAAACGGGAAGAAAAATTAAAGCATTAAGATCAGACAATGACACGGAGTACACCAATCAAAAGTTCGAGAAGTATTTTAAGATGAATGGTATCAAACATCAAACATCAGTTGCGTATACTCCCGAGCAAAACGGTATCGCCGAAAGAACAAATCGAAAATTGGTGAAAAAGGCTAAATGTATGTTCTGGGCTGAGGCTATTAACATGGAAACATATATAATAAATCGATCAGCAAATGCCATATTAAATACAACAACTCCAGAAGAAGTTTGGTCTGGCAATAAAGTTGATGTTAGTCATCTTCAAGTATTTGGTAGTCCGGTCATGGTGCAAATCGCAAAGCAAAAACGGAAGAAATGGGATAGAAAGTCAAAGAAATTGGTCTTCGTGGGATTTTCTGAAGGTGCAAAAGGCTATCGTTGTGTCAATCCGATCAGTAAGAAACTTGATATCAGTCGAGATGTTGTGTTTATAAACGAAAGTGGTTCTGATCAAGTTGTTGTAACAGAAGATTCAGGTGATTTAGAATTAAAGGTGGTATCGAATGAAGTGAGGGACAACGAACAAAGTGTTTCCGCAATCAACAATGAACTCGTTACCACTATTCCTTCAAAATCAACTAGTGAGCCCATCGAAAATGAATTTGAAGAAACATTGGTTCCATTTGACAGTTCAATTGAAACGATATATGATGGCGTAAATAAGTGGACGAGTGTGGAACGAGAAATTAACAAAGATGTTAAAGAGATACGGCTTAAAGAAATCAATAAATGACCCGTGTGTGTTCTTTAATGATGATCTGTCTTTGATCATCATGATCTATGTTGATGACTTGCTGATTTTTTGGAAAAATCAAGTCATGTTGAACAAATTGAAAGAGGCGTTATGCAATGCATTTAAGATGAAAGACATGGGCATTGCAACTACATGTATTGGTTTGCATGTTACGTACGAGAATAATGGAATTGCCATTGATCAAAAATCGTATATATCAGAAGTGATTGGTCGATTTGGTATGGCAAATTCAAATCCAGTTGCAACACCCAGTGATCCATGTCAAAAGCTGTCTATTACAATGTGCCCAACAACTGAAGAAGAAATGGCGAAAATTCCTTATCAGTCATTAGTTGGTTGTTTGTTATTCATTGCACAAGGAAGTCGGCCAGACATTGCATATGCAGTAAATGATGTGAGTCGTTTCAACTCGAATTACGGACGACCACACTGCCCCTGGACCGCTGTAAAGAGGATATTAAGATATCTAAAAGGAACATTAGATTACAAATTGCGTTATTCAAAATCTGATGTAAAGTATTTAACCGGGTATTGCGATGTAGATTGGGCATCAGACATCGACAAAAGACGCTCTTGTACTGGTTATGTTTTCCAACTAAGTAATGGTGCTATAACCTGGAATAGCAAACGGCAAAGTACTATCGCACTTTCGAGTACGGAAGCTAAATACATAGCCGCATCATGGGCGGTTAGAGAAGCGATTTGGCTACAAAATTTTGGTCGTGAATTAGATCCAGACATCGCTCAACCAGCTCATATTCAGATGGACAATCAAAGTGCCATCAATTTATCAAAATCGGATGGCTACAATCAAAGAACGAAACATATAGACATCAGGTATCATCATTTGCGACAGAAAATGGAAGATGATATAATCAATTTAACTTATGTTTCAACCGACGACAACGCAGCAGATGTTCTTACCAAGGCTGTTAGTGGACCAAAGATGAAATTATGCTCAGTAAAGATGGGATTGAATTAATGAAGCAATAAAAAAAATAAAAAATAAAATGTAACACAAAATGACATGTAATTTCATATTCAATTTTTTTTATTGAGTGAGGGTGTTATAAATTTAGCATTTTTTTGTATTGCCAGCCCTCAATTTATTGTTAACACTAATCTAAATAAAGCGGGACATTTGGGCTCTTACAAATATAATGTCAAACTACACTGACGTGTTTTTTTACATTCATTCATGCCTCTTTTAAACGTTTAAATATTTAAGCGACCCCACAAAATAATTTGGCGAAATAGGCAATATTTTGTGTGGTATAGAAAAATATTGTCTCTCTCGTCTCGTCTAGTATCCTAACTTGCGTAAATATTTCCACCAAATATTCTTCCTAGGTAGGCCAAAAAACTTGTTCTTGAAGATGTTTGTTTAGTACAAATGATTCCCCAAAATTGGGATAGACAAAAATAATACTAGGGCGATACGAAAAGTCAATTAAGGCGAAATATTTTAGAAAATAGTTCGAATTCACGAAATCACTTTCACTGTGAAACATTTTTTACAACACAAAAGGTATATGATTCTCGTACAATAAATTCAAGTTTTTTAAACTTTTAAAAATAAATTTGTTTTCGTTACCATTTTGATTGGCTTTTGGGTTAGTTAAATTATTTTAGCTGTCCTTTCGTCTTTTGTAATTAGGAAAGCGCGTAACCTTAAAATGTTTACAATATGACCAGTTTGTAAATATGTTTATCCATTCAATTTCCAGTAACTTTACATAAACAATAATACGTACCACTAAACTCTTCCACTTTAGTATTTGTATCCATCTCACAAGAACACTTTTTACACTTGGTTTAAATTCATATTCGAACTTTTTTTTATTCACTTTTAAAAATCGTTTTAATGAATTAATTTTGAACAAAATTAAATAACAAATAAATAAACTTTTTTATGTAGAGAGACAAATTAATAGAAACTACTGTTTGCTAAAGTGAATATTAACAACTGAAAATTTTCTTTTATTTTGATTTTCAATTTGTTTTGACTGTATACCAAACCACAAAACACCAACCAATTCATGTTTGAGTATAATAATTGTAATTTATGTTATATAGTATTCTATGTGTAGTAAAAGAAGCAGCCAAATAAAGTGCGTGGTGAAATAACATAAAGCGATATATTATGTGTATTGACTTACTACGGAAAAAGTGGAAAATGAGAATTTTTAAAAACTACCAAATTCTAGTTTTTTGTGCCTTTTTTTTGTATCAAAAACTATATGTACATATAATTGGCTTACTCACAAAATTCGTTATCCATATTTTTCCATCGAGATTTTGATATTTGGGGATGTTCAAGTAAATATTTTTCCCTTCGTTCTTTTGCCTTCTGTGCCCTTTCTAATTCTTCGCGGGCCCGTTCCTCCTCCTCCGTTTCATTAGTGAATTGGATTTTATTACCCTTTTTTATTATTCGTATAACTTTTTTGGTCGGTTTTAAACTAGATCTTAGCGAAGCCGGCCCTCTTGTATTCGCTTTGGGCGGCGTTAATTCTGTTCTGGTCGCAATTTTGGATAATTTTTTTTTACTACCCAAAACACAAAATATTACAATTATTTAAACTCGATACACTTTTATTTAAAAAAAAAACAAGCAATTCAGATCAAGTTCACACTAAATTCACAATAATATCAATAATAATTTTTTCGATGCATCATTTAAAAAAAATATTTTTAAATTAAATCTAAAATAAATGTTTTTTCTTACTAAATTAATTGAAGTTTACATTACTAATAATAAATAAATTATTTTTACATTTTATTGCTATTGGCAAATCAATTGATCAAGTGGCAATACAAATATTTTGAAACTCATTACATTCTTGTTATAAATAAAATTCTTTGTCGTTAAATAAAAAAATTGTTTACAAGCCAATTAAATTTTAATTTTAACAAATTGAGTTTTCAAAATCAAACAAATGTCTAATTTTAATATAAATAAATAATTTTAGATAATATTAATGTAATATACATATTGTAAATATTTAATGAACAAGGTGGGCCAACAAGAAGTGCATCCTAGCACCCTGAACATTGGACTTTTTTTCTCCAGTTCAGCCATTTGTCTTCTCCACTTAGAAATACTAATTTTGTATTGCCCCCCCTCCCTCCTCCGCCTCTCTTTATATTATATACCATATGTATATGATTATAAATAAAATACATGTCAATATATAAATATATAAGACCTTAAACTAATAAAATCAACATTGTCCCTTGGCGCCTTCAATACTTTAATACTTATGTAGGTGATGAAAGGAAGTGAACTTGTACTTATATTTACTTTTTTCGCTATTGAACTTTTGATTGTGCACACATCGATTCTTAATTATCGAAAATAATCGATGTTTAAATTGACCTATTTATGTACCTACGATTATGTGACAAATTTTGACTATGGGTTTGAGCTGGTCTTACAAAAATGAAAACAGACAAGAGTCCTTGGCAATGTACACATATGTCTAAATACATAATACAATATAATGAATGAGTCAATATTTTTATTGAAAAACGTTCAATACCTAAAATTGTATCGCCCTCTATTGTTTAGTCTCTAAAATTACACAGGTGACTTCAACCTAAGGTATCTTCATTCTAAGATCAGATACTTATGCTGTGTGAGTGTTCCTTAGGTCAATGTTTTGAAGGATTGAAATTTATGGCGTTTTTATAGGGGGCTAGAGTTGGTCTAATTTTATAATTTGGATTTCTTTTGTTGCCCTTGAAATGTTAATATTATAAATAAACTCAACTACGATTTGCGGTCGGCACGGAAAATATCTGATACGTGGTGGGACACAAATCCTACTACAATAAAAAATTAAAATAATTTGGTCATTTTTGATTTTTTTTTTAGTTTTATTTTTTCAGAATAACTGGTAAAGTTTAAAATTTTTTTTTATGGAAGGAATTTCTTGACGCAGACCGAATTATGGTATAGTGTAATTTAATTTCAAAGTAGGCTGCGAAAATTGCACGTGAACGTGAATGAGTCCGCCAAATTCCTTGATGATTGTAAAAGGACAAGTTTAATTCAAAGAAGTCCCTACCACCGATATGGAACCGCTCGGAGAAGGGATCTTGCTGCCACAGTAGCGAACGCCAAGGACCATCATTCGAGTATTTTTACGAGATTGGAAGTTGGAGCAATTATTCTCTACTATCAAGCTAAAGTTATACAGAAATAGAGTGTTTCGACAGTGATGGGATAGACGATTTTTTTAAAATAACAAAGCCAGGAATTTGATTTATTAATGTACATGTAAGTTCGGCCAGCGATGGCTTGTGAAAATCGTTTGATATTATTGCTAAAGATAGGCTAACCTTTTGTAAGTTCGGTAATTTTTCTAGTATTTCGACATTCATCTGTCTCATGGGAATTGCGAAATATGCGCTACCATAAGACGAATAAAATTATTGATTTTTTTTTTTCGGTGAAGTAAATCTGTAGCTAGCGTAAAGCATGGGTAGATTTTCCAACTTTTAGCATCTTTAATAGAAGACAGAAAGTTTTCATGAGTTTACGACCGCAGTCGAAGTTAGAGCACAGACATAAAGTAATATAATACTTAGAGACCCCAAACTGATGAGTATAGCGCTTTTCATAGAAATAGCTGCAAAATAATCAAAATGGATCGCCGCATGAATAAATTTAAATAATACCAAAAAACAAATGAAAAACGATCGAGGAAACTAATATAATATCTTCGGTTGATGTGGGAAAAATTCCTATTTGTGAAAAAATACAAATTTTAAACTATAAACATCTAATCTAATTAAACAGTTAGAGACTTCTGTTTCATAAGAGCACTTAAGTTTAGAGCTTGGTTACTATTTTGATGTGAGAGTTTAACTTTGAATCATTGTTCAATTATTAATTTCGAATTGAGTTCACAATTCGACTACAAAGAAGCAATAAATTAAGGCAAATAAATCGACAACTACACCGTACGTAACAAGAAAGAATAATATTACAAAGTCGTAGAAAGTGTAATATTACAAGGTTATCACAAAAAAATTAATATTACGAGCTATTGCGATGTGAATTTTTACTCTTGGCACAGTGCGATTTAATAAAGCGGATTTAGTGAATTTTTCCAGTTCAGGGAGTCAATTCTCGTTCCGTAAAAAGTATAATGTAAAGTATTTTCAGTGAGAAAAGCACGTTTCCGATTCATATTCCTTGAGAAGGAAAAAATGACATCAAAATCTTTTCATATGAATAAAACTTTCTCACCGACCATTTTGGCCGTGGAACATCATAAATATGGAAATAAAATTTTATAAAAACTAAATTTATATTTTTAGGATTAAACGTGCATTGAAACTACATATAATATGATTCACTTTAAACTTAACAAAACTATTCCGTTTATTTAAAAAAATCTTCCAAATAATTAATTTAGTTAATAGTTATTTTTATAATTTATTTTGTATTTTGACAGGCAATGACGAAAACTGATTAACTAACTGTCTTTCCAATCGACCACCGCAAGTACTTATAAGCAATTATGGTTCATGTCTTTGCTAGATTTACTATAGAAAATCGTACTTGCGGTGGTCGATTGGAAAGCCACTATTTACCACACCATTTATTGTATCACGATCATGAAACTCGATACAATGTGTGTTTACAGTGTAATTTACTATAAAGACAACTTAATCAGCGCTTTTTCACGATTCTTTCGCATTTGGACAAAGAGAATCGCTTATTGTTGTTGTGTGAAATGTTATAAAAGAAAAAGACTTGATGGAAACAAAATGGAAACGTTTTTTTCATTAGGTTTTTTTATAGAACTGATTTTTAAAAAACAAGATAAGGTGTTATCGTGAAAACTTGTAAAAATCAAAGCTTTCTTTGATGAGTTTACTATTTGAGTGGTATCGAAAAATTTCAAACTCATAAAAGTAAGCTTTGCTTTTTTCAAATTTTCACGTTTACACAATAGGTATTATATATAGTGGCGGACAATTTAAATAAATAAAAATCTTAAAATTATTTGTACTTATAGTAATCACTTAAATTTTTTCAACTTATTATTTTTTTGAATAACATTATTTTCTTCAAACATATATAGATATTTTAAATTCAATTACAATTTTAAAATATACAAAAAATAATTCATTCACATTGTGAACATTTTTGTCCCTGAAAAGTTTTCGCTATATTAATAGTTCGTGTACCCATCTTTAGATTTTATCTCCGCTTCTATTCTTCTAGGAAGACTTTCTACTCAATTTGTAAGGATGCCAAGGGAGATACCATTCCAAGTTTCCAACGTGCGTTCTTATAACTCATCGATTGTTCTTGGAGGCTCCTTGTTAGAAATCATTTTTCGTTTAAGGATGGCCCAAAGGTGTTCAATGCGATTAATATCCGGTAGTTGGTCTGGTCAATCAAGAACTTTGATTCCATTTTCATTAAACTAAGTTTTAGTGATTTTGGCTTTATGCTTTGGGACACTATCATGGCCAGGCCCAATCCCAAATATATCCAGACTAGGCAAGTACGAGTGTTGTAAAATTGTAGTATAGTTACAAGCTGTCATTGTACCTCGAATCCTTCATCAAATGCCAAGTTTATTATTCCTAAAGCATCGACAAATCATTAAGGAGCCACTATCAAATTTCATTGTTTTACAAATATTTCTATCCGTCACTCCGATATTCTTATCAAACAAGGTCCAAAGTCACCGATCAGATCCAAACGATTAATTTTCGTTTCATCTGACCATGTTATCTTCTTCCAGTCATCTATTGTAAACTGTTTATATTTTTTGGCCAACAATATACGGTGTTGTCGATGTTTTGGTGATAAGTATAACTTTTTTACTTTACTTTTTAACAATCATGCCAAAGTTATTCAATAATCTTCTGATTGTTTTATCTTGTACATTTAATCCGAATTCAGATTTTAGTACTTCATTTGTTTCAGTTGCTGTATTTGTGGCACCAGTTGCGATTAAAAGCCTTATTTTGAGCTCTATTAAAGGGCTCAGTTTCTTTAGACGCCCCCCTGAATTTGTTTTACAAACAATTTTAAATTCACTTTTTATTTTTGTTATCAAACCTATAGCTACGTTATGTTCGGCTGCAATTTGCCGATGTTATAAGCCAGTTTTTATGTCGTAAACGATAGCTTTTTTCAAAATCACCCTTTTTTTGCGTCATAGTAAATGTGCTCGGTCAACAATAAGATTTACAATAAATACTTATCAAAATCAAAAGAAATTTCAAAAGAAATAATTACTTCTATTTTGACAGAACTACTAATATTTAAATTCACAAAACTATTTTCAAATTTATTTCCTTTTTACTCTTTCAACACCAGGACAAAACTGTTCATGTTCAATCATGTTTACTTATCACCACAATTTACACAGTATAATATTCTGGTTCAAAAAAATATTTTTTTTGTGCAGCTTTAGGTTGAATGTTAACAGAATTAAAATCAATATTATAATTATTTTCATCTCATAGGAATGGTATTAAAAAATTGATATTTCTTAAAACTTGTGAACAATATTGTCCGTCACTGCATTATAAAGAGTCAGGATGCTGGGGGTCAATTTTCGTTCTATAACAAAACCCATTCCATTTTGTTTCCACAACTCTTTTTCATTTATAACATTTCACACAACAAGCGATTCTCGATATCCAAATGGAAAGGAATCGGGAAAAAAACGCTGAATAAGTTGTTTTCATAGTAAGCTACACTGTAAACAGACATTTTATCGAGTTTCATATAGATTGCCGCTAGATGATACAGCAGTTGGTTTAAATATTAGCTAAATAAATGATAAAGTACATTTAGTTAATCATTGGCTGTCAAAATATAAAATAAATTATAAAAATGACCAAATTATTTTTAAAGCTTAACTAAATTAATTATTTGGAGGCTTTTCTTAAATAAACGGAATAGTTTTCAAAAGATTTACTTATTAGTTAAGTTTAAAGTGAATTATATTATAGTTTCCATGCACATTTAACGCTAAAAATACAAATTTAATTTTTTAGAATTTTATTTCCATATTTATGATGTTCTTACCGCCAAAATGTTCGGTGAAAAAGTTTTATTCATATGAAAAAATTTTGACGTCATTTTTTCCTTCTTAAGGAACGTGAATCGGAAATGTGTATTTCTCACTGAAAATACTTTCCATTATACTTATCACGAAACAAGAATTGACCCCATGAACTTGTTCGTACGACACATTTTTAAATAATGCGTTGAGAGATAGACTTATTTGTAGACTTTGAAATGAGTCTATTCAAAAGAAGCTTTTATCGGAAGGAGATGCTCTTACCTTTGAAGATGCATGCCGGAAAGCTGTTAGTTTAGAATTAGCTATGTTAGAATCGAAAACAATTAGCAACAGCTCAGTTTCAAAAATTTGGAGTACGAAACAAAACCATAGTAATCCTAGTCCAACATTCAATTCTAATCCCAGTGACGGGAGATCTATTAATAAAACATGCAATAAATGTGGTAGGGACCATAGTGATAAATTTTGTCCGCAAAATATTGGAGGTGCTTTTTATGTAACAAAAGAGGGCATGTGAAGGAGCTTTGTAGAAATAAAAAGAAAATCATTAGTTTGGAAGAGGAAGAAGTCGAAGAGGAACCACTGGCGTCACTTCTAAACGCAAAAAAAGGAATACCTAATACAGCTGCAAATCGAATACAACGATGGGCTATAATCCTTTCAGGGTATAATTATACCATCAAATATAAAAAGAGAAAGGACTTATTGGTACCTGATGCATTGTCAAGGATGCCGTTAACAGACGAAAGAAGTGGCGATGTATATTTTAATTTAATCAAATCGTTTTCTGATGATGACGTTGTTCCCATTTCATAATGAGTTAAAACCTTTTTTCATTCGACGTAATGAATTATCAGTCGAAAGTGGATGCATTATTTGGGGGAACAGAGTTGTTATACCTCTTAAATTACAAAACCACATTCTGAAATTACTGCATAATGGACATCCGGGCATTTCACGTATGAAAATGTTAAGTAGGTCTGTGTATTGCTGGCCTAGAATCGATGCGGATGTGGAACGTATAGTGAAGGGATGTGATATTTGTCAAAGCGGACAAAACATAAACGTGGACGAATTCAAAAAGGAAGCATTGGGATGGCCAAAACATAATCAAAATTGGTATAAGTTGCACGCTGAAATGGATTGACGTTTATTTAATGAGCTCAACAACAGCAAATGATGTGATACAAAAACTTTGGCAGTCGTTTGCAGTATTTGGACTACCACACGAGCTAGTAACCAACAATGGTCCACCTTTTGGTTCTGTATAATTTATAAAATTTTGTCGGAATAATGGAATTGCACCCTTGAAGAGTCCACGGTATTGCGGAACGGGCTGTCCAGAGTATTAAAAGAAGTTTCCAGAAGTATTTGCCTGAAAATGGGCAATATTCGACAGTAGAAATACAACGGGTATTGGACAATATTTTATTAAATTACCGCGCTACGCCAACAGCAGTACAACGGGAATCACCAGCCAATTTATTGTTAAAACATGACTCAAGAACCAGACTTTTACAACTAAAACCACCATTTAGAAATGCAATTAAATAGGTAATCAATCAAATACGTATATTAATCAAAAATCTTTCATTGAAGGTGATAAATAAAGAGACAAAATGGGAGACGGTACTTAAACCTATTGGATTCCGGCAATATATGATAAAGAAAGGAGATCAAATCAAAATTGTGCATCAATACCAGTTACGGCAGCGAGATGTAGTCAATGTTGATGACATTTTGTGTTTTTAACATCGCAAAACTGTTATTCCAATAGGTGCAATGTCAAAATTAATAAGAAATAGTTTCAATGAGTTTTATACTGACTGAACATTTGTGAAAAGTTAGAATAGTTTTTCATTTTTCGACAACCTAGCTAGGCAATTCGGGGCTGAGCCGAGAATTTTTCAAAGTTACATTAAAACTTAGGCTGTTCAAACATTCACAACAACGTCTCACATAGTTTGGCGGCTGGCGATAAAAAACATTATAAATGTATAACTGTCATTGTGTAACATTCCACTCGCTTGGCAACAGGTTAGGCCCAGTTAAATTGTCTGTAAATTTAAATAGGCCTAAGTACATGTTATAAAGAATTCGAGTGGTTTATACTATATACACTCACCGGTACAGAAAACGGGCCACCCTAAAAAACCACCCTACCTTGGCATAGTCGAAAATTAGGTTTCGAGGTGTTGTTACCAAAAAAAATTAAAACTCGTGAGTTCTAGCGAATTTATAAAATAGAACCTACTAATTTTCTAAAGTTCTAATGGAAACCCAGAATAACCTATTAAAATCAAATTGTGGAGTTTGTTTGGCCGATTCTGGCTAAAGAGTAATATGCACAAACATGAATCTTATCCAGTATATGAGCTAGATTTTGTTTTAATTTAGATGTTAATAAAAGGTGGGATTTCTTGAACACGCCCAAACAACATCTTGGAAAAACGGCGATTTTAATGAACTGCTAAAGTGGATTTCTGGAAATTGCCCATACAACCTCTTCTATGGGCGATTTTGGCTAAAGTGTAATACAGTCAACTTTCAATAACTCGATTTTTTCTCTATCTCGATATTTTTTTTTGGTCCCTTCAATTATTCATTTACCATGCACTCCTTTTCTCGATAATTTTATAACTCGAAGTTTCTATTGTAACGGTGACACCTAGTGTGTAATAGAATAAGCTAAAATTAATAGCTCAATGTTTAACTGTACTAAAATTGGAATTTTCCATGATAAAATTGTTCTAAATGTTTCTACGCTGTTCTAACTGGAAAAGTCATGAGCTTTCTAGAAGTTTGGTTTGTGTATATAAAAAGGCGAACGAAGTCGAATTGGATTAGAAGTATTTGGAAAGCGACAGTGTGAAGATTAAAAAGGAATTAAAAAGTGATTTAAAAATTGTTTTAGTGAAAATAAAAATTATAAGTGTACAGTAAAATTTGAGAATAATTTATATAAAGTGATTTTGTGAATTTTTATTAACAAACTGTGTTGTAATAAATTTTGTGAAATAAATAAATTCGTTGGTGATAAATTAAATTGATTTTGTATTTTTCACAATCCAGTGATACGAACCTTAATTGACAAGGCAAAAACGTAACAATACGATTAATCCTATTTTCCATTTTCTTTTAAATAACGTTCCGTATTTCGACCTCAGCTTTTATGGTTAGACAGAAACATATACATAAATATAAAGCAGAAATGTAACGTGAATGATAATTCAGTGATTACTTTAATAACCCTTAACCAGTCGCAGGGCCACGCTAAGGGGACATAACATTTATGCCATAGAAAACGAAAGGCCCCAATACGGGGAGATGTAAAGTAGGGCGTAGAGATTAATCGATTTTTGAACAAAACGGGTATGCAATTTGACATGCGTCTAGGAAAAGGGATTCTGAAATGATTTTTGGGGGAATTTTTGGAATATGGCCAATTAGGATGGAACTTGACTATTTCTCAACCGATTACGACCAAACTCGACAGGCACAATGGAAATGGGATTCTAAAATGATTTTTCTATGAAGTTCTGAAATATGGCGAAGTAGGATGGAACTTGACTATTCCTTAACTGAGTATGATGAAATTTGGCATTTGCGTTCGAAATTAGTTTGGATAAAGTTCTGGAATAAGGGCAATCATGAAGGAACTTTACTATTATTTTGCTGATTTTAATGAAATTTAGATAACGTTCCCGAATAAGGCCAAGTAGGATGGAATTTGGCTATTTCTTAACCGAGTTTAGTGAAATTTGACATGATGGATTTTTAGATAAAGTTCTGGAATATGGCCAATTAGGATGGAAATTGGCTATTTCTCTACTGATTTTCGATCTTCCTCACAGCAGATAAACCTGGTTTACAGTTACAGAAACTTCAACAGACAATAGTTTTTTTGATATTGCTTGTTGATGTTTTTATGAATCTGACACCGCTGCAGGTTCCTCAAATTGGCATATTTACTATAAATCTGCGGGCACAATCAAAGGAAAATAATAAATTGTGGGTGATAGCATGCAGCATGATTGAAACTTCTACTGGTACATATACGTATAAAAGACATTGCAGCAGAATTTGAAATTCCATCTAATTCGGTGTCGACAATTATTAAAAATTAATAAATATTGTGACGGTGACATCTAGGGTGTAATAGAATAAGTTAAATTAATAGCTCAATGTTTTACTGTACTAAAATGGAATTTTCCATGATAAAACTGTTCTAAATGTGTCTACACTATTCTTACTGGAAAAGTCATGAACTTTTTAGTAGCTTGGTTTGTGTATATAAAAAAGCGAACGAGATCGAATTGGATTATTAGAGTTTGGAATGCGATAGTGTAAACTTGTAAGATTATTATTAGTATTTGGTAAGCGATAGTGTGAAGATTAGAAAGGAATTAGAAAGTGATTTAGAACATGTTTTAGTGCGAAATAAAAATTATAAGTGTACAGTAAAACTGTGTAAAAATTAAATACAGTGATTTTGTGAATTATCGTTAGTAAATTTTGTTGTAATAATTTTTGTGTGAAATAAATAAATTCGTTGGTAATAAATTGAATTGATTTTGTTTTTATTCACAATCCAGTGATTCGAACCTTGATTGACAAGGCAAAAACGTAACAATATTATTAGAAGAAATTCCAATAAATTCCCAATTCAAATGTGAATCTTGGCCAGTATATTAATTACATTTTGCTTTTGTTCGGAGTTTTCTGGAACTCGCCCGTACCACCAACCCCGTACACCCTGTACCGATTGTGGACGTTCTACGGCCGATTCTGGCTAAAGTATAACTAAGAAAAAAACTGGAACTTGGTCAGTATAATGTATTAACTACACTTTGTCTGTATTTGAATGTCAATAAAAGGTGGAATTTCTGGAAATCGCCCTTATAACCTCTTCGAAAACCGCGATTTAGATAAATTGTGGAAAAAGGTCAGTCTAGTAATGCACCGAAAAGTATGTTTTATTACGTAGCCGGAATATATGGGATTTCTGGTGTGATAATCACGTGAGAAATTCCATCCTCTTTCCCAAAGTGCGATAGGCACCAATTTTCTAATTGCAGGCACAGAATTGGGCAATCACAAAGGTGTGAAATATATGTATTCAGTATGAACATTTATCAACTATGCAATTCTGCATATAACTCTTAAGTAAAAAAATTGTATGGAAATAAGACCAATTGACTAATAAATCCAGTATTGACCAAACCATACTCGCCGTTATTTCAATCTCTGGTAATAGCCCCCACCAAGCGATAAGCTCAGAACAAAGTGAATAAAAAAAATAGATTCAAGTTGAGGCGGAATCTAAAACAGTGGTTCTTCGAGCTGGATTCAACGACGGCCGATGAATAAGGATTTGTGCCAGAAACCCAAATGCACTTGAACAACACAAACATGTGGTTAGATTCAACAAATCAGAAACTACAACAACCCATAAAGCGGCAAACAATTCAAATGGGAAGCCTCGACAAAAAAATAAACGACGTCAGAGATCTTTTTCGAGACTAGCAACAATGCAGAAACTCATGGATCAAAAAGCCGAACTTTATGAGGAAATTTACATGCTACTTAGTTTAGTGATGAACAAGAACAACACGTGAAATATTTCACAGAACAATACTTCGAGAATATTGATACACAGTATCAAACAATAATCCTTCAAATAACCACGAACATAGAGGGAACGGAAAAAAGTAAATCAACAAACCAGATAACGGACATTCGGCTACCACGAATTCAAATCCCAATATTTACTGGAGATTACCAGAAGTGGACCGGATTCCGTGATACATTCAGCAAGATGATCCATGAAAACGCACATCTCCAACCAACGAAAGAAAATTACCAGGCCGCTTGGGAAATTTTGAATAGTAGATGTAACAACAAGAGACTGCTGATTTCAACATATTTAAATACGTTATTGGGTCAGCGCTGAGAAATTTTAATGATAAAACAACTGTATACTGTGTATGGAATTTGGAACTCAATAAAAATCTTCAGTTTGTCTAAAAAACTAGACAACAAGATTTACATAATACCCACAGCTATGATCACATTAACAACAAGCAAGCAGGTCATAATCGACGTTGACTACTATACCTTAGTTCTAAACAGTAGTCTAGAGCACCTACGAGCAAAAGGAATGATTAATTTAAAAATCAGCCACATAATAAAAACACTTGAAATTCGTTGGAATCTTTTAAAGGAGGAACCAATGAAACATCTATTACTGTCCGACTCCTCTATTTGATCCGGTTATCTGGCTATCACCAATAACGATAGCAGCAAAGTTGTTAATGCGACTTGCAAATACTTGGAGAACTGATATACAGTGGGATGATAAGCTGCCAGAAGCTATAGAACAAAAATGGAAAAAATATAAAACCGAATTAGGGGAATTAAGCAGAATAAAAGTACCAAGATGGGTTAAAACAATGTCAGCGCAAAAATTGGAGATACACGCAATGGTACCCTATGCAACGCATTCGAGCAAATTACAACAAGCTTTTTAATAGCAAAAACCAAAGTTGCTCCCATCAAAAGAAAACTGACAGTACAAGGCTGGAACTAAATGTAGCGCTTCTGTTATCCGGACTTTTAGTGTATGAGATATAGAGATATTGGCTTGGACAGACTCGTCCATAGTTTTGGGTTGGATAAGAGCTGACATCACAAAGTTAGAAACCTTTGTAGCCAAACGAGTATCACAGATTAGAGATAATTTACCAAAGCTACAATGGAATTACATACCAACAGATAAAACCCAGCTGATTTAGCAACAAGAGAATCAGCAACTTCTACCATCATGCCACAAGACTCAATGTGGTGGACGGGATCAACCTTATGCAAGGGTCCACAGGTACAATCCGATAACGACAAGGATAGCGCGGAACCGCTGGAGACAAAGCAAATATACTAGATGAATTAATCGATAAAATTTCAAGCTTTCATAAGTTGAAGCGTATATTTATGTACTGCCAAAGTTCATAAAGCTTCATGTTCGTAAACAATGGCGTCAGTCGAAGGAAGTGACAGTACCAGAACTGAAGCTCGTAGAAAGCCAGATAATTAGGTTTGAACCATATCGGTACTTCCTTTTATCGGCTTTAATATGGACGTTTGCAAAAATTACAACTACCAATAAGTCAAAAGCTGCCCATTATACTACCGAAGGAAAGCACTATCAGCAAACAAATAATTGAAGATGCACATAAGACAACACTTCATGGTGGCATACAAATAAAATTGGGAACCGTTCGCAATAAATTCTGGATCATTAATAGCAGAAATCTGGCACGCGACATTATACAGAAATGATTCAATTAAAAAATAAAATAGGAAGAGATCAAGCCACGTACAAAGGGTAAATTGCGGTGTTTGTGTGCATGGCCAACAGAAGCATTTGTAGCAGCTTACCGTAGATTCATGACACGCAGGGGGTTTGTGTACAGACATCTACTCGGACAATAGGACTAACTTTGTTGGTGCGGATCGAGTATTGAAACAACAGAGCAAGAAGATTGCAACTCTAGAACCAGAAATTGCAAGCTTATTACAACAGGATGCAACAACCTGGCATGTTATACCTCACGGTGCACCACATTTTAGCGGAATATGGGAGGCACAGGTAAAGTCACTGAAGACTCACTTGAAGAAGGTCATAGGGGAGACCGCACTGACATTTGAAGAAGCAACAACAATGACGATAATTGATAACACTGTAAAAATCTTCAAACATAGCCAAAATGCTACAATTCAAGCAATTATTAACATTCAGAGGGGGTTGCAGCACATAGACAACGGCATAAATGACACGCGAATAACGGAACAAGAGGTATTAACCATTTTGGTGACATCCATTGAGCTAGCCGTCGCCATTGGAAATTTACGAGACGTGCAGGAAGCAGCTACTTGCTAGATGTTATACACAATGCAAACCTCAACATCCTGCATCCACATTTATTGAGTCCAGCACAACTTGAAGGACAGATAGCAGCCATCAGAGAACATATACCAGTTTCCATAGCAATTCCTGGTCACGAATTGCACAAGTTAGACCACTTATTTAAAAGTATTATCATTCACCTGATCTTACAACATATATTCAGTAGTAGCGATTCCCAATATACTAGTAAAGGGAAGCCATGCATATATAGTACCAACAACTGAATTTGTCGCCGTTGACATTCAAAATGAACATTTTATGCAATTAAATGCAACGTTATCGATGATAACCATCTGTTAAGCGACATATCAACAATACACAGAACAGCCAGCCAAAGAACTGACTGTGGAATCGCAATATTACAATACCAGTCTAATTTACAAGATATATGCGAAACAAAATATCAAAACGTTACATCAAATCTTTGGATAAAGCTGTATACACCAAATCAATAGGTCTTCGTAATGAGAAAGGAAACAACTTTCACTATCATGTGTGGAACATCTACTTATCAGCAGCAATTATTTGGATCATGAATACTCAACTTAACCTCGGGATATATCTTAAGAGACGAGCACGTAAGCATACTGGCATCTGATAGATTAGAAAATACCATAGGAAACTTCGGAGTTGTACCATACTTAAATGAGATGCACTTAAAGGATTTAGCAATTATCAAGGAAGAATTACGAATAAAATGAGCTAATAACCACTCCAGATACGTGGGCCTTAGAAGAGCAAATCTCTAGTCTGATAAAGAAAATTGGGATAATGCAATTGGGATATTAATTCGCCACCTACGAAGAAGAAGATCTGCCCGATTTACACCAAAAAATTTAGTATTAATTAAACCAAACTCATCCGGTATTTTACTCTCTTGTAATAGCCCCCACCAAGCGGTAAGCTCAGAACAAATTGAACAAAAAAAAAATAGATTCAAGCTGAGGCGGAATCTAAAACAATATGTATAAAGCAGAGTTTAAATTTTTTGCTCTTTTAGAGCTCTTTATAAAAATTTTCGCTCTTGCTCCCAATGAAATTTTTTTCAGTTTCCTTTAACGCTCTTATCCTCTAATGATAAACACAAAAAAAAAATTATATCGCTCTTTCAAAGTGATTTAAATTTTTATTTTTAATTTGCTCTTAAAACAAGGGAGCTTAAAAGTTAAAAATATCGCTCCCAACCCATTCTACAGAGCGATTGAAGAAAATACATTAGGGAGCGATATTTTAGATAATACACGAATTCCTCTTTGAATATCATTAAATAAAGAAAGTCCGATAAACGATATTTACATAAATTTCTGAAGTAAGGCCAACTAGGATGGAACTTGGCTATTCCTTAGCCGATTTTAGTGAAATTTGACATGTGCGTTGAAAATGGGATTCTAAACTGATTTTTGGATAGAGTTCTGAAATATAACCAATTATGATGAAACTTGCCTATTCCTTAACCGATTTTAGAGAAATTTGACATGCGCAATAGAAATAGGATTCTAAAATGATTTTTAGATGAAGTTCTGGATTATGGCCAACTAGGAGGAAACTTTACTATTCCTTAACCGATTTCAGAGAAATCTGGCATGCGCGTTGGAAATGGGATTCTACAATGATTATTAAATGAAGTTCTGGAATATGTTTGGAATTTGGCTATTCCTTAACAGATTTTAGTGAAATTTGACATGCGCGATAGAACTGGGATTCTAGTAGAGTAACCTAAACAGGTTACGGCAGATGTATAATAAATTTATCAATATGAGTATCCTCAAAAGCTATTGTCTGTGGCAGTTTCCGTAATCGATGCAGCTGTCCAGGTTTATCTGTTGTCAGTCAGATCAAAAATCGGTAGAGAAATAATCTGTAATTTCCTTCCTATTTGGCCCTATTCGAGAACTTTACCTAAAAATTATTTTAAAATCATACTTCCAGCGCATATATTGAAATGCATCACAATCTGTTAAGGAATAGCAAAGTTTCATCTAAATTTTTCATATTTCAGCAAACTCATCTAAAAATCATTTTAGAATCCAATTTCCATTGCGCATGTCAAATGTCTCTAAAATCGATAAAGAAATAGCCAAGTTCCATCCTATTTTGCCATATTCTAGAACTTTATCTAAAAATATTTTAGAATCCCATTTTGATCGCACATGTCAAATTTCACTAAAATCGGTTAAGGAATAACAAAGTTTCGTCCTAGTTGGCCACATTTCAGAACTTCATCTAAAAATCATTGTAGAATCTCATTTCCAAAGCACATGTAGAATTGCATCACAATCGGTTCAGGAATAGCCAAGTTCCATCACAATTGGCCATATTCCAGAACTTCATCCAGAAATCATCAGGCAAGTTCCATCCTAGTTGACCATATTCCAGAACTTCATCTAAAAATCATTTTAGAATCCCATTTCCAACAGACATGTCAAATTTCTCTAAAATCGGTTCAGGAATAATCAAGTTCCATCATAATTGGCCATATTCCAGAACTTCATCTAAAAATCATTTTAGAATTCCATTTCCAACGCACATGTCAAATTTCAATAAAATCAGTTAAGGAATAGCCAAGTTCCATTCAAATTGGCCATATCCCAGAACTTCATCTAAAAATCAGTTTAGAACCCCATTTTCAACGCACATGTCAAATTTCACTAAAATCGGTTAAGAAATGGCCAAGTTCGATAATAATTGGCCATATTCCAGTACTTCATCTAAAATTCATTTTAGGATCCCATTTCCAACGCACTTGTCGAATTGCATAACAATTGGCTAAGGAATAGCCAAGTTCCAACCTAATCGGCCATATTCCAGAACTTCATCTAAAAATCATTGTAGAATTCCATTTCCAATGCACATGTCAAATTGCATCACAATCGGTTTAGGAATATCCAACTTCCATCCCAGTTGGCCATATTCTAGAATTCCACCTAAAAATCATTTTAGAATCCCATTTCCGTCGCGCGTGTCCAATTTCACTGAAATCAGTTAAGGAATAGTCAAGTTCCATCATAATTGGCCATATTGCAGAATTCCATCTAAAAATAATTTTAGAATCCCATTTCAAACGCACATGTCAAATTTCACTAAAATCAGTTCAAGAATAGTCAAGTTCCATCATAATTGGCCATATTCCAGTACTTCATCTAAAAATAATTTTAGAATACCATTTCCAACGCACATATCAAATTTCAAAAGAATCAGTTAAGGAATAGCCAAGTTCCATTCAAATTGGTCATATTCCAGAACTTCACGCACATGTCAAATTTCACTAAAATCGGTTAAGAAATAGCCAAGTTCGATCATAATTGGCCATATTCCAAAACTTCATCGAAAAATCGTTATAGGATCCCATCGAATTGCATCACAATTGGTTAAGGAATATCCAAATTCCATCCTAATCGGCCATATTCCAGAACTTCATTTAAAAATCATTTGCGAATGCCATTTCCAACGCCCATACATCTTTTCGCTAACAAAACAATAAGGCTTTCTAAAGAGAGAATTTTAGAAGGTTCTGAATGTAAGCGTTTGCCGTAATAACAAGAGCAAGAGCAATATAATTATGACGTTTTTATTTATCAGAGCAGAGCGTATTTATTTTCTCAATATAGCTCAGTAACAAAGAGCGAAAATATGATAACACAAATGCAATAGTAGAAGAGCAAGAGCCTTATAATAAACATAATGCTCCTGTTCTTCAGAGCGATATTTTTTTTTTTACAATATCGCTCTTGATAAAGAGCTTTTTAATAGGTTTTATTATCGCTCTTGAAAAAAAATGAAGGGCGAAGAGCAAAATGAAATCCCATTTTAAACTCTGGTATAAAGAAAACTTTGGTTTTTTAAAATGGGATTTCGAATATTTTGGAGTATTGTTTGCTTATCGAGTGTCCTCAATGTAATAAAGTGTACATTGACTCAATTGATAAAAAAAAATTTACGCGATTTTTATTTTTTTAATAAAAAAATCGTTATGATAACTACGATAACAGGTTGATAATGTTTAAATGAATATCATTTAAAAATAAAAGAATTTTATTTATTCAAAATTTTAAATTATGTAGCCTTGTCCAAATTTAAAAAATTATATTAAAATACGTCAGCCATGAGGCCGGGAGACGGTTTACTTTGAAATTGATTCATCCGAAACTAATACGGTTCTAAATTCACCATTAATTATCCTTCAGATTCAGCACAATAATATGTTCAAAACCCACGAAGTTTTTGAAATATTTTCTTCCAAGAAGAAACTCTTCAAATTAGGTTTTCTTATTTATTTAAATAAATAATTAATCCTTCACTGTAATCACTATATACATATAAAACGACAATGACATAACACCACCTTGTAAATTTATGTTTTTTTTTTTTTTTCATAATTGGGTAAAATAATTGACCGAACGGTAACCGCAAAAAGTAACCGCATAGTATACTAAATACATAACCGTTGTGCTAATATAATTAGCTGCGCCATGTTTAAGACAAACTCCAAGTTATCAATCAACGGTATTTCCCTGATTATAATTTAATTGATGCATCGCAATATTTATTGTATTATTGTGTTAGTGTTAATACAAATCTAATTTACTATTTACTATAATTATTAAATAAAAAAACCAACTATTACACTTCTATTTAATTATTTAAATAAATTTTGTTAACAATTAAAAATTAATATCAAAACTGTTGTTTTATCACACAAGTATTTTGCACAAAAATTTACTAAGGAATAATTTTTTTCTTTTCGTTTCGTCTTTGTTAAATTTTTGATACCCGTCGTTATAATTATTATCTTATATACGACTACACATATTTTTGCTTTGATAAGTCAGGCACCAGGTTGTAAATTTTTATCTTAATTACAAATGGCATTATTTATTTTGAAATAATATTATGTATGTACTCAAGTGTAATTCCTTATCAGTCGTGTTGTATCACATCAGATTCTTTATATTCGTTTGTACATACATTTAAATTTACAATTTTTTTTTAACTATATACGAGCTACTCGTTGTTTTATTTAAATGGTTTCATCGAGCCCTATGATTAAAATCAACACAAGCTTATTTTGTGTTTATTGTAACGAAAATTGTGCAAACTTTCATTAGATTCGAAACATTTGCTTAATTATTTTGTCACACCTTTGTTTGAATCATACATTCATAATGTCTATTTAATATTTATACATAATAGTGTACTTTACAAGTATCTTTTGACTGATAACAAATATGATATACAATAAACGTGAGGTATAATCAGACATTTTAAGGTTTGTTTGCACGTGAGGATTAATTAATTGCCCTATAAAGTTTTCGTTGTCAGGAACAAAAATATCTGATAAGAAAACTGAACACATTTTAATACCTCCCATATAGCTGCTATATATGAACGAAGTTAAAAAGAAATTAAACGATTATTTGTCACTGATTGATGTTTACCAGTTGTATGCACTAGGGGGTAAAGCCCGTCCTAGGACAGATACAATTTTGTAAATAACTTTAGTTATATAATGTTTTGCTAAAGATATTATACCTAATGGTGATGTCCAGTGAGCATCAAACAAAAACCTTACAGACCGACAAACAGGTAGCGTTTGGGTTTTTATTAAAAAAATAATAAAATCCCTTGAGCAAAATCGAACCTCAGACCCTAGCCGCTCTACAACAAACTCGCACATTCAACTATATTGTTTCAAACGTAGCATGCTTTAAATACTTATTCTATGCCTTTTTTTGTTAGGAAAAACATTTTTTACCGAAAAATTTTCATGGCTAACTACAACTCATAATGGCCTCGATTCTGTCACTGCCGAATTTTATTTTATTTTTTTATGATAAAATTTATTTGCTTCGTTTTATTTCATATTTTATAATAAAATATTCTAGTACAATTTTTTTTTGCTGAATGAAACATTGTTGTAGGGTACAAACAATCTAGTAGGTACATCAACTAAAACATTTTTTAGATTTGACAGATACGTATACAAATACTAAGCAGAAAGCACAATGGCTGGCTTATTAAAAGGTAAGAAAATAAAAATTTTTATGAAGTATACATACGCTAAACTAAATATTTTTATTAGAAATAATGCGCCAAGCGAAAACAATAAGCCTGCAATATAAACTGAAGTGCAATTTATGGAGAGTAACAAAGAAATTGCGACGCAAAAGTATTCGGATTGTTGAAAAATGTAGATGATATTGTGAGCGCCACGGCGAATTTTATCTGTAGTTTCTTATGATTTTTAGTTTTTCAAGTTTTTGCGACTGAGCATGCGTTGATCTTACGTGTGCGCTTCAATTTTATAAATGAACGAAGTCGCTTGGCATCCATCGTCCGAGCAACAACAAATTAACGATTATCCTAGTTATTTTTCGAATAAATAGTATTTTTTATATTTTCCATTCTAAGGCACGAGTTGTTTTATTACTCTTCCTAAAACGATTTTGCAACATCTGGCGACCGTGACAGGACAAGTTTAGTGTTGTTGCGAAGAAAATTTCAGTTAGTATGGAGCTGTATCAATTCGTGAAAAACAATGGACGATATCAAGAAAGTTCGGAAAGTGCAGAGACAAGCGTTCACAAGAGGTTTAGGCAAACTGAACGCTGAAATGGAAAACGAAAATCTATCGGCCGATGTGGTAACGGCTCAGTTTGCAATACTCTCAGAAAAAGCTTCTGAACTTGAAGAAACAAACAAGAAGCTTTTTGAACACATGATACAAGCGGATAGCTCTGAAGCGGATTTTGAGACAAAAGATATAAGTGCTGATGAATATAAAAGTAGTTTTCATGTGGCAAAAGCTGCATTCAATCGATTTTCCACACCGGTAACCCAAGAAAATGGTGGAAATAATTCGACAGTGAACGTACCACAAGAAAATTCGCGAAAATTTAGACTACCAAAACTCGAGCTGAAGCGTTTCAACGGCGATCCAAAAGATTGGTTGCAGTTTTGGAGCATGTTTGAAAAAGTGCACGAAGACCCCCTGATTCGAACCGAAGATAAGTTCCAATATTTAATCCAATCGATGTGTGAGGAATCAAGAGCGAGCGAAGTTGTGAACAGTTACCCGACGACGGCGGCAAACTACACGAAAGCAGTTGAAAGTTTGAAAAATAGATTCGGACGGGACGATCTTCTAGTAGAAATTTACGTCCTGGAATTATTGAAACTCGTGCTCAGCAAGTCGAAAGGTAATTTAACACAGATTTACGATAAGTTGGAAACGCATTTGAGAGCTCTTGAATCATTAGGCGTCACCACGGAAATGTGCGCCGCAATGTTATTTCCTCTCGTAGAATCCTCTCTACCCGAAGAGATTTTGCGTGCCTGGCAACGCCAGAATACTAGAGTTGATAATGCCCAAGATCGATTGAAAGTTTTGATGAAATTCTTGGAATCAGAAGTGCAAAACGAAGAGCGAATTTCACTAGCGATAAACGGATTCGACGAGCAAAAGCCAAGTCACAAAACAATAAAAGTACGAAGAAAAACAGAAGTGTGACAGAAACTTCAATAACAACCGCGGCTGCTTTGTTTACATCGAACGAAACAAACAAAATTCCGAATAAGTGTATTTTTTGCGGGGAGAGTCACGACAGCGATTCGTGTGAAAAAGCAAAAAAATTGTGTTTGAGTGCGGGACAAGATATTTTGAAATTGAACCACAGCTACAATAAGTGTCGTTCTAGAATAAAGTGTGCCTGGTGTGGTAAAAAACATGCTTTGTTGATGTGTCGGGAAGTGACCAAAAATGATAGCGATCAGACCGTGGGTGAAATCCAGACAATGACAAAAAATCTCGCTCTCGTCAACGTAACCTTCCAAGATCCCCAAGTTCATTTGCAGACGCTCCGCGCCAAGTTGAAAGGGCCAACGAGAGAACGAGTTGTTCGCGCGGTCATTGACACCGGGTCGCATAAATCGTACGTGTTAGCCAGTTTTGCCGAAAAATTAGGTTTCGAAAATATCGGTGAAAAGAAGATGATGCACTTATTGTTTGGTGGGGGGATATCAGAACACCGACAACACCAAGTTTTACGCATCAAACAAAGTAAACTTGATGGTACTTTCAATTGTATTTTTTCGGCATTTCACGAGGAGATCATTTGTCAAAATATTGCGGCATATGAAAACAGCACACGTTTGACCGAGCTGAAAAGTAAAGGAATCTACTTATCCGACATTGGCAACGAAACCGAACCTATAGCTGTGTTGATAGGCGCGGATGTGGTCGGGCGACTGTACACAGGTAAAATTGTACAAATTCCCACTGGTGAGACCGCGGTGGAAACTCTCCTTGGCTGGACTATAATGGGGAAAAATTGAACAAATTTTTCGGAACGCCAAGATGCTGCTCTCATAGTTATTTCGATGTTTGCTAGAGAAGCAGATATTACGGATTTACGGAGACTTGATGCGCTGGGAATTACAGATCCAGCTGAGAGAGTTTCAATGGAAAATTATCTCGCTCAAGCAAAGGCAAATTTTGTATCCACCACTCGGGTCACTCAAGAAGGGCGCTACGAAGTGGCCCTTCCCTGGAAGGAGAAGCACCCCCCACTCGCAAATAATCGTTTTATAGTCGAAAATAGATTGATTAATCTGACCAATAAATTGAAAAATGAACACTTGTTTGAGAAGTACGACGATTTATTGACACTTTGGGAAAAAGACGACATTATCGAAGAAGTGCCCAGTGATCAGTTATCAGAGCATGATTATTATTTGCCACATCGTCATGTTCTAAAAATTAGTAGCACCACACCGGTCCGACCAGTATTCGATCCTTCCGCGAAAACAAAAGACTGAGTTTCACTCAACAAATGCCTTGAAACTGGTCCAAACCTAATAGAAATGATCCCTAATATTTTGTTGAGATTCAGGAATCATGAAATTGGAACAATTGCTGACATTGCAAAAGTATTTTTACAAATAAACATTGCGCCTTCGGATAGACAATTTTTGAAATTTTTTTGGTGGAGCAAGACAGAACCAAGAAAAATTATTACATTTCAACACCCTCGCGTTGTTTTCGGGTTGACCTGTAGCCCATTTCTGCTAGGAGCAACAATCGATTGTCATTTGGAAAAAATGGTTCAAAAATCCACGAACATTGAAGAATCAGAGTTGATAGAGAAAATACGCGACTCATTCTACGTCGATAATTGTGTCACGAGCGTGAAATCGGAAATGGAGGCCGGCGTGAAATCGGAAACTACACGGATCATGAAAGAAGCCTGTTTTGACCTCAGAGGGTGGGCGATGATGCACGATAATGGCCAATCTGACAACAGTCCCGTACTCGGGGTGATTTGGAACAAGGACCAAGATACATTGGGACTTAATATAACAATAACGGAAAAACGACCTGAAAAAATTACGAAACGTTTTGTTCTATCAGCGGCGCATAAAGTTTTCGACCCACTCGGTTGGGCCACGCCCACTTTGCTACCTCCGAAAATATTGCTCCAAAATTTATGGGGAATCAAAGAATTAAATTGGGACGATGAGATCCCAGATGACTACCAAAAACAGTTTCAAGCCTGGTACGATCAGATTCCTGAACTTCGAGATCTAAGTGTACCACGGTGGATTTTCGGAGACACACGTGACAAAGTAATGTTCCACATGTTTGTCGACGCAAGCAAAACCGCATATGCGGCTGCACTTTTTGTTCGAGTGGAAGGAGAAAATGGTACGTCCGTTCAGCTGGTACAAGCGAAATCACGAGTGAAGCCACGAGAAGATATTTTGATTCCACGCATGGAACTCTTGACAGCAATGCTTGGAGCACGCTTGATGAAAACCACAATCGATTCGTTAAAATTAAAGAAGGTAGAGGTAATTTTTTGGACGGATTCGTCAACTGTTTTGTCCTGGATTCGTCGTAATGGTCAATGGGCAGTTTTTGTGTGGAATAGAATAACAGAAATACGAGCGACCACTGATATCAAAACTTGGCGTCACGTACCAGGCAATAAAAATCCGGCCGATCTGCCGTCACGAGGGTATACAACCAGACAGCTCATAAATTCCAGATGGTGGGAAGGACCAGACTGGCTAAAAGATTCTCCTGATCACTGACCAGCTGATCGTTTTGAGATTAACGAGGATGAAGTTAACGCAGAGTTGAAGAAAAACGCAGAGAAAACTACGTCCGAAAGTTTCATTCATGAGGCTACGGTACTCAGTTGTGCTAATGTGATTATCAGAGTATCTGATTCACCGTGGTATTTGCTCAGAATGTCAAGTTATTTAAAAACCGTCCGAATGATTGCTTGGATTTTTCGGTTTGCGCGAAATTGCAAAGTAAATCCAGAATGCCGCCAAAAGGGTGAAATCAGCGCGAGAGAATTTATTGATGCAGAATCGCGAATTTTGAAAATCAGCCAAGACGTGGCCTTTG
Source organism: Tipula vernalis (assembly GCA_958295665.1). Lineage (NCBI taxonomy): Eukaryota > Metazoa > Arthropoda > Insecta > Diptera > Tipulidae > Tipula > Tipula vernalis. The sequence continues at coordinate 177,203,074 of OY282560.1, read as the reverse complement.
AAGGAATAAACGATTCAAGATTAAAGACCCTCGAAGTCTATAAAGAAGAAAGCACCGGATTAATCAGAACGAAATCACTGGTTTCAAATCGCGATGAAAGTTTTGGCTTCAGATTTCCGATAGTTTTAAGCCATAATCATGAATTGGTCAAACTGCTTATTACGCACACACACCTGCAAAATAATCACACGGGCATCAATACAATGTTAAAAATTTTGAGAGAAAATGTTTGGATTACTTCAAGTCGGCGTGCTGTAAAAAATGTCATACAAAAGTGTGTTACCTGTCGCCGTTTTGCAGGAAAAACATTAAAATCACCGCCTATGAGTTTGCCCGCAAGGAGAGTCAGAGATGCAAAAGTTTTTGAAATCACGGGAGTAGACTACGCAGGTCCTCTCTTTCTACGAGAAGGTCAAAAGTGCTACATCTGTTTATTTACCTGTGCAGTATATCGTGCCATTCATCTTGAGCTAGTTATGATATTGTTAGCTGACGAATTTCTCGAAGCTTTGCGCAGATTTATACATCGTAGAGGAAGACCGAGCTACATTTACAGCGATAACGGTACCAATTTTGTCAAAGCAACCGTTTACTGCAACACGTCAATTGGGAGAAAATTTCGATTTATTGTGCGACCGAAAAAATTGAGTGGGTTTTTAATCCTCCATCCGCCCCATAAATAGTATTTTTTATATTTTCCATTCTAAGGCATGAGTTGTTTTATTACTCTTCCTAAAACGATTTTGCAACACGGATAGAACAATCCATCATTTATGGGACCAGTTAGGAAATCTGCTTAATGCAGGAATCGGTCCTCAACGGTCGACAATTGTGATTATTTATTTTAGGTAATCGAGAATTGGCGCAACTCTTTACGCTATAAAAAGCCCAAAAAAATAACTTATGTAAACGCAACTGGTGGTGGTCCAGAGAACTCTGAAAAATAAGGCACACTTTATACAATATTTATTTATTTAACGATGCTAGTATTACAGTGAATGAAAATGGAATGACCCAATATCCAAATGTGCCAATATTAATGTTTTAATTTTATAAACCCATTTAGAACCAATGGGTTTTCGGTCTGTAGGTAAATTTACTAACTCCCATGTTTTGTTTTCACATAATGAATCCATTTCATCTTCCATTGCATGGACCCATTTTTCTTTGTCTTCGCCTTTCACAGCCTCATTGTATGTTAATGGTTCTGTCAACACTTCGTCCGTTAAGAAAGCTTGATCACGATACCGTAACGGTAGTACACCTTTGTTTGACCGATTTGATCGTCTCAAACCGTCGTCTGTTTCATCAGCGGTTTCCTCAATATCTGATAAATCGGCAAAAATTAAATCATTGCCACTAAATTAAGTTTCACTGTCGGTAAATGACACTTCATTTGGGGACAATATGTCATCCAGATCCAAATTACTTTCATTTAACTCTGCAGTAACTTCAGAAACTTGCACAATTTAATGATCAGCACCGTTATCGTGTGAAATAACAACAATACTATCATTACTTTTATTTTTCGTCTTCGGAATTTTATTACAAGAAACTGGTTTTAATGCACTCAGATTACCACTTTTGTTGACAAATTTCACATCTCGGCTAACAATCACCTTCCGAGTCTTCGGATTAAAACATCGATACGCCTTCGAAACGTCGTCACAGCCAACAGTTCGGTTTTTACGTTCAGCTACGCCATTTTGTTGAGGTGTATAAGGTGCAGTACGATTTCGTTGAATACCCTCAGCATATTCTCCGCCACGATCCGTTCTTAAAACTTTAGGTTTCTTTCCAAAGTATGTTTTCACCATTTCAACAAAATGCTGAAATTTCTCAAATGCCTCTGATTTATTTTTCAGCAAATAAATCGTTGTAAATCTTGAACAATCGTCAATTAGCGTTAATATGTACCGCTTTCCCGATGGCATTTTTCGGAAATATAGTTCGCGTTATTTTTCCTTCAAAGCAGACCCTACAATTATCATCACAACCCTTACATTTATCTGCGCACGGTATAATTTTGACACCCTTAACGTTTCCACTTGTTGATAATTAACTATTAATTTAACAACCTCGATGTCACGATGTCCCAAAATTCGGTGCCAAACATGAATGCATCCTGAATGAAGAGAAGACTCAGCATTCTCATCCATATTTTCGTGTGCAATTAGAGCCCTGTTTACTTGCTTTAACAGAAATAATCCCCCGTACCCGAAACCAACTGCTATTTGTTGTCCTTTGAGTGTGATTTCAACTCGTTTGCTCGAAGTAAAATTAACTCCGACGCCTTTGTCATTTAATTTATCTACAGAAATTAAATCTGTAACGATAGTAGGAGCCCAATACACGTCATCAATTTTAAAGACATTTTCTTTATCGAATTTGTTCATAACCTCAATTCGAACCGTGCCTTTTCCCATTATTTTGATAATTTTACCGCTGGCACATTTAATTTCATGTCGAAAATTAGTATCCAAATTATCAAACAACGCTTTGCTTGATGTAATGTATGACGTTGAGCCTGAATCAATAAACCACCCGCTTGTGGTTCCGTTTACTGCAAACATAAATTCTTAACGGGCCGGTGTATCTTCATAATCATCACGTTCAGTTGTTAAATTCACTTTCTTCTCGACAGCGGATTTATTTTCTTTATTCGCAAAATGACCTGGACCACCACAACGATAACACAACTTCTCCTTTTTCTGATGATTTGATGCCTTTTTATGTTTGTGTGTAACTTTCAGTGCGCTCGCTTCACCGTCATCGAGTCCATTTCTATCTTTTCGTCGCTTATATTCATCAATTAATTTCGATTGCACTACCGCCGATGTCAACTCATTTTCTTTGCGCGATTCCAAAGCCGTAATCAACATATCGTAGCTTACGGGCAGACTTCCCAAAATAGTAGCCGATTTCCAGTCTTCGGGTTTCATTTCGATGTTTAAAACAACCATTTGTTGGAACAATTCATTAATTCGGCCCAAATGTGCTTCCGTGTCGCCGCCCTCTTCCAATCGTAGTCTCATTATTGTTTTCATCAATCGCACCATGCCTCTGGGAAAATCAGATCTTGTATTCTTGAGAAAAATAATATTAACCTTTCCTTCTCTCTCAATACAGCAATGGTGACACTACTTCAGTTAGCCTGGAAGTAGGCACTTGTAGATTCTGGCTAGTTTCAGCCTACATGGACCGGGAGAAGGAGGTTCCTCCAGATAACCTGGAGGAGCTGATCCGTGAAGCGGAACAATCAAAGGTAGGTGTGGTACTGGGAGTTGATGCTAATGCGCATCACACTATCTGGGGAAGCACGGACATTAATGAAAGAGGTGAGTCACTTTTTAATTATTTGATGAGTACTAACCTTTCAGTGTGTAATATTGGGCGAGAACCCACATATATTACTAGTAACAGGCAGGAGGTTCTAGACGTGACCCTTGCCTAAAATAATATTCTTCATATGGTTAAAAATTGGAGGGTGGATAAGAAACACTCCTTTTCTGATCATCGATATTTAACCTATAGCCTCGATATTCACCCTGCTACCCGGGAAGCCTTCAGGAACCCTAGAAGGACCAACGAGCAAATATGGGGAATTACTGGAGGATTTGTTGCCGTCGAGGGCTCTGGAGCCCCCGACGACCGTTGGGGAGCTGGAGGACATGGTGGCTAGCGTTACTAGCGCATGCAACCGATCCTTTCGTGCTACCTGCCCACTGGCTAAGCCTAGAGGTAGGCAAAAACCAGTATGGTGGTCCAGGGAACTGGGAACCTATCGTAAGGCTAGTAGGAAAGCCTTTAATAAAGCCAAAAATACAAGGGAGGCTCAGGATTGGGACTCCTATAAGGAGAAACTCGGAATTTATAAGAAAGAATTAAGAAAGGTACAAAGGAGGTCTTGGAGAATCTTCTGTGATAAAATAGAAGAGGTATCCGAAACCTCTCGAGACAGAGCTGGTACTCTTCACTAAGAAATACACTATACCTTAAATGGCATGAGACTTGCTTTTACTGATAGTGCTAGATATCTGGGCATTATCTTGGACAGTTAACTTAGTTGGAGGCCCAATATGTGAGAGAAGGAGAGAATAAACAAAGCTACTATAGCTTTGTACTCCTGTAGGAACGCCATTGGTCATAGATGGGGTCTGAAGCCGGAGCTGGTACACTGGCTCTACACCGCTGTAGTGAGACCTGTACTCATGTACGGGGTGGGTGTTTGGTGGCCAGCTCTGGACAAGGTAACTTATAAAAGTAGGATTGAGAGGGTGCAAAGAACGGCCTGTATGCTTGTTAGCGGGGCATTGAGGTCGACACCGACAAGTGCCTTAGAGGTTAAGTTGCACCTTCTTCCGGTCGACATTTGTGGCAAACAGATGGCGGCAAATACGGCTGTACGACTTGTAGCCGTCTCTCAGTGGAGGTGTTTTAGTACAGGACACTCTACTATCGTTAGATCGTTGAAGGATGAGCTGGCGAATCTTGACTACAGTAAATCTACTCTACGCTTCGAGAAGCGATTTCGGACCTCCTTCCCTTCAAGGGAATCCTGGAGGGATAGACCGTTATCGGAAACCGAAGCGTTGCAATTCTTCACAGATGGCTCCAAGCTAGACGGCAAAGTGGGAGCTGGAGTATTCTGTGACAAATTAAATGTAAACATTTCTATTCGTCTCCCTGATTACTGCAGCGTGTACCAAGCTGAAGTTGTAGCGATTGAGGAGGTCACGACGTGGTTGAAGCACAATGTGGTATCCTCGGATGATATCGCAATCTATGTGGACAGTCTAGTGGCGATCCGGTCGTTAGAATCGGTGTCTTTGGCGTCACGGGTGGCGTTGAGTTGCCAATCATCTCTAAATGAGATGGGTGAGCATTTCAATATCCAGGTAATCTGGGTCCCAGATCACTCGGGCGTCATGGGGAACTGCAGGGCGTATGAACTTGCTAGGCATGGTACGATTCTCCAGCTGCAACCGGAAAGGGCAAGTCTGGGGAGGCCTATCACAAAGCTGAGACAAGCACTTGGGAAGAAGGCGCTATCCTCAGTGGGGGAAAGATGGTCTATCAGCCTCACCTGTAGGGTTACAAGACAAGTTTGGCCAAAGCTGGGCTTGGGGCACACTAGGACATTAATATCCCCACGCAGACGTGAATTAAGAACGGTCGTAGGAATTCTCACGGGACACTGCCTTTTTGGAGAACATGCAAGAAGATTGGGTCTGGAGGCAAATGACTTCTGCAGAAGCTGCTTGGACGAAGAGGAGGAAGAGACGTTGGTCCACTTTCTTTGCTCCTGTCCAGCATTGGCACTCAGAAGGCGTAAACACTTGGGTAAGTTCAGGATGGACTGCCTCTCGGATCTCGAAAACATTAAAGTGCGGGACGTCTTACACTACATAAGTAGCTCGAAATGGTTCCAAGAGGGTTAAAGGGGATATATTCTGTGGTATCACAATGGATCGTCATCGGTCTAAGTGTGCCTAAGCAGCCACTCCAACCTAACCTAACCTAACCTACTAGCCGTCACGAAACAGGAAATACGTCGGCATCCCGTATTTTCCAGCAACTGCAATATGTTCCAAAAATATATAAAAAAGTCACAGTTTTGAGCACATTTCATCACACAACAACTACTTCTACGGATGCAAAATGTTTACCTGAAATGATCAACTATTACAATAAAACCAAGTCTGGTGTCGATACCTTAGATCAAATGGTTGGGACCTACACAACAAAACGAAAAACCAATTGCTGGCCTTTTGCCTTATTTTGTAACGCGATAGATGTATCAAGTGTTAATGCATATACGTTTTGTGGCTGGAAGTCGACCCCGACTGGAATAAAAATAAACTATACAACCGACGTTTGTTTCTAGAACAACTTGGAGCTGATCTTGTCTATCAACAAATAATAAGAAGACCCAGATTACCAAGAGGAAACTCTTCAATGGGCCGTGTCAAACATTTACGACACATTGCTACCGCATCTGATATAACAGAAGGGGGAGAGTTAATAGACCTCAACTCCAACATTTTATTTAATAAGAGAGAGAATTAGACACCATTTCTAGGGTAGTCACAACATTATGCTGTCGATGTGACGCCACCCCTCTTTCTGCAGACGCCACTTTTATGTTTACGCTAAGCAACTTGGGACAACTTTGTAACGAGTTTAAAACTGCATTATCTAAAATAATTAGTGATCGTCCTTTTACAATATTTACATTAATTTGAACTAAAATTTGAGTAATTGTCTAAAGCAAATATTGTTCAATTAACAGTGAATATAGTCGAACGTCTTACTCCTTCAAAACTGAATAAATCATTGGATGGGCATCACAGTTTATCTAATACATCGAAATCGGATGAATCAGTGGAACTGAACACGAATGAAAATTTGAATTTATAATGGCAACTGGACATGGCAATTAATAAAAACAAGGGAACAGATCACAGAAAGCTTACAGAAAAAGCTACAGATTTGGCTAAAACCATAAGAAAAGAATTGCAATTCTAAAATTCGTTTCATAATTTATATAATACCGGGATAATACCGGAATGCCGGTAATGCTCAGGGAAAATACCGAAATACCGGTATTGGAAATCTGATCCGATAATGCAAGCCCTAGTGGGATACCTTATCTGTAATTGTTAGATAGAATCAATTTCAAATTCACCAAACTCACAAGTTCTAATGTTGTCTAATGTTATCTAATGTGTTCTAATGTTAATGGGTTCGACATAAAGCCGAAACGTCATAACAATATTGACAAGTCTAATTTAGCCCGTATATTTGGCAGTTAATACCGAACTATTGAGATGGGGACTTTTAGAATTTGGGTAGTTAAAATATCAAACCATTGGATTTTGTTAATATTTATTTTGAAATTACCGTTCGTCTTTTTATAATTTGGAAAACTTTGAAAATTTAAAGAAGGTAACAAATCATCAACGAAACCACAAAATAAAGTTTAATTGCTTTGATAAATTCAAGTGGCTTTCAAAATGGAAACTGTTTATATTTTGGTAATATCAAACTTAAAAAAAATGTCTAAATTATAAAATGTGTTTGTTCAGTTTGCAATGATTAAGAATATAAAAAATTCCTGTATGACAAACAACTATAGTACATAATGAAACATTTTGCAGTACATATTTATAGCGTCATGCAAGGTCTTGGTATCTAAAGTATTTGGTTTTGAGAAAACAAAAGAGTTTTCAAAATCTGTCAAATGTGTTGCACTAACATCACATAAAATGTTGGTAGTAGGCTTTGACTTTAGAGTCAATCAGTTGAATTTTATTTTGTATTTTATTATTAGAAAATTTTAAATTAATTTTTTTTGTATAAATTAATATACAAATGATCTGATGGTTGGCGAGAGTTCGTCGAAGAGGATAGTCGTGTTTTTTCTATCCTCTTCAAAAATTTAATTTTATTTTGTTTTATTTTATTTTTGTGTTTTATTTATATAGTAATATGTATATACTTTGGGAACCGTTCATAATGCCGCGTTTTAAAATGTCGCGTTTTAAAATACCGCGTTTCAAAATGCCGCGTGGTACAAAATATCGCGTTTTAAAATGTCGCGTTCCAAAATGCCGCGAGGTATAAAATGTCGCGTGGTACAAAATGTCGCGTCTTAAAATGTCGCGTTTCAAAATGCCGCGAGGTACAAAATGTCGTGTGGTACAAAATGTCGCGTTTTAAAATGTCGCGTTTCAAAATGCAGCGAGGTAAAAAATGTCGCGTGGTACAAAATGTCGCGTTTTAAAATGTCGCGTTTCAAAATGCCGCGTGGTTTAAAAAACCGCGTGGTACAAAATGACGCGTTTTAAAATGACGCGTTTTGAAAAATCCCTTATAAATCAATACAATATGATGTGAAATAATTTAATAAAAATTATTTGAAACAAGCAAATTGTGTTTAAACATATAGTAAAATTTTCCTTCACTGAATGGAAATTATTTATAAATGTAATTTTATGTAATTATAAAGTGGGTCTAAGAAAAAGAACGCAAATGTTGAAATTTATTAGAATATTCCTTCACTAAAATGTTAAAGTTAAGTCCTTATATATTTTCGACGATTTTTTATCGACATTTTAAAACACGACATTTTGTACCACGCGACATTTTGTACGTCGCGGCATTGTGAAACGCGACATTTTAAAACGCGTCTTTTTGTATCACGCGACATTTTGTACCTCGCGGCATTGTGAAACGCGACATTTTAAAACGCGTCTTTTTGTATCACGCGAAATTTTGTACCTCGCGGCATTTTGAAACGCGACATTTTAATACGCGACATTTTGTACCACGCGACATTTTGTACCTCGCGGCATTTTGAAACGCGACATTTTAAAACGCGACATTTTAAAACGCGACATTTTAAAACGCGGCATTTTGACCCGGACCCATATACTTTATATACAAAGGTATATACAGGTTAATTTTAAATTTTAAACTAAATTCTAATTAAATTAATTTTATTGTAATAATAATCAAAGTGTAGTGAAAATAATTAAAGTGTAATTTTGGAAAATGCAATCCACCGGGATGCATTTGTCAGGCAATGTTTTTTATTTTTGTAGATAAAAATTAAAAGTGCATGATTTGATATTTTGTGGATTGTATATAAAATCAAAGTTCAATTTTTAATTACTAAAGTCTAATATTTAGATAGTATTGAAATAAATTTTAACTAATATAAAATAAGTCGCAGTAAATTTGGTATTAGATTTTATTTTTACGCACACTTATTTGTATTCTTATGTGTGATTTTGTGTACATTGACACTAATACATACTTATAATTTGGTATAAAAAAAAGCCATCAATATGTTTGTGTAGCTGTCTCGTTTACCTACTCTTTGTACGGTTTCTGTGAAGGAAGTATGCGTTGTTTTGTTGGGTTTTGTATTATAAAGTACAAACAACAACAAGAAAGAGAATCTTGGCGTTGGTTTTGATACAGCTGTTACAAGTATTTTACTATTGTGTATAACGGGCACTGACACATGCATACAACTTGATTTATATATCGCAGAATCAACAATATGGTTGTACAGCTGTCTCGTTCGCTCTTTACACGGATTCTGTTAAGGAAATGTAGTATATTTTGTTAGTTTTTGTACTTAAATTTTAGTTTGGTATTATGGTGATTTATTAATTAAAATTAGTTTTCAGAGTTGCCTGGGAATTTGTATTTTAATTTTATTTGTTGATTCTTGATATAATTATAGTACCTAACTGTGTTATTGATAATTTTAGACTGTTGTGGTGCTGTAACATTATCATTTTTAAATTATTTATTATACAATTTTTTTAAAATAATTGAATTTTTGATTATTTATTCTCTTTTTCTTGATCGGTAGGAAATTTATGATTAGTTTTAAGTAAAATTTTATCAGTTGATTTTTCGACATTTTTTATAGACAAATATATTAATTGTTCATGGCAATCCCAATATTTTCGATTTGGTAAATCAGAAAAATACAGAAGCCAATCGCTCATAATATATCTACTGAAAAAAAGTAGAAATATCTTCCCCCCTCCCGTAATTTTGGATGAAGGCCCAAAGAGTTATACCAATGTACCACTCTGCAAAAATGAAAATCCTCCATGATCGATTTTACCAAATCGAAAATATTGGGATTGCCATGAACAATTAATATATTTGTCTATCAAAAATGCCGAAAAATCAACTGATTATAGACAGACAAATTAAATTCTTAGTAAAATGTTATGTTTAAAATGGTTTTTAACGTTTATTTTAATTCTTGTTGCAGTATGTAATAATTAATTAATTATATATAGAAGGACTATGAAAAATGAAATAAGCGCTGTTTTTTTGTAATCTTAGCTTAGTAATTTTAAATTTTTTTTTTAAATATTTTATCAGGTAAATTAATGAAAGGCGGACAGGGGGAAATAACAACATTAATAATTTTTAAGTCCTGATTTAGATTTAGGGAGACCTGATTAGCCGGACCTGGATTCCAGAGAAATGATCATCTAATAATGTAGTTAGATTGTGCTGTCTTGTGCTAACCTATTTATTATATATAATACTAATAATTTACTAACTATCGATCGCATTGGTTTTGTTATATGTAAAAGGGTGTACGGTGTGTGCCCGGGAGAACGGGAGATCCTGCTATAATGCTTGGCCGTACATTCATAATCAATCAATCAATCAATAACTTGCGCAGCAATTAAACCAAATTGGGCAGCCAATATATGGTTTGAATATAACAATTATTAGACCAAGCCGGTATGATTGGTCTAATAATTATTTGGTAACAAACTCTTTTAACACTTGAACTAATAAATTTTGAATTGAATATTTTGGAATTTGCCAAAAGTGCTGTATTTTTCAATTTTTTTCTGCTCTATTGTTATATTGTTGATTTGAATTGTGAATGTCTTCCAGTTTTTCTTGGTGTGGTTATGACTTTCTAAATAATATGGTTTCAAATTTATTTTTATTAGTTTGAATTCGCAATGTTTTTAGAAATTTTGTTACAAAGTTTATCGTATAATTTTTCGTTCATTATTAGATCGCTGGTATAAATATTAAATAGAACTGGTGCATTTATTGTTCCTTCTTGTATCCCATTTTGTAGTTTAAAGATGTGTTTGGATGATTCCGTTCCTGTTGTTTGAATGATGTTCTTATCAAATTTTAATTTTTCGAGTTTAAATATTAACCCATCTAGCCAAACTGATTCAAACGCTTTAGCCATATCAATTATCAGTCATCAACGCTCCCGTGCACTTGCTATTATTGATGTTTCGACAAACATTTAAGATAAGTTTGGTAATTGCATGTACCGTAGAATGTTCATGTCTGAATCTGAATTGGTCTTCTTGAATTTTATTATAAATTATGATTTCGAAAATTTTGCTTATGTTAGACAGGAGGCTGGGTGGGTTTATTTTTATCAGAATGGAGAAAATTCGGGCTGTTTTCCAACACGACGGAAACGTTTTAATATTCAGCAGATTGTTGAATATAGAACATTAATCAGCAATTATTTGTTCCGGTAAATGTTTAAGGACATCATTTGAGATTTTATCAATTTCATATGATTTTTTGGGGAACCGTTCATAATACCGCGTTTCAAAATGCCGCGTGGTACAAAATGTCGCGTTTTAAAATGTCGCGTTCCAAAATGCCGCGAGGTACAAAATGTCGCGTGGTACAAAATGTCGCGTTTTAAAATGTCGCGTTTCAAAATGCAGCGAGGTAAAAAATGTCGCGTGGTACAAAATGTCGCGTTTTAAAATGTCGCGTTTCAAAATGCCGCGTGGTTCAAAACACGCGTGGTACAAAATGACGCGTTTTAAAATGACGCGTTTTGAAAAATCCCTTATAAATCAATACAATATGATGTGAAATAATAAATAATTTAATAAAAATTATTTGAAACAAGCAAATTGTGTTTAAACATATAGTAAAATTTTCCTTCACTGAATGGAAATTATTTATAAATGTAATTTTATGTAATTATAAAGTGGGTCTAAGAAAAAGAACGCAAATGTTGAAATTTATTAGAATATTCCTTCACTTATAACACAATATTTAATATATATTTTCGACGATTTTTTATCGACATTTTAAAACGCGACATTTTGTAACACGCGACATTTTGTACGTCGCGGCATTTTGAAACGCGACATTTTAAAACGCGACATTTTAAAACGCGACATTGTAAAACGCGACATTTTAAAACGCGGCATTTTGACCCGGACCCGATTTTTTGATGTGATAAAATGATTTTTCGTTGATAACTCTGATAGAGTATTTGATCGGTTTATATGATGGAATTCTGATTTGGTAATGTGGTTGGTAAGTTTCTATTGATGGTTATCTTCTATTATTTTGGTGATTTCTTCTAGTATTGCTTCGTGAGGTTTTTTCCGATCCTGCATTTGATACGGAGAAAGTTGAATAGAGATGGACAGATTAAGAAAAATGTTACCATACTGTGATTTTATCAAGATAATCAAATTTAACATCCGACGACGACGACGACAACAACGTCTCAATTCCATCTACGAGTATGAATATGCTTTTGATAAAAATATTCAATTTCTGCACAAAATTTTTATTTTATGTTAATAAAATTTTGATATTTTTTTCAAATTTGTAATTTCATAATAAATTTTACAAAATTGTGATTCTGCAATTTGCTTATTTTCACATATTCAAACTGTATTTCACGTTTAATTAAAATTGTTGTTCCCCCACCAACATTTGAGTTCGGTCCGTTTTGTCTTATAATTTTATAGTTTTTAAATTCGATATGATGTCGAAAGCTTAATTTAGTTTCACAGAGCGTCATCATATTTGGATTGTGCTCTCCTAAGAATTTTAATAGGTTTAGTCGTCTTGTGATACTGACAATAAAGTTTATATTCAATATAAATTTTATTGTCTACGCTAAGCAATTGAGCAATTTGTTCACTTTGTTGTTTTATTGTTTCGGCCATTTTGTTTTATTGAAAGCGTTCGAATCGAAATTTGGTCATTGTTATTGGTTTTTACAATATCCGCTTATGTTTCGTTTTCTTTATTTACTGATACTGTCTGGAATGTTCTAGTTGCCTTTGGAGGAGCCTTTGTAAGATGCTGGATGGCCTGATTTTTCACAGTTTCTACAATAAATATCTTTAATTTCTATTTTTGATACAATCAAGCATTCTCCATATAGGTGCTGCTCTAATCTAAATGGTAGATGTCATTGCTTTATTTCATATTGTTATTTAATAGTTTCCCATTTTACTCTTTGGTAGTTGAGATTTTTTATTTGTAATTATGTTCGTCATATTTATGTTCAGTTCCTCAAAATAGAGCGTTTAATGCCTTCAAAACATTCTAGTTTTTTTTAACTCCACGATATCTTCCTCCTCCGACAGCCCTTTCAACACCATTGTTTTTCTTTTAAGATCTTTGGGACTGTAAATGAAATATTGTGTATCCACTTCTTTAAATAAATTGTTGACTTTTGTGTAGTCTATCATGTTTTTCACCATTACTGAGTGTTTATCACTACTCACTCGCCGTATTCCAAAATTTTCGACTTGTAGTTCTCTAAGTTGCCTGAAGGCTTTCTTTACGTCCTGGTTATGAATGTGTAATGGTGGAGGTTTGACCGTTATTTTTACAATTGTAGATTGTTCTTCACTGCAGTGTGCGCTTTCATCATCAACACTTATTTCGTATTTTTTTTGAATATTTTTCATTGCTGGTAGTGGTGCGAGTTTGCTCTTTTATTGATATTGTATTAAAGGAAGATAAATCTTCCACCGAGAATATTTTTGGAGTAAATAGTATAAAAAAAACAATGTAATATACAGGGTGACTCACTAAGTTCAATTCGGGAGGTGATGGAGAACACTAATCTGAAGCACATACCCTATCTGTAAGCGTTACAGAGATAATTAAGGTTCTACTGTAAAATTAGTCACTTTGAATTTCACTTATAATTTAAAAACTATTACTCATACAAAATACTGAAATAAACGTTTTCTTATCACAAATTTTATAGTTTATTAAACACAATCGTAATTGATCAATTACAGAGAAACGGGAAAAACTTTATTATTCCAATAAACTAAAATTATGTAAGTTAGAACTAAAATGAAATCATCTGTATTAAAGTGAGCCTTGTTCTGCTGAGTATTTTGTTTTAATGTTAACATAAACTAATTCATAATTTAACAACAACTCGGTATCGTATGGTTTAATTATTTTTGCAAATTCCGAAATGGCAGATATGGATTTTATTTACGAACTTGCTGATGGAAATGCTGTACAAGCAAGGCACATTTATAGCGAGAGGTACCCCAATCGCCGAGTAACCAATACTCGTACCCTTACGATAATACATCAGAGACTTAAGGAAAATGGTTGCTGCAAACGAGGAAGTGTACCAGGATGGCCCGTGACAACTAGAATGACGAGCAGAAGAAAAATTGCTCGTTAATTAAACGTAAGCCAAAAGCTAATCTGGATAATTTTAAAAGAAAAACAATTACACCCCTACCATATTCAACGTGTACAGAAACTATTGTCACGTGATTTCCCAAAACGTTTAAATTTATGTCAATAGATTCAAAGAAATTTTTTAAGATATCTGCAATTTATAAGTAAGTTGCTTTTTACTGATGGGGCAAGCTTCTTAAAAGATACCATCATGAATTTCCACAATAGTTATATTTGGTGTATGGAAAACCCACATGCAATAAAGCAAAATAACACCCAGCATAAATTTTCGCTTAAACTTGCCACCCCGGTTTTTGACGGGACAGACAAATTTATAATTAAATGTTCCTGGTCCGGGGTTACTTTGAGCGGGACCCGGTTTATTCTGCTTTAGCATCGTCTGCAATAGGTACGTTTTTTGTTCGTTTATTTTTTAAAAAAAATCTTGAAATGAATCTTGATCTCTCACACTTTTTTTAGCGTGAAGTGTATTTATTATCAATTCAACCTTATTATTGGCGCTGTGCTTGATAAACTAATAAATTTACGATAAGAAAACGTTTATTCGAGTAATTTGTGAATAATTGTTTTAAAGTTACATATAAGTGAAATTCAAAGTGACTAATTTTACAGTAGAGCCTTGATTATCTCTATAACGGTTACAGATAGGATATGTACCGATGTCATCACCTCCCGAATTTATTCTACTTACTTAAGAGTCACCCTGTATAATACCGTGTGTTCATTTGAAAAGTTTACACTCGAATCATCTCGAAACCGAGAGTTTCTGAAAAATGTGTTCCAAGCAAATGTTGTATGGTTTTGAGAAGGAAGGAGGATAATATTACTTAGTTTATATTTTGGAGTTATCTTAAAGGTTATTTCAAGGTCAAACTAGATTTTTGAATAGGAACAAATTTCAAGATATTTAGCAGAGTTACATTAAATTAGAAAATTGACATTTTGTAGTAAAATACTGGTTTACGAACGACTTCTTATCTCATCTTTTTCTTCCAGTAGGACAATGTAACAAAAACCAAAGATGAGATAATGATTTCCGCCATTTTCCTTACAATTCACACAGAACAAACAAGATTTTTTTTAACATCCCTTTTCAAATAAACTGTATAGATATTCAGAGCATTCATAGCGAATTTGGGAGTTTTGATACACATATATCTGCATGAGTCCCGGGTGATATGGCATATTTCATTACGGATTATGACAAAACGGCATATTTCAAAACGGCATATGGTACACTACGGCATAAGATAGACTACGAAATATTTTAAAACGACGTATGGTACACTGCGGCATATGGTACACTACGGCATATTCCAAAATGGTGAGTAATTTTACACACTTAGAAAGAAGTTCAGAATCAAACTTCGTTCCTGTTTATAAATTTATAAGATTTCCGACAATTTTCTAACAACGGAGATGGAAAAGCCCAACATTAGAAATTCACAAATGTTTTTATTTCTAAAATAATACTCAAGTAATAAATAAATTTTACTTTTAGTGGGTGTTTCTGTTGCAAAATGGAAAATGGTTACTAACTGAAAATATAAGTGCAATAAAACATTTACTATACTACATTAGTTTGGTAAAAAAACAAGAAAAATTAAAATCAAAATCTGGATTTCACCACACTATACACGTATCTTCGTAAAAAAAACAACCCTTAAAAAATTAAAATAAAAAATCGGCGAATAAATGAATTAGCTAATTACCTTGCTAGTTACACGATTTTGGCATAATCGGATAGCCAAGTTCCAGATTAATTTAACTATCCCATTTCCATTCTACTTGTTGAATTTCATAATAATCGGTTAAGAAACAGCCAAGTTCGATTGTAATTAACAATATTCTGAAATTTTAACATATTAGGATTTTTTAGGATTTTTTTTAAATACTTATAAACGAGTTCGTACTAGTGATTCGAAAAAAATCATTACTAAATAATTAAAAATTTCATTGCAATATGCCATAGTTTACCTTAAGCTGTAATGGGCCATATTCCATATTGAAATATGCCGTCGTGTACCTTTTATCATAGTGTACTTTATGCCATAGTGTACCATATACCGTTTTGAAATATGCCGTATTGAAATATGTCATAGTGTGCCATTCCGTTTTAAAATATCCCATGTTGAACGGATAAATTATGGCAAGTGTGATGTGGATATATCCACTTTAAAGGAAAAAATCGGCTGCTCTCATTTATGCAACAGGGCATACCATTATGGTTGTGCAGAAATGGATCGAACGTCACGCTGAAATGCGCCAACATAATGTTGTTAAATAAAAAAAATTCTTAAAATAAGGAAATTAACATCACGCAGCATAGGATGTAGTGAAATGCTTGTAGAAGGAGATTGAGACTAACAAGGAGAATATTAGTTTAATATTAAAAAAACTTAGAAACGCCAGATAAGGTCGTTTTTGACAGCAGAATAAAGCCGACATATCGCCCAACAGAACCCTTAACAAGGGGCCAAGTGGAGAATCAACAACTTAACTCCCAAATATTGATTCATCAGAAGCAATAAAGCAAACTGGATAACATTTGCATTAGTAGCTCTCCGAATAATAGGGCGGTTTCAGGAAGGTTTCTTGTTTGACCGGAATGATTCGTGTTGACTCTGCTATTGCTGATATGTTGGATTGCCTCATTATCTCAGATTATACTGTGTAACGACTTTCTTTTATTTTACAAATTGTTGTCCTTATATAGAGGTAAATGTTTTTTTTAGCCACTACGATTTCTCCATCGAATCAATTTCAAATTCACCACACACACACACACACACACACACACACACAAGCTTCCGAAATCATGCAAATGATGTCGCTAATGTTTCTGTGAGGCAATATTTAATAGGTTCGAAATAAAGCCGAAACGTCATAACAATATTGACAAGTCTAATTTAGCGCGTTTATTTGCCAGTTAATACCGAACTACTGAGATCGGGACTTTTAGAATTTGGTTGTTTAAAATACGAATGGAGTAGTTTATATATAGCGTGTTTTTTTATTAGCTCCGGATAGCAAGCTATCGGGAGCACAAGGGAAATTTGTATTGAAAGTTTTGCTATTATACACATGTGTCGCTATTAAACAAAAAATAAAATTTTACCTAACTTCATGCAGTTGTATGACATTTCTTCCGAATAAAAAATCGGAATAAAACTATCTAAAAATCATCGGGTGATTGTTGAGGGGCACGGATTGGTTTTAGCTGTCTCACTTGACAGGCGACGGTGGTAAATTTTGGAAAAGGAAGATTTAATTTTTTTTTAAATTAAAATAGAAATGAAATAAAATTTACTAATATTTATTCAATTGTGTATCATGTTTGCAAATTTTGGAAAAGGAAGATTTAATTTTTTTTAAATTAAATAAACAGCGATTTTTAGTTATTAATATTTCCACATCCAGAAATAAATGGCGCCACTTTGACTGAGACAGCTAAAACCAATGCTAGCCAAATAATATTTTGATGAAATGGACATGCCTGGTACAAAAGTCAAATCGATTCAAAACAAAAAGTTACTGTACGTATTCTACGTATATGTGAAGACACAGCTTAATATCACATAAATTTGAACCCCAATTCGGCATATTATGATCCAAAACATGTTCTATGAGGGATATTACTGATCTAAAATCACATCCTATTCTCGAATTCTACATCCATTTTCCACATGTGGACATCAGTCAAAATTCATAAAAATTGAATTTTTTTGGTACTAAGGGAATATTTCCGAATGGGCAGGTGGAAGAAATTCTCCATATAGGAAAATGGCCATGTATCAAGTGTTTTATATACGAATTAAAATTTCCAAACGTTTTGATGCATTTTGACAGATGTCCGCATGTGGAAAACGGATGTGGAATTCGAGAATAGGATGTGATTTTGGATCAGTAATATCCCTCATAGAACGTGTTTTGGATCATAATATGCCGAATTGGGGTTCAAATTTATGTGATATTAAGCTGTGTCTTCACATATACGTAGAATACGTACAGTAACTTTTTGTTTTGAATCGATTTGACTTTTGTACCAGGCCTGTCCATTTCATCAAAATACTATTTATCTTCATCTTCGTCAACTTCCGACAATGATGCATTTCATCAAAATATTATTTATCTTCATCTTCGTCACCTTCCGACAATGATGCATTTCGATTATCGTTTTGCTTTCCAGCTTTTAAAAATATTTTTGCAGCTTCTACTTTAACGTATTCCTCATCAATCTCCCGATGATTTTTTATTTGGAAGAAATGTCATACAACCATATGACATTTGAATTTGACATCTATCAAAATTTTTAAACCAAAATGAAGTTTGCCACAATTAGGGTTGTACAAAACTCAAAAATATTTCAAATTTCCCTTTGCTCCGGATAGCAGCTCCGGATAGCAGCTCCAGATAAATAGGTAGAGCTAAATATTTTTTTATAGGTTTTTAGTTAAAAAGTTGAATTAAAAATTATAGATTAATTTTAAATAAATTATTTATATGTATAAATAGCTTGTCAAACATAAGTTTTATAACAGAAAATTAGCTGCTCCGGATAGCAGCTATCCGGAGCTAATAAAAAAACACGCTCATAGTTAATATTTATTTTGAAATTACCGTTAGTCTTTTTATAATTTGGAAAACTGGATTAATGTTGCATCGACTCCGTCGCCACCACAAACGTATTATTATAGATACGTTGTGTACATACGTCTGAAAATTCAAAGAAGTTAACAAATCATCAACGAAACCACAAAATAAAGTTTAATTGCTTTAATAAATGCACGGGGAATTCGAAATGGAAACTGTTTATATTTTGGTAATATCAAACTCAATAAAATTTGTTAATTATAAAATGTGTTTGTTCAGTTTGCAATGATTAAGAATATAAACAATTCCTGTATGACAAACAACTATAGTACATACTCGTAATGCAACATTTTGCAGTACACATTTATAGCGTCATGCAAGGTCTTGATATCTAAAGTATTTGGTTTTGAGAAAACAAAGTAGTTTTCAAAATCTGTCAAATGTGTTGCACTAACATCACATAAAATGTTTGTAGTAGGCTTTGACTTTAGAGTCAGTCAGTTGAATTTTATTTTGTATTTTATTACTAGAAAATTTTAAATTAATTTTTTTGCAAAAATTAATATACAAATGATCTGAAATGGAAAGCAAAATTTAACCGCAAACCCATGAAGTCGCGATGTCGCATTCATCACAGTTACCTAAAGTGAACGGATAATAATCGATGTTGTTAGAAAAGAGGCTGTGCTGATTATGGCTAAAGAACAAGCAGTTCAGACAATTGGGATTAGAATTTTTAATCGTAAATATGGTGAACGAATAACTCTGGACAAAGCTGTTAGCAGTTCATATTGTACTGTTATTTTATGTTGGTCGGTTATGTACGTTCTATGATGAATGAGCTCCTGCTCAAAATAAGGCGTACCAAAATGTATGTAATAAATAAATAAATAACTATAGGATGGCCTATAATTAAATAAACGTTTTTTTTGTTGAATAACTCCTTAGCTAAAAGAAAATTCTTGAAAATTACGATTGGTGTCTTCCATTTGGCATCATTACAATTCAGAAAGAGGCTTAAAAAAGGCTAAAACAATAAAAAATTCATCTGCCAATATTCTGTTGAAAGCAAAGGCATTCCACATCCATCTCCCATTCGGCTCTTTTAGAAAACGATATTTGCGTCAAAAGTCTGTTTGAGTGTAAACAAGTTCGCTTCTGCACTTCACAAAAAAATAAGCCGGACTAAAAAATGCCAAAAAATATGAAATTAGGCCAAATATTACGCTAAAATTATCGAACGTGCAGATAGTCGTTTCTTGCTTAGCTCTTTTAGTCAAACTTTTTGGCTTAATTTCACCGGAATAATATGATATTTAGAACAAGCTGTTATTCGTTTAACGATCGGAAAAAATCAGTCAGGGCAGATAATAATATCCATTTTTGGAGAACGCTGAAATCCAGGTGAAGATGAGAAATTGCCGGATGGAGCTAAAAGAGAGAGCTGCGATCTTGTGGAAACTTGATCACAATTTTTATCATCATGTTAACAACTCTTTGGTACACGGTTATAAATGAGCAGATGCGCATAACAATGTGCCATAAGTCATGTGTTAAAATTTATACAGAGTAAAAATAAATAAATAAATAAATGAGAATAAACATTTAGTTGAGCATTCCAGTTTACTGCGATTTAGCAAATTTGTGGATAATTCTTCTTACAGTTTATGTGGAAAGATGAAATTTTCGAATCTAAAATAGAAGGCACAGTAAAATATATTGAACCGCCTTCTAAGTGCCATCTAAAAATAATTGATAATTATTTAAATTACGTTGTTAATTTTAATATATTGTGCAATACGTATAACAAAACAAATGTACCCCATAAATGTTTAAGCCTCTTTCAACACTTTTTCTGTTAACGCTCTGCTTCAAGGAACGCAACAGGTATTCCTGAATTATCTACATTAAACAAATATTTTTTTTTTTTTTTTTAAGTATCAAGAGTCGTTTCTCAAATATTTTAATGTTTATTGTTGTTTTCTAGAAACTCAACGTTCAGCAATCTTTTATGAAATTAGTCAGAAAATAATCAATCTACTGCACCACACGCCCCATCTTGGCATTATAATAATTTTTTGTATGAACTGTTCATGTCTTTAAAATTTCCGCCATGAAAAATATTTTTGTCCTTATTAACTCGACAGTAGAAAATGTTAACGCCATTTGTTAGTATGCAATTGAATTATTGCGTGTTCGGTCTAACTAGTTCCATTGTATAAGTCATAAAACTACTCGTATATTGCATAAAATAAAAGCAAATCACACTAAAAATCTAATTTTACGTACAATGTGACTTATGGTTAAATATTAATTGTTAATGTTACAATTACATGGTACAAATTGAAGTTAATGGGTTTTGTTGATTTAAACATACCTTTCAACTCTTCTTCAGTATATTTTAGTTTTGGCGGTGGATCCTGTAGGTGTAATATTTAGAAATTAGTAAGCTAATTAATCCCAAAGCTCCCCGTCATATAATAATGTATACCTTGTTATTATTTTGGCTATTGTTGTTATTATTATTATTGTTATTATTATTATGATTACTAGAACGGCGCCCGACTATTGCGGACCCAATCATCTGGAAAGAGAAAACAAAATTTTTTTTTAAAATACATTTTTGTTGAATTTGAGATGTTAGCTTTATACAAATTTGTAACAACCGCCTATAGATAGTATATACCTTAAAAAACCTAACACCACTATACCTGCGTCCACTCATTTTGATAAATTTTAAAAATATTTTAAAGCTTAATGATTATAAATACAATTTGATTTCAAGTTATCATAATCATTAATATTATGTTCAAAATTTATGAACAAATTATATTCGTAAACATAACACAACCACCAACTCTTAAAATAAATTTCGTTTAACGCAATTAAATAAATTTTAATGAAAATGAATTCAAAACTAAAATCAATTAAATTGTTGTTAAATTTCTTATTTGACTTTTCTCGTTTATTGTCATTTTGTTTTAAAATAAATTTTTTCGTCACAGATGAATTAATTAATCGAATAATAATACAGTGATAGCAGCAGCTATTAATATTATTTAAATTTTAAATAAAATCAGGTGTACCAAATTCTAAATATACAATAACGATTATTAACACCTATATATACGTGAAAATGTAATGTTCCTATAGACATAATTACACACAATATTTACTTTCATTGAGGACCGGTGTGTAGGGTGATTGATAAATAATAAATTATGGTGTGTAATTCATAACAATAAATATTTAGGTAAATGTTGGCATGCGGTACTAAAATGTTTCTTCATTATGATTACACTCTACAAAATTTTACGATTTGGTATACCACAATATAAATAAAAACATGACATAAAATTAAAAATAAAAGTTGGCACAAGATTTATTTGTATATTATTTTGGTATCATTATTTATAGTATTTATATACATACTTAATAGTATACAGGCACCACCAAACAAATAAAAATACACCGATTATTTTAAAAGTAATAGTTTTGAAGTAATAAGTAACCGTTAAATTTGGTTGTTTGTCAAAATTCCAAATTTATTCCCACATAATTCGTGCAATAGTGTATTATTCAAAGAGCATATATAATGATAGCTGTTATTTACGAATGAAGTTTACTGACACGAGCCGATAGGCGAGTGTCGTAAATCATCTGAGTGAATAACAGCCATTATATGCGAGTAGAATACGATACATTGTCCACGACCGATAAAAAATTGTCCTTTAAATAAACTTAAAATAATTTTCGTCGACATTTTGACGTCTCGGTTTAATAATAATGAAAATTGCAAGGGACTACTAGATAAAATTTTAAAAATGAAATTTTTATTTGGTAGTAGTGAATAATGGAAGAAGGGACTACTAGATAAATTAGCAGTGAATAATGGATATCATTATAATTGAACAAACACACGTATAATGAGTGATACGTTAATTGTGGACAAAATATTAATACAAAAAATGTGGCAGTTCTCGCGCATAAACTTTTATGGCGGGAACACAATGATGTATTTTTGGTTATTTGTTTACGTTTCCTGTTGTGTAAAAAGGAAAAACCCTTACCCTTGAACAATTAATTACTACTTCGATAATTTATAAATTCATAAATGTTTTACGAAGAGGAGAATTTGTTAAGAGTTCTGCAATTGAGTTTCGATCTGCGAGGATTGTGAAAAATAAATCATTTTCAATCAGCGAGATTCCTTGGTTCATTCTGAGAAATAAATCGTTTGGGATGGGGGGAGGGGGAATAGGTCTATTTTTGATGTCCTTTGAGATACAGGGTGTTTAAAAAATTTGGTTGAGAAACAAAATACACCCCAATATAATATAGTTTGAGTCGAGGAGTTTTAAAATGTGCTCAAAATGTCCTCCTTGCGATTGAATATAGGCTAATATTCGTTATGCTGTGTGCCTCAGAAGACTTTTCAAATTTTGAAGCTTTCGCTATTTCCTCATAGATGCTTGGTGAAAAGGCACTTTACGAGGTTACTTTTCGACGACTTTTCAATTTGTATGACATACTGTATAAAATACGTAGTAAATAATGGAAAGTTGGAGCAGGCTCAAATCACCACAGAAGACATGTCGAAAGTTTAAAAAAAAAAATGTAGCAACCTAATGATTATACACTTCGCTTCACTTAATTAAGACACCTATTATATTGATTTCAAATGTCAATAACTTCCACATGTGGTCAGGTGGAAGTTGCTCGGGGGATTCAAGTTGGCACTTGCAGTCAGCTCCGTAACTTGCAACTTCCATTAGTGCTCGTGTTACCTCCACGTGGTGACCGCTGGTAACTAGATTGCTGATTCTTTGGCTTCTAGGCTAAAATACGGCTAAAATACAAATCGCCGGGCTGGATTAAGATGTTAATCGTACCGTACTGGGGGCCCAGCTTTAAAACTAGCACAGTCGCTAACTGTCCTAGTCGGATTAAGTAGCCTCATCTGTGTACTGCGGATCTCTGTACAGATGGACACTTCTTTCTCTGCTACTCGTGGGAACAATTATGGATCTTCATAATAATAAAAAACAACAAAAAGAGTCCGGCTCTCTAAAAAAAACGGAAAATGTGGACAACGAGACTCGGGTCTGTAGGCCTGACTCTAAGTCTAAAAATAAACAACGGGACATAAGCTCAAGCGAGGCTCGGGTCACCAAATCTGAGTAGAGAAATACAAAGCGGAACCAAAACACGAACGAAGCTGGTTCCTCAAAACCAACCTATAATACTAGGAGGAAGGCCTGGAGCGCTTTGGTTAAGATAAATAACATCTCGCCAGAAGACGGAACGGATAAGGACAAATCCACGCTTGCGTGGGCAAAAACAGTCACCGAAAAAAAGTCGGAAGGCCCTTCAGCTGGCTCACAGCTTAAAAGAAATAGATCTCAGGAGGAAAGTCCTAAGATCGCAAAGCGAATAAAACTCCATGCTTCCGCTATGAGGCCTTTTAACGAGGTCCTCAAGGATCAGCTGGTTGTGGCAGTTATTGACAAATCTCAAGAGGATGGCAGTATCACGCCCGCCAATTGGGGGAAGGTGGAAGGGGCCTTAGCCACCACCTACCTGAAAGTCCTGTCGGAAAATCCAGGACCTGCTCCGACTTGTCGGGACGCGGGCTGGCACAGTAATCAGGTGAAACTGACTGCCTGTGCAGATCAGAGGTCCCTGCTGCTTTAAAAGAAGGCAGTGGGGGGACTTTTCGAGGTATACTCCAGTTGTTGCAGGTTGGCAACCCTGAGTTACCAACGCACAACTGGCAAGTTGCTAAGCTCGAGGAGACAAAGGCTAGCTATAGGTCAGCTGTTATCATCTTAAACAGGGAGTCACTGACTGCACTGGAAAAAACCACCGGTTTAATCAACTATGGTTTCAGTGCAGTCACACTCAAGGTGTACAAGAAGGACGCGGACAAGCCGGAGGCTCCGAAGTCATCTTCAGAAACTACCGCGGTGCTTGATAGCTCATCTGCGTGCGCGGAGGTAGCCAGCCAAGCGGGAACTCTCTCCACGGACACGGAGATGTCAACGTCTATGGAGTCTTTAAAGGGGCTCTCAGAGAACTTCTCATCAGGGGATGACTCTGATGTTACTTTGGTGGAGAAGAGGCTGTAGAGATGATACTGATATTTCTTCAAGTCAACCTTCACCACTCTAAGACAGCATCAGCTGCTCTAATTTTAAAAATTGGGAAAGAAGCGACAGGTGTCGTCTTGATCCAGGAACCTTGGGTCACTGAAGACCGGATACTTGGGCTCAAGACTCCCTATTATAGATTAATGCACGCCATGTGACTGGGGAACACCAAGCACTTTCACTTTCCTCATTTTCCCCCAATTGCAACATTTGATTCAATTCGGCATATAATACAGATTGAACTGCCGGAGAAATGGCATAATGCCTCTGTTTAATGGATGGTGCATTGCCAGTATCGATTTTGTGGGTAATGAGGTGGGTTCTACCCAATCCTAATTTGATAGAGGATGGAATCATGGACTTGATTTGTTTGAGGGCTAACCGATTTATTGGTGAAAGCTCGAGGAACATCGGATCGGAAACTTCTACTGTAGAGCCCTTATCCGAAGTTATAGGAATTTGTAGTTCATTAATTTTAACATTTAAGCCAAACAACCGAAAAAAATCAATACCTAAGTATAATTGTTGGGATAAATTGGGAGCCAGACGAAGACGCATTTGTTTTTCAATTCCATTGAACCGAACTTGGACAATGACATGACCGAGTATTCGTTCTTTGGAACCATTAGCTGTAGAGGCAAACGAAGAAACGT
The DNA here is from genome assembly GCA_958295665.1 of Tipula vernalis. Taxonomy (NCBI): domain Eukaryota; kingdom Metazoa; phylum Arthropoda; class Insecta; order Diptera; family Tipulidae; genus Tipula; species Tipula vernalis. The sequence goes on along the minus strand of OY282560.1, from coordinate 177,177,654 downwards.
ATCGGAAGGGAATATTAGCTCGGGACAAAAATTGTGTGCATTCTTCGCCAAGAACGCTGATATTGGCCCCAGTGTCTAACAGACTACGAATTGGTTGGTCGTTTACGAATACTTCCGTGAATGGTCGTCCGTCGGGTTCTGACATTATCAGGCTGGAACAAATTTGTCGACGTAGGGTTTTTCGCAATTGGAAATATCGCCAGGAACGATGAAATTTAGGCCTAGATTGAGTAGACTGGTTAATAGATAGGGTGTTGGATCTTGCAGGTAAAGTTAACGCGACTGTTGTCGGGAACTGAGTTCCGTATCGGTATTCACAGCAGCATCGATTCCTCCTTCGGTTTTCGGGACAATCACATTTGGACGAGACGGATCCCGAAGATACCGTTTCCTCCCACGACGGTTTTCCGTCTCGCGAGCTTGGCAAACACTGCAATCAGGCAAGTATACATTTTCTTGACCACACCCGAAGCAGAAAATTCTATTGATGGGACTTTTGCAAAATTTAAACTCATGTCCAATGAGGTGGCAATTAAAGCAGCGAATTCCAGTAGTATTGGAAGCAGATCTAAGACTGCAAACTTCTGCTGCGCGAGAAGTACAATGATCCGGCCCAGAATCATTGTTCACTTTATTTTTGGCACGATTTCCTAAGGGGGTATCAACCTCCAATACTTCTTCAAAATATGGTTGCGCAATCTCCTGAATCGTAGGACGAGGTTTAGGGGCTACAAGTCCTTCCGGATTATAATTTATTCGCGACCACAGTTCTTCTAATTGCATACATTCGTGTGCAAGTTACCTTATAGAGTTGATAGGTCTATTTGCCAGACCAACTTGCAGACCTGGACGCATGTTGTCCTTCAAAATATCTATAATCTCACTATCTGGAATTGGAATTTGGGCCTGCAATGAAATTTTGAGGATTGCGTCCTGAAATTCGTGGAAAGATTCTCGGGGGAATTTTTGTTTTCTCATTTCGAGCAGGCGGCGTATATCCCGATCCGATCGACATCGACTGAAACGGTCAATAAGCTCCTGCTTGATAAGATTCCAGGTAAGCTCGCGACGTGAGTGTCTTTCCAGAAACACCCAGTACCAATCTAAGGCTTCGCCGGTTAACAAACATGAAATATCATCTCCTAAATTCTCGAACGACAGCTTATACCGTATTGCCATGTGTTCCACTCGGTATGTAAATCTTTCCACGGGTAATTCACACTGACTACCAGAAAATTTAATGTTCCAATTGGTAATGACTTTCGTGAGAGGAACATCTATAAACGACTTCATAGGTGGTTCCCTGTTCAAGCGATTCGGTTGTTGACTATTGGATATACGCGGAGTTCTATCCTCCACAGCGGACCTTGGCCTTGTGACTCGCTCCTTAATATCTTGCAGCAAGGCTTCTATCCCTGTCACCACAGATTCAACATCAGATTTATCGACCGTACCAGGCAGTTTTGGATTTAGTGGTGTCGACCTTGTTGGACCGGGATAATCTAAAGCTCGACTTGTTTTGACATAATCCTTGGGAACTTTCATCATCAGAATCTGAATCGTAATATGAATTAAGATTAACGTGTCTTGGTTCAATGGTAAATGGGTGGCAGAACAATCCCCTTGGAAACGTTCTTGCCTATGCCTACTTTATGTTGCCATTTCCAAAGAAGACATTTTCCCCTTTGACTGGCTAACAACTCCTCAGGGTCCCGGTTTAGGTGAAACGTTATTACCCGGTATTTTCAGATTCAATGGCATAGTCGGTTGTGATAGGGAATTCGCCAATTGGTCACCATGTTGACCGTCTTGGTGGACATTGCTATTCGGGGCTGAATATGCCATAAGTGCCGGGCTTGTTGACCGGTTATAACTCGACTCTGGTACTATGTGAACACGTTTCAAATCGGGCGGAGACGAAAATAAATTATCACCATGCCAACTACGAAGCTGTTCGTGTAACTCATGACAACTTACGAGGAGTGCCTGTATCTCATCCGTCTGAACGTGTAATGTCAATAACCGGATTAATCGACCCCTCACATGAATCAAACGGGACTGGCGTTTATTGAAATGAATCACGTCATCGGCACTGACGTTAATTAAAGCTGTTCTAAGTCGTTTTATTTTTAAATCACACAGTTTTAATTCATGCACCGGATTTTTGATAGCCGATTCATGTGGGCGCTTCGGAAGTAATACTGGAAAGGATTTCTCTGCAGAAATTTGGGCCTGTAATACATCCAATGAGGCCGATGATTGATGGGTCCAGTGAACGAATCTCGTATTCCACATGAATTTGATTGGCTTCCAATAATTGAACCTCCATCTTTTAACCAAACTTATCAACAATATGAAAATTTATAATAAACTAGTTTAAAGTTTAAATAATAGAATAACAGAGAAAAGAGAAAAAAAATAGGATTACACTAACGGACTTTACTTATCTCTGATAGTAATAAAAAAAAATTTAGATAAATAAATTTCAAGAATTAAAACAATAATCAAAATTGACCGAAACTCCCAAGAAATAGAAAAACTAAATATCCTGATCTTGGACAAGCTAATGTGTGCAAAATTGTAACCAAATAAATATATACGTAACTAGGAAGAGAAGAAGAAGAAAAAAAATTACCAACACCAAAAATAAATTAATAACCCACTTTGGGCGCGACTGTAACGGGGACAACTTGTCCCCGTTACAGTGGCGCTCAAAGTGGGTTATTAATTTATTTTTGGTGTTGGTAATTTTTTTTTCTCCTTGTTGGATAGTTTTGGGGAATCCTCCGTCAGAAGATTTGCAAGCAGAGGTAAGCCGCAGGGTGGCGTACTGTCCCCCTACTTTGAAACTTTGTCATAAATGACCTGTTGCTGAGACTGGAGGACGGTGGCTTCAAGGTGGTTGCCTATGTGGATGATGTTGCTATTGGTATCCGTGGTAAAAATCCCGGCAGCCTTAGTGAGCTTATGCAAAATGCTCTGGGCATTCTTTCATTATGGGCCAATGGCTGTGGGTTAAATGTGAACCCACACAAAACCGAATTGGTTCTCTTCTCTAGGAAATATAAACTTCCTCACATCGATCCTCCCACTTTAAATGGGTTCAGCTTGACTTTTACAGTTGAAGCGAAGTTTCTAGGTCTCGTTTTGGATAGCAAATTATATTGGGAACCCAATATTCTGAAAAGGGTAAAGAAAGCTTCGCTAGCGCTATACTCTTGCAAAAATGTCATTGGGAAAGGATGGGGGCTGGAGCCCCGCATCGTACATTGGCTTTATACCGCAGTAGTCAGACCCATACTCTTGTATGGGGTAATAGTCTGATGGCCTGCTCTGGACAAAACTGTCAACCAAAAGCTGTTGACAAAAGTTCAGCGAACAATCTCTCTATGGATCAGTGGTGCACTGAGGAGCACATCCACTCAGCCACTAGAGACTCTGCTATTTTTGACTCCTCTAGATATCTTAGGGAAACAGTTGGCAGCTTGTACTGCCATACGGCTGAAATCCATCTCAATTTTGACCTGCAACCATTCAGGGCACCCATCTATTTTGTGCAACAAACAAATTCCCAAGACCACAGACTATACTGTCCCGTCAGTATCTTTTGACACAAAGTTCCGGACAAGGATCCCATTCAGAGAGGACTGGATGATGAATGCAGTTTTGGAACCAGGAGTTATAAACTTCTTCACTGATGGTTCAAAACGGGACGGGAAAGTCGGGGCTGCGGCGTTCGGTGAGGAACTTCTGATAAACCTCACCTTCCGTCTTCCCGACTACTGTAGCATTTTTCAAGCTGAAATAACTGCCATAAAGGAATTCGTGGACTGGTTGAGGTATAATGTAATATCGGTTTGTGATATTCGCATATATACGGACGGACAGACTGCCATTAAAGCGCTTCAATCACACCTCCTCACATTGAAAGTAGTCCAAAACTGTCTCTCATCTCTTAACGAGATGGCAGATCAGTTCAACATCCACATTTTATCGGTACCAGGATAGTTCATAAACGAGTGGCACAACGGACCACTTCTCAGAAAGCAGAAAGGATATTGAAATGCCTCTTGCGGTATGCAAACTGCTGCTTCAGGACGAATCACAAATGGTCAAGTATCACCTCTTGCGTAATAACTCGGCAGGTCTGGCCAAAGTTGGACTTGGCGAGATCCAAACAGCTGATCTCATTCCAGCGAAGTCAGATCAGTGTGGTTGTTGGAGCGATTACGAGGCACGAAACAGACTAAAGTTTCTATGGGCACCCCTCTTCAAGGACCTGACAGACCTCTGTAGGATGGACGTCAGGAGTATCCAGCACTTTGTTAACAGCTGAAAATGGTTCCAATGAGTCGGAGGAAACAATTATTCGTGGTATGGCTACGGACCATTTGTGTGTCTATGCCTGGTCCTAGTGAACCGCCACCCAAACCTAACCTAAGGTAGGACGCGTCATTATTTTGCGTTTTTTGATTTTACTCCTTTGTGCGAGCCTGGAAATGGTTGGATGGCGAGAGCTGTAACAACAAAATAATTTATGTTTCTATAAAATAGATTTTTATTTATCTATATTTTATTGGATATAGAGTTCAGAATATTAATATTAATTTAATTGTAGTACATAAAGATTAATTTAAGATTTATTTCAGAGAATTAAATGAGTTTCAAAGTTTAAATAATTCTTTGGATTATTTTGAGATTAGCACATATGGTAGATAACGATAATTAATTAATTTTGATTTGGATTTTCAGAAGTACCGGAACAACTTCGCTCAGCTTCCAGAAACTTCAAGCATCCCGCGAACATGTAGTTTACAAATTGTATTATTTTGATCTAACTATTTTATCGTATATATTACTAACAAAAAACATACTAACTATCGACTACTTAGGTGTCTGAAACCGTATCAATTCTTTAATACTAACAAACCTTACCTATCCTTCCGTTTTATTATACATACATATATAAAAGGGTGTACGATGGGACCCGGCCGTCTAATATGGGATTTCTTGCTTAGGCTTGGTCGTACATTCAAATCAATCAATCAATTGATTGATTGCTAAAAATCGAAAGTACGGATGATAATTCTGAGTTGAGAAAAAATTGGGAAAAATAGATATGTAATTGGAGAATCTCCCGAAGTGAGCGCCAAAAAGTGACAATTTAAAAATTAATGCATGTTATAACATTTTAACATAATTCAAGCTTTTGGCGCATAAAATTGTTTTGAATGTTACAAATAAGTTTAGTTGTTTATTTATGTTTTAATTTATTATTTTAGACATATTTATTTCAAATAAGCTACGTTGTAAAAAAATATATCAATAAAATAAATTGGCCTTAAAACCAAATTAATGTTCTGAAGTGATACCATAAATGGTGTCACCTAAATTTTATTCCCAAATAGTGACAGTAATGGTGATTAATCACTTTTATAGAATAACTAGATTTTGTAGTGAGCCTATTTCTGAACAATTATACCACTATTATACAATAACATTGTTTTCATTAAGAAGTTAATTAATTTTTGTAGAATTTTCAAATGCCAAGTAGTATTTTTAATGCTGTATTAGCTCGTTAGAGTTTTGGCACACGATTGAGTAAAATTGAACAAAATTTGATTAGAGTTGACAAACAATTTATTTTTGTCCAATTTTGATAATCTACCGTTGCATAAATAAAATCTTAATACGTATACGTATTGCATAGCACAAAACAATCTTTTAGCACTGCCGCGAAGGACCAAACACCACCAAAATAAGCAAAAGCTAGTGCTGTCCAAGATAAAACCAAACTTCAATAAAACATCAACTCGGCAAAGCAGTAATTATTTGTTTATCCTGGATCACAATATTTAGCCCTCACACTCATTATAGAATGATAAATTCTGTTATCTTGGATATATGGATAATTATCGAGTTGTTCAGCTGATTTTTTTTTTACCGAAGATTTGTTGCTCTATTTTTTTTTTGAAAATTACTCGGCAATACTCATTTGGCTTGGACACCACTGGTCTATCCTATTAAACGCCACCGTATACGAAGCGAAGACACCAACCAGATCGCGTGTTAAATATAAAATTGGAAAATTTAAACAAAAAATCTTGAATATATTTTCACACGTTTTGTATGCATTCTAAGAATAAAATTTATATCGTATGCCAAAACTATCAAGTAAACTAATAAAAATGTCATTTATATTCACCTGTTCTAAGCATTAATTTATTAAATAACTGAAATAAACAACAATTTTAAGAGATTAAAGCCTGTTAATGTTTTATTTTACAGAATTATAAGACCGCTAAATTTAGCCGTAATTATCAATAAAAAACCACCTACCACCACATGTTGCCACCAACAAACTAAACGCGCATTTATTTCGAAGTCGCATCCCCGCTGAATTTCGAAAAAAATCACGTCTAAAAATGTGACTCAAAACATTTTTGATATAGAACAATTATTTTGTAATTTACATTAGACACTGGCACGAATGCTAAAAAAAATCACAATCGCCAGACAAACAACTCAACTTGTTATCTTAAAATAAATTGAATGTACATGACAGTATCGACAATTGTTAGAACTTTAACAATAAAATTTAGCGAAGATTCCATAAGCCTGATGCTAAACACAATAACTAAAAAGTATTGTTACGTTTTTGCCTTGTCAATCAAGGTTCGTATCACTGGATTGTGAATAATACAAAATCAATTTAATTTATCTCCAACGAATTTATTTATTTCACAAAATTTATTACAACACAGTTTATCAATCAAAATTCACAAAATCACTTTATATAAATTATTCTCAAATTTTACTAATCACTTTTACTTTTTATTTCGCACAAAAACACTTTTTAAATCACTTTTTAATTCCTTTTTAATCTTTATACTATCGCTTTCCAAATATTACTTATAATCTTACAAGTTTACACTATCGCGTTCCAAATACTAATAATCCAATTCGATCTTGTTCGCCTTTTTATATACACAAACCAAGCTTCTCGAAAGTTCACGACTTTTCCAGTTGGAATAGCGTAGAAACATTACGTAACAATTTTTATCATGGAAAATTCCATTTAGTACAGTAAACATTGAGCTATTAGTTTTACTTATTCTATTACACACTAGGTGTCACCGTCACAGTATTATTGGATTTTGAAAACCACGTACACAACGCGGGTATTCACGAATACCAAAATGGAATTGGATTCATGGCATTTAGCGTATTTCCTTGACAAATTTACAACAACAATTGCATAGGCTAAATTTTCGCAAGAATAACATTAACTCAAAAAAAAATTGGGTTTAATTAAGCATAATTCTAATTCTTGGTTATGATACCTGCCACCAGAGTCAGATTACATATTAAATTTATATTTTATTTCGAACGGTTGGCGTTTGTCAATTAAATCAAATTGGCTATTTTCTTGGAAAAAAATAAACCCAAAATAATTCGAATTAAATTTTGGTCAACAAAATACGCTTATGGTAGTTGTAAAGGGTCAAATAAAATGCGCCTATGGATTTTATCACACTTCTTATACTTAATGAATTTAATTTGTGTTTGCAAAGTGAATTATTTATTGTGATAATGGTCTATTGGATGTCAGGTTTGTAAGAGATGTAAAATAAATGAAGTTAAGAACAATGACATCTACACACTGGGTGAGAAAATTATTTGCTCAAACGATTTATCAATTATTTGGCTAAACTACTTTTGCAAAACAAAAAACCTATTGACGATTGGACTGTCATGATTTTGCATGAAGAGCGTAAGGTTCAATTTAATTCCGATAGTTTCACTCTCCATATGTTTTATATGGGGAGAAATGTCATTTCATGCAGAGCGTAGGGTTTACATTATTTCCGAGGTATCGAGGTATCGCATTTTGCAGTTTTCCATTCGCCAATATTGTACGTTGTAACCCTAAACGTAATTCGATTATTCTCGAAAAAAAATGTTCCTTTGTTTTGTCTAACTCGGGGAATCACCAATAGAGTAGGTATACAGAAAATTGTGTTTGCTAAATACAGCGTTTTTAAAAGGATTATCTATGGGTGCATGCATTAAAAACCGGAATTTTTTATGAAATTTGAGCCTTTATTATGGAAAAATGTTACAAGATTTTTTATTCAAAGTATTGCCCATCGCTACCCACTACTTTTTCCCATCTTTCTGGCAATTTATGGATTCCATCCCAGAAAAACTGCGCCGGCTTGGCGGCCAAAAACGAATCGAGCCGATTTTCGATACCTTGAACTGAAGTGAAGCGTATTCCTGGTAGGGCATTCTGCTTGGATCGAAATAGGTGGTAGTCGGAAGTAGCAAGGTCTGGGCTATAAGGCGGGTGAGGCAGAATTTCCCATCCGTTATTCTTCAGGTAATTTTTGACCGGCGCCGCAATATGTGGCCGAGCGTTATCGTGGTGGAAAATGATTGACTCGTGTCTGGTCGCATACGTTGGCCGCTCTGCCTGGGTTTTCTGCTTCAATCGGATCAATTGTTGACGATAGAGTTGGGCATTGATGGTTTGGCCACTTGGCAACAGGTCATAGTGGATCCCACCTGGCTGGTCCCACCAAATGCACAGCATGACCTTGGCCCCGTGAATATTCGGCTTTGGTGTCGATGGGCCGGCCTCGCCTTTCTTGACATACGCTTTTTTGCGCTTGGGATTATCGTAATGGATCCATTTTTCATCGCCAGTGACAATACGATGCAAAAACGACTTCTTGTTGTCGTGCTCGAGCAGCATTTCGGACATGCAAAATCGTCTTTCCACGTCTCTTGGCTTCAACTCGTATGGCACCCAATTTCCCATCTTTTGGATGAATCCCAAGGCTTTCAAACGTCTGGAAATTGTTGCTTGATCAACTCCCAATGATTCTGCAAGTTTTTCTTGCGTTTGACATGAATCTTGATCGAGTAATGCCTCCAATTCTTCATCCTCAAACTTTTTCGGCTGACCAGGTCGCTCTTTGTCCTTGATGTCAAAATCACCACTTTTGAAGCGACTAAACCACTCAAAGCACTGTGTTTTTGCAAGAGCATGCTCACCATACAAATCCACGAGCAAACGATGACTTTCAGCTGCAGATTTGTTTGCGAAAAAGTGACTCAACAAAACTTCCCGCAAATGCTGTTTTTTTCGCAAATTTGATAAATTTTCCATCGTTGAAATCGGTTGGATGTGCACAATCAAAACAAAAACTTTTAGCTGATTTTGACAGGTATTGAATAAGGCTTTCAAATGACATATATGTCCATGATGTACTATAACGCATAAACAAGTAATGACATCTAGTATCAAATTCCGGTTTTTAATGCATACACCCAATAAAATAAATCGGAAATTTTTGTTGATTTTGGTGTCGAATAATTTATTTTAAAATATATTCTGGCTATAGGTACGCAGTACAATTGCTAAATGTGGTAAATTAATAAAATTTGTAAAACCCATTTTACAGGATTACAAAAATAGTCTGCTTTCGTATAAAAATGCCGAAAACCAAAGCAACCTTGATTATACAAAGCCATAGCACAGAATACAACCAGAAGAGACATAACGCTGTTTTTGTATGGAAAAATTAGGACTCATTTTTTTGACCTTGATCTGCCGAAGGTAAGAGAAAGTTGGGTTATATATTCTTTGGTTTACTGGATTTGATTTGAAATAATAAAAATTGAGAATCCTTAACAGTGTAGTTAGTGAAATTATTTGACAAGTTTTGTTTTGACAGCATAATTTGTGGGTAAGTGAAAATCGCTTATTTGGATATGGTGTAAGTATTTAATTTGTAACCACAATTAATTTATTTGTAATAATGTAGAGTTTTATGGTCTTTCTTCAGTGTTTAAACTGCCCGAACAGAAGGAAGAATTACTCATTTATACGAATTTTAAATAAATCCCAGCCTACAGATAAAACATGCGAAATTACAAAAGACATATTCACGTGGAAGGAGACGCAACAGACATCAGTCGCTCAACTCGAGCTAAACATACACCTATGACATTCTGGAAAGTTCATAAAGAACCAATAGCGGACTATCAGGCAAAATTCTGTACAAAAATTTTTGTAAATAAATCAGATTGTCCGCCAAAAAAACTCAAAACAAAACGGAATAAGGCACATCCAATAGCTGCTGAAATCGCGGAACCTAGACTTATGTTATAATTGAAACAATCTCGATTGAAAAAAATACAAACTTGCAGGGGACTCGTAATGGAGAAACAGAAGAGGTATTTCGTAATATACTATATTCGGTAATCCGACTCCGCTTTACAGCAAACTACGGAGTCTGCCGATCAAACAAACCCACATATAAAGTTTTTAAAAAAAATTGGCGCAGACTGCTTATCCGATGAGGATGTGGAACGGACACAACAAATATCCAGCGGATTAAGTAAGTATTTATTTTGATTCTTGAATTCAATGAACCCTTAGTAAATTTTTCTTTATAGTACGGATTGACAAATTGGCTTTCAGAAAATTCCCCAGTATGCCTGGCATATAATTTTCGTTCATTCCAAATACCAATGAAATGTTTGATTTTTTAAAATTGCAGTGCGGTTTCCAAGGAACAGTCGCGCGAAGCAGTCGAAAATCATTGTTAACCTTAATGCTTTTCACAGAAAAATCGGTCACGATTAAAGTAGATGGAAAGGCTACGGCAATGATACTAGGTGAACTGGATATGGTACAGCTGCCTCCGGATTCTAAATACGTATTGATTAATAATAGCCGAAAACCTAAAATTCTGATAACGGCGCGATTCTTAGCTGAATGATGAATATTCAACTTCAAACTAAACCTTGTAATGTGTTAATCGGTTTTTATTTTGTGAATGGTTTTGTAACCCATACAACAGAATATAAATATTTAGTATTGTTTTAATGAAAATAAGTTTTAAATGCGGGATAATAATTGTTTGCCTTAGCTGGTGATGGTGGTTCCTTGTCGCCGCTATTCTTTGAACCTGTAAAATCTTAGACTTTTGGACTTAAATTATAAATTTAATATAGTCTTGATTTACAGTTAACTAATAGATTACCACGGGTGGGGTCTATTTAGTTATTGAGAATAAACAACTTGTTGTTAATATTAGAGTTAAATTCATTCTATTTTATTTTATTTAATATTCACCTTTTATATACAATTAAATGCTACTGTCAGCAACTTAGAGAAAAAGAAAATATAAAAATAAGAAATAAAATATGACACCAAACATTCCTATCCAGTAAATTTAAATGTTGTAATGTTGATGAGCCAAGGTTGCTTCAACATCATTATTGTTGTTGTAAGTAGGTTAACTGCTAGTATCAGCAAATTAGATAAAAATATAAAAATTGGACGTTGCACTGTTGATCTCAACAGAACCTAATCATTACAAATTTCGGAATGTTTAAGATCACTACAATAGATGAATACATGAATATAGATAGATACAAGATGAATAAATCACTACAATAACAACAAATGTCAAATTTTTTGACAATTGTTAAAACTTTGTAGAAGTGTAATATATATTCAATATATATTAAAACAAATTTTTAAATGAAAACGTTACAAATTCGTAATTATGAGTTTTGAAATACTTTCATAAATGTTTGAATTTCAGCATATATGAGCAACGTTTAAGTAAATCGTTTTCATTTTCTTGTAATAATTGATTTATTTAAACCAAAATTTAAAAAAAATTTCATAACAACTGCATTCTGGTCAAATTAAAATAAAAGCTTACTACAATTCGTTTGTTCATTAAGTCAATATACATTACATAGATGGCAGTGATGGCCGCAAAAATTTGGTAAAATCGTAATAAAAATTACCACCTGGGGAAATTTCAAGTTCAAAAATTGTAGGATAAGCAAAATAAATTCACAAAAAATAGGAACGTGTGATAATTTTGTGATTAAATAATTTTTTATCGTATTTTTCTGTAAACATTTTAGACATCTTACGTACCCTAGTAAAACTAAAGATAAATTTAGCAGGTATTATTTTAATACGTCAGAGCCAACTTTGATGTATTTTTCAAAATGAAAGTTCGAAAGAAATATTTTAGAAATAATTTAATTTTAATATTTCTATAATTAATATTTACTTAATACCAATAAACCATCTTGTATATAGTATTGTTGTTAAAGATATGTAGAAAACTTTTAAATAAACATTTTATAATATTTTTACTTTTTTCATTGAAAAACTTGAAGCTAAAATACCCCGTTTTTTCTATGGATTCCTATGGAAATAGTGAAAAGTTATATCACTAAAAAAGCTTCTAAAAAATACATCATTTTAATTATGGCTCTATACTCTAGAAGGCTCTGAAAATACGTGAATTAACAATTGCAGAACGTGCAGCAATTGTTACATTACATTAAGAAGGGTATGTAATCAGAGAAATCTCGAATAAACTTGAAATTCCACAAACAACAGTGTCATATACTGTACGCCGGTTTCGTACCATTGGAAGTGTGGAGTCTAAGCAACGAATAGGGCGGATAGAGGAGATCCACAACAAAACGGGATGACAGTTTTATTCAAACAATAAGCAAACGAAATAGACATCTTACAGCCACTGAAATACTTGCTAGTGTAAACAAAACCCTTCCGAAACCAATCAGTGAAACCACCGTAAGAGATCGATTAAGGCAAGCTGGCCTTCGAGGATGTGTGGTGGTCAAAAAACCATTGCTTAGCTACTGGAAAAGACATTTTGGCCTCAAATCAAAATTTGTTGTGTTTGGGTCCAACCGAAAAACATATGTTCGAAGACGGCCTGGAGAAAAGCTAATGAATGATTGTTTGACAGCATCGGTGAAACATCGGGGGAGGTTCGGTAATGGTGTGGGGTGTTTTGGTGGAGACAATGTAGGTAATTTGATTCAAATTAATCGAAAAATGAACAAATTTCAGTATAAAGAAATTCTGCAAAATCACACAATTCCATCTGGACTACGACTCATCGGTCGTAAGTTACACGTCCAAGCTATGTACGAGCTATTTAGATGAAAAAAAACTTAATTCAATGAAACGGCCACCACAATCTCCGGACCTTAACCCGATCGAGTTGTTGTGGGGTCACCTCAACCGTGAAGTGAGAAAAGCTTGTCCAACATCGTCCAAAAATCTGTTTGGGAAGCTGCAAAATGTTTGGAAAAATATTGGAACCGAAAACTAATAGAAGAGTAGAACGAAGTTGTCTTTCATTCACGTATGGAGACGGCTTCTCGTGACGCGAGTTGCTTTTGCGTTCAAGCGTCATCCTCATCCAACAATGCTTTTTGGTGGTTTTCCAAGTTCACCACTTTTAAATTTATTAAACCACTCGTATAGTATTGTGATTTACCAAGAGCTTCGACAAGCATTCGATGTGATTCTGCAGCAGTTTTCTTCAAATGATAGTAGGCACAAAACAAGACATTTTTAACACATAAAAACATGCGTTATTGTATGAAACTTGTATGGTTATGAATTGGATGTTGTTGACAGATGTCAAAAGAAAACAATGGCGCCGATGACGCGGTTTGTCGAAAGGTACATTGACAGGTGGCGCCATTTATTGGTAAATCCCGGTTTCATATGTACAGACCTGGGGTAAGATGTTGTAACCATCACGTTTTTCGCTTCGATGCATTTTCGATACAATAACGGTACTGCTTTGTTAAAAATATAAAATTTTAAAACAATTTAGTTCTAAAATACCGTTATTCTATCGAAAATGCATCGAAGCGAAAAACGTGATGGTTACAAAATCTCACCCCTGGTATAAATCACACAGTACGTTTAAATTTTTACGTGGAATGCCACCAACAGGAGGAGTTACTATATGTCAGATGCTTTCAAACGTGCGATTTCTGACAGGGACATTGACCATTGTCAGAGTTTGTGGGATAACAACTTATTTGAAAAAAAAAATGAGTTTATTATGGCAGACCGTGATTTTATTATTGCCATCCTATGAAATAGTCTTATGTGTAAGCTACTAGTACCTCCGTTTTTATCGGGAAGGGGTTCCTTGACAACAGAAGAAATTATTTTGACAAGAGATATAGCATCAGAAAGTGTCTACGTAGAAAGGGTTATTGGGCGAACAAAAGAATTTAGAATCCTGCAGCAAGTATTGTCTAAATCGTTGGTTCTAATCGTATAAGATCATGTACTAGTACTGTGAAATCAACACGCCATCACTTTCAACGATTTCAACAGCCAGCCCAGCATTTGACCAAAATATGAAATCACAATATTTTAGTCCAATTATTTCCAGGCTGAATTGAATCTATGTGTTAAGAAGATTGGTGAAATGTTCTCAAGTCTTTTTCGAATCATAAATCACGCAATCCAGACAGACATAACTGAATAGCGAGAGTTTGTGTAAAAACAATTTTGTTGAACATCGCAACAATATTTCCTTTTCGAAGTAATCTGCAATCTTTATCGTTTGACTCGAGTTGTAAGCCTTTATCGAGAGCGGCTTCTATACTGAGAAGAGATTGTATTTTATTTCCGGTTCAAATTAAACGTCTGATAAATGTTTCTCCACCCATTTGTGTCCAACAAATGCTGCGCTATTTATATCGCCTTTGCCGTGTGAGAAGATATCCTATTTGACATGTGGTCACTATGGCATCCTCCTTATGGAGTAATGTCATTGATGTTAAAGATTAACTCATCAATGCGTCGCATTGAATTTTATTTTAAGAGTTATTTTGTATTTTTTTTCTTGTTTCTGCAATCCTTTGCCCAATGACCGGAATCCATTGTTATCATGGCGTTGATTACCTTTGTTCCTGTAATTTTTGTTACTGGTTGTTTTTGGGTTGTGTTTCCAAGTGGTAAACGCATTCCCTTCGGATTTTCAGGGTTTTTTTCTTCTACTCGTACATCAGTTGAATCCCACGGACTTACTAATATTAACGAATTTTGAATTTGTTCTCCCAGATTCCTAAGCCGATGAAATAGATCTTCTAAATTTGAGATGTGCGTAGCAATGTCATCTGTTGGATTTTTCGCCATTGCATACCATTGCTGTTGTAGTGTTATATCTGGGCTTGTAATCTGTTGAATTAATTCTTTAAAGAAAACACAAGTTTGATAGTTTATATCTGTTTGATGTATTTCAATAATATGTAAGCTAAAAAGCAGTGCTGCCCACTTAAACAAAATAAAAGCACTGAACCGTACAAGTAACAACTAACTTGATCAATATTGTTAACAGTTTCTATTTAAAAACCAAAGTTGACCTCAAAATGACCGTTTGTAAATGCTTATTTTACGATATATTCGGTTGAGCCAACTTAAATAACTCACTCAGTATAAAAATGAGATGGACAGACTCAAAGTTTGGTTTTTTCCTTCAAAATATTTCTGATTGTGGAAATTTGGATGTAAATATTACGAGTCATTAGTCCATCATTTTTGAACTACAATCTAAAACTGCTGTACTAAATAAAGCTTTTTGAGTTGGTCAATCCCATTTGCAAGTGCTTAGTCAACTTTTGAAAAGATGTACCATATTTTCTGTATCAGTGCCACTGGAATATATTGAATGCCCCTCGTACACCAAATATTTTGTTTACAAAATCAATAATTACTGTGAAAAATCAAATCTTTAAATTGGAAATTTATTTTTCTCACATGAATGGATTTTTCGGAAAAAAAATCACAATAAAATGATTGTAAGTGGTATGTCTGTATAGTCTGTACACATATTTTAAAATTTTCGCTAATGTATTGCCCCGGCTAAATATAGCCTTTATATAAATACAATTATTGTTGAATTATAATTGGTACAGTGTTTGTAATAAATTAAAATAAAATTTTAATAGTTGCCGACCAACCTTTGTGGATAAGTGTTGAAACAATTGTATCATCGTGAGACGCACAGTGTGGGACGCACAATTTCTATTTACAGTGTGTGGATAAAATCAGGAAGTTCGGCACCTTGGAATCAAAATCAACCAAATTTTGAACGAGTGTGATTTTGACGAGATTTTCTTTAATAAAATTTTATTTTCGTTTAAAATAAATTCCTAAAGTTATTTTTGCTTTCTAAGTTATTTTTAAACATGTGAGTACTCTATGGTTATGTCTTGATGAAATATTTATACGACACAATAATTTTTTCCTTGTCCAAATTACGGGTACATTTTTAGCTCATAGGCGGCAATTATGTTTGACAGACGGTTGACATGTGCCACGAATAACATGAAATAACAGTTGCACAATTATACATAATTTAATTTTGTTTTGATTTTAATAAATAAAATTTTGGCATCGGTGTAAATTTTTTTTTTTTTTTTTTTTTTTTTTCCAGTAATACAAACCGGTACAATATCACAGCCGTTATTTATTAATTGCGTGTTTTAACTTAAGAAATGAACTTGGACATGAATCTTTATATGATTTTAATGTGAGAAAATTTATGAAATTTTTCAAGGTAAATTCTCAGATGTTAATTATTTTTCAACAAGTTAATTTGAAAATACTGAAACAGGTGTCAACTTTTATCGGCCGATGGATAAATATCTGAATATTTAGCTAGGCAACACTGTACTGTGGTTGCAGGGACAATACTCAGGGTAAATATGTGGTGGCTCTATCTATTGTTGAATAGTGATCAGACATGGTTACTTTAATACTGTTGTATATTGTTATGTTTTTGCCTTGTCAATCAAGGTCACATAAAAATTATTACAACACAATTAACTAACGATAATTCACCAAATCACTTCACAGTAATTTTCACACAATTTTACTGACCACTATTACTTATTATTTTGCACTAAAAAACAATTTAAATCATTTTTTAATCTTCACACTATCGCTTACCAAAAACTAATAATCCAATTCGACTGTTTCGCCTTTTTATATACACAAACCAAACTTCTAGAAAGTTCATGACTTTTCCAGTAAGAATAGTGTAGAAACATTTAGAACAGTTTTATCATGGAAAATTCCATTTTAGTACAGTAAAATATTGTTACGTTTTTGCCTTGTCAATCAAGATTCGAATCACTGGATTGTGAATAAAACAAAATCAATTCAATTTATCACCAACGAATTTATTTTTGTCACACAAAAATTATTACAACACAGTTTATTAATGAAAATTCACAAAATCACCTTATATAAATTATTCGCACAATTTTACTGATCACTTTTACTTTTTATTTCACAATAAAACACTTTATAAATCACTTTTTAATTCCTTTTTAATCTTCACACTGTCACTTACCAAATACTACTAATTCTTACAAGTTTACACTATCGCGTTCCAAATTCGAATAATCCAATTCGATCTTGTTCGCCTTTTTATATACACAAACCAAATTTCTAGAAACTTCATGACTTTTCCAGTTAGAATAGTGTAGGAATATTTAGAATATTTTTATCATGGCAAATTCCATTTTGGTACAGTAAAAACATTGAGCTATTAATTTAACTAATTCTATTACACACTAGATGTCACCGTCACAATATAGAGCTATTAATTTAACTTATTATATCACACCCTAGGTGTCACCGTCACAATATGTGTATCCTTCCTACACTGCAAATTTCTTTGATATAAAAAATATTTTTTTTATTATTAGTTCAAATAGAACATTTGTGTATTATTAATTTTGCATTTTAGGTAAATTTTTGGTTAAATTTAAAAAAGTAGGAAATAGTAAAGAAATTTAAATAATGTTACAGTGACACCTAGGTTGTAATAGAATAAGTTAAATTAATAGCTCAATGTTTACTGTACTAAAATGAAATTTTCCATGTTACCAATTCATTAGGTAACATGGAATAACCGTACAACAGAATCATATGACAAATTTACGTAATAATTTGTTTTCTTTATAATATTTTTATCATGTCACACAACACCTTTTTTCCGGCCAAAGCAATTCTGTTATAATATGTTAACTAAACGTTAACTGTTTATTGTTTTTATTGTAAAATAGTGTAATATGAATGAGAATGAAATTTTGTATAAAAAAAAGAGTAAATAAAATTTAAAGGCAGAATAAATTTAAAACTAAAACAAATTGTTTGTTCTCCAATAGTAAAAAGACCTCACCAGTGGTAATCTTTTTACTATATATAAAAATAAAATAAAAATAGTTGTATAGTGAATAATACACATACACCATGATTGTTCTAAATGTTTCTACACTATTCTTACTGGAAAAGTCATGAAATTTCTAGAAGTTTGGTTTGTGTATATAAAAAGGCCAATGAAGTCGAATTGAATTATTAGTTTTTGGCAAGCGAAAGTATAAGGATTAAAAAGGAATTAAAAAGTAATTTAAAAAGTGTTTTGTGAATTATCGTTGGTAAATTGTGTTGTAATAATTTTTTTGTGAAATAAATAAATTCGTTGGTAATAAATTGAATTATTTTGTTTTATTCACAATCCAGTGATTCGAAAATTGGTTGACAAGGCAAAGACGTTATTAATGATACATATTAAAAATTAAAACCATCAAACTTTTAATTTTTTCTATACGAAAAAATATAAATTATGACGAGTACGTAAGACCATCAAATTGGTCGATGCTACATAAGACCGTGTTTTAAGACTAATGACAGGCATGACTACGTGCCGAATACGAAATAGGTCTTAGCTAAGACGTCAGTAATAAAATAAACAATAGTCTTACATAAGATGATTTTTTAGTCTGTAACCGTGCGTCAGAATAGGCCTGTTATTTTCTCATTCCACTGAACCAGAATGCAAATATTTCATTTAGTACAAAATCGCATCTCACGAAAAAATCTTATCAAACCGGAATCTATGTAAAGGAGTAGAAATATTATCTTATGTCATATTCTATTGACTCACAAAAACGGAACCTAGATCAAAAAAATGCTGAACTCTTCATAGTAGTCAATAGAATAAGACACTAGAAGGCTTTGGTTTTATAATTTTTGCTTTTGAAAAAGAATTAACAAATTCCGTGTGCGATAAATTTTCGCAAGTGTATTTTTTTTAATTAAAAAAATTAATTGGAGAAATATTAAACAAAAAAAGAAATACAAAAATACTAGCCGGAGTAGAAAAAGTATCGTATTTAACTCGCGTTTAATGATTACCACTACACTTGCTAAGTAGCTCGTGTCGCAAACGTTATCCTGATGAGTAATAAACTAATAACTATCATTACACGCTTGGTTGAAAATATACTATGTATTAGCTAAGAGCGTTAGTTATTATTTTAAGTTGTTATTATTTTTTTAATGTTTTTTTAATAAAACCCTCAAAAACTGCGACGCTCGGTACATTCCGTCTCAAGGGTATAACTTGTAAATAAGGTTCATTATTTATCAATTTTCAACCGTATTATTACAACAAATACTGAACCCAATTTAGAAAATTACATGACAAAAATCAATCACCCTAAACTAAACACTACCATTCCAAAAACATGGCAAAACTGCACATATTAAATATAGCTTATATCATTGTAGTGAAACACACACATATATGTACATACGTTAAATTATATATAATTTAATCGGATTTAGAATTTGAATTAAAACAGATTTTTTTAGGTAACCCCGCCGATTAATTATATCCAATTAATCAAATCTAATACAAATCAACTAATATGAATTTCACTTTGAGGCAAACATTTATTCTGGCCTTCATTCATCGGTCTGAAAGTGTGTGTATATACATAGTAAGTATAATACACAATATTGAGGCATATTTTTTTGGCCGCAGGCTTAGCCTGCTAGTGGTAACATAAGGAATAAGGAGAGAGCAGCAATCATTTAAAACAAAATACAACAAAATTAATTGACTTAATTTAATTAACACTAGTCTATTTAATTAGAACAATTCCGAAATTTACTCGTTCAAACATCAAACTACTCACCTTCGCATCACGTTCACGCTTATACATTTTGTTGAAATATCTAATTAATGAAATTTCAATAGCTAACTATTTTTAATTTTTTTATCGTTTTTTTTTTTTCAATATTTATTTTAATATTAAACACTTGAACAGACAAACACACAATATAATAATTACGAATATATTAATTTATTATTTTCACCAAATTATTTTATTTTTTATATGTCCATTGTGAAGCGTTAATTTTAATTTTAAAGATATAATTTTTTTGTTTGAATTTTCTGTTATAAAACAGAAATGTTCACCACACAAAAATTATAATCACGATTATATTGTGATTAACCAATATCAGAGAGAACGTTAATTTTTGATTAAATTATTACAAATTTTTTTTTTAGTGCTCGTGCACACATCAAAACGACACAAAATTCGCGACAAAACTAAAAATATATTACACTTTTTTAATATTTTGTTTTTATTTCATTTTGCAGATCGAAAGATCAAATATGAAAATTTTAAGGAACAAAAAATAATTTTTTATTTTTTATTTTTTTTAATTTATTTAAAGTTAAAAAGAAAATTTGTATTTATATTTGTAAACACACAATAATATATCTGTGTGTGCTGTGATACTTACGAAAACCCAAAAATATTTTTTTTCTCCGAGGTTTTTCATATTTACTTTCTTTAGCTATACAGCGTTAGATAAACTATGATATGCGAACCCAAACCTGGAGGACACTACAAACATTTTGTATAATATATTTTAGGTAAGGTAATCGTATTTCGAAAAATTGTTCTAACATATTGTTACGTTTTTGCCTTGTTAAATAAGGTTCGTATCGCTGGCTTGTGAATAAAACAAAATCAATACAATTTATCAGCAACGAATTTATTTATTTCACCCAAAAATTATTACAACAAAATTTAGTAATAATTCAGAAAATCGCTTTATATAAATTATTCGCATAATTTTACTAATCACTTTTATTTTTTATTTTGCACTAAAACACTTTTTAAATCACTTTTTAATTCCTTTTCAATCTTCACACCTATCGCTTACCAAATACTAATAATTTACAACTTTACACTATCGCGTTCCAAATTCTAATAATCCAATTCGACTTTGTTCGCCTTTTTATAAACACAAACCAAACTTCTAGAAAGTTCATGACTTTTCCAGTAAGAATAGTGTAGACACATTTAGAATAGTTTTATCATGAAAAATTCCATTTTAGTACAGTAAAACATTGCGCTATTAATTTAACTTATTCTATTACACCCTAGGTGTCACCGTCACAATATCTGGAAAAGTCACAGGAATGAATTTTTTGATTCGAAAAATATTGTGACGGTGACACCTAGGGTGCAATAGAATAAGTTAAATTAGTAGCTCAATGTTTTACTGTACTAAAATGGAATTTTCCATGATAAAACTGTTCTAAATGTGTCTACACTATTTGTTGAATTATATTATTGTGACGGTGACACCTAGTGTGTAATAGAAGATGTTAAATTAATAGCGCAATGGTTTACTGTACTAAAATGGAATTTATCATGATAAAACTATTCTAAATGTGTCTACACTATTCTTACTGGAAAAGTCATGAACTTTCTAGAAGTTTGGTTTGTGTTTATAAAAAGGCGAATGAAGTCGAATTAGATCAGTAATATTTGGAACGCGATAGAGTAAAGATTAAAAAGGAATTTAAAAAGTATTTTTGCGGAAATAAAAATTATAAGTACAGTAAAATTGTGTGAAAATGATTTAAAGTGAATTTGTGAATTTTTATTAATAAATAGTGTTGTTATAATTTTTGTGTGACATAAATAAATTCGTTGGGGATAAATTAAATTGATTTTGTTTTATTCACAATCCAGTGATACGAACCTTGATTAACAAGGCAAAAACGTAACATTATTAAATTAAATGAGGCAATACTAAAAACACAAACGTTCTTCTTTCGTGTTAGTTTGATTGTTATGTACAATAAAGACGTAAATAAATTAACTAAAAACAAATTCGCTTTTCGTTATGTATTGTTACGTTTTTGCCTTGTCAATTAAGGTTCGTATCACTGGATTGTGAATAATACAAGATCAATTTAATTTATCCCAATGAATTTATTTATTTCACAAAATTTATTACAACACAGTTTATCAATAAAAATTAACAAAAATCACTTTATATTAATTATACTCAAATTTTACTGATCACTTTTACTTTTTATTTCGCACAAAAACACTTTTTAAATCACTTTTTAAATTCTTTTAATCTTTACACTATCGCTTGCCAAATATTACTAATAATCTTACAAGTTTACACTATCGCGTTCCAAATACTAATAATCCAATTCGATCTTGTTCGCCTTTTTATATACACAAACCAAGCTTCTCGAAAGTTCACGACTTTTCCAGTTGGAATAGCGTAGAAACATTACGTAACAATTTTTATCATGGAAAATTCCATTTAGTACAGTAAAACATTGAGCTATTAGTTTTACTTATTCTATTATACACTAGGTGTCACCGTCACAGTATTTTTTTATTTATGCATCTCTGAATATTGTTTAGTACATAGTTTTCCAGCTCTGATTGATAAATTTCAAAAGGTTATGGGCCCAGAGCACTGAATATTAAAAAAAAAAGTAAGATTTTCTAAAATATAAAAAGCTGTGTCGCCGAACTGTAAATATTTATGCATAAGAATTAAATAAGTTATTTTTCAAAAGCCATCTCGTCGAAGTGTAATTGAAAATTAAAAAATATTAAAATGAATATTTTAACAGAAAAGCATGATGAAAATAATTTCAGCGGACACAAATTGAATGGAACAAATTACCGGTTATGGAAGTTTCAAATAACTGCATATATGAAATCACGTGGTCTAACCGATAATGTATTAGGAAAATGTCCTTCACCAAAAGCTGATGCAGATGTTATTAGTAAGTATGATCGAGATGAAGGAAAAGCCATGAATGCGACTATTCAATCATTGGATGTTGAACGTACAAATTTTGTTTTAACATGTACAACAACCAAAGAAATGATGGAAAAATTAAGCAGCATTTATGAAAAGAATATTTTGCATGCAAAATGAAAGATAATGAAACAGTCGCTAGTTATGTGTCCAAGGTAAATCAATTGGCTTCTGAAATAGAACAGCAAGGTGAAAAATTGTCGGATAAATTAAAGATGGTTCATATTATTAGTAGTTTACTGCCAAAATATAATAATTATAAAACAGTTTGGTATAATACGAGTGAAACACGATCAATGGACACATTGACGTCATCTTTACAATTAGAGGAAGACAGTTTGAAGCGGCTTGATGGTGAAGATGTGTCAACATCTGGTGTTGCTTTCGCTCTAAGAACAGGCACTGTACACTTAGTGTACGTTTCCACGAAAAACTTCATTGTAATTTTTTCAACGAAACTCACATGGATAGTACACATTCCCAAAAAAATTGTGTCTCGACAGACAATTTGTAACTCACACATATAAAAAAAATATTGGAAAATACAACCGATTTTTGGAAAAAACAACCGATTTGTACTAATGGCTACAACTTTTTCCATTGTATTTTTTACATTGGTACTAAAATAGAAGGGAAATTTTTTGGACACCTCTGCATTAAACGTCATATTATGTATTTGTTTTGATTGTTTGTTATTTTAATTAAGTGGATTTTAATAGTTTTCTTCTTGATTGTTTTTTAATTATTAATTTATTGGAATAAAATGTTTGAAAAGGAAAGTGGTGATGATGAAGAAATGGAGATGACGATGGTGGAAGATTATTTGGTGGACGAGGAATACTCGTATCACTAATTTCATAATTACTATTAAATTACTATTAACTTTATTACTATTACTAATTACGTATTACTAATTTCATAAAACGTCAAAATGATACTAATACATGTTATATCGATTCACTAACATAATCATAGAACAAAAATTTCCCTGTTGTAAAATTTACAATGAAATTTGCGGTGGAAACTAGGACTAACGTTATTTAATTCTAATAATAAGTGGGAATGTTGAATTATATTATTAAATTAAATGAGGCAATACTGTTAAATTATGTTGAATGAGGCAATACTAAAAACAAAAACATTCTTCTTTCTTGTTAGTTTGATTGTCATACAATAAAGACGTAAATAAATTAACTAAAAACAAATTCGCTTTTCGTTATGTATTTTTTTATTTTTGCATCTCTGAATATTGTTTAGTACATAGTTTTCCAGCTCTGATTGATAAATTTCAAAACTATTCTTACTGGAAAAGTCATGAACTTTCTAGAAGTTTGGTTTGTGTATATAAAAAGGCGAACAAAGTCGAATTGGATTATTAGTTTTTGGTAAGCAAACAAACAAAAACGACAAGGCAAAAACGTAACAATATTTTGCTCGGCTCATTCGTCGGAAAAGTCATTGGAATGAATTATTTGATTCGAAAAATATGTTTGTCCAGGTAGCGGTAATCATAGCATATTCTAAAGATTTTTTCTCCACTGTACAATTCTTATGTTCAGTGTGGTGCGACCAACGTTTTTAATTTTTCCAAATAACCAATCGTGTAGACAGAAAATAAATAACAAATATATTTGAATACAACATTCGCTAAATAAGCGGTTTTTATAGAAAGATCAAAGGAAACTACCAACGTTCGTGTATATATTGGTACTTCGTCTACACGATTGGTGAGAAAAATGTATTTTTGAATACTTAACGGCAGATGTCACTAGTAATTTAGTGCATAATAATACATAATGACATCTACAACTGTAGATGTCACTATATTACCTCGGCCTAAAAAGACCAAAGTATTAAAATCCTGTCAAAAATGATCAAAAATTTGGTTGGTCCAAAACCACTTTTCTCGACGTTTTGAAAGTCCCTGATCCGTTCCTCTGTCTGTATGTCTGTACCCATGGTATCTCGAGAACGACTTGTTCGATTTAGAATTTTTTTTGTCAATCTGTTTCTATGGTCAAGGCCGAGATTTGAAAAGCTTTTGGAACCTGTGCGTCATGAGGCTCGGATACCTGCCATACGAATTGACCCAAAATACCTGGTTATAGAAATATTTGCCATTTTTTTATATATGCTGGTTTGGGGTTGAGTTGAACAATAAGTTAGGGGTCAATTTGCGGGTTGGGTTCAAGTTGAGTTGGAGTTGAGTTGGGGTTGAGTTAAGATATAGTGAGCAGTTGACCAATTTTTTTATATAATATGCTGGTTTGCATACATTCAGCATTGTCGAAGGCAAAAGCTATGAAGTTATCTGCCCTTGGAGGGGCAGAAATACAACGAGCAATGACATCAACGGGGACAGTGCACATGATAAATAGGAAAAATAATTTCTCAGAAAAGAGTAATGAAGTGTCACGGAATACATTCAACCCAAATAAACAGAGGTGTTTTAGATGTGGTGATGAAGCACATTACGCGAATAAATGTCCATTTATAAATTCAAAATGCAATTTTTGCAATAAAATTCGACACATAAAAAAGGTTTGTTTTAAAACGAGGACAAAACAAAAAGGAAAAACAAATTTAGTGGAGGAAAAGGATGATGACGATATCGAAATAGATGAAATCCGTAATATTACAGATACAAATGAAAAAACTACCGATTTGGACAAGACAACACATAATGATGGGGACAATAACTACGGAGGCACTTCTGGTATGAATTTTAATACAAATTTAGATACTAATGTTGAAAATAATCAAGACAAATTGAATTCAAATTTAATTAATATTTTAGATCCTTCAGATCAAAATTTAAATTTAGAGGGTAATTATAATTTGCACCCCCAGGGTAGATTAGATATTTGTAACATAAAAAAAAGAAGTCGGTGGAGTTGTGATCTAAGTTTTGGATTAAAGCCTAGATTGATGGTGTTGGGTTGAGTTTCGAAGTAGATTCGGAGTCTCTGGTGTCGTTGTTAGGGTCAGATTATAAGCAAAAATATTTCTCAAATGCAGAGATCAATAGGTCAGATACTGAACTAGTGAGCTAATGCAACAACGCAATTAAAGTGTTTGGTTATATAAATTGTAATGTTTGCATAGAGGGGCAGTATCGGGAGTTGAAACTTTATATTGTCGATTCGAAGCGACATCCTCTGTTGGGACATGAATGGATAAGGGCATTTGAATTCGATTGGAACTCATTGATAAATAACCAAGTAAAAACAGACGACGTTTGTCAAATTATAGATGGTTTAAAACATAATAAAGTAATACCTAATTCGGTAAAAAAATTAATAGCAAATTACCCAAAGGTGTTTCATGACTCGATGGGTCAGATTACCAACATTCAAGCGAAATTGACATTAAAATCAGATTTTAAACCAGTGTTCTTAAAAGCCAGGCCAATTCCTTTCGCTATAAAAGAGATAGTCGAGGGGGAGTTGCAAGATTTAGTAGACCAGGGCATTCTTATAAAAGTTGACCATAGTCGTTGGGCTACGCCGATAGTGCCCGTGCTGAAAGCAAATCACAAAATCCGTATTTGTGGAAACTATAATATTACAGTCAATAACAATTTAGAAATTGATAAACATCCCTTATCAACAATTGAGGAGTTGTTTGCCTCAATGGCCGGAGGAGACAAGTTCACAAAAATTGATTTGACCAAGGCTTATTTACAACTCGAAGTTAGTGCCGAAGATAGAGAAATTTTAACCCTAAATACGCATAAATGGCTGTACCAACCTACACGGTTGATGTATGGGGTGGCCTCAGCTCCAGCTATTTTGCAAAGACATATCGAACAGATACTACAAGACATTCCGGGTGTCTCAGTTTTCTTGGACGATATCAAAATTACCGGCCAAGATGACCATAGACACCTCATGCGGCTTGAGGAGGTACTTAAGCGATTGTGTAGTTACAATAAGAGAGTTAACGTTGAGAAGTGCGAATTCCTTTCAGAAAGGATTGAGTATTGTGGCTATATTATCGACCGTAAAGGCATTCATAAAATGAAAAATAAAATTGAGACAATTCAAGATATGCCAAGACCCCAAAACCGAGAGCAGATCCGTGCACTTGTGGGACTTGTTAATTATTACGGCCGATTCCTTAAAAATTCGAGTACCTTATTGTACCCGATTAATAACTTGCTCAAAAAGGAGGTTCCATTTCAGTGGAGCAAAGCTTGCCACTGTGAAGAGGCTTTCACACGGGTTAAAAACGAAATGCAGTCCGGAGGTTTTTTGGTGCATTATGATCCTAGGCTGCCTTTGATACTGGCAACTGATGCGTCGCATTACGGAGTGGGGGCAGTGTTGAGTCACCTATGTCCAGACGGTTCTGAACGACCAATACAGTATGCCTCAAAAACATTAAATGCAACGCAGCAGAGATATTCACAAATAGATAAAGAGGCTTTCGCAATTATTTTCGGAATACGAAAGTTTTACCAATTCTTCTATTCTAGGAAATTTACACTCATAACAGATAATAAGCCTCTTCTGCAAATATTTTCGCCACATAAAGGGTTACCAACGATGTCTGCGATGCGAATGCAACATTACGCTATTTTTTTACAGTCATTACAGTCATTTAATTACGAAATATGCTATCGAAATACGAAATTACATGGAAACGCAGAAGCTATGTCTCGGTTGCCATGGGGCGATATAGAAAATAAAATGGAAGAAATTGACATAGTAGAGGTCAATATGATCGAAACCTTGCCTGTTACAGTCAGTACCAGAGTTGGCCGCTGCCACAACGGAAGATAAAAGGTTGAAAAATTTATTACAGGGGTTGAAAAATGGGCGTTTGGTAGAACCTTATGACAGATTTAATATTGATCAACTAGAATTTAGTATTCAAGGGGGTTATTTATTGCGTGGAATTCGCGTTTATATACCTACAGTACTGCGAAAACGAATCCTGCATGAGTTACACTCCACACATTTCGGGGTTTTACGGATGAAATCATTCGCACGCGGATATTGTTGGTGGGAGAACATAGATCGTGACATTGAGGAAATTGTGAGGAATTGCACAGATTGTCAGATGGTTGGGCCAAATCCTACTGTAGTCCCCAAACATTGCTGGGAATGTGCTACTGAACCTTTTCAAAGGGTATACATAGATTTCGCAGGTCCATTTAGGGGAAGTATATTTCCTAGTTTATGTGGATGCATACTCAAAATGGCCCGAAGTTCGTGTTCTGCGAAACATTACAGCAGGAACAACGATTGAAGTTTTAAGAGAGATTTTCTCAACTTTCGATATACCGATGGTACTAGTTAGTGATAGAGGTACACAGTTGACTTCTGCAGAGTTCGAGAATTGCTTAAAAATAAATGGTGTGACTCATAAAATGGGAGCA
Organism: Tipula vernalis; assembly: GCA_958295665.1. Taxonomy (NCBI): domain Eukaryota; kingdom Metazoa; phylum Arthropoda; class Insecta; order Diptera; family Tipulidae; genus Tipula; species Tipula vernalis. Next base: position 177,149,431 of record OY282560.1, on the reverse strand, counting down.
CCTTATCATCCTGCTACCAACGGACAGGCTGAGCGATACGTACAGACAATTAAGAACAAATTAAAAATTTTGAAATGCGATAAAGACAATTTGCAAAAGGAGATTTGTAACATTTTGCTCACATATCGGAAGATGATACACCCAACAACTGGAAAATTTCCATCCATGATGGTTTTCAACAGTCAAATTAGGTCAAGAATGGATTTAATTGTACCAAGGGATTCTAAAGGGAGGGAAGATATCTCAGATTCATAAAAGTTAGAGAGTTTCAGTTGGGGGACAGAGTAGCAGTGCGGGATTGGGGAAATAACATTATAGCATTAAGTTGGACGATGGGCGACTCTGGGCGCGCCATATAGATCAAATGCGTAAAATAGGTCCTGATGTGTATGATAGTGGAGTGGGTCTTGACGATGTTTTAGATATAGGAACTCAAATATTGGTAAACAGGGGAATAAGGAAATGAGTAATGAAGTTTCAGGTCCGAGTGATATTACAGTGGTACCACCACAGAGGATAAGGGATAAGGACGCTCCTATTGCGACACATGACGATGTTGAGGTTATTGCGAGAACACCATCAGTCGTGGCTGACAGTTCCTCGACTGAAATTGACAAGTTACCGGCTCAGCCAAAAATAGAATATCCGGCAGTTAGAAGGTCGGATAGAGTACGTAGAACCCCAATTAAACTCGATTTATAATTTTTGACTTGCAGCAAGGCCTTATATATTATATAATCTATATCTATATAATAAACATGTGTACAAAATGTATTTATGAGGTAAGATATAATAAAATGGGATTCTACTCTTCCATTCTATGGAATTTGCCTATTTTTTAATCAATTATGATGAAATTCGGCTTACACATTGGAAATGGGATTCTAAAATGATTTTTGGGTGAAGTCCTGGAATATGGAAAAGTATGAGAGAACTTGCCTATTTCTCAATCGATTATGATGAAATTTGACATATGCGTTAGAAATGGGATTCTACTCTTCCATTTTATAGAATTTGCCTATTTCTCAACCAATTACGATGAAATTCGACTTATGCATTGAAAATTAACCTACATTTCAAGTCATTTAAAAATTAAATTAAATCATATTTTATTTAGTTATTCTTTCTTTTTCCAAAAAATATAAAATTTATGTATAATGTTACTTAAGTCGTTACTTAAAACTACAGATTTTTACTTTTCAACTTCTTTTACTTGTCTACAAATCGTTTTATTGAAAATTTTTCCCAAAAATTCCCAGAACTATAAATAAAGAGAAATTTATTTAAAAAGCAGGGATATGAAAGACAACAACCCTGGGTGTCATTACAAAGTTGGAGCTGGGGGGAAGTTGGAGGTAGGAGACTGAATGAGGAAAATATAATTAGGGTTAAGTTGAGAAGCAAGTTTGGGGTTAAGTTGGAGGTTGTGTTGAGTGTTGAGTTGAAAGTTGATTTGGGGTTGAATTGATGACTAAGTTGAGAGTAGGGTTAGGAGTTGATTTTGTGATTTCGTTGGAGATTACGCTGGGATTGAATTGAAGGTTGAGTTGGAGATTGAGTTCGATATCAAGGTTAGATTGTAAAGGGATTATGGGGTTTAGTTAGGGATTGATTGATTCGGGAGTTAGTTTGAGTTGGCTTGATATAATCTCACGAACGCTCGTAATACACATCGAAGTTCTTCTGACCACCTCGTGAGGTTTCAGCTCATTATATTTTTACTATTTTTAACACAAATAAATTCAGAATGGAGTGTGACTGGTGGCTTGATGTAGTGCTAGAGTTAATAAATTTATACCAAAAGTAATTCGAGTTGTCAATCAATCGAAAATGTATCGTGGACAACTTATCGGGCGCTAAAAAAAAAAATTAAACACTCGATGAAATCTGGCGCAGGAAGGGAAGAAATTTATAGGCCTACAAGGGTTTGCATTCCAACCATTGGACACATTTTTGGGAAGTGTCACGAGTTTTTACATTGTCATTACATTTTATATTGTCAGGAGTGATTTTCTCCCATTTTATACGGACATACATAATCAGTTGAATTGCTTATTTTTAGGATGATACGATTATGTTTGAGAATTATAATGAATTGGGCGCAGTAGAGAGGGAAAAGCCGCATGAACCCAATGCACCGAACTGTAAAACATTTATAATTTTTGAGAAGTTAATATTTTCCAAATATTATTTTGCTGCATGTAATACAATAAACCCCAAAATCGCAAATGAAAAAAACCAAAGGAGTTAGACAAGGTACTAACGAAGTGCATGGAATTAGCATAGGTGCTCTTGAAACATTAACTAAACGTCTAACTCATCATTGGACGAATCTTCCTTGTACGGAGAACTATTTGCGAGTAAATTAAGAGAAGATTTCATCCACCAGTAGCAGTACGGTCGCAGTGTACCAAAATATAAAATTTTTTTCAAAACCATCCACATCGAATTTAACGTCGACGAATAAGCCATGATAATAACAGTTCTCTGCCGTCTAAACAAATAATTAAAATTCCATCATCTAATACGAGCTTCTATTTGTCATTGCAGTGTTTTAAAGAAGAAGAAAGGTAAGCTAATCGGTCTATGGTCTTTGGGACTGCAGTGTGAGCGTTTTCGCCCACAGGATCTTTCTTCTGCTAATAATTTCGCCTACGAGGCTACTTGCCCTATTTCCTACTGACATAGCAGGGATAGATTCAGAACAACCAGGAAAGTGAGTCTCATCCGGCCGTTGAAGATAAGTTGGGATAGAAGGGCCAGTGGATATTACTTTACGAAGTCTTGACAGCTCAAGATTTATTCTTGGCACTTCTTAATTCATATTTGTAAGTTTTAAGGACTTCCTAATAGACGTTCCAGTCTACAGCGGCTCAAGTTTCCCTCGCTGTTTCAAAGAGTCTTTGCATTTTTGACGTGTTTGTTTGAATCTCCTTGGACTTCCAGAGTGGTAGAGATTTATCCCTAGGGCTGCTAAGAGTATTAGAGCTCTTGCGTAGTTTTTGGACTTTTTGGCACTGGAACTGGTAGTGAATTACCCAGAATAGTTCTAAAGGTATCCTAGTCGGTTTCCCTCCTTGTCCTGTGGATTGGATCTTTTGAGAAGCCAAGTCCATTTCGAACTGAAGATAACAATGATCAGGAAAATAGTGGTAGTGCCTGAAACTGCCTTCGGAGCATCCCGCTTGAACGCATTTTCTTATACATCTTGAGACTGTCTGCACTGAAACCATAGTTAATTAAACCGTTGGTTTTTTCCAGTGTAGTCAGTGAGTCCCTGTTTAAAATAATAACAGCTAACCTGTAGTCAGCCTTTGTCACTTTCGGATCGCTAGGCTCCGAAGAGATGTACAGCCTGGCTCTTGGCCTACATGAGATTTCCTCCCGATCAATTATAGCAAGGCTGCCTCCGGGCCATACCTCACCTAGTCTCTCCACTGCCTTCTTATAAAGCAGCAGAGTCCTTTGATCTGCAAAAGCAGTCAGTTTCACCTGTTGTCTGTGCCAGCCCCCTCCCAACAAGTTAGGGCAGGTTCTGGATTTTCCAATAGGACTTTAAGGTAGGTGGTGGCTAAGGCCCCTTCCACCTTCCTCAAATTGGCGGGCGTGATACTGTCATCCTCTAGGGATTGGTCAATGACTGCCGCAACAGCTGATCCTTGAGTACCTCATTAAAAGACTTCATATCCGTAGCTTTCGTTCTCTTGGCGATCTCAGGCCTTTTCCTAGTGTTGTATTTTGGTCTTAAAGAACCAGCTTCCTTCGTGCTTAAGTTCCGCTTTGTTAGCTCAGGTTTGGTAATCCAAGTGGAGGGGCCAGCCTCGGGGACGACCTAACTTTGCTGCATTATCGCATACGTCAAAACACCCTTCATTATTACAGCCGAAATACTTCGTTACAACTGATCTGATTGCATTTATTCACAAACTCTATTTACACGTTGGTCCGCAAGGTCTATTAGCAATTGTTAGACCAAACTATTGATCAGTTCAGGGAAGAAACGTCTGCAAAGCGATTTGTAAGGCTTATATAGTTTGTGCTAGAGATAAACCAATAATGCTGAAGCATATTATGGCCGATTTACCAAGCGATCGCGTCAACCAGGCTTTACCATTTTGTTTTACCGCAGTTGATTTTTATGGGACATTCCTCGTTTATTACAACTTGCGCGGTAAAATACCTACAAAAGCATATATGGCTTGCTTTCTCTGGTTGGCAACTCGTTCATGCGTGTTTTAAAATGGTTTATTACAACGAGGGAACCATTTTCATGGCGCTAACAACCACTTGCATGAGCCGAATAAGCTCTTCTTACTAGTCCTAAACTATCGCAAGCAATTGAAGGCGTTACCAACAGCGAAAAATTGGAATACATTTGTATTTCGCCTGGTTCACATGAAGCAGCTGTAAAGTCTGCTAAACATCATCTTCGCAGACTAAAGGGTGAAAAACACCAAGCAGCTTAACTTACAACAAGCGATTTACCTATGAAGAATTTTCCACGTTGATCAAACAAGTTTACGCTTTGCTAAACTCTAGGCCTTGGGTGCCGCTAATCTCTAGCAATATAGAGATTCTAACTCCTGCGTCAATGCCTGAAACTGCCAAATTCGAGCTAAATATTCCGTTAGTGAAAAAATGGGAAATGGTGTCCAGCTTACGCAAGCTAATCTGGGGGGCTATTTAGGAATTCGATTCGAACGTGATCACCTTCGATATATAAGATTCATATTTGATTTAAATAAGAAACAAATGAATCTGATTCAATTCAAATAGGGATTTGGCCAAAAGACTACATCAAACAATTTCAACAGCGCAAATTCTGAACAAACAGAGAGAAATAGAATGATGTAAAGGAAGGAAAAGTCGTTATCATAAATAAAGGAACAAAATTTACCGCCACTAAAATGGAAGATTCAGAAAACACGGTATTCCGTTATTCGCCAAAAAAATAAAATTAGTTCGTACCTTTACAAATTGCAATTCATCTTTATTATAAATTGTAACAAAGTATTTCATTTTACAACATGCTAGTAAAATCACAGTCTTGTATAACTTAATATTGTTTATCCCTGGCATTTCAAGTCGATAGAAATTCATCATCCGAAATATCCATATTCTCGTAGAGCTTTAAATACTTTATAAAAATATCATTCTGTGGCAAATCAATTGGTTTACCACGTCCTGTTTGGAAACCATCGAAACATTGATTAACAGATGGTTCAAATTTAATGTTGGCATTACTAATACTAGGAACTTGTACACTTTGCTGAATATCCTTCTTTGCACTATTTTCATGGTCGGAAGATTTTGTGGGTGACGGTAGAGGTACTTCCAGTTTAATAGCTTTAATGAATGTATCATCGCCATCTAACAATAAATTATGGAAATTAGAATTTTCTTGATATTCTTTAAGGTGTTTCTTGGATGTAGATTGCTCTTCAAGTTCAGTTTCGCGTCTACGTTTTGTGGGAGGCACAGTTATATTTATTTCATCAAACAGCTTATGTTGATGTTCCACTATTTGTTCATTGTGTTTTTGTATAACGTTATTATTTGGAACATCTGTAACGCTTATGCACACTAATCTTAATGTACTCCCAATCCTAATATAAAATTTTTTATTTACGGTTTCCACATTTAAAAAATCCTCATTATTTAGTTTTTCACTTAAAAGCTCATCATTAATTCTATTATAAATATCACACCAATTTGCTACGTCCTTATCAAGCGCAACATATTCCTCTAGATTTATTTCAGGTGCATTAATTAATGGGTCACTAGAAGCAATGTCTACTTCTTCAGAAATAGGTTCTTCCTTGATTTCTAACGGATCATAGAAATTAAAAATATCTTCACCTTCTGGATCATTAGGAAAACTAAAATCATATTCAAATTTGTGCTCTCCAGGATCAACCTCCGGACAATTGATGGATAATCCAATTGACTCTTCCTTTTCAATGCTACTATTATTCAATTTTTCCGAATAAATCAGACTTAACTGGATAATATTTTTTAGTATTTTCGAATCACATCCAAATGTCTCCAAAGTTTTCTTTTTTTTTCTCTGGTAAGTTTTAACTTCTTTTGGACATCGAGTTCCGTTTCCGATCATATCTTCCACCATTTTTGTAGCTTCGCACAATATTAAATCATCACCATGGGAAAGGTCTAATGGCCTTGGCAAACTTAGCTGTTCAAAGGGAATCCGAATTGGCACATCATTTTTAACACGTTCCCTTTGGATGGTCATTTTAAGTAATTTTGGATTTATAGTTTCCGTTTTAGTTTTATTGCCATATAAAAGTGAATAAAGCATTTTTTTGTAACTAGAAACCAATTGTAAAGCAAAATATTTATGTTAGCAATTAAAATATTTAAAAACTAATACCTTGTTTAAATTTTTGTCAACATAACTCACAATTTATATTTATTTTTGGTTATTGTTACTGCTTTTGGCGCTCTAATCGAACTGTTGACAGATGGATTCTTAATTCAACTATCGGTTGAAAGATGTCTCTTATTAATGAATAACAACAGTTTCATTATACAAGAAATGAATTATTATTTAAAATTTTATATTTTTGTTGATATTTAACCAAGCCATATAAATTTGGAATTATGATCGATATAAGAATGTACAACGGATACGGTAAGACGGCTGTGCTACCAAAAGGAAAAAGCCAATATCCACGACGTACAGCATCCCGAGTGTGATGAGCGAGAACACCGGTTAACGAAATAAGCCAAGGTAATTTTCGTAAAAAACTTTGTTTGTTTCGTTTAAAAAATAAGACGCCAATAATTAAAATAATGACAATCGTTGTATTGTGTAGAAATGGCCGATGAGGTAAAGATGTGGCTTTCTAAAAATGTAAAGAAGTCTGTTTAACAAAATTAATACTAGGTACAGTAATTTTAAGAAATGTTTACCTCGAGAAGTGTACTGCGGGCTTCAATAAAGTGATCAATGTCGACTATACTTGACAATACGTAAGCCAATACAATTGACAAAACGATTTCAGAGTTGGCAAGTTGATTGTGAAAATAACTTATAATTATTAGCGCCACGAAAAATCCTACTAACCCATGTGTAATATTATCTATTAGTGCCAAGATTAAATGAGATTCTTTAGTAAATAAGGTCGAGATATGATCGCCGCAAATGCAAACCGCTCCAATTGAGAAACTGGAGACAATCCGGATTACAGACCACAGAACGTTTGGTTCACAACAGCATGATTGATTCCATTTACAAATCATGATATCTATTTTGTTTATATTATTTGTTTTGACATTACAAAAGTTGTAAAATGTCAAAGTTGAGCAATTCGTGTCACATGTGTATTTTACATGTAACCACAGCAAGATTCAAAGTGAATTTATTAAAATTGTGAACTATCATTATTGTAGTAATAACATAACCTTAAAATGTCGATAAGTTAAAGTAAATTTTATAATAAATAAATATATACATAATATTAAAATGTATCAAGGAACAATAGTTATCAGGCGTAATGTGGTCAAATATTTTTCTGTCGCCCACCGGAAAACGTCCAATGATAATAAAACAAAAGTCTCAAATTTACTGGAAAATGCTTCAGCTGTTGATTCGAACAACAAACAGGATTTGAATGAATGGGCCACAACTCCTTACCCGAAGAATTACAAGAATAATCGTTTGCAAGGATTGAAATCCATTCGACCTAAAATTAATCCCAAAGAGACCTCGATCATTTTATTTCCTGGGCAAGGCTCGCAATTCGTAGGAATGGCCAAAAAGTTGATAGAAATCCCTGAAGCGAAAGATCTTTTTGAATTCGCAAATGAAATTCTTAAATTTGATTTATTAAAAATGTGTTTGGACGGGCCAAAAAACACTTTAGATAAAACAAAATATTGTCAACCGGCCATATTAGTAACATCTCTTGCCGCATTGGAAAAGTTGAAAGAAGAACGTCCTACAGCAATCGATAATTGTATTGCAACTGCTGGATTCAGTCTGGGTGAAATAACCTCTTTAATCTTTGCCGGTGCAATTCCATTTGATCAAGGTACGAAAATATTGAACTTATTTAAATTTAGAAAAAATAAAAATTTAAGCGTTAATTTTCAGGTTTGCGATTGGTCCAAATTCGTGGCGAAGCCATGCAGGCGGCAAGTGATTTACAACCGGGTGGTATGGCAACCGTATTTTATGGTCCAAGCTCAAATCTAACGCAAGCTTGTGAAAAAGCAAAAGAGTGGTGTATAGATCGTGGCGTCGAACAACCTGAATGTCGAATTGCCAGTTACTTATATCCACATTGTAAAGTAATTGCCGGTAATGCAGAAGCACTGAAATTTATCGAAACTAATTTGAAAGCATTTAACTTAAAGAAAATGAAATCGATACCAGTCTCCGGAGCATTTCATACCGATTTAATGGAATCGGCTGTTGAATCTTTCCGTAAAGCATTAAAATTAATTACAGTCGAAGACCCAATAATTAGTGTACATTCGAATATTGATGGGAAACGGTATCGAAATGCGAAACACATAATCCAGCAACTTCCAAAGCAAATTGTCAAACCGGTTAAGTGGGAACAAACACTTCATAATCTGTATGAAAGGACGCAAGGTGAGGAATTTCCGCGCACATTTGAATGTGGCCCAGGCAAATCTTTAATAACAATCCTCAAGCAAGTAAATGCTAAAGCGGCAGAAACAGCATACAATGTAGATTTGTAGAAAATAATTTGTATAATAAATTAAAAACACCTCGAGTAATAATAAGCTAATTACGTTTAATAAGCCAATTTAAAAAAAAAAAAAAGTATTTTTTTGTTAAATTATTCGCATTTTACATAAAAGATTCAGTAAGAATTTGTGTTAGGGACTCCCGGAGATTGGATGCCTCTCAATGGCCTTAGGCCGGCAGCAAATCAAAATCATCACTAACATGAACTATTGGTACATGCAGATCATCAATCACAGGTTTAGCTTTGTATTCACATAACAGCAATTCTTTCATTTTCCATTCCCAGTCCATTTTTTGTACAGCATGAAGACTTTCCACCTCGTTATGATGTCGAAACAGCATTGCTTCCTAGAATTCAAAAAAAAAAAAAATGTAAATAATGATAATACATATTTACACTTTCTGTAGGTGGTACGGTACCTTAATTTTTTCCCATTTATCATCGACATCCTGTAACCAACTTAAAAACAAACGTCCATTATACCGTGATCGAGCGTTCCTGTCCTTCTCCTCCTGTTCGGGTGTTATCATATTATAAACCTCTTCATCCTTTAAAATTGTACACACCGAAAATGGTAAACTCTGATTGTTTAATGCTCTAGCAGCTCGGCCATGAACTCGAAGAATTTCCTGCTCCACAGCCAAAACTAATTTTTCCTTTTCAACAACATGTTGCATTTTTAATTTATGCCGTTCCTTTTCCTGTACCGAATACAACTCTCTCATCGGCTGTGCTAAATTCGATGGATAATTAAGCACCGGTTCAGATGTTTTCCCCGACAAAACATAAGTACCACGATTCATCAAGTAATCCTTAAATCCTTGTGGTGGTTTTGGCTGAACTGGAAATAAATTTCTCTGACGACGTTCAATTTGCTTGCGAATATTTAAGAACATCTGATAACAATTCGTCATTGGTTGATCATGTGATGGTACTTCATCTTTTAAGATTGATTCCTTTTCGCTGTCATTCGAACTAGAAGTGGCCGAAGTGTTCGATTGTGCCTGTGAAGATTTTGTATCTTCTTTACTCGTGCGAATTTTTCGCTTTCTCGGATGAAGTTCAACTGCATTTTGCGAGACAGTTGCTGTTGTGGTCGATGATGCAATCGGGCTTGGAGCATTGCGCGCTGAAGAATCGGAATCGGCATTATGTTGCGGCTGAGCAATCGGGCTACTCGTGTTACTACTCGAACTTTGTTGAGCATTATTTAAATTTGCATTTTCACTAGCGGTGGTTGGGCCCGTTGTACATTGATTTCCCGAATTATTACTACCGGTGCTAGTTACCGGGGCCGGTGATGGTGAAGAGCTTTGAAGTTGTGGCGAAGAATTGTTAGAACCTCGATCAACAGATTGACCTGAAGTTCCGCCACCGGAACGGTGAGAACTTCTTAAAACTCGTTGCTGAGCACGTTCTTCAGCTGAACTGTTGGCTCCGAGTTTTGTTTGTTTTTCATTATCATTCGATTTAGCATTAGTTTCGGTGGGACTTGTACACCGTGAAGTAGAGCTCTCTTTTTCGACATTCAAATCGTTACCACTACTGGACGACGATGCGACTACATACGGCAAGGCAGGGTGATTTCGGGCGGACGTATTTTTTCCATTTCTGATGCATACGTCTTGATCACCTGTAGTATTTTGCGGTGGTATCACTATTTTTAGTGGTGGGACCTTCGGACCGGATGAACCAAAATTCTCACTTTTATTATCGACTTCAATTTCAGCATCACTATCAGTCGATTTTGATGCTGGCTTTGGACTAGCGCATGGACTTTTTCTATCGATCTGACCAGATTTGCCGGTCAGACCAATTGCTTTAGCAGCCGTTCCAATTACTTTAGTATTTTTCTCTTGTCGCGCTGATTGGATACCTCGATTTCCAGACGCTGTTTTGGCTGATTCTTTATTCGCTTCAGACTCTTTTCGTTTTTTACGCTTATTTTCATCGTCCGTTACATTAAATGCGGTTTCATCTGTATTTTCAATATCGGAATGAGAACGTTTCGATTGATTAGCGGAATTTATGCCCAATAGGTTGTTACCACCGCCCGTACCTCCTAAATCGTCACTTCCTGTTTTATCATTTGGATTATTCTTATCCAAATTTTTAATATTCAAACTGGTTCCACTAGTTACACCAGTATTCGTCGTAGTACTAGTACATGTAGTGTTAGCACTAACCGAACTTATTTGTAAATTTGCGCCCGCATTACTAATACTATTCGAGTTGCCACTTAATAAACATTCTGCTTTATCATCACTGCTAATCAAATCTTTAGGTGTTGTCTTAAACTCATAAATATCATCGTCTTCCTTCAAATTGAGATTTGAGTTATTTAAATTTTGATTACCACCAGAACCGGCAGTAACTCCACCCACATTTGATTGATTGGTATTACTTGATCCTCCACCACTGCCGCTGCCAGTTGAATTGCATGTTGCATCATCATCCTCAATTAATGATTTTGTTTTCGCTTCTGTGTTAGATCCCCCGCCTCCGATTGCACTGCTACCGCCACCGCCACCCTTTTTTATTTGTTGTGATGTACGATTATTAGACGATTCTGAAATTATAATGTACATTTGAAATGAATAATATTTATGTAAATATATACAGTTCACAAGCACACATATACACACACACACGCATACACACATAATCAAGGTTGTAATATTAATAATTGTTCAATTGAAAATGATAATTAAAAATATTTAAAAAGAGTTAACACCTTATACTCTATAAATGAGAAATTCGCGATAGTGACAAAATTGGACAAACAAACCATACTTATTCAGACTCATACAAACGTACCTTTATTTAGTTGCGACGAAGGTGTTCGACGTTGCATTTTAATTATGTTGCTTTTTACAAAAAAAGGTTTACCTTTTATTTTTCATTTAGTTTGTATTTAAGAAAATATTTCAATTATTACTACTAATAAATACAAAACAACCATCAAAGACCGATTTTTTTTTTGTTTGTTATCTTTTATATTTTGTAAAAGTCAACTACCTTTTCCTTTATATTAATTGATAATTTAAAAAGAACACATTCACAATTATGTATTTTAAACACACTCTCTGTCTATGTTGTGTAAAGTTTTTGCAGTTTTGTGTGTGTATTTTGTTGTTTTAAACTTTAAAGAGTATTGTGTGTATATTTCTATGAGACGTAAATCACACATAAAATGTACAGCAACACGAAAACTTTATATTGACTTGACGTCAAGGCCAAGGTACATCGTAGTGCTACTGATGTTTTTATTTTTGAATAATGTGATGTTTACTAGGCATTTCTCTCGTCTTCAGATATCGTTCACACACAACATGAATATTAAATTTATTTTACTATATTGTAATTATAGTAGCTACTAATTTACATGAGGGTTTTGGGGTGAGCACAAGTCATAACATATCCCAACAATGATTCATTAAAATTCACTTTTTTTTTTTTTAATCGAAACCAACTTTACTTAAGCAACATAATTACAACACAATCATTAATGTTGAATTAGTATTTAAATTTTTAAACTTTGATGATTTTATAAATATTACAATTTTTAGATAAACATTTCCCGAAATTTATTTTCTTTCATTTTTTTATCATGTCAAAATGTCTTCTTGTGTTTTTTTATGTGTGTACAGAGCGAAAATTCAGAGAATTAAGTTCTTGCTTACACGAATTTTGATTTTATACATGTTAATAGTTATACATATTGGTTTATGCTTCAAACATTTTACAAATGTAATATTTAATTTACTAATTGTAGTTATTTAATATTTAAATGGCGAATTGTGATTTTTTAATTTATGTATCGAATGTTGCCGTGTCGGAGAAGATATATTACCAACAAAACCAATACATACAGCAAAATAAAATTGACACAATATCAATTCAAACGATTGTGTTCATCGATTGTGAATTTGCCATCATTTTATTTATTGTTGCAATATTTTATCACTATGTATTTTCAAATTAATTAACAATTAAATTTATTAAAGCTAAACTATTGCATTCTTCAAATTTGTTACACAAATACAGGCACACGCATGAATGCACTTATTAATCACGATTTTATAATTATCTCGTGTTTTATTATTGCGGGTGCGATTCTAACCATCACTTTTATAATATTGTTTACACTATACTACTACTTAGCGTTCTCATACGATTGATAAACTATAGTACACTGAATTTTTTGGTTTGCAAACTTTTTTTTTAAATACTAAAAATAAATGTGCCACGATTTCTATCATTGGTTATTGAAAAATAGTTATTAAATAACCTAATTCTTGGTACTTTTCATATAAAAAAAAAACATTTATACGGCTCTATATATTTTAACCCCGCCCTTCTGCGCACTAACGTAGTATCTAAATACAATGATTTGACAGATTACTACCGTAAATTTGGCTTTAAAAGTATATTAAAATTGTGAATGATCCACAACAAAATTGTAATAAAACGCAATTTGTTTTCAACATGAATTTGCCTCAATCAAATGAATATAGGGACAATTAAAATATATTTTTTGAGGTTATAAAAAAGCTATGTACTACAAATTACGGCGGGAATATCACCCAAAAAATATTAGAATAAATACATAAAATCATTGTACATACCTTTCGCCTGTTGTAAAAAACTATATACAGATGCAACAGCAACATCACAAGCTGTTTTTCCTTTACGATTTTTGATTGTTTGATCTGCTCCCTTTTCGACTAACATTTTAACTAATTTCAAATGTCCCACAGTAGCTGCATCATGTAGTGGTGTATTATCATCGAGCCCTTTTGCATTAACATTTGCTCCAGCCTTAATAAGTATTAAGGCAACATTGTAATGTCCATGATTGCAAGCTTCGTGCAATGGTGACCAGCCTGAAATTGTAAATACAATTTTTTTTACTATATACCGCAACACCCGTTTTAAGTAACATTTATAGTAAAGATTTACCAGCAAAATCAACAACATTGGGATTCATTCCTTGATCTAATAGTTTCTTTACTGAATCCTGTTCACCTTTTATAGCTGCAACATGAAGCGCAGTTTCACCTCGTTCATTTCGATCGCGCGAACGTGCTGGACTATGCCCAGTCATATCTAAAACGAAAAATATAGTAAATATAATTCATAAATTACTTATTTTACGGATCATATCTTACCTGATTGATTAGACGAAGATGTCATTTGCATTAATAATGCCATTTGTTGACGTTCTGACATTGGTGTATTTGTACTAGGTCTACTAGAGCTAGCCGATGCTCCAGTAAAACCTCTAGGCCTCGGTGTTGCAGGCATCGCCTTTACATCCTTTTATTCATAAAAAAACAATATTAAAAAGAAAACAATTTTAAATAAACAGAACATTTCGGTTGTAAACAAAAAAAAAAAAAAAAAAAATATTTAGATGTCAAAAATTTTGATCTGTCAAAGAAAATTAAAACATTATTGTTTATTTAATAATATTTACCGCATCTAATTAATACACTAATTATATTGTTTTGTAGCACAAATATCAGTAATATAATAATAATTTTTTTTTTATAAAGTTAAATATGATTCTTTCTATATTTTAATTATTATAAAACGCTAGCACGATAGAGCGCACAGAATATTACTACCACCATGACGTTTAATGCTTATTTATATTATGTTCAGTGCATTTACAGCAACTTTTTTTTTTTGTTTACTATAAAGCTGCCATAAATAATACCATTATTTTTTATATGAGCCATAAAAAAATATAAATGCAGCTTTTTATTTCGCGACGACGATGTCAAAATTATAAATATTTTGCTTTTTGACGAAAAAACAATAAAAAAAAAATAATGGAACAATTATCAACAGACTATACAAATTATTTGGTTAAGGCGACAATTCAGAAAGAGATTAAGCCAATATGCTCTACCATTGATGAAATGTTGGCACGTCTAGATGAATTTGAAAATCTTTTAATAATAGTAAGTACAAGCATACTAAATTCCAGTATTGCAAGAAAATATTAAACAATTCAATAATTCCAGATGCAAAATAATGCTTCATTATCAATTAATCATAATCTACCGAATACTTTTATTTGTGAAAATGATATGAAACAATTGTGCCAGAAAATAGATAATTTAGAGAAATTCTTAAAAGTTGTTAATGTAAATATTGCTGAGGTTGAGCATCAAGTTGAATTGGCTGAAGAAAATTTAGGATACAATGATACTGGTTTAAAAGGATTCCTGAAACCTCTTCTCGGAAATAAATCAAAGCCCGCTCTAGACCATGATGTAAAAACACAGAGTTTAGAATTAGAACCGATTAATATTTTTAAAGCGTCAGATTATTTTTAATAAAATATTATGTTAATAATTATTGTGTTATTTATTAATGGAAGTATCTATTCGGACAGATGGGACGTGTAAGAGTATGTGGAGTACGTGTAAGAGTATGTTGAGTACGTGTAAGAGTACGTTGAGTACGTCTAAGAGTACGTCGAGTATATCTAAGAGTACGGATAGTATCTCGTAAAAGTATATATAGCTGAATAGTTTTTATAGAAACTATAATTGAATAGTTTATATACAAAGTTTGGGGGGAGGGTAGGGGGTTTTGTTTAAAAATTCTTATAGCATTTCTAAGAGGAGGAAGTGTACAGCAAAACCTCGTAAAACGTTACCCCGTTTAAAAGTGGCTTTCTTTAACATTTGTGGTACTATCAGAAGAAGCGATAAGGGCAAAAAAAACTCTTTGATCTGTGTCTGCAAGGTTGACGAAGCAATTATAATTAACAAAAATAAAAAATTATTTTGTTAAATTATATTTGTTAATTATAACATCTTACCTTACTGTAAAAAAAAAAAATTAAAAAGTGGAAATTTTCCCGGAAAATGAGATAGTTTTCCGGGGAAATTTGGCTTCCCCCTCCTAAAAACTATAGATGCACAATCCTACATTCAAAAATTTTCAAAATATATACTCCTTACTTGATTTTCCCGATGTATACGTAAAGTAAACTTTAGCCGAAATGGAAATATACTTCCTCCTCTTAGAAATTATAAGAATTTTTAAACTTAATTTCACCCGCCCCCCAACCCAAGACTGTGTATAAAAACTATTCAATTATAGTTTCTATAAAAACTATTCAGCTATATATAATTTTACGAGATACTATCCGTACTCTTAGAAATACTCGACGTACTCTTAGACATACTCGACTACTCTTAGACATACTCGACGTACTCTTAGATATACTCGACGTACCCTTAGAAGTACTCAACGTACTCTTACACGTACTCGACGTACTCTTACACGTACTACACTCTTACACGTACTATCTGTTCGGATAGCCACGTTCTTTATTATTATAAATTGCTAGTGTAAATTTGTGTAAACACTAAACAGCCAGAAAGGCAGCATTTAGCAGGGTAGAAAATTGCAATGTAAGTTTATGAACGCTTTGTGTTGTATTCCTTGATTTACAGATCAAGGTTTTATTATGGTAACATCTTTATTTATCTATTTGTATTTTTTCCTACCCTATCATTCCATGAGTTCTCCTTGTCGAGCGAAATATTTTGCAACCTTCGGCGCCCTTACCCGCTTTAGTGATTGCGACCAACCGTTTTCGAAGAGAACGGATACCTTTGTTAATGCTTCGCACATGTTCGTTTTGCACTGCAGGGCCTCAAACGTTACTAGCAGCTGTTTTGCTGTATCGATTGCGAAATACCAGGCGGTGCACCCTTCCATTCTTATTTTTTCGTATTCTATCAGCAAGAGGTTGGAATTTTCGGCGCATTTTCATTTTTTATGTTCGTCAAATTTCCAATGACAACTTTTTCATCCGGTATCTCGTCCCTGGAAATTAATCGCGAGATGAAATCTGCGTATGCAAAAAGCTTTTTATGTCTATGTATTTGATGGTGAAATCATAGGAGAGCAGGATGAGGGTGTATCTTTGTAACCGACTAGCCGTGTACATCGGAATGCCCTTTTTCGATCCAAAAATCGTCAACAGCAGTTTATGATTGGTCTGAAGCTCGAGCTTGCGGCCATAGATGTATCGATGAAACATTGTTAGAGCGAATATTAATGACAAAGCGGGGCGGGTTGCTTTTCAAATTTCACATTGTTGCAAAACAGTTCGTCCAATGGCCCACGCAGGAGGTAGGAATGAACGATTATAATTGCTGGACGTCTTTCGGTGCGGTAATTAGCCTCAGCATCTCGATTTTCTGGGGATTTTGTCGAAAGCCATTTGCGTCGACGATGTGACCCAGAAACTCCAACTTTTCCTGGCCAAACGAATACTTTTCGAGGTTTAGCCGAAAACCGTCTAAAAGATTGTCGCGATGGTTCTTTTCGTCACTTCCTTCAACAACAAAATCCACGGAAGCGTCATGTCACTGCGGCTGACTCACAGGAACCTGGCTTATGACCGACCTGGTTGCACTCATAGGAACACCAACTCAAACTCAAGCCAGTTTGAACCTTACATGAAAACAAGCTAATTCACAACATCTCGCAGTATCATTTTGGCGGCCACTTAGGCACGCAACATGAAAAGTTTTAGCCGGAGAGATAGATATCGTTGCATAAGAGAAATAGCTATCGACTTTCATCCACGTAGCAGCGCTATTCGCAACAAATCCGGTCAATTGAAAATGACACTAAAACCTTCCTCGAAGTGTGGCGGAATTATTTCTCGTCACTTCTAAATAGACAGACACCACCTTTCAACAACCACTCTTGCTTCAACGCGATATTAACGTCAAGATGACGCAACCACCTCCTACATCATATGATGAAGTGCGGAACGTGACACGAGACTCATTTTCCTGGTTGTTCCGAATCTGTACCTAGCACATCAGTAATTAAAAGGGCTAGTAGCCTTATAGGCCAAATTATTAGCAGAAAAAAGATCCTGTGGGCGATAAACAGTTTTAAACCATATGGTATTATCCCTGCGGATATTCAACAAACTACGGATCTAACAATTTCTTGGTTAGAGGTTATTTTCAAAGGCAGCCTAGAACTATGTCACATTCCTAGTAAATGGACAGAAGTGAAGGTTGTTTTCATACCTAAGGCGGGAAATCGCTCACACTGCAATCCCAAAGACATTAGACCGATTAGCTTGTCTTCCTTCCTTTTTTAAACACTGGAAAGACAAATAGAAGCTCATATTAGAGGCACGATTGTGTCGGAAAAGCTGTCTAAATCTCAACATGCCTATTGCAAGGGGAGATCTGTAGAGACTGCTCTTCATTCTCTTGTATATTTCATTGAAAAATGTTTCGCATATATAGACTACGCAAATGGTAACCTTCTTGGATATTGAGGGGGCCTTTAACAATGTGCTTCCAGGAGCTATAACTCGGGCACTTTCAGATCTGGGAGTGGATGAATCACTCAACGACTATATAGTTTTGGGGAAACACTGACCATAGTTTTGAGGAATCCTCCGTCAGAAGATTTGCAAACAGAGGTACACCACAGGGTGGCGTACTGTCCCCCTTACTTTGGAACCCCCTACTGTTGCTGAGACTGAAGGACGGTGGCTTCAAGGTGGTTGCCTATGCGGATGATGTTGCTATTGGTGTCCGGGTTAATATTCCGGCACCCTTAGTGAGCTTATTCAAAATGGCCTGAGCATTCTTTCATTATGGGCCAATGGCTGTGGGTTGAATGTGAACCCACACAAAACCGAATTGGTTCTCTTCTCTAGGAAATATAAACTTCCTCATATCGATTCTCCCACTTTAAATAGGTTCAGCTTGACTTTTACAGTTGAAGCAAAGTTTCTGGGTCTCATTTTGGATAGCAAATTAAATTGGAAACCTAATATTCTGGAAAGAGTAAAGAAAGCTACGGTAGCGCTGTACTCTTGCAAAAATGCCATTGGGAAAGGATGGGGGCTAGAGCCCCGCATCGCACATTGGCTTTATACCGCAGTAGTTAGACCCATACTCTTGTATGGAGTAATAGTCTGGTGGCCTGCTCTGGACAAAACTATCAACCAAAAGCTGTTGACAAAAGTTCAGAGAACAATCTCTCTGTAGATCAGTGGTGCACTGAGGACACATCTACTCAGGCACTAGAGACTCGTCTATTTTTGACTCCTCTAGATATCTTGGGGAAACAGTTGGCAGCTTGTACTGCCACACGGCTGAAATCCATCTTAATGTGGACCTGCAACAATACAGGGAGGGCACTCATCTATTTCCATCTAACAACACCGACTATACTGTCCCGTCACTATTTTTTTGATACAAAGTTCCGGACTAGGATCCCATCCAGGGAGGACTGGATGATGAGTGCAGTTTTGGAACCAGGAGTTATAAACTTCTTCACTGATGGTTCAAAACGGGACGGGAAAGTCGGGGCTGGAGTGTTCTGCGAGGAACTTCTGTTAAATCTCTCCTTCCGTCTCCCCGACTACTGCAGCATTTTTCAAACTGAAGTAACTGCCATAAAGGAAGTCGTAGACTGGTTGAGATATAATGTAATATCGGTTTGTGATATTCGCATATATACGGACAGTCAGGCTGCCATTAAAGCGCTTTAATCACACCTCATCACGTCGAAAGTAGTCCAGAACTGTCTCTCATCTCTTAACGAGATGGCAGATCAGTTCAACATCCACATTTTATGGGTGTCAGGCCATTTCATAAGTACAGGGAATATAAACGCCGATGAACTGGCTCAACGTGGTACAATGGACCACTTCTCAGAAAGCAGAAAGGATATTGAAATGCCTCTTGCGGTATGCAAACTGCTGTTTCAGGAAGAAGCTAGCAAGCTGACGAATGGCAGATGGTCAAGTATCACCTCTTGCGTAATAACTCGGAAGATCTGCCCAAAGTAGGACTTGGCAAGATCCAAACAGCTGATCTCACTTCAGCGAAGTCAGATCAGTGTAGTTGTTGGAGTGATTACGGAGCACTGTCTCATAGGGAGGCATGCGAGTAGACTTGGTGTCTTCTCACATGACTACTGTCGTAGTTGCGAGGATGAAGAGGAGGAAGAGACAGTACTTCAACTTCTTTGCACCTGCCCTCGTCTGGCACGAAACAGACTAAAGTTTCTAGGGGCACCCCTCTTCAAAGACCTGACGGACCTCTGTAGGATGGACGTCAGGAGTATCCAGCGCTTTGTTAACAGCTCAAAATGGTTCCAATGAGTTGGAGGAAACAATTATTCGTGGTATGGCTAAAAAACCATTTTTGTGTCTATGCCTGGTCCTAGTGGACCGCCACCCAAACCTAACCTAACCTGTGATATTGATATCCATTGCCAAGCTAATGAAGGCATAGTAAAATTTGTTGTACCGTAATATAAAATCCCGCATTCCAAAATCCCGTAATTAGAAAATCGCAATACAAGACCATTTATTTCTGTATCACTCTTTTTATTTTTTTTTTGTTCCTTTGAATTCTCCTTTTATTCTTTGGTAACTTTTCCCCAGATTTAACTTTCTCAATGAGAGACTTTGCCAAAATCAATTCTTTCGAAAAATCTTCGATAATTTTCCAAGTCCAGCATACCGCTAACCCGCAACAACTTGAAGGCGGCGATACTACGTTTCAACGCAATTTTGAGTCAGTGGGAAGCACACAAACACACACACACACACACACACACACACACACACACACACACACACACACACACACACACACACACACACACACACACACACACACACACACACACACACACACACACACACACACACACACACACACACACACCCGTGGGAGTTGCAAGTCTCCTATCGGGCACGTCCCCAGGTGGCGGATAGGGGATGCCCTCACCGGTACACCGGCGGGTAAGTGGAAAATAAAATACCACTCGTGGACCAAAACTTGCAAGAAGCGTTTGTTCACCAGGAGGTGCGGCTCCAAACAGCGTCTGTTCCTCATGTAAGAGGCGACTGAATTTTTACCTGGCAGTAGGTATAAAATGCTAGGGGAAGGACACCCTAATTAAATAACCACAATGTTTCGTGAAGATGGGAAAATTGTTACGGTGCAGGGAGTCGGAAACCCAGTACCGGTGGAATTGTTGAGTGAGCAAGCGGGCTCAACACCGTCGAGATCCAGCGACCGCAATGCCTCAGCAGTTGGGAACTTGGCTGTTGTTGCAGATAGAACTACAAGTTTTACTACCACACCAGTGGCGAACCTTAATCCATTCGAGCAGAGGAGCAGACTACTCCGATCGCCTAAGTCCGGTTCAATAACTCACGGGCACACAAGGACTAGTTCAATATCGGATATCAATGATTCGGATGCTTTTCAGCTGAGAAGGAAGATCGACCCAATGGAGCGCATGGGTAGGCATATCGAGGAACTGGCAGAGTTCATAAAGGGGAAGCAACGTCCACCACGAAATAAGAGGATCGTTGGTCTTTTAAAATCCACATTCCGGCAAACAACTCTCAGAGCAAGGGGCGGTGTTGACGTCGATGTGCAAACGGAGGACGCTGTCCAAGACGAAACGGCTAGAGAATTGAACCAGGGTACCCCAGCCAGTAAGCAGAAGAGGCAATTAAATTGTATTTCACCTCTTGATACAGCTGATAGCCCTCAGAGAACGGGAAAGAAGGTAAGGAAAATGCAGATTGCAAAGCCCGTGGAAGACCATGAGAGCCGAAGCATGGTTGCATCTTCTGCGCTGGGCACAAACAAAAGATCTGAAGAGATTCGTGGGAGGCAAGTAACAAATGAGTGGCAGGTTGTAAGAAGGAAACCAAGGAAGCGCCACGAAAGACCTTCGAGAGCCGCCGCACTGATGATCAAAACCACTAGTCCAGCTTAAAAATAGATCCTGCCTTGGAGAGTGTCGGAAATAGTGTGGCCCGTGTCCATAAAACCGAGAAGGGTTATCTATTGCTGAAAATACAGAAGTCGGCGTGCGGTAGTGCCAACCTTGATACGATTCGCGGTAAAATTGAGACGTACCTTGACGGTAAACTAGAGGTTGCTACTCTTGCCGATCCTGAGGAGACTACACTGGAGACATGGTATATTGACGAGGTAACAATAAAGGGAGAATTCTTTAACGCAATAGCTATGGACTTCGATGCGGGAAAATCCTCGATGAGAATATATCGTGACTAGTCTTAGACCTGCGCATAGAGGTACGCAGATAGCGGTTGTCAAAATACCAACGGCTATAGCTCGAAAAATGGCTGATGTTGGCAGAATCCGTATAGGCTGGGTTAGGTGCCATATAAGTGAAGTAGTTAGCCCAGTGAGGTGCTTTAAATGCTGGAAGCCAGGTCACAGAGCGGCCACATGCAAGAACAAAGTCGACCTATCAAATCGTTGCTTTAGGTGCTGCAGAGCCGGCCACAAGGCAAAAGATTGTGAACGGGAACCGCAGTGTGCATTCTGCCGTACAGGAAATGGAGAAGCTATCGGTACTCACATCATCGGTAGAGGTAATTGTCCAGCACGACGGATGGTGATAGAAAACAACCGTAGAAAGTGAAGCTACTTCAGCTAAACTTAAATCACTGTGAGGCTGCCCAGAACCTCCTATGGCAGACTATACACGAATTGAAGCCAGACGTCGCAATACTATGTGAACAGTACAAAAATTTGGATGATGCTGCATGGGTGAGTGACCATAGTGGCAAGGCAGCAATCTGGGCATGCGCTGGCTTGGTCATTCAAGAAAGCCCGCAGAGTTTCTTCGGATATGTTCGAGCAAAAATTAATGGAATACATATCTTCAGTTGTTATGCCCCTCCAAATGAGCCAATCGAGCAATTCATCCACTTCTTAGATTGCTTGATTCTGGATGCAAGTGATCATAGTCCCACAGTAATTTCGGGAGACTTCAACGCGTGGGCTACGGAGTGGGGTAGCGCTCAAACAAATAGAAGAGGTCAAGCCCTTCTGGAGGCTTTTTCAGTTCTGAATGTTTTCCTGTGCAACACCGGCTCCGAATATACTTTCAGCAGGGGTAATGCTGGTTCTATTATAGACCTAACGTTTGTTAGTGAATCTCTCTGGAGGAGAGGAATAACTTGGGAGGTTTGTGTCTTTAACATGCACAGTGACCACCAGGCCATCCTGTGTGAACTCCGTGAAATACACCCAAGTAATAGTATACAAATTGCGGGTTGGAAGACAAACGCTTTCGATGAAGACATCTTCAGGTTTATGCTCCGTGACTCTAACCTGACGGATACCGCTAACACCAAGGCATCCTAGTTAATAGGCAGCATTACCAGTGCATGTAACGCTACAATGCCTAAAAGAAGGTTAAACCCAAGACGCCCACCGGCCTACTGGTGGAATGAGGAAATTGCATTGCTCCGGCGAAAGTGCAACCGTGCTAGGCGCGTTTCCCAGCGGGGTAGAAACACCAGCTCCTCTTTCAGATTACAAAAAATATACAAGTAAGCGACGATGCTGGAAGTCCCTCTGTGATGAGGTTGAGGATGAGCCATAAGGTAGGCTCTACAAGATGGTAATGTCAAAGCTTAAACTTGCAAGAGGTGCAGCACCAACATGTCCTATTTTGATGGATAATATAGTATCTTCCTTGTTTCCTCGCAAACCAGTGACTATTCACTCGAGTGCCATTGAAGCGGACGACGTACCACTATTCACGATTGATGAATTAATTTCCGCCTCTAGGAGAATTCCCAACAAGAAGGCGCCAGGACCAGACTATATACCAAATGTTGCCTTAAAGGCTGCGATCCTAGAAAAATCCGAAGAGTTCCTAGAGGTGTATAGCTCTTGGCTAAGAGAAGGAACATTCCCAGGTATTTTGAAGAAACAGATGCTGATACTGATCCCAAAGGGTAAAGTACATTCAGAAGATCCTTCATCATTTCGCCCAATCTGTCTGTTAGATGGAGCGGGGAAATTACTTGAAAGGCTGCTCGGTAATCGGTTAGAAGAAGCTATCGGATCATTTGGAGACCTTGCCCATAACCAGTATGGGTTCCGCAAAGCGCGCTCAACTATTGATGCTATTCAGCTCGTTACCAGGCTGGCAGAAGACGCCATCAGCGGCAGCAGATGGAAAGGAGGCCGTAAAAATTACTGCACTATTGTTACGCTAGATATTAAAAATGCGTTTAATACAGCAAAATGGGAACATATTATGAACGCCCACAATATCAAGAATGTGCTTTGTTACATCAAGCGGGTAATCTCAAGCTATTTTAAAAACCGCACTTTGCAGTACCGCACGAATGAAGGGTGCAAGGAGTACACATACAGTTACATGCGGGGTCCCCCAGGGATATGTACTCGGTCCAATGCTTTGGAATATTATGTATGACGATGTGTTCACACTCCAGGTCCCCGAGGAGGCGACGGTAGTTGGGTTTGCCGATGATATCGCGATCGTAGCAGTTTCAAAGTACAAGGAAGAGCTGGAAAACATTTGAAGCGATACGGTGGATATAATCCAACAATGGCTTGACTCAGTTGGGTTGCAACTGGCGGAACAAAAAACGGAAGCGGTGCTTATAACCAGCAGAAAGGTTCTGGAAACAATTTCCATTAGAATCGGAGCACATACGATTTTCTCGCAACCCTCGATAAGGTACCTAGGGGTACAAATAGATGCAAGGTTGTCATTCAAGGAGCACATAAAGTACGTCAGTGAGAAATCAGCCAGAGCTAGCAAGGCACTCTCTCGTGTAATGCCGAATGTCGGCGAACCAAGCCAAGGACGACGAAGATTATTAGTCGGTGTCGTAACATCTATAATGCTCTATGCGTCCGCTATATGGGCGCAAGCGCTGCAGGTGCCATCCTATCGTCGTAGTTCTAACTCCATACATCGCAGCTGAGCTGCGCACTTAGAGTGATTAGTGCGTTCAGAATTCTTTCGGACGAAGCAGCCTGCGTCATTGCGGGAATGTGTCCAATTGATCTGCTGGCAGCGGAATGGCAAAAGTCATACAATAATAGCCATGGAGGAACACCGGATAGACCAATGGTGCGAGCGAACAACACAAGAATGTACAGGGGGGATATTCTTATCGATTGGCAACAGCGTTGGAACCGTTCGGAAAAGGGCCATTGGACTCGACGACTAATTCCTGAAATAGGCCCGTGGATAAATCGTAGGCATGGCGAGGTTGATTTTTACCTAACACAGCTCTTAACAGGTCACGGATGCTTTCGATCATACCTTAATCGTTTTGGGCATGATGATTCATCGTATTGTCCATCCTGCAGAGATTCCGCAGAAGATGCTGAACACGTGTTTTTTGTATGCGCACGGTTCCAGGGAAATAGAGAAGTGCTTGCTGGAGTCCTCGATCAATTTGATATTACCCCAGAGAACATAGTTGAAGTGATGCTATCGTCCCCAAAAGCATGGAGTGCTGTAGCAAATTTTGCAACAACAACGATTAAGGAGTTGCGACGGTTGGAACGCCAACGTCGCCAAGCAAGGTAACTCGCACCCATCAGTTGCGTGGGAGATGTAATCGTACAGTTAGAACAGACTCCTTCCCTTTCGAAGTAATACCTAGCGGTCGTTCCGGGGGGAAAGGATGCAGGAGGTGCTTTTAGTGTGTAGGAGTCTCACACCGTTGTGGCGGATAGCTACGTTATCCCTTACATCGTCCATGATGGATTTCCACCTTCCTTAAAAAACACACACACACACACACACACACACACACACACACACACACACACACACACACACACACACACACACACACACACACACACACACACACACACACACACACACACACACACACACACACACACACACACACACACACACACACACACACATAAGCACACATACACACACGTAAGCATACATACAGACAGCCAACCCATTCTCCTTGATTATAATTTATTCGGAACGGTAAACTTTTCCAATTATTGTATCGTTTCCGAATAATAATTCACGTTGAATCATTTTTATGACTTACACATATATGTCCGTATTATACGAGTATATCAAGTACACTTGTCACAAAATGCAATGCAAATTTTCCTCTAGCAAAAAACATGAAAAAATATCAAAAAACTGAACAATAAAAACTCAATAACTGTTTAGTTTTGTATTATAATTGAAGTCTTAGTACTTATTGTTGTAACTCCGTAATCCGAGTTACACTTAATAAAACACTTAATATATATATTTAGATAATATCTATTCTTTATTTCACTTCTTGTTCGTCGCGTTTTCTCTACTCAACGCCTACCGTCCATTCTCTGACATATTCACAATCCTTCTATCTAAAATCCCGCCGCTTAATAATATCTAAATTCACGCCGATTAGTGTGCTGACTTCACCACACTCTTCCCCTGCTAAAATATTGCATCGGCTAATATCGACTAATGTCGAAATCATCAAAGCGACTAGGCATCTTCCCAGCGGTAGTTCGTGTTGAACGGCGGGGCTGCACCTCCTGCTGATTATCATCATTTTGACTGCCTTCATTGACATAGATGGCTTCGTTTGTATGTCTGGCGTTGAATGGTTCACGTGCTTGTTGTAGCTGGGGCAAGATCGTCGGCTCGACAACCTCCTGTAATGGCGTGACCTCGAACATGTCCATCAACAAACTATCATTGCCGAATTCGGCGTACCGGAACTTCAGTTGATTGCTGTGAGCCCGCACGCGGCGCTCGTTTGGCGGTTCAAGCTGTACCACATAGTTGACAGCTCCTTCGCGGCGCTCGATCTTCCCTGGCAGCCATACAAAATTACTGTTGCGAAGCATGGACTTGAAATAAATGACATCACCTACATTGAACTCCTTCCACTTTGCCCCGTGATGGTCATTGAATTGTTGCTCCATTCTCGTGTTACGCACATTGCATCGGTTTACGGAGGGCTTGATAAGATCCAACTTAGTCTTCATATCATGACCATACATTAGCTTGTATGGAGACTTCATCCCCAGTCCATACGAAGGCGTGTAGCGATAGCACCACAGAAATCTCCGCAAGATTCCGTCGACATTCCCTTCCTCCTTCAACTTCTCAAGTCCCGTCTTGAGCAGCTCAACAAAACGCTCGGCACGGCCATTTGACTGTGGGTTGTATGGTGCCGTGGTAATGTGATCGATGCCGTTCTCAGCACACATCTTCTTGAAGCAGTCGGATTTAAACTGAGGGCCGTTGTCGCTAACGATGATATCGCACAATCCATGGCGGGCGAATGTTTCCATCAAGTTTTCAACGGTCTTCTCAGATGTTGTACTGTTCATCTTGAAAACCTCCGGCCAGTTGCTAAATGCATCAACGATGACCAGATAGTACAACCCATTGACGGGGCCGGCGTAATCAATGTGAATCCGTGACCAAGGACCCTTCGGCATTGGCCATGCTTGCAACGTGCATTTCCTGGGTGACTTCGAATTGATCTCGCAAATACCACATCTTTTTACATGTGACTCGATGTCACTGTCAATGCCTGGCCAGTAAACTTTGCTTCGCGCTAACAGCTTCATACGTACTGTCCCTGGATGACCCGCATGTAGTTCCTCGAGAATAGGCTTACGCAATGGAAACGGCATCACAATCCGTTCGCCATAAAAAATACACTCTTCAATCACTGAAAGTGATGTTCGGAGTGCGAAATACTCTGCCGCCTCTTTATTTTTGACCTGATTTTTCCTTCCAGGCCAGCCCTGCTTGATGAGATAAGCCACTTCTTTCAGGACCTCGGACTTTGCAGACTCCACTTGGATTGTTTTGAAGATAACCGGTAACGATTTTGCTGATTCGATGGCAAAACACTCTGCATGAGTGTCAATTCGAATGGTTGCGATAACAGTATCCTCAGGTTCTGGTTTCAGTTGCGCATTAATGAGTCTTGAAACAAAATCAGCGTAGGCGAAACTCTTTGTGCTGATGTATTTGATATCAAAATCGTAAGCGAGCATGATAAGCGCGTATCGTTGCAACCGATTTGCAGAATAGACAGGAACTCCTTTTTTTGATCCAAAAATCGCTAACAATGGTTGATGATCGGTGCGCAGCTCGAACTTCCGACCGTAAATGTAACGATGAAATTTTTTTAGTGCAAACACTAGCGCAAGCGCTTCTCGCTGGTTCTGTGCATAGTTTTTCTCGGTCTTGCTAAATGATGACGCTGCATACATAATGGGGCGCTCTGAACCATCTTCGAATTTATGCAATAGTACTGCCCCCATTCCGTAACTAGATGCGTCCGCGGCAACAATGATTTGTTTCGTAGGGTCATAATGCGCCAAGGCGAGATCTGTCGTCAGAACTTCTTTCAGCTTCCTGAACGCCTCATCACGAGCAGGGGTCCACTCGTACTTGACGTCTTCCCGTAACAACTCATCCAGTGGCTCTCTCAGGTCCTTCAATCCCTTGATGAACTTTCCATACCAATTAATGGCTCCCAGAAACGCACGCAGCGTTGAAATGTCCGCTGGCGCTGGCAATTGTTGAATTACCTCAACTTTAGACTTATCTGGGCGCAACCCATTAGCGTCGATGATGTGGCCCAAATAGCGAATCGACTTTTGGCCGAACGAACATTTTGCGAGCTTAAGGGTGAACCCGTAATCTCGAATGCGTTCAAGGACCGAGAAAAGCTTTTGTCGATGATCCTGCTCGTCTTTCCCAGCCACAATGATATCGTCGAGATATGCTGCAACTGTGGGCATTCCTCCAAGCATTGTGTCCATCAGCTGTTGGAAAAGGCCGGGTGCTGTCTTAATTCCCGGCTGCATCCTGTTTACTTGGAACAGACCGACATGTGTGTTGATCACCATCAGTTTCTTGGCATCGTCCTCGAGCTCCAGTTGCAGAAAAGCATCCGATAGGTCGATGTTGCTGAAGACAGTGCACCCCGCGAGCTTCGCCAAGATGTCAGCCGGTACCGGCAATGGATACTGATTAGGCTCAAGTGCTGCATTGAGGCCTGTCGAATAATCAGCTGTTACGCGAGTTCCTCCACTTTTCTTTTTCACCGCAACAATAGGGGCCGCTGTTTCGGCATATTCGATTGGTTGGATCACCCCCAACAGCTGTAATCTCTGCAACTCATCCTGAATTACTTGTGCGGCTGCGTACGGTACGGGCCGCTGACGGCAGAAAACCAACTTCGCCCCTGGCGTTAATTTTAGCGGTACTTTTAATCTGTTACACAACCCCAGCACGTCTGCGAACACAGAGGGGAATTTCGCCTGGACCTCCTCTGTCAGAGATAGCTCTCCATCCGCGTTAACCCTGTTGCATACTGCCGACAATGGTACGTCAAAAAGCTTTAAGAGTTCCATCCAATCGCTTCCAAAAACATTCAGGTTGGAGTTTGCAACGTAGACTTGTCCGGCGGCCTCGCGATCATACAACTTCAGTTTGGCTTGAAAACTGCCTGTGATATCGAGACAATCACCCGTTGCACTGATCGCCCGTTCTTTGCACGGAGTCAAAACTGGCATCCCTAAGCCTTTCCAGTTTGATCGTGAGATGATCGTCCAGTCTGAACCCGTATCAAGCTGCAGTGTGACTTTGCGGTTATTGATGATCGGCATAACAGATTTGCGTGTTGCCTTTGACATTGACTGGATAGCGAAGCTCTGTCTTCGTTTATTATTTCGTGATCTTGCCCATCTGGCTTTTGCACGCGCCGCTGACAGGCAAAATCCGCTCTTATGTCCGCGCACCTTACATGTTTCGCATTCTTTGATTTTAAATGGGCAGTCACGCCAGAAATGGGTTTCACCGCAAAACGCGCATGGGGATCTCGGTGTCTGCTGCCCGTTATGCCTCGGTGCTTCTGTCTCGCAGTATTGCCGTCCTTGGTTCTGTTGCTTGTTCCGGCTCTCTTGGGTTTTTTTTCGGATTTCCAGTATTTCTGCTTTGACCGTATCTGGATGAATTACCATTCTTTTGTCACTCATGAGGTTGTTCAGACGTTCCGTGATATTTACCAGTTCCTGTAAATTCAATTTTTGTCCTCCGTCTACCTCTGTTCCCGTGTCCTGCTGGTCTAGTTTCGAGAGTAACCTCTCTAACGTGCTTGAATCCTGTGGTTTGTCGAGGCCCTGTACAAAGAGCAGTACCTTGAAATCTTCTGCCGGGCATTTTGCGATGTCAAACTTTTCACACATGGAGTTTACGCGGGCAGCATACGTTTTATAGTCCTCATCTTCGCCCTTCGAGACCTTCAAACATCTGTATCGCAGCGAAAAAAGCGATTCTTTGTGTCCGTAAATGCGTTTAAGCTCCTTGACAGCCTCTATCAACGTTAACTCCATAGGCTTGCGCGGCAGAATAGTGTTGGCAAATTTCTGATAATCCTGGGTGGTCAGTTTCTGCAATAGCAATCCAACCCTTGCCTTCTCCGTCAACAATGCCGCATCCTCGGTGAAAAGTGACTCATAGCGGCTATACCACAACTCGAATGTTGCATTCACTTCCGCATCATAATTGAAGTTTTCCATGCGGCTCGACAAATCCTTGACGATCGAATAATTCTGCTTCAAATTTTCAGCTCCTTGCGGGGGTCCTTGCTGCCTTGCGAGATGCTCCAATATCTCTTGAATCTGTTCGTCTTTTTTCTGTCTTTCGGCTGCATCCAGCTGCATTTGTTGCAGTAACTTTTCCACAATTTGTTCCATTTTTTTTTATTTTAAGGTTATTATCTTCTAACCATGTGACCGCGTGTTTTCTCAAATTAATTTTTTTTATATTTTAGTAATAATAATACGCGGATTCGTTTTACCTCGTCGCCACTGTTGTAACTCCGTAATCCGAGTTACACTTAATAAAACACTTAATATATATATTTAGATAATATCTATTCTTTATTTCACTTCTTGTTCGTCGCGTTTTCTCTACTCAACGCCTACCGTCCATTCTCTGACATATTCACAATCCTTCTATCTAAAATCCCGCCGCTTAATAATATCTAAATTCACGCCGATTAGTGTGCTGACTTCACCACACTTATCACTTTGCACTTTGCATTTTTCAGTAACAGTTTGCACGATCGAAATTGTAAGTTAATTTACTTTTATTATAAAAAATCTTTATTATTCTAATAATCTATTGTTATATAAATCTATCTATTGTTTATATAAATGTTATTTCGTAAAATTAACAACGATAAGTGATTATTTCTTTACTAATAATTAATATAAGAGCAATAGTAACGAAATTATATTTGCAAAGTTTTTATGACCAGTTAATTTCTTAGCACTTAGCAAAATTTTATAAAGTGCAAAGTGATAAGTTTTTGGTTAAATAGCCCCCAGATCTAAAGTTACTAAGAAGGGATTTCTAAAACTTCAACAATTGAGTTGATTTTTGGATCACAATTCTCGTAGTAAGATGGTATATTCAGATGGTTCTTCATCGTATTAAGATGGTATAGTTGTATGATGGAATGATATAATGGTATGACGGTTGGTTGTATGATGATATCATGGCTTGATGGTATGATTGTATGATTATATGATGGTATGGTGGTACGATGTTACGATGATATAAAGGTATGGTGGATTGATGGTAAGGATACCATCTTTACCATGGTATGATGCTGTGATCGTTCGACGTTATTATGGTACGATTGTATGATTACTATACATAGTGTCTAGAGAATGATTGTTTAAGGTCAAGATGGTACGACGATACGTATGCTGGTATGATTGTACGTTGCTATTATGGTATGATGGTGATTAGGGTTTGAGTTGAAATTGTGATGGATTCGTGTGAGAAGTTTGATTAGGGATTAATTTGGGGTCGATTTTAGGGTTTAATGGGAGGTTAGATTGGATTGAGTTCATACATGCATATAGCTTTCGAATCGAGTTGATTTTGGGATTGGGTTGGAAATTAAGTGTGGAGTTGAACAGAGGGTTAGTTCGATCTGAGTTGGGTGGAAATTAAGTTAGGGTTTAGTTAGCTTGCATTGGGGTTAAGTGAGTTGTTCGATTGGGGAATTATTTAAGGATTGATTTGGGGTTAGGTTAAGGGTAGAATTCACAGTGGATTTGGTGATTGAGTTGAGGGTTAGGTTGGCGGTTAATTTGGTGATTGCTTTTAGAATTATGTTGCGATTGAGTTGGAGGTTTCGTTGTAAATTGGGTTGTAGATTGAGCTGGAGATTGACTTAAGAGGTTCAGTTAGGGATTGATTTGCGAGTTGAATTAATTTTCAAGAACGAAGTTCTGATCACCTCATGAGGTTTCAGCCTTTCATATTTTAATTTTATAACTAATTTAACTTTTGATTTTTTGGTTTTCATTTTATTAACGATTTTATTTTTATGATTAAATGGAGGTCCCCTGTTGATTAATTAATAGGATTTGATACGAACTAACCCGAATAATTAAAATAAAATTATTTAACGAATTTAATATTCGTTGGTCACATCTGGCAAAGAAGCGTTCATTTCAATTTTATTATATACATCCTTCACTTTGTTAACAAAAGTAATATTGTTCCTGGACAAGAAAATCAAGTGGCAGCGCTTTTAAATTGTTAACGTTTGTTTTTATTTAAAAATAGTTTATTTAGGAAAAATCTGGCTCCCACAGGATTAACATTAAATGATATCTTGGATCAAAAAAAAAAAAATTCGTTTTATTTATTATTTCACAAAATTTTTTATTTATTTGCCATTATTTTTTTTTTTTTTTTGGAAGAATCTCGGGTACATCAAATTTTTCTTTTTTTTTTTTTTTAAATATTTTAGATTATTCACTTATCATTATAATCAATCTACTTAAATTATATACAAACAGAAAATTTCTCCAAACATACATTATAGGTAAATACATATACATATACATGTGTACATATTTACTTATTTATATATAAATACATAATTTATAATATAATGTACCTATATAATTTATATTGTAACATTATACAAATTAGTTAATTATTGTAAAGTCAAATATTTACTAACAAATAATTTTTTTTTTTTTTTCAACGTTTATTAATTACCAATAGAATAATTTGAAATTTAAAATATTTAAAACCATTTTACAATTTTCATACAAAATCAAAATCAGATCACAAAATTAAAATAATTACTTTCTAATACGGTTTTCTAGTATGTATGTATAATAAAACTTTTAAATTAAAAAGAAATTCTTTATTTTAATATTAATTTTTATAAAATTTAGTTTGTAAAACATGTTTTTTTGTTTTTAAATAAGTTCTTAAATTCCAAATTTTTTTCACTTTTGTTAATTTTAGCTAATAATTTAATACAAAATTTATAGAAAATTTGGCATTGGTTGTTTTTTTTATTTTTATTTATCTTAATTAAAATTACGAAAATTATATAAAAATTAATTAAATTTTCAGTCTCGAATTGGATAATTTTTTATTTTATTTTATTTTTTTTTTAAATATTGAAATATAATTTATTTAAAATTGTTCATTTCACTTTTAACTATAAATTGTGACTTTTAAAAAAAAAAAATTTTGTTAAATAAACTATAACGATGGTTCGAACTTGTGTCTATGTATTCGAAACCGTAATTAGAGAAGAAAATGAGCTTTTCGAAAATAATCGTAATAATCAAGAAATATAAAAACGGTAATTTGTTGTGTTCTTCCAATAATCTTTAAACTGTATTTTAGTTAAATTTTGTGGTATATCAAATGAGCGTTTATTCACTAGACTTTAGTAAATGTCAATAAAGTTAAAATAACTTATTGGAAGCGTTAGGCGCTAGAGATTGGTAGACATCAGAATTGCTCGAAAAATCAGAGATTCTAAGTATTGATATCAGGGGTCAGTAAATTTAACGGACCAACAAAATTACTATCTGTAATGTATTCTACTAACAGCCTATTTTAAATAAAAATTAGCTATCAGATGATTGGTTGAAATTATCAACCTGAAACAGTAATTTAAATTGAGTTATTTTAACATCTTGCTCGGTTAAATTTACTCGATAATAATTCTATTCACATATCCAATTTGTAGTATCCAA
Organism: Tipula vernalis; assembly: GCA_958295665.1. NCBI lineage: Eukaryota > Metazoa > Arthropoda > Insecta > Diptera > Tipulidae > Tipula > Tipula vernalis. Next base: position 177,115,749 of record OY282560.1, on the reverse strand, counting down.
TAAAATTTACCAAAATTAAAATAACTCATTTTCTTTTAAAGCGGAATTTTTCTAAACAGAAAGCTGCGCTCGAATTTATTTTATAAAATAATTAAACATTTTGTGCTCATCCGATAGAAGATTTTCTACTATATTCTATTCAATTTGCTTGTTGGCAAATTCAAATTCGCGCACCATACATTTTTTTTTTTTTTAAATATGAAACAAAAATATAATTAATTTTCATTTGTGAATTAAATTATTTTTTAATTTGTTTTAACCTCTTAGAGGAAGGGATAAACTTCCTACACCTAAAATACCAATTTAATTTATACGCTTCCAAATTAAACTGAATTTTGGATTTTTTATTTTTTAATAAACATTAAATCTATTTGTATAATTAGATACAGTACTTTCTATTCAAAAAATTAATTATTTGCTAAATTTATTAATTATATTGTATTTACACATTATGTGTATGTATAATATATTTTTTTTTTTTTTTGTTTTGTATTTTATAATTTTTAACTTTGTTTAGAAAGAAACGGGAAAATATTAACATAAATAAAAAGCGGGATTGCAAAAAATAAATTTGGATGTTTGTGGAAGGTAGACAAAAGAACCAAAGTGTTTTTATTTTTAGTTAATAGTAAGTTTAATAATAAACACCACCGATTTAAATCTATAAATTTTACGTTATTTATACTATTAATTTAGTATTAGTATATTTATGTATACGAGGAGGGAAAAGGAGGCTGTTCATTTATTTTGAGCAAAAATTGATTTAAATCAGAATTTAATGTAGTAATTGTGTTGCAAAAAATAAACCAATTATGTAAATTTTAATTATAAATATAATAATTAAACATAAATATAATTATTTTAAATAATTTTTCAGTCGCTTCGATTATTTTATATTTTGTAAATTGTATGAAATAGATTTGAAATTAAATTTGGAAAAATAAAAAACCAAAAATTGTATGTATATTTATATAAGTTTTTATAAAAGAGTGTGTAGAATTTTGAAAATAATTTATAGTTTTTTTGTTTATTAAAATTTATTTTATTTATGCACGTTATAAGAAAATGAGAAATTTATTTATTTTTATAAAATCTTTTAATTAATATTTTTTTGTTAGGTATATATATATATATATATATATATATATATATATATATATATATATATATATATATATATATATATATATATATATAATTTATTTTGTATATGTTTATTCGAGAACGTAGCCCGCCACGTTTATTTTTATTATATTTCATTTCATTGTGTATGTTTATTTTTATTTGTGTGTATTATTTTTTAAATTAAATTTGTTTTTAAACTTATGTAGCTTACTAGCAAAAATTTAATATTTAGTGATAAATGAAATTTAGAGAATAAATATTTTTAATTATTTATATTCTTACGATTACATTACGTTTAATTATATAAGGTTTTGATTTTCTGTTTTTTTTCTCTATTTTTGTATTTTTTAAATTACTATATCTTAAATAATAAAATTGCTAGGTTTTCTCTAAACAGTCTTTATATTCATCCCTTAAACAAATGATGTAAGTTGTATCGTTCAATAAAATGTATTATTAATTTACGATAAATTTTTTTGAACCTTTAAAAAACCATTTTCACATAAACTACTATGGCTACAGATTAACCGGATGTTTATCATCAATATTTTGAGTATCCTCCTACAATTTATTATCACGAGTTTCAATGTGTAAATAAGGAGATTTTTTTTTTTTTGTTTCATCTAAAGGTTATTACATAAATTATACTATCATTATAAGACAAATTTAAAATTGGTTCTTTTTTGTTTTATTATTTTTTGAGAAATAGTTCCGATAATGTAATTGTTTAAGTGTTTATCCTGATTATTTATATAGGCTTAATAGTAAGTAGTATAAGTCCTAGAACAAAAATAAAAATGAAAAACAGAAGGCGTACAATACTAAATATCGCAACGATTATTTTTTTTAATATTGCTTCAATTATTAAACTGTTTTTAATTAAATAGTTCTTCTAAAATAAAAATGTAAGATACAGGCTAATTGTATTGCATACTCTTTATTTTATTACATCAAAGAAATGAAAATGATTTTTATTTATCAGACCAATATATTATGAATCCAATATATTATATTTAATAATAGGTAGTTTTACAGTAACATTTACAATTTTTATGATATCATTTATTTTAGTTTTAAACATAATTAATATTTACATTGAGATCATTATAGTTTTTGAATATATAAATAAATTAAAAATTTCTTTTGAAGATCGGTATTATTTATTCACAGAGGTGCTTACTTAAAAAAAAAAAAAACTCAATAAAGATGGCCAAAATTCGTGTATAGCACAAATTATATTTCTATATTTAATGTGTGATGAATTAGTTAATTCCTATTTATGAAATCAAAATTACAAGCTATTTTTGTGATTTTGTCATATACGTTAAGGAAAACTTTTATTATTTATGTTCTCATAAAAATTCTAATGAAATAGTGAAATAATATGAATATAAATATGTAAAGCTATCTAACATAATTTGTATTTCAAAGTTTGAACGAATGAAAGATTAAGGACCATTTATATATAGAAAAATTACTTTTTTAATTTTTCTGAATTTAAGCTAGAAAGTCGTCTTATTTCCACATTTATAAAACATGAGTGATCAGAATTCATTAAACTGAAGCCACCGATATAGGTGGTTTTCCTGTTTTAGCCGCTATTAAAAAATTTGATCGATTTGATCAATCAAAATGTAATCTACTTTTTTAATTAGGCTGGCAAATGTGTGATAAACGAGATAAGAGCCATAATAATAATTAATTAAAGTTTGAGTAAAACATAGTGTAGACATCGTCCTTTTCGTAAAATATAGCTCTATCTGGTAATTCCGATATAATTTAAAGTTGGCAATTTTTTCAATAACTTTGTTTTATAGTTTATTGTTGAACATGTAAATACAAAAAATGGCAAGTAGAGAAAATTACGTGTTTTGTAATGCAGAGCTTAATACAATAGTAGGGAAATGGTTTCATTACAATCACTAAATAGAAAACTGATCTTAATAGTTGGAAAAATAATTTGTGTATGTTAATATAAGCGTTGCCCATTTTCTTTGCTACAAAACAAATAATAGTTTTTATTAAAAGAGTTCGCACTAACATTATTTTGACTTACAAATTTTTAATTCTAACATTTTTTCAAAATAAAATAAAATGATGCATTAAATTGGTCTGTCAAACCATCATTCGCTGAAATTCGAAAATAAATAGAACACTTTAGATATAAATAAATATATTGCACTATTTCATTTAAATCATCATTATACAGACATAATATGTAAAGACATTTTATTGACAGTTAATTGTGTTTTGTAAAATTAATTCATAATTAATACCAGTCCTGCTGGTACTCGTTTGTCATTTTCAAAAAATTAGTGGGTTTCTTATTATGTTTAACAAAATATACATTTTTAGTTATACATATTAATGATAATTTTGTTACGTTTTAGCCCTTTTCAGAAAGGACTATTTAAATCGTAGTATTTATTACTATTTTTTACTGAAACACTTATTAATATCAAATATTATAATTATTAATCAATAAAATATTTTATATATTTATAATAATTTACAAACGTTTTGTGTTATACTTAATGATTTTATTTCTACTAACAATAATTAATTATTTAAATTATTTTTTAAAACATGAATTTGTGTTGTTGTTGTTGTTGGTTCATAACAATTAATTAACGTATATTATAATATGGTTATAAGAGCTCTTATATATATGTACAAATATGTGATTTTAGAGCCTCATCTCAGCCGTAGAGATTAATAATAATTATTTTAAAAATTGGTTTAGGGCGGGGGGCAAGGGGTATTAATTTTGGTTTTGATAATTTAGTGTGAGCGAAAGATTATAAAATAATAATAGAGTTGTGAATTTAAGCTATATTATATATAATTACATATATCCATAAAATTTTGGTTTTTATTAAAATATACATAATTTTTTTTTTTTTTTTGATTGTCATTGAAAAATAAAGTTGTTTTTTTAACAGTTTTGTTACATATAGTTAAACATTATCGTCGTAAACCTAAAAACATAAACTCTATTAGACCAATATGGATGATAGCAAAAGTCGAATGATATGAGATACTCAAACCGGAAACTGTTGAATTGAATAAGTGAGGAATTGCGACCTCTAACATTCTTAGCTAAAGCCTGGGGTGCTTTAGAGCTTTTGGAATATTTTTAAATTATTGGCCATTGTCATCCGGTTAGAGTTTCACCAAAAATCACGATGAGTTTCTGCTATCAACTTATGAGCTACATCTTGCAAGATTTTTTTTTTATCTTTTTATGCTTAACTATTATATTATGTAATAAGTAAGTTTTAAAAAAGTTGTCATAGATATTTTAGTTTATATTATATATAATATGTATGTTTATTATGTATATCGTAGTTTTTTTATCAATTTTACAAAGAAATCCTTACCAGATATTTTTTTTTTTAATATGCTAACATAATTCGTTTATATATTATAATATTAAGATATACCGTAATTGTTACAAATAATATTCAGTTTGCTGTCTTGCAATTTTTTTTTTTTTAGTTTTAATTTTTATTTATTGATTACGAACTAGAAAATAATAATTTATTATTACATAGTAAATAATAATTCAATTTTGTCTGCTGCTTTTTAAAATAAACATGTATTCCAATCATTATTATAATTATTATTATTTTTTAATATTTTAATGCTTGTTTTGGGTGTAAATGATATATAGATCAAACATTCGTACTGTTTTAATGACGAAGTGTTCCTAAAATGAAAAGGAATCAAAATATGTTTAATAAATAAGGCTGCAAATCTTATTGGATATTTCTTAAATAATATAGAAAAAAATTGTTAAATAATAATTAAAAAGAATTAAATAAGAAGCAGGAGTAGTAGTAATTTAATATTTTGTTTGTTACAATTAGTTTGGTTAATAAAGAACCGTTCATATAAAAACAAATGTCGCGGGAATGGTGTTGCATAATTTTAATACTTTTTATGTTCTAATTGGAAATGTATCAAAAATAAAATTAATTATTAGTTTGTGTAAATGCTATAAAAACTACTCTCATGTTTTTACAGAAATGCAATATGTACTTTTGTAAATGCATTACGCATCGGTAACATCTAAATCTATATCTTTACAAAAAAGTAAACGTACGTAGAGAGACGTGGTCATAAATAATCATCGGAATAATAATAATAAATGTCGAGTGTTTAACATATAAAAATAAATAATAATATTACAAACATAAAATATAAAGTGTTTTATTAATAATATAAGTACAAATATAATATGGTGGATGGCATAATTAAATAAAGATTAAAAATAGTGAAAATCAGGTGTAAAACGTAAGTAAACTAAAAAAAACGTTTAATTTTGAAGCAGATGACCAAAATAAATATGAAGCAGTTTTAAAACCATTCGAAAATCATTGCATTCCGCAAAAGAAAAATCAAAGTTTAAATCATCAATTTTTTTTTAAACGGATGCAACAAGATGGTGAATCTATCGATGTATCATTAAAAAAGTTTAAATTGTGTATTTGGAGAACTAAAATAACAGCTTAATTAAAAATAAGTGGCACACGTAATAACAACTTAAAGGATAGACTTTTAAGAGAAGAAGATATGAACATGGACAAATGTATAAGATTATGTAAAACGGCTGAAATAGCAGAACAATAAATAAAATTCTTGTTGAAAGAGACAAATACAGTCAATGAGATAAAGCGACCAGTATAGACAAACCATCCAAGCAATAATTATGGAAAATTAAATATACCCGTAAACCAGAAAAAGCAATATTACAACCAACATGAAAAGTATATTCAACATCATTATTATAATCAAAATCGATCAAGACCTGGAGAACGTCGGAAAATAAAAGATCAAACAAAGTAAAATATTTAGAAAATGTTGAATATCCTGTGAGTAATTATGATAAAGATAGTAAATTCTTAGGATGTATAAAAAATAAAACTGAGAATAATACAAGGTGATACGAAAAATTGATTTAATTAATTTAAACGTAAAAATTAATTTTAAAATTGTTACAGGAGCGGATTGTAACGTAATAGATTATAATTTGATAAAAAGTTTTAATGTAAAATTAATTGAAAGTAGTTCTAATTTAATAACTTTTAATAGAACAAAAATCAATAGATTAGACATAAGTTATTTAAGATTCAAAATATAAGACAATATTTATAACATTAAATCCCACATTGTAAAAGATAAGTCAACTCCAATATTAGGATTACCAACAATACAAAAAGTAGGTTTTTTTATATTTGTCAGATTCCAAATCTTTTATACAATTTTACATTAAAAAGCAACTATGAACCGAAATTAGAACAACGATGCCGAGGAATACCATTCAAAATACATGAACAATTCAAAATTGAAATAGATAATATGGAAAAGTAGAGTATTATTAGAAAAGTAGAAGAATCAACAGAATTTATAAGTCAGGTTGATGTAATAAACAAAAAACGTGGTTCATTAATCCTCAGAATTTAACTTCTAATTTGTTAAGAGAATATTATCCGATGCTAACGTTTGAGTGCGAGTTTACGACCATTTTCTGAAGAAAAATTTTCAACAGGCAACCAATCGACGTAGTCTATTTTGTAAACAAATTTCCCCTTCCGAACATAATTCTTATGTTTTCCATTTAAAATATATTGAATCTGCTGAAAATTTTTCTTCAGAAAATGGTCGTAAACTCGCACTGAGGAAATAGTTTTTTTAAATGTTTAATAAAACATAGATGGCTACCTGGGTAAAATAATTTCAGCAAAGCAATTCGGGAAAAATAGGGTCAAAATACAAGCAAGAGAAATGGAAACGGCAAACAAAATTTTGAAGAATACAGAACTATAAAGAAATTACAATTATAATGTTTCCATCCCTTCATTTATGCTAGAAACAATAGGATATATAAATAAAATCCCGGTGAACACTGATACGGAAAAGCTAGGAGAGAACATAGAAAGTGCGCCAAGATATTGAAGATTGAAAGCATCCAAAGATGGAACCAACAAGAACAAAAACCCGAACCCGTAAACGCATTGAAAATAACATTCAGAACAACGATGTTACCAAACCAAATCAGTATTTATAATGTGAACAGAAGGGTGACATACTTCATACCCAAACCAATATGTTGCAAAAAATGTCTAATATACGGACATACACAAAAATATTGCAACGGCAAAGAAAAATGTTATAATTGTGTGGAGAAGGACCATACCAAAGAAAATTGTAAAAACCCAACCAAATGTTATTATTGCGGTGGAAATCACATTAGCTGTAGCAACATATGCAACGAGTTTAGAAATCAAAAACAGATTAAATACTTGATGATTACGAAAAAAATGCAATATAGAGGAGCTATCGAGATAGTTAAACCAAATAGGAGGAATTTCAATATACACAACGAGAACTTCCCGGAATTGATGGGAGGCGCAAAAAATAAATATAGATATGACAATGAAGAAGAAGCAAATGAAATAGATAAATTAAGAAAAGAATTGAAGACATTGGTAGAAAGAAATCAACAAGAATTACAGATGCAGGCAAAGAAATGGAACAGTTCAAGGCAACGATATTGGAAATAATGATAGCAAACAGAAAAATCAAAACAATAGTGCAAGGATATTTGAATACCGACCCCAAAGACCCAGGAACTGATGTCACATTAACAGAGATACTACAACAATTAGTAGATATGGACCAGCTGATTAACGTCAGCCTAAAAAAACAATATAGAAAATGCTAGATAACCAAAGCAATTCTAATAAAGACAAAACAACCTTTCTACAGCTGAACATCAGAAGCATAAAGCTAAACAAGGACGAACTGGAGAATTACATCAACAGAAACAATATAAAAATAGTACTACTTGGCGAAAACTGGGCTAAGAAGAGCGATAAAATAAACATCAATAGTTACAACGTGCATCTAAAAAGTAGAAAAGACAACTACGGAGGAGTAGGAATATTGATAGATAAACAGATAAATGCTAAACGCATAATAATTGACGATTACACACCCATAGAAACCATCGCAGTGAGATTGGAAGATGAAAAAACAAAAAAGATATAACATCATTAATATATGTATATGTACATACCACCTAATAGCAGTAATCAAATTATAGGGGAGAAATTCCAAAAACTTATTGACGCTCAGAACGGCATACCAAACACGTTAATAATAGGAGATATGAATGCGCACCATACGCTGTGGGAATACAACAATAAAATACATAATAGAGGTAAAACCTTAGCAAACATTATAAACAAATCTAGCTTCATTGTATTGAATGACGGAAGCCATACTCGAATGGGAAATCAAGGAAAAACATCAGCGATAGACATAGCGTTAGCCTCATTGGATGTCACGCCAGACATAACTTGGAAGGTAGAGTTGACTAAAATTGGAAACTCGGATCACCTCCCAATAATAATAGACAAACGAGTAATAATCAACATAATAATAAAAAACATAATAATCAATAATATAATAAACAAAAAAATTAATACGAAGTTAGTAATTAATAAAATAAGTGAGCTCAACCCAAACCATTTTTTTGACATGATAGAATTTGAAAAAGAACTGCAGGAGATAATGGAAAATAACACTATAACAATTAATAAAGACAATAAATACATCCCCAAGATATGGTGGAATAAAAAAATCGAATTATTGTGGGAAATTAAGAAGGGTAAATTGAGAATATTCAACAGAAATAACAAAAACAAATATGCGGAACTCGAGCTGAAAAGGGCAACGGCAAGGTTGAAGAAAGAGATCAGGATAGAAAAAAAGAGAACATGGAACAACTTCTTAGAAGATATCAACCCAAATGCAACTAATAAGGAGTTATGGGATAAGATAAACATATTCAACAAAAAGGTTAAAATCAAAACGCACATATTTAAAGACGTTAGCACGATGAAGAACTTCATGAAACATAACATTGAAGAGTCTGTTACCCAAAACAAGAACCACACAACAAGAATTCGACACGGAGGAGATAAAGGAGATTATCAAAAACAACAAAAACTCAGCGCCAGGGATAAACAAAATTTCGTACAAAATCTTAAAAAATCTACATGAAAATCATATAGAATTCATGACCAATAAGCTAAACAAAATATGGGAAATGCAAGAGTACCCAAAAGAATGGAAGAAAATAAAACTTATACCTATCCCGAAGCCCAAAAAAGATCACGAATGCTATGAAAATTACAGGGGAATCCACCTTTATCCAACGACTGCCAAAATTATGAACAAACTGGTCAAAAACAGATTAAACAAACATATAGATAAACACAATACTCTACCGGACAACTCCTTCGGCTTTCGGAGAGGAATCGCTACAACCGACTATTTTAACAAGCTAATAAAAATCCTAGAGTACAATAAAGAGAAAAAATTGGAAACGATAATGGTATCGGTGGATATTTCCAAAGCATACGACAAGGTAGACACAAACACTCTAATTGCTATACTACAAAAACAGGGATTTAAGAGTCAATATATCAGATGGATCTACAAGGCATTGATAAACAGGGAAATTATATTTAGTTATGAAAATAATGAAACCAAGGCAATCACAAGCAACGGAATACCTCAAGGGGACCCTTTAAGCCCGGACCTGTTTAACCTATATACCGCGGAGATACATAAAATAGAAAGGGAGAATGAAAACATAAGAATACTAAAGTATGCAGATGACTTCGTATTAATAATAGCCGATAAAAATATAAATAACCTAACAGTAAAAGCTAATAATTATCTGAATATATTTAATAATAAATTAAAAGAACTAAAGTTAAACATAAATGAAAATAAAACTACATTCATGCAAGTCACTAATAGGAATATAAATTCGAACATTATAATCAAAATAAATGACATACGCATACAGGAATCAAATTGCATAAAAATTCTAGGCTTCTACCTAGATAAGAAAATGAACTTTAACAAGCACTGGGAATATATAAAAAAACAATGCTCGGATGACATCAATGTAATGAAGATATTAGCAAGAAAAAGGGGGGGGGCACATCCGTCTACCCTAATGAGAATATACAAAGGCCTCATAGAATCTAAGATTAGGTATAGCACATGCGTAAGTTATAAAAAGAGACGTATAAAAAACATGGAAATAACTATGAACAACGCCCTAAGATTGTGTTTGGCGATGACCACGAGCACACCTAAAACAGCCATAATAGCAGAAGCAGGAGAGCTGCCGATGGACAAAAAGATAGAATTCAACCAAATCAACTACATAGCCAAGCAAATAAATAGAAATTCAAAGATAGGACAAGACATTACAAAAGGGAACGGGAATGAGATTCTGCAAAAGGTATATGAGAAACACAAAGACACACTTGATAAGATACCAAACACTGAAGAAATCCAAAATATGCACGAAGAGGCCACGACAAAATGGGAAATAGATACCGAGCTACACGGCACAACAAGGGATAAAGATAATAACAACAAGAGGGGATTGAGAGAAACCACATGGAGATACATCAGAGAGAGAACATCAGGCACAGTGGTATATACAGATGCAGCCTTAGCTAACGATGGCAGCGGAGGAATAGGGATTTTTTTCGAAGCGGAAAAACATGCTATCAAGAATAAAATAAAAGAGAAACTACCAATACAAACGCTAGAAGCAATAGCAATCCACGAAGCAGTCATTATCGTAATATCAAAAAACATAAAAAAGCCACTATAATATAATAACCGACTCACTACTGACATGTAAACATCTTAAAAAAACAACCTAACTACGAAAATTATTATGAAGCACAAATCTTTAGATTGATAATGATAAATAAACTGAACATCAACATAATTTGGATACCCAGTCACATCAATATAGAAGGTAATGATATAGCGGATGCAGAGGCGAAGGCAGGGGCCATTGGAGGAAATTACTTAGAGGTAATCATTTTAAAGCAAAAATTGAATGACGAATGGAGAACAGAATTCCTACAAAAAACAGAAATAAAAGGGAAACAGCACAGGGAAAACACCAATAGCAGAATTAAAGACAAACTCTGGTTTCATAAAGTAAAACTAGAAGCGGCAGGAATAAAAGCTCTAACCAGGCTACGGACGAACCACGCCTTCGACAAGAAGTACATGAACTTAATCAAAAAAGAGGATAGCATGCAGTGTGAAATTTGCAATATCACGGAAGACGCCAGACACCTTCTAGAAGAGTGCACTAGGCACGCGACGACAAGAGATAAATATCCTATACTAAAAAATAAAAAACTACAGGACATCCTAAGGGAAGAGAATATAGAAATATACTGCAATATGGCACTTTATAAGAGATTCTGGATGCATCATATAAATAAGACAACAAGAAAGAGGGGATAAATTCCACCTACCATATGTGTACTAAAAAGTCCAAACCAAACAAATAAGCTAAAAAAAAAAAATAGATGGCGTTGTGAATTTGCCTAGGTCTTGTCACATTTAAAAAGTGTCATTTATGCCATACAACACAACAAAAATGTTCAAATTTTTTAAATTATTCTATGAAAATTGACGTTCAGTGAAAATGTGTTTTACGTGTGAATTACGTGTTATTTACGCTCGACATAATCGTCCGTCTGAAAGCACTATTAATCGTATCGTTGGGCTTAGTGAAACGACAACATGGCGTATTTTACGAAAGGATTTAGCTCTGAAGGCATATAAGGTTCAAATAACACAGAAATTAAAGCCATTTGATCATTCAAAACGTCGTGCATTTGTCAATTGGATCAAAGAGAAAAACCTACTGTTTTTTCTCAAAAAATCATCTTTTCTGATGAACCACATTTTGAAATTGGTGGATATGTTAATAAACAGAATTGTCGTATTTGGGGTGAGGAAAATCCACAAATAATTCACGGAAAATCTTTACATCCAAAATGAGTCACTGTCTGGTGTGCATAATGTTATGGTGGTGTAATTGGTCCGTATTTCTTTGAAAATTTTCTGTGGAAGGGCCAGAGATGGTCAATTGGCAGATATTATTTTTCGTATGTAAATAAATGGCATAACAAACTTTAATTATCAATAAAAAATTTTAAAATCAAACCAAATTGTGTGTTTTGTTAAAAATTTTAAAAAAACCGCCTAATATGAAAGACCCATTAGAATGCAAAAAAGCAAATTGTTCAGTACTTTATACTGTAGCAAGGCATTTTACCAAATAAAATTATCAGAGGAAAGCTAATTATGTACAACTTTTTTAACACCCTACGGAAGATACTGTTTTAAGAGAAAGCCATACGGTATAAAAACCGCTATAGAGATTTATAGGTCCAAAAATTTAAAATAAATTTTTGCAAATATAAAAAACATCAAACATCGAACATTAAGAAAAGTTTCAGATTTAGCAAGGACTAATAATATTTAATTTAATAAGGATAAATGTAAATTCAAACTAAAATCAATGAAACTGTTAGGCACATATTCGATGAAAAAGGTATTAGAATTGATGAACATAAGCTCTTAAATTTTTTTTGGGTATGTGACATACATATGTATATATCCAAATTTATACCTAATGTACCCAACCTAACCGAATCATTACGAAAATGAATAAAAAAAATGAAACATTTATATGGGGTTAACAACAGATTAAAGATTTTGCAAAGTTAACAGATATCATAGGTAAAGATCCAGTTTTAGCATATTCTGACTGTAAAAAAGTGTGTAGACTTATATGCTAGAAGCACAGGTGTAGGAGCAGTTTTATTATAAGAAAATAAACCCATAGTATACAGCTCAAAAGCTTTTACAGAAAGTCAACGGAATTGGGCGCAAATTTAGTCATTCATTTGCAAGAACACATTTCAGACAAAAGAATAATAGATCTGATAATTGAATCTAATATAGATGAGGAAATAGTAACATTAAAAAATTTCATTAGATTAGGGATGGCCGAATAACAATAATTCCAGATAGTATTAAACATTATTTTACTTAAAGAGAAAATCTTTTTGAACAATAATGGTTTAGTATGGAAAAATAATTGCATAGTAATACCGAAAAATTTTAGAAATGAAATATTAAAAAAAGACAAAGTGAAGAGCTCGTGAAACGTGTCTAAGATACAAAAATCAAATCAAAAGGAAGAACTGAAAAATTCTGAAATTAAAGCAGGAAAATGGCAAATCGAAGGAACAAATATTTTTCAATCTAATGGTAGTCGATTATTTCACATATAACAAAATGTGTGCGCATGCGGTCAATTATATTTCGTTTGTAAGTTGGTATTCGTAAAAAGGAGCTCTTAAAAGGAATTAACAATTCCTGTATGTATTTTGCTGTACCTCTTAATATCTGAAGAGAGAAAGTCGATTTTGCGGGTTGTTTCTCGAATGTCATCTGATGCTTTTTTTGTAAAATGAATTTTTTTCTCTATCTTTAATGATTTTAAGAAACCAAAATTTAATTGACACCTGCATTGGCGAAATTCTTTGGCTGTGGGCGAAACCTCGAAAATCTCGGGTAAATCAAATACTACGATAAAAGTCGACTGTAACTGACTTTTCAAGCATGAATTGCGAACGCGAGTAAACAATTTTTATAAAATTTTAATATAAAAAACACTTATATCCGTAATGTTTGTCTATTTATAAGATTGGTATGATGTTTGCACTCAAATTAAATTTAGTTAAGCCCGGAAACTATTTCAAAATTAAGTTTTTTATATCATAATTTTATAAAAATTGTTTACTCGCGTTCGCTATTCGCACTTGGTGTGAATAAAGCGGTAAGTGTCCATGTTGTTTTTAAATATGCATTTTTTTTTATTTTAGTCTACTCAATTCGTTCACAAATAAAACATGAATAATCTAAATACAAATTAAAACTGAAAGTTTAAAAAACCACCAAAACCAATTTGTTTTTTTAATTTAAGAAAATTAACTAATGATAAATGTACTGATTATTCTCTTTAGAAAGCAACCAAAAGAATTACAAGTTCGATAGAATTTTTGTCTCCTTATTTGATTCATCATTCTATTTCTATCGACTTTATCACCACATATAAGTTTGCGATACTTTAACGATATGATGAAACTACAGGACAGAAATTTATTCTAACAGGCGGGAACAGCAATAATATAACAGCGTAATTGAAAAAGTGAATAGGTATGAAAATACAATTCGATTCATGGAAAAAGAAACATATTTAAGCTCTGACGGACATCTAAAATAGTGGTACTAGAACATCTGAAAATTACATTTTATTTTAAATATAAACAAAAAAAATGTCAACAAAGGTTATAGAATTTTGGTTATGTTGTAACATATTATTGTATCGGAACTTTGCAGAAAAAAAAAGAAAACTTCAATATTTTTGGTTTGTTTCTCGAATTTCAAATGAAGGAATGCATTGTAAAACTAAGGACTTGTTTGTTTGTATTTCGATTAGAATATTTTTGAAATGGGTTTCGCACATTTGTCCAATAAAAGACTGATTTATATTCAACGATTTTCTGCAGTTGCAATATCACAAAAGTTTCTTTTCGTTAAACACAAAAAAATAATGTGATAAAACGCTATTCGCCTTTTTCTGCATTATCTGACATCTGGTGGTGGGATATTTAAACTAGAGCCAAAGTTGATCAAAAACTTAACTACACATTATATAAGCAATTTTCTTGGTAAATTCGTTTCAAAATAATTTATTTTGGTTGCTTATTGACAATGCATTAATTCTCCCGTCCCAAGTTGTAAGATTTTATTGTAATAAAATAAGTCGTATGCCCTTAATTTTAATCAACTTTGGTACATCGTAGCGCCTCTTGAGGCGATCATTTTTTTGATTTTCACGTAAGTGCGTCTTTATAGAAAAAATATGCTACTCGACATCTTGAAAAGTCGATATAGGGCTCGTTTCGCAGGTTTCATTTTTTGATTGTTTACAAGATGGAATTTTTGTCATTAAAGATAAATATCCCAAAAAAATAATTCTAGTTCTTTGTGTTTCTATATTTCAGCATTTTCCGAAGTCAACTGCACCGATTTCAATTTTTTGATTTTTATCTTATTCCTTGTACTTGTTAAGCATATTGAGCTTTGGTTATCCTTTTACTACATTAGGTTTTGTAACAGATATTTTGAAAACTGGTACCATTTCAGAAAGGTCTTAGATATTAAATGGGCTCCATATGTTTATATTTGCCAGAAAGGGTCAACATTCCTATTATAAATGGTATACCTAACTTTTTTATGGAGTGAGCTGTGCAAAACTGGTCAAAACATGTAAACTCATTTCGTTGAAACTTCAACCTTACGGTTCTTTCTAAAAATGAATTATTGACCATAATACTATTATAGTATTTGTTAATAGTATTATCTAAGGTCTTTCTAAAATGGCACCAGTTTCAAAAATAAATGTTACAAAACCGAAACGATATCCTGTAGTTGATCTAGATTTACTGGCCAAAAATTGAAAACCCTTACACAGCTCTTCCATCAATGCTGCATTACGGGAGGACCAAAGGTCTAAAAGCTTAAAAAAGGTACGTATCCAATTTAACACGTCCGCACGACAAATATTGAAATCGGTGACATCTCTTTTGGTACCTTGAATTAATATAATGAAGTGAGCCACATATATTGGTATCAAATTTTTGTATCGCGTTTCAATTTAGCCTTGATGTTTTGGTGACAAAGTTGTGAACTGCAGAAAATAAACAAAAAAGCCAGTCTTTTTCTATGATAAAGAGAATCACCCACAATGTATGGATAATGAGGAAATATGATTTTGTTTGACAGGAAAAATGACAGCAAATTACTCAGGTAAAGTTGTTCGAAAAAAATTAGGCCGCCATCGCCATACTTTGAAATTTTATTTAATGATTAAAGGTCTAACTACGGACAACTCTTCACTTCAAAGAGCGACATTTTGGAAATTAACCATATTCATTCGTTTTGATCCACAAAATTGAAAAGTGAAACGGTTGCCTACCCACAAAACCGCATAATATAAATAAATAAAATAAATGGTAATAAATTGTTGGTATCGCAAACAGAACGTATCATTCATTGCCTGGTTAAATAAAAAAGGGGAAAATTATTAAAATGATTTCAATTCTACCAAGGATAGAAAATCACAATGGACAATTTTAACAAGACGGCTGTTTCTTTATATTCTTTGACTGACTTTCAAGCTACCAAGCTACAAATTGTCATGATGGAAAGTTTTGTCGATCAATTGCGGGTTTGGCAAAAATAGAACGATGTTGGTATATGTATGGTATATGTATTCATAAATAAGAAAACGACGCAATAGTGCTGCCCGGTAGCATTCCAGAAATGAATTTGTTCGATAATTGTGCTAAAGGTAGTATGGATATAATGGCCATTCGCTCTATATTTTAATAGATTATTTGTAACACCCAATATCGCCTACACTGTATAAATGACTTCAAGAACAAAACATTATAGTTTGTTTGTAGGATTCGCAAGCCCGGACAGTTTTTTCAGAATTTGCGATTTAAGAATTTTTAATCCTCGGGATCCCGAAATTTTTTTGTAAATAAAAAAATTAATTTAAATACTAATAAAAATATTACAAAAATAAATAACTTCAACTAAAACGACAATGGTCTTATATGTGCTGCGTACTGCTTGACTTAACTGCTAACAAATCTGTGGTCAATGCCTTAATCATTCAAAATCGTATGGGATTTGTGAATTCTTGTTTTTATAAACGCTTATTACGGTTGTTTACGGTTTAGCGATTTCGAATTTGAAATAATACGTAAATGGGCATATTACGACTTAAGTCACTATGATTTGTGAACACAGAAATAATCGTAAATTTTTGAATGAAAATCAAGGAAAATCAAGCATGATAAGTAGAGATATTAAGCAGAAATTATATTTTAATCATGGTGAAAAGTCTGGTTTTCCATTAGATCACTTTTAAAGAGAACTGGTATGTTTTATTATCAACGTATCTGCGAGATTAGTTCAAAAAACTTTCGGTAGTTTCGCTAGTCCGTCAAAAACGTTGTTTACATTTTTCTATATATAGTTTTATTTACAATAGAATATACCTACAGTTTCTAAAACCGAGATCCCATTTTTGTCTCAAAAGTATGACCGGGAAATCCTGGGATTTTTCGGTTTTCGATTTTTTTGTTCACTCGTTTAACTATACATATAACGGAATAGAAATAATATATGTATTAATATATTACAGTAAAACCTCGGTTTAAGAGCCTAATTGGGGATCGGCCTGTCTCTGAATTACGATTGTCCCTTTTTATAGAAGTTTATCTATCAAAAGAATTTTCAAGTCAAATTCAGGCTGATAAGGAATGAACTTGGTTACTTATTAACCGATTATGACGAAATTCGATTTGCACGTAGAAATGCGATTCTAAAATGATTATTACATGAAGTTCTGGAAAATGGCCAATTAGGAAGGAAATTGCTCATTTCTATCAGAATGCATGATGGAAATGGGATTCTAAAATGAGTTTTAGATGAAGTTCTGGAATATGGCCAATTAGGAAGGAACTTAACCATTTATTAAACTATTATGATGAAATTCAGCATGTACGACGGAAATGGGATTCTAAAATGACTTTTAGATGAAGTTCTGGAATATGGCCAATTAGAAAGAAACTTAGCAGTTTCTTTACCGATTATGATGAAATTCAGCATGCACGACAGAAATGGGATTGTAAGATGGCTTGGATAGATTGATGATTTGGGCTAAGGGCAATTAGGAAGGAACTTGACCGTTTCTTAACCTACTGTTATGAAATTCATCATGCACGACGAAAATGAGATTCTAAAATGATTTTTGCATAAAGTTCTCGAAAATGGCCAATTAGGAAAGTCTTGGCCGTTTCTTAACCGATTATGATGAAATTCTGAAAGCAAACACACTTGATACAAAAAAACGTGGTCCCAGAATTCCGTTTGGGAATCCCTAAATTTCCGGATGCGTATTTGAACTAAAAGACTACCAACACCAAATAAATTGAAAACTGGGAAATCCCGGGATTTCCCGGCCGTACTTTGAGAAACCCTAATTCATACATATATTTTGAAACCAAAATAAACCATTAACCCTATAATAGTCACGAAAATGATAAATTAAATAAGTAATTTTGACATATTTCTAAAACATCCTACATACTAAAATTCGTAAATTATGATAATTTTTTTCCTCATAAAATACAAAAAATTATCTTATTTTTATTTATAATTTTCTTGGTAATAAAGGGGTATTGTAAATTTTTTATCAGGATAATTTTAATTAACAATTTTATTCAAGAACTTAAAAATACAAAACGTTTTTATTTTATCGGAATCGACTAAACCTTAATAAACCCTGATAAACTCCTCCATTCAACAAGACGTTTACAATTACCTAATAAAAATTACACGTACACAGTGCTAACTTTCTAAGCAAACATCGTTGCTAATTTCTACAAAATGCATAAATCACAATAATATGCCAATCTTAAATCATGTTTCTAATTTAATGAACATTTCAAAGAATTTTAGTTGATTTTTAATTGAAACTAAGTTCTTATAATTCGATGGACTTCAAAATTCATTCCAAACGCAAATCAAATTTGCAACTTTAGTTTACAAGTCTTATGAAAATTTGTAGATTGCCTTAGTACGAAATACGTGTTTACTACATTTTGTATACTTCAGTCGATTTATTTGTTCCTTCGACATTTTTTTGTAATCAAACTCAAATATAAAATACCTTTGTACAAAATTTATGTATATGTAACAATATGTTAATGATATTTTATTTCTATTCAATACTTTAATTAAATTAATATATATTTTTATCTTAAACAAACACAAAATTATATTACTTTTCAGTCTACTAATTTCTAAAACTACATAAAATATTAAACAGAAACATTATGTATGTGTATGTATGCATTTAATACATACTAAACATGTATCACAATGTAAATAGTAATTTGTGATTATGTAGAAATAGAACGTGTGATACGTACCGAGAAATGTGGATAATTTGTTTTCATTTTTTTTTTTATTCAACACGAGCGAAATAAATAACATAAAAAACTACATAACATTTATTTTTTTTAACTAATTATTGATAAAAAAAAAACAATAAATAATAATAATCGTAATAATAATACTGAAGTTGTACAAGAATTTATCACAAATATATATTCTTACCAGTATGGCACACAGATAAAACCTCTACTGGTAGTGAGCCACGTCTTCTTGTTATTGCAGAATCAGCATCAGAACGTCGCGTTAGCTCACGTTTAAATTTGCACCATGATGTAGCTACACAGCCAGATAATTCGGGAGGCTCATGAATTGTAACGCCAAATATTTCAGCACCACCAGACGAACGTCGCCTTAGGATTTTTTTTCGATTACTTCGCGATTTGCCACTGAAACTAGATCGACTAGTTACATCACACGGCACCGAACTACGTCTTTGGTTATTTGCATTTAAACCAGTGGCCGTACTATTGTTAATTGTCGTATTAATTTCAGATAATTGACTTTCGGCATCGGAAGCACCTAAAATACACAAAATAAAAAGATTAATATAAAATCTGATGGGTACTATTTTCACTATCAAAACTAAATTTAACTGTAGATGGCGTTTACTTAGTTTGAATAATTGAAAATAACCGAGTGTGTATAAAAAAAAAATTTCTTACTACTTTTAGCAATATCGACTGGCATTGATCCACGTCTTGTATTTTTATTTGTCGTGCTTCCATTTACGGTTAGTGTATCGTTCAAATTTTTTGTTTGTGTTACTGGCGCTGCCACCGGAGCAGAACCACGTCTTCGATTTAAAGTTCGTTTAGTCATAGTCGGATCCAGATTTTCCTTTTGTCCCGGCAAAATCGATAGTTTAGCAATTTTACAGGATTTCTCTTGCGCCGAACGATCTTCCTTTTCACGCTTTAGCGTCTCCTTTTTACTAACTAACATTTCTCGTTGCTGATGATCTATTTTAAAATCACTTGACGATGAAGTTGTGGAAGAAGAACGAGATTCGGTTAACGATTCAGAGCATCCCCCAAGTTCCGCTGTTGTTGATAAATATCTTGTGCGAATATAAGGTTGTAATGGCGGGAAAGTTTGTTGTCGAATGAGCTGTTTGGAAGTACTTGCGGCCAGGAGAAGATTTGTTGTATTGGTAACGGATCCACCAGCACCATGCATAACCAAATTTAAACGGTTAGCACATGCACTATCAGTCATTGTTGCAATACTTAAATCCGGAACTAAAGTTTCTGCGCTTAGAGGGCGTTCTCTGTCCGGTACACTATCGGATCGAGAAGAACGACCCCGTGGGCCGCTATCGCTATCCGAAGACAGCAATGAGAATGCATCGTTGTCAAATCTAGATTCGTAACCTTCTTCGATAGCCGGCTGATTTGAGTTGTCACGTGGAGGTAAAATTATTCTAGGCGTATTTACCGGCATTGAATGTCGACGGTCGGCCCGAGTGAAGCGAAAACTGGGTATTTGCAATGAATTTCTGCGAGGGATTTTAATCTGCGGTAAAAGTACTTCAGCACTGTCAGAAATATCTAATATATTTTCTTCTTCCTCCTCCTCTTCCACATCTTCGATTTCCTCTTCATCAGCAACCTCAGCATCAGAAATTTCCGTTTTTGTTTCTTCGGCCAATTCAGCCGCGACTCGAGTTTCCCATTGGTTCTGATTATATTTTAAATAGCGCATCATTCGATAGGATAAATCAGTTTTTAAGAAGCGATGCCATTCATTGAACAAAGGAGTAACAACAAATTTGAAAAATCCAACTTGAATTTTAGGCACAGATGTTGTGAAACGATCACATAATGCGGTAACCGGTAAATTAAGTTGTCGCTCATAATCACCCTGCCGAAAGAATTCTTCACACACCTTTTGACTCCATTTTTTGCTTATGTCCCATGGCCTACATGGGTTTGATATATCGGCACATTTCAAAGCGATCTGAAGTATAAAGTGACGATACTGAATCTGACGCATATCTAGCTTGTTATTGTCTAAATATTGTCGGAAATTTCCAATAAATTCTTGTTGTCGTGTAATATCGGTGGCCAATATAAGAGAACTGATTTGCTCCTCTAATTCTGGTCGTATATTATGTACCTGTTCAGCAACACCACTTTCAAGTAAACAACCAATAGCTGAACGCCAATGATGATTTTCTAGCACCGATGTATTTTCATAAAGCGCGGCCAAATGATTCGAAGTTGCAATTAAAAATGGTTGATTAACACCCGGATGATCTAAATCATGGGTAACTGCACCAATTAGTGACGCTAAAATTTCCAAAGGCTTCAGATGTTCAAGAATTTTTGATTCTTGTAAAAAACAATGCATTGCTTGTGTTACATCGGTTGCATGAATTGAATTGTGATACGGATTGGTACTGTGATAACCTTCTTCGATTAGCGAAAATAATTTCCAAACTCTAACTACATCTAAATTAAAATAATCCAAAAGGCCATACCAATGGAAAAGATGAACACATAAAACTGGCAGTGATCGACCTAAAACAAGTTAAACAAAAAATTATCTTTATAAATTTGATGATTTTTTGATTTTTTCTTGCGAGTTTACCTCCAGTTACATTTTCTAATGTAAATGCATTGAATCTCCAATTTCCAACTTGCTTAAGAATACACTGAACCTGACCATGTAAAATATCATCTAATATTGCGGTATCATACGAAAGACTTCGTGTAATCAATTTCTTTCGTCGTCTCTTGTGCATCGTTAAAAATCTACCGTTGCATGCATGATGTCTCTTCTTCACGGTACCTGGATTTTCATCCTTTGATATTAAAGCATCGAGCAGTGGTCTATCCAAATCAGAATCTACTTTACGTATAGATGTCGGTGGTGGTGGTGCTGCAAATAAAATTCCAATATAAAATTTGATTGTAATATGCTAGAATAATGATGGTAATAATTACGTATTGAGTGTATGCAAATCGAACTATCCGTAGTACCCATGGTTGCTATTTCGGGGACCTGCAAAAAAAAAAAAAAAAATCAAAATAAGATTAAGTATTAAAATAAATTCTCAAGAACGTTTCGTCATTTCCTTATTGAAAATATCTCGTAATTACCGGTCAGTTAATTTAACCGCCGAATTTCAAACCAATAAAATAATTAGATTAGACTGGCATAATAGCTTATAAAACAATAAAAATATATATTTTCCTAAAAATTTTATTACCTACTTTGTAAACTTTGTCTACATTTGATGAACTAATAAGCATGAAAGTGATACCTGTGCTAATAAAGTATTAAGCTATTTGTATAAGACTTTTATTGGACGCGTTTTGTGAGACTAATAAAAATATTTTGAATTATTAAATTATCGATTGTTATCGGGAACGTGCCAAAATAAGCTAGTGATAAGTGCGCTTGTATAAAAGTTTGAGAAAAATTGACAGACGTTACAGTCTTGTACGGTAAGTGAAAGTGAGAACATAAAATAATTAAACTAAATTAATATCTCTTATTTGTATTTCCAGCCCGTTTGTATCGTTTTTAAAAACCAGAATCAAACAAAAATCATTTACCATGAAAGTATTAGTTGCTTTAGCCGTCTGTTTGGCCGTTGCACAAGCAGCATCCACCAACTTCTACCAACCCATTTCATTCCAACCCAATCAACAACCAATTGCAATTAATCCAAGCTTACCAGAAGTTGTACCACTTCCAGCACCAGAGCTAAATGAAGTTTCACCACTTCCAGCACCAGAGACAATTTACCATGAAATCAATGTTCCACATTACGATGGAGCACCATTGGTCATCATCAAAGTTAATGTAGTAAGAGTAGAACAACCAGAACCACAACCAGAATTGCCATTTATCCAAACTCTCCCAGCATTCATCCCAGTTCCAGCATTCAGTCCAGCTGATTTAGTCAAACCAGCAGTTGTTTTCAGCCCAGCCGATTTAGTTAAACCAGCACTTGTTTTCAACCCAGCCGATTTAGTTAAACCATTATTGGAAGATGATTATGCACCAGCCGTTGAAGTACCATTCGAAAATGAATTTGCACCAGAACATATGCCACAAGTTCAAGCTGGACCATTAGTCAAAATTATTGTTAATATTGATAACTAAATCATTTTTTTAATTAAATATAAAAAAATGTATTTCATTTAAATTGATTAAAAATTTAACAAAAAATGTATTTAAATTTTTTTATTTATCAGCATCCTTATTCACTAATCATAACCTCAACGAAGTATTGTGTTAACTTTCAAGCTTTTCGATTTTTTTTTTATACAAAAATGGGCGATGTTTCCGTTTTTAAGTTAAACCACAGATAAGGATAGACAGATGTGGATCTTGTATGGGCCATATATACATTCCAAATTTCAATAGTAAATTCCAATCCAATCTGTTTAGACCAGGACGTATATATAATTTACATTTCTATCCCTTTTTATCCTTTTACCCATGACTATTTTTATTACAAACGAAAACCTAAAAAAACGGAATGCTTTGTTTTTGTTTTGATGCAAAATAGTCATGGGTAAAAGGATAAAAAGGGATAGAACTGTAAATTATTATATGTCCAGCACCCGAATTCCGGTTCAATGACAAATGAGAATAAGAAAAGGCTTTAATTTTTATTTCGCCTATTCTAAATAAAAATGTAACCGACTGTTGAAATAAAAAATCAATTCATTTCTCATTACCATTTGTCATCGAACCGGAATTCGGGCACTGGTCTAAACAGATTGGATTGGAATTTACTATTGAAATTTGGAATGTAAATATGGCCCATACAAGATTCACATCTGTATATTCTTATCTGTGATTAAACTTTAAATAAACCAAAGTTAATGTCGAATGTGTCTTTATTTTTATAATTTTGCAAATGGACTTGAATATTTAAAAAGATCGGTGAAGAATAATTTTTTGTAATTTTTAGTTTGCAAATGCATTATTTTTTTGTTGTAGCAATTTGATTCGAAAATCAATTATTTACTCTTATTTATTGACAACTTAGCATATTATGCTTAGGTGTATAGAAGTAACTACTGCATATATCAATTGAGGAAAAGGTAAATTTCTTTCGTATAGAATAATTTCGATTATTATTTATTAATAATTTAAAATAATTGAACATCATTAATAATAATTATCTCATTTATTGTTCTCACCTTTTTATAATAGTATAGCCAATTTTATATTACTGAGAAGACCAGAAAAGTGTATAAAGAGATAAAAAGGACGGGCTGTTAATCAGAATGAAAAAAGAAAATTTTGTCTTTGCGTAATTTGACTATTACTGATAATTATAAAGTTTTTCGTTTTATTTTGGTTAATTAATTCCAGTTTTGATAAGGCAAATTTATTATGCCAACAATACGTAGGGGAAGGAATTTTTGGATAGGGTGGTTGGTTGCCTTATTAAAAACTATATATGTACTTACAATTTTTTAATCACCAATATAGTGCTAAAAAACTTCTTTTTACAAATTAATCGGTATCCCGAGAAAGAAACCATCTCGAGAAGTATCTACACTGAATTACTGAGCAAATTTTACAAAGCAATTGCTTCTACTTTAAGTATTAAAAATGTCACCTTTGTGTCTGGTAAAATAATCAAGTTTACTTTCTGAATTTTTGTTGATGTCCTTACGAATAACAATTCTCCACAAAACAACAAATTTATTACTTGAAGTTTCGAATAGAAATACCATAAAACTTCCTCCTCAAATCGAAGTTGGAAAAAATAAAACATGTTCAAAGCTAAAAGCAAATTTTTGGCACCTTATAATATTTTTGAACGAAAATAAAATTTACAGAAACTTCAATTTTCTCCTGCTACTTGACGCTTTTCAATGTCACATTGATAGTGATGAATCGATTTTTTAATATTTAAACCGGATTTCTGATGTTTATTAAATAAAACAAACACATTTTTTTCAGGTATTTTTAGTAATAAATGAACAATAACTGTTTACAGCTATTTCAATGTAATACGATGAACACGTGTTATAATAATAAACGTTAACCCTACAGAACTATCAGTTATTTTTTGGAAATTAGGTTAATTTACCTGTTCATCAAAATCTAACAAATACTAATATGTACTTAACCTTCACTCCGTGTATAGCTTACTATCACGTATAGGGGTCAATCTAACCCGACGGATATCTTCATATATTTCATAGGGAAAGTAAATAAAAACTACCAAATAACCAAATTTACAAGTATGTATTGCGTGCAAAGATATTAGTTGAGGCTATTTTATAAGGCATTCGCAATTTAAATAATAAGAAACGTATTTTTTTAATTTTAAAATCGATTGGGGTCAATTTGACTCTAATACACAGAGAGAAGGTGAACAACACAAAAGCGGAGAAAAAAAATTAATTTAGGAATAGAATAAGAGTTTTGTATATCCAGCTTCTAGAACTGTCTCGAACTGATACAATAAAAACAAATTTCGTAGGTAGTTAAAGAAATTTTAGAATTAAAGATCGTTTCTGAAATGAAAGCATTGAAACTGACTTGAATATTGAAAATGTTTCTCCCAAAATTTTAAAAATCATGCCCTCCAACTTTATTATTTTATGGAAGTCTACAGTTAATGAATTAAACGAATACGACAAATGATAATAAAGCAATTAGAATTTTATTGGATGCAGTTTGCGATACTTATAATTTTTTTGTGTGTACTGAATTAACGATTGATATCTAAATCGCGCTAGACTAAGCAAGTGATAAGCATTGTAGTATATAAGCATACGAAAATTATACTTGAATTCACAGTCTTGTAAAGTAAGTGAAAGAGAAGGTGTTTATTAATTAAATACAAATATTAATTATTTTATTAAAATTTACAGCTTGTTTTAATAAAGTTTTTAAAAACCAACAACCAACGCAATCATCATGAAAGTATTAGTTGCTCTAGCCGTTTTATTGGTTGTTGCACAAGCTGCCGCAAACACAAACTTTTTCCAACCAATTGCATTCCAACCAAATCAACAACCAATTTCGTTAAATCCAAATTTACACCATGTTGAACCAGTTCCAGTACCAGAACCAGAATACCAAGATATCGGTGTACCAACATACCAAAGCCAATCACCTTTGGTTATTATTAAAGTCAATATTAATAATGTAGAACATCAAGAAATACCAATTGCACATCCAGTCCCAGCAATTAACCCAGCTGATCATGCTAAATTTTTGTAAAAATATTAACGAGTGATTATTATTCAAAATCAATATGTTTAAACTTTAAATACAACATTCTTTAATTAAATTAATTAAATGATTTTAATTATTCTTTAATATTGTATAATATTATATCATATAGTAATATATCTAGGTGCAACGAAATTCGATTTCTCAAATTGGTATTCTTGAAACGAATAGCTTTTAGTTCAGTTTATAGGGTAAAGAAGAAAACTGTCACACATTAGTCAACACGTGACCAAAAATTTGTGATATTCTTCTTTATATATTCTGAACTAATATGAATATGGATTATATAAATTACAAGAAATCTCGATATTTTTAAAAATAGTTTTTCATAATAAGTCAGTAGAAAGTTCATACATTTAAGTGACTATGTTTGAAAATAGGTGTCGCCACTCATATCAAACATCATAACCATCGTTTAATTATTTAAACCACCACTTGAGATGAGTTAACTCGGTACTTCAGAGTAGCTAGGGCCAATAAATGGCATTCTGAAATACATAGTCTCTGCTACTTTGCATTTATGTCCTGTGGTGAAAATGATCTAACAATCACTTTTTCGCTTCGGTGCATTTTCGATAGAATAACTGTATTCCTTTGATTCAAATATAAAAATTTAAAACCATTTAGTACTAAAATACCATGATTCTCTCAAAATGGATCAAAGCGAAACAAGTGATATTAAGAACAAGTCAGCACTGGATAGAATATCGTATTGTAGACAGCTCTTTTTTTTTTAATAATTTGACCCATAAATTTGATTCTCAATTAAAAAAAAAAAAAAAACAAATTAATTAAAATTATCGTATATCGCATAAAAAATGATTTAAAAAAAAAAAAAAAACTCAAAAATTGACGAAATGTCAAAATACTATTCTATACTTTTTATTGATGTACATATGTACATATATGCCCTCGGGCCGTATTTTGTTCAAAAAGCGAGTGCTTTTTACTTCAAGAATAATAGGGCTTGTCATTTGTCATGAGCATTTTCGTATTTGCGTTTTGCGTATTCCGTAATTTCGTAAATTTGACGTCTCTTCTGGTTGGTTTAAATTATTTCCCCTAAATACCTAAGCAAGAAACGTCAAAAATGAACATGCTTACAGGCTACTTATTTTCGTAAATTCTTCAGCGTATCGTGACAAAATTGTTATTAAATGTATGAAAATAGAGAAGAGAGGATTGAAAATAATAAAATAGATAGTGAACGAGAGATTGAATTAGCAAGAATAAATAAAAATTAATTAAAATGTTTATTTATTTATCAAAAATTACATCATATAACGCTTGTCTTTTAAGTTCTTCTAATTTGTCCGTGTTCAAAGAAGCTATATTAAGGAAATCTTCGCTTTCCTCTGAGGTTTCAGGTTTCAGGTTTCTATATTATCTCCTAAAAATAAATCCCAAAACAATATTCAATTCGCACGCGATATTTACTGAAGTATTTATTGAACTCTATTCTTTTTTCGGCTGAAAGTGCTTTGGATGTTTTGCGAAATGGAGTTAATACGCTTGTTGTTGATCGGTAAGTCATTGTTCTCCCGCCAGATATTTGCTTGAGTTCCTTCCAATACTTGAATTATTAAAAATTCTGGAATCATGAATGCTTCCTGGATATCCAACTACAATATTTGTTATTCGCAACCTGGAGCTTCATCTAATGGTATTTCGGTTCCATCCAAATACGCTTTTCTCTCCTCTTCTGATAGCCATTTTAAAAGATCTTTCTCTATTGCCAACATGTTTGGTACTTTTTGTAGCGTACCACCATCGCCAATTCCGAACAAAGCAGCAATTTTTTCTCTTGAAGCATTATCTCCAATGGATCCAAAACAAAATAACACCAGAGTTAATTGAAAAAAAAAAAAAAAAAAAAAAAAACGTGAAATACATTATGATCCTTAATTAAATCCAAAACGAGGTAAAATTGTACTCTCGTCATTCTAACCATCATTTTAAATCTAATGTCTTCAAAATTAGCTAAAGTTTCCTCATACCAATTTGGATTTTTTTGTTTCACAAAACGAAAGGCATATCTATAGTTTGACACAATTTTGATATCCTCCTCTAATCAATTCATCTATAACAATGAGAGAACAACATAAACATTTCACTTACTAAAAGAATTAATTAATAATGAAAACAAAATTACATGAAGATTCCAATAATTCAACTTCAAATAGATAGTGCTTCATTCATTAAACTTCTGAATAATTTACTTTTGCTACTGCTCATTTTCATATAACTTTTAGTTCACACAGAAAACAAATTTACTGAAGGCAATAAACAGTCAAATTAATTAATTATTAATTTTCTCAAAAAAACACAAGTAAATCACAACAAGAATTTTAAATCAAACAACAATCGTATATGGTAAATAATTTACGAAAATAAGTAGCCTGTGTTTCTTGCTTGTGACGAGCCCTAATTTTTACTCTGTTTCACTCATTTGATACAATCACTCATTTTTACTCTGTTTCACTGATGCGATCTCAGTTAGCTAGAATAAAAGGACCTTATATTTGGTCGAAACGGAGAAAAAGAAAGAGAGAGAGAGTTTATAATTAATATAATTGGCTGAGATCGCAATAGAAAAAGCAACACCAAATGAGTGAAACAAAGTAAAAATTTATTTTTAGGGAAAAAGACATAAACTTGCTTCTCTTCTTTTGTGCAAAATACGGCCTCCATCTGTTTGTGAAGAATACATTATTTTATTCAATTTTCAGTCATTCAAGCACCAGTGAAAGACTTGTTCACACTGTCTTCGGAAAATCGGATTGGTGTTTTAATTTTTTCGACCGAAATTTTACGATATTAAAATATCTGATGTAAATATTTTTGGAAATGTAAAAATGGCACTTCAGTGCGATCAGTAGGTGTGGTAAGACACAACAACAAGCTCTCTTGACACGCAGGTGATGAGGTAATGTTTTCCGATCGTATACAAAATGATCGATTGTTGTCAGTTTCTTTTGAAGACATATCCAAGATCAACTATTATCTGACTGAAGTGTTAGGTGCAGTTATTACCAAGAATTCGTGAAATGTAAGGGGAGAGCATTTTCTTTTCAAGTAGGAATAAATACCTATAAATGTTGTGCGTGTCGCGTATACTAGTTTTGACCAGCGTCCAAAGAGTGTATTAAAGGAGGGGAGGGGAGTCAATTTACTTACTGTAAACAAACTGAAATTAAATTCTATGAAATAGTTTACATTTTATGAACAAACATACATAAATCTGAGTCCTATACCGTACTTGGGAACACCTGAAATGACCACAACCCAGACCACAATCCGGAAAATGTCATAAAAAGATAAATATTGTATTTGAAATTTGTCTTTGAACAATGGATTTCCTTAAAAAATTTTATTTATTATATAAATTAAAATTGTAAGTAAAATAACTAAAACATTTTGTTCTAAAATACAATATAATTCTCGTAAAATCTCACCCATCACGTAATCAACCAAAGAAAATAATCTTCTCGACGACTGCTGAAAAAGTAGCAGCGGCGGGATTTTCGGAAAATTAGAATCATTGATTTTTTCATTGTATAACCTGTCAGCTTCACTCTTTTAAAATGCTTTAGCTAGCCCAGTGGTATTACCACAGAAGAAAGATTAACCAGAATAGATATTGCGTGGACCAAATTTTTTTTTCTTACCTTCTTTTTTGGACATTGAAGTATAATTATTTTTGAATATTATAGTAGTTAATACAAGTTATGCTGTCAAAACGAAACTTGTCAAATAATTTCACTAACTACACTGTTAAGGATTCTCAATTTTTATTATTTCAAATCAAAACCAGTAAACCCAAGAATACATAAACCAACTTTCTCTTACCTTCGGCAAATCAAGGTCAAAAAAATGAGTTCAAATTGTTCCATACAAAAACAGCGTTATGTATCTTCTGGTTGTATTCTGTGGTATTACCCTTGTCTGTATTGCACAGTATATTACAGTGTTAGATAAAAACATTTACCGTGGTTAAAAATATTAAGTGTGGCTTGCTCTCATAATGAGAATTGGGGAAAGATAGGTTTATTTTGCCTCCGAAAATCGAAAAATATAACTAAATTAATGAAGTAGTAAAAAATGCTATTATTCAAATTATGTTGAGAATGATCTGTATCTTCGCTTCCCCTGTCAGCAAGTGCAACGTGTAAAAGACAATTATATCGCATTGGAACAACCAATAAAATTATTAATCCCAAAATTTTAAGTCTTCTGATTTTACAACTGTAAAAAATGTGAGAAAAGAAATTATAGGTCTAATAAAGTCGTTATTTGTGACTAATCAGCTTGCGAGTTGGCAAGAATTCCAGTGGATTCGAAGTAAGTGATTGAAAATGAAGCTGTATGTTATTTAACAATTTATAACAACAATTGCATTATCGAATCCTTCAATAGGAATTCGCCGAATTCCTGCTAAATTGACATAATCCAAAATCCAATTACTCGTTTAGTTGTCTATTTCGCGCTGGGTGCGCTAGATCACATTTTTTTTAGTTTTGTAGATTGGCTTTGTGAAATTTATAAATAAATTATTAAAAACAAACAATTATTCCAACATTTTATTAACGAAAACAAATTGTAATTCACAATATAAAATTTCAAAATGCTACGAGCCTTTGAAAACCAATCGAATTCCAAACGAGGATTGAATGGCTATAGGCAAACAAAATACGACTAGATATAATTGGTAAAGAACAAATATCTAAAACAAATTCCTAATGAATCTTGCAATATTTGAACAAAAACTGTGCCACAAATCAAAATAACAAGTCGTAATGAGTCATTTTCAAAATTGTCAAATATTAGATTTGACACATGTCATGTGTCTAATGTGTCTCTACCGACAGTTTTTTGATCGCTTATTTATCTTCACTTCACTGGAGAGTTGTGAGGACCACGTTTAGATTTATCTTAGCTCGAGTAAGCAGCTTAAAAGATATCAAACAATTTTAAATGTTTTAATTATTATTTTTTGGGTTTCGAACATTTATACTTAGATAATTTCCCCTAACCTAAGCATGTGTTTATTTTGCATTTCAGCAGCACCATGTGTTATTCTCGAGACTTGAATTTTTTATATTCGCGAAAAAACTAAGGAAATCCGATAAATTTTCAGAATTTACTGATTGAAAATTCTATCTAAGTATATTCTAAAATTTAATTTCTTGAACATTCTAAAATCTTAATTAATTTTCAGTTAGAAATGATTATTTTCAAAATGATTTGTGGAAAGGGAAAATTTTTTATTTCATAAATAAGATCTGGAGCAATTTTTTATAATGAAGTAAATTGTAGTAGTTAGGCTAAAATATGTATATACTAAAAAGCACACATAATTTTAATTTTAAGAAATAGCTGTCTTATTTGTTTCAAAAAATAAAATAAACATTTAAATTATGCAATTAAATTTTAAATTGTTTTTGGCTAATTAAATAGTGATTTAATTACTTATGTTTTGTATGCTCTTCATTGAATAATTCCAGCTTTTCTAGTTTATACTTAAAAGAAACAAAAATATTAATGAGAAATAACGATTGACATTGGGTTTTCATTAGTTAAAAAATGAAAGAGATATTTTTAGCAATTGAAATTTTTATTGCGAAATAAAGAAAATGTGTAATTCTTGAAGAGGTTGAGGATCAAGTATGAGACTCAATTGCCGACTGGCTTGGGCCAAGAATCCATACCGAAAACTAGGTTATTAAGGAACCTCCGCTTCGTGTAACACCTAAACCTACCCAGGGATGCACAATAGACCTTAAGGTTACAGTGTGTAGAGTTTTGTTCCAGCTCACCCTCTTATAAAAAAAGCTCAGAAGGTAAGGATAAAGTTTTAAACTGTAGAACTGTTGTGCGGGCTGCTTCAATTGATTTTAAGTTTTGCCTGGCTGTCAGACAACACGCACGGAATTTATTTTGGGTGTTTTCAGTCATTTTTGTGCGAAAAAAATTTACCGCATCACGGCTCATATTTTCACTTAACGTATTAATAAAATTTTTTCACAGAATACACATAACTCAAACATTTTCGGTTCTTAAAAATTTTCGTTTGTAAATATTTTCGTAGGAGGAGAATGATAAGGTCCTCTGTACAAGAGTTCTGAGTACAGATTTTGGTCGAAAAATAAGGCTTGAGAGTCACGATTTTTATGTACGGTTTACATCTAGTACGTAAGCAAAAATCAGAACTTTTAAACGACTCATAGATACGATTGATCACGTTACAAGTTGTACAGATAAATCGTAAACAGTTTTACACACTGTACGATAATTTGAAATGTGTAGGACTTATCACTTCTCGAAATTTAAAATCTAAAAATACCGGTAAAACCCGGTTTCCAGTAAAGGAATATTTTTTATGAAAAAGTATACTAATTACGTGTGTGGTAAGAACCAATGTATGTATGTAATTGTTGTTGGGAACCAGTATTATTCACATTGACCCTGCTAGAACCAACTTACGAAATTTGAGCATATTTTTGTGCAAATGTGCATGTTTTGTAATCTAAATTTTACTTCCTTTCTTTTTTGCTATTTCTCTTATTTTTGTAAAACATTTTTAAATCCCAATAAAACTTTTCAAAATAAACCGTGTTTACATCGGATAACATGGTTTTTGGATTTCTCGGATTTTAGCTGATTTATCGGTTTTCACAAACCGGTAAGACTATCGCATAAAGCCATAAACACTAAATATGTGTGATTATGCTAAAAGGAGCGCACTTGACAAATGTTGATGAAGAAACACAATCGATCAAAGCTGTCTGAACGTACGGCAAATTGTACAATAAATTGTTAATATACAATACTACCTAACGGTACGACCGCTTCGTACTGCAGTTTGTACAATAGTTCCATACACGATACAGCTTTCCCTCAATCGGTTGCATCAACTGAAGACATATGACTCGTATCGTATATGAGCCGCTTGAAGCCTCATTTTACGATCAAAATTCCTCCCCAAACCTATGTTACTCGACCCGTATCATCTAAATAAGAAATTTCTCATCAATACAAATAAAAATACAAATAAAACCGGGGACTGTAAAATGGAGTTTTTTTTCAGTCGGTGCCAAAGTGGAAACAAAGAGAAAGATTACACGTATTCGATCGATCGTTGTAAATTTCCAAGATCGGTCACTATAATTAAACCAGCTCGATCGAGTTGCACTGGAGATTGTTTATTTAGCTCAATAAAGTCTTTGGTAGGTCGGTGAATTACCAATAAAACTTCACCGATGATTACTGAAGATTTCTATTTGGCACCAACTTCAGGACAAAATATTTTATCCGTTTTAGTGCGCCATTGAGTCGGTTTTTTTTACTCTTTTTATTATTTTATTTTTAGTTAAGTACATTTCATATCTATTTTTTCGAAAAAGTTAGTCGGTCAGACCCGGATTCGAACCCAACATACTTTCTGAAAGTTTTGTGTGTAACATTAAAATAAACACAACATTAAAATAACATCTTACTCGAGCTGTCATTCGTTTTAGGAGTTCTGGGTTGCATTTTCGGAACTTATCGTTATTCGAAATTTACCCGATGCAATTTAAAAAATTTAATCTTTTAAATACACACAGGATTTCGCTTAAAATCGGAAAACAAAACCAAAATCGCTTCTGGAAATCTAGTTTTTATTGAATCTAACTACTTTACGTTGCTGCTGAGAATAACATCGTCATATTTCATCGTTAAATTCAAATCTCTACTTGAAATTAGAAACTATTTCTTCAGATACTAATTCAACATTTTGGATGAAGCCTGCAAATATTTAGTGGTTATTGAATCAGATCAAGTTCACTGTTCGTTTGTAAATAATCCAACGGAACTAACCTCAACCGAAGAAATTCTATTTGCGAAATAAAAATTCTTTTTGTACAAATAATTTTAAACATAGCTGTGTTTTACCTAGTTCCAAATACCAATTGTCGAATTTGATGTTCAATGGCCAAATACTACATGGAGAGAAGAAGTTTTCTGTGTTCATAATAAAACGCAACATGTTTGTCAATTTTGTATTTAATCTTCAATATATAATTTTCTTTTAACTCAATAAACATCATCAAACGGTTTTCCAACATGTTTTTCCAATCATTGCTGTGAAGTAGTTAATCGTTCGCATTTGATTGATAGTGGGCGCCCCATGTTTGCTTTAAGCATTTTCATATGCAAATGTGCATACAAGATATTTTCTAAACGTTCTTTTGAAGTGTTTACGATGTCAACAATCTCACTCACCTTCACTTTACGGTCACTCATTACAATATCATGGATTTTTTCAATCATTTCAGGTGTTGCCACTTCTTTTCGCCTGCCGTTGCGTTCATCATCAAAAACATTTACGCGACCACGTTTAGATTCACTGACCCCAAAACGCAAAGTATCATAGGATGGTGTAGATTCGCCCAAAGTTAGATCCGCATCCTTTGGGATATCGGTTGCTGTTAAGCCTTCCAAATATAGATAATGAATTGCACCACGAATTTGAAATTTATCCGTTCTTCACAAAATGCAGAATACGTCAATTATGTTGCTTGTCGAATTTAGAACAAAATACCTAATTTGATAGATTTTAGTTTGATAAATTTATCCGTTCTTCACAAAATGCAGAATACGTCAATTATGTTGCTTGTCGAATTTAGAACAAAATACCTAATTTGATAGATTTTCATCAAAAATTTAGCAGGAAAACCAGTTCGAAAATTTAGAAAAGCCACCGTGATTAACACCTCTATTATACATATATTGACGAGTCGATTAACAATCGACACGATTCTGTATTGCGTTTTCGTTTTTTCATTTGTATTAACAATATGAAAAAAGAAACAGGCAACACAGAGTCTTGTCGGTTATCGATCGGCTCGAAAATCATAATAGGGGTGTAATTATTTAATAAGACACTAAAGGTTCTTTAAAAATATTGGGTTGGGGAAAAAGTAGTGAGATTTTTTTTCACTAGATGGTGTTTGGTATAGGTTGTCAAAAGTTATATTAGTGTGAAAATTAGTGAAATTTTTGAAAAAATTCTCTATATGTTACAATTTTACTAAGAAAAAGCAAAAACGCTGCCCATGTATCCAAACACAATAAGTGCAAGTAGTGAGCTATGACAATTTTTACAATCGAATTCGCAATTCCGATTCACACAAAACTCGATCGATTATTATGTTAAATCATAAAATAATCAATTTATTTTGAGGTTAAAACAAATTTACAAGAACGAATATCACAATTCGTTCTTGTAACTTTAAATTAAGCACGGTTCCGCACACGGTTGTGTTATTAACGAGTGCATTAAGGTTCGCCATGCACAATAATAATCGTACGTGCTAAAAATGAAAACTATTAATAATTATTAATTACATTTTAGTAAAAATCATAACAATACGATGACTAAAAGAAATAAGAAGAAAATTTCTATAATTTTAATCGGAACGATTAGAATAACGAAAAGAATATGAATCCCTCAATAGCACTAAGAGGAAATTTCTAAAGCAAATAGAGCGACCAGTTATCATGTACCGTTAATCGACAAAAGTATAGTATATGTATACAACATTATTACAATCATATTATTTGCATTACCAAATAGTACTTATAAGTTACAGTATCAGCTAACAGCAATCCAAATACAATTCTAATCGTTTTGCAATTTTAGCTGATAAGAGTTAAGTGCATTTTAAATTTAAAAAAAAAATATTCAAATCACTTATTAATTACGCTCCCTATACAAATTAAATACTATTAATTTCTCTCCTAATCCGATCTTTAAAACAACTAATTTAACATAGTTACTTTAATTAGTCTGGGTCGGAAATCCTGGAATAATCCTTGTACATGTAATAAAAAAAGGGTTAACAAGTTTTTTTTTGATATTTAATAATCAATGACTAAACTAACTAAAAATCTGGCGACAGTTTAAAACAAGTTATTGAAAGACTTCTAAATTCTTGCCAAATAAAACCTATTAAAGATCGAGGCATTTTTTAACTCCGATTATGACGAATATTCTCATGCAGTGGCACTTTAATTGCTTACATATTAAAGATCTTCTTTTAATGTACGATTTGAATTGTTTTTTGCGGTCGATCTTGTAATAAAACTTGGGTTAATTTTTTTTTTGTTTTAAAAAAACTATAATATAATTTTAAAATGTATGTGGTTTAATTAATTACTTTTTTTATTACCTAATATAAAGATTTTTAATTATCTAGGAAGAAGCCAGTCTTTTTGATATTTTAATCAAATTTCATCGAATCTACGAGTAGATGTCACTTTAAAAACTACTCGTACTACTCGTAGATGTCACTTTAAAAACTTGGTGTTGACTTCATTTTAAATTTTGTTCTTTCATTAAAAGTTCGATTTCGTTCCTCTTCTTAAAGTTTTTCTCAGTTACATATTTCTTTATCTGAATTTATGTGAATTTTAATCATTATTCCACATGTTTTAATCGGTAAAATCCATTTTGTGATTAAAGTTTGATACCTACACTCTTGCGTTCTAAATTTATGAATCTCTCACACATCTTGCAATCTAAAAATCTTTTATTCGTCTATGCCTTTAATATTCTAGTTACGTTTGGGAAAGTGCGGGAGTCGTCGAGTTGGAAAATTATACAAAGGGCGCACGGCTAAATTATAAACTCCCAAAATCAACATTTCGACATGGAATTAAACTCACAAAATTTGGTTGGAATTTTCGATTTTGATTTGCAGAGCAAGCAGAATTAACAACGGAAAATTTTCTTAAACAAGAGCAACCTTGATTTTACAAAGCCGTAATGTAAAAAACAGAGGTTTTAGAAAGGAATTAGAAACGAGGAAAACAGAAAACCTAACTTTTCTTACAAAACCACTTTTTTTTAAAGACAGACTTTTAAATGAAAACATTAAAAATTCTTCATTATGATCCCTGAGATATTTTCATAAATGTTTGAATTTCAATTTTATTTAAACCTAAAAAAAATTTTATCAGCAGCATGTGGTCACTACCGGGTGACAATAAAATACGGAGACTAATAAAATTCCAAATATTTCTACAAAATTTGGACCAAATCATTTGGAAATTTTATAGACGTTTAATAAAATTATCAGGATCAGTTCGAAGCATTTCTAGAGGAATTTCATCCCCGACCTTGAAATGGCAGAACGTAATGACTCCAAATTTTTATGTGGTATGGCGCGCAGGCTTTAGTCTTCAAGTATGCCCAAACAAAACAGTCGCGAGGATTTAAATCCGGAGAATACCGGATTTAGGTTTTTGGCTTCTGACAACAATCCGAGCTTCTCTTTTTGACGAAATACGGTCATTTTGACGATTGTACCGTTGTTCAATTGTGGGCAGCTTTCTATCGGTAAAAAGATTTTTTCTGGATTTTTCCTCCGAAACGCTCAGTAACACCTTGCAACTTTTGAGTCGTGTGAACTTCGTTTCTTCCGTAAGAAGATGGGGTTTTTGGAGCTTGTAGGAATAGTCGTAAAGGTTTTCTTTGACTATTTTTCGAACTCTTTCGCCATTTACTTGAAGGCATCTGGCTACATGACACATCTTGATTTGCGGTGAATCCGTCATTTGATGTTATTGGAGAGCTATGGCTTCTTGATGTTGCGAGGACGCTGTCTTCCTGGACGGTTTGAACAACCTAACTCCCGGTATCGTTTTATCGCTTTGTTTGTGCTAAGACATTCATGCTTCTTGGGTTTATTTTTCGACAAACGAGGTTAGAGATCTTTGTCACAGTTGTTATTTTGCCAGGATGTCATCCTAAATTTAGACAAACAGATTGATATGTGCTTCCGAAAGCCGTGCCGAACATTTGGTTGATATTATCTTCCACACATAATTGTTATTGATCAATAAGCATGATTCAATAAAGAAGTCAATCCGATTGACGAAAGTTTAAATATCCCGTATAGAAGTTCGAAATTCGATTTGCACGATAGAAATGGGACTCTAAAATCTTGGAAAACAAATGGATTACTCTGCAGATGCATTTCCCCTGTTTCTTAATGATAAATTTGATTGAAAAAATTCACAAATTCACAAGCAAACAATTTTATTTAATGAAAATTCGTGCAATTATTGGGCCACTCAACGACACTGAATTACGCCACCAAGGCGTGACACATTGCGAATAATTTTGGGATCCATTATTTGGAAGTCTAATTTATCGTGCGTGTATGTAAAAAAAAATATGTTCGTTGCTTTATTACGTCCTTATTGATTTGATGACAAATCAACATGACCGGCTCGCAGATCTAAACTTAAATTTGCACCAATAAGGGAATTATGGAATGGGGCCAATAAAAATCTAGGAAAGCATTTACATGCCGGGGAAAAACTTGACTATAGATGAGCAACTAGTGCCATATAGAGGTAGAGTGTGATTTCGCCAATATATTCCATCCAAACCAGACAAATATGTTATAGAAATCTGCTACTCAAATTGTGGAATAGTTATGTGTACCTTTCAATAGGGCAAATAGAAACATTACCTCCGAAAATTATTTTACTAGCTTTGAACTAAACTATCTAGAAAAATTGAGAGTAATGTGTTTGGATTTCGTAGAAATATAAAAATGGTGAGCTATGTACCGAAAAAATAGAGCTATGAGTTTATTATCAACCGTGCATCATAGCGATCAAATAGATGTAGCTAACAGAAATAAATCTGAGATAAACCTTTATTACAATGGAAGCGTAAAACGCGGAGATAGCCTCTTGCACAATTTTTTTAACATTGTCGATATGTGCGGTATTGCAGCAAACTTCATCTGGCTGAATATTTATACAGACTGGAATAAGACGAGAGAGAGAATTAAATTATCGTCGAAAAGTATTTCTACAAGAATTGGTGATCCCGAATAAACAACGTCAAAGCCAAAATTATTTATCAAAAACTAGCTTGGCTACAATAACCAAGTTTTAGGTAACTCTAGAACTAATACAGTGGCTCCCGCATCACAAACATCAACTATATACGACGACGCTGCTATCAATGTCTATCCCTACACTATACTACGTTCACCAAAACAACTTTGCGCAATATGCCAGAAAAATGTTTGTAATGAGCATTCAAATTGAAAAAATTATAAAAACTATTTAGGGTTGTAGTACTCTGTGAGATATTAACGAAACCATTTTTTTATTGGCAACCAATCCCTTTTAGGAGTCAAAACCACCCCTTAATTTGCGAAAAAGGTAATTTCATCCCCTAAAAAAAACATAATGCAACCCTCGTAATCTAATTTACTTTGGATTACTTGTACTTTTTATGAGGAATAATTGCCAATTTGCTTTATCAAAAAAAGTGGAGATATGTATATCGAAAAAAACCAAAGTTTAAATTTTTCGCTCTTTTAGAGCTCTAATAAAAATTTTCGCTCTTGCTCCCAATAACATTTTTTTCAGTTTGTTTTTACGCTCTTACCCTCTAATGATAAACACAAAAAAAAAATTATTTCGCTCTTTAAAAGTGATTTAAATTTTTATTTTTAATTTTGCTCTAAAAACAGGGAGCGTAAAAGTTAAAAATATCACTCCCAACCCATTCTACGGAGACATTGAAGAAAATACTGTTGCAGTTTCCGTAATCCATGCAGCTGTCGAGGTTTATCTGCTGTGAGCCAGATCGAAAATCGGTACAGAAATAATCTGTAATTTCCATCATATTTGGCCATATTCCAGAACTTTATCTATATCTATTTTAGAATCCCACTTCCAACGCATATATTGAATTGCATCACAATCGGTTAAGGAATAGCCAAGTTCCATCTAAATTTTTAATATTTCAGAAATTCATCTAAAATTCATTTTAGAATCCCATTTCCATTGCGCATGTCAAATTTCACAAAAGTCGATTAAGAAATAGTCGAAGTTCAATCCTATTTTGCCGTATTCTAGAACTTTATCCAAAAATCATTTTAGAATCCCATTTTGATGAAAATCGGTTAAGGAATAGCCTAGTTCAATCCTAGTGGGTCATATTTCAGAACATATTTTCAATGCACATGTTAAATTGCATCACAATCGGTTAAGAAATAGTCAAGTTCCATCCCAACTGCCCATATTCCAGAGCTTCATCTAAAAATCATTGTAGAATCCCATTTCCAACGCACATGTCGAATTGCATCACAATCGGTTAAGGAATAGTCAAGTTCCATTCAAATTGGCCATATTCCAGAACTTCACTCTAAAAATCATTGTAGAATCCCGCTCCCATCGCGCATGTCAAATTTCTCTAAAATCGGTTAAGGAATAGCCAGTTTCCATCATAATTGGCCATATTCCAGAACTTGATCCAAAAATCATTTTAGAATCCCGTTTTCATCGCGTATATCAAATTTCACTAAAATCTATAAAGGAACAGCCAAGGTCCATCCTAATTTGCCATATTCCAGAACTTCACATGTCGAATTGCATCACAATCGGTTAAGGAATAGCCAAGTTCCATCACAATTTTCCATTTTTCAGAACTTCATCTAAAAATCATTTTAAAATCCCATTTCCATTGCGCATTTTAAATTTCACTCTAATCGGGTAAAGAATACCCAAGTTCCAGAACAGAAGCGGACATATCGCATTCTAATCTAGATGAAGATATCATTCTGGACGACATAGACTAATACACATAATAATAATTCATTAAATATGTTATTTATCTAAATATAATATTTGTATTTTACTCAATTAGATTCAGCTGACACTGCTGTATTTGAAAGCTCAGACACTCGGCAATCTGAGTGCGCAAAAATAAGAAACGTTTAAAAAAACGGAACGATTCCGACGGTTATGATCGCCTTCTTGTCAAAGCAGCTGACACTATGAGCAAAATGAGCAAGCTGGTAACAGCGCCAATTGAAGCCTCTTTTGATGAGTTCGACATATTTGGCAAATTTGTAGCGAATGAATTAAGAGAAATGAAAACCTTGGGATTCGATCAAATTGCTCACCGCCGAGCGAGAAGCCAAATTCAACGGGTCCTCGTGAATATGTTTGATACCTTTGACTAAACAACTCGTGCAAGTACAAGTGTTTTAAATGCTACAAATTTTGCTGACGAAGATTCTTCAGCTTTCGACAGCATGATAATTGAAGAAATCCAATAATAAAAATACATTTTATTAAAATTAGAAACCATTAAAAATTCATTTTTAATTGATAAAACACAGACCAATTCCATTCCATAATAAAATATTATATATTTATTTGTCCTACTACGGAACCTTCCCAGACCCATTGTAAAAACTTTTGAAGGTATCCCTCACTTCTTTTCCCATACGTTTATTACCCGTATTTAGGTTCTGCCTGCCTAAAACCTGCATTACCACAGTTTCCTCTAAAGACCGCATATTTAAAAATTCGTACTCACGGTCTTTAACTACAAATGATTCCGTTTGAGTATACATACGTTTTTGTTTTTCAATTAGCATATTATGCAGAGTACAGCATGCAAGCGTTAAACCTTTTACTTTCTCCGGCGAAAGATTAATTGTTGTAAGAAACACTCTAAAACGAGCAGCTATAATTCCAAACGAACTCTCAATGATTCTTCTGCCTCGGGAAAGTCTATAATTAAAAATTGTCACTTCTCGACTAATATCACGCAGTGATGAGGCATTGTCTCAGTTTACTTTTGGAAAATACTCCAGCATCACCAAACGTTTGTACCAACATCCATATAAATAAATTTATAGTTTGCGTCGACTAACGCAAATAAAATAATGCTATTAAATCCCTTGTAATTATAGAAGGGTGATCCACTAGCAGGTGGACACTGAATACCGATATGCTTGCCAACAATTGCCCCAATTGCATTGTATTCTACAATATATTATAAATTAATTTTAAGCTTTTAAATAAAAAATTCATCTTTTAAAGCTTTGTAGATTGCTTCACATGTTTCAGGTACGATACTCGAAAATGAACATTGAGGAATTCTAGTAGTAAATTCCAAGCTGGCATAACTCCCTCATGTCGCCAAAAACCCTAACGTCAAAATAAGATGATCTCAGACGCTTATTGCGTTACGCAAATGCGTGTCTTGCCTTTTAATGAAAGGAGAAATTTTGATAACAATGTATGTAAAGGTATCGTCACCCATTCTTAAACATTTTTTCCTTGTAATTCCTTAAGCAAATTTTGTTTAATGCCTTTTTTATGTCGATTTTACCCAGATTTGTTTCTCTTTCACTGCTTCTTGCTTTTTTTTAAATAGCCACAACACAAATTACAGATATTGTAGCGGCGCGAGCAAACATTTTTTTTTCTCCATTTTTCGAATAATATGATGAAAATGTGATTGAAAAATACGACATAGTGTAATATAGCAAAGTAAATAATAGTATTTATAAAACAGTCTTTATATCATATAAAAGTAATGAAATATTTCTACGACGTAGAAATGTAATAGTGTAATATGGGCCTAAGTGCTACTTGAAAACTTAACTACATATATTGCCATTAGTTCGTCAACAATATTCATTTTTAACCAAATTTAATTTTAATAACAATCAAAACATAAAGTTATAGGTTATGAAATCTCGAAACGTCAAAAATAAATAAATACAAATTCCGAGTAACGACTTGTTGCCGTTCCACTCACTCTTATGTTATTTTTTTTATTCCTTCCTCTTTTTAGTTTGACTAATTTTTCTCCTCGCCATCATGGAAACCATGCTTAATTTAATAAAATGTCAATTGTGCAGCGCCTACTAAGTGTTAATATTATAGAGATTGGGTTTTATTTATTTATGCTATTGACGATTGGACTGTCATGATTTTGCATGCAGAGCGTAGGGTTCAATTTAATTCCGGTAGTTTCACTCTCCATATGTTTTATATGGAGAGAAATGTCATT
Organism: Tipula vernalis; assembly: GCA_958295665.1. Taxonomy (NCBI): domain Eukaryota; kingdom Metazoa; phylum Arthropoda; class Insecta; order Diptera; family Tipulidae; genus Tipula; species Tipula vernalis. The sequence continues at coordinate 177,072,506 of OY282560.1, read as the reverse complement.
TCATGCAGAGCGTAGGGTTTATATCATTTCCGATAGGTATCGCATTTTGCAGTTTTCCAATCGCCAATTGCCTCTCGCAAAAAGTACCATTCGATACTTGGTGGGCTACACCTCTCGGTAAACTAAAGTTCTCGCGACAGGAATACACAATACTTTCCGCCTCGGTATGTAATCTACTATTACCTGAAAGTTGGGGGTGATAACAGAATGTGACATGCAGGTAAAAAAAGGAGAATTACGAGGTATTATGAGTAAGGAAAGTTACATAATGTTGATTGTCAATTTATCATAGCTCGCTAAACAAAAATAATTTTATTTTGCGAGTTTATTTTCTGCATGCATAGCATTCGTAGACCATCTGCTTTTACAGTTAACAAAGGAGTTTACTGTTAAAATATGTTTTTATTTGGGGAATGTTTTATTTTTTTATAATTTATAAAAATGGAAGAAAATTTGGTATTTTATAAATAGCATTTGAAATAATTAAATATGGTATGTATTTTTTCTGCGATATTTGTCTTTGCCCTTTCTTATACATTTTACTGCAAGTGGAATAGTTGTAAATATTTGATTCAATACTATATATGTATAGCGCTTAACTGCTTATAAGTATAATTAGAATAATCCATCAACAATCTGGAAAATTATCGCAAAACATTCAATTAGAATATTAATTAGCTGGCGAAAGCTATATGTGCTCTTCAATAATTTGTATTGAAATTAGTTTGCTTGGCACATTTATGATCACATTCCAGAATTAGAGTAGAGCGTATGAAATGAACGTACATAAATCTAAAATAACCTTTTTTTGAGTTGGTTGTTATACATGTTTCGAAATTAGAAATGTTTATTAATAATAAATTATATTGTTGTTTCATTAAAAAATGTTGCTAAATAATATCATTTAACAGCCTACTCAGACTTTTGGTTTTATTATTACTATTACTATTATTGTTATCATTTTGTGAAAATTTCGTCTTTATACACAAAGACGGTACCCAAGTGCAGGTGCGAATTCTAATTTAACGAAAGTTTTATAACGAGAGATTTGTCGTTTTGTTACGAGGGCGCCAACAAAATTATAGATAGATATCCACTAAATTTCGCCATTTATCTGTCTTCAATGAAACATAAATTAAAAAACGTACATTTGTTTTTTTTTGTGTTCGACAAATAGACGTAATCAAAATATTTTTAAAACATAGAATTACATCGCGCGTTTATTTTAATTTTATTTTTCGTTTAAATTACTTATACGATGATCAGTCACAGAGCATAATATAACTTCAAAGATCAAATAAATTCAATTTACATATTTGAACAATTAAATATTTTCTTTTCTCTTTATGTCTATTTTATATATGTATGTACGTATGTGAAGATTTAATAGGTGGTGGCGTGCGTACGTTTACTATTTATCTGGATATATTTGTAGATATAAAAAATAAAAAAATTAACGCAAAGATGATCTTATAATACGAAAAATTAATAAAGAATTAAAGTCCAAAGATATAAAATGAAAGATACTGATTTATGTACAAAACGCAGTTATTGTCAACCGGTGGTATGTCGCGATGCACATTAAATATCGTAATAAAATTAATTTGTGTGGAGTTTAAAAAAACATGTAAGATGCCAAAAATACGTGCTAATTCCGTTTCCGAGATTTTAAATCTTCAGCAAATGTTTATTTAATACTTAAAGAAATTTATTTTTCGAAAATCATCTTCTTGCTAATTTATTCTTTCAACAACATAATTAAGGAGTTTTTAAGGGATCATTTAGAATATTAATATATTAAATGTTTTGTCTATCATTGTACCTGTCAATTTTGCGATAACCAATTATTGTTAGATACCGTTATTTCCACTATGTAAGCCACTTAGTTGACTGCCGAACTAATGCTCCCGAAACGGCGAATATGATCAACACTGTGTTCGGCCAAGGATCGGTCACGAATCGCACCATTCGAAGGTGGTTTGAAAATTTTCGTAACGGAGATGACACCCTCTATTGAAGAATAGGAAGGTAGAGGGCAGAAAGGGTCTCTTGACGACTTCGTTCTGAAGAGTATGGTGGAACGTGATCCCCATGTAAGGTTCCGAGAGCTTGTGGAAGAATTGTCTGTTGGCATCGCAACCCTTTGGTGGTGGATATATTATTTTCAAACATTATTTTCATGTTGTGTTTTAAATTACGTATCGATAAAGACAGAATTAAATTCGAATCAATTAAAACAAAAAAAAATTAAAAATAATCAGAGAAAATATCTAAGAACTGTTTTAGACTCCAAGCGAAACAACCAATTAAACAAGTCCAAGCGAAAAAAGAGGTCAATAGAACAACAATATTGTGAAACAGAAGCCGCCGAAAACTAAGGACCGCCCCACATAAAGAAGGGACGCAGAATTCGTGGTAATAACAAATCTGAAAATCTGAAATAAGAACCATAATTCATGAAGGAAAAAATCCAACAGATTATTGAACTCGTCGAAGTTTCTGTCAAGCTCATAAATGAAACTTTCTTCATTTAATGGCGTGAGACAAGTAAACGGGATTTTCCAAACAGTAACGAACAAAGGACAAAGCTGAAACTGGTTTTAGAAGTACCTTTATGTATGAAAAAATACAAATTGTCAGCATCGCTTTAAGCACTGTTAGACTAATGTTAGACTTTCTCAGAGCAACCAAAATTCAGAGCGGACCTTATTGAAAATTAATTTTATTATCGTGGACAAAAACCAAATATGTTTTTGGAAACTTCAGCATCCGTTTAACCTTCGCATTGTCGGCAAAAAAAAAAATCTCTCAATCTTGACTACGACTACCCACCCGGGGGTAAAGAAAAAAAATTTCATATATTTTCGCTTATATTCCATAGGATATTTGAATACAGCTCTGTTTACTTAACTGTTTTTAATTTTGTTTTGTTGCTCTTGCATGTGTTTTACCTACAAATATTTCAGTCGATGTTTGATTTTTAATAAATGTAGTTAGTTAGTAAAAAAACCTTATTTAATAACTGTGATTATGTAAATGTAAAACAAACAAAGATGGAAAAGGAGAAATTAGAATATTTGTCAAGTGTTCAAATGAGCAGGTAATACAATATAATTAAATTTGTAACTGTATTTATAAAAAAATATAAAATAACGGTTTATTGCTACGTGCATTTCATCAAAAATTATCTATTATAGATTATCGTATGAATAAAAGCAAAAGTATCTTGAAAGTGTAGTGCGTAATTTAGCTTCGGATTCGGAAGATGATTTGGCGTTTGATGACGGTGATCGATGACGATGATATCCCTGCAAATGACGCTGACGATTCAGATGTGGAGCTCGAAAATGTATATTATATAATATTATATCGGTAAAGATGGTACTAAATGGCGAAAATCGGGTCCTAATTTACACTGTTTGCTGGCCCACAATGTTTTGCGCGAACCAATATTTATGGGAATCCGAATACCACAAATTTTAATGATGTAGACACATTTTGTAAATTATTTGATAGTTCAATGCAAAGTATAATTTGTAGAAATACCAACAAAAAGGCCGAAAATCAGTATAAGAAGTACATGGAAGCGAATCCTGATCAAAAAAAAAATTGGTCTGGGAACCGTTAAAAGAGGAAGAACTGTTAGCTTATTTGGGTCTTCTAATAGTTATTGGTGCTCACAAATCCAATTATGAACCAACGGCCAAACTCTGGAAAAAAAAAATTCATTCATATTGTATCGAGCTACAATGTCTGTTAGACGATTTTACAATATTACTCGTTTTATTCGATTCGAGTATTATGCAACTCGGCAAGCTCGAATGGAAACTGATAAGGCGGTACCAATTACGGAAATTTTTCAGATGCTAAACGCAAATTTGAAAAATTATTATAGACCCCAACAAATCAATTACAATTGATCAACAGTTATTTCCGTTTAGAGGTCGAACGAAGTTTACACAATATATTCCCTCTAAACCCGCCAAGTACGGGATCAAGAGGCCTGTGATTCCGAAACCGCGTACCCGTTGAATGACAAAATTTATACGGGTAAAATTGGGAATATTCGTGACAAAAATTAAGGTGAGCGGGTAGTTAAGGAACTCATAGCTCCATACAAAAATAGCGGTCGCAATGTCACTACCGATAATTTTTTTACTTCCGTATCACTTGCAAAGGATTTGTTAACATGGAATTTATCAATAGTCAATCAATTAAAACCCGATATTATTTTATATTATAATTCTACAAAAGGTTGTCACAATATACAACAAAGGGGAAGACAAATCGCTGGCCACTGGCAATGTTTTTTAACATTGTAGACATAGCGGCACTAGCAAATTATATAACTTATATTACAAATAACCCGTCCAACAAACAAACGGTAAAAACTAGTCGTCGGCAGAAGATCTGGGTGAAAACCTTTGCATCCCACTAATAAAAAAGAGAGCTCTACTTCCAAGAGTTGTAAGCTAAAGCCATTATGCTACCAGAAGTGCAATACAATGCATTCCAGACCTACCAATTGAACAATTACAAGGGCCTAGTAATACTTTGCTTACACCAGACCACTTATTTGATCGAGACGCATCCGGTCAATTAACGCATAAAGGCCAATGTTTTATGTGCTATAGTGAAGGGAAAAAAAGAAAAATTTGTGGTTGTTGCAAAAAACTGACCTGCCACGAACGCATCCTTACTCAAACCCAGTCTCAACTATGTCATATGTGTCAACTATGTCATATATTAATTTTTATTTGCATAATAGAAAATGAAATGTGATATAAAATGATTATTATTGAATATTGAATTGCTATCTGATATTTTTTCATATCAATGAAATAAAATAAACCAAAAAACAAAATAAAACTTGCTTGTTTTTTTTGTATAGAACATGAGGAAAAATATCTTTACCGGGGTAAAGACTGTCAAGGTGGTCGAAAAAAGTGAAAATTGATAAATTACTCATAACCATATTAGTATCCCGAAATAATTTTTAAATTTTCTGAAAGATTTAAAAAATTTAATCACTGAGTCGAAGCGATTTTAAAATTCGCTAAGGGGATTTTTTGCTTAAATCTATAGTAAATGACGAATGAAGGCCGAAATGACGAATTTTAGCGGCTGCTAGCGTCTCTAAAGGCATTAATTCGTTGTTTCGTGTTTTTCTCAAAACTATGTTTTTGAAACTGGCGTGCAGGATTATCAAAAAAATCTCTATGAATCAGAATATTCTTTGTTTAAATTAAAGGTGATTTAATTGCCTTGAACATCATATCATATACCTACATTTTGTACTAAAAACATTATTAAAAAAAAGTTATCAAAAAAAGTGCAAATTTATGCAAAACATGGATTTTTTCAAATTATGGTTTTTAATTCTTTTATACTTAATGAAATAATTATTTTTTTAGAAATACAAGCTACACTCATAAACTTTACAAAAATATTTTTTTTTCTGATCATGAAGAAAGAATTTTCAGGTTTACCTTCATATTTGTTTAACACAACTTGCTTAAACTTTCTTATAATAATACTAAAAAATTAAGTTGAACTCTTCAATATGTACACAATAAACATTAATACATAATTACAAAAATATATATTGAATAGTTTTTCTTTAAAATTCTAGATAACCCCCTTAACTCATCAAGGTGATAAAATTTTTATAAACGGTGAAAAGATTAATGAGCCGCAAATTGAACTGGAATAAAAGCAGACACCATTGGAGCAATCCAACTAGCAACTCAAAAATTTAGTGAAAGAAAAAATGCGATAACCGACCAAGTTTTCTATAAAACAATCGCTGAAAGAAGAACAATAATAAACGGTGTAAAATTTTGTACTCATGGTGTAGCAAACCAAACTAACAAAAAAGTGTAACTGTACTGAATAAGTGTAGGTGAAAGAGACTCTAAATGTTAAAATTGTTGCGGCTCTATCGCCATTTTTCATAATCTCAGTGATGTTACCAGCAGGAGTGGGCCTCTATTTTCATAAAGTGAACAGGTCAAGCTTTCCGAAAAGATTTTTGTTATTAACCCAAATAAGGCCACTGTCCTTCATAAAGCACGAAAACATTTGTTGGAAATACGATTTACAGACTTGTGTCGATTTTAGGCATTTAGCCGTTTCGACATACTAAATAGCCATTAATTAGCAAATTTAATATAAAGACATTTGAAACAAATGATTTTCGGAATTCACCGAATTTATCTAGCTTTTTGAAACAATGAAATCAAGGGCATTATAGATTTGAAAAGTAAAATTTTCATTACTATTCAAGTTCTTCCTTTTCAACGTGAACTGTACGATTTAATACATAAGTATATAATTTTTTCAAGTAGAAAATTAAACTAAAAAAGTAAAAAGAAAAAAATTAACAAAAATCATTTTTTTTTGTTGAATCTGTTTTGGTATTTTTCAATTTTTTCATGGCATTTTGTCACGGCTCGTTCCAAACATAAAAGTTTAATTTTTGAGAAATAATAGGACACGTTTTAGGTAAAAAATTTGGGATAAAATGGACGAGAACATGAAATGATGAATATTATAAAAATTAACTGTGTAATTGAACATTAAATTTAAAATATAACTAAATCTATACAGTGGATCGCACTCGTGCGAAATGCAATGCTAATAACTAAAACCAATATATAAAAAAATTGCAATTAATTGAACTACATACGTTAAAAATTCAATTCACTTTAGTTAAACTAGTGAATTAATTGAAAAAACTAAGATTTCAAAAAATTTAATATTTCGTAGGATTTTCCTTGTTTTTGTACACCTTTAACAAATAATTTGCCATTGACCTTATCAATTTGTTCATTAGTTATCAGACGATTGCGGTGCTGTTATCAGGCGACTGCGGTCGATGCCCGGACAATTATAGAATAACTACTGTCGTGTATTGTAGGTCTTAGAATCTTAGATTATGTGCAATTTACCCAACCAAGATGTCGAAATCCGCCATCAAGATTAACAGGTAGGCAGTAAAATATTTATGTATATTCATTTCGGTGTTTATTTTTTTTTCCATATTATGGATCGCCCCCTACGGGGTCGAGGATATGGGAAAGAAGAGGCGCAACAACTTCACCAATAATGTGAAGCAACATTTGTTATGGTTAGTACAAATTTGGATGATCGCATGGTAGTAAAAGTCATGATGACGACAATAAGAGAATCTCCCTCCGAGTATACCTCATCCAGCAGCCCTGGAAACTGGCTAGGATTCAATGGACCAATCATTCATTAATCTGAAGTTAAATGATTACAGAACGAATACTAGAAGGAGTAACACAAAACGGAAAACAACACAAATATTGACCATTGGCAATCGAACACGAATCGGAAACTGGAACATTCAGCACCTCTAATAGAAACATGACGGTTAGCACAAGTAGAAAAATAGTGGAGAACTTTATAACAAGAACGGGTAATTATCTGATGTACAGTCATGTAGAACGCAAGGCGTAGGGCATAAACAGCAAAAGGAAAGAAAGCACTACTCAAATGGTATATTATACAAGTGCTAGCATCTACGGAAGAGGCAGATGACATAACAAAACTTATAATCTAGCATGCAACGAAACGACATCAACATCATTCAAGGGGATTTCAATGCTAAAATCGGAACCAATAACACTCGACCAATCCATAGTTAAAATGGGCGATAGGTGCTACACGAAACAACAATAGAACTACGCTCATCGACCGGTTGGTATTGCACAAACCAAACTATTCATAGGTGGCAGCAAATTTCCACACATAGAACGTGGAACAAAATCGGAAAACATCGCTGCAACTATTGCACCAAGATACGAGGGAAATCCGAAGGAATAAGACCACACACAGCTCAACAAGTAAAGAAGATGTCAAGAAGGGATCGCAGAAAATACACAGAAGACATTCTCGAAACTGCAGAGAAAGCAGCTGCAATCAAAGACATGCGCGCATGAATGCATGATGTAGTCATCATTGTGTAAAGAGAAGGTCACCGGTAAATACAAGAATATTCCACCCCTCTAGCTGGACAAATCCTAACCACACATCAGCAACAACTTCTTAATAGATGGAAAGAACACTTGCAGGACAACTGACAACTTCCGTATGACAACTATAACGAAACGATGAACACACGGAACAAGAAGTTAGATTTGCCATCCAGAAAGAAGCTAAAGAACAATAAGGCCGCTGGTACAGACAATTTACCAGCAGAAATATTCAAAGGCAACGCATATATATCAGCAGAAACTCTAGCACCACTATTAGTTGACATATGAAATAAAGGGAGAATTCCACAGAAATGGAAAGAATATTTGGTTTGACCACAAATAACAACCGAATGGAGAAACTGGAAGCATATGTCAAACAGCATAATAAAAAAATATTAGCGATGATATCATTCTTGAACGTGTATCTCCATCAATTAACCAATCAATGCCTAAGAAATGTGCAAGCCGGCTTTAGGACAGGGACACAGAGGAAAGCAAAGTGATAAATACTTCAATTGACAAGAAGTAAGACAAGGATGTATACTACTGTCTCATATACTAGGATCTCACTACTGTTCCTGATATTATCACTAAGACAGCTCAATAATCTAGATTACGCAGATGAAACACAATATGTCTGCTAACACAGAAGTATGCCGACATACAGCAAAAATACACAAGCTGTCAAGCAGCTCAAACTTAACATCAGCAAAACAAAAGCCATGAGACGGCACTGAAGAAGATATAATAAGCTAACACATTAACAAAGCAAGAAATTCTTTCAAGGTGTGCACCACAAGGTCTGGAATGCGCGAATCGTTTATGTGAATAAAATGCTTCTGGCCAAACACCATTAGCAATATAGAGCTTCTATGGCAAACAAACCAAACATACATTGAGACCGAAATAAGAAAGCGGAAATGGAGATAGATCGGACGAGATCGGAGACGGATATGATCGGAAATGGTGCCATCTGTTAATGTACCTTTCAACAAACCGCGTCATAGGCGCCATTGTTTTCTTTTGACATCAGTCGGCAACATCCAATTCATAACTATACAACTTTCATACAATAACGCATGCTTTTTACGTGTTAAAAATGTCGAGTTTTATGCCTACATACATATTACGATTTGCGGACATCATTGATTTTTTGTTATTATTTGAAGAAAACTGCTGCAGAATCACATCGAATGCTTGTCGAAGCTTACGGTGAGCATGTAATCACACCAGAGTGTGATTTATTTTGAGCTGCTAAAATCTGGTGAAACCGTAAATACTAAACGCTACCAATAAGAAATGATCAATTTGAATCGAGCTTTGCGTGAAAAACGATCAGAATATGATAAAAGGCAACACAAAGTGATTTTGCTTCATGATAATGCACCATCAAACAATGCAAAACCGGTCAAGGAAACGTTGGAAGCACTTAGACTTGGCTCCGTCCGATTATCACTTATTTGCATCGATGGGCACGGGCTTGCTGAGGAGCACTTCACGTCCTACGAAAATGGCTCAATAACTGGTTTGCCTCAAAAGAAGAACAGCTTTTTTGGCATGGCATCCACGCATTGCCAGAAAGATGGGACAAATCTATAACTAATAATGGGCAATTCTTTGAATAAAATACTCTTAACCATTACCATACGATGAACGTGTACTTTTTTGTACAAAATTCCGCTAGACACCTGTTACATTGAGGAAAACTCCAAATGACATAACACGAATTTCATTAAAATGGAATCCACAAGGGAAACGAAAAGTGGGAAGACAAGCTATTTAACCTGGAAGAGAACAATGCTAGCCGAAGCGAAACAACTTGGTAAATCATGGGGAGAGCTGAAAACAATAGCCCACAATAGAGTCAGATGGTCCAGCCTAGTAGACGCTCTATGTTTCTAAATCGGAGATAAAGGGGGAAAAAAAATGTGTCGCCCGTTAGACGCAAAAAGGCTAAATTTGTTTTCGTCTTTAAACGAAACTCATTTCCAGAACTCGAAAGTTTTTTAGAACTCTTACTTAACTTTTATTTTATTAAACGTATGTGTTTGTATTTATTTATTTATTTTATTGTTTCACAATTTTTATTCATTATGTTTAATTGTAATTTATTTATTGAATTTAATACAATTTATTATTTTATTATTTTTCTATCACCAAAATTTATTTATTTTTTACCACCATCTTTTTTTACCGACATGAGGCTGGTTAGAAAATTATATGATCGCGCGCGTGCGCTCACAATGAAATCCGAGACGAGACTGTTTTTGTTGTGTGTTGTATTTTGTTTCGTTTATCTGTTTTTGTAATTCTGTTTTGTTTCGTGTCACGTGGTTGATATGCCTGTATGAAGACGACAGACAGTGCGCGTTGTCTTTGACTTGTGGCGGTGAACGCATGTTTAAATGCGTGACCGCCACACTTTTATATTTGCATAACATTTTACAAAATTTAATCGTAACTTTCTTCGGGCTACTCTACCATTACACCCAGTTCTGTTCAAACCACGTCTTTATTGAAACGTACGCTGAACCGTTTCTGTTCCCGTTTCACGGTTGGTATTTCTTGGTAAGTTCTCTACTCGATGCTTCGCATTTCATGTCTTTTTATGATATATTTCACTGTAGAAATAGCTTTTTGAACCAATTGGCTTATTTGTTTTAAAGTTTTGCTTTGTGAACTATGAATTTCCTTAATTCGACTAAATTTTCATTTTGTCTTCGTCTCATTTTATTAAAATTTATACTAAATTAATGTCCATCCAGTCAATTCGAAACTAAAAACTGTAATGAGTAGAGTACAAAGCAAAACCGGCAAAAAAAAGACAGTGATAAATAATGGTAAAATTGATACACCTAGCAAATTTTACGAATATGAGAAAAAGATGCCTATTTTGCTTTATGTGTAGACTTTTTTTTTTCTTTGAATAATATACCGTTATCAAATTTCGTTATTCATACTGTCGTGAAGAGTTGAGATTACACTTCAAAAATATGTAAGGAAAAAGATTACGCGTTTATTGTTGTTGTTTGAAATAATTTTTTTTGAAAAATAGTTGATTTCGAATGAGAGTGCTTGCCCGTCTATATATACTTATAAAATCATCATGAAAAATTGTCAATTTGTTTTGTTATCTACGTTTCGAGAGAATCTAAAATTTCGAAACTACAGTTTCAGACAAAGACTATTTTAACTTACTTTTAAATAAGACACATGTATTAACAACCTCTTACAATACCTTTATAAATTGTTTATCGAATTGTACAAAATTCCACCCAACAAAGACTACAGTCTCTCAGTAAGTAAAATAAATAAAAATATAAAAACTACGAAGTTAAATTGAACCATTTGCAACCCCACAGTTTTTATAATTTTACTTAGTTTTTTATGTAAATTTGTACATAAAGGGGTTTTGTTTATTAAAATTATCATTTTATCTTCAAATACATACTTAAAACGTTTTCGTTTTCTTGTTTTAACGATTTGGTTCCAAGCACCTATGGTACAAATTATATCAAAAGGGAATAAAGCTTTTCTCTGTCTGAATTAAATAATCTTATATTCTTTCGTTCATGAACTTATGTAGATTAGATAGTTTTTTTTTTAATACGACTGAGTTATTTTTTATTGTTCCTTACAACACGGATTAACCAGTTTAAATCGATGTCAATTACATCTTATTCAATTATGTTCAAGTTTTTGAATAAGATAAGGAAAATAAGAGGGAAATGTAACATTAAATGTAGGTATACACAACATTTTCATTAGATTTAGCGAGGAAATTTGTATTTAACTATAGAAGACTTCTAAATCTGCCTTATCTAATTCAGGAACTTTGTTCACAACAATATTCAAAATAAGAAAAGTGAGTTAAGCTACTTTAGAACATATGTCATTTCAAGAATCTTTTTGAAGCTCACTAGTTTATTGCAAATAATGTAAATAACTAACCCAAAATTAATATCGAATTTAAAGAAAACTGAGCTTAAATAGAAATAAAGTATGAACTCCTTTATTGCAACACTCATTAACAGCTACATCTTAGGAAACATCTTAAAAATTGCAATGAAACTGAACCTCTTGCAAGTGCAATTGCGTTAAATTAATAATAAGAAAGAAAGAAATGTACATATCGGGCGCATCCAGCACATTGAGGTCTCACAGGTGTGTTTTGGAAAAATTGTGATTTATTTAATAGTAAAACTCTATAAGCGAGTTTATAAAAATAGCGTAAACCATCAAACAAAAATGAACATCTTTTAAGATGTTTTTTTTTCATTTTCTTGTGATTTATTTAAAATTTTGAAAAGCGAAAACCAAAATCACTAAACACCCGATGATATAAAAACTGTATCTTCTGAAAACAGTGACGAATAAAACCTGCAAACGTCGCCGCAAGCATATTTTGGTGGCCCTCACAAGAAACGAACAAAATATTGAATTATATAATTGATTTGATTCTCGAATTTTGTTCTTCGGAATTAATTAACATAAACAGGTTGATTTATTATATTTAGTTTAGATTTGAAATTAGAAAAACAATAGAATGTATCCATCTTCTTAATTTAGGTGAGTTTGTTTTTTTAAACATTAAAAATATTCATTAATTTGAATAAATTAACAAAAAAAAAAAAAACGAAACGTTTGAATAAAGCTTAACATGAAAGAAAATTAAGAAACATTAAATATAAAATAAATTTAATTTAACTTACGAAAATAAATAATTACAAAGTACAATAATTGTATGGGCCCAATTAGTACTTCTTGCAGCTCCACACCGCAGATATATTACAACAATAAAATATTTCTGCCGAGTTTCTTTATTTGAGAATTGGCTGTCAATCTATTCTTTATGGTGAATGTTTTTCTTTTTGATGTCAGTCAGAAAACCGAAAAGAGTTTCGGTCAAAACCCAATTAAAATATTTTTCGATTGAAATTCCTTTTGAAATGGAGGTTCAGTAAAAAATAAATAGAATGGAATTTCACATAAAATTGTTGTTAAAAGTGAAATAAATGTTATGTTTTGTGCAGATCAAGGTTCAAATGGATTAGTAATCTCGATTAAGAATTCTACATTTTCTTACAATAAGAAAGATGAGAACGGCTAGCTATTTATATTGGAGCAACAAAAATCAATAATTAAATTTTTAACAGTTGTAATTATTCTAACCATAGATTTTTGGTTCGGGTTCGGTTGTTTCAAAATTAAATATGATTCAGCTGGCTAAAGAACTTTCTCTATGCTAATTTCCCATTTTTTTTTTACATTCTCCTGCGAGAAACAATAAAATAAAGTTGTCAATTACAAACATGTCAAAAGTACGACCTAAATTATTTCAATCTCACAAAGCTATTTTTTTTCGAATTGGAAGATTTGTTGGTAAAACCTATAAAATATTATGGCAAGATAATTCCGTATTCAATGAGCTGAAGACAATTTCCGCAGTCCTTCAGCCTTGCCGGACATCTTTTAAGGGAGCCAGGATTTTATGGAGCTTGAGAGGGAAATTTCTGTGGTGGAATTTCCTTGAAATCGATATGACAAGTTTCAGTCGTCTGTATATGGCGCCTCGGTACGATTAAGGTAGAAACCTACTGCTGGATTTTTAATTTTCAAAAACTTAACTCTGGGAAAATTTACTTACATATGTTCACGTATTACTTCGGTCTAAAAAGATCAAAGTATTAAAATCCTATCAAAAATGATCAAAAATTTGGTAGGTTCAAAACCACTTTTCTCGACTTTTGAAAGTCCCTGAGTCTAAAAAAGCAAAAAAAAAAAATTTTCGTCCGTCTGTCCCATGGTTTCTCGAGAACGGCATGTTCGATTTAGAATTTTTGCCAATCTGTATCTATGGCCGAGATTTTAAAAGCTTCTGTTCTGGAACCTGTGCGTCAAGAGGGTCGGGTATCTGCCATACGAATTGACCCAAAATAGCTGGTTGCAGAAATATTAACCAATTACTTCGGTCTAAAAATATCAATGTATTGAAATCCTGTCAAAAATGATCAAACATTTGGTAGCTCCAAAACCACTTTTCTTGATATTTTGAAAGTCGCTGAGTCTAAAAAAGCAAAAAAAAAAAATTTTCGTCCGTCTGTCTGGATGTCCGTTGGTCTGTATCCATGGTATCTCGAGAATGGCTTGTTCGATTTAGAATTTTTTTTTACCAATCTGTTCCTATGGTCAAGGCCGAGATTTGAAAAGCTTTTAGAGTCTGTGTGTCAAGAGGGTCGGGTACCTGCCATACGAATTGAGCCAAAATACTTGGTTATAGAAATATTTACCAATTTTTTATATATGCTGGTTTGAATATTGAGTTGGGCATTAAGTTTGGGGTAGAGCTGAAGGTTAAGTCAAGGGTCAATTTGCGGATTGAGTTGAAGTTGAGTTGGACTTAAGTTGGGGTTGGACTGAGGTATAGTGAGCAGTTGGCTAATTTTTATATACGCTGGTTTGGGGATTGAACTGAAAGAGAGTTGGCGTTTGGGTAGAGGGTTGAGTTGGGGCCGTTTGCGGGTTGAATTGGGGTTGAGTTGGGGTTGGGTTAGTGTTTAGTGAGCAGTTGGGCAATCTATATAAATGAGTGTTTGTATGTATGTACAACATATGTGTATGATTTTTAGATTAAGTTCTGGAATATGGCCAAGTATGAGGGAACTTGCCTATTTTTCAACCAATGGAAATGGGATTCTAAAATGATTTTTGGAAATTCGGCTTGTGCATTGGAAATGTAATTCTAAAATGATTTTTGGAAGAAGTTCTGGAATATGGCCAAGTACGATGTAACTTGCCTATTTCTCAACCAATAATGCTGAAATTCAGCTTGTGCATTGGAAATGGGATTTTAAAATTATTTTTGGATAAAGTTCTGAAATATGGCCAAGTATGATAAAATTTGGTTATTTTTCAACCAATTATGATGAAATTTGGCTTGTGCAAAGTTCTGGAATATGGCCAAGTATGATGGAACCGGCCTATTTCTCAACCGAATATGACGAAATTTGACATGTGGGTTGGAAATTGGATTTTAAAATGATTCTTGAATTGAATTAATGAAGACCGAAGTTCTGATCACCTTATGAGGTTTCAGCCCTTTAAATTTTGACATGTTAGGATTCAAAATATCTGCCAAAATGACCGCCACTGTGCCAAACAAACAGTAATTTTTTTTTTTTTTTTTGAGCTTTATAAGATAAACAATTATACATGTGATAATAGTTATAATAGGAGCGAATCAATCGCGGATCGAAAACTGCAAATGATTTAAATACAATTTAAATTTTTTCATTCCCTAAAAACGCAAACAATTTGTCGCGTTTCTATTTCAGCTATAACTGTATGAATTTCATCCTTGAGTTCATGAATAGTTGCTTGTTCATCGGTGTTAGATCACACAATATCTGTGGCCAATTCACGTAATCAAAATGAGAAATTACATACTCCTCAAAATTGGTTTTCATGACATGCGGTAGCGTCTTGTTGAAACCAGATGCCGTTGGTGTCGAAAAAGCTTCGGCCACAAAAAATTCGTTATCATGGTCTGATAATAATGCCCCTTGCTCAATATTAACGTAAAGCAGCGTTATTTTCATCTCAACGATCAACAAAAATATCAAAATTTTCAAATTTCGCGATTAGATTATGAATGACGGGCTCAAAAATCACTTGGAATTTTTTCCCATATTTATAATGAGTTTTACTCAAATAACATTCCATGACTGAAACTGTTTTTAGTCTTTAACTAAGGTTAGGTTAGGTTAGAGTGACTGCCAAAACGCACACTTAGACCGATGACGGTCCGTTGTGATACCAAGGTATCCTACTCCCCTTACACCTTCATTGGAACCATTTTGAGCTACTTATGTAGCGTACGATATCTCGCACATTACAGTTCTCGAGATCCATAAGGCCGTCCAAACTATACTTGCCCAGATGTTTATGCCTCCTGTAAGCTAGCGCCGGGCATGAGCAGAGGAAGTGGCTCAGAGTCTCTTCCTCCTCCTCATCCATATAGTTTCTACAGAAGTCATTTGCTATTGACCCAAGCCTCCTTGCATGCTCCCCAATGAGGCAGTATCCTATGAGCACCCCCACGACTATACTTAAGTCAGGTCTACGTAGGGATAGTACTGTTTTGGAGCGCTTCAAGTCCAGTTTCGGCCAGACTTGCCGCGCTACATAACATGTTATGGTGTTAGTCCACTTCTTTTGTCCCGAGGCTATCGCGGCTATGGTCCTCCCCAGATTTGCCCTTTCCGGTTTCAATTGGAGAGTTGTACCTTACCTTGCCAGTTCGTCCGCCCTGCAATTCCCCAGTACGTCCGAGTGACCGGGGACCCAGACTATCTGGATATTGAAATGCTCACTCATCTCGTTAAGAGATGAGCGGCACTTCAATGCCAACACGGACGTCAGAGACACTGATTCCAGCTACTTGATTGCCGCCTGACTGTCCACATACATTGTTATATCCCTTGTGGATATCACATTATGCTTAAACCAAGCCAGCGCTTCCTCAATCGCTACCCCTCCGCCTGGTACACACTGCAGTGATCAGGAAGACGAACGGATATATTCACATTTAATTTATCACAATAGACTCCTGCTCCGACTTTGCCGCCTAGCTTGGAGCCGTCAGTGTAGAATTGTATACTTCCAGTTTCTGTTATTGACCTGTTCCCCCAGGATTCCCTTGAGGGGAGAAGTGTCCGGAAACCTTTTTCAAAGCATACAATCGGTATCGTGTAGTCACTATTCTTCACATCAGCCATTAGCGACTTTAACTAAGCAAAGGTCAAAAAATAAAAGCTTCTTGTTTACGTTTCATAAAATGGCGGCTGATTTATTTTCTTATCTCAAATCAGGGTAAATAAACTAAATTCGGTAAATGCGTTTTCTCTTTTCTTAAAAGAAGGGTAAACGGAATAGTTTTTATTAAGTGTATTGCTTTCAACCAAAATGAGTTAGGTATTTTATTTGGTTAACGGCTGATCAAAGCAACAGCAAAAATTAACCAAATTTTGGTCTAATTTGTTGTCGTGTATTTTCTTGTCAATTCGAATCTTGTGGCAGGTATTGAAACTAAAAATTTGGTTAAGATTTGTTTAACCACTAATTTTACTTGGGTTAGCTAAACTATTTTTTGGTCTATCTAGTAAGATTGTTGTTGTAATTTTTTTATTTTTGGTGAAAGCAATACAGCTATTGTTGAAGGAATTGAGTAGGCGAAAAAGGAAAAAACGCGTACATATTTAAAAACAACAAGAATGCTTAAAATCAGAGCCTTCTAGAGTTTAGAGCCATAATCATGATGGCGTATTTTTTAGATGCTTTTTGAGTGGTATAACTTTTCACTGATTTCCATGAAAAAAGCAGAAATATTATAAAACGTTTATGTAAAAGTTTTCTACATATCTTTAACAACAATTTACAAGAAGGCTATAGTGGTATTAAGTAAAAATTATTTCTAAAATATATTTTTCGAACTTTCAGTTTGAAAAATACATCAAAGTTGGCTCTGACGAGTTAAAATAATACTTGCTAAATTTTAGTTTTACTAGTGTAAGTCAGATGTCTAAAGCGGGCCTCAGATGATCAATATCTATTGCCAATATTTTAATATTGGCAATACTATTGAACATGTGAGGACACTAATTGAAGGATTGTCAATATACAAAATATTTTGGCGATGGTTTGATGAAAAGCAAAATATTTTAATATTGATAAAATATTTACAATACTATTGATCTTCTGAGATACTTTATTAAAAAAATATCTATGCAAAGAGCTGTCAGCATTTGAGTTTGGTGGAAATAACCAAGAAAACGGAACAATTACCTACATCATTGCATTTAGCATATTTAGTATATTATGTAGAAGAAGTGATTTGAGTGGGGCCTATTATAAAATAAAATATATCGAAATAAATGTGGTGCGATTAAAAATAATTTGGCAAATATATACATATACTACAGGGTGCGGTATGGAAGTCACCGATAGCACAAGTAAGGCCTCAACGGACATCAGCGATACACCAGAAACCCTTGATAATCAAGAAGCGTTGTTTAGCTTTGTTTATACATATAGAGAACTTCTCTATATGTTTATACATAAAGATTACACCAACCGAGGTAAACAAATCTGATATACGATAAATTGATACAAATTTACAAAACAATAAAAAAAGGTTCAGCACCCTCGACCATATTCTTTTCGTTTTATTTTTATTTTTTTCATTGACAACGCCTAAATAATAGCTACACAAGCTTTACTTTTGTCTAACATGGTTGAAAGTGGAGTATTAACCTGAAAATAAATATTTTTTACTGTTTGACGTTTAAATGTATTGCCAACAGTATTGATCGTCTGAGACAATTGCTGTTTGTCAATAGTTTTTTTTCAATATTGACAATATTATATTGGCAATACTTGTTGCTCATCTGAGGCCCGCATAAGATGTTTACAAAAAAATACGAAAAAAAAAATTATTTAATCACAAAATTATCACACGTTCTTAAAATTTGGCGACTTTGTTTTGCCTTTCCTACAATTTTTGAACTAGAAATTTCCCCGGGTGGTAATTTTTGATACGATTTTACCAAATTTTTACGGTCATCACTGCCACCTATGTAATGTATATTGACTTAATGACCAAACGAATTGAAGTAAGCTTTTATTTTAATATGACTAGAATGCTGTTGTTATGCAATTTTTATTAAATTTTAAATGAAACGATTTACTTAAACGACATTCATATGTGTTGAAATTCAAACATTTATGAAGGTATTTCATAAATCATAATTAAGAATTTGTAACGTTTTCATTTAAAAATTTGTTTGATGAAAAAAGTGATTTCCCATATGTTTTATGTATTTTACTTTGAAAAGTTTGGTTTTTTCCTTGTTTCCAATTCCCTTATAAAAGCACGTCAAGGTTGCTTTGTTAAAATCCATAATATCAGTATCTAATCATTGTACCGTACTACAGCACCCTGATTCACTGAAAAATAAGATATTGTGTAAACGTGAAAACTTGTAAAAAGCAAAGCTTACTCTAATGAGTTGGAAATTTTTCAATTTGACTACTACTAAAATGACATCGAAAAATAGCAAACACATAAAAGTAAGCTTTGCTTTATACAAGTTTTCATGTTTACCCAACACCTTATTTTTCAGAGAATCAGGGTGCAGAGCTAATAAAAAAAATGATTTACAATGTAAAATAACTTTTTATCTGTAAAAATTTATTTTGAACCCAAACGTGTTTTGTTGGGTGCAATGGGTCAGACTTCCGAGTTCAGGGTTCATCAAATATGTGAACCGGGGTGGGTTAGGGTTCAGATTCGGTCAGGTTTGTTTGGTTTAAATTATTTGATTTTTTATTAATTATAGATTTTAATCAAATGTATCAAAGCGAGCCCGTTTTTGTAACGACACAAATAAAATGGATTATCCTCATGAAAATCATGTTTTTTAATTATAACAAATTTTTGAAATTATTTTAATGTGTTATATACTTAGAAGGATGTGGGCTGCCGTCCCCCAAATCGCCGCTTTGGCGATTTATTAAAATTCCAATATTAATAGAAATTAGAACGTTTTTGAAAATTTTAGTTTTTTAATCCGCGCAAGAATGACAAGAAATTATGTAGCACCTTTTGTTATCAAATTGCAGTTGGTCGTATTTAACAAAAATCTAATGGAGTCTTCTAGCAATTAAATTTGTATTTTTCGGGATTTTTTTGTTGAGAATTCGAGGTGATCCCAAACAAAACACAACAAAAAAAAACGATTTACTGTATCACTAATATCCAGAAAAAACAAACCTAGAAATCAAAATCGGGGCGACAAAATCTAGAAAATACAAATCTCGAATTATTATGAGATTTTTGGGACAAAGGTGGACCATTCGGTAATTTTTCTACCAATTTTTAAATAAATATTTCTCTTAACGCTCATGTGTTAAGAAGAAAGACATCATTTTACAACAAAATATTTCGCTATTTTTTTTTTTTTTTTTTAATTATTTAAAATCTCTTTTCTTTCAAAGAAATACAAATTTATATCACAATTAATCTGTCTTTCAAAATTTTTTATTTTCGAGATTTTATCCCATTCGAGATTCTTAAAACAGATTTTCGAGATTTTGTTTTCTTTATTCATCTTTTTCAAAGCTTCTTTTATTTCATTGAAACTATAGTCACAGAAGAAAGATTAACCAGAATAGACATTGCGTGGACCAAATTTTGTTTTCATCTTACCTTCGTTTTTGGACATTGAAGTATAATTATTTTTGAATATTACAGTAGTTAATACAAATTATGCTATCAAAACAAAACTTGTCAAATAACTTCACTAACTAGACTGTTAAGGATTCTCAATTTTTATTTCAAATCAAAACCAGTAAACCAAAGAATACATAACCCAACTTTCTCTTACCTTCGGCAAATCAAGGTCAAAAAAATGAGTCCAACTTTTTCCATACAAAAACAGCGTTATGTCTCTTCTGGTTGTATTCTGTGCTATAGTTGTTTTGCTTTCACCAAAAATAAAAATAAAATAGCTAACCCAAAAAAAATTAGTGGTTAAATAAATCTTAATAACCAAATTTTTAGTTTCAATACCTGCCACAAGAGTTGAATTGACAAAAAAATACATGAAAAAAAATTAGACCAAAATTTGGTTAATTTTTGCTGTTGCTTTGACCAGTCGTTAACCAAATAAAATACCTAACTCCTTTTGGTTGAAATCAATACACTTGATGTAAGATCTCTAAACCGCTATTAAATCATCAAAACCAAAACAAACAATTTAAATCAATAAATTAGATTTTGGTGTAAATAAATCAAAGAAATTACATATCCAGGGTTCGGATTCAGTTCGCAACTGCGATTATATCATGGAAAAATGATAAGAGTGATGAAATTGGTGCGATCTTCCGCAAGATTGACCAAGTAATTTCTAGAATCGGAAATACAATTACATAGATCAAAAGAGAAAATCGAATTTTATGTTACAAAATTTCAAGAAATTACACATTTTTAACGGTGCACTGCAACTTATTTTGGCTAAACTTCGATATTTACCAGTCCAGCATCGTTTCGGTCCTATTGTTTTTCGACAGTGGGCTTTATTTCTAAATCATAAAATAAATAGAGTCAATGGGTCTTTCACTCTCTCCCCTTCCTTACCCCTCCCACAAAAAAGAAGAAATAACACCTCTGCAGATTTCTTCCTTGCACTCGCGCTTCACTTCACTTGTTAGACAAATTTCTTGCATCAGCCTTGGGCAAAAAAATCAAATCGTTTCAGTCAAATGGCAAATCAACCAAAACGGGTTCCCAGTCCAAAAATTTGTTAATATCTTACAAGAAAATTCTTCAGTCCAAAGACAGAAAAGGCATTTCAAGTCAAAATAGTCCATTTTATGGTCTCCTTTCGATTCTTTGACTAAACTGTTTTTGACTGGACCGCACAAACATAATTTTTCAATTAGACCTTTTCACTCAAAACATATATATTTGGATTAAGCATGTGATTAAAAGAAAAAGTTCTAACATTTTTTTTATTCTAGTCTTCATTTCGACCTAAAGTTCTTATTTTTGAAATGTGTAGCACCAAAACAAATTCATGAACGATTCTTGAAAGTGCATAAGGACTCTTCACCTTCAATTAGAACAGTATAAAGATGGGTTGCTGCATTTAAAAGTGGTCATACTAGTCTTGAAGGCAATCCACGTGAAGGACGTCCAAAAAGTGCATCAACACCGATCGTCGATTAACCGAGAGAGATTTAGTAGAAAACCTAGGCATCTCATTAGGCAGTGTGAGCAATATTTTGACTGAAGTTTTGCGTTACAAAAAGTGTGCAAAAAGGGTGCCGCATTCACTAACAATGGAACAAAAACACACTCATATGCAACTTTCTCAAAAACATTTGGAGCGTTTTAGAAAGGATAAAAAGGATTTTGTGCGTCGTTTTATCACTATGGATGAGATTTGGGTTTATCACCATGATCCTGAATCAAAACAATAGGCTAATGAGTGGTGTGAACTCAGTAATTCGGCTCCGAAGCGAGCTATGGTCCAGAAATCGGCCAAGAAGGTGAAAACATCAGTTTTTTGGGATGCAAAAAGAATTTTGTTTATGGATTACCTCCAAACTGGTAAAACAATAAACACAGATTATTATTGCAACCTTTTTGGACGAGCTGGATGTAAAAATGAGTAAGAAAAACCTGGTTTACAGAAGAAAAAATCATTTTTCATCAAGATAAAGCACTTTAGTGCGAATTGTTCCAACATCCAGCCTATTCGCCAGATTTGGCCCCCTCTGACTTCTAGCTATTCTCACGTATCAAAAAATTCATGCGTAGAAAACGATTTTCATCTAACGAACAGATTATAGCAGCCGTGTAAACGTATTTCGACAGTCTTCCGGATTCTAATTTCAGGGATTGAATTCATAAATTAGATCACTGGAACAAGTGTATTATAGTTTAGAGAGATTATTTTGAACAATAAAATGTATTTCAAACCATAAAATAGTGTTTTTCTTATCGAACGACTAAACTTTGTTTTAATAGTTCAGAAATGAATAAGCAAATTTCATAACTGATGTGAAACCCCACGTTATCTTTACCTCTTATGGTATTGAGCATTCACCCCTACAAATACAAAAATTTCTTATTATTACGGCTTTTTAGTTTAAATTTGCACTGCTCTGGGCACTAAAGTAAAATGTAATATTGTATTTCTCAATGAACTCAGGGTGACATTCTATAAAACTTAATGGTGACCGTCACTCAGCAAATTAATTTTATTTAAATGCTTTTTTTTTATCGTAAGCTGTTTAAAGTTGTTTTTATTTGTAAAAAACCTGTACACTTTTATGTGTTTTCTACTATGTACAAATAATATTTTAAATGCCTAGTAATTTTTTAGTGTACATACAAATGCATTTTAATAGAAGTAATTTGCCATTGAGATTTAAATTAGAAATTTAATATTAAAAAAGTTACAATCTGTTGATGTGTAAATTATTTATGGATTTAAACTGCTTGTCTAAGTCATTTTCCATTTGTCTTATTAAAGTTTTCATTACCCAATTTCCTGTCGTCTTATGGGCTAGTATTACAAAAAAATAAAAGTGTCGACCGTTAAGGGTTAATTTAGAACTTAAAGAGCTGCGGTTTACCTATCCTACTGAGGGTTAGCGTTGGTTTAACAGCCCAACCTGTAAAATCTTATTGTTACGAAACCTCAACATGTACAAAAGCCTAGGATATTTTTGGATTCACAACAACGACCTCGGACACGATATAAGAACAACAATTCTAAATTTGTACCATTAAACGGACATAGCCTAAATCGCCCGGAGAGCCTCCATCAACTCTTCGATTAGCAACCGATGTCATTAAATCATTACTGATTCAACAATCGGATTTATACACTCAGATGCGACATTTTAACATCATATTTGTGAATGATCATACCCATAGAAGAGAAGCCTGATCAAATCAAAGACGCTTTTTACGACCAGCTCGAAACCGCCTTAAACAAAATTCTTCCCATATAAGCGCACTCAAAAAGCAACACTGAAATCAAACGACGGAACAACGGTCAACCACATCATTTCAAAAATACATTTTTCTAGCCATAAAGACGATAGACCTGTGGTGGGATCATGAAATCACGAAAACTCCGGTCGTTTATAAAAATTAACCGCTAGCAAAACCAACCCTGCAAATTTTCTTCAGTGTATATTTTCTAAGTTGCGTATATTTTAAATAAATAAACAAATTGTTTCGTTAAGATTGGTTTGTGTGTTAAGCTGTTTAAATATATTAAAACTGCCCTCAAGCGCGAATATAACACACAATCATAATTAATCTTTAAGTGTCCCGTGTACCTACTTTTGTGGCTTCTTTTCAAGACCAGCCGGGCCATCCATAATATCGACCATTAGGTTTTTTTTCTGTATGACGTTGTTCGTCAATATTTAATAACAAATATTAAACAAAATTAATGAATGTTTGCAATACAATATTTAAAACAATTTCTGTCATAAATCTAAATTTTTACACGTAAATTAAGGTCGAGTTATAATGGATCCGTTCCATTCCTCCACTTTCTGCTTGGTTATTATATTGCATCCGTTCCGTCTGTTTAAACTAACATAAGATATACAAATAAAAAATTAAAACGAAAGACTACGAAACTCTAGAATCTCTAGAAATTCTCTTCAAGTACATTTTATGTAAAAATTGTAAACCATTTTTAGAAATTTTTCTTACTGCGCCTTTCAAACGAGCGTTTTTCATAAACACTGAGAAAATTGATTAAATTTTGAGGAAAAAAAAGAAAAAAACTATAAATTAAAAATTCCCGGTATTTATGATGAAAATTCCGGGAGTTGGTATCTACGAATTTACCTACTTACCCGGGAGCAACCCTCTAAGTGTAGACCATCATTTTCGAATCTTACTTGTTTATTTTATTACCGCGATTTGCAGCTTTGACCCATTTCCATCTGGTCGAGTTTTGTAAAATGACTTTGCTTAAAAGTATACCTAGTCTATGTTCTCTATTGTGGGTTCCATTCAACAAATTTCTAAGTTTTTCCTCCACATTCTTTAATTTATTTTTGTTCAATTATACAAAGATTAGGTCGCTTCTTAATCGACTCTCGAAATCAGAAAACTGTAACCAATGCGAAACTGAAAATGAAAATAAACTTTTGTTTTAACCTTTTACAATTTTTTCCCAAGGAGACACACAGTTTGAGAATAGTAACTGAAAGTAAAATGAGTAAAATAATTCTCGGTTCCATCAAAGAGATGGGACACAAATGTCAAAATTCTAAATTAAAATACAAATGGTTTCAACCACGGGGCCAGCCTTGTGATTTTAAAGGTATAAAGTCCAAGTGTACCATACATTATTTGCAAGGGGCAAAGTTACATGATAAAAGTATAATTTTACCGAATAATTTTAAATGAGTGATTCAATCAATTATGAATGAGCTGCAGCTTGTGTTAGTAAGGGGTTGGTTCGTAATGCAAAATTTGTGCACAATAAATAAACAAACAAATAAAATAAATAAATAAAACAAAGGACGTACAGGATGCGAATATATCGATTAATATACATATTAAGATTCGAAACTGGCGTCCAAACTAATTCGTTTAAGGGCGGTGCTCGTTGAGCACGAACAGCGATGAACGGAGCAAGTTCCACAGGCGCGAGAACGATTTTTGTTCACATTAAAGATGAGCGCCCTTATGTAATTGTCTTAACAATGTAATTGTGGAAAAATAATCGGTAGATTTGATTAAATGCTAAAGTTTATTGTTAGTAAATGCGCCATTTTCACTAATTTAACATTTTCCATACATTATTTGGTGAAAAAATATCGTTCTTGCCACTGAATGTGCACTGACCTTTACATAAAAATGAACCCAAAATTTTCGAATTTTCACATTTATGTTCTATTTATGTGCTAAAAAACTAAGTTGAGACGATGTGTCACTGTAAAAAATTATACTCCAGCTTGCATATACCTTTGAGTTGGTTTTGAGGTAGCACTTTAAATCAAAATGTTCTTCGCTCTGCCTATTTCAAAGCTATGGTTAAATTATTTTAAAAATATCGAACATTTAATTTCTCTAGGATTCCTCTGACTCAACCAGCAAGGCAAAAAAATCGAATTCGGGATTTGAGACTCGATTTTCATGCTTTGTTAACAAACGAAATGAAAAGGAAGGTTGTTGCTGCAACAGTCTATTTCTACAAATTTGGGCTTGTTCGAGTCATTGTACTGCAAGACATTCTAAAAATTTACTAAATGTTTTTGTTGTTATATTATTTTTGGTAACTTTTATAGAATATAACACAAGAGAGATGGATAATTTTTATCTTTTTACTGTAGACTGCGTGTCGAAAAACCTTGTCTTTTGGCATGCGCCTGCCTTAAAGAACAGTTGAATTGTTCGTTGTGTATAGTAGGAGTAAAATGTTGCGACGGAATTTCTGTAATGATCAATTTAGGTAAAGATTATAATTAATCATTTTACCAGCTTTACTTCAGTCATGTTATTCAGGTTAGAGTGTAATTAATATTCGGCATGTTTTACAAAAAATTTACTATCAAAGATGAATCAGAGATAAACAATGCTGAAGATTTCGATCTTTTTAACGATGTAGACATCAGACTGTCCGGAACTGAAAAGGCTTTGTTTGATGTAGTAAACTTCACATGAGTCGTCGTCTAGCGGTTTAACAATAAAAATTGAAACTACTTTTGGTTTCTTTATCTTAATTTTGATCTGAGTAGTTGTTGGCATTTTTTGACTTCTTTGATCAAGTGATGCAGTTGATATTAGACAAATATAACTTGAGCATTGAAAACATTTCCTTAACACACTTACCCCTAAAAAAGCAAAATTTGCAAAATATTAGATTAGCCGGAATTATATTGGCATTTTTGGTGCCGAAGAAACTCATTTTAATTTTTTATTCAACTCTATTATTTTCAGGAAACGTGTTTTGAATGCAAATCTGCGGGCATCACTGCATGCAGAAATTCTGTACATCTGTTTCCAGCATTGCTGTCATTTTATTTAGAAATACGTATTTTTACGTATTCCAAAGCAAATTGACTCTCCCGATTCATCAAGTTATATGCTTGTTTAAAATTCAGGAATACCTGGTGAACAACACGAGGTGTACCATAATATTTAGAATCATTCGCAGCGAAAAAAACTTACTGACCAATTTGGACGAAATCCTAACGGTAACGGAATGATCCTTCCCAATACTATGTAAAACAGTAATTA
Source organism: Tipula vernalis (assembly GCA_958295665.1). Classification (NCBI taxonomy): domain Eukaryota; kingdom Metazoa; phylum Arthropoda; class Insecta; order Diptera; family Tipulidae; genus Tipula; species Tipula vernalis. The sequence goes on along the minus strand of OY282560.1, from coordinate 177,045,665 downwards.
GTATGATGTGCAAAAAGAACTATACCGCGATAATTCTGGAACTTTGTACAATCTCCCTTCTTAAAGATAAGGCATAAAGCAACGACTTTAAATTCATCAGGCATTACTTCGCTTTACCATTCTAAACGAATAAGGCCAACAGTTCCACAAAATTTCACCTCCGAATATCAAGAGCTTCGAATTAATGCAATCAACCCCAGGTGAACGATATTTCTTCACTGCTCCAGGGACTGTGTGAATTCATCAATGTAAATCTCTGTGGCCTGAATTTGAAGAGCTTCAACTGCGAAACACGTTGAGCAATAGGTGGATCGGAAAAATATTGATTTCGTGTGTCTAGTACTGCATCTATAGAATGCAATGAATGAAAAGAATCTGTAGATGCAATAATAGATGAATGAAGAATCTACAGATGCAATTTCATGAATTCCGGAATTCAAGTCAATTTTTACTGCTTTTCGATTCCGGAATTCAATTATCTAATACCTGAATTTATATTAAGAAAAGAGTTAATGCTTAGTTTGTTCTATATTTTTTGTTATTTGGTATTTAAAATATTTTTTTTATTCCGTAGAAGGGCTCAAAAAATATCAAATCGACCTAAATGCATCTATAGATGCAATGATAGATGACTGAAAAATCTATAGACTATTTATAGAGCTACCTGTAGTGCAAACAATCGGTGGACTAATAAAATGTGATCAACAACTCTATTTTGTTCAAGCGATTCATCTCGCAGTCATAGACGTACTTTACTGCCGACGACGAGCTGCTCCCCTAATGTTTATGCAATTCCGATAGATATTGCGCTAGATGATGATACCAGCGAAGATGAATAAGACAATTTTGATGAAAGCAAGAATGACAAGGGACTTTTCATTGTTACGGAAGATGAATTACCGGATGGAACTATCACAGAAACAGAAGAAGTTGGTATATTTACGAAAGATTGTAATGATATTTCGTTGTTCACCGACTAAAAATTAAATACTGCAGTTATACGTCAATTTCTGCATTAAGGTACGATCTCGATTGTGGCTCTTAGCGACCTATGCTTTTTAAAGGCATATTTTGCCGGACTATAAATTTAAAAAAATTATTAACAGTAATAAGTATATTAAAAAAGTGCTTATATACATTAACTTTATGTATTTTGATCATTGTTAATTTTTTCCACTGAATTCTTGAATACAAATTTTTCCTTTAAATTTTAATTTTTTTTTTCTCAATACCGGAATATTCCAAAATCGTAAATTTAACGAAAATTTGCAATGCCGCATCGATATTAACATTGAGGTATCCATCTCGATTCCGAGTGTCAGGTGACCTAATTCTGAAAATATGGTCCAATCTTGAAATTCCTTTAAAGAAATTACACGAATCGAATTGTAGTCATTACTGAGTTGTTGTACTTTCAAAACTTCGGTCTTGCATCACTCACCCTTTTTCCGTCTACAGATTCGTTTAACGGTTCTTCTATAGCAAAGACTACTTTCATTGATATTTACCATGTTTCCATGATAGAGTTAACCTAGGTTAAAGCATTGACCAGCGAGTCTTTAAGAAATTTAAGTAAGAATGCGACCATAGGAACATGCATATTATTGACCAGCGAAACTTTAAGAACTTTTCGTTCAGTTTCGTTAAATTTAAATTGTCATTTAACATTCTTTAACAAGAGCGAAAATTACCGCCCAAACTGAAGGAAGAAATGTCAAACAGTGAAACTTTGTTTATTTATGTTTTATTAATTAAAATAATGTTACATAATGTACATTATGTACAATTTCGTACAAAATCTTAAAAAATCTACCTGAAAATCATATAGAATTCACGACCAATAAGCTAAACAAAATATGGGAAATGCAAGAATACCCAAAAGAATGGAAGAAAATAAAACTTATACCTATCCCGAAGCCCAAAAAAGATCACGAATGCTACGAAAATTACAGGGGAATCCACCTTTATCCAACGACTGCCAAAATTATGAAAAAACTTTTCAAAAACAGATTAAACAAACATATAGATAAACACAAGACTCTACCGGACAACTCCTTCGGCTTTCTGAGAGGAATCTCTACAACCGACTATTTTAACAAGCTAATAAAAATCCTAGAGTACAATAAAGAGAAAAAATTGGAAACGATAATGGTATCGGTGGATATTTCCAAAGCATACGACAAGGTAGACACAAACACTCTAATTGCTATACTACAAAAACAGGGATTTAAGAGTCAATATATCAGATGGATCTACAAGGCATTGATAAACAGGGAAATTATATTTAGTTATGAAAATAATGAAACCAAAACAATCACAAGCAACGGAATACCTCAAGGGGACCCTTTAAGCCCGGACCTGTTTAACCTATATACCGCGGAGATACATAAAATAGAAAGGGAGAATGAAAACATAAGAATACTACAGTATGCAGATTACTTCGTATTAATAATAGCCGATAAAAATATAAATAACCTAACAGTAAAAGCTAATAATTATCTGAATATATTTAATAATAAATTAAAAGAACTAAAGTTAAACATAAATGAAAATAAAACTACATTCATGCAAGTCACTAATAGGAATATAAATTCGAACATTATAATCAAAATAAATGACATACGCATACAGGAATCAAATTGCATAAAAATTCTAGGCTTCTACCTAGATAAGAAAATGAACTTTAACAAGCACTGGGAATATATAAAAAAAACAATGCTCGGATGACATCCATGTAATGAAGATATTAGCAAGAAAAAAAGGGGGGCACATCCGCCTACCCTAATGAGAATATACAAAGGCCTGATAGAATCTAAGATTAGGTATAGCACATGCGTAAGTTATAAAAAGAGACATATAAAAAACATGCAAATAACTATGAACAACGCCCTAAGATTGTGTTTGGGGATGACCACGAGCACACCTAAAACAGCCATAATAGCAGAAGCAGGAGAGCTGCCGATGGACAAAAAGATAGAATTAAACCAAATCAGCTACATAGCCAAGCAAATAAATAGAAATTCGAAGATAGGACAAGACATTACAAAAGGGAACGGGAATGAGTTTCTGCAAAAGGTATATGAGAAACACAAAGACACACTTGATAAGATACCAAACACTGAAGAAATCCAAAATATGCACGAAGAGGCCACGACAAAATGGGAAATAGATACCGAGCTACACGGCACAACAAGGGATAAAGATAATAACAAGAGGGGATTGAGAGAAACCACATGGAGATACATCAGAGAGAGGACATCAGGCACAGAGGTATATACAGATGCAGCCTTAGCTAACGATGGTAGCGGAGGAATAGGGATTTTTTTCGAGAGGGAAAAACATGCTATCAAGAATAAAATAAAAGAGAAACTACCAATACAAACGCTAGAAGCAATAACAATCCACGAAGCAGTCATCATCATAATATCAAAAAACATAAAAAAGCCACTATAATAACCGACTCACTACTGACATGTAACATCTTAAAAAAACAACCTAACTACGAAAATTATTATGAAGCACAAATCTTTAGATTGATAAAGATAAATAAACTCAACATCAACATAATTTGGATACCCAGTCACATCAATATAGAAGGTAATTATATAGCGGATGCAGAGGCGAAGGCAGGGGCCATTGGAGGAAATTACTTAGAGGTAATCATACCATATAAAATCGTAATAAGAGAGTTAAAGCAAAAATTGTATGACGAATGGAGAACAGAATTCCTACAAAAAACAGAAATAAAAGGCAAACAGCACAGGGAAAACACCAATAGCAGAATTAAAGACAAACCCTGGTTTCATAAAGTAAAACTAGAAGTGGCAGGAATAAAAGCCCTAACCAGACTACGGACGAACCACGCCTTTGACAAGAAGTAAATGAACTTAATCAAAAAAGAGGATAGCATGCTGTGTGAAATTTGCAACACCACGGAAGACACAAGACACATCCTAGAAGAGTGCACTAGGCAAGCGACGACAAGAGATAAATATCCTATACTAAAAAATAAAAAACTACAGGACATCCTAAGGGAAGAGAATATACACGAATATACTGCAATATGGCACTTTATAAGAGATTCTGGATGCATCATATAAATAAGACAACAAGAAAGAGGGGATAAATTCCACCTACCTTTGGTGATGTGGACTAAAAAGTCCAAACCAAACAAATAAGCTAAAATTAAAAAAAAAAAAAAAAAATATGTACATAATATATTACGTAGTGTAACGTGACAAAACAATTATTGCAAAATACAATTACGAATATTCTTTGTTTTTTGTTGTCAAATCGTGTTACGGATTCGCTGGGCGATCTGTCAAAATTTCCTTAACAATATATTTTCGTTAAAATCTGTATGGTTTTGATACGGATACTTAAAGATTCGCTGGTCAATGCTTAACTCAAGTTTATATGCATGGAAAGGCAAATTAGGGTAGAGTTTCGTTAAACCCAAATAAACTCAACGAAACAAGTGTGGTTGGGTTAGATTCTAAATGTCAATTATTTTCAAATTTTTTTAATGCGTAATTTACTTAACGTTCATCCATTACAGCGAAATTTTGTCTCGCGGATATTGGAATGACGGTGAATGTAAGATTTTATTTTCCATTTTTAAAGAAAATAAATTGTGTGTGCTTTTAACTCAACGAAACCGAAACCTAAATTAACTCGGTTCATGGAAACATGGTAATTGTAAAACGGTTTTATGTGCCTGTGTGGGCTATATTTTTTTGAGTTTGTTTTTTACTACACCTAAAAAGTCCGCTGGGCAATACTAAGACAACTGGCAGAAATTTTCAAACAAATTATTGGCTTCCACAATGTTACTGTTAACAAGATCTTGGAAATGTTGTTTTGTCTCTGCATTTATCAGACCTTCCCAGTTAAAATATACTGTGCACTTTTCTGTGATTCCCAACCTGTCCGAAAACTGCCATAGCAGATTTGCATTGTCTAGATGATGAACACGAATTTGGTAGCCGACCCATATAATCATACGTGTTGCATTAACATGTGGTCAATTTGGCTTCGGGAAGTCATGTGTGGATGAGTTGATGTTTCTCACATTGGTAAAGTTACCAATTACAAGTCTGATATCGCGCATAGATCAGATCAGATTATCCAAATTACCGTAAAATACGTCTTTATAATTGAGTTGGCTAACTTCAGTGGGCGCGTCTATACAGATTACAGGTTGCCAAATTTAATGCGCAAGCGAAGTTAGAAATCTTTTCAGGAGGAGGTCATCTCCACTTTAAAGCAACTTTTAGCCTTGGGACAGCCGGTCTCCACTTTTAGGCCATCGACAATACCCTTTCATGGTGGTAATAAGGCCCTCGAACACGCCTGGTTTTCGTAATAACTGCAGATTTATCAAAATTTCATTAAAATAACATTAATCATGTCAGAAGACAATTTTACGAATATGAATAAAATCACGATTTTGAACCCCTGGATCAAAAACACAAACAAATTTACACTTTAAATTCTCTTATGATTAGTTTATTAAAAGAAATCTAAAATAAATGATAATTTATGGGATGCTGCAATCAAAAAAAATTTGTTTTTATCAAAATGATTCAAAAAATTTTTTTTAATCAAATTGTTTAAAATAGATTTAGCTTGAACCTTGCGAATGATCTTGGCATACATAAAGGTAATACATATGAACATACACACAAACGGTTCTATTCCTATATAATTATAAAACATAAAAAATGTAAAATTGTTACTTGTTAATTTAACGGCTTTGGAGAGTTAAGTGTTTTAGTGTCATTTATTTTTATTTTTATTTACAAAACTACTAGAAGAAGTTAGATAAATAATAATTGTGTTGTGTGTGGTGGGCGGAATAATATTTTAGTAGTAAAAATATTTCTGTTTATAAATAGCTTCTATAAAAAAAACAAATTCAAAATATTTAATTAATATTTACAGTAACAATAATAATATTTTTAAATTACAGAATACATATACGAAGAATCGTGTGTGGAAATAGCACACATCACTTTATACTACAAGTTACTATACATAGAAGTAACAACAGCTTGTATACTGCAGGCAGCATGCGAATTCATTTAATTATGTCGTTAGTATTAATTAACGCGCGCGCGAATTAGACGAAATCATTCTTATATCAATTAGCACTGAGATAATAATCAAGTTTACTAACTATTTTTGCTGTTTCAAATAAGCGAGACACGCGGGGTCTTCCGCTATTTAAGTATATTTATACGTAAATTAGTAATATCATTGTGCAGATTTATTTGCCTTATTGAAGTGGAATAATAAATAAAATAAAAAAAAAGTTTTTTTATCATATTAATTGGATATGAAAACAATGAAATTTAAATTTTTTTGTTGTGTTTGTTTCATTATCTGCTATTAGCGATTGTGATAATTGCATGTAATTGAAGGCGATTAATTTTTGTGGGGTTTTATTTGACAAATGTCACATTTTAGGTATTTCATGAGCAGATATCTTTCATACTCTGTTTATTTTAATTAAAAAAAAAAAAAAAAATTGATCGAATTAACAAATTATCTAAAGCAAATAATTGACAGCCAATGGTAGGATTAGACTTGATATAATCTGAAAAACGATCAATCTTTGACAAAAAATAAATTGTAACATTAGAGATTAATATTACAAATATCTATTAAATAAATCATATCCCAAATTACCAATTCTAACTTTGATATCAATTCTAGAGTAGGTACTCGAAAATTTTAAAATCAACTGGATAACGCGCATCCACAGTGATAAATTCTTTGACTCTGGATACACAAACAATTAACGAGTTGTCCAGTTGACTTTTTTCTTCTAATCGGAGTTTTATTGCTCTAGTTTATTATCAAAATTTGTCAAATATGTATCTGGCTTGGCCACTAGAGTATAATTAACAACACCCATAGAAAGTGAAGCTGAGAAAATGTCTTCCACCGGTGGTATATAAAATTCGATCGAATTTAATAATAATTGATATTGAGACTTTTGCTTTTGTTAATAATATTTGAAATATTTTAAATCACACAATAATTCGTTTCAAACTGAAACTCAAAAATGTTCAACTTATTGTAAAATAAATAATAAAATAAAAGAAAAATTAAATTAATTAATTTTTTTAGTATTTTAATATCGCGATAGTTCAATAGGCGTCACAACCATGTATTTGTTTATTTATGTATTGGTTGATGAAAACCGTAGTGTGTTTTTCACTCCAAGATTGTTTCGACCCCAAGATGTGGCTTATAATTGCTTCGGAAATTTAGTTAGATAGATCTTTGCCTAAGTCACATCGTCCATAATTTCGAATGAGACTTTATCTTTACAATAACCTAGACAGACAGGTACTCCTTCCATAAAAATGCTATCACCTAAAACTGAGGTTGACGCACTAGACTGAACTCGAAAAATTAGTTTTAGGCAGATTCACTTAAATCATTCCCATTTGCGTGCTGTGCTTTATAGTTCGTAGGAGTATCCGTTTAGTAAAATAGTGTTTTTCCTACAACTTTATTATTTAAAAGTCTAAATCGTATTATAACTAGCCCGAATTTTTAAAATCAGTAAGCATTCGAAATTTTCGAGCTGCATATCTTAACACTTTTCGCGCCCAAAAAGTTTAAAATTTGTGTCCTATATTTTTACAGTTTATCATGTATTCGAATTTGTCTATCATGTATTCGAATTTGTCAGGCAGAGATCCAAATGTGTGTAATGTTACATTTTTCTAGAAACGAACGAGCCAAATCCACAGCAATGCTTTAAACCATCTTATTTATTATAATGGCGGTTGGCGAAATTTTAATCGATCGCTTTTAAAAAACCTATCTATCTAGTTTTGTTTCTAGAATTATTAACCAATCAAACCAATTCACGTCTAAAAATTGAAAATAAAAAAAGTCTTATTTGGGTCATTCGACCAAGATATAAATATAGAAAATAAGAATTTTGTCAAGAAGGCAAATATGCACCAAAGAAATATTTCATTAAACTCACCGTAGTTTCGGCTAATTCCTGATAATATGATTCACCACTACCACGTCTCGAGCCAACACACATCGCTCGCCTAATCAAACGTGATATAAGTGAACATAGTCCACATCTTTGCATTACATCATCAATTGATTCTTGAGGTTGAATTGCATTATTATTATTATTATTATTATTGCTGTTGTCATTAACGGTATTACTGCTAATCATTGGGCATGACGATGATGCTAATGTTGTTGATGTTGTTGTCTGTGTTACTCTCACAATATCTTTGCAGTATTCATCTTTCTTATCTTTCAGACATTTTCCGAAACTATCGCCACCCGGTGTTGTTGCTGTTGTAATACCATCTTCATCATCATCATCATCATTGTCATTATTACTTAAAATTTGGTTATTTTTTGTTAAGGAGGGCTTTGTATCCCCCTTTTTGTTACCTTTCAGCGATGCCACCGTGAATATTTATACGGTGAATTTAATTTAAGGTGTATTTCACTTTTTTTTTTTTTACTTTTATATTATTATTATTTTATTAATAGATTATAATATTCATGTTATTAATAAAAATTTCAATTCCCTACTATGCATGTCTTGAACAATTTTCATTTTTTTCCCAACACACAATCTTCACACCTTAACTATATACTTTTTTATTTAGATGTACATAGCAGCTACTACCTAGTGTAGTTTAGCTTCAGAAAGAGATTTTCATGCAAAGAGATTGCGAGAAAATGTAAAAAAAAACAATTCGAAATATGGAAAATAAAAACTTGGACTAGATTCGATAAACATTATTCAATTCTATTTTGAATAGAAAAAAATAATTATTTTCAAATTACTTTGGTTTCACTTAATGTACAGCTACTAATAAGCTTTGAGACTTTAAATTTCTTCTTTGAAGATTTTATAATATTTTCTTGCTTCTTTTAACTTTCGGAGACAAAATTTTCACACATCATAAAATTTTTTCTTTTCTAAATACTTTTATTAAAAAAAAATATCAAACTGCAATTAAAATAGAATTATATAAATATATTTATGTATTTTTACACTTTTCACAATAGATTATAATGTTATTATTAGAAATAAATTAAAAAAAAAAAATCAAAAAAAATCTCAAAAGTATCATTGAAGAATTTTTTTTTTTTCGTTTAGTAGTGTTTCCGAACGTGTTATGTTTTTTGACAGATAATACAAATTATTTACTTATAAAATACGAAATTGCACCAAATTTTTAGTTCTTCGCTTAACACAAATACATACTTTACAATTTATTGCAAAAATCAAAAGAAATTTTGCAAATAAACTTTATGCATTAATATCAAAAACAAAAATATTTTAAACACAAAACTGTCTTTTTGAAAAAGGAACCTCTATCGCCTAGCCTGGCCGAGCTGAGACTAACTTGCACACATACACGCACAAACACTGTATAATAAAAATTAAAATGTCATATGCGATTTGTGTACGCTAAAAAGAGACAACTTGATCGACCTTAATTTTTTTTTTCCCAAGCTGAAGCACAAACAAGCACTACAAAAAATTTTATTTTCTCTCTTTTACCAAATACATATCATAAAATTTCCATCAAAATATTAGAATCGTACTCAATTTTATTTCGAAATTCGTCGCTTCATTCAATCCAATTCCAAGTAGTACAAGAAAAAGATTAAATTCTCATTGCTTTGGTTTGACTGTGTGCGTTATTTGGTTATTTTCATTCATCAAAAAGAGAAATTATTTTGTTAAATCTCAATTTTTTATTAATGAAAAAAATGTACATAGCTATTATAAAAAAATCAAATTCGTAGCAGAGAAAGGAAGTTATAATAAAACTAATTTCGAAAAATGAATAAAAAAAAATTCATTATGTTTAAATATGTACATAAATTGGTATACATATTTACTAGATATGTATTTGATGGTGTTATTTATCGCGTTACTATTAAAAAAAAAAAACGTATATGAGTTTATCGCGTATAGCATGCAACAAACTAAACAATACGCATTTGTATACTTGTGTGTACTACACATATACATAACATACCTGTTTTGAATGATAATTTATGTTTGTTAACTTCCTCCTTCTAATTATCTTTATGTATATAAAATATACGAGCCAAATCGATTTTTTATTATTTATTCGCTAGCTATATGTATTTAGGTTAAAACAAAACTATTCACTAAAAGGCTAAATAGCTGTTAAGCGCCTATTATACATACAAATAAATACAATATTATTGGATTTTTAATTGTGCACGACAGTTATGAATGATATTAGGCGAAAACGCATCATATTTTATCATACAAATTGATTAAATTCACAGTATTTAAATTAATTCATCCACTCAGTAAAAAAATCCAATTATAACTATGTATTTGAAACAAAAAAAAATATTATGTCAGGGTTAACTGTATCAGTCTGGTATGTTGTATAAATCAATTTTGATTTCGTTAATTTAATTTATTGGACAATAAAAATAAATGATTGTTTGATACAGCACAAACGAAAAAAAAATACAAAAATTTAAAGCTATTAGAAATGTGAATGGTTTTTCTATTGATTGGTAGATGGAAGTCACTACGCTACGGAGACATTATACAGACATTTCTTTTTATTACCACGCACGCTTACAGCGAGGTTTAAGATGAGTTGAAATCAAACAGTTGAAAATATGATTAAAATTCTAAATTTTTATTATTATTTAGGTGAATCTAGTTCTAAAATCAGACATATTATCGCAAAAAAAAAAAAAAATAAAGCGTTACGAAACAGTTAATATTTGTAGTGTTTTTTCATTCGCTCCGGATAGCTGCTATCGAGAGCAGTCATATAAAAAATGGCTCCAGATAGCGTTCCGTATAAATAGGTAGAGCCAAATATTTTTTATATGAAGTTTTTGGTAAACAATTGAATTAAAAATGATAGTTTGATGTTAAATAAGTTTAGTTTACCAATAAATAGCGCGTCAAATTTAAATTTAGGCGTAGAAAAATGACGGCTCTCGATAGCAGCTATCCGGAGCGAATAAAAAAACACTACAATTTTGTGTTATTTGTTTTCTTTTTTGTTGTTATTGTAATTGGTCAGCACTTTCAGTGTCGCATCTTACATTTGAGAGGTCGAGGCAAAAGTATGGTTTGGGACCCTTATAAAATGTTGCTTTAGTGGAAACAAACTTTTAATTTCTGTAACAATTTTCAGAAATATTGATCCGGGTAACTAGTGTAACAACTAAAATTTTTGGCACTAAGTTGCCAAAGGCGGCGACCGGTTGGACAGCTGACTGGTAGAACAAATGGCCCAACCAAAAGAAAAATATGATCTGTTATTTCTTTACTCGTAACTCGATGATTCGTTCAATTTTTGAAAACCACTATTTAGAAAATTGTGATACCGTACTTATCAATATTGAAATAAAACAGACATGACGGTCTCGATGTTGGCTGTAGAAGGTTTTTTTTTTTTAATTTTTGGCGCTTGGTACGTATACTTAGACGCACCTGTTTAATTATTTACATACATACATATTTTTTTGTTTTGTTTTTTTTTTTGGCATAGTTCTACACTTTAATTTTAATTTCACTAACATGGAGCTTTTCAACTCATTCAATACAATTTATTTTAGTAATTTACCGTTTTAGTGCACAGTTTATGCTTGTTTATTTATCACTATTGTAAATTTATGTAATTTCTTTATTAATAATTATATTAGTTAATTTGTAGATAATTTTCTAGAAAGGGATAGTGCTTAGATTGAGCTTTTGCTCAATACTAAGTATAACGATTTAGCATTTTTCCTTGTTTTCACACTATTGTTACACTAACCTTATTATCCGTTTTTTATAATTACTATAGTTTTCAGTTTTTCCCACACGGGAATAATAATTAATATAAAATTTACTTAGAGAATTAAAATACTAAACTTAACCTTTAAATAATAATAAAAAAAAAAAAAATTAATAGAAAACGACACGAAACAGACAACTGAACTGACTACTTACTTAATAATTAAGTAAGTACAGTAGTAGAATTAAGTTGTAATTAAATTGGTGTAATTTAGCAAATATTATAACCCCTTACGATATTTTCAAAGACAAGATTTTAAGGGGAATAAAAATGACCTGCGTCAATGACAATTAGCATTTGTTAAATTAACTCTTAACGAGGTAATTAGCACATATAAAACAGACGAGGTAACACTTCAACAAGTGCAATGTAGTTTTTTTTTTGCAAAAGACGAAAAACCTGAAACCCCAAAAGCTGTCTTGCATTTGATAAAATATATGAGTTAAGCAAGAAATACATATGTGTGGATATGACGTGAGTCTAACTTTCTCAGTCACAACATTAACAAGTGTAAGAGTTTATCGTTCTATCGAAAAGTTAACCCTGTTGTACAAGTGAATGTTATCAAATAAACAGCGTTCTTTTACAAAAGTATTCGAAATTAAAGACATATTGGTTATTTTTTGGTTATTAGAGCACATTGAGCAATACAAGGCTAGGGCTAATTCCATGCTGGTTTTTTAAGCGGTGGAAAGATATTTATCACATCGAGACAATTAAGATACAAGAACTTATAAATTGTTCGTTTGTTGAAAATACATATTTCGCTTCCCAAATCAATTTACTGGAATTAATTAAAATAAAGTATTCTATAGTAGGTATTGAAGAATCATGACTTCCCTTGTCCTTTATACACACAAAATAACTATTTGATAAAATGATTCGGGGAACATGATGTCCAGACGGCTTTAAACGTATATGTAAAGTAAATTTTACATTTCGATCTGAAACTATTTTTATTTTATTTTTAAGTGATAATCTCACACAAAATGTTCAGAAAATTGACATGAAATTTTGCCCTTGTTCGTGAGCGATTGCTAAAGCCCCGATTCCACTGTGAAAAATTGACTGAGCTGACTTGAAGTTGGAAGAAGACAAAAAAAAATAATCCATCAGAGAGACAAAGACCAAGTGTTTTGTTATTGTTTTTTTTATAGCAAATTTTATGGATAGATCTTGACAGCAAACAAAAACATAACCAAGAATTATTAAAAAAAAATTAAAAATTAGTGTTAATTCGATTATTTTCACGTTTTAAAATAATCTAAAAAATTAATTATTATTAATACTCATATCAGAATTATTTTTTCGAATATTTTCGATCACACATTAGACTTTACCATAAAAATTGCAAACTTTAAAATTGCCTTAGTGTGTGGCGGTACAGAGTATTCGCTGGTAAAACAGAATCGCTTTCGGTTTTCGCGGTTCAAAGGGTCCGCTAATATCACAATCCGTTTGCAGCCCAGATATCGGCCGTCACGGTTGAATCTTGTCGCTTTTCTGTTTTTGACAGAAAGAAAGAGAGCACCCAGTATATATCCAAAAACGACCGCGAAAAGTAGCGTCTTAAGAATAAAAATAAAATCATTTTTGATCCGAGTAAAATCAGTTTTCGAGTTAAAACGAAATCGCTAACCGATTAAGCGTAATAATTTTGTAACATTTTCTATTAAATATTAATTAAACCAAATAAAACTTTTGTAAGTGTAAAACAAACGCTTCGGTATTTTTATTGAATTATATTGTGGAAGGCGCGTCGGCCGCCATTACAACGAGCACGCCACTCATATACGGACGAGATTACGATCATCGACCACCATCACCACAAGTACAACTAGTGTACACTAACCAATCTGTTGTTTTGACAGCAAACAAAAACATAACCTAGAATAACCAAGAATTATTAGAAAAATTAAGTATTAGTGTTAATTCGATTATTTTCACGTTTCAAAATAATCTAAAAATTTAATTATTATTTATACTCATATCAGAATTATTTTATTCAAATTATTTCCGTCATAAAATACAAAATTAAAAAAAAACTTTCCCAGAAAAATGCCAAACAATTAAAATTATCAGTGTGTGCGAGAAATATTTTCCATCGGTATTAGTTGGACTGCAATAAAATGGCGTTCCACTCTAAATCCTGGTTTGCAAAAGCCTTGTTGTACAAGACCCTGGGTTCCTGGATTTTCAAAAAGCCTGGTTTTCGAAAAGCCTGGTTTTCAAAATCGTGGGTTTTCAAAACAAAAAGCCTGGTTTTCTAAAATTAGTATTTTTTGTTCATAAAATTTTTCTTTTTTTTAATTTTGAATGTTATGGTTGTTCTGAAAAGAACATTTAATAATTCATGGTTAAAAAAAATTAAATAAATAAAAATAATATTTCACGTATCCATTCCAAATTACTAGAAATTATAAAACTACTTTAAATTATCTCGCTGGTTTATTGTATTAAAAATTTTCTTACTTTTAATTAGCAATTTTCGTTTTTTCGGCTTTGATACTCCCGCTCTCATTTGCGCAATTCTCGTTTTACCCATTATCAACTCTTTTCCCAATTCCGATATTAATTGATAAAGGCCGATGTGTGATTTACCTACTACCACCTTTAGCCTTCGATGCAATCCTTCTATAGAATTTTGTGTCCTAGATAAATTTACTTGATAATTATCCCAAACAGACCAGAAATTCGGAGAGTACTGCGGTTTCGATGACATATTTAATCTTTTTTGAGGATTTCCCGTTAAATAGTTTATCTCGAGCCATTTGCCGATATCGAGCATCAGGGTCGAATTTATTTTTTAGTTCCTGGTAATAACCTAATACTATCCTAGTCTTCCGCTGGTAAAAAAGCTAAACCTTTTAACATTCTGATCTACACACTATAATTTTCGTTATTGCCATACTTCACAGCAGCCTTGTTTCTGTACCTTTCACCAGATTACCTGCCCGAAATGAAACAAGCAGCCTTTAAAAGTAGGTTCGGGGAAAAATGTTTTAAAGCTTTAACGCTTGCCTTTTCGAAATCCGATATTACCAATTTTGGATTCAATCCAATTGCATGCCACCTGCATACTTCGTAGAAGAATTCGAAGTATACCGCTTCACTTTTGGAGCTCATTATTCTGAACACCAAAGGAACAATCTCCTTGCCAATTTAGCCATGTATAGTGAACAATTGGCGCATAAACGCTGAAATTACATCAAACGTACCGTCCATTACTCAACATTCTGCGTCTGTTAATAGTTTTAAACTCGAAGGTGTTGCTAACACTATAACAGCTTAATCTCCAAAATCCTTTACAGATAAAATAAAATGTTCTCCTTCGATATATTGCAGCTCCTCTGGAACGTTTATATTTCTAATACTATCCGGTTCCTTTATATCGGCTCGTATTTTACACGTTATTTTGTGTTGTTGCGCCTGGTTTGTTAGCAAATAAATGCGTGTTTCTGCAATACACTCAATAACGCTATTTCGAATAATTTGTGACGGCCGTAGCGCTGAATTTTTTGCCGCCGCATTCAAATTGGTGTTGGCTTCAGAAATCGATTTATCATATGCCGAGCGGTCATGGCTGTGGCTTGAAGGTCCTTTTTTAATAACATGATCCCCTTCAACCACTTTCGTCACTACTCTTCCTTTGCACAAAAGAGTCTTTCTCTGGGCACACGCCCACTGATAGGTTTCTTTTCTTCTCTCCAAATGGTACGCATAACCATTAAAAATTTATTTGGGTTTCCCCTTATTCGTCGAAATAATGTTCATTTTAAAATTATTTAAACACACTGTTTACCACACTTTTATTGTAAATCACAAGTTTAAGAAAATACTTGTAAAACGGTTGATCATGTAAAATTACTAAATTGTAAATAGAACTACAAGCGAGAATTAAAAATAAAATCAACGCATAAAATTCGGTTATACCCCGCTAATAACATTATGTGATTCACCGAAATGGTTTTAAAGTAAAAATGCAAAAGGATATGTATGTGTATGTTTTCAATGTAATTTTTATTTTTTGTTCTTCCCCGTTGTACATTCGGTAAATCCCCGCAAACAAAACTTCGTGATTCCATGAAAATGTTTTAAAATAGAAAAAACATAAGTAATTTTTCATCATGGCTTTCAAAATCCAGTTTTTGAAAACCATTGAAAAAGGTTTTCAAAAAGAGGATTTTCAAAACCAGGATTATGAAAACAAGGTTTTTGAAAATCAGGCGTATGAAACCAGGCTACTGAAACAAGGCTTCTGAAAACCAGGCTTACCTACCAGACCCAATAAAATGTTCTCGATTTGATACTTTTTTTTAGTTTCGACCTCAGTGCACTAACCCAGATACACATTTTTTGTAAGTAAAAACTTGACTGACTCCGTTGTGTGCCTTTTCACACAACCACCGATTTTATGTATTTATCTCAAGTTATTTTTACTGACAAACTTTGATTCACAGTGGAATTGAGGCATTAGGTTGGTCCTTACGCTTCATACCTCAAGCATAATATTGTTACGAACTGGGTTTCTGAGTTCGTCCGGATTTTGCAATTAAAAACACTGTGTAATTTTATCTCACTTGACTCGACTTTACTCCACTTTACTTTTATACACTGTAATATTCGATTTTACTTTACTTCTTTAAATCTGTCCGCTTGCCACTGGTGGGGCTATGACAATAGATTTATTTCACTTGTTAAAGAATTTAAAGCAAACCAAAAACTGTTTGCTGCTTGCCATTGGTCGTGTTTATATACCAGTTTGGTACTGCTCTCGAAATTTCCTTTATTGCAAGTCATAAATCATCTTCATTCTTGTGTATTCTGTTTATGACCCATAATCATCTGGAAATATCGTTTATGGCTTGTCATAATCATCATCATTCATTGTTGTCGATGGGCCGTGGTGGGTATGTATTTGTGTTGTTGTTTATTTTATTCATCCAACGCATATCGACGTGTACTACGTACCCCAGTTGTACAATGTAGCGCTCAATAAGCGCAAAAACACCAATCAATTTGAGCGCTCAATTTTGAATTCAAATTGATGCACCTAATGCCATTTTAATCGGACTTTTATTCGGGCTTAAACGATACACATACAACCGTACAACGTACTTGTAAGCTACTATAATTTCTTTGCTATTCACCGATAGGTCTTCATTTATTCATTTAATATTGTTTAGATGTTTCATTGTAGATGGCACTAATAATGAATAAAAAGAATTTTTAAATTTTATGTTATGATAAATTATTTTATTTTCTATACAAATAATAATTATTTAATTCAATTTTCTTATTTTATTTTATTTTGATAATAAATATTTGTTAAAAATATTAATGAGATTTTTTAAAACTATGATGCCTGTAATGGGCTTTTCGAATTTCGTGTTTGGTTTTTTGTTTGAAATTTTCAAACGAGTCGATTGGTGTTTTCCAGATATCTGAAACAAAAATTTTATTGTAATATTATTAAATTGATTAACACCACCATTGCAAAAAAAAATAAAATAACTCACCTCTAACAAATTCAATATTGAGGGGCTTTTTATTAGAATAACACTTGAATAAAACACATAAATAATTCGACACTCAATTTTATTACTTTTAAAACATAAGAACTCCAAAAAAATAATATTTTATCCCGAATAACAATCAACCTTTTAGCATGACGCGACTAACTCATATCCCTCTTTTTCTTTGTCTCTTTGTTACATTTTCTTTTTTTAAAACGTTTGACGCAAAACAACCAATCAAATTATACCCTGTTGTACGACTGAGCGCTCCAAGAGCGATCAATGATCAATCACGGTGATGCTCTCTTATACCTCACCGTGATCATCATTCACTTTATACCATATTTCGTAAAAAAAGCACGGAAAAAATGCGAACATTGTAATTTAACATGAAAAACAAATTAAAAAAAGCCGAAGATTTCGTTTTTTTTTTGCTTTATACTTCTGTTTCATGTTTTTAACGTGCCATCTCAAACAAAATTTCTCGATTGCTCACGCAAAGTACAACTGGGACCAATTTTAAACGAACTAATAAGAAAGAATAAGCGTACGATGCACACGATGATTACCAGTTTACATAGTCGCCGTTTTTAGTTTGTATCTAGGGTAATAAATATTATTAGTACAAGTTGAACGCATAGGCGCCGTATTTAATTTGTACCGAGAAGAATAAATATTTTAGTACTAGGCGACTACAATATACTACTATTATTTTAATATAAAATCAAAAATATAAGGGTATTTAAAATTTAAATGTAATGTCACAAAATTATTAAGGTAGTTAAAATTTAAATGGAATTTAAAAACAAAGTTATTAACCTTTATGTCTAAATACAATACAAAGCATCTGTGATGAATGAAAACAATGCAATAAACGAAATCTTTAACAGGAATGCAATTTGACAAAATGCATGTAGTTACGCTATTCCCAAATTGGTGCGCTTAATGTAAAATTAAAACCGAAGTAAAATATGTTTTTTCTCACTTTTACTCCTAGTATGTATTTTTGTTGTTTCATTTTGCTCTCAGTCTTTGTACAACTGGGGTTCGTTTTTGCTCGCTGACTCCGCTGAATCGTGAACACGGCTTCGCTTATCCACTTTATAATTGTATATGGTCCCTCCCAATTACTTTGTAGCTTTGGGGACTTTCCTTCCTTTCTTTGTGGGTTGTAGAGCCATACTAAATCTCCTTCGTCATATCCGTTGTCGTTTGCTCTTAGATCGTATAACGGGCCTTTGATCGGTCGCTGTTTAGTTTGATGTTCCTTGGAACAAGTTCATGGACTTAAGCCATTCTGTTTCTGAGGTCGCTTGTACGTAGTTGTCGGCTCCTTTGAGAGTTAATTCTGGTACTCCAAACTCAATATCGCTCGGCAGCCGTATTTCTTTTCCAAAAAGAACTGTTGATGATGTCATCCCCGCGGTATCGTGTATTGCACTACGATATGCCATCATAAACAAGGGGATATGCCGATCCCAGTTCTCCTGATTTGATCCAACTACTTTTGCCAGGTGTTCTTCTAAGGTACAGTTGAATCGCTCGACCATTCCATCGGATTGTGGATGTAGCGGTGTCGTCCTTGTTTCTTTAATACCGAGCACTTTGCATATCTTCTGGAACAAATTTGACTCAAAATTACGACCTTGCTCCGAATGAAGCTCCAACGGTACTCCATATCTGTTAGAGTGTAATTAATCTAACTCTTTAATTAATTGAAACACTTGATGATTTTAGAATATTTATTTTAGTAACAAAATTATGCAATACAACATTTACATATGACGGAACGGAAGTAAGTAAGAAATTGACAATACGAGATGGCCACGAAAAGTCAAAATCCAAATCGATGATGATTGCGTTTACACCAAGAGTTGACTTTTAGTTGCATCCAACACTCCTCCTCAATTTCTACTTTATAACATCTGCTCCCTCTTTCCTTGAATAATAAATGATGCCAGCATCTCTTTGGTAGGACAATACTCACATCGAATCGTTTGCTTTTCGATGTGATCCTTAATAAAATGTCGCCTAGTGTCGATGTGCTTAGATCGGCTAGAGAAACCTGTTTGGTTGATCAGTGCTATGTAAGTGAAGAAATACAAAATCATGCGAAGAAACACATTCAGCGGATATCTCGGCACCAAAATGCAGACATACGAAGTTTGTTGGATACCACCAATGCAGTAAGAAGACTTCAAAGGCAGAAACCTTTGGAATTGGGCAGTTGTATTTAATTCAGATAGAGAAAAATAATTACTATGTAAATTGAAACGGGAGTAACCATTGGGCTACTGCCCGTCAAATGTGAATCTTCATTTAAGAAAGATAAATTACTAAATGATTTGTAAATCAGTTGTAATATTAAATAAAAGGAAAAAAAAAAAAAAGTGCTAAGCAGCTTTGATTGTCTTCGTATATCAAAGTCGAGTTGTTTATGTCGACATTAAAATCGGACAATGCAACAAACTCGGCCTCTGTTGATGATAGTGAAATGCATGATTGCTTCTTGCAACTCCAACTTATCGTTGTTCCAAAAAAATATGTTCTCGCATTTAACTTCTCCCATGCGTAATGTTAAATCGTTTGTACCCTTTAGATAACGTACAATTCGCTTCAGCTCTGTCCAATCTTCTTCATTCGGACAATTTGTCTTTTGTCCGAGTATCGCCACACTTGCTGCAACGTCTGGCCGAGTGTTTTTTGATACATACAGCAAGCTGCCAATTAGTTGTTGATATTCCGCGTTATTTGGCAGCAGATCAGGCAATGAACCCTTCTGATATTCTGGCTTCAACGGGTATTTAGATATTTTTGCACCTTCTAAATTGAATCGTAATATGTTAAATATTCCATTAATGTCCCTGTCGACCTCTATTCCAATATACGTCTTTATTTTGCCCAAACTATCAACTTTAAATTCGACGTTCAGAATTTCCTCAACCCGTTTGATCGCGTTGCTGTTACTACAAGCCACCATGATGTCATCAACGTATAGATTAATACAAATAACACCACCCATTGCCGATTTGCTGATAGTATAAGCATGGGTCTGCTTCACTGCGATAAAATCCTGCGTCAACGATTACCTTGTTTAATGACATGTTCCAGGTGCATGCCGACTGCTTCAGTCCATACAAGCTCATTTTTAATCGACATACCATGCTTTTATCATCCGTTTCGAAACATGGCGGCTGCTCCATGTAGATTTCCTCCTCCAGTTTGCTGTTTAAGAAAGCCGTTTTTGCATCCAAATGGATGATCTGCGTTTGCTCTCTGCCTGCCACCGTCAACAACGTTCTAAAAGTTGTTTGCCTAGCATATGGTGCAAATACCTCATCGTAATCCTGGCCAAATCGTTGCGTAAACCCTTGGGCAACCAGTCTAGTCTTAAACCGCTTTACAGTGCCGTCTGCGTTAGCTTTCAATTTAAACACCCATTTGCAACCCACTGCTTTTCGATTACTTGGTAATTCAACTATTTCCCAGGTGCCATTTTCTGCATGTGATTTCATTTCATCATGCATAGCCGCAAACCATTGATCCTTTTCTGCGGTCTCCAGTACGTCTGCCAGTGTTTTCAGCTCAGTAATTATTGAATTAATATTTTCGATTTCCTCGATTAATCGTTTTGATTTGACCCCCATAGTTTCTCGTTCCGAGCATCTAACTGGGTTTTTGGCAATTGGGATTGAAACAGTTCCTTTTTCGCGGCCCTCACTATTTCGCTTGATATGTTCTTGACCTGACACAGCGTCTGGTGCCTCCACTATTTGTTCACTTTCATTAGTGGTATTGTCAATTTGTGGTTTTATTTCGACAGTTACGGTATTATCTTCCTCTTTCAAGAAATGAACATCGCGGCTTATAATCAACTTGTTCGTCTTTACATCGAAACATCGATACGCCTTTGAGTTTTCGTTGTAACCCAAAAATCGTGCCTCCACTGCCTTTATGTCCAATTTTCTTCGTTTCTCCTTAGGGATATGCATAAAACATTTTTTCCCGAAGATTTTAAAATTTTTCAAAATTGGTAATGTACCCGACCAGATTTCTAGTGATGTCTTCGGAGCTCCTTTTGTTGGCAAATGGTTCTGCATGAAATTAGCCGTTGTAACTGCTGCCGCCCAAAACGAATGGTCAAATTTAGCCTCAATCATCATACATCGAGCCATCTCGATTAGCGTTCGGTTCTTGCGCTCTGCTACTCCATTTTTGCCAATATATATTCGCCTGCCACCTTTCTTTTGCACTAAACACTTATGCGTACCAAATGTGATCTCATATCCACGAGCCGCTCTTAATTTTACCGATAAGGTGTTTGATGAAATTTCTGGTATATATAATATATTCGTTAATATGGCCGATATCGAATTACCTTTATCATCAAAAAACTGTAATTTGACGGATCCGGTACCACGTGACGAATATGTACGTCCATCAGCCACCCTGACTTTTTCTTGATTATTGAAAGTCAAATTCTCGAACTTAGACTTATTCACGCAAATGTGACACGTAGCACCGCTATCAATGATCCAATCGTCTGCATTTTGACTTTCGATGTGTTCGGTCATGTACAACATATCGTCATCTGATTTCTCAACAGCCGCCGCCTTTTCTGATTTTCCCAATGGTTGTTTGACCTTATCCTTTTGAAGCCATCTAGTATACTTATGGCATTCTACTTTAAAATGTCCAGGTTTGTGGCAAAACCGACATTTTTATTTTCGCTTGTCGATCTTTAGTACAGCGTCGCCTGCGCTATCACCATTTTCGTTACAAATGCATATATAATTAAACGTTTATACTCGTCAATCAGTTTTGCCTGAACCATTTTCATGCTCAGGTCTTCCGTTTTCTGAGTTTGAAGTGCCGTCACGATTTTGTCATAGTTATTAAATGTAAAAAAGGTGTACGATGGCTGCCTGGCCAGGGGCGGATATCACACTATTATACTTATGTGGTTATCGATGAGGCGCCTTCCTTTACTGGGTGAATATTGTTATGTTTGGCTTGAGGGAGAGTTATGGTGTCGTGTTGTAACATGGGTATAGTGATGTGGTATTCGCATTTATAATACGGGAGACTTGCTTAATGCTTGATCGTACATTCAAATCAATCAATCAATCTGGCTTCAAAATATTTTTATTTAGTGACTCAAGTATGTGAATGGTTTGATGCATTTTCAAGTGTAGTTTAATTTTAATGTATTAACGCATTATTGTTTTGTACATAGTTTAAATTTTTACCACCGGTTTGGGACTATCCAAAGGATTGTATTTTCATATGAATAAATAAAAAAAAAAAAATATAAAAAAAATGCTAAAGTTGTTGCGAAGAGTAACGAATTAGCGAATAGTGCGTCCTGATGAAATCGTTGTACAGCATGAAAATTGTTTACAAATTTTCCGAACATCACACGTGTACAACGACAAGTTCCGTTTGAGGAGGCAGATCAGATTAATTAACCAATTGGTATGTGTTGCACTCCGAAAAATTAAATTAACACCGCACCGATCAGGCCCTCCTGAGTCACCTTAGAATGTTTAAGCCGAATCAAATTCAATATTTTTCAAATCAAATTAAATCTTATTCATATCAAATTAGATATGGGTAAGAAGTTCTGGAATATGGCCAATTAATAGTATGAAATAGTAAAAATCATTTTAGATCGTATTATAAAACAGTTTAACACCTTTGCGAAATAAGTCAATTTATTTATCTAAAATTATTACAAACTATTTTATTTGTGATTGCAATTCACGTCCAAATTTAAATATAGAATTTATGAAAATAGCAATATTGATTTATAAGCATACGGACGTACATACAAAATGCACGTACAGAAGCCATACCCATTTAAGTTTTCCAATTGTTTTATGTCTATTGTTGTACATCTACGAGTAAATAAGGATTTCCATAACAGTTAATTATCATAAACCAAATCATTGAAAATGCAAATCTTAAATATGGGTGTGTGTAATTACCCTTCCATGGAGTTTTACTTCAATTCCGATTATATTATAGATGCCACACGTTTATGCATTCAGCCTGGTACGTATTTTAAGGGTTTTCGTGCGAGTAATCTACTGTATTACGAAATTATGATGAGCAATAAATGCACTACATAGGTTTCAATTTCGCGCAGAACTTAACAAATTATTACATAAAAATTGAAAATACATAAAATAAAAAATAAAAAAACTAACTAAAGCTTTTCACTAATTTAAACAAAATAATAGAAAATAGTTGCTATTAAAGTTGTCCCCTTAACCAAACACGATCATCATATTCGGAATAAAATAAAAAAAAAAAAATTAAAAAGTTTTCTTTTACTTTAAAATCAAAAATTAACTAATAGAAATGTTAAAAAGAAATATTTGTGCTTTAGGTTTATTTTTTACGTTATTAATAAATATGCCGACACTAAATTGTGTTGTCCAATCGGCCGAGGAGATAACATTAACGGCGGATCGATTTCATGACCCCGCTCCAATTCAATCAGGCATATCGTCATCGCATAAAAAATCATTTCGATCGAATGATTTATGTGATTTGAACAATGGTAAAAAATTGTATCTGGAAAAAGGGGATTATGGTGAATTAATTGGAACCGCACTTGTTGTACAATCGGTAAGTTATTTAGGTAGTCATCAAATACGTTTTACCGTGTAATATTATGAGATTTAGTCGGTAAAGATGATGATGCCATAATTTCCTGTGGTTTGTTAAAAAAATAAACAAAAAAGAATAATTCGGTTATATCATATAAATGTAAATTTTGTGCTCTCATCCAAAGCGGACATTTCAATAATTTTAACGTAATTAAGTTACGCCATAAAATCTAACTATAACCATTTTAATTGGCGTCCAAATGTTTAATTAGATAGTAAGATCCTTCTTGAAACTATGTTTAACCGTTTTAATTTTAACTAACTGAACTTGAAAATATTACATGTCATAACCACTATGTTTGAAATTGAACACTGTTGGTTCAGCTTATTGTTGCTTAAGAGCTTATCTCAGTTCGACATGAGATAAGCTAGAGAAACAACAAGCTGAATCAACAGAGTTGAATTTCAATCAATACATTAAATAAATACTTTACGGTACCATTCGAGAAAAGATTCCTAATTCTTACAGCTTTAGAGTTTTTCTATTCTCTATTCTAGAATTAAGTCTCTCTTCGTAGCATCAACTTTGTAGAATTCGGCTGTGCTTTTGGCAGTGCCAAAACATAAAATATTTACAAACCAATTTTGTTCGTTGTTTTATTATTTATATTCTAATGATTTTCTATTTTCACTTAATTTTGTAATACTTTTATCATTTTTAACATTTAAATACATAGCAATTTGTGTACCGAGGGCGTAAAATGTATGTTTTACATGAACAAAATTGACCATTTGAAAAACGAGGTGGCATCTTTGATTTAATATTGAGTGCATAAGCAATTTTCGCCCGAAGGGCGTACAATATTTTTTTTTTTTTTTTTTTAAGAATTTAATTTGTCTGTCTGTAATCAGTTTGATTTTTCGGCATTTTTTATAGACAAATATATTAATTGTTCATGGCAATCCCAATATTTTCGATTTGGTAAATCAGAAAAATACAGAGGCCAATCGCTCATAATATATCTACTGAAAAAAAGTAGAAATAACTGCCCCCTCCCCGTAATTTTGGCTGAAGGCCCAAAGAGTTATACCAATGTACCACTCTGCAAAAATGAGAACCCTCCTTGACTTGTTTCTGTTGGTAGTTTGGTTTCGTACTGAAAAGTATGGTCTACTCATCAGGCACCTACGACCAAACTACAAAAAATTCCACTCTAGCCACATACATTAAGTATCTGGCCAGAACGTATTGACATAGCGAATTATTATTCACTACATCAAATATAAAAACCCATGGAGAAACCTCTTAGCTGCCTGATGAGTAGACCACACATATGTGCAAAAAATTGCAAGAAAGTGTTTACTCGTGCGAATTTTCCAACATGGCCGCGGTTTAAACATTTTTTGCAGTTTTTATTAGGAAATGTATGTTTGTTAAAAAAAGTGTTGATGACATCATATTCGGAATTGTAAATGTAAGTTGTAAATATTTTTTAAGTTTTTTTTTTTTTTTTTTAAAAACATCTTTATTGATATGGCTACTACAATCTTAAACATTATTAATTCATTAGTAAGGTTGACATTAGTACTTATGAGATAAGCATAAACTTGTGTGGGTCTGCTGGACCAGTATCCAGTTCCCTTAAGATATAATATTCATACGGTTAGCTCATGTGGTTTGATTCGTTTGAGCCGCCTTATTTCGTTTGTACTGTCCAGTAGTTGTACGGCCTCAACGTTGGTGTGGTTAAGAAGCCTCTTCTCATGTTTAATGGCACATTCGCGGATGACGTCGTCTATCAATTGTATTTTTAGATCATTGTGTATTTCCCTGTTAGTCACAAATCGGTAAGCGTTGGTGACCATTCGAAGAAATTTATTTTGGCTACGTTGTATAATGTCTCTATTGGATTTATGAGTACAACCCCATAGCTGCGCACCATACATCCATATTGGTTTGAAGATAGTCTGGTAGACTAGTCTTTTGCAATACAGGTTCATTTTGGAATGATGCCCAATTAACCAGTACATTTGACGTTGTTTTAATCGTATCTGTTCAGCTTTTTTTCTCACATGATGTTTCCAGTTGAGCCTTGAATCTAAATGCAGACCAAGGTATTTAGCCGATTCAGCCTGCGGCACTTGCACCCCATTGAGGTATATGTGTAGACTGTTATTTTTGTGTCGGAGCGTAAATGTCACATGGGTTGATTTGAGCTCATTAAGCACTATTTTCCAGTCAATTGTCCATTTAGTAACGTCGTTCATTGCTCGTTGAAGATTTTCCACTGCCCTTGGTTGTGATTCGTCTACTGACATAATTACAGTGTCATCAGCGAACGTGCCGATGAATGTTTTATTCGTTGTAGGTATGTCCGCAGTGTAGATAAGGTAGAGGAGGGGTCCCAATACGCTTCCCTGCGGAACTCCCGCTAGAGTTGGATAAAAGTCAGAACATGTTTCTTCATGGATGACTCTGAATTGGCGATCAGAGAGGTATGATTCAAGCAGCTGGCAATAGTTTTGTGGTAGCATTTTGCTCATCTTGAATGTCAATCCCTCGTGCCAAACCCTATCAAAGGCCTGAGATACATCCAGAAATACGGCGGGGCAATATTTCTTTTCTTCTAACGCTTGCTCTATTACCGTAGTTATTCGATGGACTTGATCTATTGTAGAGTGGTTATTCCTGAATCCAAATTGAAAATCAGGAACGTTTACCATTGGCTTTAGACGTTTTAGTAGTAGTTTTTCAAACAGCTTTGATAAGGTCGGAAGCAGTGAAATTGGTCTGTATGATGTTACTTCTTCATCTGGTTTACCTGGTTTCTTCAACATAATTATTTGAGCCGTTTTGAAGCATTTGGGTATATACTTCAATCTCATACAGGCATTAAATAAGTATGTGATCATGATGATTGCTTTGCGTGGAAGTTCCTTGAATAGACCCGGTGATATTTCATCAATTCCTGGTGCCTTTTTTTGACTAAGGCTTTTGTCGATTTTTAAGTGACTAATATTTATTTTACGACGTAATTTGAGAGAAATCCGTGAATCATTTTTACTCGTACGAGTAAAATCGCGTTTCATGTGAATAAGCCTACTACGAATCGTGTGGTCACTGAGTACATACACATTACATAGATGGCAGTGATGGCAGTACAAATTTAGCAAAATCGAACCAAAAATTACCCCTTCGAGAAATTTCAGGTGCAAAAATTGTAGGCAAATCAAAAGAAATTCACAAAATATTAAGAACGTGTGATAATTTTGCGATTAACTATTTTTTTTTTTGTTTCGTATTTTTCTGTAAACAACTTAGCCATCTGACTTACACTAGTAAAACTAAAGATAAATTTAGCAAGTATTATTTTAATTCGTCAGAGCCAACTTTGATGTATGTTACAAAAAGAATGTTCGATTAAATATATTTTAGAAATAATTTAATTTTAATATTTCTGCAATTAATATTTATTTAATACCAATACAGCCTTCTTGTATGTTGTTGTTAAAGATATTTAGAAAACTTTTATATAAACGTTTTATAATATTTTTGCTTTTTTCATTGAAAAACGTGAAGATAAAAAATATCATTTTTACTATTGATTTCTATGGCGAACAATAAAAAGTTAAACCACTGAGAAGGCTTCTAAAAAATTATGACTCTATACTCTAGAAGGTTCTAATACAAGCCTTACTGTGGCGATACATACAAATACAAAAAAAATAACTTACTATTTCTGGAAGTACTAGTGTCGTAATCCAGTATAATCTTTGGATACTTCGATTTACTTCGGTCTAAAAAGACCAAAGAATTGAAATCCTATCAAAAATTACGAAAAATTTGGTTGGTCCAAAACCACTTTTCACGAGGTTTAGAAAGCTGCTAAGTCTGAAAAACCAAAAAAAGGTCGTCCATCTGTCTGGATGTCTGTGCCCATTTTGGTTTTTTGGATTATGATGCACATCCGCGCTTTAACCATAGAAACAGATTGGCGAAAAAAATTCCAAATCGACAGGCCGTTCTCGAGATACAATTGGCACAGACATCCAGACAGATGGACGACGTTTTTTTGGTTTTTCAAACTCAGCAGCTTTCTAAACGTCGCGAAAAGTGGTTTTGGACCAAGCAAATTTTTCGGATGTGCATCATAATCCAAAAAACCAAAATCCAAACAACAAAATCCAAAAACCAAAATCCAAACTACCAAAAACCAAAAGTGACAAAATCCAAATGTGACAAAATCCAAAAGAAAAATCCAAATTTTTTGAAAATATTTCTCGCGCGAACGAAAAATATTTTCAAAAAATTTGGATTTTTTTTTGGATTTATTGTTTGGAAACTGTCTTAATGGGGAATAGTTCAAGAAATAAAAATATCAGAATTTTAAATATTTTTAATATAATTTTTTTTTTGTTTTGTTTTTTTATATTATGTCTTATGCGCTCTGACTAATTTTGATTTGTTCTGGGGGCGAGAATCGTTTCCTTCCTGTTAAAGAGTTAATTACTCTAAACATATCAGGCCCTGGTTTAATGCGCTCTACTCTATTCACGAAGGTATTCCTAAGGTGAATCCTCATGTTTTCGTTAATCAGTATTGTTAGGCAATTAATTTGAGACCTTAATCTTTGGAATTTTGAAGTGTTCGAGTTAAAAGTTTTCCTACGTTCTCTATCCAGTGCTTTTCTAAGTTGGTTCCTTTCTCTAAATAGATTTTCTAACAACAGGGGCAAATTGGCATATTTATTATAGGTTTTTGTTTGCCTTTTTAAGCAATGATCACAAACACTATTGATCTCCTTAGTGATCAACTCAATGTACTAATCAATTTGAACATTGGTAAGATTTCTTTCTCTGTCTATATGGATCTGATCTAACTTCTGAGAAGCAATATGGTAAAAATAATCCCAGTCAGTGTTTCTATATTCCACAAAACTAACGGGTGGTTTTAACAAGAACTTTAGAGAGTCTGAGAGTTTAATATCGACTTCAATTGCCATATGATCTGAGAAGCTAACTAAGTTCCTGATTACAAAATTTCTATTATGGGGGTAGTTGGCTATTAAGTTATTTGAGATCAAAAAATGATCCAAAAATGAACCAGATCTAGGGTATGACGGCTGATGTGGTACTATGTGGGTCAGTTGCGATATAGAGCTTCTTAACCAGTAACTGAGAGCCCGTCCCGTTATATTGTCGGATGTATCCCAGTCAGTACATCTGGCATTAAAATCCCCTCCAATAATACATGAATCGTATGTTTCCCCTGTGGAATTAATTGTGTCAAGATCTCTCTTGAGTTGACTGAAATTTGTTCCAGAGGGAACATAAATTGATATTACTAATATTGATCCTGTTTCTAAACTGATTTCTAATGCGGTTGTTTCTAAGCTATTAATATTTTTAATTTCTATTTTTGAGATTTTAAATTTACATTTAATGATTATAGCAGTGCCACGAGTACCCTCTACTTTGTCTGGTCTAATGATGTTATAATTAGGAAATTGAAGTCTATTTTTAATGTTTAATAGTGTTTCCTGGATAAGCAATATGTCGGGCTTATATTTTCTCAATAAATTGTCTAACTCGACGCGTCTTGCACAATTATACACGGAGTTACAATTTAATGAGATTATTTTTAAATTTTTTATTTTAAACATATATTGAACATAAAAGAGATGAGAGCCGACTGTTTCTCTGTTTTATCACCCAAGTTTTTATACTGTGGTACGAATTCATTTATCTTACTAATTAAGTCCACAAAATCTAACCCAAAAAGTTCGCGACACTCTGATGTAATGAAACCAAAATTGCTTTGACTCACCCGATCACGCTGCGATTGTCCCAAGACGGGAAACTGCCTCTCTTTCTTCGGAGCTAACGTCGCTGCATAAGACACCCCTGGTTTAATGGTGCGTGCTGCTGACTCGTTCGCGAAATTTCTATGGGCCCATCTTGCTTGATTTTGTTGTTGTTTGTTTTCTCTTGCTACAATGATTTTTTGTTTGAGTTTTTTATATATGATACATCCTTTGTAATTTGCTGGGTGTCCAAACTCATTACAATTGACACAGTAAGCTTTCGGAGATTCTTCGGAATCCTTGGTTGGTTGATAATTCTTTTTAGGAGCTTCACATTCATATGGCCCATGTGAGTTTTTACACTTTACACAGCGATAACTATACGTGCAATTTTTAACTATGTGTCCGAAACGTTGGCATCTTAAGCATTGCACAATGTCCTTATTTTTTAATCTGTCCCAACTAATTCTATGATGGCAAACATAATTAAATTTTGTCAGCTCTCGTATATCAGCGCCATTTTCCGTGGTGACCATATGACAATCCAATTTGTATTTTTCCGATTTTGATCGTTGAGTTTCAAAGATTTTTACCTCCACTTTCAATCCAGTCCTGTCTAGTATATCCTGAGCAATATCCGATGTTGGATAAGAATGATGTACTCCCTTTAGCATCATTATTTGTCTTTTTTCGTTCGGCAATGAGTAGGTATGGCATTCTATGTTATTTTCTTTAAGAAAGTTGAATACTTTCTTATGTGTTTCAGTATCTTGACATCTAATAATATTATTATTATTTTTTGCTATCTTGACGGTGAATTTATTAGCTCCATCCTCTTTAAGAGCCTGTGCCATCTCGTAAACTTTAACGTTAGGTACCATAATTGGCGGTATTCTTCCTTTATTTATACTTTTCGGTAGTTCTGGAGTATTATTGTTCTCTATTCGTGTTTCGTTAGTTATTACGTTGTTACTCTCAGTAACAACATTCGAGCGGTAATTACGTCGAGAATCGGTGTCATCGAATTTTTTTTGTACCATCTGATTATTGGTAATAGTTTCAGATTGCTCATTATCGCTCGCTTCCATTATAGGTATTAATGCCGAGAATCTGTTATCACCCAGGCTATACTGCTGATTAACATAATCGTTGGTTCTCGCTTTTTTTGAGATTTCAACGTCGTGGTCAGAGTCTATTCTTTTCCTGTTAACTGAAGGCACATTTGATTGCTCCTCCACCATTGTTATGGATGAAACTTCATCACTTGTATCACTACGTTCACAAAGCCCATCCATTAAATCTCTAAACTTCACATTTTTCTTTTTGCAAGTTTTTATAATCACTTTATACATATTATCCACTAATTTCTTTTTATCGTCTCTCTTAACTCCCGTCTTCCCCATTTTAATAGTTTGTTTTTATAGTGCACCTGCTTATCGCAGTATACACTGAAATATTTTCACAAAATATTTTTTTTTTCTTTATTTTCACTGACACTTTTTATTTATTAAAAACACTTTTTAAATAAAACTGATGATAATAATGATATCGGCAGTTAGTGATCGGCCTGGCTCTCTATCCTCCTATGTGTAGTTTTTTTTTTTTTTTTTTTTTTTTTTCAGCAAAGAAAAACGACGTTGAAGTCTAAGGCAACTCCAACCAATTTTTAGTCAATTGTGCAACCGTTTTTATATGAAAGCGCATTAGCAAGGTTTTTTGTCGAAAATACATAGCTGGGGGTTTCCATGAAAAGTCGGTTTTAATAAAAATTTGTGATTGCTTTGTTTTTTGATATAGCATATTTTTCATTACGCTTTTGAAAATGACCTCGAATAGGGTTCGAAGCTAAAGCTTTAATAAATTAAAAAAGAAATAAAAAGAGCCCTAAACCAAATAAAAATTGTTTAATTTATAAATATTAATTGGTTCATAAAAATAAAAAACTAATTAATTTATTAACACAGTGAAATGTTATATGTTTTGCCTTTTTTGAAGCAATTCTCTAATATGTTCGCTCTGTTGAATTATTTTTTTACGTTTGTTTACAACTTCGCCGGATTTGATTTTTTCAATTTTATTGAAAATTACCACCATTTCATCTTTAATTCCATTTATAATGGCGTACAACCCACAATTTTTTTTCCAATTATTATTTTTATTCTATTGTGTCACCCTTCAACAGAATTTTGGGTACGTGGAAAATTTTGCGATACTTTGTCTCCAATACTCCAAAATTCTGGTGAGTAGCGCGGTTTCATATTTTTAATTCCATTAACATAGGTTTTGTTAAACCAACGCGCTATAGTTTTCCAATCTGGATCTTCCACATAATCGTTTAATAAACTGAAATAGGTTCCTACTTCGTTTGTGGGTACAAAAGCTAGACTTTTCAGCATTCGTACTTTTAAGTTAAACTCCTCATTATTTCCGTATTTGGTAGCAAGTCCTTGTTTTTGTACCTGCCGCCAAATAATTTGCCCAAAATGGAAAATGCAGCCTTTAAAGTTTGCCGCTGGGAAGAACATTTTTTCTGCTGATGGAATAATAGATATTTCGAAATCCGAAATTATTCTTTCCGGATTCAATGAAATTCCTCTTCAACATGCCAACAGGCAGAGCTCGTTAAAAAACTCTTCATACGCCAGTTTTGATTTTTGGCTCATCAAGCAAAGTATTAGAGGGACAATCTGACCATCAATTCTGCCGTGGACACCAAATATTTGTCGCATTATGGACGGAACAACATAAAAGGTCCCATCCATGAGCCAACAATTCGACTCACCCAATAAACTAAGAGACCTCTTCGTGCCTAACATAATGTTTCGCTGTCCTTGGAATTGTTTGTCGCTTAGTACAAATAATTCACCTTCCAAATATTTTAAATGATCGGGGATGCATATTTCGTCTAAACTTCGAGGCTCCTTTATAGAATTCATTCTGATACGCTGGATTTTTCTTCTTTGTGCCTGACTGGAAGGCAAGTATCTGCGACAATTTGGTTTAGTCTCGACGATGGAATTGGTAATTATTCTGCCAGGACACAAGGAACTCGTTCTTGCTGTACTTTTTAATTTGTTGTTTGTTTCGTCGATTGTTTTTTTAGATGCCGGGGGATCGTGTTGATGTTGACTTGTTTGCCTTTTCACTGCATGCTCTCACTATTAAGGCCGTATCTATTCGACATTTGCAATTTTTTTGTTTCCGTTGCGAACAACTCCATCTGTAAATATCTCCCGTTTTGATATCTAGATGGTAATCACTAATCAAAACAGTCAACAAACAGTTTCTCTTTCCCTTTATTGGATTTCACTATCTAAACATTCATTTTTATAAAACTTAAAAATTTTAAATAAAACGACTTAGCACACCTGAGATAAATTGTTCACTTTGTTTTAAACTGAATAATAGAAGGACATGTTTCACGTTTTATACCACAATTTTTCACAAAATTTCAATCAGGAACAGAAGGTAAAATTGGGGTAAACTAGCGTATTTTTTGACCCTTTGTTTATGAAAAGATTTAAGGATAATCAAAGGGTAATGATATATTGATCTTGGAAAATCCCAGATTCCTTTCTTTCATCCCCCGAATAACTCTTTTTTTTTTTAAATAAAAACAAGTGCCAAGAAAGTAAGAGTACATACTTCATATTACATTAAGGCACAAACAAAGAACAAATTTCATTCCTATTTTTTTCAATTGGGGGTTCCGCCTAATTAGGGGCACTGGTTCCAATTTATCAAAAAGGAGTATCATAATTATATTAGTGTTGGAAAAATTTATGGAAATCCCTAATGACTATATTACGTTGATCCTTAAATATCTATTTTGACCGATCTCAAATATAAAAATTCTTCTTCTACACTAAAGGGCCTTATGTAAATAGACACAATGGTTGTTTGTTTAAATATTAATTTCAGAAAAGAAAAACCGTTGAAATTACCTGAAATAACAATCAACTCATACATTCATTCTTATTTATCAATTTTTAAAACGTTTATTGCCGAAATAAAACAAAAGAAATCTTAAAAATTTACCATTCGAATATTCTTTAAAAAACGAATTTTTTTCCGAAAGAAAAAATTAGAAAAGTAAAAAAAATATTTAGAAGAGGCAAAGAGAATAATGTAACATTTGGATTTTGCCACATTTGGATTTTTTTTGTTTGGATTTTGTCTTATTTAGACTTTCGTTTTTGGATTCTTAAAAAAATTTAGGTTTTGTACCTTTTGGATTTTTTTTTTTGGATTTAGTCGATATACCTTAAAGCGCAGATTTGAAAAGCTTTTGGAAACTGTACGTCAAGAGGGTTAGGTACCTGTCATACGAATTGACCCAGCTGGCTTGATTGGGGACATTGAGTTTGGGATTGATTTGGTTAAGCTAGGGTTCAATTTGCGGGTTGAGTTGAAGTTGATTTGGAGTTGAGTTGGGGTTGGATTAGGATATAGTGAGCTTTTCACTAATTTTGTATATACCATATGCTGATATACCATAGAGTTTGCGGTTGAGTTGGGTTCCGTTTGCGAGTTGAATTAGGATTGAGTTGCGGTTGGGTTAGGGTTTAGTGGGCAGTTGAGTAATCTATTTACCCTCACTACAATGTCAATCGACGGCACCAAAAAGTTGTTTGTTGTAGTAAGGTGTTCGTTAAATTGAGGATTTTATATCTTATCCGATTTTGATGAAATCCAGCATTTCCAATAGAAATGGGATTCTAAAATGATTTTTGGGTAAAGCTCTGGAATATGGCCATGAAAAGTGGAACTTGGCTATTCCTCAACCGATTATGATGAAATTTGACATGTGCGTTGTAAATGAGATTCTAAAATAAGGTTTAGATAAAGTTGTTGCCATATTTCATAACTGTACCTAAAAATCATTTTAGAATTCCATTTCCAACGTACATGTCAAATTTCATCATAATCTATTAAGGAATAGCCAAAATCCTTCCTATTTGGCCGTATTCCAGAATTTTATCCAAATCATTTAAGAATCCTATTTCAATCATATATGTCAAATTTCACTAAAACCGGCTAGGAAATTGCCAAACTCCAATTTCAAACGTAAAAAGTTCAACTTGAAATGTAAAAGGTTCAATTTGAAGCGTAAAAGTTTCAATTTGAAGTGTAAAACCTGTATCATCGCAGAAATATCTGTCCGTGTCCGCTCTAATAAAGTGTCAGCTTAACTAAGGGAGATTTTCATTGAAAAACTTCAGTTGCATGGGACTTAAAAGTTCGTCCGTTGAAGTGAGGATTCCGCTAAATTGAGTGTCCATTGAAATGAGGTTTCACTGTATTTAAAAGTGAGTATTTATATAAATGTACAGTATATGTATATGATATTTAAACAAACGCACACCCATTGAACGACACTTTACAGAAATATTGTTTAAGACTTAAGAAAGGTCAGTGTAATATTTCAAACCTTCATCTCCTTCTTGAGAGAAGATAATCAGATCCAGAGTTACTACATAGGAATTTCTAAAACTTTAAAAATTGAGTTGATTATGGAAGACGATATGTTGTATGATGCTATGTTGGTATGATGGTACGATGGTATAATGGTATCATGGTATGATGGTGTGATAGTATGTTTGTGTGATGGTATAACAGTATAATGGTATGATTATTTGATGGTATAATGGTGAATAGAGCTTGAGTTGAAATTGAGTTGGATTTGAGTGAGAAGTTTGGTTAGTGATTAAGTTGGGATCGAGTTTAGGGTTTAGTGGGAGGTTAGATTGAGCTAAATTGGTTGGCTAATAAGTGTAGAGTTGAGCATAGGGTTGAGATTTGGTTGGAGCTAAGTTGAGTTGAAGTTGAGTTAGGATTTAGTTAGCGACAAGTGCCATGGGAATAGGGTTCTAAAATGCTTTTTAGATAAACTTCTGGAATATGGGTATTCAGGATGGATCTTGGATATTTGTTAACCGATTTTGGAGAAAATCATCAATAAATGCGATAAATTGGATGAAGTTCTGGAATATGACCAATCAGGAAAGAACTTGGCTATTTCTAAAATGGGATTCTAATAAGACTTCTAGATGATGTTCTGGAATAGAGCCAATTAGGAAGGAACTTGGCTGTTTCTGAACCGATTTTGATAAAACTCATCCTGTGCTATGGAAATGGGGTTCTAATAAGATTTTTGAATTTAGTTCTGAAATATATGGCCAATGAGGGTGTAACTTGACTATTTCTTCACTTATTTTGATGATATTTAATATTTGCTATGGAAATAGGATTCTTCAGATAGGAACGAACTTGGAAATCGGCTTATAACATGATTTTTGGATGGAGATCTGGAATATGGCCAGTTAGGAAGGAACATCGGCTAAACCGGTGATTTGGTGTTTCGAAACAGTCAGCTTGTAGATAAGTTGGTCGATGTTATTTGATGATTTGATTTGTTACTCGAGTATCTTAGAGAAGATTTGAAATAACTGATTGTTGCTTATTTACAAAATTTTCAGATTTTATCAGTTTTCGAAGATTCTATTCTTATGCGTAACATTAGGTTACATAACAAGTTAAGGTTAAAAGTTTAAGCTCGGTAAATTATTCGATAATTTCACGACTTTTCGGAATTTTTAGAATTTTCGTTGGTTTTCTAGACTTTCGTTACAAATTTTCGAAATTATTCATTTGACTCAATTGTTTTGCCGGTAAACCAAAAATTGCAAAATTTTCCGATAAAAGTTAAAGGTTTTAATCAGTAGAGAAGCTATAGTTCCGGGTAAAAAAAATGTTAAAGCTTGTCCAAAAAGGCTTACTTATTAAAAGGCATGATTAATTGGTAGAAGTATAACCCACCTAGCTCTTAATAGAGGTGTGTAATCTGATCTGTGTAACGATTAACAACGCAAGTAATTAAACAGCCTTACAGATATACAGTCTCTCTTCTCCTTTATTTGAACAGTGAAACTGAATTACATTAGAAATTATTTCTGATCTAGGTCCTTTGTGCTGAACTAAGTACCTTCAACTATTTTATAACTACCTTTACATGCAATTAGAAATAGGTTGCGATGTTAATTTTAACGACCTATCTGATTGATTTTTAGAATAATCATTACCGCAGCTGGAGGCTAATTCGATTTCTACACCAGAACAAGAATTTTGTTGGTAAAACGAGGCGCCAGATTGGAGACTTTTTGTTAACGTACTAGTTGTACTCGGGCAATAGTATTACAACAATAAAATTTACTGTTGCCCATCTAACGTATATGAAAATCGTAACTCTCAAGTCAGATTTACGACCAAAATCAGTGGTAAGTTCCGAAGAATTACTTTCGATAATTGGATACGGATGATAAATGCGCGGCACTGGGGCTTAAATTTAATTTTTGTTTTAATTCCGAAAAGCAGTGATGCATTCACGCAGTAAAACGGTTCACGTTGGTTTGATATTGGCTTCGACATGAACAAACTACCGTTGATTGTTGTTTACATGGTTCTAGTCGTTTACACTGGTATTGCACTGCCAGATAATAAAAAAGCGTTTAGTTTATTAATCTTATTAGACGAGGCAAAACATGTTGTTCGAAATGGTTGTTTTTGTTAAACTTGTTAAAGTTTCTATTAAATTATTTTTCAGCTTCCTCGATAGTACTTTGACTCATCCATTCAAATTTATATGATAAGGGTTAACAATAGCTATTTTGAAACAACAAATTTTGATATTTTTGTTATCGCTTCAAAATGTATCAACGTTACAATAAAATGAAAATGTTTAATGACCTGGAATATAACAAAACCGAGTTACCGGAATAGGCAAACCTAAATAAACTACAAATTACTTAACAATATGTATTGATATGGCTGGTGAAGAAATAAAGTTTTACAATTACATCTTCTGACCGATTCTATGTTCAAATTAACAGTGTTTATGGATGAATGTTAAGCTAATAATTTGATACCTGTTCGTTTTTATTTTAATTTAATTTTAGAAGTATTTCGATGATCCACAACTGAACGAAACCACAAAAATGTCATACGAGTGCAGCACTGAAATAATAACATGCCCATCGTGTGTCATAAAATTGAATATCACGTTAGTTACCGCAAAAAATCGATTAATTCAATAAACTATATAAATATTTTTATATCACACACAGAATTCAATTACATGATGACACCTGTACAACGGACTACCTAGTAATCGGTGAACCACCATATTTAAATGATAATGCCACTTATGGTAAAATATTTTGTCATCGATCGCAAATCCAATTAAAAAGTTTAACCAGAAATTTACTCATCAAATTTATCTACAGCACCAATCATAGCATTGCATTTCAAATTGATTATTTCGCTGAACGTACGATTGCATCTTGATTAATTTAATTAATAATTTAAGTTGTTTTTATCAATTTTCCAGAAAACCAGATCACAATATTCGACCATGATCGGCAAAACATCGATAATAGCCTGACAAATCCAATCTATATCTCATCACCATATTTTCCAATGTACTATCCAAGAGATTATGGTATTGAATACATAATTAAATGTAATCCATCTAATTCGCCACTATCTCAATGTTATATTCGAATTACCTTTGTTGATTTTCAAATATCGGGCGCTTCTACTTTTGAAGTTTTCGACTTTGTCAATGATACGGAACCAAGAATTACTAATATTTTTTCGGGCTCATTGTTTCGGCCACCAATAATTTTTAGCATCAATTCAACGCTGATATTACGATTTTATGCAAATGGCGGTACAGGGCTGGGGTTTCGTGGTGAAATAAACTTTATTAACATGTTACCTGAACCGATATCGCAAAAAGGTAATTCAAAATTAAATCCGTCGCTTAATTGTGGCGGATTTGTTGAAACACTAGGGGGCGCGATTACCATGATGAATATGCTGGCGAATGATGATTCTAATGAAAATAACAGGACAGGTCAAGGTGGATTACGAAAATATTACGATTGTATTTGGATTATTAAGCCGCCAAATAGTTTTTTGCATTTAAAAACACATTTATTGACGCGAGTAGATTCGTTCGATAAAATGGTGGAAGGGTCCCAACTGGTGCTGAAACAAGGGCTTACCTCAAATCGAAATATTTTGGAAATATTGATGGCCGTGTCCGGGAATTTAAATTTACGTAGTAAAACTTATATTGCCCCATTTACAACGGGATTCTACGTTAGTTTTAAAGGTAGCTTTGGGGCTGAAACAAAACTGGCGATTAGCTATGCAGCATTCAGTTACACGGGTACGTATAATAATAATTATTAAACATTTGTAAATATGATGATCAATTAATGCGTTTTTGTAAATACTTAAGCGCAGATTGTCTTGTCGGATCCGAATTTTTATGTGAAAATCATAGATGTATACCGATTCAATTACATTGTGATGGATTTGATCACTGCGGCGATGGAAGCGATGAACCGACCACCTGCCCTACTAGTACGTTACATAAATGTATAGATTTTTTATTTTTATTAATCACGATTTATTTTCAACTCAAAGCATGGCAGGCAGACGATTTAGAAAGTAAATGGTATTCGCATACGCCCAATTATTACTTTCCGAAAACAGAACGATATCCTGATTTAAAAGCAGCTACAATTATATTTATGTTGTCGTGTTTAGGTCTACTGCTTTTAATAACCGCATTAATTGTGCTGCTTTACAGAATGGGAGCTCGGGCTCGACAACAGCGCGAACTACAAAATCATTTGCAAACAATAAGTGAACTTTTAGATAATAATCGCCATGAGAATTTATTCTCTGACGAACCACCACCAAATTATGAGGCGCCACCAGATTACGACGAAGTTATAAAAGTGGGTATTGATGATGATTTTTATCAAAAAGGACTTCGAAAATCCGATAGGCGAAAGAAACGCCAGAAGATGGAAGAGGCTACAATTGATTCAGCCGGTAATTCAAATGATCTTTTACAAGTCGATGTACCTGAGCATTTAAATCAAAACAATACAAGTACGAGTGGTACAAGTGCCATTGACTTATTAACGCCAACGTATAGATTAGGTGAGTTACAAAGTGGATAGAACAAAAATTATAAATTGAAAAATTTGAAATTAGAACTTCATTTGCAGAGGCTACAGCGATGCTTGCGTATAGCTCGAATCAACAATCAACACCAAACTACAAACATTCGTGTTCATCAATACCGGACAGCCCACCGCCGACTTACCAATATTCAAATATAATGAAGACGACCAGTCATGATATTTTAATGCCAAGTCCGATTGATATGCCAACCTCTTCGTCAGCAGCAGCAGCGTGTAATGGAAATTATCCAGCTACGGTCTCTCTTGATGAATTACAAGTGCCGTATCGGAGCGATGTAATTTTCGGCTCAAATTCACATCCCAACATAGGAGCTTCACCGGCGAAAAAGCCAAGTATTTTTGACACCTCAATATTTAAGCCAATGTTCACGAGTAGTGAAGCGTCTGTAAAGCGACATCTATGCAATAATTGCCTCCAATTGTTTCATAGTACGCGATCAACTAGCGATGTAATGCATTCGCTTGGCAGAGATTTTGGCTCTATCGATGATAACGAGATATGCTTGTGCTGTCCAATATGTGGTGATGCTGCCACAATACCATTCCTGGGCGAAACTGGTCTAATCAACAATATTCCTCGTAGTTTATCGTATGAATATATTGTGAATAGCAGTAATAGTTTTAGAAAAACTGATATAATTGATTTAGAGTAATTTTAAAATACAAGTGGTTGTGATTGTTGTACATATAGTTTATTTTAAATATACCATATATTTCAATAACTAAAAATTATTTATAATAATTGTCTATAATTTGACAATATTATGTATCTTCTTTAAAACTCTGTCATTTATGTACCTTGATCACTTTCTCAATTATAAAAGACAAATTATGTAAATTTATAAATTTGTCAAATAATAAAACACATAGAATATAAACTACATAGAATATTTATCTTTGGATTGATCCGACACTTCATTCTTTATTGAACAAAGGAAAAAGATTAATGGTTAAGATTAAGGTTGCTCTGATTTTATTAAAAAGAAACGCAGCTTGTATAACAACTGTCAAAATAGAATGTATTCAAATAATTGAACGTCAAATGTTAACAAATAAATAATTTTTGTTATAAATCATTCATTTGTTAAATAAATTATTTTGTTACCGACCTTCCGTCCTTTGCAGTCTTTTCTTCCTATTTTCACAAATATTTTTGTGAAATTTGCTCAAAGATAGGTTTAAGTAATAGCAGGGCGAGGCGAAGAATTTAGCCGCTGCGCAGTTTTTGAAAAATTAAGATTTGCAGTCAACGCAAAAATAAACACAAGCTGCGCAGCTATTGTAGCTACTTTAAATGGAATAGGGCCGAAAAACCAAATGTCGAAAGGCCGAAGGGCGGAAAACCGAATGGCGAAAGGCCGAATGTGTCGAAAGGCCGAATGTGTCGAAAGGCCGAATGTTGAAAGGCCGATTGTGTCGAAAGGCCGAATGTTGAAAGACCGTTCGTGTCGAAATTGATTTTAATTTGTCATCTTTTTATGATTTTTTTTTTTTTTTTTTTTTTTCCTTTTATTTAATATTACAACTGATTTACAAATCATTTAGTAATTAATCTTTCTTAAATGAAGATTCACATTTGACGGGCAGTAGCCCAATGGTTACTCCCGTTTGAATTTACATAGTAATTATTTTTCTCTATCTGAATTAAATACAACTGCCCAATTCCAAAGGTTTCTGCCTTTGGAGTCTTCTTACTGCATTGGTGGTATCCAACAAACTTCGTATGTCTGCATTTTGGTGCCGAGATATCCGCTGAATGTGTTTCTTCGCATGATTTTGTATTTCTTCACTTACATATTCCATGTTTAAGTCCCTATGGAGGTTATCATTTCTAATGTACCATGGTGCGTTTACAATTCCACGCAGCACTTTGTTTTGAAAACATTGAATCATTTGTACATTTGTCTTCTTGGTACAACCCCAAAGTTGAATACCGTAGGTCCATACTGGTTTAAGTATTTGCTGATACAATAGCAATTTGTTATGTATTGTAAGCTCAGAGTTTCTACCTATTAGCCAATACATTTTCCTATATTTAATGTTCAATTCTTCTTTTTTCTTTTTAACATGCTCTTTCCATCTAAGCTTGCAATCGAGAGTCATGCCGAGGTATTTGGCTGTATTTGCATTTGGAACCGGCCTTGAATTAAGTTTCACTGGAATCCAGTTAACTTTCTGGTTCGTGAAGTTTACGTGAACCGACTTTGCTTCGTTTAGGCTAATGCGCCATTTCTTTGTCCAACTACTCACTGTGTCGGTTGCTTTTTGAAGTTTGGTCGTTGCTTCTGATATACACTTTCCAGTCGCCAGAATAGCTGTATCGTCTGCAAATGTTGCTATGGTGGCACCTTCTGTATTTGGCATATCTCTGGTGTACAGGATGTACAATATAGGACCCAGTACGCTACCCTGTGGTATGCCTGCTGATATTCTCTTTAGTTCAGAGTACTCTTGGTTATATTTTACACGGAAATGTCGGTCTGCGATATAAGATTTAAGAATTTGATAGAATTGCTTAGGTAGATCTCGATGCAATTTAAATTCAAGTCCTTGGTGCCAAACTTTGTCGAAAGCTTGTGCTACATCTAAGAAGATGCTGGAGCATATTTTCTTATTCTCAAGTGAGTCTTCGATTATATCCGTTATTCTGTGAACTTGTTCTATCGTAGAGTGATTTTCTCTAAATCCAAATTGGTGTGATGGAATCAAATTTCTCTCTTCTATTATTGGCTTGAGCCTCTTGAGCAGTAATTTTTCAAATAATTTTGAAATTACAGGAAGTAGTGAAATCGGTCTGTACGACTTTTTATCGTTCGCTGGTTTGCCTGGTTTGGGGATCATAATTACTTCAGCAACCTTCCATTGCCGTGGGACATATTTTAGTCTGAAGACAGCATTGATAATTTGAACCAATTTTCGTAGTCCCTTCTCGGGAATGGCTTTTACGACTTGTCCAGTAATTAAATCATATCCTGGAGCTTTTTTTGCGTTCAAATTACACTTGATCTCATTTTTTAATTCCTGTAATGTTACACATCGAATATTATATTCATCAATTTTGCTAATTGTTATTATGTTTTCATCTGCTGTTTGCCTAGGTAACGGTTAAAAGGTGTCTTCCAAGTGAGCTGCAAATAAAATAGCTTTTTGCTTGTCACTTTTGGCCCAGGTTCCTTCCCCATTTTTAATAGGTGGCACATGCATTTTAGTTCTTTTTAATCCCTTTGTTGCTTTCCAAAGAGAGTAATCAGTATCTTTATGTTCGGTGAGACCATTTAAGTACTTGTTGATAGTTTCATTCTTAATTTCTTTTATAAGTTGTTTTAGTTTATTGCATAGAAAATTGAGGATTTTTTTGTTTTCCGGGGCGCGTGTCCTTTGCCAGGTTTTTCTTGCCTTCCGTTTCTCTCTAACTAACTCCCTGACCTCAATAGGATAATTTTGATTAGTACGGGATTCGGTGTGACTAGCAGGAGAACTTTCCCATGCTGCTTGTTGAATAGCACTGTTAAATACCTCTAGTTCGTCTTCCAACTGTACCGGTGTTTTAATCGGCACTCGTAGATTTGTTTGCATTTCAATTAGTTCTTGGAATAG
Organism: Tipula vernalis; assembly: GCA_958295665.1. Lineage (NCBI taxonomy): Eukaryota > Metazoa > Arthropoda > Insecta > Diptera > Tipulidae > Tipula > Tipula vernalis. Next base: position 177,002,221 of record OY282560.1, on the reverse strand, counting down.
GTCCCAGTTAGTTCTATTATTTGTTAATTTAGGCAGGTTATCCTTATTAATTATCATTGTGCTGAGTGTCATGATAACAGGTGTATGATCGGAATATATCCCTTCGCTGTTTTCGATGTACATGTAATCCTCGAAGATCCCTTTCGTTACATAAAAATCAATGAGATCTGATATTTTATTTATATCAGCAGGCCAGTATGTTGGTTTACCTCCAGAGTGGAACTCGCAGTTATTTATTCGTCCGGCTTCGAATAGCTCTTTTCCTTTATGGGTTGTAAGTCTTGATCCCCAATAGGTGTTTTTTGCATTAAAGTCACCACCAATAATAAAATTGGATCCTAGTGATCTAAAGAGTCTATTATAATCTTCTTTGTTTAGATTATAGCGTGGAGGGCAGTAGTACTGTATTCATAATTATTGTTAGTTTCAACTTTTATGGTTTTAACTTGCATACTTTCCTCTTCTATACTAGGTTCTTCATAGTGTTTGAGACTCTTTTTCACTATTACTGTTGATCCTCCTCTGGGTTTTCCTCCTGGGTGAACAACATGGTAACATTCATAATCACGTATTTTAATAAATGATGTTTTTGTCAAATGGCTCTCCGATATAAGGCAGATATCTATTTTTTCTAAATTTAGAAAAATTTCTAGCTCTGGAACATGTTGCGCTAGTCCGTTCGCGTTCCAGGTGACAATTCTTAGTGATCTGCTCATTTTAGTATATGAGGGCTGTTGCCTCGTTCAAGGTTTGATGCATATCTAGACGCTTATATAAAGCTTCTAGACCACGTTCTTGCTTTGCTAGCCGTATATTTATGGCTTCTATGCTTCGACAAATCCTTTCAAGAGGATTATCATTCGTAGCATTAGATGATTGCTGTACAATTTGTGAATAACTTTTCCGCTCTGTACCAATACCTGGTGGTTTTGGCTCCGCTTGGGTTTTAGTTGGTTTCTCTTCTCTGGTAACCCTAGGGTTTTGAGGAAACTGATGCGTTTTGTTTCTTAGTCTTTGAAGTTCTTTGGCTACTTCACAGCCTCTATAATTTGCAGGATGATGCCCTTTACAGTTTATACATTTTGCAGGGGTGTTTCTACTTTCTGTACACTCTTTCGCGTTGTGTTTTCCAGCACATTTTACGCATCTTGGCTCCCGTCTGCAATATTTTTGCGTGTGATTGAAACCTTGGCATTTTTTGCATTGATGTATTAGCCTCGTGTTTTTCTTAAGCGGTTCTATTTTAACCCTCATATTGAGAATTGCTTTGATGTTGAAGATGTTTTCAACTTTCTCCTTTTTGTTAAACGTAAGCATGAAGAGTGAAAGCCCCCTTTTTTTGACTTGATTGTTCTCACCTCTCTCTCGTTTTAGGATGTTTACTGCATCTTCTATTTGCAGATCTCTTGCCTTTAGGTCCTCAATTATGTCCTCCTTCTTACACGTTGGATGAAGGCCTCTGGCCATAACCTTAATTGCGCGTTCGTTTTTATCTTCGTATGTGAACCATTCTTTACCTTCCGCATTGAGCTTTGTTGCTAGAGCTCTATATGTGTCGGAATCTGGTGTATTGATTTTCCACACGTTGTTGTTTAGTGACACTACTCTATATTCCTTAGCTGTCACTGATTTCATTATAGATTGTATACTTGCAAATTCTGTTATGCCGATTACATTAATTGGCGGAGGAGCCTTTTCTTTCGGTACAACCTTTTGTTGCTGTTGCTGGTGAGTTGGTTTGGTATTAGTATCACCAGTTACTAATACATTAGCTTGCGAATGATCTCCAACTTCAGGCGAGAATTCTGCTTTTCGTTTTTTGGTAGGTCTTTTCTTCCTTTTCAGTACCCAATCTGTTTCTCTCATGAGATCCTCTTCATCAGTATGGAACTCATTGTTATAACTAGTGTGAGTAATTGTTTCATTATAACAAGTTAGCGGGTTTTCAGAAATCTCCATTGGTTTGGGCTTCTTCAATTCTTCATTTTCTTTTTTCAGCTTTTCAATTTCGCTTCTTAATTGGGTTAAAAGTACCTCTACTTCACTGAGTTTTCGACAGAGTTCAGCGTTTTCGTCTTTCTGCTGATTTGCAGAGTTAGTATGATTGTTTGGTGATCTTAACAACATTGAACTTCTTTCGAATGGGTTTAGCAATGATTGGCTCACCCCAGAATCCATTGAGCCAGCCTCGTAAGAGGGTGGATTAGCCAACTGGGTAGTTGGTTTACCACCTGGGGTATTGTTTCCTTTTTGCGTTGAACTCATTGCTTTAAAACTGGTTATGTATCAACTACCAACCTAACCAGTACAAGTTGGTAGTGGGTCATTGAAGAGAACATCATTTGCTATGTTCTCGGTAGTCGGTTATTCCGCCGTATCTCGGTCGCCAGAGCCTCGTTAGTTAATTAGCAGGAAGTACCACGTGCAGGTGAGGTTGGCATTTGGGCTAGTATAATAAGACCATCTAAACCGGCGCCCCTTACCCCCCTTTTTATGAATGAAAATTTTTAAAATTTATATTTTTAAATTTTAAATAAAATTTTCTGTTTAAAAATGTTTAATAGTAAATCGTCTTAAATATTAAAATCTGTATCGTGTTCACAAATAAATAATTGTACACAATTTTGTTTTGATTAAATTTTTGAATTTATTTTAGTTAAATGTCTTTTATTTTAATTAATTTTATTTTTATTTATTTAATTATTTTTATTTTAATTAATAAATTTTATTTAACTAATATTTTAATTTTATTTATTTCTTCACCATCTTTGTTGTTTTATATCACCGCGCGATGTGGGCGGCATGTCACCTTATTGAAATTCGAGCGCAGACTAATTTTTGATTTTGTAATTGATTTTAATTTTATTTTGCTTTGCGTATATCAGGCCGTGAGAACCATAGTGGCCTAATTACAAAAATCAATACTATGCAATCGAAAGATAAATATAATAATCTTTTTTTAAATGAATTTTACTAAAAAAATAAATGTTTTATACTATTTTTTATATTTAAATTTATTTTAAAAATGTTTATTTTATTTATATTTAATAGAAATTTACACATTTACCCATTTATAACTATTTTTAATTCAGATAGGCCACTATGTTATCCAAAGAATTTATATAATAGAAAATAAAATAAAGATAGGCCAAAGTTATTACTAAACTAATCACTATCAGAGCTCCTCCAACCCGCGTCATTTTGTACATTGGTACTCTCCTTGATATTGTTATAAAAATCATGATGAACAGGTGGTATATAATGCAGAAGATCTTTTAAGTCCTTTTTTTCTGCACTGATTGGTTTTCCTTCAGGGTATAAATAATTCAGGTCCATGCTAGCTATATTCTTTGAATTCCGTTTTGCACAGTTAACCTGCTGAAATACGTCTTCTTCATTATTTGAATATTTGAATAAAATTTTAAAAGGATGTATTTTTTGATAATGTAACCACTGAATACTCAGCCACTTCATTTTGGAGCCCTCAGCTGTCATTTTTCTGTTTGTGATATTTCTTTCCAAATTTTTTATGGAATAGAAATGGTTCTTTGTCATTTTCATTATATTAAAAGGATTTTTATTTCTTGCGGCCGTGATAACCTCGCACCAATCATCGGGAACGAATAGATTTTTGAACATTTTTTTTCTCTTTTCGATTAAACCAAAATGTTGGTCGCACGCTAAATAGGAATGTCCACTCACATAGAATTTATGATCTATAAATTCAACAACAAAATCTGGATGGGCAGTAATATATTGGCAGATTGTGGCCATTTTAATATTTCTATTTTGGCCGCCACACTGATCTGAGTACAAAATTAGTTTTTTTGTATGTACATTTTCTTTAATATATCTAAGCAAGCATGACCCAATTTCTTGAGGCCCTCGTGATGCAACAGTTTCATTCCATACACACATTGTTACGTTGTTATTTACTGCATTGTGTATACCAAGGCAATAGGTCCACAGCTGCCTTTTATAGTAGCAAATACTTGTTGATATTACAGGCGTTGGTAAGGTTTTCATTAAATCAAATACAATTACTGTGATATCCCGATTTATGTTAGCAAGTTCTTTGTCTTTGGTATAATTAATTCTGGCAGAGTCGGCTTTTGCCAAATGAATTAGTTTCTGTGTCGTAAGCTGATTTTTTTCTTCTACAGAATCGGAAGCTTTCATTTTTATTTCAAGGTTGTCACATTTTTTACATGAATCGGATATTGGTGTATGGAAGGAAAGGTTGAAGTTTTCATTAAATATTTTTCTGAATATAAAATAGGAGACTGGTTCGGTATTTTGAGTACAATACAAAGAATACATTTTATTTAAATTTAAATCAGGGGCTAAAAATTTTCGTTCAGTACTTTTGTGTAAAGTATAATGCGATTCATATCTAGGAAAAAGTTCAATGAACGATTTAACACCTTGGAATTTACCATCACTTGTTTTATTTTTTGGATTGTGTTTGCCCCTTTTATCTGACGGCGGCGTAGGAATTATTAATTTATTTTTTACGACTCTGGTTAACCTTCCATCACTAACTTGGAATATATTTTTAAAAAATGATTTGCAAACTATTGTTTGGATGCCATTAGAGTTAGGCACTTGATAAACTCTTGAATTTGACCGCCTAGACTCTCTTGTTAAACTAGCCTGATCGTTAGGAAGTGTAATTCTTTTTTTAGGCTCAACTTTGATCAAAGAAAACAGATATGATGTCTGTAAGTCAAAGCTTTCAAGTTTGTAGAAAGATTCAAACAGCTTGTTTTGTTGGATTGGAGAAATTTTTTCGTGACATTTCTTAGCACAGATTCATGGGAGATTAATATTAATTTGTTTGGGTGGAACAAGATTTCCTTTAATGTTTACGTATTGCTCACCTCTCCTTCGCTTTTCCTTTCTGACGTTTTTCATCCATTTTTTCGGAACACGTTTACGCTTCCTAGCTTTATGTTGTTCTTCATTATTTTCACTATCTCCTAGCAACACTGCAAGATCCAAGGAAAGTGGAGATGGACTTCTTGTTGGCAGATACTCTGAACCTGAATCTTCATATGGCTCGTTATTATCAGCAAACAAATCTACTAAAACAAATAACTCTTTAGTAAACTATTTTATGCAATTAATATTTAGTATACAACTATTATAAAAATTCTATATTACCTCGCAGTTGATGTTCCACGTTATCAATACTTTCTTTATCTATATTATCCATTTTTAAATATTTAAAAACAATTACCACAATGAAAAACGATAAGAAATTTCCTACACACACGTTAGGAAACAAATTGACCTAACTCACATCAAAATGATAACTAGATAGAAAAAAAAAACTTCGTAGTGGCCTAATTGTTATAGGCAATTTTGTTTTTTACGGTCTTGTTGCTACATGATTGCAAAGGTGGCCTATGTTGCATAGGCTACTACGGAGTTTTATTTTTTCTCTATTCTGTGAAATTAATTAACGGTATTATGCTAATATCTACGTTATGATTAATAACAACTTTTTAGGACATTTAGGTTTCGATAGTGATATTATTACTAGTTCGTTTAGGCCATAAAGTTAATTTTGTGAAATTTTCAGTTAGGCCACTATGGTTCTCACGGCCTCGTGCGTTGAAGTCAACCCAATACGCATTCCATTTCCATTCGCCACGTCTGTAGTGGTTAATTGGGTGAACCGCTACATCTTCTTATATTATTTTTTGTCATTAGTATTTAAATCATTTTACATTAAGAAATAAATTCAATAGTTTTAAATATTGATTTCTATGGCACCAAGCGCGGCGCGTCGGGGGTAAATTTAAATATACGTTTTTTTTGCTTATGTGGTGAAATGAAATCATAGTTTGTGCAAAAATATAAACTAGCGACGAACGACGATTTTTTTTTCCGTTGGGTTTCGCGGCGGCGGATAAAATTTCATTTTATACCATTTACTAAAATTGTAATTTTTCTTTTAAAAATATAAAGTTTGTAAACGGTTTTATGAATAATAATTGTATTTTTGTTCAAGCTATGATTTCCTATCACTACTTAAGCAAAAAAACGTGTATTTAAATTTGCCTCCGACGCGCCGCGCTTGGTGTGAAGGAAACTTTAATGAAAATTCGACCTTTCAACACTTTCGGCCTTTCGACCCAAACGGCCATTAGACATTCGGGCTTCCGACACATTCGGCCATACGACATTTGGCCTTCCGACACATTCGGCCATACGATATTCGGCCTTTCGACATTCGGCCTTCCGACCCATTCGGCCTTTCGGCGTTCGGTTTTTGACATTCGGCATTGCGACATTCGGCTTTTCAACATCGAACGCTTTAAATAGGATACAAAAACTGCAAAATGTCATTTTGCGTTTCTTAACCATACCACAGAATACAACCAGGGGTGAGATGTTGTAACCATCACGTTTTTCGCTTCGATGCATTTTCGATAGAATAACGGTATTTTAGAACTAAATTGTTTTAAAATTTTATATTTTTAACAAAGCAGTACAGTTATTCTATCGAAAATGCATCGAAGCGAAAAACGTGATGGTTACAACATCTCACCCCAGAAGAGACATAACGCTGTTTTTGTATGGAAAAATTTGGACTCATTTTTTTGACCTTGATTTGCCGAAGGTAAGAGAAAGTTGGGTTATGTATTTTTTGGTTTACTGGTTTTGGTTTGAAATAATAAAAATTGAGAATCCTTAACATTGTGGTTAGTGAAATTATTTGACAAGATTTGTTTTGACAGCATAGTTTGTATTAACTACTATAATATTCAAAAATAATTATACTTCAATATCCAAAAAATAAGGTAAGATGAAAAAAAATTTTGGTCCACGCAATGTCTTTTCTGGTTAATCTCTCTTCTGTGACAATACTTTATTTTTCAATTAAAATAAAATCAACATGGATGATATTGATGATGTTCAATATCAATTGTAAGTTATTGCAATACATTTTAAATTGTAGTTTAAAATGATTAAATTTTAATTTTTTTATGTCTTTATACTTCAATACTTATTGTATTCGGGCGATGAAGTGTTGCTTTCACTTCGAGACATTATTATTTTTATATTATTTTATTTGTTCAGCTTTGTGTTCTTTTTTTTTTTTTTTTTTGAATTTCGTTTACTTTGGTCGGAATAACACTATCCACATTACCTATTGATGTGTCAAAATGAATTGGTTTATGGTCAGTTATGATTATGGCAGTTTTATACAACGATGGTGAGGTCGACAATGACATGTCAATTATTCAATTGTCGACGTGTCGACAATTGTCATTGTCGACGTCTCGATTTAAAACAACAAAATGCCATCAATGTCGAATATGTCAACAATGTCAACAATAAATAATTTTTCGATATTCAAAGGTTTTCGATATTCAAACGGTTACGACATCGGTCAGACAGTTAAGATTGTTATCTTGTTAAGATGGTTTTCTCATCTCATATTTGTCGTGTTGTCTGATACAGCGGCACAAATATACGTTTTATACATTTCAAGAGCTAGTTCAGTTGATTCCAATACAACGTCGGCCAACGCTTCTCCTGTTTCAGACTCTGTTATGAAATCCCACGCATTTAAGAAAGCCTTTTCACCGGTTTTGTTATGGATCATCGTTACAATGGTTTTTGAATTATTGGCCGTATTTTTCCATCCGTCAATAATCAGAACCGAATCTTTACTACAATTTGCGGATATATTAGGTACAGATTTCTCATATAATTGATTTAGCATTTTTGATGAAAGTGATTGTCGGCCAGGTATTTTATCGGCGTAGCTCGACCGTAATGCTCTGATAAAATTTTTGAAGTGCTCTGAATCTACCACGCTAAATGGAATATTACATCCGAAGAATTTAGCCAGTAATTCATTTATGTTTTCTTCCTCGTCTTTAGTAAAGCAGTCAACAAATCCGCTCATCTGTTTTCGAGAATTTATAGTTTTCCGTGATTTCATCAGAGTTTGGCTTGTTAATTTATTTAGCGTAGCATTGGCAAATAAGTAATTATTTCTCGATGAAATTTCTGGTTTACTAGATGCCGAAAATAATTGAGATTCTGAGGTTGTGCCATTGGAATAATTTGTTTCGGAACATTGAGAAACGATCGAATTTACGTCTGAGTCTGACTCAAGATATACGCCACTTGTTAATTGTGTTGTATGACCACTAGTTGTATTAGAAAGTGGAAAAGAAATCAATGAAGACTGAGAAGCTGAGAAATTTGTAATATGTTATGTATGATAGTTATGTATGATTATGATGAGAATGAGAGAGATAATAAAAAATTTAAGAATAAAATAAAAATCCTGACGATTTTTGTTTTGTTTTTTATTGTCGACGAATTGTTGACGTTGTCGACGAATTGATGACTTTGTCGACATAGATGACGCTGAAATCTTATTGTCGACGCATTGTCGACTCGTCAATGTCGACAATAATAGATGACGCGTCATCAAACATCCCTGGTTTTATATTATGTTATTTGCTGAATCTATTATTATTATTATGTTATTGTTTTTCGTTATTTTTATTTTATAGATTGTAATCTATTTGTTTTAGATAATCACATATTGCTTTATAGTTTATTAGATTTTCCTGTTTTAGTGTATCTATTAATTTATTATTTTGTATTATTGGATATTTTTGTCTTATATTATTAAATTTTTTGCATTTTTCTATTATGTATTCGTTGTCTTCTATTATGTTGCATGTGTCACATAAGTTGTTTTCTTCTACTCAGTGTTTAAATTTTTTATTTTTTCCATGTCCCGTTCTTAGTCTATTTATTTTCCTGACATTACATGATTTCATCTGGGCCTTGAAGTACCACGGTTTTCTTGGTGGGTTGTTATTTATTTGTTTGTTGTATTTTCCTACCTCTGTTGTCCAGTTGTTATATTTTATAATCCATTCTTGCCATATTGTATCTTCTATTATTTTGTGTGAATCCTCTATAGTTATTAAATTGTCTATGGTTTCATGTGGTTGTCCTATAATTGCCTCTTTCGCTAACTTGTCTGCTTTTTCATTGCCCAAGATTCCTGAGTGGCTCGGTATCCATTGTATTATTATTGTTATATTTTCATTTTTAATTGCAGTATCTATGATTTGCTTTTCGTAGTATTTAAATTTTTTATCTTTCATGACTTTATTTAATGAAGAGCAGCTGCTTTTTGAAACCGTAAATATAATTATCTTCGTAAATCCATACCTTATAGCTTTCTCTATTGCTATTTTAATTGCTAAAGTTTCCGTTGTTTTAATTGTTGCTTTGTTATTTAGCTTTACTTTTAGTTCCGGCTATTCCGGCTTTGCTTTGTATTACTGATCCATCTGGGTAATTTTTCTGATATTCTTGGTATTTGTTTTTTTTTTTTTGGTAGTTGAGTATCTCTACGTATAGTGGCATTATTTCGATTTTATTCATCGTTAATTTACCACTATTTTTTTTTCATTTCTTCATGTATTGTTAGGTTTATTGTTGGTTCTATTGTCTTGTTTTCCGGTTGTGTTATTTTTGATAAAAAATTGTAATCTCTGTATAGTTTTGATAGTTTTCCCATTATTTCGTTATTTTTGATCTTATTTCCTGTGTAGCTGTTTTTATTTAACTGTTTTGCTAGATATTTGATTGATGTTATTTTATTGTCTAATTCTGCTGTTTCTGCTAGTAGAGTTGGTATTGGTGTAATTCTTAATATTCCAGTACAAATCCTTAGGTTTTTATTAATTATCTGCTGTTTTATCCCTGTGCTGTTTTTAAAGTTCATTGGCGTGATTGTATCTGCAAATTTGATTCTTGTTTGTATTATTGCTTTATATAAATTCATTATCGTGTATGGGTGGGCTCCTCCATTTTTATGTGTTATAGATTTCAATAGATTTGTCGCCTTTTCAATTTCATTTCTCAGATTTTTATAATATGGTAGTAGAGATAATTTACTATTGAAAGTTACTCCTAGGAGTTTTATTACTTTTTCTTCTTTTAGAGCAATATTATTAATTTTTATTGCCATTTCTGTTTTTCCCGGGTGTTACGAAGATAGCGTGGACCAGTGCTGTCGCTCTGAAAACTTTAAACGGAGTAGGTTTTAAATTTTCAGGGGAGTATTTGAAGTCAGAAGGGAGTACAGTACGTTAGACCTTAGACATAAATAATTGTTGGCGTTTAAGAAAAATTACGATCCAACAAATGACACTAAAATGGTTTTTAGTTTTTGTGCCAATTTGAATATTAAAAGAGAAGTGATTTATTTATTGGTTTAGAGCTCTTTATCTATTTTACTATTAAAGCGTTAAGCCCTGTATATGCTGTTCGAGCTAAATAGTTTTAAACGTGGCCACAACTCTCCACAAAATCACAGATATTTTTAGATTATCGTTTTGGAATTTTTAAGTTTTTCTAGTAGGGCAGAGTACCGGTCAGCGAAACTGTAAGTGGCTAGTGGAAAATTTATTTTAAAGCAATTTTAGTGTCGAACGCTTTTCATTTTCAAACGCATAATTTTGGCAGATGTATACCAATACGGACTTGTCAAATATGCGAACCTGTTCATCATTTTCACAAAGCTAATTTTGAGGAATTGAAAGAAATGTTGGTGCAATTTAAAGAAATGTTGTGTCCAGACGATACCACAGTAGGTATCTAGACTGGAAACCTGGACGAAATCTAAAAAAATTTCCTTAAAAAAGCAGTACAGTTGTTCGAAGTCTCATGTTTTTCAAGTTTTTTGTTTTGTCTAACAAAGTTTCCACTTTACATTCTATTTTCGTTTTATTTTCAAAGAAACGTGCGTATGGTTTATACTTAATTTTAACGCAACTCTGTGCGATTGGAATGGAACTTGACTATTCTTAACCGGTTATGAAGAAATTCGACACATGCGATGAAAATGGGGCTCTAATATGATGTTTCTAATTCCGGGAGCCGGTACTACTATTAGAAGCTTCGCTTCAGCTTGCACACTTTGTTTTAACGCAAGTAATTGATCCTTAAGTAAGTGTGACCAGACAAGACTATCAATTATTTTGATCCTAAAAACCGTAAATTCAATCACCAAATTTAATTGACCAACTTTATTTAATTATCGCTATACATTTTATAACGGTTAACATTGAGCATTAGAAAAACGCAAAAAAAAGAATAAAACACAACTATTTAAACCTTAGGCAGCCTCGGAATAGTCAAACGGAGAAGGTATACAACTTTTTTGAGGGAAGTTCGAAGAGAAACCTTTTAAATAACAAAATAAAGAACTTTTATTAAAGATGCCGACAATTTTAAGGTTGAATGTGAAATACACAAGGAATGACGTGTTAGCGGTAAATTAGGGTACGTTAATCTGCTTATGTATTCAAGAAAATCGTATTTTGAGCAAAAAAATTTAAGAATTGTTTATAAAAATACTTAATTATTTCCTCTATCACATTCACAAGTGGATAAAGCCTCAGCCTGCTTATGTTGCCAATTTGCCGTCTTATTTAAAAAAAAAAGAAATTGAGAAAGAAAATAGTTTATAATTCACTAAGTCAGTCTGTGTGATAGTTTTGTGTGAACTGAAATGTTGTGTAATAAGTAATCGGATAAACATAAATATTATGGTATGGTTTGTGGAATTGGAGAATTACAGTTTTAAAGTTCGATTGAGGTTAGGGGCTTGCTCCACTTCGTTCGAGGGATGATCTGGATTTTAATAGAGTCAGTCTGATAAAAACAGTCAACAAGTTGTTTCTCTCCAGTTAATTGATGTCAGTGTCAGTATCTCAGTCTCAGGGTCAGTGGTGCTGCCGCTCTGAATACTTTAAATGGAGTACGTTTTCAGGGCAGTGTTTCTAGTCAGAAGGGAGTACATACGAAATGCAATAGTTAGACCTTAGACATAAATAATTATTAGTATTTTCTGATAAAAAAATCACGATTCAGCAAATTACACTAAAATAGTTTTTAGTTTTTGAGCCAAATTGGAATATTAAAAGAAAACTATTTTAATTATTAGTTTAGAGCTCTTTATTTATTTTACTATTAAAGCGTTAAGCTTCTATATGCCGTTTGAGCTAAATAGTTTTTTTTAACATGGTCACAACTCTCCACGAAATCACAGATATTTTTAGATTATCGTTTTGGGTTTTTTAAATTTTTCTCGTAGAGAACAGTACCGATCCACGAAATTCAGGTGCCTAGGGGTGACCAGGTCAAAAATGACTAAGCCAGGGGACAGTTATTAAGTCTCCAAATACCATATGTTGTTAATATTGGTTTGGTGGCGACGACCGGTCATAAAACATGCACTTGGTAAAATCTCTTCTAAAAAAGTTTTAAACTTGCTAACTTGAATCTTGATTTGGTGGTGCTATAACTAATTCATTGATCATCAAATGTTTTGGCTAAGTCAGACAATAAATTTCAATGGAGTTTCTTAAATAAAACAAGGCCAGAATTCAACAAATATTGCAAAACACTATAATGCCACTTTGGTTATGAGAAAAAGTTTAAGGAAGTTAGATTTGCCAAAGAAAAATTTGTGTTTTACTTTCATAACCACTCCAGGCCTTTTCTAAATTTCCAAGTTCCAGCACCAAATGCAGCACCCTTGCCAATGGATTTTAGTGTAGTTTTATGCCTGAGTTATAAAGCCGATTCTATCTGCAGCCCCTAATATAAAACAGAATTATTCACACCCTGAAAATTTCTCGGGTCACTTCGTTTGGGGTCGGATTTGATCAATAAAATAAGAGCCAAATTCAAGAAATATTGCATAACACCAGTAGAAACATAACTAGAAACATTGTTTCACCAATTTTTCTTTGTTTTTACATAGACTTATACTTAGCTAATTGAGACTATCTTCTCAGTCTTCTGTATCAAACGGATGGAATAAGCATCAATAATTAGATTTGCCAAATTTTTTTTCCATACACAGCCAACCCAAACAATTTTGTTCGCCTTTTACAGCGAATGGAACACACATATTTGTTCCTATATATATATAAAGAGTAAACATTGGGCCAGCGTTTAGGTTGGAGTTCGAATTAAATTTTGTTGAAATTATTATTTTTGTGGTTCCTCCTGAATTTTGCAAGAGGTATGGTCACCTTATATCCTACCTAGGCGAAAAGAAGAATGTCAAAATAAAACTGAAAGGAAATTTCTGCTGTCGGCATTTAATCTTGCTAGAGAAGAAAGATGCAAGAGGGACTGGATTTTATTCAAATGTAAGCAAAGGATTTGAGAATATTGATGTCAAGGCGTATTGGACCAATGAAATTTCCCATATCACATTACTTAAATCTAAAACTTCCATACAACTTCTACCTAGTCTGAAAAGTATTATTTTTACATCCCTATAAAATAGGGTCCTATTCTAAGCTTATGGAAGGATTTGAGAGTATTGTAAATCCAGACTTCCACACATCGTTTTTGTGCGGTAAGGATAAACGCCCGCATAATTTGTCTTGCAGCGTAATTTTTGTATTCAGGAGGTCCTAATCTAATTATTTAGCCAAAGCAGATAAAAGATTTTTGTTAAAATCTATCTCAAAATAATCATGTTTGAGTTTATCTGGTGCCGCGTACAGAGTGGCTTGATGTTTTTATAAGTTTTACAAACAAATCTTCAGATTCTGAAAAAACCCATTGTGAGGTTGAAGTAATTTAGTTCGCACAAATTTTACATATTTGTGACTGGCACATTACTGCAAGAAACCAGTTTTATGGGTTTTTGCCTGAAGTTGACAGAAAGAGCCAGCTATCTCCCAGAATATTATAATTATTGCAAACAAATCCGATAAGTTAAGATATTGTGTAAATGTATTAGTAGTACAGCAGTTATTAAAAAAGGGGAGTATAGAAATGAAATAGCGGAGTACAGGAGTAACCACTAGGCGAAAGTAGTACAAATACTCCGATTGTACTCACTTCGACAGCACTGGCGTGGACTGTATATATTTTTTACGACGTTTTCATAAAATTCAATCGTCTCACCAATAAAAAAAATGGAGGTGTGGCCAACACACGACTTTCTTTTACGAACAGAGAATTTTAAGAAATTTTTTTTTTTTCTTAATTGTTTTTAAATTTTTAAATTTTTTTTTTTTAATTTTTAATTTTTTATTTTTATTTTTTTTTAATTTTTGGAAACATTTTGTTTGTAGTAGTTTTTTGTAAACCTTATACTTTTTAAGATATTTGAAAAATAAATTTTCTGGGCCAAGGGAGTGGCCACTTCCGGTTAGCAGATTTGGAATAAAATTCACTGGGACCTCCCAATTTATCAAAAAAGCTTAAATCTGAAGTTTCAGTTCGATTGGTTAAACCATCTGGGCTGTAGAGAGGACACAGACAGACTGACAGACTGACAGACTGACAGACTGACAGACTGACAGACTGACAGACTGACAGACTGACAGACTGACAGACTGACAGACTGACAGACTGACAGACTGACAGACTGACAGACTGACAGACTGACAGACTGACAGACTGACAGACAGACAGACAGACACCATTTCGAAACCCACTTTTTCGGACTCAGGCGACCTCAAAACATATAAATCTCTAAAAATCTCAAGGTCCAAAATTTTCATGATTACTATACTTTATTTTACTAGAGTAAAAAAAAGTAAAACATGTTTCGTGTTCGGCTGTCAAAAAGGAACTACTAGATGTATTTCAAATTGTTTTTATACAAGGTTATACATTTTTTATTATTACATTTTGCACTGAACTATATCCAACGATTATGTTAGGTATAGTCATTAATTCGTATTGATTTATTTATTTAGTATTTAATATTTATTTATTTTTTATTGATCCACCGGGTTTATTTTTAGTTTTAATTTATTTAGTTCCTCATTTAATTTCTTTAATATTATATTGCTTGTAGTTATTGCTGCTATTTCAATTTTTTCTTGTACTAATATTGCGACATCATCGGCAAATTGATATATTGATATTTTTTGGTTTTGTAAATTATGTAGCTCTTTTGTATATACACTCCTGGACAAAATTAATGCATATTTTTTTTTTTGTAACAAAAAAAAATCCCGCTGGTCAATTTCAGTGGAATTGGTATCAAATGATCCCAAATTTATATTTTTCTCAAAAGAGGCACAAATGTGGCGTTATGGAATTATAGCGGCTATTTTTCATTGCAAAATGTTAAAATGTGTCCAACTATTTTTTTTTTTAATTTTCAAAAGCGGTTTATAAACATTAAAATTAGCTTTATTACAATTTAGTTTGATTAATTTAGTAATGAGTATTTCCCCCTCGTGCACTTATTACAGCTTCCATCCTTCTGGGCATACTAAGTAGAAGGCTTTGTATCATTTCTTGCGGGATGAGATTCCACTCTTCTTTCGCTGCAACTTTCAGCTCTACTAACGAATCTGGTGCGGGATTTCTAGCTCTAATGCGGCGTTTAAGAATGTCCCATAAGTGTTCCATCGGATTAAGATCGGGAGATATCTTGGAGATATTGTCATACCGTTGCAGCTATGTGGATTGGAGTGAACACACCAGTCTGCATTCATCCTCAAACCAATCTCCACCAGCTCCGTACGGCCCTCCCAACTGATTCCACCCCAAAACATTATTGAACCTCCATCAAAGATTACAGTTTGCACCATTTTACACGGTGCGTAGCGTTCTCCAGGTTTTCTGTGTACAAGATTACGTCCATCTGGTTTCCATAATCGGATTCTGGTCTCATCTGAAAAGAGAACAGTGGCCCATTGATCAGATTGATCAGTTCCCCAATTTGCATGAGTATGAGCAAATTCTAAATGGCTGGATTTGTGGCCGGGAAGAAGCCGTGGAACTTTTACGGGCCGTTTTGGAGTTAGGTTCGCTTCTTTTAATCTTCGTCTAATTGTTCTGGCACTAACATTCACTTGGCGCGCACTAAGTAACTCATTTTTTAGTCGAGTAGAAGTACGCTTTCGATCACGTAACGAATTAATTTGTAAAAATCGGTCGTCATGCTCGGTTGTGCACCTTTTACGTCCTTGTCCAGGCTTTCTTTTATACTCTCCGGTCTCACGATATTGCTTAAGTATTGTAGTATTTTCGTGCAATTTGTACTTGAGTATAATCTTCCTGATACAACATGACGACTTTAACCGCCTCCATCTCACGAAAGGGTGCCATATTACAATGGATCTTATTTTAGGTGTTTGCTTTAGAACACATTTACAAGAACTAATGATACTGCATTTACAAATAATTGAAATGCAATGGAACAAAAGCCGATCGTTGCGTTGGATTTCAAACACAATACACTCTTAATTAAGCATTTTTGAAAATTTTAATTGATTGGAAAAAATTTTAATTGATTCAAGGTGGTTTCTGATAAAAATATAAATGTGCTGTCATTTGACACTAGTAGTATTAAAATTGGCCAGCGGGATTTTTTTTATTGCAAAAAAAAAAAAATATGCGTTAATTTTGTCCAGGAGTGTATATTAAACAAAGATGGGCTTAGACAGCTGCCTTGCGGTATTCCCTTGTTTGGTGCGGTATTACTGTTCTGTTTGTTAGGAATTGGTATATCCAGTTTATTAGATGTTTTGGTGTCTCGATTTCTTTTAGTTTTTCTATTAGGATGGTTTTTTCCACATTATCAAATGCGTTTGATATATCCGTCGTTATTCATATTTGCACTTTATGTTTTGATTTCTCAGCTGTTATTTCACTAAATAAATTGACAAAGTAGTCCATTATATTGAGTCCTTTTCTGAATCCATATGAATTTGAAGGTAGTATTTTTTTGGCAATTATTTGGTCGTTTAACTCCTCTAGTATATTTTATAATAATTTGAAAACTTGGAGTTTATTTTAAACTCTTTCTTTATTTTTGTGAATTTTTTTATTTTTACAAAACAACTAGTTTCGAGCAGTCTGCTCATCATCAGGTTACTTTAAAACTAAACATGAATTATAAGTTTAAAATTTGGACCACATATTTTTTTTGTCTGCATAAAATTAAAATTATTAAGTACATAAACATTCTTGATGTACATATTTTATATACATACACAGTTGTTGTTATATACAATTATATAATCATAAATGTCGTTTCGCTTTATTTTGTCGTTAAGCAAGTCGTCGTTGTTTCTGTGTTTGTATATTTCTATCTCTTCAAGGTGACTGCACGAGTATGGATATAAATCCGTACAATTTGAATCCGGTCATTCATCCAATGAAATTACCCAAATATTGTCATGTGACCGAAAATATATTCCCCTATTTCTCCTCTCGAGTTAAAATTATTTCAACATTAAGCAAAATATATTTTTTGCTTATTTATGACGCTTCGATTTATGAAACAAATTTGATTTTTGGTTCGGTAATAATAAACGTTATTCAACAATAAAAATTATTTGTTTTTAAATTACAAAATTTAACGAAAATAGTAAGTTGTGTTAATCTTACGATTCAATAAAAATTTATCTTGCACAAACAATTCAGAATAGGTAGTTTCAAGTATTCTTGAATTTTTTGTGCAAGGCGAATTTTATTTGAATTAATGTAAAATTGATTTTAGTTAGATTTAAATTACAATTAATTTGATTGTTTTAGGAATGGCTGATTTAGATGACAGAAACATCGAGAAAGTCCAAAAGGAGGGTAGAGAATCTTTATACCACTTGGAGAATTTAAATAATAAAAACACTGCTCTAAAAGCCGTCATTTGGGGTGAAATTGGAGAACAGCTTGGAGTTTCATCAGAATTATGCAAGAAGCGGTGGAAAATTATACGCGCAAAGTACGTAAAGTTATTAAAGCCACCCAAAAGTGGAAGTGCGGGCATTTTCAAGCCAAGAGACGCGTCGCTGGTGAGGTCGTTAAACTTTTTAAAAGACCAAATAATAATAGAGTAAGTTGCGTTTACACAGATATAAACTGTACTAGTTATTATTATAGTTTTATTATTATAGTTTTAAGTAAATTATAAATCTAATTATAAATGTTATTTCAGACCAACCGAAAGCAGCTTCATCCCGCCAAGTTCCGAGGAAGAGCCGACTATGTTCGAGGAGTGGCTCGACCAACCAACACATGAGATAACTCTTACGGAGGACACGTCGGACATGACGGAAAAAGTTCAACCCGAAAAAACAAAAGGAGCCCCCGCCACGGAAGAACCAGCTAGGAAAAAAAAGACAGTGAGCCCGTAATGAACCAAGTCTTAAAAAATATGCAAGAGCACAGAAATATGATCCATCGGCTAAAAGAAAAAAAGCCGTGTTTATTGGTAAGTTTCGCGGAGAAGTTAAGCGGAGATTTTAGCAAGTGGCCTTTAACGGAACAGACGGGACTTATTCACGAATTTAGCAAAGTTCATGAAAGTAGGGATACGTTTTTAAAAGAAAGAAACGTAATTTAGTTTAAAATTTTATTATTTTTTATGTTAATTAGTTTTATTTCGTTTTTATTTACATTATTGAATTTATTTTGAATTTTGAATTTCATATATATATATATATACAGTGCTGGTAAAAAAAAATTGGGCAAACAAATTTATTGCAAATTGGAGTCTTTTTTTGCTAAAATTACAAAACTTTTGAAAGCAATTGGTTTATTGTTTCATTTTAAATACATGTATGACGTAATTTTTTGAAATAAAATTGACCTGCAATTTAGGGGCAAAACACCGAAAAATGCCAAAATATTCAAAATACGTTTGATTGGAGTTCAAGTAATGTAATAAATTAAACACTTATTTTTTATTTTTTTTTTTGTTTTTATTGATTTATAGAAGTTCAATCTTTAATATTAATATTTTGTTGGACCGCCTTTTGCTTTTATTACAGCGATACACCTCCGATTCATTGAATTTGATACATTTTTCAAAGTCGCAGGAGATATGGATTCCCAAATCATCATCAACAAACTTTTTAAAGCTTCAATCGATACTGGGCGCTTCCTTGCTACTTCTAGCTTCATTATAGACCAAATATTTTCAATTGGATTTAAGTCTGGACTATACGGGGGCCAGCTCAACACATCGATACTTTTTTCTTCGAAGTACTTTTTACCTTTAAATGAAGAGATAAGAAAAAAAACAAGTTTTTAACAAATTATTTATATTTATCTGAAAGCCAATTTGTCTATCTACAATTCAAAATTAATAATTCACAATTTTGGCGGTATGGCACGGAGCGTTGTCCTGTTGAAAAATAAATTTGCAAGTCTCGCCAAAAAGCTTTTACGCAGAAGGCTCAAATTCATTCTGAAGGACCTGCAGATAAACAGCTGCTGTAACGCTGGAACTAAGGAAGCACAATCGACCGGTTTCATTTCCAGAAAAGCATCCCCAGACCATAACTCCTTCTTTTTTCGGTGGAAGTCTTAAAAGACATTCGTTGCTAAGTCTCTCGCCAGGTTTTCTCCATAAGAGA
This sequence comes from Tipula vernalis, assembly GCA_958295665.1. Lineage (NCBI taxonomy): Eukaryota > Metazoa > Arthropoda > Insecta > Diptera > Tipulidae > Tipula > Tipula vernalis. The sequence continues at coordinate 176,982,815 of OY282560.1, read as the reverse complement.
ATTCTTCCATCTCCAACATGCAGCTTGAATTTTGATTCATCGGAGAAAATCACATCATTCCACATCTCTGGAGTCCAATTAACATGCTCCTGGGCCCATAGCAAACGTTTTTTTTTCACTAGTAATGTGAACTCAGGCTTCTGGACTGGTTTAAGTGCTCTCAAACCAGCTTTAACAAGTCTTTTTCTCACTAAGCCGGCTGAAATTTTTTTTCCCGTTGCTCGCTCAAGATCCTGTCTTATGTCCGATGAAGTTTTAAAACGGTTCCGACGACTTTGTAATAGTATAAAACGATCTTCCACTGGCGTTGTCTTTCTGGGCCTTCCAGAGCCTTTCTTTCTTTGTGTACCGCCCATCTCTCGATTTTTTTTAATATTCCACGCGACAGTACTTTAAGGAATGTTTGATCTTTCACCTATTTCACGCGTGGTTAAATTTTCTCGCGCCAAAATCAACATATTGCTTTTGCAATGGTCACTAACTTTTCCCATTTTTTTTAACTAAAATTGCACTTTATTCTTTATTTGTCTAGGATCACTTACAGAATAACTTAATCTTACAAAATATGCACTATTTATACTCAAAAAATAAATTACAGGCAATAAAACATCTGCACCCTAATGACGGCCAAGAACGGTAGGCGTAAAAAAAAATAATTGCTTGCCCAATTTTTTTGCACATCAGTTGCGGGGTTGTGCCGGTGTAATAAAAGCAAAAGGCGGTCCAACAAAATATTAATATGAAAGATTGAACTTCTATAAATCAATAAAAAATAAACAAAAAAATAAAAAATAAGTGTTTAATTTATTACATTACTGTAACACCAATCAACGTATTTTGAATATATTGGCATTTTTCGGTGTTTTGCTCCTAAATTGCAGGTCAATTTTATTTCAAAAAATTACGTCATACATGTATTTAAAATGAAACAATAAACCAATTGCTTTCAAAAGTTTTGTAATTTTAGCAAAAAAAGACTCCAATTTGCAATAAATTTGTTTGCCCAATTTTTTTTTACCAGCACTGTATATATATATATATATATATATATATATATATATATATATATATATATATATATATATATATATATATATATATATATATATATATATATATATATATATATATATATATATATATATATATATATATATATATATATATATATATATATATATATATATATATATATATATATATATATATATATATATATATATATATATATATATATATATATATATATATACATATATATACATATATATATATATATATATATATATATATATATATATATATATATATATATATATATATATATATATATATACATATATATATATACTATGTACGAGGTAAGACCACCATTGCTTTGATTATAGCTAGCACTATAGTTTTACTGGCCAAAATTGGTCTTCTATAAATGCGCCATCTACTCGCAAGGATTCCAAAGGCATTTTCGACTACTCTACGGGCTCGAGATAGCCTATAGTTAAATGCACTTTTATCGGTTTGTAGACGTGACGTATTTCGACCTGGATATGGTCGCATTAAGTTGCGAAGCAGAGGGAACGCTTCGTCTCCAACAAAACCGTAGGGGTAAATTTTGTTGTCCGAAAGACTTTCTGGTGGTGGCAGATTTAGATCAACACCACCGTGTATAACAGCTTTACCAAAATTACTATTGCGAAATATCGTGCTATCTCAAATGTGCCCTGGTGCGTCAATCTCTACCAAGATAAACTTGTAATTTGCGTCAGATATGGCAAAAAGAACAATGCTATGGCTGTGCTTGTAATTGTAGTGAGTAGACCCAGAGTTTGAAAAGGCCTAGAAATAAATACTAATTAATAAATAAACGAAAATTTAGCCGTAAATAAAGTAGCATTGCTCTTGAAACTCATTTGCAATATCTTTCCACATCGAAGAGCTGGGTGTCGGGAAAACAGTATTTTTTAAAATTTATAAAAAAAACCATACCAACCAATTTATAAAAGAAACCATACTGTCCCCACTGGCAAGGTAACTAAAATAACATTTTAAATACATAATATAAAAATCAATTATTATTTTTACAGAAAATAAATATTTTCGTTAATATTTACCGAATGGTTAACGATAAACGTTGACCTGCACTGATTGACCTCTCTCCAACGTCAATCCTTTGAACTCCGACGATGGCAAGTAACCCATCGAATGCTGTAGCGCTCATTGGATGGAAGTTTTCAAAACTGTCGGTATCATTTAACCGAAGTTCCGCGAACAGATTATTAGAATACTCTTGTCGCTGTCTATTGCGGTTGGCTGGGTTGACCCCAAAATCGTCTAGTTGTTAGATGCCGATTTTCATTTGCTAAATACAGCGTAACAACGCTAGTTAGCATTTCAAGATCTCTATTCAAGAAATCTATCGCGTCTTGTCTTGATAAAGACATTTCGTAGCGCTTTAAATTTAATAAAAAATAACCCGGAATTCAGGTTTAAAAGGGAATAAAAAATCAAATAAAATACCGCGCCAAAGTAATAAAGAAATTTAATTTAGTTTACCACACGGTTTAGTTTACAAATTTAGTTTAATTTAACACAAAGAAAGAGAAAATACGAACGTTGGCAAAAATTTAATTGATTAATAAATGATACAAAGGGATTAAACTATTTATTTTAATCATAAACTTCGAAAACCACAAAACATAAATTTTGTGTATAAACAGCCAAACATAAATTGAAATTTAAAAAAAAACCAAAAGTGAATTGACAAGTAAAATATGTAGACGAATTTAGGGGAATTTATTGAGAAAAACGTCAAATAAGTTACTAACTTCGTTCGGATTCAGATTGTACGGATTTATATTCATACTTGTACAGTCACCTTCATACCTATCCATCGTGCTGCTTTTATTAATTCGATGCAATACAGATAGATTGTTGTCAAAATTAGTGAATGTATGATTTTCGTTTTTTATGTGCGGTGCATAATTCGATTTGATAGATGTTGTTGGTTTTTTAATTTCTTGTATGTGTTTGTTCTTGGAATCTTGTCTTAAAACTTCTCCCAGTTTGGCCGACATAAAATTTTGTACAATCGTTACATATTATTTTGTAAATTCCGGAATCATCTGTTTGTTTTGGTTTTTCTTTCAGTTTTCGGAGCATTTTGTTGTTGGTTATGAATGCTACAGTATAACCGTATTGATGAAAGAATTTTTGTATTATTTTGCTGTATAGATGACTGTAATTCAGTGATATGTATTTCTTTATTTCTGGGGACTGCGTTGTTAGTGTGCTCAAATTCGATCGTTCTATTTTGTTTATTAATTTTTCATTCATGTTGCTTATTATGTTTTGGTTGAAACCATTCTCCTCTGTCATTGGGGTGTTGTTCAGTCTGTTGACCATGTGTGTGTATGCGGCATATTTGTATTTTATTGGATGATTTGAACTTCTATTAATTGTATGATCTGTATATGTGTTGGTTTTCGAAATACACTGCGGCAATTAAAAAACGGAACAGAAATTTTCTTCGAAAAAATACCCAGTTTTGAACGCTTGTATCTTGGTGAAATAACACCTTTCAAAAAAAAAAATTTTGTTTCTAGTTGAAGGAAATTTTGTTTTCTTTTCGATACTGGAAACCATATTATTTTATTTTGTTTTTTATGTCTTTTTTGAGTAACACAAAAGGTGTCAAAAAAAAAAAAATTGCTGTTGTTTGAAACCGTAAACGAACTTGCTCGATATTTCATTCAAAAATCCAAATCGGCCATTTTATAGAGAATTTAGAAACCTTGCAAAATGGTACTAGGGAAATTTCTGTGCGGCCACTCCTTGTCGAGTTATTGAAGTTTTAGAGAAAACGTATCAAAAAGCGTATACACGTTAACAAGGACATTTTTTTATCTTGTGCACTCTACGATAAAATTTTGAGCCACATTTTGTTATCAGGCGTAATTTTGGTGGTCCAAAATCAAGGAGAAAATATGTTTTTACATTGAAAAATATGATTTATTTCATAAGGTATATTGCAAACAAAATCCTTTTAAACTTTATTCATATGTAATAAAACTAAAATCTACGAACAAACTGGAATTTTCAATAACGCGTGTGACCTCCTCTAGCTCGCATTACTTCATAAATACGTCGTGGCTTATTTAAAACATTGCGTATTTGTTGCATGGTGATTTGTTGCTATTCTTCTTGTAAAGCATCCGGCGAGTCCAGTTGCCATTTATGGACGGTGATTATCAGTCAGATACGGAACTCTGACAGGTCAACGTGATCTTAGTCGGTAAGCTTTCAACCGATTTAATATCAACTGTTTTGATGTCTGGTTTTGTATAGGTACATTACTTCTTTTTTCTTGAGCACTGCTTGTCCTGTTTTTTCTATCATAACATGCGATAGCTCGATCTTCTCTTGATGTAGTTTTTCTTGGTCGACCAGACCCTTCGCGCCGACTAACACTGCCTGTTTCTAAATATCGATGCCAAGTCCGGTTCACAACAGACACACTAATATCACAGATTCGCCCAATTTCCCGATAAGTTTCACCGGCTTCAACTAAAATCACAATTTTTGTAGCGCGAACGAGTAATTGTTCTTTCTCGATTCATCTCGCTTATTAATTTATTGTTTTCCATAAAATAACGTAAAATTTAAAGTGGCTCAAAATTTTATCGTAGAGTGTTAACGTGTACGAGTATATGCTTTTTGATACGTTTTCTCTAAAACTTCAATAACTCGACAAGGTTTCTAAATTCTCTATACAATGGCCGATTTGGATTTTTGAATGAAATATCGAGCAAGTTCGTTTACAGTTTCCAACAGCAGCAATTTTTTTTTTTAGACACCTTTGTTTTACTCAAAAAAGTCATAAAAACCAAAATAAAATAAAACGGTTTCCTGTATCGAAAAGAAAACAAAATTTACTTCAACTAGAAATAAATTTTTTTTTTTGAAAGGTGTTATTTCACCAAGATATAAGCGTTCAAATCTGGATATTATTTCGAAGAAAATTTGTGTTCCGTTTTTTAATTGGCGCAGTGTAGTTTAAGATTTTAAATATTTTAACAATATGTTTCTGTTTGTTTAACTTCTACAGATCCGTATCAGACAGATTTGGCATTTCGATAAATGCTTGCTGGAATGTTGTTTTTCATATTAGCAATAATATTTTACAGCTAAACCATGATAAAAAAATTATCGCTTGGCCATCTCAGCAAAGAGCTGCCGAAACATCAGGGGCGAGATGTTGTAATTGCGAATTTTCGAAATTCGAACAAAAAGTCGAAAATTGGTATGTTGTAAAATTTTCGAATCGCGATAATGATACTTTAGTATCATTCAGTTTATTTAAAGTGATATACGAGCGATTCGTCAAAATATAATGTAATAATACAAATAAATATAATTAAAAGTGAATAAATTTAAAATATAATTTGAAAAAATGTCTGCGTAAGTAATGAATAAATAACAAATTTATTGACAATTTCATAAATTGTTTTTTTTTAATAAACTCTTATAAAATTAATATTTATTTAAAGCTTGTATAACAACAACGAAATGTCAAATTAAAATTGTTGTTGTTAATTCAGCTTCGAAAAATGGCGGCCATATTGACGTATCACTTTGGAGTCGAAAATTTTACAACATGCCAACTATCACTTTTTCGAATCGACTTTTCGAATGAAAGTGATGGTACAACATCCCACCCCGTATTATTTCAGGAACAAAACAACATTTCCAGGTAAATTTTTAATTAATAATAATGTTATTATATGAAAACACATATATAAATGAATTTTCATAAAATTAATTACTTAGAAACAATTAACTTTCTTTATTTTTAAAAAATCAAGACCGGTTTCGGACATTCGTCCTTCAAAATTGAAGAAAATTTAGAAAATCTTGAGTTACCTAACCAATTATATGATTCAGAAGAAGAAAATGAGAAATTTTGTACGCCAGAATCCGAAAGGAGTACAGGGAAACAACTAAGAGATCGATCCAAACTAAAAATTCCAAAGTTTCAAGAGAAGAGAGAGGTGAAGCTCTTATAAGCGAAGCATTTGCCTCAGTACAAAAGACAGCGAAAACTACAGTCGAGGCCTGGTATATAGACACTGGAGCGAGCGATCACATGACTCATAAACTAGAGTGGTTGATAAACTACACATCAATGAAAGATGACATCAAAATAAAAATTGGAGACGGAGAAACCATTTCAGGCAAAGGTAGAGGTAGCATAAATATTTCAGCATTTAATGGAGAAAAATGGACAGAATATCACCTTTCAAATGTACTCTTCGTGCCTAAGCTGAAATACAATATCTTTTCTGGCGGTGTGGCCTTGGATAGAAATTTAACTCTAGAAGCTGATAAAAGAATCTGTAAATTCAATAAAGAAGGCAAAACCATAGCTGTAGGTGAGAGACAAAACAAATTATTTGAAATGAAAATTAAGGTAATGCCAATCGAAAATGGCAAAGAAAGTGCTGATGAATATCAAGCATGTATTGCTGAGAAAAGTTCCTTTCAAGAATGGCATCAAAAATTAGCTCATCAAAACTACACTCAAGTTAAAAAAATTTTGAAAAATTATGACATTAATCCATCTATGTAAGTTTCTCGGTTAATAAATGTTGTGCAAAATTTGAATTACATTTTGTGGTTTTATGGGTATTGTTGGCTTCATGTATATGTTCGCTGAATCGTTGTTTGAATGTACGCCCTGTTTGGCCAATATAATATTTTGGGCAATCATTACTTTTTAATTTGTATATGCCCCTGTCAATTTCGTTTTGATATATCGCTCTCAATTTGTGTTGTATTTTATTTTCTGTTTTGTACGCGATCTTGTAGCCATAATTTTTTTAAATTTTGTGTAATATGTTGCTAGTCTGTTCATTATAATCTATTGTGATGTATCTTTTATTTTCTTGTTCATCAACATGTAAAGTGGTTAAATTTTGTTGTTGCATCTTGGTTACTATTTTGGTGTTTAATCGGTGAATAATGTTTGGATTGAATCCGTTCATATCAGCAATGTTGATGATACTTTTTAATTCTTCAAAATAATCGGTGTTGTGCAATGTATGTGAAGTTGGCTCAAAATTCATCCCAAAAAAACGCAGGGGTAACACCAAAATAAAATTTTTATTCATGATTCAGTGTCAGCCCAAAAACAGGTATATCGTGATACAATTTAATATGTCAGCCCAAAAAAAAAAAAATTCTTCATACTTTCGTGTCAGCCCAAAAAAGATGTATAAGACAGTTTATAATGTCAGCCCAAAAAATTTTCTATCATGATAGCAAAATTTATCACGACAGACTCTCAGCCAAAAATAAAACTATCATGGAAAAGGAAACATACTAGAATAACAAAGGAGAACTTTGTAAATTTTCGCAATTCAACTGAATATTTTCTGAAGTTCTGTATTGTTGGCACCAATCTTCTGATGATTTTTTATTAGGCCTATCAATTGTAAGTACTCTGGAACATTTTCAGAATTTTGTGATTGGGATAGCATGGTCAAATATGGCCGCAAAGCCTTGTGAGTCGTATTTAATTTGATTTTCGCAATTCAACTGAGTATTTTCTCAATTACTGTGTTGTTGGCACCAATCTCCCATGATTTTTTATTAGGCCTATCAATTGTGATTACTCTGGAACATTTTTAGAATTTTGTGATGGGGATAGCATGGTCAAATATGGCCGCAAAGCCTTGTGAGTCGTATTTAATTTGATTTCCGCAATTCAACTGAGTATTTTCTGAAGTTCTGTGTTAATGGCACCAATCTCCTGATGATTTTTTATTAGGCCTATCAATTTTTAGTACTCTGGAACATTTTCAGAGTTTTGTGATGGGGATAGCATGGTCAAATATGGCCGCAAAGCCTTGTGAGTCGTATTTAATTTGATTTTCGCAATTCAACTGAGTATTTTCTCAATTACTGTGTTGTTGGCACCAATCTCCCCATGATTTTTTATTAGGCCTATCAATTGTGATTACTCTGGAACATTTTAAGAATTTTGTGATGGGGATAGCATGGTCAAATATGGCCGCAAATCCTTGTGAGTCGTATTTAATTTGATTTTTGCAATTCATGAGTATTTTCTGAAGTTCTGTGTTATTGGCACCAATCTCCTGATGATTTTTTATTAGACCTATCAATTGTGAGTACTTTCTATTTTTTTTATTATTATTATTGGGGGGCCATGCGGGCGATCAGCCACTGCGCACTGCGACCTAAAAGATCTATTGTGCTGGCCCCTGCTTAATTATCCGTCCAGTCAATATTCAGGTTCTTAATGAACCTGACGATACTGCCTCCCGGCACGTGATACATACCATCTGGGCTTATTGCTCTCCCTCCTAGATGTTTACTACAGCATTTAGTTCCGCTAGAAAGACGGTAGCATTGGAGTCCAAGGACTTCGAGAGGGTTGTCCCACTCTCGTATATTCCTACTCCTGCCCCGTATTCCGTTTGATTTTACTCTTACGAGTTGCTCGGAATTGCAAATCACCTGTAGGTCACCCAGCTTTACTACAGGAAAGCTAAATAAAACTGGAGGGTGCCTGGTATCCAGAGTCCGCATATTTTGGACTGATTAACCTATCAGCCATTCATCTTTCGGCATATGCTGTTCCACCTTAGATTAGGGTTTTTTGTCAAGGTTTTCTCCTTTAGCGCCGTACTTTAGCCTGTGCCAAATGGCCAAAAATGTGCCAAGTGGCCTTAGTTACCAGTGGTTGCCACGAGGAGGCAGTACGTACACTTGCGAATTGTGAACAGGTTACCCCTTACACAATTGTACCCATCACGCAGCTGCCTAATGACAAGACCAGAACAGCTCACGTGATGCGCACCCTACTGGAAGGTTACGGAGCTGGTAGATTAATCTACTCAACTTTGATCCCCCCTCCAATAGACGCCAAACCACTAATGAGTACTTTCTAACTTTTGGGTTACCATTATTACTGGGATTCACATTCCCTGTAATAATGGTAACCCAAAAATCTGGCTAGATACAACATATTTTTATAAACAAAACAAGTTTTGTCGTAAATGTGCACCATCAGTGAAAAAACTATGCGCCTTTTAAATTCGTCTTTTTTAAAAATATATTTCTGTTATTTCAAAAATATTTTTATTTTAGGTTGACTAAAATTTTCTAAAATCAATTTAAACCGTATAGAAATAATCCCCACCATTAAAATATTGATATTACAATAATATTTAGTCATTACTTGAGAAAGTATGTACTTGAAAAAATACTCAGTTGAAAATGTTCCAGAGTACTCACAATTGATAGGCCTAATAAAAAATCATGGGGAGATTGGTGCCAATAACACAGAACTTCAGAAAATACTCAGTTGAAAATCAGTTGAAAATACTCAGATGAAATACGACTCACAAGGCTTTGCGGCCATATTTGACCATGCTATCCCCATCACAAAATTCTTAAAATGTTAGAAAGTACTCACAATTGATAGGCCTAATAAAAAATCATCAGGAGATTGGTGCCAATAACACAATACTTCAAAAAATACTCAGTTGAATTGCGGAAATCAAATTAAATACGACTCACAAGGATTTGCGGCCATATTTGACCATGCTATCCCAATCACAAAATTCTGAAAATGTTCCAGAGTACTTACAATTGATAGGCCTAATAAAAAATCATCAGAAAATTGGTGCCAACAATACAGAACTTCAGAAAATATTCAGTTGAATTGCGAAAATTTACAAAGTTCTCCTTTGTTATTCTAGTATGTTTCCTTTTCCATGATAGTTTTATTTTTGGCTGAGAGTCTGTCGTGATAAATTTTGCTATCATGATAGAAAATTTTTTGGGCTGACATTATAAACTGTCTTATAAATCTTTTTTGGGCTGACACGAAAGTATGAAGAATTTTTTTTTTTTTGGGCTGACATATTAAATTGTATCACGATATACCTGTTTTTGGGCTGACACTGAATCATGAATAAAAATTTTATTTTGGTGTTACCCCTGCGTTTTTTTGGGATGAATTTTAAGCCAACTTCACATACATTGCACAACACCGATTATTTTGAAGAATTAAAAAGTATCATCAACATTGCTGATATGAACGGATTCAATCCAAACATTATTCACCGATTAAACACCAAAATAGTAACCAAGATGCAACAACAAAATTTAACCACTTTACATGTTGATGAACAAGAAAATAAAAGATACATCACAATAGATTATAATGAACAGACTAGCAACATATTACACAAAATTTAAAAAAATTATGGCTACAAGATCGCGTACAAAACAGAAAATAAAATACAACACAAATTGAGAGCGATATATCAAAACGAAATTGACAGGGGCATATACAAATTAAAAAGTAATGATTGCCCAAAATATTATAATGGCAAAACAGGGTGTACGTTCAAACAACGATTCAGCGAACATATACATGAAGCCAACAATACCCATAAATCCACAAAATGTAATTCAAATTTTGCACAACATTTATTAACTGAGATACATACATACACGGATTTTGAAACAAATTTACACATTCTTCAAAGACTTCATAAGGGCAACAAAATGGATAGAATTGAGGAATATTAAATATACAAACGGCGGAATGATCCACTCATGTTAAACGACAAAATTAATTCAAAAACGAATAAAATTTTTGATTTAGCAATCCAAAACTAGATGTCGTTTACATAAAAAGCGAAAAAATAAAACAACAAATTTTTTTTTCATTATTAGAACAAGAACTGAAGAAGGACGAATGTCCGAAACCGGTCTTGATTTTTTAAAAATAAAGAAAGTTAATTGTTTCTAAGTAATTAATTTTATGAAAATTCATTTATATATGTGTTTTCAAGTTTTCTTATAATAAAATAAGTGATATAAGCCACAGTTTAAAAATTTATTAAAAATGGAATTTTTCCGTCTTTATAATAATTATAATAATAATGATATACAATAAACTAAAACAAATTAAAAATCATTTTAGGGATCATCGGTTGCATTGATGGATCACACATCTCCATCCCTCCTCTCCTACATTAATAGGAAAAAATTTCATTCGGTGCTGTTACAAGGCGTGTGCGATGAAAAAATGGCGTTCATCTATTGCTATGCGGGTGAGGCGGGTTTGATCCACGACTGTTGTCTTTTCAGGCGGTCTAACTTGTTCGCCAAAATTTCTAATGTATGTTAATTATTGATTGCGTATTTCAGTAATAATAAAATTATGGAATATATTTTTATCACAGGAGCCCTACGTATATCTGAAGACCAACACTTGGTGGGAGACCTTGGATATGGGTTAAAACCCTATCTATTAACTCCCTTCAAAGACACGGGGAATTTTACTGATAGGCACAGGATACATAATAAGGCCCATTCTTCTGCGAGAGTCACCATTGAAAGGGCATTTGGGTTATTAAAAGGCCGATTTCGACGACTTATTGGCCTGAACTCGAGACAACCCGACCTAATACCGTTGCTTATTATGACGGCTTGCATTCTGCACAATGTTTGTTTGCAAAATGGGGATAATTTAAACGATTTTACCGTTTCTAATGATGATGGAAGTAACTATCCCGTAATGGTTCATAATGATGGAAACGGCAACATTAAAAGGAACCAGATTCTTGGAATTTTAAATAATTAATCCATTTCTTAATTTTTTTTATTTAATTTATTAAAATTTCATTGTATTAAAAAAAAAAAATTAAAAATTTAACTACTTAACTTAATGTTCAAAACTATGGTTTATATTTTTTCGACCAATTTTTGGGTCCAAAAATTGGTCAGTCCTCTCCATTTTTTCGGCATGCCTCCTATTTTTGTCATCCTCTGCCGCTTTCCTTTGTCGTTGAAGATGGAGGAGACACGACCACAGTTTCCTCGATATAATCGGCGAAATCATAATCACTGCAGGCTGGTGTATCGATTTGCCGATTTATTCTAATCGCTGGCTCATCGCTAGAACAGGTAGCAGGAGGGTTTATTTCGGGGCGATCGTTGAGTGCGTCGTCCATCAACTCAAAATACTCCCATTTTTTGTTGTAATTGCCATTCGTACCATTGTGGTCTTTTACTTTTTTATAAAGTAGTTTCAGCCCCTTCCACTTTCCATCGCACTGATCGCCAGGTACCATTTTATTTCGAGTACTGGATAGCGTTTCTAAAAATGAAATTAAACGAAAATTAAAAATTGTAATATATTTATAAAAGTTTGCCAAAAAAACTTACCGGCAATATCGTTCCACACTTTTTTTTTTAGAATACCGTTCAAATGTAGTTGAATTTTCCACAAATAAATTTATTAGGCAACGTATGTCTCTCGGGCTCCATCTAAAACTGTCTTGAACTGAAACAGAAAAAACATAACCACAAAAACATGTACAAATAAATATTTTTAACATTTATAGCATTTTGAAATATTATTATAAATAAAAAAAAAAAATTACCTTCGTTAGCACTTGTTTCCATAATTATACAATTCAAGAATAATTAATTAAAAAAGAAATTAATGTAGAAATTAATATGGATCTGTAATATTAAACAACATTTGAAAGAATATTCTTTTTATTCTACCTTTTGGTGTAGTATAAACAGAATACATTCGGAATATTCCAAATAAATAAAAGAATAAAGAAAAGAAGGAATAGAATATATAGAATGAATAAAAGAAAATACCCATTGATTGTTTAAATAATTTACAAGTGCTTTTATTATATGTGGATTATTTTCTATTATGATTTTTAATGTTTTATAAGAAATTTTATTTTCTCCGGATACTGTATTTTGTTTTTTATTTGTTTTAAGTTGGTATTGTTAATATTTGTTATCTCCATTGGTAATATTATTTCCTCTATGGTTTCTGGGAAATTTTCATTTGGAAATTTTTTTGCCATGTCGTAGTCCTCCAATAAGTTGAAGGTATTGCTTCTTTTATTTTTTAATTTGTTTATTTTATCCCACAGTTGTTTAGTATTTAGACTCGGATTTATGTTGTTGACAAATATTTCCCATGATTTCCAATCACTCAACGATATTTTTCGGCTTCATCATTCACACAATCCAATTGGGAGTAAAAGTATCCAGCAGTTGTGAAATCATCCGGTAATCTAACATTTTATAATTCATTAGCTATATTTGTTATTATCAATTTCAATGTTAAATTCTGTTTTGTTTTTTCTCGGAAACAACAATATCAATTATGTTTATAATCTTGTTTTTACCTTTACATATTTTTATCAATTTTGTGTATTATATTTAGTTATATACATATTACTATTACAATGAATATATTGTCACTAATCAGTTATCTTTTAGAAATATTAGTAGTAATGATTACTTTATGTATTCTAACATCATAAATTCTGATATTTTGATTGTTCATCAGAATATTCGTAGCCTTCGAAGGAACTTTGATGTTTTGGTATCTAATGTTAATGAGTATAAGAATAAACCATCATTTACATTTTTGAGTGAAATTTGGCTCAATAGTAATGAATTATCTTCTTATAATCTAAAAGGTTACACGTTATTTGGTGCTTGTAATGATGCCTATAGGTCAGGTGGGGTCTATGTTTATTTTGATACTCATTTGTGTTGCTCACTATTTGCCTCTAATTTAATTTCGTGTGATATCGCTAGGGTTGATTGGAGTTTGGCGAATGATATTTATGTGATTTTGTGTATTTTTGCAATCTCTTCATTGTCGGTGATATTAATATAGATATCCTGGATTTTTCTTCGCACTGTGATGATTTTATGTTTCTTATGTCGTCTTTTGGTCAGGAATCATTGGTTAATGTTCCTACTAGAGTGACAACATCATCATCCACTTGCATCGATCAATTCTTTGCTCGTCTTCGATCAGATCTTTCATATCTCAAGCCATCTGCAATTGACCTTAAGATTTCAGATCATCATTTCATCGAGATATTATTCAAATTTGATACAGTTTTGACATTCCATACTAATTTTTATTGTGGTCAAAACAAAAAACTTAATATGGTTTTGTTAAATGAAGTCCTTGAGCAGACAGACTGGACAGAAGACAATAATAGTAGGCAAGCTGCTGCAGTTGAAAATAGGAAATTATCATTTTCCTATTATTATGTGCTGCTAGTTGACATTTTATTTTTATGATGTAAAATGCTAAGGCGACCATGTTAAATGTTGGAAATTGGAATAGTGTTAAAAAATGACATTTCACACAACCAAAATTGGTATAGAGCCATCTATTGGGATTTTTTAAACTAAAATCCCTCTACCGTAAATTATCCGCGTTTAACTACTTCTAACAACTAGTTAGACATTTCAGTGAGTAGATACAAGTACAAGTACTTATGAGTAGTTTGCTAACGCCAATCGAACACGCTTAATGTAAAGAATAATGGTGAAGATATACTCGACTTTACTCAGACGTTTCAAAATGTTAAAAACGCGCTTACAAACATACTCAAGATAAACTTACTATTGAATTGACATTTTTGAGATTTCTTTGACATTTACGACACAATAAAAATCAAAAATGATTGCATCATTGTTTTTCAATTAATACAAAATAAATTATAAAATGAATCGACAAATGAATGAAGATCGAGTAAAAAATTAAAACTGATGAAGAGCGGGATATTGCGGGTTTGCCTTTTAGCGCAACAAATAGAAATAAAAAATAAACGAAACGTCAAAATTATAAGAAAAGTCAAATAAAACTGGGATAGTATTTCTTAAAATTTCTGTAAGATGTCACTTTAGCACTAAACAACAACAAAAAGTTAAAATTAAATCAACTTTTTTTTTGTTACTTCTGAGTCGCGTCGAGAGTAATCGCTTTAGTGCAAATTCATATGTTTAACTTTTTTTATTTACTTAGTCACGTCGGTCGCGTCGAGTATATCACAAGTGTAATAATCAGAAAACATCTAGGCATTAGTGCTTTTTGGATGTTTTTACTTTCTTTTACGTAAGTAAAATAAAGTATAGTAATCATGAAAATTTTGGACTTTGAGATTTTTAGAGATTTATGTGTTTTGAGGTCCCCTGTGTCCGAAAAAGTAGGTTTCTTTCGAAATAGGGTCTGTCTGTCAGTCTGTCAGACTTTGTCCTCTCTACAGCCTAGATGGTTTAACCAATCGAACTGAAACTTCAGATTTAAGCTTTTTTGATAAATTGGGAGGTCTCAGTGGATTTTACTCCAAATCGGCTAACCGGAAGTGGCCACTCCCTTGGTCCAGAAAATTTATTTTACAAATATCTTAAAAAGTATAAGGTTTACAAAAAACTACTTTAAACAAAATGTTTCCAAGAAATACAAAAAATAAAATTTCTCAAAATTCTCTGTTCGTAAAAGAAAGTCGTGTGTTGGTCACATCTCCATTTTTTTTATTTGTGTTAATATTTTCTGATCAAACTGAGCTTACCGTATTTGTCGAAAATATTTGATGTTAATTCCAAATGTGGTTATACGACCAAATTAATTTCAAGGTTTCCCATTACTCAGAATCAAAACTCTAAAAACGTGTTTTCTGTTTTTAGTAACAATAACTGCAAAAAAGGTTGATTTTAAAACTCAACTTATTTTTGATTGCCGGACCAATTTTTAAACGTATCAAGTTTGACACACGTGCAACGTATTTGCGATCACTGATATAAATGGTCAAAATATTTGCTCGAACACGCGAAAATGTTTGTCCACTTATCATATGTTTCACTACTGCATTTCCATAAGCCGTTTCCCATAATTCGTTGCTCTAATCCGCTTACTTTTACGAAACATCTAATTGTGCTAAGATACATATGACATGAGTAAATGAAATCCTCCTAAAGTGTATAATAACTTCAGATATCTCACTGCTATTGAACACGAACAGTGGTATCTTTTTACATAAAATTTAACTGATGTAGAAGGTGTGATGCATTTTATACGAGTACGATGAACGTATACGACTCATAGAGTTCAATAAATCAATGACATGCCTAGAATCTATACTGATAATTCAAGTTGCACTGATGATATAAACGGTTTCGATTTCTAACTGTACACAATGAAGTTATTAATAACGACTTTCATTTTACTCTTCTTTGCTGATGAGGATGTATTTTGTTGCTTATGTTTATGTAGCTCATTCGTAAATATCTCCAATATTTCTGGTACAAGCTCTTCATCGCCATTTTTTATTTCATTAAATGTGTGTAAATTTGGGATTGAACGTCAAAAAATAAAATTATTGTTTTGCCACATATGTTAGTAGCTGTCAAATGTGGTTTAAAATGATTTAGGTATTCACCGTACAAATCTATCCCATCCAATGCCTGTTCAATGTAAATTGGTACCTCATTGCTCTTGCTACTAAACTCATACAAGGCCTTAAATGTTAGTCTACAATTTTCGTTCCCGAGGAAAACCTCGTGTAGAGTTTCCCGAAATCTCTCTGAATTTGCAGCAAATCGATTGAACCACCGATTCGTGTACTGAGCCATACATCATTAAGTTTACTACTACGTTAACATCACTTACTTGCTTTTACCGATATTAGAATTTATAGCTGCTGGAAATTGTGGACACATTCTCTATATTGTCGATATTGTCGACATAATCTACGCCATTTTTTAAATTGCCTACATATATTGTCTACGCGGCACAACACTGCTGATAGATTAATCAGCCCAAAGTATGCAGACTCTGGATACCAGGCATTCTCCAATTTTATTTAGCCTTTCTGTAAAGCTGGGTGACGTACAGGGAACTTTTTATTCCCAGCAACTTGTAAGAGTAAAATAAAAACGGAAGACAGGGCAGGTCTCTAAGTCCGTGGATACCAATGTTACTGTTTTTCTAGCATAACTACAAGATGTATAGTAAACATCTAGGAGGGAGAGCGATAAGCCCAGATAGTATGCATCACATACCGGCCGGCAGTATTATCAGTTTCATTAAGAGCCTGAATATTGACTGGACGGATAATTAAGGATGGTGCGAGTTGGCTGAACGTCCACATGGCACTTCAATAATAATAATAATAGCGATAAAAAAACGAAAAATATTTTTTTGTTTATTTATTTTAAATGATATTTTTTTTGTAAAGTTCGGTTGTGTTGAATTGATATTTAGTTACCAGCCTTATTTGTGGAATTTCCATTACGGTCTCTACGCAAAGATGTCACTTACACGTGTAAGTACTTTAACAGTTCAAAAACATTGACCGCAACCTAATTATGTAACTGTTAATGTTTTTTCGTGAATTTATCAATATTTTTGTTCGGGTACCGTAAAAAACAGGAAGGATTGTTATGGCGGGATATCGCAGTCCTTCTGCCGGATTTGTCGTAGGCTCTTTACTTTTGCAGTTTAAGTGACATAATCTGCAAATAATTAATGTGCAGTTTTGTTTGTAATGATTTATTTTTTATTTATATTAAATATTTAAATATGTATATTCTTTATTACATTTATAATAATGATATACATGTTAAACCTAAATATGATTGAGCTCTGACTGAAAGTGATCTGATAATATTGCTGTTTTAGTAATTTTTTGGCCTAAAATTATTAAACAAATTGTTTAAACTAAACCGTTTAACAGTAAGAACAAAATTTGTTAGTTCAATTAATTTAGTATAACTCGGTCATTTTCAGTCTGGTTATTTACGGTTTAACATGCAACTTTAGCAATACTAATTTTAAAAAAAAAAATTTAAAAATAATTAAAATGAATATTCTAATTCGATCTTTGTTAACTTACTTTCTTGTTTTTGAGTAATTTAGATAATTTTAATTTAAAGTTACAATTTACAACTGAGTTATTAAGGAAATTTATCGATATCTAAAGAATTTAATGTAATGCTTAAGTAATAATAACTACAGATAATACTAATTATTACATAAAATTTAAATTAATATGGGAATTTTTTGCTGATATCTATAATTTTTAATTATTTAATACGTATTAAAAATGAAAACATTTAGAATAAATTATTTGGCATTTTAAATTACATATAAATTTGTTCATTTGGATACGACCATCCTTTCCAAGGAGAAATATGTTAACTCTGCGAAAAAATTAACCGATTTCAAAGTTCTTTGGATAGAAAAAGATTTTTTCAAGCAATTTGCTTTAAAACGTAAACTCTCGAGTTATCATCTTCTTCTTTAAGATGGTCATAAAAAATAATTAATGTACACTTAAATTAATAAGTCGTTGAAAATATATTAAGATGGTTTTGCTCTTTTTAAAGCTTACCAGATTTTATACTGTTCAGCAAGAATATGATCGTTCTGTAATTAGGGTGATCATAAAAAAGTCAATCTGTCTTCCACCGTCGAAAAGTCGCTCGCATATGATCGCATATTAAAAAAATTTTTAAAATAATTTATAATGATTTAGAGATTCGGAAATTATAAATGTAAACATTATTTGCTGAAATGTTTAATTGGAAAAAAATTTGTGACTTTTAGTAAAACATTAATTAAATATGTATAAAATATTGATTGATTTCATAGGTGTATCCCCTTATATTAAGGGGTGATTCTATTCCCCGTTATATGCTGGTTTTACTTTGAACTGTGATGAAGGCAACAAAGTGTACTGTATAAATTTTCACTGGTAACATTTAGCTTCACATTTATCCCAATATGTGTACCCCATTAAAATGACACAAGCGAAAACGAATATGAAAATTTCACCGCTGTTTAGCTAGGGAAATGGGTGTTTTCGTATTAGAATACAGATGTCTCTATTTTATCTCTACACATTTTTCACTTCATTTTTATCTTCCTGGACGATAAATTTGAACTATCGAAATGAATTTTATTCTATAAAATATGTTATTAAAATATTTACGAAACTCGTCAAACTAAATTTTAACGTCAGATTGATCTTCCTATTTTTGGAGACCAGTGAAAATTTAATTTCACTTGAATAGCGTACTAGGCTTTAGAAGATAAAACTTAGTGAAAAATGTGTAGATATAAAACAGAGACATCTATATTCTAATACGAAAGTGAAATATTCATTTATGGACAAAATTTGTGTTAGTAGAAGACAGATTGTAGAATCTTTTGTGAACCACCCTAATATACGTACATATTTTCATTTATTATTTATTAGCTAAATATTTTTTTTTCTTTTATATTTTTAAAAAATACTTTTATAAAAAAAATTGTATCACAGTTTTAATTATATTATATTAATGTATTATAAAAAAAATTGTTAATTTTGATATAAAATTTATCGGGGGAACGAACCCCTTTTTGTTTTTTGATTTAAGATTCTCTTTTCTGGCATCACGTTTTACTTCCTCCTTTAGCATAGTTTAACAATCTTTAATTTTTCATTCATGAATGGACAGATTAACATATTCTACACTATTATTGTCCATAAATAGCATCAAAAACAATAAGTTTTCTACTTAGGTTTAACATGTTTTGGTTTACTTGTACAAAAACAATACTTTTTCAACGAATCATTATAAATACAAAGACTGTCCGTATAATATGAATTCAGGCGACTAATTGAACCGGTCAATTCAAAAACATTTTCTAATTTTTTATATTTCAGCGTCGTTTCAAATAAACCATCACCCGGTGACGTTTTAAATACAATTAAAAAGTGTTCATACTGCTCATTCCTTTCCATTACACCTCTACGAACCGATTCAATCGATTTAATTTTTAATTCGGCACAATATTTCCCATTCGCTATAAATTCATTTTCCGCTTCCGCTTCTTCGGGATTCGCAGTTGTCAGCGTTTCGTATATTTTTTCTGCTGCCGTACGTTTAGTATTATTTGTAAGAAAATCTCCTAATAGTTCATGATTTATGTAGTCAGTAATAAATTTGCCAGCCGATTTCACTACAGCTGATTTTTTGTCGAATGTTTTAAATGGAATACAAGTGCACCAATGCGGTTCGATATTGGCATCGGCGCATGATCTATTCACCGGCATCTCATGAAAAACACTTTGACACGTCGGACAGCCTTTGGGTGGTTTAAGCTTTGCTATAAGCTTACTATTTGTTAACTCTATGATGTGTCTTAATGTCATGTGTATGTCATATGGGGTTGTTAAACGGTTCCGATTTATCCGCAAATTGTTAACATATTCTGGATATTGATTTTGAAACCATTCCGGCAGCGACATGAACATAAACGGTAATCGTTCTTCAAGCCAACCAATTTCAAGTTCACGTATTGGACCAAAACGCATACCATGATCACTAAAAAAAATCACCATACTATTATTTAGTACTTCGCTCGTCTCCAGCTCCCCTAAGTAATCCTTAATTTTTAGATCCATCGACGATGGATCACTTATCGCATTGTGACTAAACGTGTTCGTCCAAAAGAGGCCAAAATTAGCCTGATGCTTAAATGTTTTTGCAAAATCCATTGCATATTCGTAAACGTAATCGGCCGAAGTCTTATAACCCAAACAAAATTTTAAGGTGCTTTTATATTTAATGGGTAGATTTTTTTCGGCTGCCATTAAAAATGGTCGAAGATAATAATCAGTCGGTTGTTCCTTAAAACCAAATTTATGATAGTTAAACGTATTAATTCGTACTTCATCTTCACCATAAGCGGTCGTGTATCCGCTCTCTTCAAAATCACGCCAAATAAATGGACATTTGTCTAGGTTCCCAACCGATTTCGGATTACACAAGTGATACGCTGTCGAACCATTATATCCGGTTAGAATTGCCATTAAATTAGGAAATGTATTATCATCGATTTTATTGTAACCTTTCAATTCAAACCATTGACTATTGTATAAATACTGGGCTGTATGTGGCATAGCACGAATTAAATTCAATCTTGATATACTATCAATTCCAATCATCAGCACACTTAACGCTCTTGAACCGTTTTCACGTTTTAAATTGGCGGCATTTTCAAGGCGTTCCTCTATTTTTGGACGCCTTCGAACTCGAGAATGTGCATTTGCATAAATCATTTTGTTTTTAGGATCTTTACATTTTATTAAGATATATGCAGCACTCGGTGGCAGTTCGATGCTTTTCTGAAATTCGACACATTTGGTTAAACTGAAAAAAAAAAAAAATAATAAAATAAAAAGATTAAAATTTCAACATTTTTCATTTCGTGCCCGGTTTCACAAAAAAAAAGCAAAGAGAGTGAAAATATTATTTAACTAGAGATTAGCTGTTTTCCTGTGAAACCGGTCATTTGTAATGATGCTTACTTAAAATTATTATCGGCCGATTTATTTACACCCGCTCTCGTTATCTCATAGTAGCAACATTTTAATTTACCGTTACCGTAGTACTTTTTTTTTAATTCCTCATCATACACCAAATATGTGGTGTCCAATTGATAATCACGCAGTAACCGTGTTATAGGTTTCCGATGTGGAATACATTCTTCGTATTTCTCCTTGTGAAATAATTTCATAACATTTGCCGCCAACGGATTAACATCGGGTATTTGACATCCATCGCTATACACTAAAAATCCTTTTGGTACTGCTTGTAAATCATTTAAATGTTTTGTTAAATTCGATTGGTTTGTTGCTATTGATAATATAAAGTGTAGGACTTTATTAATAACTGGGGCGTGCAAGGATATACAAATACAATGCATATTTGCATTAAAATTAATTCAATGTTAAGATTTATAGTTTTGTGTGTGCATGTTAATTATTTATTATACGTACAATATTTTGCCAATTGTATTATTAAATTTATTAGTTTTTTGTTTTAGAGTTATCGCAGTTTATGAATTATGAATGCATGAAATTTTAAAATATATATATATAATAGTAAGAAATATAATAAATTAATGCTAATGCGGGCTATATTGGTGATTAAATGACAACTAACCAGGATCCAAGGTGTAACGTACTAATATCACAGAATATATAGTATATAAACAGAACAATATCTTCTATTGCGCTTTAATCCTAAGTTTGTGAACAAATATTTAAATTAAGATTTAGAAAAGGTAGAAAAACAATTTTGTATGCAATCAATGAAACAAAACAAAAATACAAAAATGTTTGTACCCACCTCTTTGTTTTGATCAATAAAAATCAGTACAATTTTAAAAGGAAAGGGAAATCTTTACACTTTGTAATGTGTGTAAAAGAGATAAACGTTCATAAACAATTTTTGATTTTGGTCTAGTTAGCTTTGCGAAACTTTAAAATCAAATCAAAAAATAAACAAAGGACTTCTGATTGTTTTCGATAATGGGATACCAAATCATATCAAACAAAGAATAAAGACAAAAACAGGTCCTTTGTTTATTTTTTGATTTGATTTTAAAGTTTCGCAAAGCTAACTAGATCAAAATCAAAAATTATTTATGAACGTCTATCTCTTTTACACACATTACAAAGTGTAAAGATTTCCCTTTCCTTTTAAAATTGTACTGATTTTTATTGATCAAAACAAAGAGGTGGGTACAAACATTTTTGTATTTTTGTTTTGTTTAATTGATTGCATACAAAATGGTTTTTCTATCTTTTCTAAATCTTAATTTAAATATTTGTTCACAAACTTAGGATTAAAGCGCAATAGAAGATATTGTTCTGTTTATATATATTCTGTGCTAATATACTGAAAATTAAAGCACCAAAGATTTTTTCAATTCAATTCTAATTGCATATGTTGACATAGTAGGCTTAGGAATCCTTTTGTTTTTAGGAAGTTTTTGTTTTTCAATAAGATAATATAAATACAAAAATATTGTGGACGTGGTTAATTATTAATGTTTCATTTTACCGTACTGTTTAGTTTATAATAGAATACACGATAAGAACTTTAAGCCGCGATGAATGTCTAACAGCGGTTATTCTGGCTGAAGAAGGACGGTCCCATCGTATTAATGTAACACTAAACGTTTTACGCACAACAATTTCTCCTGTAATTAAATATTACAGAGAAACACATGATCATGAAAGATGCCCTAGGCTAGGTAGGCATCGAATTACAATGGCCACCCAAGTAGCATTTCGATTTGTGAAATGGTTCTCACATCCTCGCCACAACTAATGGTATCGCTGGTTGGATGTGTGGGGTTATCCTGCAAACCGAAGACGTCGATATATTTAACTTCAATTTGGTTCATCGGGAAATACTTTTTTCAAAAGGTTTTTTTTTACTTTGTTAATCAACTGCACAAAAAAAGAAAAAGTCAACCCGACCAACCCGACGTGATAAAAAGCACGCATTAACTATAAATAAATATAAAAATTACTGTCGTAAATATTAAAATAATTTAACAAATAGTGCACAGCCATTAATATACGGAAAATAGTGAGGTTACGGGACATAGTGTTATAATACCACGTGTAAAAAATTCGTGAATATACATACATCATAAAATTTCCGATTTTACACATAAAAATATTATACTCGGAATATTAATTTGAAAATACACAAATTCTTAATTATGGGAACGGCTACCACCATTCTGGTCAGTGAACGCCGAAATTTGGTTCCAACAAGTGGAGGCACAATTCGCATTGAGCGGAATATCGACTGACGCAACAAAATTTTATACGGTATTAACGGCAGTGGATACAAAAATATTATCCCTGCTAACAGACGCAGTCGTGCACCCACCTGCTGATGAGAAATATGATTCATTAAAAAAAGCTTTGTTGGAACAGTTTGCCGTGTCGGATCAAAGAAAAATTAAAACATTGTTGGAAGATGTGCGGTTAGGCGATAAAAAACCGTCCGGGCTCCTAAATGAAATGCGCACATTGGGAGGATCAAAAGTAGGGGACGAAATGTTGAAGCAAATCTGGATGCAACGTTTACCTAACCAAATTCGCATGATAATTTCAACCAGCGACGACGATATTCAAAAATTAGCAAAAATGGCCGACAAACTGATGGAATTGGGCAATTTTAATCAAGTCAACGCAGTATCCAATACTATTGACTCCACATCCACATCAGCAATATCGTCACTAATTAGAATTAGTGAAACGATTTGATAAATTACAACATGCTGACAATTATCAATCACGACAACGATCGAGATCACGAGGATCATCTTCTCATACTTCAAATAAGAAGCAAAATTTCGAACAGTGTTGGTGGCATTATAAGTTTGGTGAAAAAGCGCGGAAATGCAAACAGCCGTGTAATTTTGAAATGAGGGGAAAAATTTGATCGAACACAAAAATTCGGATTCCTATACAAACCGTTTATACATTTCGGATCTAATCGTGCGGACATCTCTGTTTTACCCCCGAACAGTGAAAATAATCGTAAAATATTAAATCGATCGAAACTTTTTGCAGCAAATGGGACACAAATTCACACATACGGCGAAAGGAGATTATCTTTGAATTTTGGACATGTGGCCGACGTAAAACAACCGATCATATAGAGGCGGATTTTATCAAACATTACGGATTGTTGATAGATATGAAACAAAATCGTTTGATAGACGGCGCAACCAGGTTAGGTCAACAAAAGGTACACAAACGACAGAATCGACGTTAGGGATTACAACCTTCGATGTCACATATCTATTCTCGGATATTTTACGGTAATATAAGGACATCACAGTACAGCACGACCATATGGCTCCGTCAAAAATTAATATCACGCATCAAATAATTACAACAGGCCATCCAGTTTTTGTACGCCCTCGTCGACTCGCGTCAGACAAATACCAAGAGGCTCGCAACGAATTCGAAGACCTAGTACGGAGAGGGATCTGCCAACCGTCTAAAAGCCATTGGGCTTCCCCATTGCACATGGTAAAAAAACAAAATGGAGAGTGGCGTCCTGCGATAACAACACCGTTCGGTTTATTTGAATTTCTATATACACCGTTCGGACTCTGCAACGCCGCACAGACCCAGCAACGACTAATGCATGAGGTTTTAAAGGATTTACCGTTCGTGTTCCCGTATATCGATGACATAGCTGTCGCATCTGAAAACATAGAGGAACATCGCAAACACCTCTCCATCGTATTCGAACGATTGCGATAATACGTATTGCGGACGGTGAGACTTTACCGCAGCCCACGTTACCGACCCAGTGCTAAATCAAGAATTGTGAGCAACAAGTATTGTGATAGTGAGCAACAAGTTTATAATTTAAAGGAAACCGTAGTAGCTGAAATTAGGCGTACGGTTTTGTTTGGTTTTTATTAGTTGTCAGCGAGAAAAAAGGAAAAATTTGAGAAGTCTTACGAAGAAGACACATTTAGAAAATTTGAACCGGCGAAAACTAATTAAATTTTCAACGTTTTAGTTTAATAAATATATATAGACCGTCAAGTGGTTTGAGTTATTGTATTTATTATACGTTCGAAAGATTAGTTGGTCGCTTTAGAGTTCACAATTTCTACAAATTGAAAATTTAATTAATCTATAATCAATCAAGGGATTGAAAGTGAGAGTGAATAATTCGAAGAAATATTTGAGGTTCTTCGACAAAGGTTCGCGCAAGACAAACGGTTACGAAATTTGGCCGGAAATAAGTGTGCCTCATTAGAAACCGCTGTCTAAATCGTGGTATTTCCGGGAAACCACGAATTGTGAATAGAAGTGACTAAAAAGCCGTCGCATGAGCACGAGAAATCTGAGATCAAGGAAACAGTTAGGCGAAACCAACAACGAAGCGGTTGAGAACCAGATAGCTCGAGGACCACAAAATAAATTCCAACCGGGAATGTCTCACAACGAGGATCAACAAAATTTTAACGAAACCGTGCACCCGAAGAGTGGATTAATGTCACGGGAACCACAAAATTCATCAACTCAGAGGCCTTTCGAGTACTGGACAAAAGGAGCAGTAGTTTGCCAAGTCTGCGAACAAGCCGACAAATACACCAAGGCATACTGTCAAATATGTTTTGGGGTATTCCATTTAAAGTGCTCAAGTAACCACAAATACGAGGACATCAACAGTGGTAAATGGTACTGTGACCAGTGTACCATTATCAACAGAGAAACGGAAGGAACCGTGGAGAATAAAGACATGGAATCCTGCATTAGGACCACGAAGTCGACGCAATCAAAGAGTAAGCGTTTACCAATTGGAACAACAGACATCTTGACCGAGTCACAGACGTCAAGGATTAGTGCACGAGATCAGTTGAAGCTGCTCGATGAGGAGAGCAAGATGGCTGAGCGAGAATTCGCGGTAGAAAAAGAATTCCTTGCGAAACAGAAGAAGATATTGCAACAGCGACGTGAATTATTAAGTAACGGAAGCCAGAGGGGTACGAGTTTAACTTCGGTATCTTTAGGAAGGAGAAGAACCAGCACCGAGAACTGGGTGGACAAGCATGCTAATCAAGTACACTTTGAGTCAGTACCAGCCTCGGAGATATTTCAGCCACCAGCTATGACCACGGAGCAATCAACACGCATGCATCCAAACACGCGCTCACGAGTCGAAATAGGTAATGTGGCGCATCATGTATTTGATCCCTCGCTGTCCTGGCTACAACCAAGCGCCACAGAACAACAGTTCTTAGACAGTACTGTGGCCGGTAACCCATCAATGGCCCGTAATTTCAACCTGACTAAAAGTCAATTGCAAGCACGGATGGTGATCCCGAAGGAGCTTCCGCCGTTTTCAGGTGACCCTAAGTACTGGCCACAGTTTATAACCGCCTTTATAAATTCCACACAACAATGCGGGTTCACCGAAGAAGAAAATATAGCAAGACTAAACAAATGCCTAAAGGGGGATGCCTATAACGCCGTAAGAACGGACTTGCTTTTGCCAAGCTCTCTATCTACTGCTATGAGTACATTGAGAATGCTCTATGGACGTCCTGAACTAGTCTTTAACTCGGCTATGGAGCAAATAAAGCAAACACCACCCGTGACGCTCGAAAAACTAGAAACCATTGTCGCATTTTCAATGAGGGTAAAAGCGTTTTGCGACATTGTGAAGACGGCAAAGATGCACTCGTACCTGAACAACCCTACACTATTATCTGAGATGGTAGATAAGTTGCCGGCTATGTTAAAGATGGAATGGGGCCGTCATAGGAGACTCGCAGAACTCGAAAATCCTGTAGTCAGTATCGAGGTGTTTAACGTGTGGCTACGAGGAAATGCTGAAACGGCGAGTTGCTTGTCTAGCGAACCAGCAAGAGCAGCTACACCGA
Organism: Tipula vernalis; assembly: GCA_958295665.1. Lineage (NCBI taxonomy): Eukaryota > Metazoa > Arthropoda > Insecta > Diptera > Tipulidae > Tipula > Tipula vernalis. Next base: position 176,955,670 of record OY282560.1, on the reverse strand, counting down.
TAATGTCGATCCGAAAGGCGACAAAAACGGAAGCATTCCACGGAGCTCACGAGGCAATGACACCAAAGAGCAGCGTCAATAGTGCAATTCGAGGAGTAAGCTGTCGAGTATGCAAATCTCTGGACCACTTGCCAAACAAATGTCAGGAATTTACATCATTACCGGTCGTCAGGCGTTGGAATGTAGTGCGCCGAAGGAATCTATGCGTAGGCTGTTTGGGAAATCATTGGCTCCGCGACTGCAAAATAAAATCAAAATGCGGAATAGATGGATGCGATCAACCGCACCATATGCTGTTGCATTCGCCGCCAAAGAGAATAAACTCTATTGTGGTAGAACCGAACCCTTGTAGAAAAACCTCTCCAGAAACATATAACAACGCGCAATCGACGAGTGTAGAAGCGGTTGGTACAAACATGACGAAGCCAACGCAAGCGATAAGTCGAGCTACTACTCAACAGCGAATCAATATGCACTGCCGCACGAAATTGTATGCATTTTACCAGATAGTTCCGGTGGTGTTGTACGGGAGAGGCGAGCGAACGGTGTCCACATATGCATTTCTAGATGGTGGATCCACGGCAACACTTTTAGAACGTGATTTAGCCGACGAATTAGGTCTCGAAGGGGTGCCTGAAAAATTAATTCTTAAATGGACCAACGAAATTACCCGGGATGAGGAACACAGCTGCAAGGTGAGATTACATATTGCTGGGCAAGATCTGGGCAACCGATATGAACTCCAGGAGGTTAGGACGACGGAGCAGCTATGCTTGCCAATGCAGTCAATCGAACGAGAATTGCTGGAAAAGTTCAGGCATTTAAGAAACCTTGGTATTGCGACATACACAGATGTGCAACCACGTATATTAATAGGTTTAGATCACTATCAACTGCTGGTTCCGCTAAATACAGTTAGTGGAGCTTGGGAGGATCCAGTAGCGATACTTACGCGCATTGGATGGACGCTACAGGGCGGAGCGCGCGGAAATATATACAATTCAGTGTCACTGAATCATCACAAAGTGGCAGACCAAAATCTACACGAGTATGTGAAAAGTTTCTTTGCATTGGAAAGCCTAGGTGTGAAAGTTCCCGAACGGGAGGTGGAATCCCACGACGACGCTAGAGCAAGAAAAATGCTTTTGGATACGGTGCGAAGGACTAACGAGGACCGGTACGAAGCCGGATTACTATGAAGAAGCGATGATATCCCGTTTCCAGTCTCAAGACAAATGGCCATGCATCGATTTCTGAGCTTCGAAAGGAAGCTATCAAAAGATCCAGAAGCAGCCAAAAACGTCAATGCACAGATCGTTGAATATAAAGATAAGGGTTGGCTGAAGAAGTTGTCCGCTCAAGAGGCACAAACGCAAGGAGACAGAACATGGTACTTGCCCATTTTTGCGGTTACAAATCCCAACAAGCCGGGTAAGACGAGACTCGCGTGGGATGCCGCGGCAACAGTCAATGGGATTTCATTAAATTCAAATCTATTGACGGGTCCTGATCTATTGGTAAATCTCGTAGCCGTGCTGTTCAAATTTCGAGAACACAAATATGCCATCAGTGGCGATATACGGCAAATGTTTCACCAGATTAGAATCAAGCGAGACGACCAAGACGCTCAGCGATGCCTATGGAGAGATCGTCCACATGAGGATGTCTCTACGTACCAGATGACTGTAATGACGTTTGGAGCATGCTGTTCACCATCTACAGCCCAGTATGTAAAGAATCTGAACGCAGAAACGTATCGAGAACAGAAACCACGAGCGTATGAAGCAATTAAACATCGACACTATGTGGATGACTATCTTGATAGTTTCGAAACAATCGAAGAATGTGTTGAAGTCACTCGCCAAGTAATTGATGTTCATCGAAAAGGAGGTTTCGATCTGCGAGGTTGTATTTCAAATTCGCCGCAGGTGTTGAAATTAATAAACCCCATTCCGACTGAAACTGAAACGATGTTAGGCGATAGCGATGCCAGCACTAGGGTCCTCGGCTTGTTATGGTGCACGAGCGACGACACGCTTCGGTTCCGCGTTAATAAGCAGCAAATAGGGATAGAACTTTTACGAGGAGAAAAGATACCGACCAAGCGGCTTGTCTTGCGTATTGTAATGATGGTCTTCGATCCACTTGGGCTGATCGGATTCTTTATTGTTCAAGGCAAGTTAATTCTAAAGGAGATCTGGCGAATCGGAGTAGATTGGGATCAACAGATTAAGCCGGAGCAGATAAGGAAGTGGAAAGACTGGATTCAAGCATTGTCAATCATCGAAAATATTCGCTTGCCAAGATGTTATTTCTCCGACCATGAAATCTACACGTACGAGTTACATACGTTTGTGGACGCGAGTGAACATGCAGCAGCAGCAGTCGTGTACCTAATTAAACAACGGGATGATTTACAGGAGGTAGCGTTCGTCACTTCGAAAACGAAGATCGCGCCCAATAAAGCTATCTCAATTCCCCGGATGGAGTTGCAAGCAGCAGTACTTGGAGCTCGACTCGCCAACACTGTAAAGAAACAACAAGCGCTAATAATCACCAAAAGCACTTATTGGTCTGACAGTCGCAACGTGTTATGCTGGATTAGATCGCCTCGGTCGTTTAAACCTTTCGTGGCTCACCGGATTGGGGAAATCCTGGAGTCGACGAACTCTCACGACTGGAGATGGGTTCCGACAGCCAGCAATATTGCAGACGAAGCCACCAAGTGGAAGCTGACTAGCCGATTTTGTATACCTGAGAGGTGGTACGAGGGACCGGTTTTTCTTCATAGACCGCGTAACGAATGGCCTAAGGAACGAGATGACGAGCCAAATCCTGATGATGAAGAGCAGGAAGTACGTTGTCTGCATATCGTCGCTACAGCGAAACCAGATGATCTAACACCCAATTTCGAGCGGTTTTCGATGCTTGGGAAGCTAATTAGAACACAAGTCTGGGTGCTACGGTTCTTCTACCATGAAAACCATTTGGGCAGAATATCACCGCACGAACTGGACGATGCTCTTACGTACCTGATTCGAAGCGTACAAATAGATTATTTTCACAATGACGTAAAAGCTCTGAAAGAAGGCCTGAAATTACAGAGCAACAGTAAATTGCGAAAGTTGTCTCCATTTATTGATTCCCAATTCATCATCAGGATGAAGAGCAGACTGCAGGATGCGGAGTACCTCACGTATGAGCAACGATGCCCGATTATACTTCCAAGGAAACACAAATTTACGGAGCTATTAATTGCAAGTTTCCACCAGCAAATGTACCACCAAAACCATGCTACAGTTTTAAATGAGATCAAACAGCGATACCACATACCCCGATTGAGAAGTTGCCTTAAAAATGTGCGAGCGAAGTGTGGACGATGTCGTATAGTAGATGCCAGACCGGAGGTACCAGAAATGGCAGGTTTACCGAGGTCGCGAATGGCGGCTGGGATGCGCCCATTTACGTTTGTTGGCGTAGACTATTTCGGCCCAATGACTGTCAAACATGGCAGACGTATCGAGAAGAAGTGGGGTGCAATTTTTACATGTTTGACTACAAGAGCTATACATCTAGAATTAGCCTCAGCTCTGTCCACGGATGCATTTATTCTGGTTCTTCGAGCGTTTATAGGAAGAAGAGGAATGCCCGTTGAAATATACAGTGACAACGGGACGAACTTCCGAGGTGCAGAAGCACAATTGCGAAAGATCCTGCAGAATGTCAGCAAGGAGGCGCAGGATCAGTTTGCCCATATTAATTGGAAATTTAATCCACCGGCCGCACCTCATATGGGAGGAGCTTGGGAGAGACTCATCAGGTCCGTCAAGAACGGACTTAACTACGCCTTGCCTAACAGAATTCCGTCAGAAGATCTGCTCCGTTGCTGTTTGATAGAAATCGAGTCCATGATTAATTCGCGGCCATTGACGTATGTCGAAACGGAGACAGATACTCTTGAAGCCCTTACACCGAATCATTTTCTGCTAGGTTCTTCAAGCGGAACGAAGGCTTTCGGTAAGTTTGACGATGAAATTAATATGTTGCGTGCTGAGTGGAAACGCCAACAAGCAATTACATGTAAATTCTGGAGCCGGTGGATCTCTGAATATCTCCCGACAATCTCGCAAAGGACACGCTGGTACGAGAAAACCATACCACTGCAGGAAGGAGACGTCGTAGCCGTGGTACAAACTGAAACACCTTATACATGGCAGCTGGGCCGTATTGAAACCATAATTAAAGGCGCCGACGCAAATGTCCGACAAGCCGACGTAAGAACAGCTTCAGAAATACTAAGGAGGCCCGCGTCCAAGTTAGCCGTCCTAGTAAGGGAACCGAGGGAATTGAGTGATCCTGTGGGACACTCAACTGGGGGGAGTATTGCGGACGGTGAGACTTTACCGCAGCCCACGTTACCGACCCAGTGCTAAATCAAGAATTGTGAGCAACAAGTATTGTGATAGTGAGCAACAAGTTTATAATTTAAAGGAAACCGTAGTAGCTGAAATTAGGCGTACGGTTTTGTTTGGTTTTTATTAGTTGTCAGCGAGAAAAAAGGAAAAATTTGAGAAGTCTTACGAAGAAGACACATTTAGAAAATTTGAACCGGCGAAAACTAATTAAATTTTCAACGTTTTAGTTTAATAAATATATATAGACCGTCAAGTGGTTTGAGTTATTGTATTTATTATACGTTCGAAAGATTAGTTGGTCGCTTTAGAGTTCACAATTTCTACAATACGGGTTAAGCATCAATGTTTCAAAATATATATTTGGAAGAGCCGAAGTTAAATTCCTCGGGCACTTAATCACAGCAAATGGTTTAAAACCCCTACCAGAGTAGATTGAAGCAATAAAAAAATTCGAAAGCCCAACAACCGCGGCTGGGTTAAAACGTTTTCTGGCCATGGTACATTTTTACCGAAGGTTTATAAGAAATGCAGTAAAAAATCAATCAATGCTTCAAAAGTTAATTATTGAAAACAAAAAAAAATGATCAAACACCAATTGAGTGGTCGGAAGAGGCAGTTACAGCTTTTCAACTATGTAAAAATGACCTAATTAATTCAAACTTATTGGTGCACCCGGTAAGCAACGCAGACCTAATTTTATTTACGGATGCGTCAAACCATGCCGTTGGCGCATGTTTAAACCAATCTGTAAACGGAAGTGAGCTCCAGCCTTTGGGTTTCTATTCAAAAAAATTATCAGAAACCAAACAAATGCGACACACCTACAATAGAGAGTTGACTGCCATTTATCAGGCTGTGAAATATTTCCGTCACATGTTGGAAGGAAGAAAATTTTATATCTATACTGATCACAAACCGCTTACCTTCGCATTCCGACAAAAGAAAGAACCACTAACGCCGAGGCAAATAAGCCAACTCGACTGCATCAGTCAATTTTCGACTGACATTCGTCATATTATCGGTTCGGATAACAATGTGGCTGATTTACTGTCAAGAATTAACGTGATAAATTTAACGGGCGAAGTCAATTTCGAGAAATTGGCAGCAGCGCAACACCATGATCCAGAATTAAAATCAATACTGGACGGGAATTCAAAGAAGATATCCTTGCAAATAAGCCGTTTCACCATGCCGGATACAAATATACAAATTTATTGTGATTCTTCACAAAATCGTATTCGCCCATTCGTCCCGATGGAATATCGCCAACAAATTATCAAAATATTATACGAATTAACCCACCCACGGGTTCGTGGAACCCAAAAATTGATTTGTGATCGATTTGTTTGGCCGGCGATAAATAAGGATTGCCAGGTATACGTGAGGACATGCTTTCAGTGTCAATTTGCAGCGATATCGAACTATACGTACAGCTAAACTCCAGATTCGAGCATATTAACATCGACATAATAGGACCCATGCCACCTTCAGCTGGGAACAGGTATTGTTTGACCATCGTTGATCGATTCAGTAGATGGCCTACCGCAATTCCTATGGAAAATATCACAGCCGAAACAGTTGCAAGACACCTTATCTCGGGCTGGATACAGTATTTTGGGGTTCCCATTAAGATTTCATCCGATTTGGGACGTCAATTTGAGTCACAAATATTCAGAGAAATTAATCAAACACTGGCCGTTAAACATTTGAAAACTACGCCATATCATCCTCAAGCGAACGGTATTGTCGAACGGTGGCACAGAACGTTAAAAACTTCAATCAAGTGTCATCAAAACAATGATTGGACCAATCTAATGCCACTGAGTGCATCACCGGCAGAACTTGTTTTTGGGCAAACGGTTTGGAATCCTTGGAGAATACTTTAACTCAACCAAGGACACGCAACGTGAATCTGAATTCGTAAAAACGTTTCGAAGACTTATTTCCACTATGCGACCTACGACAACCGCTCATCACGATAACACAAAAATTTTCATGCAAAAAGATTTAAAAAGTTGCACACACGTACATATTTGTGAGGAATGACAGCGTACGTCCACCATTACAATGCTCATATACAGGACCATATGAAATAATCACACGTTTTGACAAGTATTTTGTGATTAAAAATTGCAATTCAACACAAAATTTTCGCATTTGAAAGCAGCATTTATTCCACATAACGCGGAACAAACAACAACACCGATGACAGGAACAGTACCAGATACGTCAAAAACTCAACCAGGTACTACATCGTCGACTACTACAACAAATGCATCAGCTCCAGTGAAAACTACAAAGACGGGTAGAAAAGTTTACATACCCGCACGTTTCCACTAAGGGCGGAGTATTGTGGGGTTATCCTGTAAACCGAAGACGTCGATATATTCAACTTCAATTTGGTTGATCGGGAAATACTTTTTTCAAAAGGTTTTTTTTTTACTTTGTTAATCAACTGTACAAAAAAATAGATAAAGTCAGTCTCGTGTATAAAGTTAAAAAGAATAAACGTATTTTAAAATAGAAAAAGCATTCCTTTATTCGTAAATAATAAATAACGTCCCATAATATTCCCATAGATGTAACGAACCTTTTGAATTGTCAAATTCAAAAAAAATTATAAAACTATTCTGAGTTGTAGTACTCTGTGAAACATTAACGAAACCTTTTTTATCGGCAACCAAGCCCATCTTAGGCGTTAAAACTACCTCTTAATTTAACCTCCAAAAACGTTTTTTTTTCTCGATAAATCTCGAATTCTACTCCACTTTTTTTGATATAACAAATTTGTTATAAGGGTTGCATCTCTATTTTTTTAGGGCATGAAATTATCTCTTTTCACAAATTAGGGGTGGTTTTAACTTCTAAAAAGAGCTTTGTTGCCGATTAAAAAAATGGTTTCGCTAATGTCTCGACGCTTTGTGTGAAAAGTGCCGCCCGAGGAGCCGGATAGACCCAATTTTTTATTTTTGTTTTAAAACGGCATTTCATTGTGGCATAACGAATTGAGAAATATAAAAAAAAATACTGTATAAACAATAAGTATAAAAGATAATAACAAAATATGTACAACAGATGGCAGCATTAGACAATTATCGTTTTTTTTTTAAATTCGTAATTTCTAAATTTTGGTTTCTCTTAAACTGTACAAATAAAGTTAGTTTTTTTATCGGCAACCAAGCCCTTTTCAGGGGTTAAAATCATCACTAAATTTAACCTCAAAAAAGCCTTTTTCGATTTATCTCGGCTTCTACTCTACATTTTTTGATAAAACAAATTGGTAATCATACGAGGGTTCCATCTCTGTTGAACAGAGCGAATCGAATTATACTATGGTATAAACGTAGTTATTATATAAACTTGTGCCTAGCGGCGGGACACAATACTATATATATATAACTGTGAGCTGTCACAGAGAAAACACACGATGTATATCGTGCTGTCCATTATATTATATAAAATAAAGATATTGAATTCGAAATACCTAATACAAATCATCTTAGTAGATTTTTACATGTTTACCATAACATCGAGAGTGGTAACAATTGGCGACGAGGATAACGGCTGTAATTATAAAATATTATTTTTCTGATTTACCAAATCGAAAATATTGGGATTGCCATGAACAATTAATATATTTGTCTATAAAAAATGCCGAAAAATCAACTAATATTACAATAGTGAAAAAAAAAAATATCATCGAAATGGCCGAGATGGAAAAATTGGTTAATGCGTTAACTGAAATAGTAAAAAAAACTTGGTACACCTGTAAATGTACCAAGTGGAGAATATCGAATGGAAAGCCTTGCCAACAGCATGTAAGTTTTCCGTTACGATCCTGACGAAGGACACACATTCGAGGCGTGGTATCGACGATACGAGGAAATATTCCAGGAAGACGCCAAATCCCTCAACGATGCAGAAAGAATTCGTTTGATTTTGCGCAAGTTGGACGCAAATGCTCATGACAAATTTAAAGATATGATTCTTCCGAAAACTCCAAAGGATTTTTCATTCGCTGAGGTTGTGAAGAAACAGAAAGACGCTTTTGGACGACAGGCATCATTGTTTAATACTCGGTACAAGTGTCTTCAAACCATAAAGAATGAGAACACAGATTATGTCACAGATTATGATAAAGAGCTAAACGATAACCAGTTTAAATGTTTAATGTTCGTGCGCGGGTTAAAATCCTCACAAGACGCCGAAATTCGAACCCGCCTTCTCGCAAAATTGGACGGGGAGGATGCAAACGAACAATCACTAGAGAAACTAATCACCGAAACTCAACATACTTTAAGTCTCAAGCGCGACACAGCGATCATTGGTGGAAGTTCAAAAGCTCAACCAGTCACCAACGCCATGAAGCAGACGCAACCAGGTTTTTCAACTCTGTCGGAACAGACGAGAAAAACTGACACGGTTCAAAATCAATCAGCTGGGCCATTCAGACCATGTTGGCTCTGCGGTGGTGTACACTTCATTCGAAACTGCCAATTTGCGACACACAAGTGCAACCAATGTCATAATGTAGGTCATAAGGAAGGGTATTGCCAGCTAAATAAACCACGAGTTTCGACATCCAACAAGCCGAGAAATCAGCCACGAGCACAGGTTCTACGTGTCAACAGGATCAACACCGACAAAAATCATGGTGACATAACATCCCGACGCAAATACATCAACGTCGAGATTGATCAACGATTCATCAACGTCGAGATTCACCTACAGATCGACACGGCGTCCGATCTGACCATAATCTCAGAGCAAACATGGCAAACTCTGGGGTTACCTGGATCCACATACAGCCCAACTGGAATAAAATCTGCTTCAAAGGACAGCGTCCCCATTATCGCAGAATTCGACTGTGAATTGGGGATTAAAAACATCGGGCAAGTATATTCTGGAAAATGTTTAGTCACAAATATTACAGAGCTTAATGTTTTAGGCATAGATTGGATCGAACGTTTAGGCATTTGGGACCGTCCGATAAACGAAATATGTAATGTCATTCATGCGATACAATCAGAACATGACATATCCATTACGGAAGTGAAAAATGAATTTCAAACCATATTTAGCGATACACTAGGGAAGTGTTTAAAGGCAAAAGCGACCATCCACATAAAGCCGGACGTTTGCGGCATTGGAGGGAGTCGAATGCGAACTGGATTGCCTTCAAAAACTCGACATTATATCACCGATCGAGTACTCAGAGTGGGCAGCACCCATCGTCTCGGTCAAACGGCCCAACGTCATATAAGAACATGCGCCGACTACTCAACTGGGCTGAATTCATGCATCGAGACCAACGCATATCCACTTCCAAGTCCAGAAGAAATGTTCGCACAGCTTGCTGGCATTAAAGTATTCAGCAAAATCGATTTGTCGGATGCTTATTTGCAAATCGAGGTTGACGACAAATCAAAGCGATTCCTGACAATCAACACACACAAGGTACTTTTTACATTCAATCATTGGCATTTTCCAGCAAATAATAGACGCTGTGCTAGCCGGCCTTGACGGAACTATCGCGTATTTCGACGATATTCTCACTCCAAGGATGAGGAGACTCTCAAAGCAATCCTCAAACGACTCCTTAAACGATTAGAAGAGTACGGATTCCGAGTGAAGTTAACGAAATGTAATTTTTTTTGCAACGAAGTAAATTATTTGGGAATGATCGTAAATAGCCAAGGCATCACCACAGATCCATCAAAAATTACTGCAATAATTTCAATGCCAGCATCTGAAAACGTTCCACAGCTGCGATCATTTTTAGGCGCAATAAACTTCTACGACATATCATACATGTCGACAAATGATTTTGGAACAGCTGATATTCTATCACGACTCATCGCCTCAAACCGAGTTGACGATGAAGATTACGTAATTGCCTGTCTCCACCTCGAAGAAGAAATAACCAATCAAATCGAGGAAATCATGGATGTATTACCCATTACACGAAAAATGACAAGTATTAAGGTACAAGTATGCACTAACATCACGTCAACGACTTGCATCGAGAAGATGAGCGAATTTTTTTCACATAATGGCAATCCGGAAACATTGGTAACCGACAACGGGACTCAATTCGTAAGTAAACAATTCAGTGATTTCTGTCGTACTCGAGGAATTAATCACATCTTAATGCCACCCTACCACCCGATGTCGAACGGGCGAGCCGAACGATTTGTCAATACACTAAAGAGTGCACTAAATAAACAAAAGGGGGAGGAGACCCAAATTCCTCCAAGCATATCGATCAACACCTAACCGAAACTCACAAAAATCGAAGTCACCAGCATAACTTTTTTTGGGTCGGTAAATTCGAATAGAACTCGATTTGTTGAAACCTACGCCAGAACATGGTATGCATCGCAACATTCAACAAGAGCAACAATTTAACAAACACCACGGAGCCCGACATCGTAGTTTCTCTCCAGAACAGTTTTGGCAATGCGGCGTCATCGAAAAAAAAAAAAATTGGTAGTGTTATCTATTCAGTACGGCTTATTGACACGAATCGCACGTCACGGTATTCTGTAAATCAGTTAAGACGTCGCTACACCGAGAATAATCATACCAGATCCGATCATTTACCATTAGATCTGATGTTGACATCAGATCCGGAATCAGCAGTTGATGATGAGACAGCATGGAACACAACGGAAAATTTATCAGACAGTATTCATAACATGGCTACGGAATTCCAGGATTTTCTACAAAGCAGATCACCATGGAACAATACTGTGGATGATCGACCAAAGCGACATCGACAACCACCTGGTCGATTAGCAGAATACGACTGCGAATAAGGAGGGAGATGTTGGACAGAGCGAATCGAATTATACTATGGTATAAACGTAGTTAATATATAAACTTGTGCCTAGCGGCGGGACACAATACTATATACACCTGTCCCTCGATTAATACGGTAATTACGTTCTGCCAAATTACCGTTTAACTCAAAACCGTGTTAATCGCGACTAATACAGTCGTCCCTCGATTAACACGGTACTTGATTAACGCGGCGAAACTTCTGTGCGTGTTAATCAAGCCTTTGTCTCAATTCGTTGACCGTGTTAAATCAAATCCGTGTTAATCAAGTACCGTGTTAATCGAGGGACAGGTGTATATGTATATAACTGTGAGCTGTCACAGAGAAAACACACGATGTATATCGCGCTGTCCATTATATTATATAAAATAAAGATATTGAATTCGAAATAATACTAATCATCTTAGTAGATTTTTACTTGTTTACCATAATATCAAGAGTGGTAACAATCTCTGTTTTTAATGGGTGAACCCTATGTGTGGTTTTAACCTCTACTATAACTTAAAATATTTTTTATTATTTTTTGAATTTGACAGTTCAAAATGTTCCCTTGTCAGAAACATACGTGGTACCGTTAGCTGTATAATGGAAACCTTTTTGTTCTGATGCATAATAATGCAAGACCTCTCACAAGTCGGTATCGTGAGGATATATTTAGAAGATGTTAATAATCACGCTTTGAGGTAGCCTTCCCGCAGCTTGGGCTTTAACTAAATCGAGCACCTGTAGGACATACTTTAGCACAATACCTAAATATGAAATAAGAATTGAATATTTTTTATTCTATTTTAAAAGTTATAGTGAAAAAAACTTTGGTGGATTAATATTGCGGACCAGTGTATTTTATTACAAAATGATAGATGAATTGAGGTTACATGCATGTTTAATTATATAGGTACGTTATTATAAAAAAATAAAAATTAAAAAAATTAAATTGGGTTATTTCAATATGATTAGATTTTATATCTATAGTTATTATAAAATGTTCACCTTTTGAGCCTGGCCAATCTTGGTCATCATCCGGTATCGTCACATAAAATTGCTTCTCATTCCATGTTATATTAAAGACATAAATTAGCATAAGTGCCAGTATGACCACGATGACCAAACGTTTGCGTCCAAATTTATCATTTTGTGCCAATTTAATTTTTCGCCTTGCCGTCGATTGTAATGCAGCGGCACGTTTTAAACCCTTAAATTCAGCATTATCGTTTGCGTTACAATCCAGTAATCGTTCCAAATCACTGTCATGATTCATGCTTCTTTGAAAGGTATGTTGTTATATTCTGTAGACACAAATTTCATACTTAGTTTGACACCCTGTAAAAAAAAAAAAATAAATAATTTGTATTTATTTTTATTATAATATATTATTAGAATGTTTAATATTCAGATTAAAATAAAATTCAATAATCCTATCTCGTTTCGTTTAACCATTATAGCGTTATGTAATATAATACATATTGTATCTCCAATGGCCACAATCATTATTTAATAAAAATAAACTTTTGGCGAACTTGGAACGCACCTAATATAGGTAGATGGGTAGAAAGAGGCATCTTTAATAAAACCGATCCCTTTAAACCTACCGAATATTCTTTTTTTTTGTTCTGAGTTATAGTTTTGCAAAAATGTACACCCATTTCTTGGCCTATATTTAATATTTACAAATAATATATTGAATGATATTCGTTGTTGTGTATTTATTGATTAGCTAAACTAAATAATTCTATAAACAGCTTTCTTTAAAAAAAAAAAAAAAAGTTTCATTTTTTTATGTACATGTTTATTAATAATGCATAATTATTATTTCATGACTTTAAGAATTTTTTTAAACTTCATTTTTATTGATCAAAAAAAAAAAAAAAAAATTAACCAGCCTTTAGTTTTCCACAGTATTATGATAAATTATTTAAGGGTGCGTGTAATTTATCGATGGGAAATGAAATTTTTTTTTGTAACGCTTATGTATTATACTTCGTCCGAGATAATTTTTCATATTTTTTAATTTAACATTAGCTGATAACATATACATATGTATATGAAGATTAGGTCAACAATAAACGGCCGGGTTTTTTTTTTATTCTGTTTATCACAATAAACATCCGTCCAAAAATACTGCATCGAAAGATAAAAATAAAATTATTTCGAGTCACATTTTCTTGAATAATATTTATTTTAATTCGAGATTAATCTCTTAATCACACATTTTTTTTTTTTTTCTTAATTTACTTTTTGCCATTTCCTGGTGGGTGTACCGTTTTGAGTTTAGTTTTTATTTTATCAAGAGTAACTTTGTACACTGATTTCACTTGTTCAAATTATTTTGTTTTGTTGCGTTCTCAAATTACTTAAATTCTGTTTCAATTATCATTCGTCTGTGCTAAATATGTAGGGAAATGAAAGAAAAGAGAAATAAATCACAATAAGAAAACAGTCATCCAGGGCCGGCTCAAGGTGTGTGCTAACTGTGCGTTCGCGCAGGGCGCAGAATTTGATGAGTCAAATATTAGATTAATCAAATATATGGAAGCATCATCACAATTTAGTTTTTCACATTCACATTCAATTTGTACTGTAATGCCAATTAATTTGCCACCAGTGTCTCTTACGGCAAATATACTTTGTGTAATAATATTTGCCTTTTATCAGAGCACCCTGTATTTTATAGAGCCATAATCAAAAAATCTGAGCTTTTATAAGGGAATTAGAAACGAGGAAAAAACGAAACTTTTCATAGTAAAACACACAAAACATATGGGAAATCACAATTTTTCCTAAGACAAATTTTTAAATGAAAACGTTACAAATTCTTAATTATGATTTCTAAAATACTTTCATAAATGTTTAAATTTCAACATATATGAATATCGTTTAAGTAAATCGTTTTCATTTTGTTGTAATAATTGATTTATTTAAACCAAAATATTAAAAAAATTTCATAACAACAGCATTCTGGTCAAATTGAAATAAATGCTTACTACGATTCGTTTGGTCATTAAGTCAATATACATTACATAGATGGCAGTGATGGCCGTAAAAATTTGGAAAAATCTTACCAAAAATTACCACCTGGGGAAATTTCAAGTTCAAAAATTGTAGGAAAAGCAAAACAAATTCACAAAATATAGGAACGCGTGATAATTTTGCGATTAAATAATTTTTTTTCGTATTTTTCTTTTACCATTTTAGACATCTTACGTACACTAGTAAAACTAAAGATAAATTTAGCAAGTATTATTTTAATTTGTCAGAGCCAACTTTGATGTATTTTTCAAAATGAAAGTTTGAAAAAATATATTTTAGAAATAATTTAATTTTAATATTTCTGCAATTAATATTTACTTAATACCAATATGGCCTTCTTGTATATTGTTCTTAAAGATATGTAGAAAACTTTTATATGAACATTTTATAATATTTTTGCTTTTTTCATTGAAAAACTTGAAGCTAAAAAACACAATTTTTACTATGGATTCCTATGGAAATCAGTAAAAAGTTATACCACTAAAAAAGCTTCTAAAAAATACGTCATTAAGATTATGGCTCTATACTCTAGAAGGCTCTGCTTTTATTCGGCTGTCCTAGATGTGATTGGACAAAAACTTATAGGTATCTTTCAAGAGCCTATAATTAGATAAACAATATTACGTGTTACAGTGAACAAATAAGTACAGTAGAGCGTTGATTATCCGAACGTTAATTATTTGAAACGTCAATTAACCGAACACTGCACTGCGACAATTTAAAAAAAAAAAGGTTAGGCACACGTGCTTGTTTTGTTTTACACTTGTTCTTTTGTATGTGTGTATGTGCACACATTTCTTACTTAATATTTAGTAGTTTGTTTTATGTTTGATTATCCGAATATTTGATAGTGTGTTTAGGGTCAAACGAGTCTGCTGCTAAACCCGATCTCATCGGCTTAATGTGCAGGCATGTGAAAGACAGCTGGTAGCAGTACCCAGCAAAATTTTGGATAACGTTAATATTGAACTAATATTTCAACTTAATTTAAACGTACTATTTATTTACATAGGTTAGCAAGAGAAAAAATGATTCTAGGCCTATTCCACTAGCACAATTCTACTAGACACAATTCCACTGCACGCAATTCCACTGCACGCAATTCCACTGGCACAATTCCACTTGGCACAATTCCACTGCACACAATTCCACTTGGCACAATTCAACTTGCACAATTCAACTTGCACAATTCAACTTGCACAATTCAACTTACACAATTCAACTTGCACAATTCAACTTGCACAATTTAACTTTTTGATAATCAAACGCATTTAGGATGGTAAATCGCGCACGCGATTTACCATCCTAAATGCGTTTGATTATCAAAAAGTTAAATTGTGCAAGTTAAATTCGCTTAATTAAAAAAAAAAAAGTTGAACTTAAAAGTTACCTGAAAGAACTACGAATGTTAAACACGAATTGAATGAAAACACGAATTGTACGCAGTGAAATTGTGTCTAGTGGAATTGTGCTAGTGGAATAAGCCTAGAATCGTAATAACTACATCAACAGAAATATTTTTTACCATTGCTATCTTCACCATTTTTTTGAAAGCTATCCCCTTCTTTTAGTATCAATTAGCTTTTTTACACGTTGCAGTTTTTATTAATTTAAAATCCATTGTTATAATTATCTTCGTAATTATGTTTCAATCACACCAATAAAATATTAAAGTGTGTGTTTGCGTTTCATTAGTGTAACTGTACAAGTTATAATGCAAGTTAAATTGTGCAAGTTAAATTGTTCCCCAGTCGAATTGTGCCAAGTGGAATTGTGCCAGTGGAATTGCGTCCAGTGGAATTGTGTCTAGTGGAATTGTGCTAGTGGAATCGCCCGGCTACCGAAAAAATATATATAGTATTTTTAGTTTTTGTTCCTTTTTTGTTTATTTAACGTTAGTTTTACCAGAACCATCTTGATATGAATAGAGCCGGCATGTAAAAAATGAACTTAAAATAAAGGACATAGAAACACTAAAAAATAATTTATTTTCATAGAGTTTGTATGAAAAAACGCGATTTCGATTGACGAAAAAATATGAATTAAAAATTAAACGTAGATAAATAATTTTTTCTGAAATCACTAATATTCAACTCAATGACTAACTGATTTAAAGCACAGATTCTCAAGCTTCCCCATTTTCCAGATATAATCAAAAGAAAATAAGGGAAATTAATTAAAAAACGTTCTACAACAACAACAATATGTATTGAAAAGAGAATATTCTATTTAATGACGTCATCACTTATTCACAACTAAAATCAATGGTAAAAAAAAGACAATACGTTGAACAGCCAAAATTAAAATAAATCAAAGAGAGTCAAAGAGAAAAAATTTTAATAATATGCATTGAGCGAGAAGAAATCAAAAAAATCAAATCAACAATCCCAGATTGTTATGCATCACAAATAAACCACATAACCAAGAAACATTAACTGTAATATAAATGCCTTATTTATTTCTCAAGTATTAAAAATATTATTTAAATTAAGTCACAGCTGAAAATAAATACAATATGATTAATATTTGGCATCGATTTTTATTCCAAAAAATTAATGACACATTCAAAATAAGTTTTTGTTTAGAATATTTGAATTGTCATAACATTTGAGAGCGGTGTATAAAATAAAATAGCTCTTACTTATTATTCCCATTCCTAGATGTCACTTAACACACAAATAAAAACAACAGGGATTCGAACTTAGTAAACGATTTCAAAGAAAACTTTTTACGTAAAATTAACATAATTTCTTTCATAGCAATGGTTTAATTTTAGTAAATTTATAAAAAAATTATATTAAATTAATTATTATTACAATTTAGTTATTACTATAAACAAAAACCACCAAAAATATGGTTAACCGAATCAAAAATCAGACCGATTTTAGAATCCGACCGGTTCGATCACCTATTTGATTTTTTTTTATATGTTTTTAATTGTAGGCGACATCTATGGTTTAAACAAAAGTCATTAATAAAGCATTGCCACATGATATGAATCTGTATTCGGGTAGATTTTTGTCATGTGGCAATGCTTTTAGAAGGAGACTAAAAAGAGATGGTTATAATTGTTAATAAATTTATTGTTATGACGTATTTTACAACAACAACATTCCAAAAAAGTTTAGCAATAGTTTATATTCCAAGAGGATTTTCACTAAGAAATAAACATTTTCATGATTCGAATTTTCAATCAAATAAAATTACATGTTTTATGAACATTTTCGTATAAAAATAATGTAAAAGCTCATATTTCTTATAGACTAAAAATGTAAATGAAAACAATCGTTTTCCCATATAGTTTCATAGTAAAGAAAAAATTTTATGTACTTTATTTTAAGCTTAGTAAAAAATACAGTCAATGTGGAGGCTCTTATTTATAGAGTAGGCTCTGGTTTTACGTAGATAAGTTAGCGGCATCCGCATGTTTTTTTAATGCGTAGCCATTTTGATTTTGTCCACATAATCCATTTGTAGTAGCTGTATTAAGCAGTTCATATTGATAAATTTAAATTTATCTATTGTCCATACCGTAGAGTCCAAAATAGTAAAATAAATTCATTTTCCGAACAATTTAAAGTTTTATAAATAAATATAATCAAGGAACACAAGGAAGTAAGTTATATTATTTATAATGAGTAATGACAAAAAAAAAATTGCAAAGTATTTCGAAGCGACATTTTAGACGTTTAGTCGCTATCCGTGTGAAAGAAATGAAAAATGAAAATTTAATAAAATTAAGTTCTTCCTTATCCTCTAATGAGCCTAGTATATCTAAACACGACAATATACCCAAATATAAATGTAATAACAATAATGAGAATAATTTAAATTTCGTGGATAAAATTGAGATAAGTTCACGGTTGAACATTCCAAGTGTTAATAATTTAATAAATAACAATAATAACGGTGGAGGATAATCATAAATTGGAAGTTCTAAAAAGCGATTTAAAGGATATTGTTATTTCAAATAACTTAACCACTACAGCTACTTCAAGCATTTTAAATTCTTTAAATAAATACGGCCTAAAATTGCCCCGATGAAAAAACGCATTAATGAATGATACTAAGAATAGTGAAGTGTAGTAACCAAAACAAGAATTGGAGCCGGACACCTCGTGTATATTGGGATACAACAAAATGTAATGAAATGTAAGGATGAGACAGTATTGAAGAAACCTACAATAAATATAGATATCAATGTGGATGGATTACAATTGTACAAGAGCTCAAAAAAATGTGTTTGGCCTATTCTAGGGTCTTTTGTTAACTGTCCACATGCTATATGTATCTATTAGTTATAACAGCGTACCTTGGAAATGGACATCCCGAGTCTCATGAACTTTTTTTTGAACAATTTGCCAAAGAGAGTAACAAATTGAGTAAAGAGAGTATTTTTGTCTCACAGCAAATGATTAAGAAAAAATTTAACGTCCGATTATTTTGTTGCGATGCGCCCGCAAAATCGTTTGTAACTTGTACAAAATACCATAATGCAGAAAATGGATGTCATAAATGCGAGCAGGTTGGTTTCAGTTACAATCGCCGAACTGTTTTCAGTAAAAGTGCCCGCAATTTAAGAACCGACGAGAGTTTTTTTTAAGACATGATGCTAACCATCATAATGAAAAGCACTAAAATGAAAAATATGTACTAGAAAAGTTTGGTTTTAAAATGATAAGTCAATTCCCGCTGGTTGACCTCGGTGTAGTGAAAAAGATGCTGACAATGATATGTTCAAGAAACAAAAAACTAATTAATCAAATATCAGAGTTTAACAAATTAATTTCTAAAGATTTCATTCCAAATGAATTTAACCGAAAACCTCGTGGCTTTGACGAATTACCCCGATTTAAAGCAATGGAGTTTTACCTGTTTGTTGTATACTATGGCTCAGTTTTGCTGAAATCTATTCTAAGTGAAGATATGTATAGTTATTTTATGTTATTGCACTGTGCGATTAGATATCCGACTACAATACTTCTCAGGAAAACGCTGATTACGCTGAACAATTGTTAAAGTTTTTTGTAAAACATTTTTGTACATTTTATGGAAAACAATGTATCAATTATAACGTTCACAATCTGCTGCATTTAGCCGATTGTGTTAAACAATTCGGCCCCTTTCAAAATTTTAACGCCTATAAATTTGAGAATTTTCTACAAATTTTAAAAACAGAATTAAAAAACCTACTAATATATTGCAACAAATTGTTAATAGGCAAACAGAATTATGGGCTATTTCAAAACAATGTAAACCGAACTCAATAATGAAATTTGGCATTTCAGGATTTAAGAATTCATTTTATATTCTGGAATATAATATACCATTTAGTATTGATCAAATTGAAATTAAATCAAATAAAGAATACATCGTAGGAAAACGACTGATAAATTGTGCAGATTCTGAATATATTCACTGCAGAAATATCGACGAAAGTGGAGAAATACCCTATTAACTCAATTATTTATAAATTAATGGTATTACCGTTCAATAATAAATTTCTTTTTTTGCCAATTTTGCATACTTTAGAATAAACCGTCCGTAATGTCGACACTAGGTAAGAAAATTAAAAATTAAAAAATTGTAATGGATGAAACATTATATTTTTTATTTATTTATTTACAGATAAACAAAATATTGATCAACAAAATTCTCAATCGATACTTTTCAACATATACCCTAAAAAAAGATTCATCGCAGAACATCTAACAAGTTTAAAGATAAAAAAATTGAGTTCCGATTTCAATCCAAACATGGATGAGGAGTCGGGATTTGATTTTAATGAAGATTATATCGAGCACGACTTTAACCCACACAACTTAAAACAAAAAAAAAAATAAAGAACAATTTGCATGTAATTTTTCCTGCGAAGAACATCGGGATGTTCATGAACTGCAGGTAATTCAACAAAAAAAATTACAATTACCTCATAATTCAAACACACAATTGTCAGATGTTCACGAATCAGAATTAGACACGATGAATTATGAAGACATTAATGTTAATCCTGGCAATGTTAAACTTTTAAATCGTTTGGCAAAATTGGAAATTACATTAGAAAACGTGTTCACACTTCTACAAGAAATAAAGCAAGATATTAAAGAATTAAAGGAAAAAAGTGATGATGATATTCACAATCAAATAATGTTGCCAATCGCGGAAGATTTGGAAGGATTAGATTTAAAGATTATGGATGATAAAGCTTCTGAACAACGTTTTGTAAGATATTATTATAAAGCCATTTTAAATTAAGCTTATACATTTTTATTTTTTACAGATAAAACTTGTTAAAATTTTTAAGCCAACGACGAACGCCTGCCCGAACTCATTTGGAATCGCAAGGATATTTAAGGATAATTTAGTAGCAACCTTCAATTGGGATGGTTCGCACAATAGAAAATCCTTTGCAGATTTAAAATCATTAAATTTGGCATTATTTAGTAAATATACATGTAATAAAGTTTGATCATTCATCATTCATCATGTTTTTTTTACAGAAGCCTTGGCCAAGAGATACAATTAAAGATGCACAAATGTATACTGCGCGGATGCGGCGCTTTAAACAACAAAAGAACAAAAAAACCACCTAAACAAATTTAAATCTTTAATAAATTATACTAAAGTATTGAAATGTGGTAATGTTAATTTAATTGATTAATGTGATTATTAATTTTAAGTAATTATGCAGAATGTTATAATATTAATGGTGTTATAACAAACTGCATAAAAAAATCCTGAAATGAAATGTGATCAATAATTTTAAATATTATGTAGAAATGAATTTACTAAAGATTTTTTTAAATTACATAAACATAGCAATTATATTTTATTTTCCGCAATTCCCAATCTCAATCATCGTTTAATTATTGTTGTCGAATCAACGATAAATTATCGTGCAGTTTAAACCAGTTTCAAATGTGTAATTCTTTCGTTAATTTAACGTTTAGGTATACTCGATATTTTTACATTCCAAGTTAACGTTTACTTATACAGGTACATCCTAGGACATCGCTCTCATAAAGTAAATTAAAGTTTCATAATGTGTAAACGTTGAAGAACCAACGTTGTTTCCACGTAATTTTAACATTAATTATTTTGCTGGGTAGCTTTAATATAGTTTTAGGCTTTCGACGAATAAAAATGTAAATATAGAGTAAAAGCCCAGATTACCCCAGAATAGAATGAAAATATTGAATGTAAATCAGATATTCATAACTTTATGCAATGTACTAACATTAATCCAAATGATTGAAAACAGTTTTCATCAGAGTGTGCCAGCTGCGTGCATCTTTCGTTTTGATTTTCTAAATGTCGGAGCTCGCGATACAACATTATAATGAGATTCTTAAATTTATTAAGACACACTTCCAAATTTAGTTAATAACCGTTAAAATCCTACGTAAATCATATATTTCTGTTTAGTGTGTAATACCCTAGACACACTGCGATTTAATAAAACCGGTTTATCGAATTTTTCGAGAGTAGCCGCGGTATGTTAACGTCAATTTTAGCTAATCCCTTTGTTTTTGCATAGAATATACTTAAACTAAGTAGTTTAGCTAAATCGGATGTATTAAACCACAGTCTGCCTAGGGTATTACAGTGTATTATAAATCGGGGCTTAGCTCCATGACAATTTTGTGTCTCGCAAATTTTTTTTTTTTTTTTACAATTAGAAGTTAAAATTATTTAGTAGCTTTATAAAATCGAGAACTTATGCGCCGAAAGAACCGCGAACCTGATTTCCACAAATAATTATCACGCCCCTTAAAAGAAGATGGGAAGCTCAGATTTGCGAACAATTCTCTACTATAACTGTTATTAACCGTAAAAAAGTGAAACTCAAAATTCTTAACAAATCTGAAATCTATCTTAAGTATTAGGCGCCGCGAAAAATTTGGCAAACCAACAATACGCTTGTTCCAGGCAAACTCGTTTAACAATGACAAAATCTTGAATAAGCTTAAGTAACCTCGAATATATCGATTAATCTCTAGTAAGCAAATAATCTTCAATAATCTCGAAAATAATCTCAAAAACCGTCGCAACATTCGAAAAATGTAGATAATCTCAAATATAATCTCAAAAGTTTCAAATATCTGCAATAACGTGATTATTCAAAAATGTTGAAAATAATCCTCACACAAGGCAATTCAACGCAAAGTAAAACTCGAAAGGCTTATAATTTTTAATTGTCAATATATGATCACTAAAACCGTTACATGATTTATTTTTTTTAAAATAGCTATATGATAGCTAATGAACGTTTTATTCAATGAGTTTTATCCCGGCTGATAGCCTGGTCGAGCAACTCTGGTCCTGAGTGATAAAACATATGTGAAGTTAGCCCAAAATTCATCTCATGAGGTGATAAAAACATCGGTCCTGAAAATTGACTTAACTCCCAAATCAATCCCTAACTGAATCCCTTAACCCAATCTTCAGCTCAACCTCCAACTCAATTTACAACTCAATCGGAATGCAATCCTAAACGCAATCACCAAATTAACCTCCAACCCATCCCTTAACTCATTCACCAACCCTTAAATTAACCCCAAATCAACACCCAAATAATTCCCTAATCGAACCTCTTACTTACCCCAACGTTACCTAACTAAACCTTAACTCAACTACAACTGAACTTAGCTCGAGCCAAATCTCAACTTTCCACACAACTCCATACTTAGAGACCAACCCAATCCCAAAATCAAGGTGACACGAAAGATAAATGCGTGTATGAAATCAACTAAAATCAACTCAATCTAATCTCCCACTACACAATAAATTCGACCAAAAATTAAACCCTAGAACCGAATCACTCACTCAAATCCGAATAAACTTCAACTCAAACCTTATTCAACCCTAACTCGGCCTCAACTCAACCCAAATTCAATTAAAATCAAACCCTAAATTAACACGGATCGAAAACTATAGACTCTGTCATGTATTAAGTGACATGATGTTATGTCACATATACCAAAGTATGGTATTTAGGGTTACTCAATAAACGAAATAGAGAATGGTCGATAGAATGAAATGACAGGAGGAAATAAAGGAGTTATGAACGTGAACAGACGTGTTTGATTTTGATTCCAAGTGAAATCCGAAAACATCCACTTTAAAAGAACAATAAAAGAACATAATAGTTGGCGACGAGGATTTAAAAACAAAAGATATAGAGAACGTGCCGTAAAATATATATGGATGTATAGTTATACAGATTATAAAAAAAAACGCCTGGTAGAAATAAGGTTAAGAGAAAATTCTAATAAAAAATAAATGATGGCAGCAAAACATTTGGTTGGACACATGGAGCCATATACTGATTTTGGTCGCAAAATGAGGATTGAGGATTGAGAATTTTGTATATGTACATGGCGTATAATATACATTTTCCTATTGTGTGCCGTCAAATATTTTTATTGTATTAGTGTGTTTTCTCATGATGGTAAGTATCAAAAATAAGCTAAACGGGTGAAATCGGTTCAACTTTTTTGTTGCTTCCGCTCGCCTTGAGTTATTTTTCCCTACCTTTTAACATGAGGAATTCATGTTTTTCTATCTATTGTTGTTGTAAACGAGACATTCATTTTACTTCGTTACCAAAAATCCAAAACAATATACCCAATCAATTGCTCGGGGTGATCTTCAATATAAAAAACAAAATGCAACATAAATAAATGGTTTTTAATTTTTACATTCTTCGTCGACCACATTCATAATATTTTTAACTTTTTTTTTTTTTTGAGTTATGTCAGTGAGAATAAACATTTGAAAAATAAAAAAAAAACAATTCAGTGTTATCTCATGCGTACGAAAGGAATGTTGTACATATTTTTATTTCCAGTAATTTTCTGTAAAATTTAAAACTAATAAAATGGTAAATTGAATTATGATTTAAAGATAAACAAAAATTAGCTAAAAATGGAAAACAAGTCAGAAAAATATTTATAAACTATTATTTTATTAATAGTTTTAAATGATGAAAAGACACACGACGTACATCCGCCCTCTCCTGCGTTTGAATTAACACTAAGCCTGTAAGCCAAAATAACTAATTTACTTCTTATATTTTCCACATTATATTTTATATCCCTCTTTTTCGTATCATTTTATCTCTCTTATTTGCATCATGTTAAACAACAAACAAAAAAACCGCCCATAAATTTTTTAGTTTTTTGTTTAACATCGAATAAGAGGGATTAATGTGAAAAATATAAGCAAATTAGTGATTTTAGGATGGGCAAGCAGGATGTACGTCGTATATCTTTTCATCATTTAAAATTATTAATAAAATTATAGTTTATAAATATTTTTTGGGCTTAATTTCCATTTTTAGCTAATTTTGATTTATCTTTAAATCATTATTCAATTTACCATTTTATTAGTTTTAAATTTTACAGAAAATTACAGGAAATAAAAATATGTACAACATTTCTTTCGTACGCATGAGATAACACTGAATTGTTTTTTTTCATTTTTCAAATGTTTATTCTCTGTTTTTCTCTATTCTTTGGACACCAATACAATTTACCAATACTATTGCCTTCCGGTAATTCTCAACTCAATCCTCAAATTGCGACCAAAATCGCTACCCAGGAGAAAACTTTTTAGAGTATATAGAGCAGCTATAAAACTATTTTATGAAAAGTTTAACAAAATCTATGCTTTCCAGGGATTTGGTCAAATGCTATGCTTGCCAGGGATTTGGTCACATGGCGAGAGAGTGTCCATCACAAAGAGCATCATCAACAAATAAATATATAAATAAAAGGTATAATAATTTTAATAGTAGTAAAAGTTGTAATAGTGCACGTAATGAGAATTATCCAAAGGGAGATGGAGTTTAAATCAGTGAGCGAAAATCAAAATGTCGGTGAAATCGAGCTCGAAAATTTTGACTTTGGACAATTGTCATTGCATGAAATTGATAAAGCTAGTTTTAATAGCATTACTAGAGATGATCGTAAGGTAGCATCAAGAATTAATAATAGCAAAATTGATGATTTGGTCACAAATGAAAATGTACAGGTAAAGAAAGTGCGATAGTTTAGGTTACATTAAATTAAATTCTGTTAACTGTGCACAAGTAAATATGAAATATTCAAACGTGAAATTTATAGATATTATTATAGAAAATAAATTAGTTAAGATCAGTATCAAAGAAATTTTGCTCAAATTAAGTTAGAAAAAGTTGAAATTCCATTATCAGTTGTAACAGGGGATGCCATTAAAATAATGGGAAAAATCCAAGTAAATGCGAAAATGAAGGTAAAAGAACGGGTAGAGTTAATAATTGTAGATACACCAAAAAATATGTTCCCTTTATGTGGTCGGGATTGGCTCGATATATTCTATGCTGATTGGCGTGATTGGATCAGGATTAAAAAGATAGATGGTTGTCGAGAATTTCGGAATAAGGTTCTTTTGGAACTTAAAACAGATTTTGAGGTGGTTTTTGATGGTGATCTGAGAACACCAAATAAAGATTTTGTAATTAACATACCGTTACTGGAGAATTCAAAGCCAATTTTCCATAGAGCATATACGTTACCGTTCAGTTTAAGGGGGAAAGTCGAAAAGGAATTAGAGCAGTTGCAGCGTGGTGGTATTATTGAACCAGTTACTATATCGGAATGGGCTTCGCCGATAGTTATAGTGCCGAAACAAAATGGTCAGATTAGGATATGTGTGGATTGTTCAGTGACAATTAATAAATTAGTAAAACCGCAGTATTATCCTTTACGTGTCATTGATGAGGTACTTGCGAGTCTAGTGGGTTGTAAATTTTTTGTGTCGCTTGATTTAAAGGGTGCGTATACACAATTAAAATTGAGTAATGAAGCTCAACAATTATTAACAATTAATACACATCGTGGGTTATATGCGTATAAAAGAATGCCTTATGGTTTGAGACCAGCATCGTCAATTTTCCAATCCATTATGGATCAAATTTTAAATAACATTCCTAATACGTATTGTTATATTGATGATATTTTGATTGGTGATGTGACATTAGAAGGGTTGTGTGATAAATTAGTGTTGGTTTTGCAGAAGTTGCGTAATTATGGCGTGAAAGTTAACCTTGGAAAATGTAAATTTTTTGAAGATAAGTTAACTAATTTAGGACATGAGTTATCTGCATCAGGTGTAGGACCTTGTAGTGATAAAGTCAAGGCAATTGTTGAAGCACCTTCGCCGAGTAGTGTAACAGAACTAAAGTCGTTCATTGGTTTATTAAACTACTACTCGAAGTTTTTACCGAAGCTAAATCAAAAGTGTAGTGTTTTTTATACTTTACTACAGAAGAATGCAAAATGGGATTGGGATAGCAAATGCCAGGGTGTGTTTGAGCAGGGCAAACATTATATATTAAATAGCCAAATTTTGGAATTTTATGATCCGAAGAAAGAAATTAGGATAGTTTGTGATGCAAGTGATGCAGGTCTAAGTGGCATATTATGTCATGTGATAGATAACGTTGAGAAACCGGTGTTTTTTGTTTCAAGAACTTTGACTAGAGCAGAAAAGAATTATCCAATATTACATTACATTTTCTCTATGGAGACATTTTATAAGTATATATATGGTCATCGGGTAACAATATACAGTGATCATAAACCTTTAGAGGGTATTTTGCCCAAGCAAAAGGGCAACCATCAGTAAAAGCTTCTCGATTAAAAAGATACATAAACCGACTTGTAATTTTTGGTTACGTATTAAAGTATAGGAAGGGAAGTGAAAACGGGAATGCTGACTGTCTCAGCAGACTACCAATAAATGACAAACTTTCTGAAGAGGATCAGTCAGAACAAATGATTTGCGTAATTGATCACATAGAAAACGGTGATGTTACCAAAATTGATATTGAATTAGTGAAACGTAAAACAGATGATGACTTATATTTGAGTGAGTTACATGATTATATTGTGAATGGTTGAAACCAAAGTAATGTTCCCTCAGTGTACGAAAATTATTATTTGAAAAATTTAGCTTTATCAGTTGAAAAGGGTTGCATTCTATATGGTGAACGTTTCGTGATTCTAAAGATTATTCAGCAGAACATGTTGAAATTAATGCATTGCAATCACACAGGGATTGTTAGGATGAAGGTGTTATCTAGATAATATTTTTATTGGGAAGGAATAGATTGTGATATAGCAAAATTTGTAGGACAATGTGAATCGTGTCAGCTAACAAGCTGTGATAAACGAAATAAAGTTTATTCAAACTGGCCTATTGTAAAGTATCCGTTTCAAAGAATTCATGGTGACTTCTTCTATTTTCAAGGGCAAGAGTTTCTTATAGTCATAGATGCTTACAGTAGATGGTTGGAGGTTATTCTTATGAATTGAACCAATGTACATAAAGTAATAGGGAAGCTAGAATCTATTTTTAGAGTGTTTGGTTTGCCGGAGGAGTTAGTTTCGGACAATGGCCCTCCATTTGGAAGTGAAGGTTTTAAGGAGTATTGTAGTAAGAACGATATTAAATTAACACACAGTCCACCCTATCACCCTGCTAGTAATGGTCGTGGTGTTGAAAGAGCGGTGCAAACTACAAAGTCAGTTCTGAAGAAATATGTTTTGGATAGTGAAAGGTCGCAAAATAGTTCTGATGTAAAAAAATCGGTTGACAAGTTTTTAAAAAATTACAATAATTTACCCTGCACAGACGAGCATTTTGTTCCAGCAGAAAAAATATTTAGTTATAAGCCAAGAACCTTGTTAGATCTTATTAAACTACGGAAACAAAATACAAATAGATTTGAAGATGAAAGTGGTAATACAAAAGGTTTTGATAAAAAAAAATACCAGTAAACAAAATGAACTAGAATCAAGAAAAAATAAAGTTAGATTTTCTAATGAGCATGAGAACAAGGTATACGGTGTTAAGGGGATTGAAAAGTTTGAAAAAGGAGATCAGGTACTCTATTTAGCAACTGATAAGAAAAGTTTTGCAAAATGGATAAAAGCAAAAGTAATTTGTGATGTGAGCAAGGTTATATACAGAATTTTGGTTGGTGATCTTGTGAAATGTGCTCACGTAAATCAATTAAAGGAATCAGCGTTAAAGAAAAAATTGTACAATGATTCTGATGTGTTGGTTGATTGCGAATCTTTTGGATTTGAGTTTGATGATAATCATAATAATAGTAATGAAAGTAGTGATTCGAATGTTAGAGAAAATTTGGAAGAGACCGTTTCAGTGGAATATCAAAGGCCTCAGAAGGTTCGCAGACCGCCAATGCATTTGAATGATTATGTTAAGTAAGAAAGTAAAAGATGTTTGAGAATGAGAATTTTTAATAAAAATATATAAAAAAAAAAATAAATAAGATGTATACAAATAAATAAATAATATTAGATTTAAGCAAAATAAGTAAGTTCATTTGAAATGTAAATTTTTTTGTTTTGAAAAATAATATAAAAAAAAAATTTATAGCTTAAGAAGGGAGATGTCATGTATTACGTGACATGGTGTTATGTCACATATACCAAAGTATGGTATTTAGGGTTACTCAATAAATCAAATAGAGAATGGTCGATAGGATGAAATGACAGGAGGAAATAAAGGAGTTATGAACGTGAACAGACGTGTTTGATTTTGATTCCAAGTGAAATCCAAAACATCCACTTTAAAAGAACAATAAAAGAACATAATAGACTCAACCCCCAATTAAATCCCCAACTAAACCACTATCGCCCAACCCCAACTCCACACTCTAATCGACAACTTAATCCTCAACGCAATATTGTCTGAAAAATTAAATGCTTACATGATCTTAACTCAGAACAAGTCAAACTAGCTTAAGACTCAAATCTCAAAGCAACTCACAAATAAAGCTCAGTAAATCTCATTCAACCCACAACTCTTCCAAAATAAATCCGCAACTGGACCTTCACTAAACCTGAACTCAATTCCAACTGGACTCCCAATTCAATCCTCAACTCAAAACTAACATGGTCTGAAAATTCCTCAAATTAACGCGACTCGAAAAACCGTCGCAATATCATACCATTAAACTATAATTCCATTACGCCTTCATGCTATCATACCACCATACAATTATTCCATTATACCATCATACCATCAAACCATCAATCTATCATTATACGATCATACCGTCATACCATGATATCATGATTCTATCATACCATTACAATTACCATTGACATTACAATTACCATTACCATTACCATCACCATCACGTCTAAATTTGTTTTTATATTATAGACACATACAAACACTCACTTTTATGAATATAGAATACTCATCTGCTCAGTAAAACCTAATCCAACCCCATCTCAACTCCAACTCAGCCTCAATTCAACCCGCAAATTGACCCCTAACTTAACCTTCAAGTGCAAATTCAGTATCCCACTCAATTTTCAGCGTATATACTCATATATAAAAAATTGGTCAATATTTATTTAACCAGGTGGCTTTGGATAAAGGTTCCAAAAGCTTTGCAATTCTCCGCCTTGACTATAGAAAAAGATTTCCGAGAAAAAAATCCAAATCAGATCCAGACATCCAGACGTCCAGACAGATGGGTCGACATTTTATTTTGTTGTTTTTTTTTTCGGACTCAAGGGCTTTCAAAACGTCGAGAAAAGTCCATTTGAACCAACTAAATTTTTGCGGTCTTTTTAGACCGAAGTAATCTGGAGCTTATAAAAATGAACTTTTAAGTTTTCCTAGATCCAAATAGTTATTCAGTAATATTTTCTCATTTTAATTTTTTTTAAAATTTGTTTGTCATATTAATAACAGTATATACAGATAAAAACTGATAAATTCTAATATATAAGTTGTTTACCAATTTTTTTTTTGACTTGATCTGGTTTTATATTTTAAATTTTGCACTTTTGCAAATTCTGAAAATTATTTCATAATACAAAAATATAATTCGACTTAGGTAATCTCTAGTCTGTCAGTGGTATTAGCTAAGCGCGATTATCTAAACTCGATTAACTAATCTTTCACTAATTTAATTGCATTGAGAGACAAAGGTTTAGTTAATGGCACCAAGAGTTTATGGTATCGGTAACATCACTCTCGTTTGAGATGAATTTATTGATTTTGTTCAATAAATAAATCAAAATACAAACAACATAGACATTAAAAAATAAATTATAATTTAAATACTTTAATTATTAATTAAAATTTTGAATAAGTTTTATTTATGCCTACCCCAAATTTTTTGTAGTTTTAAAAATGTTGATAATAGTTCCATCTACATTAATATAGCGCAACTGGTATTTATAATTTTATTTTAACATTTACATATAATGGAGCCACTTGCACTAACACTAAACTCATTAAAAAGAGATAAACTTCAAAATATGGTATTGAGAGATAAGTTCACTAACCGCGCTTGGTCGCGATTAGCTAATCTTGAACTTGACACACTACAGCTAATCTCAAAAAATTCACTAACCGCACCTAGCTAATCCCTAGTCTGTCAGTGGTATTACTTACTAAATAGTTTTCTATCCATCCATGTAGCTTGAGTTATAATGAGTTTTTTTTTTGTGAAATTATGAATTTTTATTACAAATTTTGTTTACCAAATTTGTGCTTCTTTGTAACTAGAATTAATTAAAGAAAATTTTTACTTGTTGTTTAATTTACATTTTATTTTATATAAAATTTAATTTCGATTATTATGTAATATATATAAAATTATAATTAACATTACTTTTTACTCTTCACCGTTTTAAATCAATTGTTTAATGAATTTACGGTCCGCCCAATACTGTTTCATTTAATAAATATTATAAATATTCAAATCAATCCAAACAAAATTCGAAAATGCCTGAAACTATCGAAAAGTTCCTGTTATTCCTTTACATATTATGCCGCAACAGTAGATAAGCTATGTTACTCCGAGCGCAAAATTACATGTATTTTCTTATGAAGGTCTAAATTTGCTTTTTTTGGCATCTTTTCATGTAAATGTAGAGCAATTGAGAATTTGATTCTAAATAAAAAAAAAAAATTATTTTGTTGTTGTTGTTTTAATAAATAAAAAACATAAAATCCTAATTATCTCCGAAATTAGAGGTCCTAATGAAATTTTGACAAAAATTTACGTACAAAGTACGTCCGGGAGCAGATTGAAGAACATGATGAGATAATATTTTTTCTCGAATTTGCATCTTTTAGAACCTACCAAAATTATTATCTTAGTTTATGACGTCATGCAATATAAAAATAGTATTTTAATCGAAAATTCAGTTTGTTGTTGTTGTTTAATGAATAAAAACATAAAACGCTAATTAATCAACCTGATATATTATATTACATTTCGTGAAAATAAAATAAAATGTGATGTTAAGATTGCTGACCTTGCGTACATATGATAAGACGTTTGTAAATATATAAAAAATGTATGACAATTCAATTTTGACGATGCAATAATTTTATTCATGACGAAATATTTTTTCTTTATTGCTGCCAATTATGCAATTTACGAGAGATAACAAATGTATGCTCATTTGCCAATAAAATGAGATTAGATGAATGAATAAGAAATAGAATGATATATAACACATCTGTAAATTCTCTCTCAATAATAATTTATAGAAATATATAAATTAATAGAAATATATTTTTTTTTTTAGTTTTTTTATTTTGTCTTCCTAGGGATGTTTCCTTATAATTGTTTTTTTAATCATATGTGTAATTAATATATTCAAATAAGTAATCGAATTTTTGCACCTCATGCAAATACATTTGTTTATAATATTTTCTCTTGATGGGGCATTTAACACAACATTTATATATGTTTCAAATGTTCATAATTATTTATCTCTTGTCTTGATTATTTACTTTTAAGTTAAAAGAATGTTTATGTAGGTATTTTATATTTATTACTGTTATTGAATTATTAATCCTCACAAATTTAGGTCATTATATAAATTGTATTAATTCAGATAAATAAAAATAAATAAATGCATATGAATAGTAGTATCATTATGATCATTGCTCGAACGAAAAATAACGTACTACGTTTCATTTTGTTCCACAAGAGGATCAAATGAATTAAATATACCACATTTCGCAAATAAATTTTCCGCAGAATTATATTTAAACATACCTACTACTTGCTAATTTAAACAAAATGCTAAAGTTATGGAAAGAGATTATATAGGGATCGTCCCTATTATGTGATCGGCCCTATTACATACAAATTAATTTAATCTGCAGATGGTTTATATGATTATTCCTTAAATTCAAGTACTCGCACCTCAAGATTTTTTTAATAATTGATGTTGAATACTAAATAATTTTAGATTTCTCCAAAAACTCGTTGGCTTTTGATAATGCCGACTGTTGATGGAATCTCAATACTTTAGAAAACATTCCAAATCTATTTTACATTGTTAGAAGTGCGTCCAAAGTTAGTCGATTTTAACCATGATACCTCAAAATTAAGATTGAAGTAGGCTGTAAAACGGCGAACGAAGTTTCTAACTGTATTGAGACCTTAAAATTTCAATACTTATGGAAAAGAAATACTCTTCTGCCATTAGCAGCCAAAATTTAGTTTAACAAAATTAATGACTGAATTAATTGTATTGTTCGAATCGCTTCTACTTATACATAGATGTGAACCAGAAATATCTCAATTTGTAACAAAATCTAAAAATATCTGTAAAATTGAATTTTTTTTTTCATTTATTTGATTTTTCGTGATTTTCTTTCTGGATTTTAACCGTTTTATGGATCCCAGAATTTAAAATTTCATAATTTTTTTTGTGCAAATGAAGTGATATCGGATTCATTTTCAAATTATAATTCAAGGACAACTGAAACTGTAAAACACGTTATCTATTTCATACTAAATTATTGCAACAGGAAAATTATATAAAAAACCCGACTTCAGTCTTGCAATTTTCTATCACTGATATTTTTAAATGGGGTTTTCTTAAAACTTGCTAAAATATTCATTATACTTGTGAGGCGTCAGACTTAAAGTTAAAAAGTTAAAAGTTAAAGTTATAAAGTTAAAGTTATAAAGTAAATATTAAAATATTAAAATTAAAACGATAAAGATAAAATTAAAAAGTTGAGGCTAAAGTTAAAAAAGTTAAAGTTAAAAAGTTAAAGCTTAAAAGTTAAAGAAGTTAAAGTTGAAGCATAAAAGTTAAACTTAAAATGTTAAAGTCAAAGTTAAAGATAAAAAGTTTAACTTAAAATTAAAAGTTCAAATTAAAAAGTTAGTGTTAAAAAGCTAAAGTTAAAAAAGTTAAACTAAAAAAAAAAAAAAAATAAAAGTTACAGTTAAAAAGTTAAAGTTAAAGTTGAAAAGTTGAAGTTAAAACGTTAAAGTTAAAAGTTTGTTAAAAAGTTAAAGTTAAAACGCAAAAGTTAAAAAAGTTAAAGTTAAAAAAAGTGTTAAATTTAAGAAGTGTTAAAGTTAAAATAAGTTAGTTAAAAGTAAAAGTTAAAAAATTAAAAAGTTTAAAATTTAGAGTTAAAAAGTTTAATAGTTCAAGTTAAAGTTAAAAAGCTAAAGTTAAAATTAAAAAGTTAAAGTTGAAGTTTAAAAGTTAAAGTTAAAAAGCTAATACCAATAAACAAGGAGAAATACATATCATTTACTAAACATTTAAATTTATATTTAACAAAATTTCGATTTATAGATTCATTTCGATTTATGGATAAAAGCTTAGATGATCTTTCATTATATTTAACTACTTTTCCTAATTTAAAATCTGAATACCCGCTAATTTCAGATGATACATTTTTGCTGTTAACTAAGAAGGGTGTTTATCCTTACGATTATTTCGATAGTTCTCAAAAATTTGCGGAAGAAACACTCCCTCCGATTGAACAATTCTATAATAAACTCAATGATAGTAATATTAGTGAGAAACAATATACACATGCTCAAAATATTTGGAATAAATTCAATATAAGCAATTTGGGTGAATATTCAGATTTATATCTCAAAACAGTTGTATTGTTGTTAACGGATGTTTTCGAGCAGTTTCGAGATAGTTGTCATAAAACTTATGGATTAGATCCAGCACATTATTTTACGCTTCCTGGATACACTTGGGATGCGATGCTAAAATATACTAATAAATCTTTAGAGCTACTTACCGATATTGATATGTTAATGTTCGTAGAGCGTGGAATTAGAGGTGGCTTAAGTCAGTGTACAAAACGTTACGTTAAAGCCAATAATAAATATATCAAAAATTATGATCCCGATAAAGAATCCACTTTTTAATGTATAATGATATTAATAATCAATACGGTTGGGCAATGTCACAATATTTACCTTTTGGAGGCTTCAAATGGGTTCAAACTAAAGATATTGATGTAAAACTAATTGAAGAAAATTCTAACAAGGGATATATTTTAGAAGTAGATATAGAGTATCCTAGCGAATTACACGACAGTCATAATGGCTTACCATTCTGTCCAGAACATCAATGTAGTCCGGGTTCGAAAGAGGAGAAATTAATGGATACGTTGTATAACAAAGAAAAATATATTATTCACTATAGAAACCTAAAACAAGCTATCCAATATGGTTTAAAAATAACAAAAATTCATAAGATTCTTGAGTTTGATCAATCACCTTGGTTAAAGCCGTATATAGATTTAAATACATTGCTACGATCAAATGCAAAGAATGAGTTTGAGAAAAATCTTTTCAAACTAATGAATAATGTTGTCTTCGGTAAAACTATGGAGAATGTTCGAAAACATAGTATTGTAAAGTTGGTGACTAAGTGGTTAGGAAGATATGTAGCCGAAGCACTAATTTCAAAGCCAGAATTCAAGTCGTCAACTATTTTCAATGAAAATTTAGTTGCTATTGAATTAAATAAATCCGAAATTTTTTTTAATAAACCAATATATATTGGAATGTGTATTTTAGACTTGGCCAAAACAACACTTTATGACTTTCATTATGGTTACATGATTCCTAAATTTGGTGATAATTGCATAATTTGCTATACTGATACAGACAGTCTCATCTATCAGATAACATGTCCCGATATTTATGAGATAATTAAGCAGGATTGTTATACACGTTTTGATACAAGTGACTACCCCGATAATAATATTTGGAAAATTCCTTCCGTAAATAAAAAAGTTCCGGGTCTTATGAAAGATGAGAATAATGGTACAATAATGACCGAGTTTGTTGGTTTGAGATCAAAGATGTATGCGTATAAGGTTCAGGGTGAGGAAAAAGAACGAACTATAGAAACTAAAAAAGCTAAAGGAGTAAAAAAACAAGTTGTAAAATGCAGAATACATTCAATGATTATCTAAACTGTTTAAATAATGAAAAACCTAGAATTATTTCACAAAACTTAATTCAATCGAGAAAACATCACGTTAGTTCAGTTATTCAAACCAAAACCGCACTTAATCCTCATGATGATAAACGATTTTTAGTTAAAGGAGATTATGAAACTTTAGCTTGGGGACATTATAAATTAATGGAGATTGATTAATTAATACATTAACTTTAATGTAGCTATATAAAATTATTAATCGAGAAATTCAAATTTGTTATAAAATTAATAACTGTAGCTTTAAGTAAATAAAATTATAAAATTATGAAATAACTATAAGTTTAATAATCATATTTCGGCATATAATCAATTAATCTATTAAAATATTTTGTTTTATATTCCTGTTAATAAATAAGATATTTGTTGTAGCACATTTTGAAAATGAAATTTATGAATATGTAACTTTATAACTATGAATACAAATTTATTAATTAATTTAAAATAATATAAAAAATTTAATCAATTTAATTTAGAAACTGCATAAAATGAAGTTTAATCTTTAAATGTGCAATCAATTAACTAATCAATATAATACTTTTAATTATTTTATGTTAATAAATTAATCTCTATAAAAATATAAAATGTATGTTTAATACTTTCATAATAAATAAATAAAATAGCTAAAAGAAACAATTCAGTTTTTATGTAATTGGAATTTTCAACTTGTCACGGACTCACAGCTAAAACAACGCATACGAATATGATAAGTATTAACATAATAAATCTGCGATATAAACAATAGTGATCCTTGTACCCTAGACAGAATGTGGTTTAATAAATCCGATTTAGCTAAACTAGTTTAAGTATTATATGAAAAAACAAAGGGATTAGCTAAAATCCAGGTTGACACACTGCAACTACTCTCGAAAAATTCATTAAATCGGTTTTATTAAATCACAGTGTGTCTATCGTATTTGATAAGAAATTTGTAATTCCAAATTCTGTTTAAACTTTGCATGGGGTAATAATAAAATAAAGGATTTTTATTTTCTTTAACAAAATAGCTTAGCGACTTTTAATAAACAAATAAATAACTTTGATTAGGTATTAACATACGTTTATATTTAATGTAAAAAAATATTATAATAATTTTTAAAAAAATTATAATTAAGTTTAAAATGTAATAAATTTAAAAATATTTAATAAATAAAGTTAATTTTTAAAATAAAAAACCGTTTGATTTATGTGGATAAGCTTTGCAGCTTCTTTCAACAACTAACCGATGTATGTAGTAAGACCAGCTTAACATGTAAAAGGTATGTACGAATTGTTGAAGGTTCGCATATTGCCCATTATAGGATTTCTTAATTTCTTTAAAACAGTGATAATAAAACTATTTTATTATAAAAATTATTAAAATCAATTCAATGTTTCACTTAACTGGGGAAGTGTAATAAACGAAATTTCTTGGATTATATGTGTTGCCATGTATCCAACTCCACGAAATCACGTAATATCATCTAAAACCTGTTTTCAAATAGCCCTACAGAAAACTTTCGGTAGTCGGTAATGGATTATGGATGATTGGTGGCGATACACAATTATATATACGAATGAAATGCGATCGCATTTCATTCGTATATATAATTGTGTATCGCCACCAATCATCCATAATCCATTACCGACTACCGAAAGTTTTCTGTAGGGCTATTTGAAAACAGGTTTTAGATGATATTACGTGATTTCGTGGAGTTGGATACATGGCAACACATATAATCCAAGAAATTTCGTTTATTACACTTCCCCAGTTAAGTGAAACATTGAATTGATTTTAATAATTTTTATAATAAAATAGTTTTATTATCACTGTTTTAAAGAAATTAAGAAATCCTATAATGGGCAATATGCGAACCTTCAACAATTCGTACATACCTTTTACATGTTAAGCTGGTCTTACTACATACATCGGTTAGTTGTTGAAAGAAGCTGCAAAGCTTATCCACATAAATCAAACGGTTTTTTATTTTAAAAATTAACTTTATTTATTAAATATTTTTAAATTTATTACATTTTAAACTTAATTATAATTTTTTTAAAAATTATTATAATATTTTTTTACATTAAATATAAACGTATGTTAATACCTAATCAAAGTTATTTATTTGTTTATTAAAAGTCGCTAAGCTATTTTGTTAAAGAAAATAAAAATCCTTTATTTTATTATTACCCCATGCAAAGTTTAAACAGAATTTGGAATTACAAATCTCTTATCAAATACGATAGACACACTGTGATTTAATAAAACCGATTTAATGAATTTTTCGAGAGTAGTTGCAGTGTGTCAACCTGGATTTTAGCTAATCCCTTTGTTTTTTCATATAATACTTAAACTAGTTTAGCTAAATCGGATTTATTAAACCACATTCTGTCTAGGGTACAAGGATCACTATTGTTTATATCGCAGATTTATTATGTTAATACTTATCATATTCGTATGCGTTGTTTTAGCTGTGAGTCCGTGACAAGTTGAAAATTCCAATTACATAAAAACTGAATTGTTTCTTTTAGCTATTTTATTTATTTATTATGAAAGTATTAAACATACATTTTATATTTTTATAGAGATTAATTTATTAACATGAAATAATTAAAAGTATTATATTGATTAGTTAATTGATTGCACATTTAAAGATTAAACTTCATTTTATGCAGTTTCTAAATTAAATTGATTAAATTTTTTATATTATTTTAAATTAATTAATAAATTTGTATTCATAGTTATAAAGTTACATATTCATAAATTTCATTTTCAAAATGTGCTACAACAAATATCTTATTTATTAACAGGAATATAAAACAAAATATTTTAATAGATTAATTGATTATATGCCGAAATATGATTATTAAACTTATAGTTATTTCATAATTTTATAATTTTATTTACTTAAAGCTACAGTTATTAATTTTATAACAAATTTGAATTTCTCGATTAATAATTTTATATAGCTACATTAAAGTTAATGTATTAATTAATCAATCTCCATTAATTTATAATGTCCCCAAGCTAAAGTTTCATAATCTCCTTTAACTAAAAATCGTTTATCATCATGAGGATTAAGTGCGGTTTTGGTTTGAATAACTGAACTAACGTGATGTTTTCTCGATTGAATTAAGTTTTGTGAAATAATTCTAGGTTTTTCATTATTTAAACAGTTTAGATAATCATTGAATGTATTCTGCATTTTACAACTTGTTTTTTTACTCCTTTAGCTTTTTTAGTTTCTATAGTTCGTTCTTTTTCCTCACCCTGAACCTTATACGCATACATCTTTGATCTCAAACCAACAAACTCGGTCATTATTGTACCATTATTCTCATCTTTCATAAGACCCGGAACTTTTTTATTTACGGAAGGAATTTTCCAAATATTATTATCGGGGTAGTCACTTGTATCAAAACGTGTATAACAATCCTGCTTAATTATCTCATAAATATCGGGACATGTTATCTGATAGATGAGACTGTCTGTATCAGTATAGCAAATTATGCAATTATCACCAAATTTAGGAATCATGTAACCATAATGAAAGTCATAAAGTGTTGTTTTGGCCAAGTCTAAAATACACATTCCAATATATATTGGTTTATTAAAAAAAATTTCGGATTTATTTAATTCAATAGCAACTAAATTTTCATTGAAAATAGTTGACGACTTGAATTCTGGCTTTGAAATTAGTGCTTCGGCTACATATCTTCCTAACCACTTAGTCACCAACTTTACAATACTATGTTTTCGAACATTCTCCATAGTTTTACCGAAGACAACATTATTCATTAGTTTGAAAAGATTTTTCTCAAACTCATTCTTTGCATTTGATCGTAGCAATGTATTTAAATCTATATACGGCTTTAACCAAGGTGATTGATCAAACTCAAGAATCTTATGAATTTTTGTTATTTTTAAACCATATTGGATAGCTTGTTTTAGGTTTCTATAGTGAATAATATATTTTTCTTTGTTATACAACGTATCCATTAATTTCTCCTCTTTCGAACCCGGACTACATTGATGTTCTGGACAGAATGGTAAGCCATTATGACTGTCGTGTAATTCGCTAGGATACTCTATATCTACTTCTAAAATATATCCCTTGTTAGAATTTTCTTCAATTAGTTTTACATCAATATCTTTAGTTTGAACCCATTTGAAGCCTCCAAAAGGTAAATATTGTGACATTGCCCAACCGTATTGATTATTAATATCATTATACATTAAAAAGTGGATTCTTTATCGGGATCATAATTTTTGATATATTTATTATTGGCTTTAACGTAACGTTTTGTACACTGACTTAAGCCACCTCTAATTCCACGCTCTACGAACATTAACATATCAATATCGGTAAGTAGCTCTAAAGATTTATTAGTATATTTTAGCATCGCATCCCAAGTGTATCCAGGAAGCGTAAAATAATGTGCTGGATCTAATCCATAAGTTTTATGACAACTATCTCGAAACTGCTCGAAAACATCCGTTAACAACAATACATCTGTTTTGAGATATAAATCTGAATATTCACCCAAATTGCTTATATTGAATTTATTCCAAATATTTTGAGCATGTGTATATTGTTTCTCACTAATATTACTATCATTGAGTTTATTATAGAATTGTTCAATCGGAGGGAGTGTTTCTTCCGCAAATTTTTGAGAACTATCGAAATAATCGTAAGGATAAACACCCTTCTTAGTTAACAGCAAAAATGTATCATCTGAAATTAGCGGGTATTCAGATTTTAAATTAGGAAAAGTAGTTAAATATAATGAAAGATCATCTAAGCTTTTATCCATAAATCGAAATGAATCTATAAATCGAAATTTTGTTAAATATAAATTTAAATGTTTAGTAAATGATATGTATTTCTCCTTGTTTATTGGTATTAGCTTTTTAACTTTAACTTTTAAACTTCAACTTTAACTTTTTAATTTTAACTTTAGCTTTTTAACTTTAACTTGAACTATTAAACTTTTTAACTCTAAATTTTAAACTTTTTAATTTTTTAACTTTTACTTTTAACTAACTTATTTTAACTTTAACACTTCTTAAATTTAACACTTTTTTTAACTTTAACTTTTTTAACTTTTGCGTTTTAACTTTAACTTTTTAACAAACTTTTAACTTTAACGTTTTAACTTCAACTTTTCAACTTTAACTTTAACTTTTTAACTGTAACTTTTATTTTTTTTTTTTTTTTTTAGTTTAACTTTTTTAACTTTAGCTTTTTAACACTAACTTTTTAATTTGAACTTTTAATTTTAAGTTAAACTTTTTATCTTTAACTTTGACTTTAACATTTTAAGTTTAACTTTTATGCTTCAACTTTAACTTCTTTAACTTTTAAGCTTTAACTTTTTAACTTTAACTTTTTTAACTTTAGCCTCAACTTTTTAATTTTATCTTTATCGTTTTAATTTTAATATTTTAATATTTACTTTATAACTTTAACTTTATAACTTTAACTTTTAACTTTTTAACTTTAAGTCTGACGCCTCACAAGTATAATGAATATTTTAGCAAGTTTTAAGAAAACCCCATTTAAAAATATCAGTGATAGAAAATTGCAAGACTGAAGTCGGGTTTTTTATATAATTTTCCTGTTGCAATAATTTAGTATGAAATAGATAACGTGTTTTACAGTTTCAGTTGTCCTTGAATTATAATTTGAAAATGAATCCGATATCACTTCATTTGCACAAAAAAAATTATGAAATTTTAAATTCTGGGATCCATAAAACGGTTAAAATCCAGAAAGAAAATCACGAAAAATCAAATAAATGAAAAAAAAAAATTCAATTTTACAGATATTTTTAGATTTTGTTACAAATTGAGATATTTCTGGTTCACATCTATGTATAAGTAGAAGCGATTCGAACAATACAATTAATTCAGTCATTAATTTTGTTAAACTAAATTTTGGCTGCTAATGGCAGAAGAGTATTTCTTTTCCATAAGTATTGAAATTTTAAGGTCTCAATACAGTTAGAAACTTCGTTCGCCGTTTTACAGCCTACTTCAATCTTAATTTTGAGGTATCATGGTTAAAATCGACTAACTTTGGACGCACTTCTAACAATGTAAAATAGATTTGGAATGTTTTCTAAAGTATTGAGATTCCATCAACAGTCGGCATTATCAAAAGCCAACGAGTTTTTGGAGAAATCTAAAATTATTTAGTATTCAACATCAATTATTAAAAAAATCTTGAGGTGCGAGTACTTGAATTTAAGGAATAATCATATAAACCATCTGCAGATTAAATTAATTTGTATGTAATAGGGCCGATCACATAATAGGGACGATCCCTATATAATCTCTTTCCATAACTTTAGCATTTTGTTTAAATTAGCAAGTAGTAGGTATGTTTAAATATAATTCTGCGGAAAATTTATTTGCGAAATGTGGTATATTTAATTCATTTGATCCTCTTGTGGAACAAAATGAAACGTAGTACGTTATTTTTCGTTCGAGCAATGATCATAATGATACTACTATTCATATGCATTTATTTATTTTTATTTATCTGAATTAATACAATTTATATAATGACCTCAATTTGTGAGGATTAATAATTCAATAACAGTAATAAATATAAAATACCTACATAAACATTCTTTTAACTTAAAAGTAAATAATCAAGACAAGAGATAAATAATTATGAACATTTGAAACATATATAAATGTTGTGTTAAATGCCCCATCAAGAGAAAATATTATAAACAAATGTATTTGCATGAGGTGCAAAAATTCGATTACTTATTTGAATATATTAATTACACATATGATTAAAAAAACAATTATAAGGAAACATCCCTAGGAAGACAAAATAAAAAAACTAAAAAAAAAAAATATATTTCTATTAATTTATATATTTCTATAAATTATTATTGAGAGAGAATTTACAGATGTGTTATATATCATTCTATTTCTTATTCATTCATCTAATCTCATTTTATTGGCAAATGAGCATACATTTGTTATCTCTCGTAAATTGCATAATTGGCAGCAATAAAGAAAAAATATTTCGTCATGAATAAAATTATTGCATCGTCAAAATTGAATTGTCATACATTTTTTATATATTTACAAACGTCTTATCATATGTACGCAAGGTCAGCAATCTTAACATCACATTTTATTTTATTTTCACGAAATGTAATATAATATATCAGGTTGATTAATTAGCGTTTTATGTTTTTATTCATTAAACAACAACAACAAACTGAATTTTCGATTAAAATACTATTTTTATATTGCATGACGTCATAAACTAAGATAATAATTTTGGTAGGTTCTAAAAGATGCAAATTCGAGAAAAAATATTATCTCATCATGTTCTTCAATCTGCTCCCGGACGTACTTTGTACGTAAATTTTTGTCAAAATTTCATTAGGACCTCTAATTTCGGAGATAATTAGGATTTTATGTTTTTTATTTATTAAAACAACAACAACAAAATAATTTTTTTTTTTATTTAGAATCAAATTCTCAATTGCTCTACATTTACATGAAAAGATGCCAAAAAAAGCAAATTTAGACCTTCATAAGAAAATACATGTAATTTTGCGCTCGGAGTAACATAGCTTATCTACTCGCAACCCAACGGGAATAATCCCTATTAATACATTTCCAATGTATAGAGTTCTTTATTTTAGAAAATAATATAAAACTACGGTTTCCGAAAATTGGTACGCCTGGTGGTCAATTTTGTAAGCAATGTATGCATTTCGAGAGCAAACGCGATTATGTAAGATATTTCAAGTTCTCGTAATCTTTCATAATCACGTTTTATTGGAATACCGACTTGATGGGAGAACGGATTTGTTATCTAAAACTGATCACCTAAAACCAATTTAACTAAAACCAATTTATCTAAAAGCAATTCGTCTAAAAACAACTCATCTAAAACCAATTTGCCTAAAAACCAATTCGTCTCAATTTATCTAAAATTATTTAAATAAAAATAATGACCAAAGTAAACTTGGCCTAGTATATTTTATTTTATGCGTGATGGAGATTTAAAACTGATTCAAATTTCAAAAATTTCATTTTCTGGGGCGCTATTCTCGAATTCCATAACCATTTGCCATATGTGGACATCTGTCAAAATCTATGTAATTATTGACGTTTTCGTATATGGGGAATTTTTTTCACCTGCTAATACCCATTCGGGAATATTCCCTTAGTACCGAAAAATTCCATAGCGAAGTAGTATCAAAAAAATTTCATAGATTTTATGAATTTTGACAGATGTCTGCATGCGGAAAATGGATTTGGAAGTCGA
Source organism: Tipula vernalis (assembly GCA_958295665.1). Lineage (NCBI taxonomy): Eukaryota > Metazoa > Arthropoda > Insecta > Diptera > Tipulidae > Tipula > Tipula vernalis. Next base: position 176,911,770 of record OY282560.1, on the reverse strand, counting down.
GAATAGGGCCCCTGTTTACCCAAATGCAAAATTTAAACAAAAAATATCATAAAACAGTATAAATGTTTGGTGCCTTTGTACACTTAAGCTTATTATTCCTTGCATCAACGATTTTAACAGAAAAAAGATGAAACACAACATCTGCAAAAAAAGCAGACGACGATTTTTGGGTTTGTTTCTCGGGTTTCAATTGACTTTTTTTATGCAGATGATTAATTTTTCTCTTTTCGTCTTTATAGTTTTCTCTATGTTGTGTTTCAACTTTTTTGTAGACGCCAAATGTCGTTGAATGTAAATCAGTTATTACATGGAACGAAATTTTGGAGATGAAGTTATCTTGAAAACAGTTGAGATGCAACACTGAAAAATCATTAAAGTAGGCGAAAAATAGCAAAATGAGTATTTTGAAAACAAAAGGGATGCTTAAAGTTGACTTTTGTCTTCAGAATTATTAATTATTAGTCTAAAAAATATGTTCATTTATTTGCATGTGTCGCTGATACATTGAGCTAAAATAAATAAAATTGAAAGTTAAAACAGGCAGATTAAGCCAGAGATACAAACCCTAAAATTGACTTTTTAGTTGTCTTTTAAAAATGAAACGATTACCACCAGTGTCACCATTTTTATTTCTGTAAAGGCGGAATTTGTCTATAGCGTTTTATGTAAAACCGATTTGACTAAAAACAGATTATATAACATAGTAAAAATGTTGAAGTCGTAAATTTGAACCAGTAAAGGATTTATACAATAGACCAACTATTGGATTACTTCTGGTTACATTTACTTAGAACATAGTGAGAATGCTAATTATTATTTCTTTATAACTAGTTATAACTACTCTGGTTACAGGTAAAATTATTTTGGTTGGAATTCAGTTCTTATATACTAACAAATTGAGCACTTTAAGTCAATAAACTTTGTACAAAGCAGAATTTTTTTTTGACAAACTGTATTATTTTGTACAATAATCAAAAAATAAATAATAAGCAAAATAATGTGGTGTAATGTAGTTAAGGAAAAGTGTTGTTTAGTGTATTGAACCCGTGTTGTTGTCACAATCAATAGTAAGACTTGCCACCTTTGGAAACTTCGAAAACGGGACACCATACATTGTTATCAACATTTTTTTTTTCAAAATATCTTAAATTTTGAATGTAATATCATACAATTTATTCTTTTTGCTATTTTTTAGGCCTTTACTACATAGTTTAAGGTTTGAAAAAATCTCAGAAAACCAACTTGGTTTTTTCTCGTTTTGTGCTATTCTAAAGTGTAAAATAATGCAAATATAACCCTTCTTTCATTTTTGCTGACCATCGAGGTGTATTTAAGTCGACACGTCTTAGAGCAATTATAGGAACTTGTTTGACTTTTCTGGCAGACACCAATTTTCTTTTTCTACTAGTATACTCTTTCGATGAATTTCTTGGTCGCTTCCTCACGTTTTTCTTATTTACGATTACATTTTCACCGTCATTTTGTAATGATTGTGCGATTTCGTCCTAAATGTGAAGAACCACAGTTCCTGATTCATTTTCCCTAATGTTATTCTCTGAACCTGAATTTGAATACGTAGTGAAGAGGGGATCATCAAACGAATCCGCAGAAAAATCTTGTTCTGATTGTTCTGATATGTGTTCAATTGAGGCTGAAGAAATTGCCCATTCGTATTATTTGATCCAGTTTGTTTAGTGGTAGATGGCTCACTGTGATGTGAACTTGCGTTATTGTTAACTATTTTGTTTTCTGTTGATTTAAAGAATAAATTGTTCCAGTTCATACAATTATAGGAGAGTTTTTAAGTGTCGCAGAATCTTACCTGACTTACTACGTTGAATTGAATAATTGCATGATACAATAATATTCTTGGCTTGAATTTGTTGTTGGGCAAGTTTAAACATTAATTGTCCTCGACTTTCCATTATCGTAATCACTTGATTACATTGAAGATACGATCACAACACTACGAGTATCTAGTATCTACGTACTATTCCATTCAATATTCAAAACTAAACTAAACTAAAAGATACCTATAGAGTTCTAAATGCATGTTTCAATGCACAATGTGTAAAGAGGATAGAAAAATGTGCACAGTTATTTCTGATGACGAGGTCCTATCCAAAAATGTTTCGTTTCTTCACAGTTAATTTGTGTTACAAGGTTCTAAGTACAAAATATAGAATCTTGTGCAGTCTATGAGTGTCAAATTGTTGCTAGATAGAAGTTTGTTATTTTAAAAATAGGTGGCAAAATTTCTCGATAATTTTTCCCTTCGTAAAAAATAACTATTTGGTCAAGTACCGACAAAACATAACATTTCAAAACAGAAATCGTATTTATGCGTTAAATAAAATTAAATTGAAATTTATTAAGAGTTTAATTTGTGTGTTTGCGTATAATTCGCTAATACTTAACTACACGTTTGTTTTCTATATATAGAAAGTAAAGTGTAATTAGCATTTTCAGTCGCTATAGCCTGATGAGATTGACTGGTAAAAAAATTAAATTTTTCTCAGATCGAAACTGAAACTGGCAAAATTTCTCGATAATTTCTCCCTTCGTAAATACACAATACACAATTTTATACACTATATATAAATTATTAAAGTAGGCATTTGAATTTAAAACAATATTTAGACGCAAATGTCAAAACATACGCATACTAAGTTTCCAAATTTATTTTAGTAAATATACAAACCAAAATAACTTGTTTTTAATAGGAAGGTTTTCTGAGCCAAGATTCAATCCAAAACGAAGATTACCCTTAATTCCGCTTTTAAAAAAAATGTCGTTTTCAAATGGTATGCTTTGTTCTTATTCAAATCAATTTGTGTATAAATTAAAATTGGTAAACAATTAATATGATTTATTGTATGTGTGAAAATTTAAATCAGAAACCGCCACTGATAATATATTTTTCCAATTAACAATCAGCAGATAAGTTATAAAATGACTTGTTACAACTTTTTCGTGTTGAAAAAACTTGAACAATTTTGATTGTGTATTTAATTGTAAATTAATCGTATGCAAAAATTGTAATGAAACCCGAAGAAATGTTGCCAACTCCGGAGCTCCGAAGATATACCTCCAAACCCGAAGACTCCGGAGTAAAAGTTCGAGTGGGTAACCCTAGTTTTTCGTTCCGGTTCTGTTTCGGTTTGTTAATTTTTTTTCGGGTTTCGTTTAGGTTGGGGTTCAAAACCGGTTAAAAACCGGTTCAAAACCGATTAAAACCCGGTTAAAACACGGTTCAACCTAGCATCAAATAAATTTATTAGGAACTGTAATTTATTAAGGTATATTAAGGTATACCGTGCAAGTTGGGTACTTGTCTTCCTGCTGTGGGGGAGGGGGAGGGGGGGTTAGTTGGGCAAAATGGTATTTTCCTCTCCGAAGCTATAATAACGTATCAACAAAGTCTCCAGTAACAAATAAACCTGGCAAAATTGCCTTTAATTTGGTTTAAATTTTATTTTTAAGCGATAAAAGTTGAACGAGATATGATATTTCAAATTTAGTGTAAAACTGAAGAGTTGAATATTGTCATATGACCTCTTTCTAAATTTTCTTTTGGTTTTTCTAAATATTAAGATTCCAGTACCTTTGATAATCCGAATAGATAAGTATGTTAACCATTTGCCGTTCGTATAAGAATAACTATTGAATGTTTGCAATCGAATATGTTTGATCCAATTTTAGAGCAAAATGATAATTGTCATTTAAAATAATATGAAAATCTACAATACTTTAATTTTCGCCCCAACAATACTGAATTTTACTATTCATAACTTAAATTTGAAAAGCAAGTGAAAAATGATGGTGAAACCAATTAAAAGAAGATATGTCAGATATACTATATGTAGCTAATTAATAAATTTACTTTTGAGTAATCCGTATTTTTCGGCAAAGTAAGAAAATTGGCCCAATGATACAAAGAGTTCAAGCTTGTCAGGCTACTTGGCGACTACGATTTCCCATTTCTAGTAGGAAACAATTAAAACTTTCTGTCACGATTGAGTGTTTCCAATTTTATCGCTTATTTTGTCGGGAACGGTTATCGAAGGCAAGGATGACAAACAACCCAATGTCAAATTGATCGCATAGACAATTACGGGAACTAGAAAATTTGAGGTAATCAAGCAATACTAAACTCTAAATCACTAAGTGTGTGGCAGAGAGCCAGCTAATTTAACTTATAAAGACTATTTTGGTATAACCAAAGGTGGTATTGAATACGGAGTGATTTAGTGTCCGGCCCTAGTTTAAAGGCGAATAACGTTTAGCAATCTTTGCTTGTACAACGGTTTTTTCATATGAAGTGATTTTCTGTATTCCCGTTAGTAGGCATGCAAAAAATTCAAATCTCATTAATTCAACCAATTATTGTCTTATAAAAATAAAACAGAAACCAAATTAAAGAAAATATTGTCCACATGAACTCTCATTAATTTTATGTAGTTTTAAAAAAATTTGTAAAATACAATTTTGCTTCGTCTTTATCCCTCAGCAGGAAAAAAAACGGCCCCCGACGAATGGTAGATATTTTTATAAAAAAGTTTGTGTTGTAATGTGTAGGAATTTTTTACTTCTCATTTTTACTGAACTAGTGCAAGTATAATAAAAAATTAAATTTTTAAAAATTAACCTACTGAATTTAAAATTCATTCACGGGCCATGTTTGTGTGTCTATGCCTGGTTCTAGCGGACCGCCACCTAAACCTAACCTTCCATCAGATTCATCACTGCAGAAAATTTGTTACATACAATTTGATACACAAAAATTCACTAAATCGCTCTTAGCGATGTCATTTAAATATTATCTAAGAACACCACCATTAGCTAGAGACCTCTATTAAAGATACACGGACCTAACTACATTTGGTTTTAACGTAAACATTTAGTCCTGGAAATTATCATATTTATTTTCATCAGCCGTTTGATTAATAGCATATTTACGTTCAAGGAATTTTTGATGATGCAGATGCAACATACAAAAATCGTAAAATAAAAAAAGAGAAAAACTATAATTAAGAAATCAATCTACATAAGCAAACCCGAGAAACAAATCCAAAACATGTGTATCAGTTATAAGTAGGCAGAATTTCAGTGAATGTAAATGGGCTATTATAACGAAATGGATATAACGACCGAATTTGGTCGGTCCCTTGAAGGATGTGCTTAATGAACAAGCAAATTATCGGAAATGTTCATTTCAGTGAATCTTTCATTAATTATAAGTTTTATTAGCTGTTTATAGGCAAAAATATACTTTTTTTTAAATCATAAATCTAACTACAAAATCGTATTAAAAGTGCATTTTTATTCCGAATTTAACTAGAAACATTCAAATGTTTTTCCGTTTTTATGAGATATGGAAAATTTCGTGCAAAAAATACTTGAACCGAAACGAAAAAGAACGAAATAAACTGCATGAAAATGTTGCTCCGGTTACGGTTACGGTTCACTATATTTTAATTTTTTCGTTTCGGTTCCAGTTTTCGGTTCATAAAAAATTCAGGTTTTTTTCGGTTTTCGGTTTACGGTTCGGTTCCGGTTTCACTCTCTGCTGTAAATCCAAAATCCAAAAAAAAAACACTCCTGTAAGAATCAAACGTATCAATTATACAATTTATTCGAAACATAATAATTCGACACAACAAGCAATCGACTCCAATATGCATACATAAATGTATGTATATAATACCTTTGATTGAAATAATGTTTGCCTTGTTGTCTAACGTCATTTTTTTTCTTTCAATGCCAAGTTTTATTTTACATTTAATTTTGTACTTGAGCGCTCATCATTTTTATGTACTCGTATTGTATGTAATTACATCTAAGTATATTGAAACATTATTACGTAAATAAATATTGGAACGCTAGAATGATGAAACTACATGCGTTCAAACGTTTTTTTTTCGACCTTGAACTACATACTATAAATCTAAAATGTTATGGTGTAGTATACATATATGTACATATGTAATATGTAAATTTGCATGTTGTTAAATTTGCCCTATTTTATATATTTTTTTGGCTGTTCTAAATTTTGGCCAATTTCCATTTCGTTAAGTGTATAAAATACTTGTGCCTTAAAATCAAAGTCGGCTGGCATATATGTTTATATATAGCAAAAATATGCAATTTTCTAAAATTAACTTAGTACTATGTATATGAAACGATATAAATAAAACAAGTCGTACTTATTTACTAAAGTTATTTATAAATCATAAATAATGATTAATCTAAACATTGATCAGAAAACTTTATAGTCTTTATACTATTCTTCATTACAGATCAGAAAAATTTCGAAATTCATTAAGAATTTTGTCTGACAATATATTTGGATGTATCTAATCAAAATATGCGCATAACAAACAACATTTGGAGGCTCGGAGCAAGCAATAATTGAGGGTAGATAGTACTGGTAACGAAATAAATTTCTGTGCTTCGTTTATTTTTGAGGATCGACATTTTCTGTTAAGGCATGGTGCTAACGAATTGAATCTACCATCTTTATTTTTGCTAAGTGCTAAGAGTGTCGAGCCCTTTTATAGATGTTCTGTAAATTGGCGCCGAATTCTAAACAATTTTTACATTTAATTGTCTGATTTTGGTTTATTGTTATTGCCTTGCTGTTTAAATCATTAAGCGTCGACGTAATCAAATTTAGTTAAGCCGGGATTATGGAAGGTCAAGGTTGATTTATTTACAGCTGACTTAATAAAATTATTAAAGAAAAAACAGAAAAAAAATTGAATACAAAGGGAATATGTGCTCATAAAACCAACATTTTTTTAAATTTTTTTTTTTTTGTAAGATAACAAATTACAATTGACAGCGTATTTCTTTAGAATTTTATACGTATGCATGTTTTAAATTACATACTTATTATTAGGCTTAGGATTTTTAGATTCTAAAAAATCAAAAATATGTTCCTAAAAAATGTAACTGTAATTGCAAAAGTGGTAAAAGCAAAGTTAGATAAACTAGCTCTCCTGGACAAATGCTGGAAAAGTACTCCAAAAATGGTTCCACGTCAATACACTTAAAACTTTGGACTTGTAAGTGATACTTACTTCAACATGTGGTCGTATTTTGAAAAGAAAACCAAAACTAGACCTTATCTGAAGAGGATTTCAATTCTCTCATTAACAAAAAAAAATGATCAAGTTTTTGGCTACAAAGTTGGATAAACTAGCTCTCCTGGACTATAAAGTGCTAGAAAAATAGTCCAAAAATGGTTCCACGTCAATACACTTAAAAACTAAACTACGCTCATATTTTTGCTCAAATCAAATTGTATTTCAAACACAATTTTGAATTTAAGTTACCATCAAGATTATATTCAATTACAGTTAGAATTCATTTTCTTTTACACATCATGCTGATACTAAATAATTTTATTGTTTTATTGCAATCTTTGCAATTTTTACTAATTTCAATTAAAATTTAGTTTGGAATATCAAACTTACACTTCTCGAATCATTTTAAAATGGAAGCTGAAATTGAACTACCAATTTTATTTTTTAAATTTCACTCAAAATTATAAATCAATTCCTCCTTCAAGTTTTTTTTCAAATCGAGTTTGGAACTTAGCCTACTTGTATTCAAAATATCACAAAATTTCTATCTAATTACAACCAAAATTTTGGAATTCATAAACATCTTTTTCTCAGAATTTTGCCCTCACTAAACATAAAATTTTGCTCAAATCGATTTTATAATTCTAACGGAATCTTTAATTTTTCTCTTGCCAATTCAATTCGAAATACAAATTCAACTTTAAACTAAAAAAAAAATTACAGTTAAGGTTTTGCTCAAGTCCAAATTACTATTCAAATTCAATTTCTACTCAACTCGATACTTACTCAGATTTCTATTTAAAATTCTGATGTAAATTTAACAAACCTATTGATTCAAACTAGAGTTTTAGATTCGACTTTAACTTAGCACTTCTAATAACACTCAAATAAATTCCTTAAATGCACTTGCAACATTTCAAATTTCTAATCAAACACATTTAGACAAATCTAGGTTGGAATTTTTACTTAATTTGGAAACAAAATATCACAAAATTTTTAGCTTAATTGCACCCATAATTTTGCGTTAATTAAATTTGGAAATCAAGCTCATTTTTTAAATATTTTTTAATTAAATTGCATCCAAATTTTTGCTCAAACTGTCGATTGGAATGAAATTTAATTTTTAGTGCAAACTTTGTTCAAATCTTGTTTTACCTCGTTCTAAATAAAAATTTTGCTCGAATAATTAACTAAATTTTTAAAATTCACTCAAACTGTAATTAAACGCAGTCAGTTAAACTCTATTTCTAATGTAAGTTCCTATTTAAGATTTTATTTAATTACGGTTTAAAATTGATATGCTTCTATTATAAAACAAATTTTTTTCAGATTTTTGCCGGATTCCTGATTTTCTAGTTGAACTAAAAAATTTGTTGAAATCATGTTTAGAATTTAAGGCCAGTCACATAAAGGGCATTAAATATTTTGCTAAAATTTGCTTTCAAAATGTGTTTCCCAAATGCAAAATAAAGAAGACCATTTCTACTTAAAATTTCACTCGAATTCATTATATTTACATAGTTTAGCATTCAACCTAATTTTCTCTCTTTGATCTTTTCGATTTTTTTTTTCGAACTAAACTGCTGAACAAAACTCTTAATTTTTATAAATTCATATTTATTTATTCATAATTATTTGTGAATACCATTCACATATTAAAACGAAAATTACAATAATTAATTAGCAGAATACCTAAATATTTGTTAAAACTTTGTTAAAACTATAAATTTCACTCAAGTTTTAATTTCAATGTAATTCAATGAGTGTAATCAAAATTACAACTAACAAACATTCAAGTACAGTTTGGAAGTTTAACAATAATTTTACCAGAGATTTTACTTCGTGTGGAATGCCAAAACCATTTTTTTAAATTTAAATTCCTAATTCAAATTTCTCTCAAAATTTCCGATACAAATTTCTAAACTAAATTCTAAGGAAATTTTATTGGTTGTTTGAGACCGAATCTCGTAATGCAACTCAATTCTTACCTAATTGCAATTAAAATTATGTTTGAATCTAGTTTAGACCAAATTTACACTCAAATTTTTACTCAAAACCAAGTAGAATGTCCTAATCAATTTTTAATCTAAATTTACAAATCAATTCTTAGGCCAAGTAACACTATACAACGATTTGTACTATTTAAATTCCATGCAAAATGCAGCTAGTTTAATCCAGAAACATTTTCATAATTTCTATTTTAAAATTAACTCAAAATATTGAAAGGTGTCTTGGTTCGAATTGTAACTCAAATAAAATTGTATCTGTTTAATTTCAAACTGAAAATTTATGGATTTATGGGTTTTAATTTGTATTCAAAGATTGGAATTCAAACTCTATTTATAGCAAAGTTCTGCTGAAAACTACGATTGGCTTGTGATTGTAATTCAATTTTTAAATTTTTAAATCCAATTTGAGTTCCTACTCAAGAATTTATTCAATTACATTTGGAAATTCAAATTCTCATTCAGATTTTTACTAGAAATTCTGATTTTATATACGATATGTTGAAATTCACAAACATATGTTGGCAAACAATATGTTAATAAATTCTCTCACGTAAATGGCACTCAATATTTTACTAAAATTCATGTTTTAATTCTGAGTTAATTTCATTTCTAAATTAAATTAAAAGATTTTGCCTAATTATTCTTCTTACAATTTCATTCACAATCATTACGTTCAATTTAGAATTGAAGCTAATTTTGTAATCTTTCGATTTCCCTCTAATTTTGGTCTAATCCATCGTGTTTTAATTCTAATTCGAAATCGATTTGTAATTTACCAAATCAAATTAAATTTAATTTTAATTTAATTTAATTTGTAATCAAATTTACATTCAACATTTCCCTCAAACATATAATGACTTGGAACTTTTCGGATTAAAAATTGGTTTTCGCTGGAGCCCATTTTGAATAAGAATAACATTAAAACTGTTCATCAAGTGCATAAATGGGGTAGAATTGCATTTGCCACGTTCGTATACGCTTGTTTGATTCATTTAAATTCCGATGAATTCTGTTACATACATTTCCATATTTTGTTTTAATCAGATAAGCGGTACAACGTGGAATATTTCATTTTTGATAAAGGCACATACGTTAACGAATAAAAACAACAATCCAAAAATCTGCTTATCTAGAAGAACTCCCGATCTTCAAATAATGTGCAGTAAACTATTGAGATATGTATTTTAATTAGGGGAGTTTAGACCAAAGTGAAACATTTTTAACTTCTAAAAACAACATTTGTTGGCCTAAATTTAAAATTTGGCTTATAAAATATTTTGCGTTATCAAATTTTAAGCTATGAAAGTCGAATTACGTTATTCTTGAAGAAAAATTAAAAATATTTGGAATAAACCATAAAATATGTGGTAAAACTTAAAATAAGTGAAAAGATGTAAAAATATGTGATTATGTCAAAATATTTAAAAATATGTGGTAACATGTGTGTATAGGGCTCATTCGCTTTTATTTGTTCTAAAAAGAATAAAGCATGGTTTCCACGATGGCGATGCGAAAAAATTAGTCAAATTAAAAAGAGGAAGGAATAAAAAAAAATAACATAAGAGTGAATGAAACTGCAACAAGTCGTTACTCCGAATTTTTATTTATTTATTTTTGACGTTTCAATTATTAAAATTAAATTTTGTTAAAAATGGATACTATTGAGCAACTAATGGCAATATATGCCGTTATGTTTTCAAGTAGCACTGAGAGTGATTCTGGCGATGAAAAATGTGTTCCCCAAATCAAAAAAAATATATATATATTTAATAATAAAATAAATATAAAATTTTCTTTAAATTGACAATATGAATTCCGAAAATCAGCGGCTAATCCGAAAAAAGATGATGCATCTAATCTTTTTTTCGGATTAGACGTCCTATTTCGGAGTGCTGAATTAAAATTTTTAAAATTGGACGTCCCAATTTTTCTGTCAAAATGGTATTTTCTCTCTATTGGTGAGTTTTTGCTTTCTCTTTTTAGTTTGACTAATTTTTTCGCCTCGCCATCGTGGAAACCATGCTTAACTATCCAACAAATTTTTGGTTTGAATATCCCAAAAAAAATATTTTTTGACCTAAGAATCCTAAGCCTACTTATTATGTACAATTACTTTCTTATAAAGAAAATTTTACAACGCGAGATTTTAAGGAAAATAGTCATCTTAAGTATAGGCGAGTTCAAATTGACCATTCTTCAAAAGTCCAATCCAACTCAAAAACCGACACCACTAGAATTATGAAATTTTGGATTTAAATGTTACATTACACGGAGATTTGCATCTCGAATTTTGGTTACGATCGGACACGGGCTATACACTAACTTTTGACGTAGAACTACGTCTATTAGCGAGGTACAATATATAAGTTGCATATAACTTTGTGAGACTGCATTTGAAACTGCATGTTTTGTGACTTGCCATGTCGTTCATAGCACACACTTAAAAATATTGACATCTACAAAAATCTTAATTGTTTTTAACTTTAAAAGTAAAACCGCTAGGAACTTAAGTTTATGCATGTGAATATGTGCTATCTATAACAGCTCATAACCACAAAAATCGTGAAGAAAAATATCCAGGTTCAAAAATTATCGTACATCAAAGTTTAAATATGAGTTGAGCAAATATGAAACCTTTACAAATGCTTAAAACACTACAACAGTTAAACATTTTGTTTTATTATTTGTCATTTCGTGCGTGGCATACTAAAATGCATTTCTTGTTTTTGTAATAATAAAAACTGCCGAAAACAATTAATGTGCTGAGTTATTTAGAATTATGTATTTAATTTAAAACAAAATTTTGACAGTTTTTGAATTAGTGAATTTTGTTTCAACACAGCAGTGCATAAATGAATTTTTTTTTATATTTGAAATATGGTATGTAAGTACAAATCATTCATTTTAATATAACCCTGTCTACATTTGTTTAAATTAATCGGATAAATAATTTACATGGGTTTTTGTAAAATTAACCAGATTAATCGACATTTTTATGAACCCGAAAAGACGTTTGGCTCATGCCGGCCGTTGCAAATGCTATCACGATACCAAACGATCGCGTATAAATAAGGCCGATGCCAAACCCCTAGTCACAATCAGCCCTTGCGACTACCTCTAGTGCACAAGTCGATGGCGCGGAGGAGCCCGATTACGTAAAGTCAACAACTTATGTGAATTGTTATAAAAAAACAACCGAGCAATTCTACAAAATATTTATTAACAATGAGTTTGGTCGAGTATGCGACGTCTGCGATCGGTTGCGGTTTGCGAATGATTTGCGTTTGATAGATGAGACTAAACAGACAGTTATTCGTAATTTTTAAAGCGTACGTTACTTGCAGACCTAATTCAAAGAAATGTCGTTTACCTGCATTGTCGAAATATAACGGCTTCACATATCCCGATTACCCAAACGAATTGCCGCCGCTGGATTGCATCGCTGAACGTCTGATAGCGCCACGGCTGCCATTTATGCAGATTCGTCGGTTGAAGCACGAGACGGGAAGCTACGGTATCGTGGGACAGGTAATAAACGTACGTGTTGATGTAAACAACATGGTTCAACAACTACCGAGACAATTAGATGACGATTACACGTTTAACGTCAACATCAAGAAACACACGATACACAAGACTTCTTATCTGTCTTGTTTTGTGAAGAAGGCGACGGTAAAGAGTTGGTTGAATTACCTTATTAATACTCCATTATACAAGCACTTCAACATTACGATAAATCCAGCAGCGCTTAATGAAGGCAACTGGCAGCGACACACCGATGAAGGAAATTTCTCACAGAACGATCTGGACATTTTAGAAAAGATAGAACACAATAACGATGCCGAGTTGTTGATTGGTCATCAACACACCAGAATATGGAATGAAGATAAGTGCTTGGATAAAGCTCCCGGTATGAATCAACAACCATTATCGATTATCTATGATGACTATGCATGCAGAAGAACTATCTTTTCCGGCGATTTACTTGGGACGAGCCAGAGTGTTTCGGAAGGGCGTGCGCGTGACACCATTTATGGTGGCAACGAGTGAGGTGCGCCGTCGTGATCGTCGTGGAATCACACAACATATATTGTACATAGCGATGGAGATATTAAGGTTACGTGTAACGGAAGGATTGTATAACACGTTGAAGTGCCAGGGTTTGACCGCCAACATTACACGCAAGATGATCGAAGACCGACAATTTTTAGAGTACTGCGTTGAAAAGATTTTGTCTTTTTTGAAGTCAATACCTAACTCGGTACAATATTGGGCTCAGCGTAAGAAAGACCTATTTACTATGATTAGGCAGTTAGGCAATCCGACTATGTTTCTTACGTTAAGTGCGTACGTTACACAGACTTAAAACTTGCATTGGAGCCGACCTATTGGAAGATGACCTATTGGATCCGTTGCAACAATTAAATGCCCTGCAGCGTACGAACCTTGTCAATAAAGACCCAGTAACTTGCTGTATATACTTCGATCGTCTGGTGAAAACCATTATGGGCATCTTATCATCACCTAAAGGCTTCAATGCTTTTGGTCGATATCGAGTCGTCGATTATTTCAAGCGCATTGAATTCCAACATCGAGGTAGTCCACATGCTCACATACTTATTTGGCTGGAAAACGATCCCAGAGAAACGGTTAGTGAACAGATGCCTGAGACAGTAAAACTAATTACCGACCTCTGCTCCGTGTCCAATGAGGACAGTATGTTGAGCGAGGCACAGTATGCGCGACAAATACACAAGCACACGTGTACGTGTTATAAAAACAATAACAAGTGCTGTCGATTAAATATTCCATACTGGCCAATGGAAAAAATAAGAATTTTATTACCTATATCACCAAAGGCGACAGTCGGCGAGAAATTTTAGTTAAACGGGCGCGAAAATTGCGGGAGCTACTGGAACAAAAATCTTATGATACATTGGAAACAATCTTAGTTGACGGAAACGTAACATTACCGTACTATTTGGACTGTGTGCAGGCATCGATTAATTGCCCATCTGTTATGTTTAAGCGAAGAATGAGACAGCTATGCATAAATGCTTTTAACCCATGGATCGCTAGCGTGTTGAACTCGAATATGGATTTACAATTCATATTAGAGGAGTACTCTTGTGCAGCGTACGTTGCCGAATACGTGAAAAAAACCAATCGAGGCATATCCAATCTTCATCGTCAATTGATCGAGTTGCAGAGCGAGAACCCGGATCATGATTACACCACTCTTTTTAAGACAATCAGCATCAAGATGTTAAATAATGTCGAAATGAGCAGTCAGGAAGCGACTTGGTATTTGCTGCGTATACCAATGTCTGAATCAAGTCGTGAATGGTCTTTGTGCCGACAATGTGGCCTCACGAGCGTACTAAATCCCACAAATCAATCAAGCAGATGAACGACGAAGGAGTTGCTGAAGACTCTACAAATGTGTGGATGTCGAATATTATCCAAAAGTATGAATTACGAAACGGTATGAACGAGGTTGGCCTTGCAGATTTCGCGGCATGGTACTCGCCAGCTAGAACTTACCGAGCAACCATCGCCACAACTACAACATCTGATGCTGATAGTATAATGAAGGCGATGATGGCGGTGACAATGAGAGCAATATTGCCAATGTAAACGCTATCGAGGAGAATGCTGTTAATGCGCTATACCGAAAACAAGACAAAAGCCGTGTTGTTAGATCCCGGCAGTATGATATTGCCGATCTGATTAACTGGAAACCAGGGATTGTGACATTGTATGTTCCATTCCGAAACAAATTGTGTGACTTGCTAGACAGAAACAAGTTTTTGCAGGCGTACGATGAACAATTAGACTCGATCATGTCTAAACGTAAAGAATACGAAGTTGGAATGAATATCGAACAAGCCGTTGAGGAGTATCGCAACATCGCAAGACATGCAATGAAATTGATAACGAAGTAGAGCAAGCCGAGCAGAAACGCTAAGAATTTGTAAGAACGCGGTGCGCTTTCGGCAGTTGTTCGACAGCGATCGAATGTGATGCCGAAACAAGAACACTGCAAATTGGTACGACTGACTAATAATGAGCAACTTAAGTTGGTGCTGCAGGCAATACATGTTTTACATAACAACACTGGTGAGTGTCGACCAATTCAAACCTTCTTCACCGGGCCCACTGGTTGCGGTAAGACATTCACTTTGCGAATACTAATGGAAACATACAACCGATTTGCGCAGACTCACAATTCTACGCACAATGCGTATATCGCTTGTGCAACCACAGGCAAGGCTGCAGTGGTCATAAACGGAACGACAATACATTCTGCATTCAGAATAACCATGGCCAGAAGACAGTGTAGCAGCTTGGGACATGAAGCACTGCAAGCTTATCGCAATGTTTTCGCTAATGTAAAAGTAGTAATCATTGATGAGGTTAGCATGATGAGCGCAGATTTGCTGAATATCGTACATGCGCGCCTCACTCATATCACAGGAAACTTCGACGAACCGTTCGGCGGGATGCACATAATCTTCTGCGGCGATCTGCGGCAACTGCCACCAGTCAACGCTACTCCCGTCTACAAGCCGTACAAACAAGCAATTGCGGGAGCAGTGCTCTCAAAAGAAAATGATCACGACGACGATCAACGATGACTATTGGATAATGGATAGCGACGCATCTGCGCATATGACACATAAACGCGACTACTTCTCAATTTTTGAAACCATGGATTACAACATTTTTCTGTCTGTAAAACTCGGAAATAATGAAGGTCAAGTGGTTAAAGGAAAATGTACCGTAAGAATTCAAAAAACTTATTGGTGAAACATTTCACGAATCAATAATAACAAATGTGTTGTACATACCAAATCTCAGTAAAAATTTGTTGTCCGAAGAAAACAACCATGCTGAAGTTTACGAAAACAACAATTTAGTAGCCAGCGCGATTCGAGAATCTAACAATATACACTGATTGTTATTTCGTACAATTTCTGTCTCTGAAGCACGAGAGACTCGCATACATCAACAAGCAAGTGTTGAAAGAAATGGTAACTGAGGGAGTCATTAGAATGTCAGTACAGTCAACATCGACAAATTTTTCTGTGAGTGGTGTATTGACCATTTTCAATATCTATGGAAACAATTGCTCTCTATACACCCGAACAGAATGGATGAGGGGAACGAGATATGAGAACTATTGAACAATAATTTCGCACTCAAATATCCCATTCTACTACATGTCAACTATGGACTGGTAAAAAGCCTATATTAGACCACACGAAAACTTTTGGATGGAAGAATCTTTTGGAAGAAATTCACACAAAACTGGATCCAACATGCAAGAAACTAATGTTTGCTGGGTATGATGCAAATTCTACCAATTATCGTCTTTATGATAAAGAATCCGGAAAAATCAAGGTTTTGTTTGCCTTCCAAGAAGAAATACGGACTTTAATTTATGCAATCGCGAAACAATCAGAATGCCTGCACATACGACTACGAGGCAAATTTTGTTGAAGCTGATAGTCCTGATCCTAAGACTTATAAGGAAGCGATATCATGTATAGATGCGTACAAGATGAGCTAGATGCACTCAAACAGAGCAATACTTGGGACGTAGTCCAATAGGGAAAAGCACTATTGGATCAAGATGGGTTTTCAAAATTAAAAGAAATCCGAACGGAGATGTTGTTCGATACAAATCAAGATTTTGTGCAAAAGGGTATATGCACAAAAAACAGACCATTGACTTCAACGCAAAATTTGCACCGACAACATATTTTGACTCAATTACGATTCTTCTCTCTGTGGCAGCACGAAACGATTTCGAAATTATGCGGTTCGATATAAAAACAGCATTCCTATACGGCGAGTTACAGGAAGACATTTATTTAATGCCACCAGATGGGACAAACATCAACTCAAAAATGGTTTGTAAATTGGAAAAGTTTTTGTTTGGTTTGAAATAAGCTCCACACTGTTGGAATACAACATTTCACACTTTTTTGAGCAAATTCGGCTTTATTCAAAGTAATGCTGACAATTGTGTTTATCGAAACACTGAAAATTATACTTAATCGAACGCAATCGTAAGAAACGTTAGATTTTTATTCACCAGACGAACTGTCTGATCCCCAAATATATCTCAATTCATGTGATAATAATCGAGAAGCGGTTGATTCTCTGATATTTGCTGCAATAGTCAGTCGACCAGACATCTCCTTTTCAGCGGGAATTGTTAGTAGATTTCTTTCAAATCACACGAATGCCCACAGGAATGCGATTAAGAGAATAATTCAATATTTAACTGGTACCAAAGATCGGAACCAGAGGAATTGGGAACCAGAGCCATGCACACAACAAAATAATTTTCAAATCGAATTACGCTCAACATCTACACAATGAGAACCATACATTCACTGATATCAAAACAAACTTACATATAATGTACTGCATGCATCGTATGAATAAAGGCGACATGCTGGACAGACTGGAAGAACTTCAAATAGATAAGTAAACTGTAAAGCTAACGATCGCGTATAAAAACGCGTGAATTTTAGACATTAAGTTAGTAGTCAATTAGGAACTGATGAAGGACGAATGTCCGAAACCGGTAATGAACGTCTGATTTTTTAAAAATTTTTGTATATATTTCGCGTATTAAAAATTTTTTTAATGTCTGTTTAATTTATTGTTTTTAAATACATATATTGATAATTAAATTTTAGTTCGGAAATTATAAAAAAATATATATAAAATAATTTGTGTTTTAACCTATAGAATAGCTCCCAGAAACCATAGTTAAATGTCAATTTTTCTGATTTTTGTTGAACAGATTTAGTCGCTAGAATTTGGTGCAACATACCGTATAAAAATGGCCTGTTATCTATAGCATAGACCCCGAGGACCCACTTGATGACATTTTGTATACAAGGCCTGTAAAATAGAGATCCCAGAAACTACATATAGTCGAATGTCAATGTTTTAATTTTTGTTGAAGAAATTTAGTCGCATTAACTTTGTGTAATATGCCGTATATATATTGCCTGATATTTATATCGCCAACAACTGGGAGCGACCTGTTGACATTTTACATACAAGACCTATACAATAGAGATCCCGGAATTTCATGTAACATGGAAGAATTTCACATCTGTAATTAAATTGGACATGTTAACTTAGTTCGTAATTGGTACTTGCTCTCCAAAATTTGTCTAACAATATTTTGAATTTATTTAAACATGAACACCCTATATTAAACAAAGAAGGTTGAGGTTAATTTATTTAAAATATTCAATAAATTAGATGTACCTATGTGAATTTTGTTGCACGCACATAAAGACCATTTTTCGTTTTCGATTTGATACGTATTTAGCGTGCCACTCAATTTCAAACTTAATTTAATTAATATATGTACATTTAATTTTTAGTATCAAAAACTAAGTGACATTCCATCAATACTCAATTGTCATTCTATTAGTGTGTTCCATCAATTACCTAATTCATTGTCATCTAATTTTGTTAGAAAATAAAAATGTAATTTATCAATGTACGTCAGACGACTTTATGTTTTACAGCAGGAATATAATTCTAAAGTGTAAATTTACAAAGTTGGTTATAATCAGAGGTGGCTGGTCTATGAATGCACTTAGCCTGTTCACACCATGTATAGAGCGCATTGCAACACTTCCTCGTTTTATACCTTTTTCCGGCAAAGAGGTATAAAACGAGGAAGTGTTGCGATGCGTTGTATACATGGTGTGAACAGGCTAAATAGATGTATTGCACGAGTAAAGCAAGCGTAAAAGTACTTCTATAAAAAATCACACGATCAATCATCACGAATCGTCACTTATCGCAAATTATTGGACATTGGAAACGGTAAAATTGCTATGGATAATACAAAAGGATTAATAACATTGCCTGCCGATTTTTGTGTTAGCAAAGAATCAAAAGAAGATTTAATTTTAAGCGTATATCCCAATATTGAACGTAATTCTCGCGCTGTATTAGCAGCCAAATACAAAGACGTCAGCGACATTAAAATTGACATTCAAAGTAAAATTTGTGGCCAAACAAAAACATATAAATTCATTGATTGCGTTATGGATCCAGATGAAGTTGTGAATTACTCAATTGAATTATTAATTCACTTGATTTGCCTGGCACTCCTCCTCACATTCTACAATTAAAAATTGGTATGCCAATAATTCTTTTACGCAATCTAAATCAACCACGGCTTTGCAATGGAAGAAGATTGGCTGAAAAAGAGGTATGAAACGAAATAGCGTAAATCGCTGCAAGTATGTGGATTAAATCTTGAAACATACGTTGGATGCCCACATGAAGGAAAAACAACAAAAATATTGTTTATAAAAGAGCATTACAATAAAAGATTTATAAAATAACGTTTATAAAGAACGTTACAATAAATTTATACGAATTTTCATTTACCATAAAATATTTATTTAATTTTTAAAAATGTTCTTCCATACATGCATTACTGTGGTCCTTATAATACGAATTTGCTACATCACGGTGCTCTGGAGTCGGTTTAAAAAAAAAAAAGTGCGGTGTCTCCAAAATTCTTTCGCCCAACGTTTGGACACCTAAAAAGGAGTACTTTCAGCCGCTACAGAAAAAAATCGGCTCAGCGCTTTTTTTTCTAGGACGGAAATACGAAAAATAATATGCCTGGAGAAGATTACGCCCTTTCATGTGTGATGATGATTCTGGATATATATACAGGGTATCATATACATTCGCATCGGTTCATACACATATACAATGATAGATATAGGGTTTCCGAGAAGGGTTTGGCAATGGATGTGATTCCTAGAAGCGTAAAAACACAACAAAAATAATAAAGAATTAGAGACGTTCGTAAAACCCGTTCTACACCGCCTCGAGATAATTATATAGAAAATTGGCATGTTTTGGTTTTGAATGAGAGAAAGAGAGCCAAGATTCAATGTTTACATTTAGTATTCCAATGTTTTACATTTAGTATTCCGGTTGGCACTGACGAGTAAACAATAATTTGAAATTGCTGATTTTTCTATTTTCGATATGTTTTATCAGGATTATAAAAAGCGTGGAAATCACGAAGAAAACCATTTCAAAATATGTGAGTGTTGTGGAAAAAAAAATGGTGATCATTCAAGGAAAGGTGAAATCAAACTTGATGGAAGTAATCTCGGGTTTTGATGAATGTGATACAAGAGTGCCAGTTGTACTGTGCCCAGCTTGTAATCTACGCCTGGGCAAGTCATTGAAAGAAGATAAAAGATGTGAATTCTCAGAAATTGGAAAATTTCTGTCTGTGAAGTACAACGAAAGGCCTCTAAGGTTCCTGAAATTAAAAAAAAGCAGTTATCATACGTTGTGGTAAATGTTTAGGATTATTGGCCAGAGGAATTAATCACGTGTGCAATAGCACGAACTTGTTAAATAACATGCAAAAAGTAGGGCTCAATTCGAAACAAAAAGAGCATATATCAACTCGCTTATTGAAAGATAAGATAGCTACAAATTCGTGTGGAGGAGAAGGCTCACACTCGCGTGACGAAGGATTAATATCCCTCTCGCAGCATCACGGGAAACCATTGACCGTGAATATTGTTGGAGGAACAAGGAATTCGCAGGTCCCATCGATTTCGGCAAATTCCCTGCGGCAAATGCAAACTGATATGGATTTAAGTACCAGAAAAGTGTTGAGAATTGCTGCTTTCATCAGTGCAGAAACCAACACATCAGGAATAATAAAACCCAATTATCAAAAAAAAAATATCAGAAAGTAATCATCGGTTTGACGAGTATTTTGAGCCACGAGTATTTGCATTTGTCACAACTAAAGGTGAAAAATATGTCAATTCTCCAGAATTTGTCGTCATTTGCAAGAATCTGCGAAGTTTCATTCAATATGTAATAGAGCAACGACAAGTTTCCAATGTACAACTCAAATTCGGAATTGACGGTGGGGGTGGTTTTCTAAAATTTTCTCTTTCCATCCAGTCATCGAACGATGAACCGCCCATGGCACCTCAAGGAAAGCTTCCAAGTACAAGATATGCTGAAAAATTCCTCGAATCTAGGGTGAAACGATTATTTATTCTTTGTTTAGCCCCTAACACTTAGGAAAATTACCATAATGTCTCGCTTATATGGTCAGCATTAGATATAAATTCCTTTCTTGGAACAGTTGCAACGGATTTGAAGCTAGCCAATATTATTTCGGGTCTTATGAGTAACTCAAGTGCACATCCTTGCACATAGTGCGATGCTCCCCAAAAAAACTTAATCAACTCGGGCAATTACAGAACGATCAATGATTGTCGCGCCAAATGCGAAAAGTGGCATTCAGAAGGAGGACTTAGAAAGTCAGCCAAGTTATTTGATAATTGCATACATCCACCTCTCTTCAATGCAGAAGGCGGATCATCGACATAATCCCACCTCCAGAGTTGCATTTACTGTTGGGAGCAGTAAATACCCTCTTCCACCATATGATGTTGGAGAATGAAGAAGTCAGCCTAAAATGGGCCGGCAGTGTACCTATGGTAGTCCAACATTTGAAGGAAATGCGTGTAAGGTCTTGCTCGATAAGGTGGATATTTTAGATGCCATGAAATGGCTTGGCTGTGTCAAGTATGTGGAGACATTTAGAAAATTGAAGAAAGTTGTGGATTCTTGCTTCTCATTGAAACTAAACCCCGATTTCAAGAGATATATTGAAGATTTCAAGGTTAGTTATCAAGCACTCGAGATACCTGTGACACCAAAAATTCATGGCATACTATACCATGTAGTAGATTTTTGTTCCGAAACCAAAAGAGGACTAGGGTTTTATAGCGAACAAGCTGTCGAATCGACCCATGCAGATTTTAGTAAGACTTGGAATCGTCACAAAGTACTAAAAAATAATCTTGACTATTCATTCAAATTATTGCGAGCTATATGCGAATATAATAGTTTTCATTTATGATATGTGTGCTATTGTTTTTTGTTTCTTTCTTGTCTAGACAAGGCCCTCGAGGGGGCCGTAAACGGATCTTACAAACCTCTCTAAATTTTCATTTTTTCTGTTGTGTTTTTATGCTTTTAATAATAATAATAAATAATGCTTTTATGAGTGACAACACTGCCTTACACTTCTTGAACACCCTATATCTACCATTATACTGTGTATGAACCAATGCGAATGTATAAGACACCCTGTAAATATATCCAGAATCATCATCACACATGAAAGGGCGTTATCTTCTCCAGGCATATTATTTTTCGTATTTTCGTCCTAGAAAAAAAAAGCGCCGAGCCGATTTTTTTCTGTAGCGGCTGAAAGTACTCCTTTTTAGGTGTGTAAACCTTGGGCCAAAGAATTTCGGAGACACCGCACTTTTTTTTTTAAACCGACTCCAGAGCATCGTGACATATATCCATCCTCCATTGTCAACCTTTAAAAGCAGTTTGCATTGCCAAATCAATTTCCCGTCATAATGTTTACACTCTATTACAAAATCAATGTACTATACAGGGGCCCTATTCTCGAATTCCAAATCCATTTTTCACATTCGAACATCTGTCAAAATTCCCTTAATAATTCCCTTGCTATCCATTCGCTAAATAGATGGTTTTTATAAAAAGATCAACGGAAACTACCAACGTTGGAGTGTATATTGGTACTTCGTCTACACGATTGGTGAGAAAAAATGTATTTTTGAATACTTAACGGCAGATGTCACTAAAATACAATTGTAGATGTCATTATATTTTATTATTTATAAACAAATAATCAAAAGTATCCCGAAATTTGGGATTTAAAACACTGTAAACATAAAATAAGCTTGAAGTGCATGATGCTTGGCATAAAATTAAAAATGAGCTGTGTTTTTTTGCGGTACATAATTAAAATTCAATTTAATTTTAAAAATATTTTTAAATTATTTTTGTGCACTTTTACATTTTTAAAACACTATTGCTTTCTGTTTATGAAATGTCAAAAACAAATCTGAAAATTTAAAGCAATATGTTTGCATTGGCTTCCATCTTGTGGGAGATATTGTAATTAATGTATGACTAGTAGTGCCAACTAGTGATAAATATCAATATATGTATAAACCACCAAATTTGGCGAATGTTGGTCGACATTTTCCATTCGTGTAGCCGCGGCTTTACTTAGGGCCAGCAAGGCGGATCGGGCTAAGCTAGTACATAATAAATGGAAGCAAGAAAATTTTTCTTAACTTACGTTTTTAATAACAAAAACAAAATTTGTTGATAATTTAATAATTTATATAACTCTTTATAATCACGACTTTAAAAAACGAAAACTTTCCAAATATACCTAATTACAATGATTTTCGGTTCTATTACGTCAAACGATTCAAAATAAATCTTGAATAAATACTATTTCGCATCAATCCAATAAGTTCCCACGATTAACTGCACAATAATTATCAAAATCATGTTTAATTAATTAAACATTTTTATTGAATTCATCATTTATTGTAAAAATATGACGTCTTATTCCGCACAATTATTCATACATTTTTTTTTAATATTCACGATCACGACCTTGACTTAATGACTTCTCTTGAATGAAAATTTTACAATTTATAACAACAACAATGTCTAACTAACCAATCCATGTTTGTACCTTATTCATGTTTTATTCACGGTTCATTAAAATTGAAACAAGCTATACAAATTTACAATACTCCGATTTTAATGCTACCAAATTTGTTAAACATCATAAAACTTCAAGGTGCGCAAATTTGATCAAGTTGAGGTCATGATGCTCATAAAATTTGTTTGTGGTGAATAGAATTAAATGTAAACGCTGACGATTACAGGAACTACACTTTACCAAATACATAGTAGGCGACTAAAAATGAATTCAAGCTAACTAGATTATTCTAAATTCGATTTCTTTAAAAAAACAAACAAAGTGAGATAAGACAAATATAGTTTCATATAAATGGTTTAAAGATTATTCGTTCGCAATTGGAAAAACAAACAAAAGAATTAAAATTAAAATTTTTAATTGAATTATCAAAGCAACACATATGTATGTATGTATGTAGATGTTTGTTGTAAATTTACAATATTTGGTGTGTAAATCATAACGATTTACAAAAAAATAATTTGTTTGCAAATTTTCTGTTTATTATCACAAAAAAAATAAAAAATAAAAAATAAAAAAATTATGCCTTATGTCTATATTTGCTCATAATGTATGTATACACGTAATAGTCTTATTGAACAATATTTACATAGTTTAAAAATATTTTAGCCTGTTTTTGCAAAAAAACCAATTTTATTCGATATCGATTTTCTGACACCTCATTTAAAAATGTACGCTGATTAAATAAACAATTTTCTATAGAATACAACAAAAAATTGCATCAAAAAATGTGTGAATTCGGGTGAAGAATAATTTTAGATAAGCACATGATTATGTATAATCATAAACAAAAATTATTAGATGAACCAATATATTGATTACGTGGCTTAATGACGAAAGGGCAAAACGTTAACCCCCCTCCCCCCCCCCCCTCCTCCTTTGTGTCAGTCGATAATATTTAAGCAACGAGGAGAAATAATAAAAATATATACATATTTCAAGTATGCGATGACGTCTATTGTCAATTATAGTAATTTGATTTAAATTCTTACAATTTGGTAAGAAATTAAAAAATTTATAGGGGGATTGAAACATTTTTGTTTATTTTGTTGTATGTTAGGTGGTACTAGTATACAAATAATTTTTATTGACGATTGTAAAAGTAGAGAAAGCGCCTCTCGAGGAAAAAAGTTCAAATGAGGCAACTGCTAAAATGACATTTCTCATAAATGCGACGAAAGGAAATTTTGCAATCCGGCAGTTAAAAATTGTTTTTATAATCCAAAATATGAATTATTTACAATTATTAGCAATCTGGTAAGTAAAAATTGTGTTTACAGTTCAAAATTGGAATTCTTTACACCAATTTCGAACGTCAAATTAGCAGCTACCTCAGTTTAAAAATTTTCCACTAGGTGGAATTTGTGATGCTCCAATCGTCAATACGTTTATGTTTTAGATTGTGGGGTGCCAGAAATATTATCTCTCTGTGAACTACACCGGTATAATGTACATATAAATGTGTGGTATTATGTAGTTCAAACGAAACAAAACTTACCCTAAATGTACCAACATTTAAATAAAGCGTGTAAAGCCGACATATTAAAAATTATAATCATTTTCAAATTATGAAATCAAAAAATGATTTTATTAATATTTTCACCTTGTAAAATTTATAATTGAAAAAATAGGATTGAGTTCAATTAGAATTTGCGAATATCGCGTGTGTGTTTTGTGTTATAATTAAAATTGGCTTAATTAAGTTTGAAGATAACTAAAATACATAACCGATCACGAGACCATATATGTATACATTTGTGATTACAGAATAGTGCGATCATTTCATATTGTGTGGCAATAGTAAATCATTCCGGTAACTCATCTAAGATGATCTTCCTTAATGGCTTATCGTAATCAAATTAATTTTTTTAAAAATTTTAACTTATACCCAAATTGATTTGGAAAAAAAATAATTCTTGTTTTATTTTATTTTCAAATCTTAATTATTATTATGGGAGTTATCCATCCATAATTAAAATTACAGGTTCCGCTTTAGTATAATACAAACAAGGTCGAGTTATAATGGATCCTTCCCATTCCGTCCCGCTTCTCCGTCCAAATGAGTTTTAGACATTTTCTGTACATTTTGTATGGAGAAACGGAATGGTTAGTTATAGTAAAATGGAAAGAGACGGACGAGCTCATCCGTTTTTTCAAAAAGTTTAGAATTTACGGAAAGACGGAACATCTTAACCAAACAAATCAAATTAATTTTTTTTTTGACATAACGTGAGAAGTAGGCTGTAACTAAATAGAGATTTTCGATTATTTGAAAACATTAAAAAAAAAGAAAAATCAAATAGACTCTCGTAGTCTTCCATTTTATTTTTATATTTGTTTTTCAAATGTCAGTTTAAACAAACGGAACGGATGCAATGTATCCAAGGTATATAGATTAATATGGTATGATCTTCCCATGTTTTATTTTCGTTTGCTTCGCGCATATACGTCACGTGTATGGTAAAATTTTTATTTGACTATTGGTTTTAAGAACGTAGAATTAACTTAATTTATATAAATTATACCATTTAGGTGAAATAAAATACAAGTCTCAACTTTTAATTTTATAGTTTTATTAAATTTTCGTTTTTTTGAATTGATATTCTCTAATAATTGAGGATTTAAGATTCTAATTTTAAAAAACATTTTACGTCTAAAATATAATTGTTTTATCTAATTCAATTTGTTCGGGAATTGATAGTAATGTTTTTATGTAATTCCTTCCAGGCTTCAATGAATTTTAGTTAAAATCATTAAATATGTCCTCTAATTTTTTGAACTATTAGATAAATTGGGCATTAGGTTTTTTTAGCCCTCCTTCACTCACTTGATCCGTCCACGTTAAGTTATAACTCGGCCCAACTTCAGTATGTTTTCCTAGTATAAGGGGCAATTTTATTTGAAGGCGCTTTATGATGTACCCAGCTATATATTCTAAGCCGTCATACTCCAAATTAGGCATAAATTGTGTTGAATCCTGTAATTTGTCTTCTGTAATATCGGAAAGTAAATTCGATGTGAGTAAATTTTCGGAACCATCTAGTCTCTCGTCCCTTAATTCGGTTAAAGACTTAAGTCTAGAATTCCCTAAATGTGTGTCAACCTCAACATTTATTTTAATAAATTGCCTATTATCACATTCTACATTTGCAGATTCAGAAATAATACACTCATTTCGTCCCAATAAATGACTACGAAGTCATTATTTAAATTGTAACCCGGTTGGATGGTCATAGTGTAACGCCCTCAATATAAAATTAGTTCATTTAGGAACGTATCCTTTGATGTGCACGGTGAATGCACCTTTATTTTTATAACGAAGCTTTAAAAAAAAAAACCGATATAGTAGTCGGACGCGGGTATAGGATTCCTATAAAAACTCAAAACCAAAATAAAATGGAGTTCGAAAAAAAAATATTGTAAAGGCGTTATACATCGACGCAAAGAAATGTAATTTAAATAAATTTGTAAGTTGTTTAAAACCAGTTTAATTGTTGTTAGTACACCGAGTGATTTCCCATCCATGTGGAAACCCCAACCCCAACATAAAATAAATTGTGGATTATTCGCGCTATTATTAAGTCGAACCTGTATCAACAAGGAAAGTAACCTACATTTGGCACCTAACGTGGGGCCATATTGATTGGGAATTTTCACTGGAGGACTTAGAAAGGGGAAAAGGAGGACAATTTTGCTGATATAGAAACGTGGTTTTCAGGGATGAATGGTAAATATAACAATAAATGTTAACTAGAGCAAAAACTAAAGTAAAAAACAGTGAAAATAGTGACGAAGTAATTAAAACAAATAGTTTTAACAAAATGGCTTCCTTTACGGACGAGCAATTTAGTTCACTTTTGGCGGTTATCGGTAAGATGGCCGACCCTAAACAGCGACAAACGGTGTTGCCGAATACAAGTGGTACGTTTTTAAATTGTACATCACGATTTAGAGGTGAAGTAAACGAGGATATTTTCGCATTTATCGACGCTATAACAACCTACAAAGATTGTGGCGGTGTCTCGGACGAGAATGCCCTAAAGGGCCTTCCGTTACTTCTGGAAGGACACGCTGCAAGCTGGTGGGTCGGCATCAAAAACACTGAGGGCAATTTCAAAGAAGCTCTCGATCTCATGAGATCCACGTTTGGTCAAAAGATGCCTGCGTATAAAGTATATTCGAATATGTTCTCAAAACCACAAAAAGAGGGGGAGAGTATCGACATTTTTGTAGTTCATATCCGACAATTGTTCGCACAATTGCCTTCTACTGATTTATCAGAAAAAGTCAAATTAGATATGACATACGGTCTTCTTAACTCCACATATCGATCCAAAATGAAACGAAGCGACATTACCTCTTTTGATGATTTATTGCAAAAGGGTCGCGATATGGAGGAATTCATGAGCGAAATGATAAATATCAAACACATGATTAAGGCGAATATCGATACTAATGTGTCAAATAAAGACAAGCTTTCTAGTCCCAAACAAAATTATAGTTATCAGAAATATTGTAAATTTTGCAGGCGTCATGGTCATGATGTCGAAGAATGTAGATCGAAGCATAGAAGCACAAAAAGCAGTGATAAACCCACTGAGGAATCACAGAAGGTCAATTTTCAGACTAAGCACATTTCGAGTTCAAATGACATAAAATGTTACGGTTGTAATAAGCCTGGGTTTATAAAAAGTAATTGTCCCAATTGTAGCCTCAAGTCTACAGCCATGGCAAGTCTGTTAACTGAAA
The DNA here is from genome assembly GCA_958295665.1 of Tipula vernalis. Classification (NCBI taxonomy): domain Eukaryota; kingdom Metazoa; phylum Arthropoda; class Insecta; order Diptera; family Tipulidae; genus Tipula; species Tipula vernalis. Next base: position 176,883,256 of record OY282560.1, on the reverse strand, counting down.
ATCATGGTGAATTTCAGCGTCCTTCAGTTTATATTGACATCTTTGACAATATAGGCTCCGCTCTTCTGGATAGCTGGACGAAATAATAGCTAATAATGTCATCGAGGAATGTGATTCACCTTGGGCAGCTCCAGTAGTTTTGGTTCCAAAACACAATAACGAATTTCGTCTATGCGTAGACTACCGAAAATTAAATTCGCAAACCATAACCGATTCATATCCAATGCCCCGAATCGATGATATTATTCACATACCAAACAAGATTGAATGCTTATCTACAATTGATTTAACGGCAGGCTATTGGCAAGTCAGTGTGGCCGAGACCGATCGTGATAAAACATCTTTCATCACGCTCTTCGGACTCTTTCGTTTTCGAAGAATGCCTTTTGGCTTAAACAATGCCCCTGCAACGTTCCAGCGCCTGACCAATCAATTTAAAAATGGCATACCGGATGTCAATCTCGTCGCTTATCTGGACGACATATTAATTTTTTCAAATTCCTTCGAAACCCACAAACGTGATTTAAAATTGGTATTTGATCGATTAAATAATTTTAATTTAAAAGCAAACCGGGACAAAACTCATTTTTTTAAAGAATCGGTAAAGTATCTCGGTCATATTATATCAAGGCAAGGTATAGAGACAAACCCAGAGAAGGTGTCTGCTATTACGGGTATGAAACCACCTATTAATTTAAAACAAGTCCGAACGTTTATTCAAACGGCTTCGTGGTTTCGAAAATTTATTAATAATTTTTCTTCTATTGCAAAGCCACTGTGTCAGTTGACAAAAAAGAATGTTAAATGGAAGTGGGGTAACGAGGAACTCGAAGCTTTTGATCAACTAAAAACAGCATTAGTCAACGCACCAATTTTGAAGCAAGCGGATCAGACACAACGGTTCTTGATTAGAACCGATGCCAGCAACTATATGGTTTGGGGGCGGTTTTGATGCAGTCCTGGGAGGGTCAGGAACTTCCCGTCGAGTACGCAAGTCGACTTCTAATAGATGCCGAAAGAAACTATCCTACTATAGAGAGAGAGGCTTTAGCAGTAGTATGGGCATTGGAAAAATTCAGAGGCTATATTGATGGATACGAAGTAACTGTCTGTTCAGACCATCGACCACTAAAATGGCTCATGACATTGCAATCACCAAGCGGAAGATTAGCGCGATGGGCGTTGAAGCTTCAATCATTCAATTTGAAAATCGAGTATACCCCAGGCAAGGATAACGTCATAGCTGACACACTTTCCCGTCCTAATGGGGAGGATGAGTAGCAAGAAACCGAACAACTATGTTCTGTAACCATCGATCTACTCAGTAAATCAGCTCCAAACATGCGAGAGGAACAACTAAAGGATCCGAATCTGCACAAAATAATCAAGTGTTTCGAGGAAATAAATAATCTAGAGGTCGCTAATTGGTCGTCGAGAGGTTATATCATGGCACATGGATTATTATATCGGTATCTGATCGACTCAGATTCAGAGGAACCACAACTCGTTATTCCTACACAGTGTCGTATCGATATTATGCGAAAATTTCACGATGTACCAACTGCTGGACACTATGGCGTTGACAGAACTTACGCCAAAATAGCCCATAAATACTATTGGGTCGGAATGAAAAACGACATGTGAAACGTGTGCGAAGACACCTGAGATACGGAATCCCACGGCGCATAATCTCGGATAACCGACCTCAATTCGTGAGCGAAATAATGCAATATGTCACAAATTGTTTCGGCATCCAACAAATATTTACGCCTGTGTATCATCCAGAGGCCAATCCAGTAGAAAGAAGCAATCGTGACCTGAAAACACAATATCCATACTCGTCGAACAGGATCACAGTACCTGGGATCAACATTTAAGTTCCACCCGGTTGGATGGTCATAGAAACCTCCTTTTCCCCGCATAACGCCAAAAAACATTTTCAGAGGATCCTGATTTAACCGATATGTCAGTATATAACTAATTTTATATTCCTCTTTGAGGTCTACGAATAGCATTCTTAATGCATAGTGTTTATGAGTATGCCTTTTTGAAATGGCAACAGTCTTGTATTATTACCTACCCGCATTTGTTTAATAACATTTACCATGTCATTTAATATCTCTTCGAGTTCTGGCATGGCCAAACCATAAGCGGCCATTCTTAGGCGAGCGTCAATTTTGGGGACCCTGGGGGCCTATTCTCGAATTCCACATCCATTTTCCACAAGTGGACATCTGTCAAAGTTCACACAAAAACGTTCGAAAATTGTAATTCGTTTATAAAACACATGCGGCATGAACATTTTCCTATATGGGGAATTTTTTCCACATGCTTATACCCATTCGGAAATATTCCCTTAGTACCGAAAAAATTCAATTTTTATGAATTTTGACAGATGTCCAATGTATCAAACCAATCGTTAACCTAATATATTTAAAAACCATAATTAATCAAATAAAAAAAAATAAAAATAAGCAAATTTACCAGTTCATGTCGGTATAATACCCAAAATACCCATTCTAATTAGAGCACAAGAATTAGTGTGCGAAAATAACTGGGTTGCAAATTTTACCTTTTGTCTGTGTCCAACTTTCATTGTCAGATGATTTGAAGTTTGCGATTTTCAAATCACTTTTGGATTGATTTTCGAGTAGTTCATGGAGTGGTTCTTTTGTCAATAAACTGTTATTGAGTTGAGATTCTAGAATCCAAAAAATGATTCCTTAAAAGTTTGATCATGAGAGAGGTGTCACAAATCACATATACTTTCTTCCGAACATCACAAGGATTAGCAAAATAGGGCTGCTTCTCGCTTATCCCATACTGATTCCAAAGCCCTCGGTTACCCCCTCCTAAATCGGTTACAACAGCTACAACATCATATTTAATTTTATTTAACTTCCCAATTATTGATTTATTAAAACAATACAAGATTATTTTATGCTAATTTATTATTTAATTTAATAGCGTGCCTTATAGTAACAATATTTTTATATTTGTATCGAAAATCGATTTCGGAGTTTACTCCATCGTCGGTTCTTTAAAACTATTATATTAATCTTAAAATTACATAGTATTTATATACTTTTTGGTGTGTTATCTATTTTTCTATTTTTCTCCTTCTACTTTTGTTAGAGTTATGAATGATGAGGTCGTAAATTTTGTTTGTTTTAGTATTTATTTTATCGTTTAATATTTTATTGTTATCTTTGTTTTTGTATATTTCAATCTCCTCTAATCTGTTTAAAGTTTGTCCTTTATTGATTCTATGTAATATAGTTAAATTAGTATTATAATCTGTGTATGTATGTTTTTCAAGTTTTATGTGTTGTGCATAATTAGATTTGGGATTAGTTTTTTGGATATCGCTAATGTGCTCTTTGAATCTTTTTTCAAACGATCGGCCTGTTTGTCCAACGTAGAATTTGTCGCAATCGTTACATTTAATTTTATATACACCTGTGTCAGTTGGTTGTTTGTTTTCTATGTGTTTCAATTTTTGTTCTATTTTATTATTGTTTTTGTAAGCAATATTGTATCCAAGGCTATTGAGTGTCTTTTGTATAATTATGTTAGTATGTTTATTGTATTCCACACTGATGTATTTATCATTTTTTACATCATTGTTGGTTAGTGTAGTCATTTGTTGTTGATACTGTTTTATTTTTATTCTGTTGTTTATTTTGTCGATTAAAGTAGATTTGTACCCGTTTTTTATGGCTATGTGTTTGATAATATGCAGTTCCTCATTGTAATCTTGTTCTTCCATTGGTATATTGTTTAATCTATGTAGCATATGGTTGTATGCTGATATTTTATGTTGGTATGGATGGTGTGAATGGTTATGTATGGTGTGGTCAGTTTGTGTTGGTTTTCTATAAATTTTAAATGTGTGTTTTGAATTGTTCTTTTTTATGGTGAGGTCTAAAAAGTTGATTTGGTTGTCCTTTTCTAATTCCAATGTGAATTTTATGGACGGTTGTTTGTTGTTTATGTATTGGTGAAACTTGTTTATTTGCCTAGTGGAACCATTAAATAATATGATGATGTCGTCAACGTACCTATACCAATATATGATGTTTTTGTGAAATGTATTATTTTTGTTCATAATGTATTTATTTTCAAAGTCGTTGAGGTATATTTCAGCTAAAGTCCCGGAAAGTGGGCTTCCCATAGGCAAACCTTTTGTTTGTATGTAATATTCACTGTTGTGTATGAAGTAATTTTGTTTTGTGATTTCCGTTATTAAGTTGATTATTTCATCAATTTCTACTATTTTCACTTTATTTTTTATTAAAAGGGTTTTAATTATTTCAATGGTTTCTGCGATGGGTATGTTTGTGTACATATTAACTATATCAAACGATGCTAATTTAAAGTTATGTGGAATATTGATCGATTTTATCTTATCTACCAATTCTATGTGGTTTTTTAGTGAATAGTTATTTTCAAATTTAATGCGTTGTTTTAATATTACGTTGATCTGTTTGGCTATTTTGTATGTGGGTGCTGTTGTAAAATTTATTAGTGGTCTTATTGGTGCATCATCTTTATGTATTTTAGGTAGTCCTCTAATAATCGGCGAAGTAGGTTTTATTGCTTTACATAATCTTATTGTTCTATCGCTTAAGATGTTTGTTGATTTGTTGATGATCTGTTTTATTCTAGTGTTGTACTCATTAGTGGGATCCGCTTTTAATTTTACGATATTGTTGTTTTCAATGTATCTGTTGATTTTCATATTATAATCCTCTAACTTCATTATTACTAAAGTGTTCCCTTTATCTGCTTTTGTGACTAAGGATTTGTTGTCTTGTAACTTATCTTTTATGTTTTTTATTAACTTGGATTCTGCGTTTTTGTTGTTGTTAACGTTCTGGATATCAACTTTTTTGTTGTTGATCTCATTGATGATTATTGTTCTTATTTCATCTTGGTCTTGTTTTTTGGTTTTTAAAATGGAGTTTTCAATATTTAATAAATGTTTATTGTGTTCTTTGACGTTATTTCCTGGATTTAAACTGTATTTTAATCCTTTTTCCAGCAATTTCGTTTCTTTATTGTTGAATTCGATATTCGTGTAGTTTTCAATTCTATTGTTAAATTTATGTGTAATTAAATCATTGTCACGGTTATTTTCACTATTATTTATTAATTGTGTTGCTATATTTTTATTTAACTTTAATTTTTTTATTTTATTTTTTATAGTGTATCTTTTTTGGTTTATTATTTTGTTAATTTTAATCATCACTGTTTCGATTATTTCACTGTATTCGATATAATGGTAATGTTTCGATATTTTTAACTGTGCATTGTAAACTTTGATGTTTAGACTATTTATTTTTGAATAGAGCTCTTTGATAACTTTATTTAGCCACATGGTTTGCGCTTTATGTTTAGTTGTTTGTGCAGCTGTTGATTTGTCCTTGATTTTTACGTTTATGTAATTCGGAATTAACTTATTTCTTCTGCATGTTTTATTAAAAAATAGGTTTAATTTGTTTTTGCGTAATTTTAACATTTTATAATAATAGTTCATCACAATTTTATTAGGTTTTTCACTATATAAGTTATAATGGTTAATATCCATTTTTTAATTATGTGAAATATTTTGTTACTTCTATACTGATTTATTAAAACAATACAAGATTATTTTATGCTAATTTATTATTTAATTTAATAGCGTGCCTTATAGTAACAATATTTTTATATTTGTATCGAAAATCGATTTCGGAGTTTACTCCATCGTCGGTTCTTTAAAACTATTATATTATTCTTATTTTATTTTTTAAACAATGATGTAAAAAATGATAAATACATCAGTGTGGAATACAATAAACATACTAACATAATTATACAAAAGACACTCAATAGCCTTGGGTACAATATTGCTTACAAAAACAATAATAAAATAGAACAAAAATTGAAACACATAGAAAACAAACAACCAACTGACACAGGTGTATATAAAATTAAATGTAACGATTGCGACAAATTCTACGTTGGACAAACAGGCCGATCGTTTGAAAAAAGATTCAAAGAGCACATTAGCGATATCCAAAAAACTAATCCCAAATCTAATTATGCACAACACATAAAACTTGAAAAACATACATACACAGATTATAATACTAATTTAACTATATTACATAGAATCAATAAAGGACAAACTTTAAACAGATTAGAGGAGATTGAAATATACAAAAACAAAGATAACAATAAAATATTAAACGATAAAATAAATACTAAAACAAACAAAATTTACGACCTCATCATTCATAACTCTAACAAAAGTAGAAGGAGAAAAATAGAAAAATAGATAACACACCAAAAAGTATATAAATACTATGTAATTTTAAGATTAATATAATAGTTTTAAAGAACCGACGATGGAGTAAACTCCGAAATCGATTTTCGATACAAATATAAAAATATTGTTACTATAAGGCACGCTATTAAATTAAATAATAAATTAGCATAAAATAATCTTGTATTGTTTTAATAAATCAGTATAGAAGTAACAAAATATTTCACATAATTAAAAAATGGATATTAACCATTATAACTTATCCCAATTATTGTTTCTAGTATGGTTTTAGTAAGTTTTGCATCATAATTGTAAAACACCGGTTGTTTCCAATTTTCAAACAGACCTCTTACCATTACAACTTGGACATAATTAATCGGACGATAAGATTTTTGAATCTTCATCTCATACGCCATCACGCCAGATCCACATTTTCCATTAGTTTGAATACAACGTTTATGTATCCAGGATTTATATCAATTTTTGAGGCCCAACGTCTTAATGTTGATACAGCAGGAAACGCATATTTTTTTTTTTAATAACAATCAATAAGCTTTTGGTCCGCTAGCGTAAATAGCGAGAGCTTGAAAATATCATCGACTCCCCATCGAATTTTTTTTACCTTATTTTTCATTTTATTTTGTTGATTGGCCGACTTGCAATGTATCCAACAAACGGAAAAGACGAGACAGAGAACGACGGAACGAAACGAGACGGATTCATTGTAGTTCGACCTTAAGCCATTAGCATGGAAAAATTATGGGTAAGGTAAACCGATTTCGGTTAATCGATCCGTTACTTCACTTCTTCTGCTTCAAATTTACAGTATATAAAAATCAAAGGCATTAGTTACCGTTTTTAGAGTATCATTCGTTGGAACAATGAGACATTGTACAACCAAGTTACCCGGACTGTTCGTGATTAAATTGTGTTAGAGATCTTGGAGAATAAACTGCTTCCTGACTATACTCAAGAACATTGGGCCATCATTAAACAGCTTAAATATAGACATAAAAATGTTTGGTTGGACATTGTTGTGATATCGCAGATTACAAATTCTAGAAGCGCCTTGGCCTAGTTGCCAATTAGAATTTATTGAACATATTGTTCAATAAACGTTGTTAAATAAGAGTACTGACGTCTCTTTTTTTAATTTGAACTGGTTTGTTTTTATTATCAATGTACGTGTCCAAATCATTTCTTACATTAGTTTCAGTAGAACGTGCTGATTATGCAAAAAGAAACCAAACTTGCGATATTTATCCAAATTTTATTTCACAATTTTTTTTTTTTTTTGCTGTATGTAAAACATTTGCTGAAAGGCACATTTGGCCATCTGTTTAGATGTTTTTTTGCCTTTTGTAGTGGAAAAAATATGACAAAAAATTGGACATGTAATAAAGGGAAAGCAATAGTTATTTGTGTATCAAGAGCGCAAAGTGCCAGTTTGTCACGCGAGAAAGGAAATTGCTGGCCGACGGGACGGAGGCCAGCAACCTTTCGAGCGTGACAAACAACTTTGCGGACGTGTTTCACACTTTATTTTTCCTACAATCATTTAAAAAAATATAATAAAAAGATAATTTTGTAGTAAAATTTACTATACTGACAATACGATTTTATTTTAGGACCGACATTTTGTTCAATCGAGTAGTCAAAGATTTTTTTTATTTTTCATAAAGAAAAACAAAAATTTGGTTTGATGTTTTATACAAACATTAGTCTTTCTTAAAAATTGACAATTTATTTTTTGCAACAAAAAACTAAAAAAAATGGATTTAAGTGACAGCGATTTCTCAAATACACCGCCGGACGTTGCTCTAGAAGCAAGAAATGTAATTTTGAATTTGCTTCCCGAAAAATCGAAGCATAAGTATGAAAAGCAATTCGAGCTGTTTTCGAATTGGTGTAACCAAAAGCACATAAAAAACATATCAGAAAATGTCCTTTTAGCATATTTTAGTGACAAAGCTAAGATTCTTAAAAGTTCTACTTTGTGGTCTATTTTTTCGATGTTGAGGGCCACTTTAATGGCAAAAAATGATCTAGATATTAAACAATTTAAAAAATTAATGGCTTTTTTGAAAAAAAAATCTGTAGGGTACAAACCAAAAAAATCAAAAATTTTAGAAATGAACGAAATTTTCAAATTTTTATCCGAAGCGCCAGACGACCAATATTTGATGAAAAAGGTAATATACGATTGTTGTAATAATGTTTTGTATAATTCTTAGAATATTTATTAATGATATTTGTTTTTATAAGTTGTACTTATTATAGGGATTGCGGGTGCATGCCGCCGTGATGAACTGGTAAAATTATCAGTTGACCACATTGAAGACCGTGATTCAATCATCATCTTTAAAATTCCCGATACCAAAACTCGAATTACATGAACATTTATTTTGAGTAACAATTTAGAAAATAATCTAGATTTGCTTTCATATTACAGAAAATATGCTTCTTTACGTCCTCCAAATATGAACTCACTACGATTTTTCATCAAATATGCTAATGGGGTATGCTGTAAACAGGTGGTAGGTGTAAATTCTATTGGTAAAATACCTCAACATGTGGCAAAGTACATTGGCTTACCTGATGTGGAAGCATATACAGGCCACTGTTTTCGCAGGTCATCTGCATCTTTACTAGTCAACGCCGGCGGTGATTTAATGAGCTTGAAAAGACATGGGGGGGTGGAAATCTACGACGGTTGCAGAGGGTTATATTGAGGATTCTCTCAACAATAAAATAAATTTGGGTAGAAAAATATTTGGTGATGCAACAAAAAATATACCGCAAACAGTAAATGAAAACCCTCTTGAGCATACTATTACGTCAGAGCGGGAAGTTTGTTTAACCACGGAAAACATTCATTCTATTTTATCACCAGAACTCAATCAACGCGGCATCAACATGCAAAACTGCACCAATTGTACCATTAATGTAAATTTCAATAATAATCAATAAAAATAATTACATCATAATTATGTGAAATTTCGCTTTTCAATACTCTTCTTTTACTCTTACTCTTCTTTTCATATGTTCAAATTTAGCGTGCGGTTTCAAGTTTTGTCACACGTTTCTAAGAGAAACGTGTGACAAAGTAATTTGTTTATTAACTGTCAAAAAAACAGACACTTTGGGCTTTGAAAACAGAGAAAAAAAGCCTGCTTTTCACGGCGATTGTAGGAAAAGATATTTACCGCATTGGCATTTAAATCCATTTTTCTTTCATAATAAAATAATTTTCTATTAATTTAAATTTATATGATTTTAATATGTTCAATCCAGTTTCGAACTGACGAGCTTATGATTATGAAAAAATCAATCTTCTCATCAGGCGGTGATGACTGGACTGATTATACCACAATTTACATTCTATATATATAGAATGAACTGTGTATGTTGTATTAGCGAATTATACTAATACAGCCAAATTGTCTTACAATTTTTCTTCTTCACGACATTCACAATCTCACAGTAAGGCAGCCGATGCATTAAATATAGGCTCAGTTTTCCCATAATTATTAATACGAAACGGCAACTAAATATGAAAAGACCTAGCGTGTAACTCTCGAACTGGAGCATAGATGTCAAGAAGCTGCAGAATATCAGCACAATAAATTTTTGATATAAGTAGGTTAAGAACAAAAGTTGCTGACATTGTGGTATAATGTATCCAGGAAAGGGGTCTTCGAAGGGCATACATCAAAAAGTGCTTTTGGACTCTTTCGATACGACCAGAATAATTAATATAAAATGTGTCCCATATGATGGCACCGTATTCAAGTTGAGAACATACAAATGAAATATGGATATAATAGTTTCAAAACATGAGGATCATGGAAGTCTTTAACAAACCTTTTCATAAACCCCATTGGTTATGAAACAGTTAGTTTGGAGTAAATGTAATACCCAAATCTTTAATTGATATAACTCTCTATAACAATGCCATCAGGATGATAAACCAAATTAGAGGCTACTAAGAGGTGAAGTTAAGTAGGTCAGATTGGAAATCGGTTACACCTCTTAGATTCGAAATAGTCTTAAAAATGTTGATATCATTAGCATAAATTAGTATATTGGGATATTTCAAACAACTTACCACATCATTGATAAACAGAATAAAAAATAGGGGACCCAAGTGACCACCTTGAGGAATCTCTGAAGTAACGAGTACCAATCTAAACTCAAAATTATCTATTTTCACAATCTGGGATCCAGATTCTTTATAAGGTTTAATCCAATTTTATGAAGTCGGTATACAAAACATCTACCCTATTCATCTGAAATGTAGTTGATTAGCAAAACCAAATTAATAATAGTTGATCTTCCAAAAGACTTTTGTTAAACAACACAGTGATAGGATGAAAAATTGCACAAGCAATCCTTTTAAGCAGTATGGGATTATCATAAATGTCAAGATTCAATAATTTTGACTGTATTTGAGTTCGAAATGTTTGAATTAATTGTAGAAATAGAAACACTTTCAAAAAAATTTGCAAACAGTTTGTACGCATCTTGCAGATTGTCACATAACTGACCATGGAAGGACAAAATGGGAGGGTAACCATTAGAATTCGTTTTGTATCATAATTTACGCTATTTCGAAACATTTTAAATTTATAAGCTTTGTCCTTCCTATTTTTGAGATTAATCAGTTGTTTTAGAGTACGGTATATCAAATTTCGGAATAAATTTCCCTTTACTAAGATTTAAAATTATAAAAGTCATCCGGCATATCGCCGGATATCCTATAAATTTTTACGCTTTTGTTCTTTATGCAAACACATTATTTAAGCCTCAATTAAAGTATCTCAGCCACCCCTAGATCTTTGACACCAAAATATGTAAAACAAACAAACACCAACTTTCAATTTTCTGTCTCGTTTCGTTTTGAATCTATTTCTTCATACTCGTACTGTTTTCATCATATTCTTTGTCGCTTTACAAAATATTGTTCAACTACTTTTAGATCACCATTTATGATCTAAAATGAATGCTGAATCAACAAATGTTGTTGTTGCTTCACATGTAAATTTTGATCTGATGCGGATCACTATGCGTCAAGAAATACAGCTGGTGTTAAATTATTGTCAACAAAATCCCAGTCAATATTCGAGGTACTCGATCTTATTCGAATTTAGCTTGGAGTCTAAGAATTACAAGTAGCCTTAGCCCTCAGATAAATTAATTATCTTACAAAGAAAAGATTCTCGAAATTCAAGAGTTTTGGATTTACCTAAATTTCCAAATTTCGTTGGGTAAGCGAACTTATTAACGTCAAGGTTTTGCAAACACCGCAAATTCCATTATTCGATATTCTTAGTGATTTCTTAATAGATACAGATAATACTGCTAAGATAAGATTATAGGGTAACATTTTTACTAGGATATTTGTAATTTTCCGATAACCTCGAAATAATTTTGAATTAATCCATTTCATTCCGAAAGTCTTTCTATGCTTTTCAATTTAGTTGTCATGTAAAGAAACCTAGAGATTAGAAATAGTGTCTTCTTAGAGTATGCATTATGCAAAATTGACATTTGCATCACAAGTGTTTGTTTCGCTTAACGACTGAGTAATAAATCCAATTGTTCAGATTGTAACATTTTATGAATATTGTGTATCATAAAAAATAACTGTCATGTTGTAATATTTTTACAGACTTCATTTAGTCGAAAGCATTAACAATGGAATCGCAAGAAATTCCAAACACTCTCTCCCCCTTCTTCTAAAATTCATTGTGACATAGTCTTTAAAATCATGTACAACTATTTTCTAAATTAACAACATGTTTTGGATGAAGGGAACCAAAAAATTGGAACATTAAAATCAAAAAACCCTTTTGCCACACTCCTATCAAGAATCGAATATACAACACGGCACCTTCAGATAGACTCTTACGCCTTATACTATATTCCCTTGATACAGTTAACGTAGATCAGGCGTGTCCAATAATTTTTTTGAGAGATCTACTTTTTGATTTCCAAAGTACTACTATAAAGGTGCACTCAAGTATAAATAAAAATGCGACACACAAATATACAACCATACAATGGAATTTAATTGGCGATCGAACAAAAATCGAAAAGTCGATCGCGACACCTCTGACCTAGATTAACTCATATTTACGTGCATATGGAAAACCGGAAATGCAAATTTAAATTAGGTTGGTGTTTCTTTAAGTCAATTGTTTTTATATTCAACCTGGCATTTTACAAATTATTAATTAAATTATTTGCCAAAATATCAAAATGAAATAAAATTTTATGAAATATTTTCTGTTTCTGTAATCCTTCTGTTCATGGAAACGATACAGACTTAATATTTGTGCCATCGTGTTTTCAACTAAACGAGACGTAAACCTATTTTATTAATTGGTCAAATGAATAAATATGTTAACCGAATTAATGCACTGTACCGGTCGGTTACAGACAAAGTGGTAAGTCAAAACTGTAACATTCGTTCGACTTTGGAAAAGTCGCAATTTTGAAAAATGAAATGTCACACACAGCACGTCTTTTATTGAACCTATGCCATCATCATGAATGGGTGGTATGAACTAACCAACTAGTTAGAAATATCGAACATTTTGCCAAAATAAAAAAATCGATCTGAGGTGCGTAATTGTACATTAAACAGTTTAATACAGAATTTAAAAACAAAACCGTGACACAAAATATTTGATCTCAATCCACTTTTTTGTAGTCTTCTACAAATTAATTTAATTAAAAATTCACTACATACTTCTGTACACAAATATTAAAATTATGAAAACTTGCTTAATATAACTTTAAAAATACTAATTTTTGATACAATTAACATAAAATTAAAGATTTTACTTATTGTAGTAAAATTTATTAAAAACACATTAATTTGCTACCCTAGCAGGTTATGTGCCGGTAGCCACGTACTGAATGATGTACTTTCTATAAAAAAAAATATTTTTTATCAAATACTTATGTATGTACGAGTATATTGATTAGAAATACAAATTAGCGATGTTAGTACGTACATGCTTATCGAATCAAATAAATATCGAGATATCGACGGATCTTAATTATTCCCTTATTAGTAACTAAGAATTAATCGCAGCGAAAAATTATAATTCGACCTTCAGTGTAGACAAAAATATTTAATTCTAAATCAGTTCAATTCTAAATAAAATTAAATTAGCTATTTTCTAAATTAAAATTCTATAAAACTTTTGGATTACTATTGGCTTGGATTTGATCCACTGTAATAAATAATTGGTTAACATATTAACGAATTGGAGTAGACTAAATTTAGTAACTTATCCGTCTGTGGAGAACCTCTTTATAGGTATCAATGTCCTATAAATACAGTGTTCGCACCGAGTGTAATGTACAACTCTGGGACGATATAGTAACTGTAAAGTTTCGAAGAATTCGCATTTTACATGGCAACTCCTGTAAGCGATGAAATTACAATTCACACGAGGTCCAATGTTCAGTAACCGAGATGGTATAAAACGTAGAATTTAGAATGCATTACGAGCACAAAAGAGAATTACAAGCACAAAAGAGAAACAAATTATTTTTTAAGAATTTAATTTGTCTGTCTGTAATCAGTTGATTTTTCGGCATTTTTTATAGACAAATATATAAATTGTTCATGGCAATCCCAACATTGTAAACAAATTATTGGAACCCAACGCGCTTATCCACTTCATTAATCATGAAAACTGTCCGCAACAACCGAAACTTCTTAAAACCTTCGGTCAAAGACACTCCACTGATGTTGTTTGGCTTTTTTAAACAATATTTTTGGATTTTCAGGAAAAACTAAACAGAGAGCGCGCAAATTCTACAAACACCTGAATTTTTCTTTAGAGAAAATTTTCGGTCCATTTGACGAAAACAACATCTAAACCAAAAGACGCAAACTTGAAATTAAGTAAACTGTGTTCCATTTCTCAGTTTAATCACTAATGAGTGGTTTTGGTTTTTTCCAAGAACGACTTGTTCTGAAAATTAATAATCGAATTCCAGTAGATCTAGCTTCTAGCAGAATAATTCACGTTCGGTTTTTCGAGTAGTGTTACAAAAACCAACAAAGATAATTGCTAGCTTTTTAAATATCATTAGCAGCAAAGTTAAAATTGTTCTTATATACGGTTATGAAGCGATTTGTAATTTTTTTATAGCCTTAATAATTCAAGCTAGGTAGCTAAAATTCTGGATTTTTCTTCAATCAATCATTCTAAAACATGAAATACTTCTAGTAGTAGTTTGAAATCAATTAACCTAAGAAAGTGGCGATAAGAGACTTTATGTTATCAATCATTCACCTGTTATCGATAAAGTTATTAGTTCAAATTATGTTTACGGTGAAAAAATTTAATCCTAAACAACAATAAATTGATTAAAAGCCATGAAAGCAATAAAAAGTATAAATTTAATAAAATAAAAATGAACCATATTAAATTTCAAGCAGAAATTGCAACGTCAGTAAATGGATTATCCAAACTGGGTGAAGTTGGAATGTTTTATAATTTTAAATGTATATCGGCTGACCTTATATATATAGCCTCAGAAACAGTAATATACCATTATGCAACCATTTTTATATTGCTCTGTCAAATGCTAGTTTTATGCTCCGAGGAGGTCTGATTTATTTGAGAGAAGAATCAACCACTTTTATAAATATAGTGCCAACAGATAAAATGGTAAATACACAAAAAAATCCATCTAAAAATGCAAAACGGTTTTAACGATTGGGGCTGCAAAAAACGTTCGTGTCATATAACTTATAAATATCTTAAATGGGATAAATTATCAAAAACTAGGTTCTGCCTGGACCAAATTTACAATTTAAATGATTTGCTAACTGGAAAAATTTCTGTTGGCCAACCCATAAAAATAACAGAATATCGAACGGTATATCATCGGAAACCATTGAACTATTAATCATTGAGCTATAAATCAAGCAGCACCTGCAAGTAAGCCCAAGCATTTACTCAAAAGGCATTGCCTCAAATTGTTATAGTAGAAACGGAGTAATTATCAACTAATGATGAAGAATAAGAACCTTTTAAATATGGATATAAAGCAAACAGCACAAAACACTGTACAGAGGAAAATTTAAAAAAAAAATCTTGATATTCAAGTTTAATGAGATTAAGCGCCTGAATGGCAAGGCAAATGTCAGAACAGAGAATATGATTAAAAGAAGGGTAAAACGATTTGAACTTCAGAACCGGATTTTATCACTCCAAGGAAGATGGGAAAAATAATGGAGGTTTAACAACAAGCATGGCATGTACGAAAATCTTAGATAAACTAACAGCAGTTATAGAGTTAAGCAAGCACATCGCGACCCTCTAAGTAACATAATTATAACAACCAGATTCCAATTGAACTTAAGAAATATGTCTATTAAGGGCTTTCCACCTGTGGAAGAGGCTGATTACCACAATAAAGCGACATGTATCACTTACTTTACTTTTGTAGGTTACAGTAAGTTCCTCTTACATTACTTACTCTAGAAATACTTCAAAAGTGGCTCCAACCTGTTGATCAATAATTGCATGCATTAGGACTGCCACCCGACCAGTGTCTCTGGCTACATCAAAATAACTACAAGAAAAAAGCCTGCTCACATCCAGCAGAACATAAGCGGAAGAATAAAAAGGCCCTGAGACTGGGAAGCACCAGTAACTTTAATGAGGAACAAGTGAGGAATATTATCATAAAATTTCATCAAAATGGAAAGATGGCTGGCAAGAGAAAGAGATCACAAAAACTGGTGAGGCATCTCCTAACTCAATAGTACAATAAAAGTGTGTTCACTCTTGAACAAATCTCAACAACATGCAAAAACATCAAAATCAGGCCTTAGGTCTGGACTGAATACTAACATTAAAACACCATAATTAAAATTAATCAAGGCACCAAAGAAGATGTTGATACGATCCCTCTTAAACAGGGATATCCAATAAAATTTAAAACACTTAAGAAATTCTCATAGACCTTGAATTCTAAAATTTTCAGAAGTTTACAAAATCTCAAAAATTTTCTTTCTTCCCTTAAAATTTTAATTCCGAACTTATATTCAGTAAAATTCCAAAATAATTAATTTATCAAACGCAGAAAAGTCTTAGAATTTTGTTCTCCAAAAAGTCTAGAATTATAACTAAGAATTTTAACAAAATTATTTCATTGGAAATCTGAAACTTCCTATTCTAATATAAACTAGACTTCTCTAGAAGATGGTCGTAATGTTAAAATATTTAAATTCTTTAAAATTCGAGAACATAATTCTCAAAACAGAATTTTATAGAATTTTTTCTTCAACATTTAATATAATATTTAGGTACATACATTTGTCCAGAATTAACTGACGAATTTTATAATATTGCAAATTGAATGAATTTGAAAAATTATACCTAAATTCTAGAATTTACAAATTCTAAGTTTACTAAATTTAATTTGGCTAATTACTCTAGAAGTAATTGAATTAATTAAATTTATTAAATATTAGTATTTATAATTTTCGAATTTCTACAGACATAATATCAAAATTCATTCAATTTGTAATATTATAAATTCTGTAAAAATTCTGGACATGTGTGTTTTGAAATACAAATTTGTAACATTTAAATTTTCAATAAATTTAAAATTTAATACCAGAAGTTTAAAAGAATTTTTATTTACTTAATTTTAGTCAATATTTCAATTCTCTATTCAAAACGAGTATTTTCAAAAATTTAGTAAAAACTCTTATAAAATCTCTAAATTTATAATAGAATTCAAAAAGCAGTAAACTACAGAAAATTTTTAGAATTAGTAAATTTTGAATTTAAGAATTCACCAAAAATTTTAAGTAATGTAAAGAGTTTGGAACTAAAAAATTAATTTTTGTTACAAAAGTTTAATAAACACTTTTAATTTCTTCAATTTGTTTTTTTATAAATTTCAAAATTATATAAAATTCTTGACAATTAATGGTTGAAACCTTTATTCCAATAAAGGGTAGTTGATGTGTCTGCAGTATCATCGATAGATAATAAAACCTTGTCTATATGTTACAAAATATTCCGTAAAATTAATTCCGATTAATTCCGAGATTTCTAAAAATCAAAAGAGGCTTTTAGTCTACATAATCTGTAAAGGTCTGCTCAAGAATAACTAATTCATTTAAATTCAGGAAAGTCTAAGAATTCACAAATAGTACACAAATTTTAAAAATTCGATAAAATTATTACCATCTGCAAGTTAAAATCGCACATCGCTAGAATATTTAATTTAAAATCAAAAGTTCAAGAACAAAACAAACACGGTACCAAAAGCTTATGCAAACAAATTCTTTCGCAAAATTATATGGCATCTGCAGC
This sequence comes from Tipula vernalis, assembly GCA_958295665.1. Taxonomy (NCBI): domain Eukaryota; kingdom Metazoa; phylum Arthropoda; class Insecta; order Diptera; family Tipulidae; genus Tipula; species Tipula vernalis. Next base: position 176,865,586 of record OY282560.1, on the reverse strand, counting down.
TGCAGTCTTTAATGTAATCTGTAAATTCTATGAAATTCTAAAGTATAATAATTCACTTAATTATATTTAGTTACATTTTGCAATTTGTAATTTTACCCCTCAGACGGTCTTGACGCTGTAGCGCCGTAACGCAATAGTGTAAATGTTAAATTACACGCAAGAACGGCTTGAAGTGTCACTTTGTGATGTTAGAAAAATACAAAATGAAACACATTCTTGGGAAACTAAAGTTATACAAATAAAAGTGTTGCCGTATTGAATGGCATTGGCATATATATACAGCGATTCCATACGATAACGATCACCTGTTGGCCTGACCCCTTTTGATTTTGATGAAATTTGGTGAAAATGTTCGTCATATGAAATAACTCCACCAACATTGTTTTGTTTTCCTCTACGTCACTCTGTTTTGATACAGGGTGATTTGCCGTTTTCTACTTTTCGTTAAAATTAAAATTTGTGAAGAGCTCGTTCTCAAAAACCACTTGACCGATTTTAATATTTGTTAGTTCAATTGAATTTTTTGAAAAAAATCCAAATTAAATTTTTGTTTATGAAAAAGAGCATGAGCATTCTTTGTCATTTTTCGGTCTTTTGGGCCACAACGAGTTGCCTATTTTTTATTTTTTTTGTAAAAGGTTATTTATTTTACCAACTAATAAAAAAAATAAAAATTGCGTTAGGAACAATTTTAAAGTTATGATTTTTTTAATACACCAGCTTCGACATATTTTGTGTTTAAATTTTTAATTATTCTACCTGCGTTTTGCACCATTTACTGTATTTTAAAAGGTAATCCTATTTTATTTTATGTATTAATGTTGTTTACTATTTTATAGTATTTTAAATGCAATAAAACTATAAACACTTTATTATAGATTGTTCCAAAACTATAGGAGTACAAGTTTCGAATAACTACAGCATTATCACTTTATAACGTTTTCTTTTGTTCAGGAAAACGGGTCTGCCACATTTTGGTCTGTTAATATGACGTCATTTGGTATTTTAACAAAGAAATAAATTTTAACTTTTAACAATTTCATCAGGTATACTTAAGGTATACTTAAAACTTAGGAGGCTAAAACTTAGCTTTCAAAAAAAATATTTCCATATAAATACGATGGAACTGTTATATTTATGTCATTTGTAAACGTGAATTTGAAGTAAAATTTAAACCCCGTAAAAATATTAAAGTTTCAATATGAAAATTAAATGTGAAATGTGCCTTAAAAATAGATGGTAAAATCTCTAATTATATAATTGAGATAGCTCATACAAAAGGTGTTTGCTTAATTAAAGGAGAGAACATTTGTACTTCATGCTACTTCGAAATATATAAAAGTAAACCAAATTTGAAGTAAAGCTTCAGGACCTTTTGGTGTTCAACAAATTAATTTGGATCAAAACAGTTCATCACTTACATCATCATCATCATCGCCATCAAAGATTTCAATAATATCAAGTGAGAAGCAATACGTCTATCCTGACCTTTCATCATTCAACTCTAGTTTACAGTCAATCAATAGTTCTCCTATAGTACGTAGGAAAATGAGATCTGATAATCTGATAAGAAACAAAAAATGCAAGAAGTTGCAGCAAAAATTTCTGAGGAAATATTTCAACTACCTTGTAGTTCTGGTGAAATTCAAAATAATACTGAAGGCGATAATAATGAAATAAATACGAAAAAAGTGTGAAAATTCCAATACCTTCAGTGAAAAATATATGGTATTAACATCGTTATCAAAAAGCTGGTCTGCTCGAAAAATTCAACGAGAATTTAGTGTTTCTTATTATATGGCAAGGAGAGCAAAACAGATTCAAAAGGAAAATGGAATAATGCCAACACCGAATATCAAATGTGGGTCCAAGGTCCTTAACCAAGAACTAGTAAAGTTTGTGCAGAATTTTTTTGAAGATGACGAAATAAGTAGGATATGTCCAGGAAAACGAGACTTCGAAACAATTTCATCGGAAGGAACTGTTATTACTAAACAACGTAGATTGGTACTTTGTAATTTGAAGGAAGCATATCAAATCTTTAAAAAAACACACCCGAGTAGAATAATTGGATTTTCAAAATTTGGCTCACTTCGTTGAGGACACTGCATACATAGTATATGCGTTTGCATAAATCATCAAACTATTAAACTTATGTTTAATATCATACAAACAATGAAACTCCTTTCACATGAACAAGAAACTTATCGGAAACTAATTTCTCAGATTGTTTGCGAAAATCCAACAACATCTTGCCAATTAAACGAATGTGCAACCTGTCCAGGAACGGAAACAATCCGTACGGATTTTTCTACAAGATTTCTACAAAATGTTGTAGAAGAAATAACATTCAAGTAGTGGCAACAAGTAGATAGATGCACAATGGAAACAGTAACCGTATCAACATTGACTTTTATGGATAAGTTTTGCGAACAACTACAAAACTTGTTACCGCATTCATTTATTGCAGAACAATAAGCAACTTACCTGAAACATAGGAAATCCAATTTAAACCATGATGAATGTATAGTTATTTGCGACTTTTCGGAGAACTATTCATTCGTAGTTTAGGATGCGGTTCAAGGATTTCATTGGTCTAACGCACAGTGTACGATACATCCCACATGAAGAATCATATTCGATGGGCGATGTTAGCCATAATAAATTGGAATTCACAAGCTTGGTGGCTATATCTAAATCAACAAAGCACAATCATGTAGCAGTGAGATTATTCATTCAAGGCCTAGTCAATTTCATTAAGGAAAAATTACAACAAATAAAAAAAAATTGTTTTTTTTCCGATGGATCAGGGGCCCAGTATAAAAATAAAATGAATTTTTACAATCTCTGCAATTTTAAAGAGAATTTCGACTTGGAAGCAGAGTGACATTTTTTTGCAACAGGCCACGGAAAAGGACCTTGTAATGCATTAGGAGGAGTTCTCAAGAGGAATGCTACTCGAGAAAGTTTACAAAGACCGTTTGAAAATCAAATAACCACACCACATGAACTATATTCATGGACTGTGAAAAATGAATCAGAAGTCAACTAGCTATTCATGGTTTAGTATTAAAGATTATTTGAAAACTGAAAGAAAATTAAAAAACAGATATAACTTAGTTAGACAAATACCAGGCACTCACCAATATCATAGTTTTTCTCCTATTAATAAGACATCTTTGGTATATTAAAAAAACTTCATTTTGTAAAAACTCAAAACTGTTTGATATAACAAAATAAAAATTATTTAAAAATTATTTATTTCTGGTTTATTGTTTTTAAAAAAACTATAAAATAGTAAACAACACTAATACATAAAATAAAATAGGAGTACCTTTTAACATACAGTAAATGGTGCAAAACATAGGTAAGAATAATTAAAAATTTAAACACAAAATATGTCGAGGCTGGTGTATTAAAAAAATCATAACTTTAAAATTGTTCCTAACGCAATTTTTTTATTTTTTTATTAATTGGTAAAATAAATAAGCTTTTAGAAAAAAATAAAAAATAGGCAACTCGTTGTAACCCAAAAGACCGAAAAATGACATTATTCAAAAGAATGCTCTTTTTTATAAAAAAAAATTTAATTTGGATTTTTTTCAAAAAATTTATACAAAACAAGAACTCAATCCCTTTCAATTGAACTAACAAATATTAAAATCGGTTAGGTGGTTTTTGAGAATGAGCTCTTCACAAATTTTAATTTTAACTAATATATATATATACATATGTATATATAGCTATATCATTAGATATTAACTAGATTAGTAGGTTATAAAAGCATCAAAAAGGGTTAGGTCATGCTAGATACTTTAGATTATTTTAATGTCAAAAACGTGCGTGGAAATTGTCAGCAAAATTTTTATTTTTGCGTTCCTTGCATAATTTCGTCTCCGTTCCATCGAGATTGTTTCCACCTTTAATCTTAGCTCTGTCCCAAACCTGTGATAAATATTTTTAGTAGGTACTAATTTTTGACATTTATTTGAAAAATACTACATTCACAATTTTTTATTATGCTGTCCGAATTGTGCAATCATTTTTGGGCAAATCGCCTCGCCTCATAAATTGGTTATTTCACTTTAACTACGATTATTTCCGAGAAATACGAAAATTTTTGGATAAAAAATGACATCTTTTGACGACAATGGTAAACAGAAAAATAATGGATAGTAGCATATCGGGAACGATCTGGGCCCTTATTATCGAAATGTACCGAAAAAAATTCGCCGGTGACTTTGATATAAAACAATTTAAATTTTCGACTGAAATGACGTATTTCACTAGAAAATCTCGAGCGACTTATATTCATATCATATTTACGACCAATATATACACAACAAATCGAACTATTCTCACCATTGAATAATTTCCGATTTCTGGATATTCATCGGATGTTCACACTACACTCACAATAATACTCATTAACACATAATCACACAATTTAATTCGACAATAAAACTTACGGCCGGTGAATTAAAATCACGGTCCCAGATGAAAAATGTATCTTCATAACAGCGAATGAGGAAATTCAATTTCTTTGATATAAAACGCTAAGGCGACTACATCAATCAAACAATGAATTTATTTTGTATATATTAAAAATTATCATAGAATTTGACTGTGATAATTTGGGTGTGTGCGGTTTTTTCAAATAAATGCCAAAAATTAGTACTAAAAAATAATTATCACAAATTTTTCATTTCACTTTAACAGCGTACTGCAGTTTAGAATTTTTGTTAATTTATCTTTTGTTAATTTATTTAAATAAATTTACTTTGAACTTTAGAACTTAGCCCAGAAAAGGTGATAACACCACCATGATTATACATATTACGTATTATATATCTGCAATATTAATTACTTAAATTCTAAGTAATTGTAATTTGTATTTTAACTACCCCAGTTTTTGAAATTACTTATTTAATTTTTTACAAGCTTATTAAAATTTGGCTCCAGTCATCAGCATAAAACCTAATCTTACTTAATAATCTTTTTTTTAATGATACGTTTTTTCACTAAATGAATTTTGTCAAATCAAATTTATCAATTTACAAATGTAAAGTAATTGTAATTTGTATTTTAATTACTGAGTTTGCTGTAATTCGGAAAAGTATTTTAATTACTCTGTGTAATGTAATTTGCCCAGCCTTGTGTAAATTATAATAGTAAACAGGTTATTACATGTTTAGATTAGAGGAACGTGACCTTTTACGCTGCAATAAAAATACGATTATAATTGTTTACAGTTGACTGTCTCAAATACAATTCTTTAATGCATTTTCTTCCAACAAAAGATTAATTTTAATTTATTTTGATTAAACAAAAGCATTTTTTTTCATTTCTTGTGACGTAATTTTCGACATTGTAAACACCGTTATGTGACATAATGGAAATGTGTAACACATACACATATTCCCAAGAGAAATGATATGCAAAGAGAGAAAACTGGGAAGTTTATTATACAAACAACAAAGGATTATCATTGTTTTGTAAAATTTTTTATTTTTTTTTTGTGTTCATATACATTTTGTTGGTAGTTTGAAACGTTCGATTGGTGAATAGGGGTGGTCTATTTGGTCTTATAGTTGAGTCGTATATAGTACAGTAATTTAAAATTAAAGTTTCTCATATTTCATTTCTATTTATTTGTTGCCCAAATTACAGAATCGACTCAAAATACACACTAAACTTAATAACAGAAGATCAACGTATCAACCAACGATACATTAACATCGATATAAATTCACAACGTTTCGTTTTCTTATCAGGACATCTGCAGATCAAAACAAATACTAGATTTAATTAACTATAGAGTAACAAAAGCCATCGACCCAGATTCTTCATTAGGGTAAACAACAAGATGATTATTTAAGGTTTTATTCAAACGTAAGATGTTTAACATTAAACACTTACATAAAATTAAAATAACGGCAAAAGCCGCATTAATATGAAACCAAAGGGTTATATATTGTATATTCTTTGAAAGCCAATTTTCTAAATTTTTGAAAATTTCACCTTTACGTTTTTTCTAACTGACCTAAAACTAAAACCAGAATAAATTAGCGTCATTCGCTTAATTGTAACTGGTGCCCCAGAGACTGTGAATATTATCATTTTTATAAAAAATTCGTCATTTTCCCAAAATTTAATGAAAGCATGTACAAGTAAGTAATTGAGCACAGAAACAAACTAGAAATGATAGCAAATAATACAACTAAAACAGAGTTTAGACATATTGTAGGTCGTAAAAGAGAATCGGATCTATTTTCCATCTATAGCTCAAAGCATTCATAACCTTGATAACCTTATTAACCTTTTATTATTATAATTTAATGAAACAACAACTTGTTTTTGTGATTCGACAGTTCTAGGCCTTATTTTAGTTGTCCGCTTTTATTTAAATAAAAGTTTTATATTAAAACGAATAAAAGTTATACGTGAAAGTTGAGAACTTAACAAATAAGGGGGCGTATCATCGATTCCGAAGAAATGGGAAAGTTGTATTATCAGGACAAATGAATATCAGATAATTGTAAACGTAGTGATGGAAACGGAAACGCAAAATTATACAGCAAAAATACTAGGTATGGTTTGAAAAGTTCGTGGAATGGAAATTGAAAAAGGAAGCTTTTAGTTGTGAAAATAACTTTATTCTTCAGCATAATCTCAGCGTTCCACTTTGGATTCTTTTGAGGTTTGGTAATAGATGGATGTCAGAGGAAGCTAGATCTGCTGAATAAGGTGAATGTCCAAACAATTTATATTGTAATCCCTTGATAAAATGTAATTAATCAATTGATTTTGAAGGAGCAGCGTACCATTACATATTTACCGTTTCATTGTAAACCTTTTTTCACAAAGAATTTAATGACATCATTTTTACAAAATACAAAAACACATCTGCTTTAATCAGTATTTCGAACAAAACTGTTTGAGAGACAGACTAGAAATTTCATATGCTTTCTTCTGAAGAGTGAATACATTCAATATAGTTATTTAGTTAGGGTGGCTTAATCGGTCCCAGTGGTAGAGTGAATAGAACGTTTGCTTCCCGGGTTCGATTCCGGGTGGTGATAAGAAAAATGTCACGATTGGATATTGTGTTGCAGGTGATGTGTGTGGCTTTGTATTGTGAAGTGCGTTCTAAAACTATTATCGTGTCATGAAACTAAAAATATTTTCGACAATTATAATTAATAATTTTATTTTTCATAATTTGTACGATTTAATTCAATTTAATTATTACGCTTACACTCATTCTTTATATTCCACTTTTCGATGTAGTAAAAAGAGAATGGGCTGAAAAAGGAATAGGAGGAATAGAATAAATAAAAGAACGATTTACGTCACTTTCAGAATGACCGGAATATCCCGAATGAATAAACGAAAACACTCAGCAGTTACAACAAATAATTATAAATATTGAATAAAGCAAATCGAAACAGTAGACAACAAACAGTAAACACATTTTTGTTTTGAAGTCGGTGCCAAAATAGAAACAAAATTAAATCAATTTATAAAACTTTATTAACTGTACAAATAAAAACAAAATGTTTGTCAAAATCGAGTTTTTTCAATTATTTCATAGCCTACCTGAAATTACATGATAAAACAAAATTAATCTCAATTTCCAAACCATACTGTTTGCTATGGATATTTCCTCAGTTTTACTTTTTTCAACGATAGTCAAAACATTTGAGGTTGTATAAAAAACTATTTCAGTTGAGTTGTGATAGATAACGTTATCATTTGTGGCTGTGTAGCGTGCATCCCAATAAAAAGTATATTTTTAGTTTATAAAATATTTGGAAAAGCCTAAAATATAATTTGTTTGGCAAGAAAGGTACGCATATAGTTCATAAATAGTTTGTTTAGTTGATAAATTGATTTTATTTTGTTTCTATTTTAGCACCGACTTCAAAAGACAAAAAAAAATTATTTTTTTCCTTTTTAGGGCATCTTTGTAGTCGGGTTTTTACTTTTTTTAAAAGTTTTTTATATTTTGATTTTTAGTTACATTCGGTAATTTTATAAGAAAATGGGTCAGCCAAATAAAAACGTAGTCCATATGAGAAAATAGTGTTTAAAAGAGACACAGTCGGGGAAAAAAATAAAAATTTTAACAAACAAAAACTGGGTAGAGAAAAGACAGAAGAAAAACCAAGGCGTTTGAAGAACAAAAAGTTATGCTACAAGTTATGCTAGAGAACCGGCAGCGCAAGGAACAGAATGCGCAACAATCGAGGAAAGACAGATTCGCATTCAAAATTTGCGTCCATCAGCTCATGAAAGAAATGTCTGTGTTCGATATGGACAGTTCAAAACTGCAATTAATATTTTTCCGATGTTCCTTGTGCCCTTTATTACCTAATGAATTAAAATCAGGTGACATTGAGTAACAAGATGCTCATGATGCTTTAATAACCTTAATAAGCAAAAAGTTCCTGGCAAAGCTTATTGAATAAAATGGCAGTAGTTCCTGTTCTTGTGCCGTTTTTAAAGATAATTAAAGTCCAAAACAGATTTAATCAACATTGGTGTAAAGTATAAATAGTGTTGTTTGCTAATTACGTTATTGATCTAGCCGAGCAACTACCACTGTATGTCATGATGGTTCAATTATGGTGACTGAAAATCTTGAAAATGTACTGCCATCCAGAGATTTTCAGGTAAATATAAGTAACCTACAGCAAGCTCTTCAATAGTTATTATCAAATAATACGTTATACAGAGACGTTAGATTTTGTTTTGACGCAGATTCTATAAGAGTCTCTTGGAAATAATAGACCACAAATTGCAACAGCAGCTGTTGGTGGTGCAGATGCTTACGTGAATTTAAATAATGGTGCTTGGTGGAAGGTAACAAAAGATTTAGTATTGATCCATTTACATGGTCTAAGAGTGATATGTGTGATATGGAGTAAAAGTGATATCTATAGCTGCGACAGAATTATTATATGAATCTATATATATATATATATATATATGTATATATATAAAAATGAATGTTTGTCTGTATGTCCTTTATAGAATCGTAAATTATGCATTTGATCATGTGATGATCTTTAGCAAAGTTGTTGTGCATGAGCCCACGCAGGTTTCTGAGTTGGTACGACCAATTTTCGACAGAAGGCGCCACTGTCATTCCAATGAATTTCATATATTGCCGTGACAGTTCATGCTGATTTGAATTGAAACGAAAACAGCGAACGAATGATGACGTTTCGAGTTGTGGGTGACATAAGAATTTATGTAAATTGTGAAATTCATGTCCGGCTCACATTGAACAGACAATATTGTGCGTATTTTTATATTTGGGAGCGTTTTTCGAATATTTTTGTGCATTTCATTGTGAGTTAAATTAATAATTTAGATAAATAATTCAATCGAATTGAATTTTCGTAGTTTCCGTGAGCTGATTTTATTCATTCTCTACAGTGAATTCACGAAGATCATCGCATGTGTATGTGAAGGATCTGACTGCTGATTGACGTTCCGAACGCATTTGCTGTGCAGTTTTGTTTCGGATATCATCGTGAGTGGAATTAAAATCGATTTCAACAATTCTCGAATGCTGATTTTTTTCACTTCAAATTTCCCTCAGCGAATTGGTGATCACCGTCAATATTAACATTTCCATCTGTGTGTGAACAGCCGGTTCAATTGGATTGGATACATTGTGAGATTCGGATTGCTGATTGACATCTAATAAATTCAAACGCATTTTTCACGTCGTTCCCGTACAATTATGCCTCCAAACCGAGGAGCAATTGGCCGATCTACACCTCAAGCACGGAAGAAAAGAGCATTACGAGCCTCAGAATCAGACGAGCAACGAGCATTAAGGCTGGAAAATCTTCGAGTACATGCCGCTAAGGCCCGTTCGTCTGAATCATCTGAACAACGAGAAGTGAGGTTAGAAACTGATCGAATATGTACTACTCAGGCCCGTTTGTCTGAGACAACTGAACAACGGGAAAGAAGGCTGCAAAATGTTCGAATAAGCACCGCTCGATCAAGACAAACACTGTACTCTTATTTAAATCTTGGTGCATTCCATTATGACAGTAATAATGATTACAGTCTTCATCCAAGTGTCGTCATTGGAAAAATGGATAAAACTTGCATGTATTGTAGCGCCCTCAAATTGAAGAACGAAACGCCAGGAATGTGCTGCGCCAATGGAAAAGTTAAACTGCTAGAATTACTTCCACCACCCGAACCACTATCAACGTTGCTATCATGTGTTACACGTGAGTCGAAGCATTTCTTGGAAAACATCCGCAAATACAATTCATGTTTTCAAATGACATCGTTCGGTGCAACGAACATCGTGCGCGAAAATTACATGCCAACATTCAGAGTCCAAGGGCAAATTTATCATCGTGCCGGATCATTTCTACCATTGGCGGACGCAGATCACAAGTTTCTTCAAATTTATTACATGGCAAACAGTGATGAACAAATTGAACAACGATGTCATTATAATGCGGGCACTAGACGAGAAATCGTGGCTGCGTTACTTATCGACCAACACAATGAATTAGTTCAGTTGTTTAAAACCGCCAATTAACGAATGCCAGCCTACGACTACGCAGTTGCAATTCGAGCAGACAAAAGACCCGTTGGCCAACACGAAAGACAGTTCAATGTACCAACAATCGATGAAGTGGCGATCGTGAAAGTTGGCGAAGAATTCGAATCGCGCGACATAATTCTGCATCGCAGAAGTGGTGACGTTCAGCGAGTCTCCGATACTCATCGCTCATATGACGGATTGCAGTATCCGATTCTGTTTTGGCGAGGAGAAGATGGATATCATTTCAACATCAAAATGAGAAATCCACAAACAGACGAGGAAACGAATAAGAAAGTCAGTGCCATGAATTATTATTCGTATCGATTGATGATTCATCAAGACGCTGAGAAGCACATTCTGAAATGTCGACAAGTGTTCGACATGTACGCGAAGATTGAAACCGAACGACTCATGCAATCGTTAATGATGGTAACGTGAATCCAAACGAATTGGGAAGAATGGTCATATTACCGTCTACATTCACGGGGAGTCCACGGCACATGCATGAATACCCACAAGATGCGATGACATACGTTCGCGCATATGGTTGTCCAGATTTGTTCATCACATTTACATGCAATCCAACATGGGATCAAATTAAAGAACTTCTGTTAGCTGGACAATCATCTTCGGACCGCCATGATATTACCGCATGCACGCGTATTTAAACAAAAATTGAAATCTTTGATGGATTTTATTATCAAGCATCACGTTTTTGGAGAAACACGCTGCTGGATGTATTGCATTGAATGGCAGAAAAGAGGATTGCCACATGCACATATTTTGGTTTGGTTAATCAACAAAATTACGCCAGATCAAATTGACCAAATCATCTCAGCAGAAATACCAGATAAGGACATTGATCCAGACTTATTCGACGTCGTTACCAAAAATATGATTCATGGTCCATGTGGCGGATTCAACAACAATTCACCATGCATGTCTGATGGGAAATGCACGAAACGATACCCAAGAAACTTGGTATCTGATACCATCACTGGCAATGACGGATACCCACTGTATCGTCGACGATCAGTTGAGGATGGCGGCAAATCCATCGTTCTGAAGGTACGAAACGTTGATGTCGTTTGCGCGCTGCGAATCAAAATCCGGACATTCAATTCACACCAAACGTGTATAATGAGACATTTATTTTGATTGAAGACATCTATTTGGCAATCGCTAACAAGGCACTGGTACAACTGGGAATGCCTGCTCCGAACCGACCAGCGAACGACCTTTTCGATCGTGATTTGCAACGAGAAACACACTTTGATTCTGACGAACTGGGGACATTTGTTCAGACAAATCTTCCGCAGTTGGTTCCAGAACAACGCATTGCGTATGACAGAATTATGCGTGCAATCACAGAACAAAGCGGTGGACTGTTTTTCATAGATGCGCCCGGTGGTACAGGCAAGACTTTTCTTCTTTCACTCATTTTGGCAACCATACGATCACAAAATAATATTGCACTGGCCATTGCATCATCTGGAATTGCGGCAACTCTTTTGGATGGCGGCCGAACAGCGCATTCAGCATTGAAACTGCCGTTGAATTTACAAAACACTGAGGCACCAACATGCAACATCAGCAAAAACTCTGAAATGGGCAAAGTACTCCAAACGTGTCAAATTATCATATGTACAAGGTCTCAGAAGAAAGCATTGGAAGCGCTTGATCGTACACTGCGAGGTTTGAGAGGAAACGCACGGATCTTCGGTGGCGCACTCATTTTACTGTCTGGTGATTTTCGACAAACACTGCCGGTTATACCACGTTCAACACCCGCTGATGAACTTAATGCATGTCTCAAATCATCAGTTTTATGGCGTCATTTCCAGAAATTGACTTTGAAAACCAATATGAGTGTACAATTACAACGGGATGCATCGGCTGGAAATTTTGCAAAACAATTCATGGATATTGGAAATAGTCGAATGCAAATTGATGAATCTACGCAATGTATCACCTTGCCAGCAAACTTCTGTAAGATCACAGAAAGCATAGACGAATTGGTGCAAAAAGTTTCCCAAACATTGCACAGAACTACAAAAATCATCAGTGGCTCAGTACGCGTGCTATATTAGCGGCCAAAAACATCAATGTCAATACCATCAACTTCACTATTCAGAATGGAATACCCGGCGAAACGACAACATATAAGTCCATCGATACTGTGGTGAATCAAGACGAAGTTGTCAACTATCCAACTAAATTCTTGAATTCACTTGATTTACCAGGCATACCACCGCACGTTCTTACATTGAAAATTGGCGTACACATCATTCTTCTTCGAATCATAAATCCAACACGACTTTGCAATGGAACCAGACTCTCAGTCAAGAAAATGATGAACAATGTTATCGAGGCAACAATTTTGACTGGACAATTCAAAGGTGAAGACGCACTGTTGCCACGTATCCCAATGATCCCGACAGATATGCCATTCGAATTCAAACGTTTGCAGTTCCCGGTGCGACTCGCTTTCGCAATAACTATCAACAAAGCACAAGGACAATCGTTGCAAGTGTGTGGGACAGCTCTATGTGGCCTGCTCACGCGTCGGAAAACCTTCTGATTTATTCGTTTACGCACCAGATCGAAAAACAAGAAATATTGTGTATCCCACAGCACTTCAATAAATATCGAATTGAAACGAAACGCTGCAATGTCACAATTTTTTCGAAATAAAAAAAATCAATAAAATGACTCAAAATGAATCGAATATTTGTATAAAGTCTTTCCTTCAAATTTATTTTAGTTGGTAGCGTAGCAACGCGCGCAGGGTACAGCTAGTTAGTGTATAAATGTAAGGTTAATATGAATGTCGATTTCGATAATGCTAACTTAAAGAACGCGTTAAGCGAGAATCATAGTTAGAATAAGAAAAATAAAAAAAATAACGTAAGAGAGCGAGAAATGGGATCTGTCATCTGTGTGTATTCGACCATAACCATACTTGGAATAAGAAAAATAAAAAAAATAAGAATTTGAGCTTTTCTTATTTCACTTTGCAATTTCGACTATAGATAACTTAAAAATGTTTAAGTTCAAAGCGAAATATTTTTGTTTGATTCTTCAGTTATTTTAGGAAAAATTATACAAAATTCATTTATGTCGTAAAAAATTATTAATTTACATTTACTAGTTCCAATTAGTGATTCAGAAATACTATACAACATTTTTTGTTTTAAAAAAATTGTATATGTATCTCAATTTAATTTTTTTAGGTTATGTTTCAATTTTTGTTTGGGTTTTAAATGTATGTACAATAAAATTGCTCAATTATTTATTGTCTAATTTAATGCTCAAATATTCCCGTTCTGATTTATTTATTAATAATTAATCAAAATGTTATAATTTTTACCAAACCAGTTGTTTACTTTCTACAGTAAAAAGTTGTGCAACCTTTTTCAAATTTTATAAGCTGAAAAATCATATTAAATTCATTTATATCACAAAAAACTAATTAATTTACATTAACTGTTTCTAATTAGTGATACAGAAGCACTATGCAATGTTTTTTGTTTTAAAAAAATGTAATATCTCAATTAAATATTTTTAGGTTATGTTTCAGTTTTTGTTTGATGTTTTAAATGATTAAATGAATAACCATTATTAATACTCAATTATTATAGTCTAATTTAACGTTCAAATATTCTCCTTTTAATTTATTTATTAATAATTAATGAAAATGTTATAATTTCTCACGAAACTGATTTTTTATTTCCCGCGTTAAAAATTTGTGCAACCTTTTTTAAGTTTCTTAAGTTTACACAAAAAATTTCGCTCCTTTTAAGTTTTTTAAGTGACAGCTTAAGTTTTCATTTCCCCTCCTAAAAAATTTTAAGTTTCTTATTTTAAGTATGGTCGAATACACATAAATCCCCTTTCTCGCTCTCTTACGTTATTTTTTTTATTTTTCTTATTCTAACTATGGTTCTCGCTTTAAAATAAGAAACTTAAATTTTTTTTGGAGGGGAAATAGAAATTTAAGCTGTCACTTAAAAAACTTAAAAAAAGCGAAATTTTTCGGGTAAACTTGAAAAACTTCAAAAAGGTTGCACAAATTTTTAACGCGGGAAATAAAAAATCAGTTTCGTGAGAAATTATAACATATTCATTAATTATTAATAAATAAATTAAAACGAGAGTATTTGAACGTTAAATTAGACTATAATAATTGAGTATTAATAATGTTTATTCATTTAATCATTTAAAACATCAAACAAAAACTGAAACATAACCTAAAAATATTTAATTGAGATATTACATACATTTTTTTACAACAAAAAACATTGCAGAGTGTTTCTGTATCACTAATTAGAAACAGATAATGTAAATTAATTAATTTTTTACGATATAAATGAATTTAAATTAATTTTTCAGCTTATAAAACTTGATAAAGGTTGCACAACTTTTTACTGTAGAAAGTAAACAACTGGTTTGGTGAAAATTATAACATTTTGATTAATTGTTAATAAATAAATCAGAACGGGAATATTTGAGCATTAAATTAGACAGTAAATAATTAAGCAATTATATTGTACATACATTTAAAACCCAAACAAAAATTGAAACATAACCTAAAAAAATAAAATTGAGATATACAATTTTTTTAAAACAAAATATTTACTAGTTAACGTAAATTAATAATTTTTTACGATATAAATGAATTTAGTATAATTTTTCCTAAAATAACTAAAAAATCAAACAAAAATATTTGGCTTTGAACTTAAAAATTTTTAATGTGGACACCTTTCAACCGTTACATGGGCAAACAGCAGATGAAAACATAATAACAGTTAGCAAAATTGATGAATATACTAGTAATATTCGATGTGTAACATTACAGGAATGAAAAAATGAGATCAAGTGTAATTTGGACGCAAGAAAAGCTCCAGGATATGATTTAATTACTGGACAAGTCGTAAAAGCCATTCCCGAGAAGGCACTACGAAAATTGGTTCAAATTATCAATGCTGTCTTCAGACTAAAATATGTCCCACGACAATGGAAGGTTGCTGAAGTAATTATGATCCCCAAACCAGGCAAACCAGCGAACGATAAAAAGTCGTACAGACCGATTTCACTACTTCCTGTAATTTCAAAATTATTTGAAAAATTACTGCTCAAGAGGCTCAAGCCAATAATAGAAGAGAGAAATGTGATTCCACCACACCAATTTGGATTTAGAGAGAATCACTCTACGATAGAACAAGTTCACAGAATAACGGATATAATCGAAGACTCACTTGAGAATAAGAAGATATGCTCCAGCATCTTCTTAGATGTAGCACAAGCTTTCGACAAAGTTTGGCACCAAGGACTTGAATTTAAATTGTATCGGGATCTACCTAAGCAATTCTATCAAATTCTTAAATCTTATATCGCAGACCGATATTTCCGTGTAAAATATAATGGAGAGTACTCTGAACTAAAGAGAATATCAGCAGGCATATCATAGGGTAGCGTACTGGGTCCTATACTGTACATCCTGTACACCAGAGATATGCCAAATACAGAAGGTGCCACCATAGTACATTTGCAGACGATACAGCTATTCTGGCGACTGGAAAGTGTATATCAGAAGCAACGACCAAACTTCAAAAAGCAACCGACACAGTGAGTAGTTGGACAATGAAATGGCGCATTAGCCTAAACGAGGCAAAGTCGGTTCACGCAAACTTCACAAACCAGAAAGTTAACTGGTTTCCAGTGAAACTTAATTCAAGGCCGGTTCCAAATGCAAATACAGCCAAATACCTCGGCATGACTCTCGATTGCAAGCTTAGATGGAAAGAGCATGTTAAAAAGAAAAAAGAAGAATTTAAAATAAAATATAGGAAAATGTATTGGCTAATAGGTAGAAACTCTCTTACAATACATAATAAATTGCTATTACTATATATCAGCAAATACTTAAACCAGTATGGACCTACGGTATTCAACTTTGGGGTTGTACCAAGAAGACAAATGTACAAATGATTCAATATTTTCAAAACAAAGTGCTGCGTGGCATTGTAAACGCACCATGGTACATTAGAAATGATAACCTCCATAGGGACTTAAACATGGAATATGTAAGTGAAGAAATACAAAATCATGCGAAGAAACACATTCAGCGGATTTCTCGGCACCAAAATGCAGACATACGAAGTTTGTTGGATACCACCAATGCAGTAAGAAGACTTCAAAGGCAGAAACCTTTGGAATTGGGCAGTTGTATTTAATTAGGATAGAGAAAAATAATTACTATGTAAATTCAAACGGGAGTAACCATTGGGCTACTGCCCGTCAAATGTGAATCTTCATTTAAGAAAGATAAATTACTAAATGATTTGTAAATCAGTTGTAATATTAAATAAAGGAAAAAAAAAAAAAATAGGCATACCTATGAAGGACGTCGAAGACTATGCTTAGATTACTCCACGCAGTGCAGTTTTAGACTTGGGCAAGAAGGTATCTGCGAAAGGACAAGCTTATGTGGCTCTAAGTCGTGTGAAAACTTTAGACGGTATATTTCTATCTGATTTAGAAACACAAAAAGTATTAAATAAGCCACATGACGAAAAATTATGGTAGAAATGTGAAGATTGAGGGATCTTTCTTTATTTTTTCATACTCTAGATCAAATAAATAATTAATTAAAACGAATGGCAATACTATACAAAAAATGGCAATACTTCGATAAAATCGCTTCAAGAAGAAATTTTGTTTTTACTGGGGGACCATCTACATAACAGCCCCTACCATATGAGAAACCGCTTTCGAATATACATTATACATCAAAAGTTATGCGAGAACTCGGTTAAAAACAGCTAACAATTGCAGTACAAGAAAAGAACTGAGAAAGCAGGGAGGGGGCTAAAATCCAAAAAAACTTAAACAAATATCACAATTAAATTAGTTTAACAAACAAAATAGTTTTGTGTTTTTTATTTCAAAAATCTGCCCAATTATTTAATTTCACTTGTGTTTATCTAATAAAAATGTAAACAATAGTCGTTGTTTTGAAATTGTCATGTTTAACACGTTCACAACCCAACCGTTGTTTTGCTCTACACATACTAGGACTAGGCATACGCAGGAAAAACTACTAAAGCCAGCTAGTTTGAAATGTATGAAAACTATAGCATGTCACAAATATGCCCGCGTACTTATCTTAAACAAACACTGACAAGCTCAACATATATTTCCTTAAATGAAAATAAACAAACAAATGTTCGCGAATTTGCAATCTCGCAAAACAAAAAAAAACACAAAATATATAAATTGATGAGTTTAAATAATTTATTTCTTAATCTTAATTTGTAATTATTTTTTCTAAGAAATGTTGTATTGTAACTTTTGATTCTATATACACATATGAGTATAAAGTAGTAGATCGGAATACTCAAGGTAAAAAACACTCGCTTATGAAGAAATCGCACTTATATAATATGTGTACAATGTACAAATACATTTATGTATGTACAAAGAATGAAGAAGGGTATAAAACTATTAATCATTTTTCTAATTTAGATAAATTAAATTATCCGGTTGAAACATTCTAACTCAACATGATTTGATGATTATTTGGCATAAAACCTTGATCTTAAAGCAATATCCTTCGTTTAAATGCATTGTATATGGTTCTAAATTAGTAGCTATACAATATTTCATTAATAATTTAAAAAATTAGATTCAAAGATTAAAGTTGCGTAAGTCCCGGCAAAGTTGCGTTACATTTTTTTACACTATAAAACAATTTTTTGTTTATTATTGAAATTAGAAATTCCCATGGCAGCATATTATATAAAACTAAACACAATGTTTTATAATAAATTCACTGGGCTTAGTTAATATTTTTTCACAAAATAAATTTGGGAATTATTTATCACTAAACAAAAAAAAAAAAAAAGAAGAAGACACCTTAAAGATTTATAACACATATTTATAAGACGTTTTGTATATATTGAATCATAACCGCATCATAACATTTTCGAATACACACAGAATACGCATGGACCATAAATTTCACAAATTAGATATTGCATGCTAATAAAATTTCAATTTTTTTGTTGTTACTTCTTTATATCTAATCAATAATGTTTGTGGAGATGCTGTGTGTATATATTTGTATTTATATTATGACGCGAGATAATAGTGGATTGTTGAATATTTAGATTACTTATTTATACACGTATAACTATATATATAGTTGCAAATTTAATAACACATCTAGCTATTTAAATACTCGATTTTTTTTTTTTTTTTTTTTTTTAGTGATTTTTATTTACCAAACTATTTTTATAAATTAGCAGATAGTCACATGTCGTATAAACATAATAAATGTGAGTATACATACGAGATAATAGACGACTTTTATAGTAACAGACACTTTAATTATCTTGCCTCTACCCAACTAATTTTTATGGTTACAAGTGATTTTCGGTTCACTGCACACTGAACACAAAAACTGTGTTCCAAATCAAACAAAATTATATTACAAAAAAAAAAACCAATTAAACATTTTTTTCTTACACAAATAAATCACAACTCTTTTGATCGCACATCACAGTATATTAAAATGTACTGGTCCATAATTTTTATCCGAAGACCACAGTATCTAAACAAAAGTTTATTTTCCCCACTTTTTACATAAAATAAAAAAAACAAAAAAAAAAAATTTTTACTCGAGCTTTTCTGGTATTAAAAAATATTAACAAACTTTATTTTATTTATTTTTTACTATCATAACCACTTTGTTTCATGTTGCTTGAGAGACACCACCAACGACAGTGAATCAATTTGAAATGCTATTGAAAGTAAAGATAAGACAAATAATTCGACACTTTAAATACGTAATTGTATTACAACAGTCAGCGAGCGTACTTGTTGTATTAACATTTTAGATTTTTTACAATTTTTTATCGCATATTTTTGTTTGTTTTTAGTGTTATATTTATATACATAAGAAGAAGACTATACATATAAAAAAAAAAAACTTTTTTTGAGTTTGCGCAACATTTTCACAAGAATTTTTCTCTTTTTCGCATTTCATTTATTGGCGACATCATTTTTTCTTTTTTATAATCAAACGTCGTTCAAAAAATATATTCGCAAATCCTTGATTTTTGTGTTATTTATGTAAGTATTTAATAAAAAAATGATTTTACATATGTACATAGTTTAAAAATGAAAATGGTTTGTAACGAAAATGTTGCTTTAAATTTAAAAACATATAATTTTGGTCTAAAGGTTTGTTTTCCAACTAAAGTTGCTTAAAATTAGTACAAATGTTAGCTAAGCTAGTGTTTAAACCAAAAGTAAGGCGACAAACCCATTAAAAAGAGCAAAATATGAAAGCCGAGAAACAAACGCTAAAATCGACTTTACATGTTGTTGACAAATTGTTATCTTTTTTTTTGTAAAGACTTTGCTTGATACATGCATAAAATTAGTAAAATGTTACGTTTCTGCTAAAGAGATTAATATCATCTTCACCTTCAAAATTTTGTTCACTGTAAATCACACATTTAACGTACTACAAAGCACGCACAACAGTGCTCCCTATATACGCAGCTATAGACGCAGTCATTCGAATATGACTGTCTACCAATTTTGTAAATCGATTATTAAACCGCATCCTCAAAAACTCTCGTCAGTAACTTTTCTGGTAATTTCGCAACAGCATATTTACATTTAATTTTTTTGTTCTATATCAAAAAAATAGAAACAGGAAGAAAAGTGCAAATACATTTTACCCATATATAAAAATGAGACGGCCATCCTGACAAAATCTTATTTTGATTTTATAAATGTTGAGCAACTTTTACGAAAAAAAAAAAATCGATAAAACAGTTCATCTTTTTCACATTTTTCCATTCTTTTTCACAAAAAAAAGTGGTGTGTTGCAGTAAATATTATTGAATAAGGAAATCATACAAAAATTCATATTTTGTCGTTTAGAAAAGAGCAAAAGTTTAAATGTAAATCAGCTGTTATCTATATTGCGTTAAAAGTCGATTTTTCGATTTAATTTTTTTTATGTACTAAAACAAATAGAAAAATTGATTTTGGTTTTTTCGCAATTATTCGCAAATTTTTGTATTATTTTAGTTAAAATCTTCTGAAACTATAGATGATTAGTACATTTTTTTCCATGAGAAGTCACGTCGTTACGGGGACAAAATTTTTGTTTACTTTTTTTATATGGAGTTTAGCCCAAAACAGCTCTAATAAAAAAAAATTAATGAAAATTAACAAAAGAAGAATTATTATATTTTTAACATAAAATAACTATAAAAGCCTTTGGCTCACTAGAATTTGTTGTTTAAGCACCGACCAATATTTGAAATTTGTGAGGTTATGTCAGATGGTTTATGTTCGTTTTTGTTCAAGAATTTTAATTTTTTTTGCCCATTAGTATTAGGAGTTCTCTGTGGATCATTCTGTTCGTGAAATTTGATATTCCAAGCAGCTAGAATTGTTCTTCTAACATTTAATTTAATACACAAAACTTAAATAATTGTTGATTTTTATATTTGGTTTCTCTAGCATATGTAACGGCGAACCATTTATTTTATGTTAAAAATTAACAAATGGTTATTTTGTTAATAAATATCATTTAATTATTCTTCGCGTCGAGGTCGATTTCATTCATTTTTTTAAATTTTTGTTAGAGTTGTTTTGGGCCAAACTCCATATATAAAAAATGTAAACAAAACTTATTGACCCCGTAACGACGAGACGTCTCATGGAAAATATTTAAATAAGAGAACTGTTTGTAGGTCTGACGGGAAAAAATTGAAACAGATTGGGACTATAAAAATATGACATTTGTGTTTTGTTTGGAAAGAGTAGTGCAAATTCTACAAAAAATGTCGGTAAATATTAATTATTTTTATATTAAATTCAATTTCAAATGAAAAAAAGTGTTAAGTATTTGATTAATAAATATGTGATCTATTTAAAACACTAAAATGATATTAGTTATACAAACGTAATATTTCTCAAAAACAGGTCAAAAGTTTAACCAAAAAGTTTTCTGTAGAATGTTCTGCCAGAATGCAAGGGATGCCATTTTTTATACAACTTTGAATTTTATCACGTAATTTCGTAATGAAAAATTTGCTGCGTTCCATTTGACGTGGCAAAGTACAAATAAGTACTTGGGAGTAGATGGTAAATGGAACGCAAAAAATTAGTTGCGAAAATAAAATTTAATTTAAAAAAATTTACGTGCAACATGGAAAGTTTTAAAATTAATTATTAATTTGAAAACTGATCAGCCATTTCTTACCGATTAGTTGTACAAAATATTCTGGAAACGAAGTCGCCATAAATTCGAAAAGCAAACTACTCATAAAATTTAGCAAGAGTAGCTGCGTGCAGTCAGAAGTACTTGTATGTACTTTGCCACATTAAATGGAACGCAGCAATTGCCTCTTGATTAATTCCTCAGTTTTCTTAATAGGAAAATGTCCTTGTTCATAATACACCTTAATGACCTCTGCTTGCATTTTTCTCGGGACAACTATCAACGGACTACCTAGAATAAATTTAAACAAAATTCCATTAGTGGTTATATAATCATTATACGGGCCTGATTTTAAGAGCTCCAATATCGCCTTTAAATGTTCATCGTCTTTCTGTGCCGCCTTTATTCTCGCTGTAACACCTTCCTCAATGAGTAAAACAACCGGACTCCTGCTTAATGCATCCACGTGTTGCATTCGTTGGGATGGACGGTGCTCTAGTTTATAATTAAATTCTTGCAACTGCAGTGCCCATCCTGCAATTCTTGACATTAATTCCTTTCTCTCCATTGTATATTTAAAAGCAGCGCAATCCGTGGCTGTAACAAATTCCAATCCCAAGAGATAAACACGAAATTTCTTTAATGCTCTAACAATTGCCAGGACCTCAAGTTTATAGCTACTATACCGTTCTTCATAGTCGGATGTTTTCTTGCTATAGAAATAAACAGGATGAAACTGCTGATCACCGTCGAATTTCTGAAAAAGAATTGCTCCTAACCCGATCTTGCACGCGTCCGTGTGAAGCTGTGTCTCAGCACTTACAGAGTAAATTCGGAGAACCGGTTCTTCCACCAATATTTGTTTTAGCTGGTTAAAGGAATTCTTCTGTTCGGCTTCGAACTTAAACACCGTATCCTTTCTTAGAAGATCTGAGAGAGGTTTTGCATATATAGCATAGTTTTTCACAAATTTGCGAAAATATCCCGTTATGCCTAAAAACGACTGGAGTTTCTTGAAAGTATTCGGTTCTGGAAACTTTAGTATGACCTCCTTTTTACTCTTACATGGCCGGAGCCACCCACTTTCAATTTCGTACCCTAGGTATTCAATGCAGGAACACAAAAATTGACATTTGGACCAATTAATCTGGAGTCCATGCTTTTCGGCTAGCTTCAACACGATTTCCAATCGAGTAATTGCTTCCTTCTCGTTTCCCGCTGGGATTATTAGGTCATCCATATAAATACACACTATCCCCAACGCGCTTAATGGTTTAAATACATTCTTGATGAAGCGTTGGAATGCAGCTGGCGAGTTGCATAGGCCAAACGGTGCCCGTAAAAACTCGTAGGGACCCATCGGCGTAATGAAGGCAGTATACTTAATGGAGCACTCTTCTACTAGAACGTGAAAATACCCGTTTTGTAAATCTATAGTAGAGAAAATAGAAGCACCTTGCAGCTGATCAATTTGATCGTCCATTAGATTCATTGGATACCTGCCTTTGATGATTTTTTCATTAATTTTTCTGTAATCTATACAGAGTCGCTTGGAACCGTCTTTCTTATTTGCCAAAACTATTGGACTAGCAAATTCTGAGTTACTCGTCGAGGCTTTTGGAAAATCGGTTTCTCATCATTTAAAATGATTTTCATTTTCACATCATTTTCCAACTGGAGTCTTTGAGGAGTATAGTTTACAATCATACCTTTAATAATTTCGGCATTGCTTCGGTTTCTAACGTGATTTAAATTGAGATCCACGTTGCCGTGTTCAATCGCCAAACAGAATTATTCCGGTATAAATCGCTTCATTGTAATGCTATTCGGAGTAAGAATCGTAATAGTTTGGTTCAGTAACTCCTTACCAATAATTACTTCACATGGTAAAACGTCATCTGCTACGACATGGAAAACAATCTCGTAAACTTCACTATCAATTTGCACATCTGTATAGAACAATCCGAGAGTCGAAGAATTGTCTGAACCCGCTCCCTTTAACTTAGTTGTTTGGTTCATGAGAGGTGGCTTTCCTATCCGTAAATATTTATGCATTGACATTAAATTAAGATCATTGCCCGTATCCACTAGTGCATAAAGATCAACACCTTGCATAATTAATTTCTTAACATCTTTTGTACTGACAGTTATTTCATTTTGGACTGTCAGCACCCTGTTTTTGGCAGCATCCATTTTTTTTTGGACATTTAGGTGAAATATGTCCAAATTCATTGCAGTTGTAGCACTTAGGGCCTTTCTCCTTATCAGGACACTTGTCACCTCTATGGTTCCTGCTTCCACATCCAAAGCAATGTTGAACTCTTCTAAATTTGTGACGCTTCATGTCCTTTCCATCCTCTTTCTCCGAAATTGTACTCGTTACTTTTGGCGGTTTATTATTTTTAGCAGATTGTATTTCACTATAAATACCTAATTTTTCTTGGAATTCATGCATCGATTTTGCCCCGTATAGTATTGCTTTATTTATTTCTTGGTCATCGATTCCGGCTATGCAATACTGAAAGATGGCTTCATCTTCAATGCAACCTCGTTTTGCAATTTCTCTCAAAGCAATTAAATACCGCTTGAATGATTCTTCCGGTTTCTTTTTGCGTTCAAACATTTTACGATGTAATGTTGCACTGCTATCTTTTCTCTCGACTTCAACGCGCAAATGTTCTTTTAATTTATCCCCGTTATCTATACCCACTGCTAATCTCAAACTATCCTTAGCCGTTCCGTTCAAAAGCCGCTTTGCATAAATGGTGTTTCGCATATCATCCCATCCGGTTGTTCTTGCCACCTCGTTCAAGTCTTCTATCCATTTGTCCAGTGCATAGTCGTCGTCTCCGTTGTAGCTGTTCATTGATTCTTCCACATCCTTGAAAAGATATTGAGTATTTACCGAACTTTCACTTCTTCTTAATAAACTGTTCTCCCTTTGCAAAAGCTCAATCTCTTTATTTTTTAGCTCTAATAATTTTTCCGCTATTTCTTCCTTCTTTTTCTGCCCAGCACCGCCTAAATTTACTTGCGGATTATGAACAGACTCACTGCTTTTTCCGGCATCCTCAGCTGATTGTTGATTTCCATTTATTCCATGCGATGACCGACGGTTCGCGAAACTTCCCTCATTATTAATTGCCTGTTTAAATAATGACTCCATTCGTTGATAGAAATCATCATCACTTGTGTTATGGTCATTAGATTTATTTTTGTTTTTACGACCCATTCTGCAGCTACGTAACTCTGTCTTGCAATAGTATATCACCGTTACTGTTTCTATATATTAACCCACCGCAACCACGTTTTGTTTCATACAAATTTCGAAAGGTTACAAAGCTTGCGGTAGTATATCACCGTTACTGTATTTTACAAATACACACTATAACCACGTTTTGTGCTTCCGCACCTTTTCTAATTCACTGAACGTTAGTCTTAAAGTTTACACCGTAAATACACCGTATAACAACTTCGAAACAATTTTCCACTTTTCTTTAACTAAGCGAATTCACCGAAAACACGTTTTAATATTAGTTAGCTATATGTAATCCACTAATATCCCGGTCGAGCCCCCATGTAGGAAAATTGACTCCGTTAAAAAAAAAACAGCAACCAAATTTAACTTGTTGTACTATCGAATGTCCAAAAAAGAATGATTTATTAGATCTCGAAATATACATGTTATAACGATATGCACAAATACAACAATAATTATACAAAAAACCGGCTAATCAATATTATATAAAGTAAATAGAATCAAAGGGTGATCCTCAATCATCAATAAATCCCACTTATATTATGTACTTTTGCCTCACTTCGGTGCAGTTTATCTTCCCCAGTTTAGGGTTTCTGAAAAATTTAAAATAAATTTGAATTAAACTTTTATGTTTTAATAAATTTTCTTTATCTTACCGGTTTATATGCAGAAGGCATGCCGCGATATGCTTACATCTAGCTCCTTCTCCAGCTTTGCAAGAGCACAAACACTTCCAATAAGAGGATGGCTTAGCAAGAAATTATATTATAATTTCATGTGGTTTTGCGGATAACACTGAAGTTTGGACGACAGCACCAATTACCTTCAAGGAACTTAAGCTTGAATTTGGGTCAATCCCTATAGTTTGGATCCAGCCTGCTTTTAAAATTTCTTCACCTCCCCGTATTGGTTTTTTTGAGCTTCCAAAATATTTCAATATTTTTGTGAGCGGAATGTCAACACATAAATTGAAACTTGCAGATGATATACTATATCTAACATTATCACAGAATATTCTAAAATCCAAAACATATATTTATTTACAACACACTTTTAAAACAATTAAGAACGATTAACAACGCCGTTCTAGAAAATATTACGATTTTACACGATACATTCTATTTGTGTTTTAAATAAATAACTTATTTGTTAATCGAACAAACTTAAATTTTATAAAGTTATAATTTATTTTAATTTAAAAATAATAAATACTTACCAGTCCTATTTGTTACATTTACTTTGTGCTCTCCATATGCAAATCGGAAACGTTAGATTTTATAGCCCCAATCAGTTATTATTTTTTGTTGATAGATGTCACTACCCCGGACATTTATAGTTCTCAATAGGTCGTGTTTATTGTTTAGCACAAAAGTTCGCACAATGTTTTACTAGATGTAGTTAGTGAAGAGCTCTAATAATAAGTGTATTGCTTTCAACCAAAATGAGTTAGGTGTTTTATTTCGTTATCGGCTGGTCAAAGCAACAGCAAAAATTAACCAAAATTTGGTCTACTAGATTTTATATAATAAAACATAACTATTTTGTTTTTATCACTTTCTTACATCTCTCACTTTCACACTTTCTCCATTTATTGGCTCCGCTTCCGTAAGAAAGTGACAAAACCAAAATAATTGTGTTTTATTATAAAAAATCTGGCTGGTTTGGCGTCTATTGGAGGGTGAGACCACAGTAGAGTAGATTAACCTCCCAGTAGGGTGCGCATTACGTGAGCTGTTCTGGTCATGTATTAGGCAGCTGCGTGATGGGTAGAATTGTGTAAGGAGTAACCTGGTCACAATTCACAAGTGTGCGTGCTGCCTCCTCATGGCAACCACTGGTAACTGAGGCCATTTTTAGCCATTTGGCACAGGCTAAAGTACGGCGCTAAAGAGAAACCATTGATAAAAAATCCTAATCTGAGATGGAACTGCATATGCCGATGGATGAATGGCTGATGCGGACTCTGAATATCAGGCATCCTCCAGTTTTATTTAGCCTTCCTGTAGTAAAGCTAGGTGAGCTACAGGCGACTTTCCATTCCGAGCAACTCGTAAGAGTAAAATCAAACGGAAAACAGGAGAGTGGTAGGAATAAACGTAGTATGTAGCACGTATCGGCTGGCAGTATTATCAGGTCCACTAAGAGCCTGAATATTGAATGGAGAAATAATTAAGCAGGGTCCAAGCACAAAAGATCTTTTAGGTCACAGTGCGGGGTGGCTGAACGCCCACAAGGACATGAACCTTCAATAATAATAATAATAATATATAAAATCTGAAAACCGATCTTAAAAAAATTCGAAGAAATGCGTTGAAATGGTCACGAATTAAAGATAAAACATTTACAATGAAACGGCATATATTATTACAAAAAGAAATAAACTGCAATAAGCCTTTAATATGCATCAAAATTAAACGATAATTATGCCACCATGTATATTTAATTTTTGCGCGTAGCAGCTAGTTAGATTTTTGTGCGAAATAGCAATGGTGGTTTGAACAAATTTCACGATATATTGCTTCCCAAAGAAAGCACAGGAGAAGACTTATATTTGGATTTATTTTAAGAACCGCAATCGGAGCATAATTACAGAGTTTAGAATTTTTGGGCTCAGAATTTGCTGATTTATAGTAAGGCGATTTTCAAAAAAATCGCATTTTGTATGAAATGTATGGAAATAATCGAGTAATTTAAATGTGTGTTGGCACAACAATTACAGGTCCCAAAAACCTATCTTAAAAGATATCAAGAACCACAATCGGAGCATAATTGCAGATTTTCGATTTTTTCGGCTCAGAACTTGCTGATTTATATGAAGGTTATTGCTTTGGAATTTGCAGAAATAATGAAGCAATAAACCTTAAGCGACCGTTTTAATTCAAGCAAATACTATATCAACTTATTTGCGAAACCCATATTCAGTTTTGAGTCTATTAACTGTCCTTCTTTTACAGAATACTTCACTACTTTACTGAAGTACAAAATACCGAATTATAATGGGTAGTTGATAATTCACTATCGAACTTGATTTTGTTCTATCATTTTCGATTAGCAGCACTCTTGCTGTTTTAATTGTTTTATTTTTTAAATCATTTGATTGGTTAAAATCCCAGAGATAACTTTACATGACACCCGTTTTAGTCAATGGAATGAAAAATAAACTTTTGCTGTGTTTTTTTATTCGCTCCGGATAGCTGCTATCGAGAGCCGTCATTTTTCTTCGCTGAAATTTAAATTTGATGCGCTATTTATTGGTAAACTAAGCTTATTTAACATCAAACTATCATTTTTAATTCAATTGTTTATCAAAAACTACATATAATATTTGGCTCTACCTATTTATACGGAGCGCTATCGGGAGCCATTTTTTATATGACGGCTCTCGATAGCAGCTATCCGGAGCGAATAAAAAACGCAGCTTTTACTTGATAGTTTACTCGCTCAATTTTAAATGTTTTCTTCTTTAAATAATGTGACGGTGACATCTAGTGTGTAATAGAATAAGTTTAAATTAATAGCTCAATGTTTAACTTTACTAAATGGAATTTTGATAAACATGATAAAATTGAACTAAATGTTTCTACGCTATTATAACTGGAAAAGTCATGAGCTTTCTAGAAGTTTGGTTTGTGTATATAAAAAGGCGAACGAAGTCGAATTGGTGTATTAGTATTTGGTAAGCGATAGTGTGAAGATTAAAAAGGAATTAAAAAGTAATTTAAAATGTGTTTTAGTGCGAAATAAAAATTATAAGTGTACAGTAAAATTGTGTAAAAATTAAATAAAGTGATTTTATGAATTATCGGTTAAAAATTGTGTTGTAATAATTCTTGTGTTAACTATTGAATAAATTCGTTAGTGATAAATTTAATTAATTTTATTTTATTCACAATCCAGTGATACGAACCTTAATTGACCAGGCAAAACTAATTGATTTACCATAATGATATCGTCTGTAAATTAGTGTGTGTTGCGATCTTTCGACTTTTTATTTTTCGTGAA
This sequence comes from Tipula vernalis, assembly GCA_958295665.1. Taxonomy (NCBI): domain Eukaryota; kingdom Metazoa; phylum Arthropoda; class Insecta; order Diptera; family Tipulidae; genus Tipula; species Tipula vernalis. The sequence goes on along the minus strand of OY282560.1, from coordinate 176,836,492 downwards.
TTGAATAAATAACTATATTTTACTGTAAGTACAGAATATACTACAACAGTAAATATATCCATTCTCGTTCGATTTATTTTAGTGATCAGGTTTAATAATCGATAAGTTTTATTTAATACAAAAATAGTTATTTGATTACTAAAATCCTTGTTTTGTTATAATTATCATGTGTCTAAAAAAAAAAACATGGAATCCTTGGAATATCCAATCGAAAACCCATTAAAGCTAGGGAAACAGCAAACAACAAACTTAAATGGAAACGTGAAATTGCGAGGGAAAAGAGGCAGATTTCATTCTGGCCAATAATTTTTGAATGTTTAAACATTGCTGTGTGCGTTTCAGATATTCTGCTACAAAGCTTCCTCGAATGATTAAATGCAACCACAAACGAAACCGGTTCACCAAGAAATGGGAGCCGTAAATCTGTATCAATTTTGTATGGAATTACTAACAGTTTGCCAAAAATTGTTCCTAAGGGTATTAAATGTTGGCATAGCGCGTGTTCAATGAATTTGCAAATTGCATGCTAAGGCGAGACAAATACCAGTGGAAAATCCGGGGGCGATAGAGTGAGCATTAAATATGAAGATCGAAATAAAACAATTATTAATTTTATTAAATCAATTAAGACCTTAGAACTGCATTATTGCCGAGCTACCATTGCGAGACGACAATATCTCAGCGGCGACCTTTCGATCGCGAAATTGTATAAAATGTCCATTCTTACAGATGCTAAATTTTGAAAATAGTGGGCTAATTACGATTTCGTTTGACATGGTCCTGCCTAAAGTTGCCGATCAGGCGGCATATTATAGTCGCCAACTAAAAAGGATCTAATGAAATTTCATCTTGTGTCTATCACCGCCTACGTAATATGGACCTTCAAAATATAAATACCATCAGATTAGTGTCTGATGGATGTGCTGGGCATAATAATAACACCACAATGACTGGCATGCTGTTTTACTGGCTGGGATTACAAGCACCCAGAAATATAAAGCGAGTGGAACTAATATTTCCGATTGCCGGTCATTCATTCATTCCACCGTTTGCACAGCTCGAAAAAAACATAAAAGCTAAACAAATCATCATCAACGTTGCAAATTAGATCCGGAACATGGCAATTTAAATTTATGGAATCAAAAAGAATGATACTAACTAAGAAACAGAATGGAGAATGTGTAATAAGAGGAGAAACATTTACATCGGTAAACTAGATCGGTTCAGAAAAGCGGTAAAACAGTTAGATCAATGCGACCAGCCACGATTCAACCAGGAGTGACCGTAAAAAAAGAGAAGCTGGCGCACGTCGACAGGCTTTTACAAAAGCATTTTGGGGTTCAATGGAAAGAAAATCTAGCTTTAGTTTCTAGTTCTTAAATCGAACAAAAACAAAATATAACCATTAAAATGTTAAAGTAATAACAAATATTAGATTTACAAGAAATCAACTAAGACGGAATAGACACTGTTAATCTAACAAATTTTGTGCTTAGGTTGTAAGGCTAAGCGTTTGCTTGATTAGCGAAATTATCTAATTAAATTACCGCTGGTGGGGTTTAATTAGATGGAGAATTAGAAACTACACTTTTGGTGATTAAGTTTATTCTGCCTTATTTATTAAAAATTTCGAGTTTAAATACATTTTTAGAAACTGCTTAATAGTAGGTTTTTATAATGCGTTTTTTTTTTATAATGTTGTGGATATTCTTACATTCTAAACTATTTTGGATAGTTGACAAATTGTATGTATGCATACTTCCGTTATTAATATTTCGCTTTATGCAACCTATGCGATTTTTCTGGAAACAATTTATTTGTTTATTACCTAAAATTAAATTAAATTGTACTCATGTTCAGTTACAAGATTGAACATACTGCGGGACCAACAAATTTAGGGACCTTGGCCGTGGAATCGGTCGTTGTGATGGAGTGATGTCTCTGGATGCATGTTGTCCCATCGTTTGCCAATAGGTGGGAAATTTCTTTAGTGGATTTACGAAGTAGTGCAGCTAATGCTCGATCAAGTTGGTTTTTTGCGCCCACAAAATTAGATCCGTTGTCGCTATACAGATCACTGCACAATCCTCTACGTGCAGTGAATCTTTTATAAGCTGCGATGAATGCTTCGGTGGTTAGATCACTAGCTGGTTCGATGTGTATGGCTTTAGTTGTCATACAAACAAAGATGGCAAAATATCCCTTTGTGCTTTGTGCCCTCTTCCCCTTGTTGTACGAATCAGAAGTGGTCCCGCATAATCGACTCCGGTTCTCAAAAATGGTCTTCCGGGCGTGATTCGTACTGCTGGTAAATTTCCCATGAGCTGCGTTCTTGATTTAGAATTGAACCGATGACACCTTATACACTTTGATATAAAATGTCTTGTTAGATTTCGGCCATGTATGATCCAGTATCTGGTGCGGAGATGTGCCAAAGTTAATTGGATTCTTTCATGCATCGTTTGTTCATGTGCTTCTTGAATCAGCAGCTTAGCGATTAAATGGTCTTTTGCGATAATAACTGGATGTTTCTCATTGTAGTTCCAAGTTGTTGTATTTTGAACTCGACCACCGACTCGTAAAACATCGTCATGTAGGATTTAACCTTATTTGTGTTTGCTATTCCTTTCTGATTTAGAAGAAATCGAACTTTGTTTTTGAAATGTTGTCTCTGGGCTATTTTGATCAGACTTTGCGTGGCATGTTTTATTTCTTCTGCCGTGGGAGATTCATGGCTGGTTACAATCTTTCGGCATTTATTGATAAATCTCGCCACATACACCACAACCCTTCTTATATGGTAATAAAATTTGAGTATTTCAAAATTAATTGATCAAAAAGGTCATGTGTTGTTACTGTCATGGCTCCCAATATAGGTTGTTTTAATTCCAATTGACTGGTGTGTATTCCACTATTATTGGCGTTAGCTGGATTGATTTTTCAAAGATTCTCTGAGGGACGTTCCACCATAAATTGTGATTGATTAATTGATTTGCTGCGATACCCCTGGATGCACAATCTGCGGGGTTTTCGGATGATTTGACGTAAAACCACTGAGACGGAGTAGTTATCTTCTGGATACCCGAGATTCGATTTGCTACAAATGTTTTAAATTTATGGGGCTTGTTTTTCACCCATCCTACCACAATCATTGAATCCGTCCAATAATATTTCGGTGTTTCATCAAATTTCATATCTTGCTGCACCTTGTTCATTAGGTTCGCAAGTAAACTTACTTCGCATAACTCTAGCTTTGGCAATGTTAACTTGGTTGATATTGGAGCAGTTGAGTTGAAATAGATCCACCTTGGAATCTTTATCTCCTCTAGTTTTGGAAGGGATATATAATACTGTTGACATTTATTTTCTGGCAGGTTTGATCCCAGCTTACACCGGAGATCCAAAGTGCTTGCATTAAGATTTTGGCTTGTATCAGGGTTGGAGATAGCCACCCTAATGGATCAAATAATTTGGATGACTCAAACAGCATTTAGCGTTTGGTCATTTTCCCAATTTTGTTGTTGAGGTTCGCCTTAAACTCAAATGTATCAATGCCTGGATTCCAAATCAATCCTAATGTCTTTACTGTTTCATCGTCAAATGTAATGGGTTCGAATGCTCTCGAGTCTGGATCGACACCTTCTATGAGTTGAGGATGATTAGAAATCCATTTTCTCAGATTAAACCCTCCGATTCGTAGCAAGCTGATCAGTTGGTTTTGTGCCTCCAGAGCATCCTCCAGATTGTTACTTCCAGATAATAAGTCATCTACGTTAAAATCGCTCCTAATTATTTTTGCTGCAATTGGGAAGTTTTTCTCCTCATCGGCCGCCAGCTGTTGCAGTGTCTTGATGGCCAGATATGGGGCAGATGCCATACCAAACGTTACTGTGTTGTTAGCTGATATGAATTTGTCGTTTGGTTGGGGGATGTTCTCCATAATATTTTTTGGTATTGTTGATCATCGGGATGTACTTTTATTTGTCGGTACATTTGTTCTATGTCCGCTGTATATGCTATCTTGTATTTTCTCCATAGTAGTAGAATTGACATCAGATCCTCTTGTAATTTGGGGCCCACGAGTTGTATTTCATTTAAGCTGATATTGTTGCTCGTTTTTGCCGATGCGTCGAATACTACTCTAAGTTTGGTTGTAGTACTAGTAGTTTTGATCACTGCATGGTGAGGAATGTAATATTCGTTGTTATTATGTTATACTCTCAATCAAATGCCCCTGATTGTAGTATCCTTGTATGCACGCCCGAAAATCTTTAGAAAATTCACTGGCCAGTGACAATCGCCGTTCTAGTTGAATAAATCTAGCCAAGGCTCTCTGCTTGGATGAACCGATGTTGTTCAGGCAGGGACCGTGTTAATTTCGGCAACACCAATGCTTCCATTTTCATGGAGAAACTTGACGAAAATCGGGCTGCTATGCGAAAGCTAACTATTTTTGTGGCGGTTGTAATTTCGATCTCGTTTATGCCACCAATTTCCACGTGAGTTTTCTTGGTAGGTTGCTTTATTTGCTTAGATGCCTCCTCGGTGATAAATGAAATTTGTGACCCGGGATCTATTAGCATTCGTAGCAGCTTTGAAAGTTGTCTGCCAGCCTGCACTTGGATCATTACCGTGGCTAACAATGTGCCAGTTGGTTGCTCATTTTGGTTCACTAGATGATTTGTTATTGTATATTTTTCGTTCGCCTCATTTTTTGGGGTGTCTTCAGTTTTTGTGGTGAGCATTGCACGTTGATTATTAGTATGTAGTAATGTGTTGTGAGTTTCCTTACATACCAAACATCGGATAGAGTAGGGGCATGGATGGTGTTTCTCCTCAAGACATTCCTTGGAATTTCGTACAGTCCTTTAAATCATGTCTCTGCTTACACAACGCACATGTCATTTTTGTTTGTGTGTGACGCTTGCTTCCAGGACTGCGAATTATTGGTTTTGGTTTAGTTGCCTCTAATGCTTGGAATCGGCGTTCTAGAAAACTGAGGAAGTCCTCTATTGTCGGCATTTCTTTAGGATCCACAATAGACATTTAATTCTTAAATAATCGGGATGTCTCATTGTCTAATTTTTTCATGATTATTGGAATTATGATGTAATTCCAAGATACTGTGTGGATGCCAAAGTTTTTGATGGCATACATGTTTTCGGTTAGTAAGTCTTGTAACGACTTTATTGCTGTTGCTGATTCGGAGTGAATTACTGGAGAGTTCAGCATCACATTGACATGATTGGACGCCAGCTGCCTTTTGTTTTGGTATCCGTTTACCAACAGTCTCCAAGCGTCACAATAATTATCACCCGTTGCCTCCAAGTGGCTTATTATTTTGCCCGCGTTTCCAAGTACCGTGGTTTTTAATAAAAAATAAATCATGGAAGAATGACCATTGCAGGGGATCACCAAAGAAGTGTGGAATTTCAATACGTCTTAGTTTGATCTCGTGTTTTTCTGGACCCCTTGGTTTTGGTTTATTCAGCACCCCGGTGATTCTTTGAAGTAGGGCATAGTAGCTTCTTCTTCAGGCGTGGCATCTACTAATAATTCTTCATGCACCTGCTCAAATTGTGTCATCCTCGCATCGAGTTGGTGCAGCTTGTGTTGCAGTTGATCGTGGCTGCTTTCAGCTGCTAAAAGATTTCCGCCTCGTCCATTAATCTATAACGCAAACGCATTTTCACGTCTTGTGCTTTATATGTTCGTGGTTGTAAAGCCAAATTCCCTACAACGTTGTTGTTTAATGCTGTTTCGCTCGTATTGCTTGCCTTCTGAGTATTGGTAATTGGCATAGCAGAAGGAGTTATTGTGTCTTCTAGAGTCAGCGACACCCCTGAAGATCCGGGCATTGTACTTCTAATGTTTTTAATTTAGCTTCTAACATGCTCAAAAAATTACCTTACCAGGCAATTTAAATCAAAGTGAAATTATTAATTTAAATAACATTGGTGTGTTGAACCATAACGAAACTAAAAGTGCATCGTCGCTAAATATTGACGATAAAACAAACAATGGCAGTGTATCGACATCAGGTGACAATAAAATAAACAGTGATGTAGGTCAGTGTTTAGTGCAAACGGGAATAGACCGGTATATTACTGTCCGATCCAAACGAAGAAGAAGTCCTAGATCAGCGGCCAGTGCAAGCGCGAATAAATTCACTAAGCCAACTAGCGTTGAATTAACGCATGGTAATAGGTATTCTTGCTTGGTTGTTGATGAGCCGACGCCCGAAAAAACTTCAAAAGCTGAGAAGCCGCCACCAATCTATTTGAGGAAGAATCAAATAGAGGACTTGCTAAAACGATCGAGTTTATTACTGAAGGTTCATTTTATATTTCGGGGATCAAAAGAGGAGATATAAAAGAAACAAAAATTTAACCGCTCAATATTGATGCTTACAGAGCGTTAATTAAACATTTTGACCAAGTTGGTAAACATTACTACACGTATCAACTAAAGAGCCAAAAAGGATTGGTTGTTATGTTAAAAGGAATAGAGAGTTACATGGATGCAAACGAAATTCAAGCTGCTCTCGCTGAAAAAGGTTTCCAGTGCAAGACTATTACCAATATTTTTAATCGGGAGAAGGTTCCTCAGCCATTGTTTCTTCTGGAATTAGAACCAGACAATAAAAAGGTTAAAGGCAACCATGCAATATTTGACCTAAAATATCTATTGCACAGAAGGGTTATCATCGAGGAATCCAGGAAAAGAAATGGGCCGGTACAATGCGTTAAGTGCCAAGAATATGGGCACACTTAGAGCCTATTGCACTTTGAACGATGTTTGTATTATATGTGGTGAACTCCAAAATTCAAAGGTTTGCAATAAAGCAAAAAATGAAGCATCAGTGAAAAAATGCAGCAACTGCGATGGAAATCACACAGCTAATTATAGAGGGTGTCCAATTTATCTAGAATTGAAAAGGAGAATCAATCCAAAGCAGCGAGCAGAGCAGCGAATCCTTAATCTTCATTCTTCAGTTAAAAAAGAAGCACGGCCAGGAATTGTAAACAAAAACGCTCGAAATGGAAATCAGTACGCAACTGAAAACGGCAGCGTGCACCAAGGGGTTTCATACGCAATTGTTTTTAAAGGTACCGCTCCTAAGGTGCAAGCAAGTGAAGAGGGGAACATCACAGCAGCTTTAAACAAATTGACTAATGTAAAGCTTCATGGCAATTCAGGAGAGAACCATGGATCTAATGATGCAAAATATGAGCACGCTGATGCAGATAGTCGTAAAAAGCCAAAAATGACCATCATCAAAATAGCCATATGGAATGCAAACGGCCTAACACAACATAAATCGGAGGTACATGCATTCCTCACTGAACACAATATTGACATAATGTTAATATCAGAAACACGCTTCACCAAAAATAGCTATTTCAAAATTAATGGGTACTCTATTTATGACACCAAGTACCCAGATGGTAAAGCACATGGAGGCACTGCTGTATTGATTAAGCGAAGATTAAAACACTACGAACTTACGAAGTATGAGAAAGATCATATATAATCAACGAGCATCTGTCTGCAGGAGTGGTCTGGAAACTGCGTCATATCGGCAGTGTACTGCCCTCCAAAACATGCTATAAAAAAAACTCCAGTTCTTGGATTATTTCAGCCAGCTGGGTAATAAATTTCTTGCGGGTGGTGATTACAATGCTAATCATACTCATTGGGGTTCCAGATTAACATCGCCGAAAGGCAAACAACTTTATGATGCTATAGAGGAATAGTCCCTGGATTATTTATCTGCCGGTAACCCAACTTACTGGCCCACAGATAAAAAGAAAATTCCTGATCTAATTGACTTTTGTGTAACTAAGGGCATTCCCCGTACATATGCTAAGGCCACCGATTGATATGATCTGTCTTCTGATCACTCGCCGGTAATAGTAACAGTGAGTACCGATGTCGTAAGGAACGAAATGCCTAACCCTCTTACAAACAAGCAAACTAATTGGGATCAATATAGGGGGCTAGTCGAACAAAAGTGTCTACTTAATATTCCTCTGATCACACCAGCTGATATTGATGCGGCGGCAGAAAATCTAAAAGATGTCATGACATTATCTGCTAAAAGGGCTACACCCGGCATAAGTAGTTCGGAAAAAGTTAATAAACAGTCACATAATATACAGGAACTAATCCAGGAAAAGCGAAAAATTCGCCGTCAATGGCAGCAAACAAAATCACCGTTATTGAAATGGAAATTAAATCGAGCTATTAAGGCCCTAAGATTTGCTTTGAGCGAAGCAGAAAACCAGCGCGTAAAGAACTACTTAAGTGATCTCTCGGCAACCGATAGGACAGATTATTCTTTGTGGAAGGCAACAAAAAATTTAAAAAGGCCAACAAAATCGAATCCACCGATTAGACTACCAACTGGAAATTGGGCGAGAAGTGATGAAGTAAAAGCCATTGCTTTTGCTGCTCATCTAGCAACAGTATTCGTCCCGCACGAAGAAGATAATAATTTCGTGCTACCTCAGCCAACGGATGATGGTTTATTCTACAAACCTATAAAGTATAACTGGAAGAAAGTTAAGAATACAATTAAAACTTGCATAAGCCCGAAAAAGGCACCAGGACATAATCTCATTACTGGAAAAATGATAAGGGAATTGCCAGATAAATGCATAAAACTAATAACATTTATATTCAACGCGATCATGCGAACCAGTTATATTCCTCAGAAATGGAAGATATCTTTGATCACAATGATTCATAAGCCAGGGAAAAATGAAACGCAAATCTCATCATATCGTCCAATAAGTATGCTGCCCACAATCTCAAAGCTATTTGAAAAAATGTTACTAACGAAATTGAAACCAATATTAGAAGAACGGCGCGTTATTCCAGACCATCAATTTGGGTTCCGAAACCAACATGGTACTATAGAGCAAGTACACAGAATTGTAAATGAAATCAAAATTACCTTCGAGGAAAGGAAATATTGTTCTGCTGCCTTTTTGGATATCGCCCAAGCTTTTGATAAAGTTTGGCACGATGGACTAATTTACAAAATTAAAGAGCTTCTACCGAAGAAATTTCACTCAGTTTTGGGAAACTATCTTATTCATGGTCAACAAAACAGCGCAACTACTTGCTTAAATGATATTAATGCAGGTGTCTCGCAAGGCAGCGTTCAAGGACCAATATTATACTTATTGTACACAGCTGTTATACCTGTAACCAACAAAGTATTAATATCAACATTTGCCTATGAAACGGCCATCCTGGTGTCTCACACTAATCCTGAAATTGCCTCAAATAAATTACAGAATCATTTAAATAAGGTCGCGGACTGGCTAAAGGCATGGCGAATAAAAGTGAACGAAAACAAATCAACTCACGTCACATTCACGCTAAACAAACGCACCTGCCCACCAGTGAAATTAAACGATAAAAATATTCCTCAACAAACGAAGGTAAAATACTTAGGTTTGCATCTGGATAGAAGGTTAACGTGGAAAAATCATATTGAAACAAAGCGCAACCAAATAAAAATTACATTTTCCAAAATGTATTGGCTGATGGGAAGAAAATCTCAGTTGTCATTAGCCAATAAAGTTGTACTTTACAAAGCGATAATCAAACCCATATGAACATATGGTATTCAGTTATGGGGATCCACCAGCGCTTCAAACAGAGAACTCCTGCAACGAACCCAAGCGAAAATACTTCGCAGTATTACCAATGCTCCTTGGTACATTCGAAATAGTAATATACATCACGATCTTGGGATTAAAACCGTTAAAGAAACAATTAAAGAATTCAGTTCGAAATATTATTCAAAACTAGAAGCACATCCCAACGAATTGGCCAGGAAAATACTAAAACAGCCGCGATTTAGGCGACTGAGAAGAACAGATCCACTCGAACTAATGAACCTGTGAACCTGTAAATTTAATTCGATATATACATGTAGTATAAGTATAGTCTAAATTAATTAAATTGTGAGCCCTAACAATAAGTATTAACATTGGTTAAGACTTAAAATATGTAATAATTTTAGCTAAGATTTGATTACTTCTTGTTAGTTTCTTATGTAGAAAGATTCAAGAATAAAGCCATTGGCAACATTTAAAAAAAAATAATAATAATAATGTTGTGGATATTCTTACATTTCAAACTATTTTGCATAGTTGACAAATTAGTTATTAATATTTCGCTTTATGCAGCGCAACCTATGCGATTTTTCTGGAAACAATTTATTTGTTTATTACTTAAAATTAAATTAAATTGTACTCATGTTCAGTCACAAGATTGAACAGACACCGGTTTGTTTCTAAACGACACAAACTTTGTCGGGATAAAAGTGAACAATAGACAATTTTCTGCCGCAGCTCCTCAATATCAAAAATCTAAAATAACACGAACATTATTTTATGTTTGGCAAACTTAACACATTTTTTTCATTCCTCAATTAGAAAAAAAAGAAGCTAATCAAACAAAATTTATTGAGGTACTAAATAAGTAGAGAAACAACAGTTCTTTTAGTACAAAAGAAAACCTTACAAAATCTTACAGCATGAAATTTATCACACATCAAACCGAATATCGCACACATTTTAATATTTTTTTTGTATTATTAACAAGAATTTTCCGTTGCCTTGACTTTAATATAAATACATTGGCTAATCAACAAATTTTATAATTGCATCGTATAAAATGTATTTCAAAAAAAATTATAAAACATTTATCATGCTTTCATACTAACCATTTTTATAACAGTTCACCAAATATTCAAACCAATTGGCAAAAAATTAGTACAACATTTTGTTTGTTCTCAATGTTTAAATTTATTACCTCTGTTAAGTTGGCCCATAAATTTCATTATTTCGAATTATAATCGTTAGTTGGTCGTTTGTTGGTGTTTATTGGATTAGGTATAGAATTTGTTGGTAATTAGTTTGTTCATAATTGATGAAATAAAATTTGGTGTTAAGTTAGCCCATTTAAAAATATTTTCATATTTTTATAATTCTAAGGCTCGAGTTTTCTAGATAATCGTTTGTTGGTCATATTTTTCATAAATATAACATTTGTTGGACAGTATTTAAGAAAATAATTGCATAAAACAGTTCCGAGAAATCCCTTGTCTCCGTCATTTTAGTCATATTTTATCGCGTCAGTAGTTCAAATAATTATATTGAGCTACCATAGAAGAAAGTTTTGAAAGCAGTGGTGGACAAAACGTGAAATCAAAAAAAAAAAAATCGTAAGTTTTAGTCTGTTTTAATTTAATTATTTTCGGCTATCCATAGTTCTCATCTTCATTTTGCAATCTTCATTGTTATTCGTCTTCTAGATTCCTCCGCGTCTATAGTGGCACCTGAAGCAAATGGTAAAGGTAAAAATTATATATGTGCGCAAACCATTAAGGCGTCATGCGGATTGTCTAGAGAAAAAGCGGTATATTTACTTAGTAATGAGCTTCGTAGTAATAGCTACTCATTTCTAGCGAAAAACAAAAGTTACCAATCGTCTATTTGCTAAGTGTATTAGGAATCTGCTGCGAGTTCCATATGATATATATAGTAGTGGCTCAAGAGTACAAAGAGAGATTCTAAATTTAAAAGCGTTAATTAAAAAATTAGGTGGAAATTTAAAAACAAGGATACACTCCAGTGTAATCATGTGATCATTTCGAACCAGGATGAGGTAAAAAAAATTTATTAAAGGTATGAGTGTTAGATATTTATGTTATAATATATTTTTTTCTGAAGTTCATAATAATCCAGATCCATTGAAATTCTTGGATACATCTTGTATTTCCGATTCCGATTGGGCGATCGAAGTAAGTAAAATTATAATAATGGTGTAAGAATTCTTATATTTTCCATTAATTTTCGATTACAGACATTATCCCGAATTCCTAAAGAAGCAGTGCACAAGACTTCAAGGCGTATTTACTACAAAATCATCTAAGGTTACATTGAAATTAAAAATGATGGAACTGTAGATCCCGATTCACAATAGAAAGATATTGCGTATATTTATGAAAAGAGTGGTGTAAAATACAATGCCATATTAACTAACTGATTTACAACTGGTAAAAATTCATATTATAAATTACATATTTTGGAAGCTGATCCAAGTAATAAGTATTGGCTGTATGGGGTTAAACCATTATGGCGTCATGCGAATTGTTTAGAGAAAATGCGGGATATTTACTTCGAATCTGGTGATTAATTACCATCCATCATATAAGCAATTAAAAAACGAAGATCAAGCCATTGCTAAAAACACAATTAAAGCTCAAACTGCTTCTTGGAAAATAAAACGAGAAATAGAAGATGATATTGACATCGCCAAAACGGTCGAGAAAGAGAAGTTTTTACAACGGTACCAGTTACATCCACCGAAATTTGAGAATATTTCCCAGTTCGTTATCCATATATTATTTTTTTGCTACTCGTAAAAGTTGGCCCCATACAAATTTGGTGGTTCCACTTCTCCAATTCTCATTTCACTTTGCGCAATTTCTCGATGAAAATTAACAGAACTTTTGCTTTTTAATTTTCACCCACTTTTTTCCTTTTAGTTCGTTCCATTTAAAGAACGTTTTACTTCCCTAAACTCCCACACTTTTTACTTCTACAGTAGCATTCTATTTTAATAAAATGAGGTATCAAAAATGATTTTGAACATTTATACGGTAATACCACATGATTGCCGTGTAAGATCAGTTCCCATTGCACAAATGTAATAATTAAATTAAAAATCGAAATTTTAATTGTTTATAAGGTGTTAAAAGGCCATAAATAAATGCAGAATAATTTAATCGGGAAAATATCTCGATCTTCTTATGTAGCTAAAGGCGTTGGGATTACCAATATAGAAAAGTACATTCAGCATTTTAATACAAATAAGATGCCTGCATGGTTGTCAGATGCACCGTACATTTTCGACACCGTACATTTACAACCCTGTACGCTGTACATGAACATACGTGAAGATTTTGCTGAATCCTGGATACATCCTCACGTATGAAATGAATAACAAGGAGAAATATACGTTCTATATTTCTTTAAGAAACGTTCGGACTAATCAAAATATAAATAAGAGGAAAAGTACTAAAGTTTAACCTTTATATATTGTAAACCTTGTTTAACCGTTAGTTTTATTTGTCAAGTGTAAAACGGCCCTAAATAAATAAATAATTTAGAGTTATAATAAATAAATAAGATATAAATAGTTTTCGGGAAAATGCCTCGATCTTCTTATGTAGATAAATACGTTGCGGTTGCCGTTATCGAAAAGTATTTTGAGCATTTTAATACAAATAAGTTGCCTGCATGGTCGTCAGATGTTTGGAAGCAAATGAGTCGAGACCTAAATAATGCGTGGACTTTTAATGCAGTCTACGAAAATGTAAGGAAAAATAAAAGAAATATTTTAACCATTGCGCGGCAAAACAAATATATCCGCGTGGATGATTTTCAACCCCAAGAACCGGTGTTTTGTGAAGAGTCAGTAGATGATACGTCTTACTCATCAATTAATAATAACCATTCCATGGAAGAGCATAACCTAGAGCCTGACCAGAAATGGTTTCCAGTACTATTAACAGCTTCTGAATGGTTGGAAATGAAACCTGATGAAAATGCTCCGAACAGTTTAAAAAAATATTCGTGGACTAATGTTATCGCCAATGCATGGTCCAATATCGTTTACCTTGTGCATTTGTTTTCAAACGAGGGCATCTTACTAATTCATCAAAAAAAACACATTTTATTAAAATAGAAGGCTACTGCAGAAGTAAAAAATGTGGGAATAAATTTCTAGGAATTGTGGATGAAAATCCTGAAAATGGAGATTTAGTTTTAAATATTCGTGCTCGAGACACTACCCAAGAAGAACACGAAGCAGTAAAGCGTCCTTTAACCGTTCAAGTTTTTTTTTTTTTTAATAATTTTATTTATGATAACAATAAATTTTTTTTACAAAGTAACTAGTCATTTTTGACTAACAGCGTTTGACTCTGACAATATAATAATAAAGCACTCATATGTGTTCTTTCCATAAAGTGTTATTTTGGTTGATGTTGCATTGTGCGGACTATTCAGGTAACTCCAAAGGTTTTAGTCTTTTGAGTCTTCTTATTATACCCTCTTGATGAAGTAGTCTTGCAGCTTCGATGTTAGGGTGATGATGGAGCCTCTCCTGGTGGTTTTGTGCACATTTCTTTATTTCACTTGCGACTGTGTCTATTCTGAGATCTCTGTGAAGGTCACTATTACGAGTGTACCAAGAGGTATTTACAATTTCTCTGAGGACTTTATTTTGAAATCGTTGAACTATCTGTTGATTGCTGATTTTGGTGCATCCCCATAGTTGAATACCATATGTCCAGACCGGCTTGAGTACTTGTTTATAAAGCACAAGTTTATTATGAATGGATAACTGAGAGTTTCTTCCAATTAACCAGTACATTTTTCTATATTTTAACTGAAGCTCTTCTGCTTTCTTTTTCACGTGTATTTTCCACTTTAACTTTGCATCAAGGTTCATACCAAGGTATTTTGCTTGATTGGCATGTGGTACAGAGATATTATTGAGAGTCACAGGTAGTGGTTCTGTTGATCTATGAGTGAAGTTAATGTGAGTAGACTTCGATTCATTCACTTTAATTCTCCACTTAGCTAGCCAATCTTGTATATTATTTACGGCTATTTGTAGTTTGAATGTGACTTCACCGATTGTGTCACCAACAGCTAGAATTGCAGTGTCATCTGCAAACGTGGCGATAGTTGTATTGCTCGTCTGCGGTATGTCGCTAGTAAACAGCACGAAAAGGAAAGGCCCTAAGACACTCCCCCGCGGGACTCCTGCTTTAGCTTCTTTAATACTGGAGTAAACTCCTTCCTGTTTAACTCTAAAATATCTCCTTTTCAGGTATGACTTTAGCAGTTCGCAATACTCAAATGGCAGAGTTTTCTCCAATTTAAATATTAAACCATCTAGCCAGACTTTGTCAAATGCCTGCGCTATGTCAAGAAATATGGCTGAACAAATCTTTTTTTCCTCTAAGGATTTTTCTATTATTTCTGTTATTCTATGGACTTGGTCGATTGTGGAGTGTTCCTCTCTAAATCCAAACTGATGGGACGGAACAGCTCCTGATTTACAACTTTTGGTTTAATTCGTTTTAATAACAATCTCTCAAATAATTTTGACATAGTTGGAAGAAGTGATATTGGCCTGTACGAGGCCAGTTCACTTGGTCGCTTACCTGGCTTAGGTATCATTATCACTTCCGCAAATTTCCAAGATAGAGGGACATAACGGAGTCTGAAGGAAGCATTAATTATGTCCGATATTTTTTTAATAGCTTTATTAGGTAGTTGTTTTAGAATCTCTCCAGTTATCAGGTCATATCCTGGTGATTTTTTAAGTACTACATGGTTCTTTATTACTTGTTTTACTTCTTTAGCATTAGTTAATGGAATTTCCTGTCTCAGGATAGTTATTTGGTTTTCGAACAGTGTATCCTGTTGGTTAAGTGTTGTTAAATTTGGCTGAAAGGTACGCTCGAGATGATCCGCGAATTTTTCTGCTTTTTCTTATTTGCTTTTAGCCAGGTGACCATTATTTGTTCTTATTGGTGGTATATGCATAACTGGCCTTTTCAAATATTTGGTTGCTTTCCACAATGAATAATCACTACCTTTATCATAAGTGAGAGATTGTAGGTATGAATTTATTGATTTATTTTTGAATAGCCGTATTTCTCTACATATTCGTTGTGTTAAAATTATTAACCTATTTTTGACGGTTGGGTCTCGTGTACGTTGCCATTCCCTACGGGTACTTCTCTTCTCTATAACTAGTGATTTAATTTCCATTGGATAGCATTTGCCAGCTATTTTTTTGTTTATTGTGTTAGTACTTTTCCACCCCGCTAGCTGTATGTCCTTGACGAGCTTCTCCACCTCCTGTTCTAATGTTTCTTCTGATGAAAGTTGTGTGTTTAAAATGATGCTATTGTTTAGTGCATTCCTGAACTTTTTCGAATCAGTATATTTATTTGTTAACAGTGGCTGTTTATTCACTTACTATCATTAAAATAGAGGAGTGGTCAGATGTGGAGTCCAATCCTTCCTGCACTTGTATATAATCAACCGGGATTTTTCTTGTTATAAAGAAGTCAATTAGGTCTGTTGTTTTATTTTGATCGCTGGGCCAATAAGTTGGTTTCCCAGTAGAATGCCAGTTGCAGTTGTATTTAATTATTGCTTGATGAAGCTCTTTCCCTTTAGTTGTGGTTAATCTTGATCCCCAGTCAGTATGTTTAGCATTGAAGTCTACCCCGATTACAAATTTTTCACCGAGCTGCTTGAAGAACTGAGTATAAGCATTCTCTTTGATGTTGTATCTAGATGGGCAATATATTGCGGGTACCACTAACTTGTGGTTGCGGGTATTAATGCTAACGCTAATTGCTTGTATTTCATCACTTTCAAGTTTTTGTTGCAGATGGTATTTAATATCTTTTTTTATAATCACGGCACTGCCCCCTCGTGCATTATTGTTAGGATGAACTGCTGACTGAACTTCGTAGCCGCGGATTTTTTATATGACTTTGAGTATTAAGGTGTGTTTCAGATAATAAACATATATCTATTTTTTCTAAATCAAGAAATAGTTGTATTTCATTTTGTCGTTGCAATATACCATTGCAGTTCCATGCAAGAATTTTTAAATTATTTGCCATGTTCTTCGAGTAGGGTGAGCCTTTGTAGGATTGATATAAGGGCTTTTCATGCTTTTCTTCTTGTGAACTAAGTCTATCAAGAATAGCGTGTAGTATTTTATTAGTTTGGTTATTATTTGAATCATTAAATAAAAGAAAACTATGTTGTCTTCTCGAACTTCCAGTAGATAGTACAACAGCAAATGTTACATTTGGATTAGTTCTTGATGGCTGGTTTAATGTTTGGTGTGGCCTTAAATTTGTAGGTATTCTTGTTGAGGCTGAGTTAATTTCTGGCCTGGTAATTATTGAAGTTTCCCTTGTTTTGTTGCGAATTTTTTGCAGCTCTTTTATAACAATACAACCTCTGTAGTTGGCTGGGTGTGTCTTTCCACAGTTGACACATTTTGGTGGGGTGTCTTTTGGTTTGGTACATTCAGCCGTACTCTGTTTTCCTACACATTTCACGCATCTGGGCTCCTTATTACAAAAGTTTTGCGTGTGTCCGTAGACTTGGCACTTTTTGCACTGGGGGATCAGTTTAGATTTTTTAACTGCTTCTATTTGCACTTTCATATGGAGCATCTCGGTGTTGCATAAATATTTTTAATGTCTTCTGTTCTTTCAAAAGACAACATATATAATGGAAGAGGTGTTTTGTCACCTCTTTTTAGCAGCTGTGTAACTTCTTTAATTTTGTATTTTTTCTCCAAAAGATACTCTTTTATCTCTTCTGGTTTGCATGAAGCGTGTAGCTTCTTAGCAATGACTTTGGTTTGCCTTGTCTGCTTATCTTCGTAGGAATACCATGTTGTCTTTGCTTCATTAAGAGCTCCTGTTAACTTTCTGTAGCTATCACCGTCTGTGACATTTATTTTGATATCACCACTATTTAACGCTGTATAGCTTGAAACTTTATGTGATTGTTGTCCATGATGTTTCTAATACTCTGATAATTATTGCAATTAGATATTATTACTGGAGGTGGCCGTGGCACTTTTTTCTCCAGTTGTACATTCTTACTTCCGATTGGAAGTTCATTACTTGATCGTTTCTGTTCCTTCGGTACCTGAGCTTTATCCTCCTGTTGCACGTGCCTACTTCCGGTTGGAAGCTGCTCAACTGATTGTTTCGATTCGGGTGAAATTTGTGGTGATTTACTCATCTTACGTTTCTTATTTTTTTTGTTACGGTGCAGAATCCATCCCGTTTCTCTATTGAATTCTTCCTCGTCTGTTTCATACATAACCTCTATATGATCATTGGTGTTGTTTATCTTAGTGGTTTCTTTCTCAGACATTACTCCATTTAGAGCATCTTTTAACTCCTTGTTTTCTCGCTGTAAGTTTTTGAGGTCTTTGTTTAGATTTAACGTTAACTTTTCTATTTCGTAAATCTTATTGCGCAGTTCTGCGTTATCCCTTTCTAAGGTGTTCGCTATTTGTGGTGATGATTTACCCACCCTGGATTGTTGTTTAAATGGGTTGGGTTGCCCAGAAGGGCTGTTAAACAATGATTGGCTCACCCCAAAATCCTTTGAGCCAGCCTCGATAGAGGGTAGATTTGCCAGCTGATTAGCTGGGTTACCACCTGGGGTACAATTTCCTGAATCCGTTGTACTCATTGTTTATTTTACTGGTCATAAAGCATCTACCACTCTGACCAGTACGAGTTGGTAGTGGGTTTGGTTTGAGAAGATCATTTATTAAATTCTCCATAGTCGGTTATACCGCCGTGTCTCGGTCGCCAGAGCCTCGTTAATTATCTAGCAGGGTGCACCACGTGCAGGTGAGGATGACATTTGGACTATTTGTAGACCAATTACTTAAGCTTTTTTTAATTTTTGTTGAATGTTAATTAATTCTTATAATTTCTAAATATGCTACCGGTCTTACGACACTTTTAAATGTGTTTTATTTATTAATTACTTAAGCCCCCTTTCCCACCCCCCTTTACAAATTGATGTGAATCAGATTGCAAAATGAAGATGAGAACTATGGATAGCCGAAAATAATTAAATTAAAACAGACTAACACTTACGGATTTTTTTGCTTTGTAATTTTTTGATTTTATTAATAATAATACATATTATGTATCGCATGTACGATTTTTTTTTTGATTTTCCGTTTTGTCCACCACTGCTTTCAAAACTTTCAATGGTAGCTCAATATAATTATTTGAGCTACTGACGCGATAAAATATGGCTAAAATGACGGAGGCAAGGGATTTCTCGGGACTGTTTTTTGCAATTATTTTCTTAAATACTGTTTAGACTGATATATATTTCCTGTAGAATAAAAAGTTGCTGTTGAAAGCAGAGCGATCCTAAAAATAGAAGAAAAAATGGTTACACAAAGAAATCGGTCTTAAATCAAAATACTTATCTAATCAACACTATTGAAGATCGACGTATCCATGAAATAACATAAGATACCTGTAAAAAAAAGCAATTGCAGTAAATAATTAGTTGTAGTTATTGAATAATGTAAAATTACTTACCTTAATTCATAGTTGATGTAAATATTATTAAAAATTTGACATTACTGCTTAATGTCAAATTTAATCATAGTAGATTTCATTATGAGAAATCACTTTATACCATTTGTAAAGACGAGTTGCAAGATGAAAATTAGTGACTTGACGAATACTTCACACGTAATAACGCATATGACTGGTGCGCCGGTTAAAAAGAAGGAATAGTTTTCATGTT
Source organism: Tipula vernalis (assembly GCA_958295665.1). Lineage (NCBI taxonomy): Eukaryota > Metazoa > Arthropoda > Insecta > Diptera > Tipulidae > Tipula > Tipula vernalis. The sequence continues at coordinate 176,817,059 of OY282560.1, read as the reverse complement.
GAAAGTCTGTCTGGTTTGAGTATTCGTGTAGTGATGATAAAAATAACAAATGTCGAAAAATTAATAAAAATTAGAAATAAGAACAAAGGGGTGTTAATTTTACTACTGTTTCTTAAGCGAGCAAATAAGTGCAAAACAAATTATAAATTAATTGAATCCGTGCAAATAAAATTGGAGTTACTTTGTAGCAGGCAAGTCATTAACATACGGCGCTACAATTTTGAGCTTGGTCGAACAGCTCAATAAATTTCAAATACTGTCCAACAAATGTTATATTTATGAAAAATATGACCAACAAACGATTATCTAGAAAACTATAGAGCCTTAGAATTATAAAAATATGAAAATATTTTTAAATGGGCTAACTTAACACCAAATTTTATTTCATCAATTATGAACAAACTAATTACCAACAAATTCTATACCTAATCCAATAAACACCAACAAACGACCGACTAACGATTATAATTAATCAAATTCGAAATAATGAAATTTGTGGGCTAACTTAACGGAGGTATTTGTTTCCACTTTTTTCACTAATCTTTAGTTAATTATATTTTTCTTTATGTTAATCAATTTATTTATTGTTTTTATATAATTAATGCTTTACTAGTAAAAATAATCATTTAGCATTCAAACGATGTTGAATTGTAATGACAATTTAAATACAAAAGTTTAAGATTTCGCATTAAACAAATTTTATTCAGCAGGTACTAAATAAGTAGAGAAACAACAGTTCTTTTAGTACAAAAGAAAACCTTACAAAATCTTAAAGCATTAAATTTATCACACCTCAAACCGAATATCGCACACATTTTAATATTTTTTTTGTATTATTAACAAGAATTTTCCGTTGCCTTGACTTTAATATAAATATTTGACCGGTGTGAAGTTTTTGGACACTTTTTTGGACAACAATTTATGCGAGTATACATTGTGAATTTTTTGGACAAAATAAAAAATTAGTTTTTGGACAAATGTTTATGCGAGTGTACATACTTATTTTAACAATGTATTTAACAAAAATAAAATTATTCAAATAAAACAAGACTCAAATAATTTCTAACATCCATTTCTAAAATGTTTTCAACAAATCAGTTCAGCACCACTTTGATATTTTGATATGAGTTGTAGGGCTCTTGCAAAAAATTTAGAAAATTAACGAATTTCGTTTGGAATAAGGACGTTGTTCTCTATTATACCAAATAGCATAAATCTCAGAGATCGGCTCATATAGCGACTATATAGGTTGTAAAGCGCATACATTGCGGAATTGAAATCACTCAGTCCGATTTTGATATGATTTATTAACAACTTTCACAATTTTTTGCAAGAGACATACGGCTCATATCAAAATGGCACTGAGTGATTTCAATTCTGCAATGTATGCCCTTTACAACCTATATAGTCACTATATGAGCCGATCTCTGAGATTCGTTCTATTTGGTATAATAGAGAACAACGTCCTTGTTCCAAACGAAATTTGTCGATTTGTTAACTTTCAAAATTTTTTTGCAAAGGCCCTATAGGGCTTAATTCGTTGATTTGTTGAAAAGAAAGTTAGAAATGAATGTTAGAAATTATGTGAGGCCTATTTTATTTGAATAACGTTATTTTTGTTAAATACACTGTTAAAGGATGTACACCCGCATAAATATATGTCCAAAAACTTAATTTTTCTAAAATCTTAATTTTGTCCAAAAACTTCACAGTACACCCGCTTAAATTTTTTGTCCCAAAAAAAAAAAGTGTCCAAAAACTTCACACCGGTAAATATTTGGCTAATTGTTGAAATTACATTGTTAAACTTCACTTCATTAGGTAACACCAATGTCTATGATAGTATTTGTGAATATATAAAAAACATTGTAACCAGTATCGAATAAACGGTCAAGCTGTTAACTTCATTAATATAAAAAGTCGTTCAAGTTGTTTCATTTAGTATAATATAATTATTAAATTATCAAACATCCATAGTTACATTTCAATAGGTTATGGGCCCAGATCATGCCTATTAATTGTTTTGATAGTTTATATAAAAAAAAAAAAAAATTTTTTGTATGGCATTAAATATTGTAAGAAGCCGATAATTTATGTCGTAAATATTTAATAAAGTAAATTGATTATCAGTTAAGCCGATTGTCGTATCGTTAATATTCAATTGTCAAATCTGGAACATTCGAGAATTTTTTTGTGAACAAGTTTTGGTGCCGCTGTTAATAAAAAAAAAAAAACACACGTGCAGTATTGTCAAATACATTTGAGAACACTTTTGTAATAAAAAAAAAATGGAAAACAACGGAACTGGATTAACAACGTTTACACAAAAATTAAATGACTCAAATTATATCATATGGAAACAGCAAATTCGAATGTATTTTAAAGGTCGTGGTTTATTGGATAATTTAGATGGCAATGTTCTTGATCCAAATGCAAATAATGAAATACCATGAAAGTACGTATGAAAGAGATGATGGAAAATCAATGTTTGCTTTGATGCAATCAATTGATAGTCGAATTGATAGCAAATATGATTGTATCGTGTAAAACGGCTAAAGAAGTTGTGGACAAATTTACAGCAATATATGAAAAGAATTGCGAAATACGCATTATGACTCTATATGAAGATTATTTTGCATGTAATTTGAAAGTGGAAGAGAAAATAATTGATTATTTATCAAAAATAAACCGATTTGCCGACGAAATAGAACAACAAGGTGAACAATTGTCTGAAAAGCAGAAAATGGTTCGTATTATTGGAAGTTTTTCATCAAAATTCAATAATTTCAAAAGTGTATGGTACAATACAAAGGATAGTCGGACATTAGATACATTAATGTCAGCTTTACAACTTGAAGAAGATAATTTGTACCGAAATCATGAACAAGAAGTGACATCAGCTGAACAGGTTGCGTTTGTTGCTGGGAAATCTCATAAAGTTAAATACAATAAGAAAAAAGGAAACGTTGACGAATTAAAAAAGAAAACATGTTGTCATACGTGTAATGCAATTAGGCCATTGGTCTAGATAATGTCCTAAAAAGAAGTCTTTGTCAAATGATAAAAATAATGGAAAATTAAATAAAGAATTGGCATGGTGTAGTGAAGTCAAATCTACAAATGATATTGATAATAATTTTTGGTTTGCTGATTCTGGTGCATCAAGTCACATGATTTCTTTTTCTCATTGTGATTGGTTTCATGAGATGCATATTTATAATGGAAAGAAAATTGTTGAAATTGCTGATGATCGTCAACTTGAAATTCGTGGTATTGGGGTAATATTGATTGAGTCCAGCGTTAATAATCAGTGGGAGCCAGTACGGCTAGAAAATGTATTGTATGTTCCAGATTTGGGTAAAAATCTTTTGTCAACTGCTGCATTAACAGATAAAGATTTGATGTTGTAATATACAAAGAAGGTATCAAGGTGTTGAATAAAGATAATGAAGTTGTAGCAACAGGTGAACAAAACAATAAAAATCAACTCAAGATGAACATCAGGTTACGTGTCAAAGAATATGCAAATATTGCATCAGTTTCACTTCAACATTGGCATCGTCGTTTGGGACATATAAATTTAGAGTCGATAAAGAAAATTGCAGAAGACGGTTTGGTCAATGGCATTGATCAGTCAAACAGTGACAAATTTTTCTGTGAGGAATGTCAATTCGGAAAAATGACACGATCAAGTCATAAAACTTCAATAAAACGACCATCAGTACGAGGTGAATATATGCACGTTGATCTATGTGGGCCAATGGAGAATATTGGCATTGGTAGTTATCGTTTTTTTATGTTGATCAAAGATGAAGCAACGAGTTTTCGTTTTATACTATATACTTATTAAATAAGATAGATGAAGTTTTCGATCGGCTGTCATCGTTTATTCCCATGGTTAAAAACATGAATAATTCCAATATAAATTTTTTTCGTTTTGATAACGGTACAGAATTTGTTAATAAAAGAATTAGAAGTTTGTTGTCAGAAAATGGAATCCAGATAGAAAATATTGTTGCGTATACACCGGAACAAAATGGTAGAATTGAACGTGAAAATCGTACAATTGTTGAATGTGCTCGAACTATGTTAATTGAAAGTTAATTACCAAAGAGCTTATGGCCAGAGGCAATTCGAACAGCTGCATATGTGTTAAATCGATCTACAAATAGCACATGTAATGGTAGTACACTATATGAAAAATGGTTCGATTATAAACCCTTCTTGGGTCATGTCAAAATATTTGGTACTGAATGTTTCGTTAATATACCGAAACAACGACGAAAAAAAAGGGATCCAAAGGCAATAAAGGTACATTTAGTTGGATACGAACCCACCATCAAAAATTATGGGTTATTTGATCCAGTCAATCACAAAATATTTATTAGTTGTGATGTTCGGTTCAATGAATTAGAATCGAAAGTTTGTGTTATGAAAGACATTGATGATAGGGTTATGAAGACAAATAATGTTAATCCAGATGTTAAAGAAGATAAAGAAGGAAATTCTTTGGATGATAATGTTGTATCATCTGTCGACGAGGATGCTGGACGTGAAACAAATCAACGTTATAAGTTACGTCAAGATGTAAAAGCACCAGAACGTATAATTGAAACTTGTTCAATGGCTGCTGTCATTGAACCAAATACATATGATGAAGCTATGTCATCAAATGTGTGTAAAGAATGGAAACATGCAATGGATGACGAATTTAATTCTTTGGTTAAAAATAATACCTGGAAATTAATTAAATCACCAGATAATCAAAAGATAATTGACAATCGCTGGGTGTTCAAAGTAAAATATAATGCAAATGGTTCGGTCGATCGTTTTAAAGCTCGTCTAGTGATACGAGGTTTCACACAGCAGTATGATGTTGACTATGAGGAGACATTTAGTCCCGTCGTAAAATTTACATCAGTTCGTACAATTTTATCCATTGCAGCAATGAATAATATGCAAATGAGACAGTTTGATATCGCTCCTTGCTGCAATAGTGACATAACTCAAAACTGGTATTTTTAAATTATTGGAATATGAGGGACCACGCAGCCGTTATTAAAGGTGATATAGTATTTTTTTCTATATTGTTATATTCTATTATATCTCTAAATTGTATCTCTATACAAATTTAAATTATTCTTGAACATTATTATAATTCAAAATTTTAAAATAATTGTGTCCTGAATAAAAGTAATTTTTGAGTTATGTCGCTATTGCAGCAAGTGAGCGATATAAAGACAGCATTTTTGTTCGGTGATTTAAAGGAGGATGTGTACATACATCAACCTGTTGGTTATGAAGATAATAGTGGACGTATATGTAAGTTGGTCAAGAATTTATACGGTCTTAAACAGGCTTCAAGATGCTGGAATCAAAAATTTTCATCTTTTATCCGTGATTTTGATTTCAAAGTATGTGAATCAGATCAGTGTGTATTTGTAAGGATTAAAAAAAATAAAAGTGTTATCATCGCTATCTATGTTGATGATGGACTGATAATATCAAATGATATTAATGAAATAAATTTGGTGATTTCATATTTAAAAGAGTATTTTGAGGTAAAAGATTTTGATGCAAAATGTTTCTTGGGGTTTCAAATTGAACGATCGTCTCAAGGTTCAATTCATATTCATCAGGAAGCATATATTAAAAAAATCTTAAATCGATTCAATATGACTGAATGTAAAGCTGTATGTACACCAGCAGATCACAATCAAAATTCGGGTGATTTTGCCGAAGAAGAAAGAAATACAATTTTTCCGTATCGTGAAGCAGTTGGTAGTCTTATGTATCTATCAGTTGGGACCAGACCAGATATTAGCTACGCCGTTGGCGTTGTCAGCCGCTATCTGGATAAACCAAGTCAAGCTCATGTAGAAGCTGTAAAGAGAATTTTTAGATACATTAAAGACACACCAAAAACAGGTATTTTATACAAAGAAAATGATGATTTTGATTTCGTTGGTTATAGTGATGCTGACTATGCTGGTGACACTGAGACAAGACGGTCTACAAGTGGATATATTTTTTATTTGGGTTCAGGCGTCATTAGCTGGGCATCAATATGACAACAATCTGTTTCAACATCAACAACAGAATCCGAATATGTGGCAGCGTGTCAAGCCATAAAATAATTGATTTAGCTTAAAAATCTGGTTGCTGAATTAAAGCTGAATCAATCATTTACGGTCAAGTTTTATATGGACAATCAGAGCGCGATAAAATTAATTAAAAATCCAGTGTTTCATAAAAGAACAAAACACATCGACGTTCAATACCATTTCATTCGTGAAAAATTTCAGGAAGATGAATTTGAATTGGAGTATATAAACACAGAGGAACAAGTTGCCGACATACTTACCAAAGCATTGATTGGAAAACGACATAAATATTTATGCAATTTGATTGGTTTGAATATTTGATTTTTTTATTTACCAATGTTTAACGTAAAGTATAGTAAATTTAAATTATAACAATGAGTGGGAGTGTTGAAATTACATTGTTAAATTTCACTTCATTAGGTAACACCAATGTCTATGATAGTATTTGTGAATATATAAAAAACATTGTAACCAGTATCGAATAAACGGTCAAGCTGTTAACTTCATTAATATAAAAAGTCGTTCAAGTTGTTTCATTTAGTATAATATAATTATTAAATTATCAAACATCCATAGTTACATTTCAATA